>MU270012.1:137822-2591572 GCA_021432705.1 Caranx ignobilis | reverse complement strand
ATATGAGGTTTGCAGTTTATTGAAGTTTTCATTGTAATTTCAGAGGCCTGCTTAGCTTCTCTCTTAATGTCACTTTATTTCTGTCTTTCTAATCCAGCCCTGTCGTTTTGGTTCATGAACTCGTGGACATATGATTTGACATATTCAGTGTAATGTTACTTAGGGTTGAGATTCCAGCAAAATGTCTTGCATTTGTGATATTTCCTTTCAGTCTGTGCTAAACATTTGCCCAGCTCAGAGCAATGCATCTGTTCAAAGTCAGCTCGAAATCATCATTCATAAAACATGCTCATGAGAACAAAGTTTTACTGGTGCTAACAGCAGATCTGCTTGAATACCATGCTTTATAAAAGCTATTTATCTTTTCAACAATTTTGAGATGAGAGATGGAGTTTGAAATACAATATAACAAAATTTCATATCATAGAATAAAAAAAAGATCCCCTTTCGTCTTTGCCATGTCAGTTAAAGATAAAAAGCAACTGAGCTAGCAAGAAAGGAAAGAGTGGGTGAGTGAGCCTGAGACGCAGACATGCAGAAAGATCTGTACAGCTGAATGAGTTACAGCGGGCTGCTGATAGTTTCTGACCCTGCTATGTCTTGCTGAGGGCTGCAGGCTTTGAGCTGAATCATAAAGAGTTCTGCTGCAGCCCTTAAGACTTTGGATACAAGGTTATGAAACCCCGCAGTGGACTTATCATGATCTGTATGTTGGAACTCTTTGATTTTGCTGTAAGACATCTGAAGTTCAGTGTATCCAGGAGTTTCCTTAGTGTTTGCAATCACTAAAGCAACTAAGTGATTTAGCACAGGAGGGTACACCGGCTTTTAGAAATGTATTAAACACTGTGAGCAAAAGCTCTCCACTTCTGTCAGGCAACCTCGACCCAGGTGTGGTCCTGATCCTGATCATATCTTTGCTGTTGTGGCCCAAATTTCTATTTCATTTTTTCTTGATTTTGCTCATAACCTTGCTTTAAGCTTTACAATGACTCCTCTTTAATTGTGCTCAATTACAATAATCACAGAGCAACTGCGAAATCTCGTCCTTTTGCTTTCGTCTTAATATGGCCTTTCTTCACCTCTCCATGCACAGAACACAAAACTCTTTGTAAAGGTATACGGTTCAGTTTTAAACTCTTTGCACTCAGCTGTGAGTGTTTAGCTTCAATAAAGCAGCAGGGACCTAATGGGTCAGTAAGGGAAGATGGGAAATATGGGAAACAGTGCCTTTTAATTCTTTGGGAAAGTGTTCAATCAAGCAAGTGTTTTCCATGGAAACTTTGATTTGTTTTCATACACAAGCAGCCTTTTGCATGGAAACCCTTCTAGTTCCTTTGATACTGCAGATGTGACGTGATTGTAAGTATGTATATATTATTTCATAAACAGTCTTTGAAATATATGATGATCAAGTAAATGAGAATTTAAACTGAAAGCCTTTACTAATTAGTCCTGCATTAAAGTGTTAAAATGTGAGGTAGCTCACAGATAGCTGGATAGTCCAAGTAGCTAAAAGGATTTTATAAGACTCATCTGTTAGTGTTTAACATTAACAAAGCAGCAGGTCTAATGAGACAGTAAAACAGATTGAGCTCCAAACACATGGCAGATTTCAGCACTTGTCTGGGAGGTCCTTGTTAAAGACTTTTCTCAAAGATCGTACAGTAAGGTGTACTGGTGATACTGTGCAGGCTTTTCAGACCACGTTATGGCAGTATGAGGTGGTTGAGGAACATCCCATTAGTTTACCAAGCCAAAGTGCATGACACACTGTAGTGCAGCAGTTTGACATAAATCACAAACTTCGCTACTTATCTACCCCATCTCCTTTAACCTCCCAGTTATTCTTTCCTATCATTAGAAACATCATTAGAATGATATTTTAAGGAAAAGATTGCATCTGCTCAAAGATATATCAGCTCATTATATTCAGGCAATCTCATGAAATCACTTCCACCCACCGGGGCTCACTGACTTTAAACACTGTGGTAGGAAATCTGACATCAACGCCTGCCAGAGCATGTCATGATGTCATGCTTTGACTTATTGTTACAGCTTCAAAGTTCATATTTCATAATCTCTATAGAAGATCATCACAGGCACATGGCTCTTTCCATTTTATGCCAGCTTTAATTCATCTCATTGTCTCACTGCCAGACACATCTCTTCAGGGAAACCAGTGGCAAACAGGAATAAAGGTTGAGAAAACAATCAGAGCACTTGCGCAACTGGATTTTAAAAATAGAGTTTTGATCATTTTGTGCATTGATTCTCCTTATAATCATGTTATATTGGATGGAAAATGAACATGCTTTTGGTATTGGGGTATTGCAGTGGAAAATTTATGTAATCCACAGTGAAGGTACAATCTGCTAATCCCTCATCAATAATACATTATCTTTTAGAAAATGTATAAACGTGTTCAAAAATTGGGCTACAAAATCTGACAATGTGTGCTGTCCTAGTGTATTGAAAGCATCATTAAAACCGTACGCATAGATATGTAGGCAGTGCTAAAACGATTAAACCCTCTCAAATGTAGGGGATGTATTGTGAGTTATCACAGTTTGATGCAATAATGTGTGTGTTATATCACAGTGGTGTAGGAGTCACTAAAGGAAGTGTTACTCCATGGGAGCGAGTGGGCAAACTGGACTCTTCCACTATCCTCAGATGACTTTACACACCACACAACATCTGGTCTGATGGTTTTTAAATCAGGAAAAATATCAGCTGTCAGTGACTTAACATGTGTCTTATACTTTGACTTTCAATGATTATTAAATTGTGGTGAATGTAGATCTTATTCAAAGGCTAACCGATCTAATCAGCAGATTCTCGTTTTATAGAAACACAGAGATTTAAAAGCTAGATGCAAATGTAGTCAGGTTGGCTGCACACATCACAGTTGTATCACACTTCTACAGTGAACTGTTCAGCGGCTATACAGTAGTCAGTCAACAGGTGGAGCTATTCCACACAACATTGACCAGAGACGTTTAGCCAAGCGTGACCCACTGTGAGGTCTTGACTGCAGTCTGTTAATGCCAGTTCAAAGTCTGGGATCACTTGCAAGACAGGTGGCCATGACGCTGGCTTATGTGATGCGTTCCACCCTCGGTTACTGCAGCGTTTTCCACACATTTGTTTACATTTTCAGATTAGAATAGCACAGAGGGTTTAGTGCAGGGCTTTGAGAGGTGCATTTGTAGCAGTTTTCCAATGAACACACAACATGGTGGAGCCAGTTGCTTGTGAGGGAACAGGATTTGAGTGACAACTGGGCGGCACATATGAACTCGGTATGAATTATGCTCAAGTCAGATGGACAGACAGAAGGTAAAGAATATGTTTTGCATTCTCATTCATTTGCACTGCTGAGCAAAGCATAGTGAAGACAGGCAGGGGAGGAACAGACAGGGAGGCCACAGTTTTGTTTTGTTTTTTGTAAAGAGTAGGAACTCAAATACAAAGTGTACCTATCATCAGGAACACGTATAGAACTTGCAAAAACGACATCAAGACACAGTGAAGAAATCCGTATATGATGACATCAAAAAGTTTTCCCTTATCCTTTAAAAGTCCGTTCAGCACCATCAGATGTGTTTATTTTTTCCTTGACTCACAATCTAATTATTTTCACAGATGCTGTTTGAGCTTGGACTCATCCCAAGTTGTCTTCATTGACACATGGGAAAGGTCATATGTGAGCGTGTGCGTGCATGGGTGCGCGTGTGTATAACACGTAGGAATCAGCTCATCGCTCATGTTTATGCATAATTTTCTCTCTCCTTCCGTCTGTCTGTAAACACTTTTTCATCAAATTTCTTTGAGCAACAAACTCTTTGAAGGACATTGCCTTTAGGTACATCTGCCTTCAAAGCACTGCCTCTCTCTTTTTCTCTCCTCCTGTCTGTCTCTGTCTATCTCTTTAATGCTAAGCCTACACTTGTGCAGCAGGAAAACAAAACTCCTAATTTCACATCCCCATTGTTCAAAGCCTCATGCGCACAGAGATGCAGAGTTGCGTGTGTGTCTTTGTGTGTGTGTGTGTGTGTGTGTCTATCTGTGTCTTTAAGTTGCTGTTTTGGCTACAGCGGGCCTGAGTTTGAACCAAAATCCTACAAAGAAGTTTGAAATCTGGCTTGGCTCCTCTAGTGAGCTGTGGTGGGTGCTATCGCACACACATACACTGAGAGATGTGGTGGGAACGCTATCAAAGAGAGAGATGCCTGCAAGGCACAGCAGCCTCAAGCCCAAAATTGATTTACATAGTGGGAGAGAAAGAGACGTAGGAGAGGGGAATAGAGGAAACACGTTAGGTTTAGGGTGTAGGAAACGGAGAGACAGGGAGCGCAATAGATTTTTGGATACATGCAAGTATTCCCAGCTAAACTGAAAGCTTGTTAAAATAATATGGCCCTTGTTAAATCATATTTTTCCTTCTTGAGGGTTTTAGGGATTTAAGGATTAATATGTGTTGCTGCTGTATCCGTCTCGATGCTTCACTTGTGTTAATTTCAACCTTGAATTCCAAAACTTAATTTCGCAGCTAGGCTTTGCTCATTACAACATTATCAGCCTGTATCTTTATTTATTTATGGTAAGTCATCTCAACAAAACAGGATGCCGAGCGAAATTTTAAATTGATGCAAAGGTTAAAAAGTCACATATAAAGATACTTTTCCTTTATTTCTTTGTGTGTATTGGGGACTGCAGCTATGGACCTAGAAGAGGCTTTTCAGGTAACAGCAGTGATGTGCTCCTATGGTTGAGCCCCCCCATGTGAGACAAATACCTTAAACCTGAGTTTCAGGATGAGAGAACACATTTCTTGCTTGAGTCAGTGTAGAGTAAAGTGTTCAGAGTGAAGTGACCGGGCTCCCAGGGCCTGATGTGGAGCTTGCATAAGTGCTACACAGATGCACTTCAGTGTGTGTGAACATACAAACTTACTCCTCAGCTGCCACTTTCTGTGTGACTGTGGGACCACGTGCTGTGTAGAGGCTCATTTGTAAGTTGTAATACGTGTTCCACATTATTGTTATTTGATAGATTTTGATAGGCCTTTAATATGCAGACTCTGCAGTGCTGTTGGATAACAGTGGATTATCTGGATAAAATAAAGTAATTCAAGGAGACATTTTTCGATCTGGGATTTTCCTTGTGACTGTAATGGTACAAACAGTCATCTTTCTGACACTGAAGTATTCTGATCTTCCCACTTGTTTTGATATTGCATATGCAGATTTTTGGACATTCAGTGTGGTGAGGGCAACACTCCCAGTGAGCTTCTCATTAGCTTCAGATACATAGATTTGCCTGACAGAGTTTTAAGGAAAATTGTTGTTATTTAAAAAATCTGGGGTTTTAATCTCACAGTTCTGGTCATGGCTCATGAAGACAGTTTACTCATTAATCTAAACACTTAGATCTCAGCTGACAGAAACATCTCTATAAATAGGCCCATTGGGGTGAGAAACATGAGCAGTCAAACAATCATACAGGCTGTAAGAAGTAAGCAGTAAACAAGCCGACAGTTCAGCCAGAGTGATGGTGACTTTATATGTAAGGTCAAAGCTGCAGCAGGTCTGTTGGTTTGTGTACCATGACAGTTTGTGTAATAACTTTTCTGTTTGCTTTCTTTTTCCTTTCTTATTTCATTCCACATCCCTATTTTTAGCTGTGGATGCTTTCGCAGGTCTCAGCGATTTCTTTAGTGAAGACCGTGTTGTAATAACCAGTAGAAGAGAGGGCCTGACAGCAGAACCAGAGAAACACAGCCCAACTTGTCCCCTAGTTCTCTGCCTTTGCAAGGATATGTTTACTGTTCCAGAAACAGCTGAATGACTTGGTGAAAATTGGAAAAGCCAGTGTGTTGTCAGATTAGAGAAGTCTGTGAAACCAGAGTATCCCTGAGTTCAAGAGACCCCTGCAGAGGTATGTAACACTTGTTGCATGGAGGTGTTTTTATGGTGCATTTATCATCTGAGTTGGTGAGCAGGAGGAACACCAGCAGGACTAAGTGTGAGAGTCCTGTGTCTCATTCATCAATCCGTCTGCTAAGTATAGGCTCCAAGACGTTGTTGCGGCATTGCTTCTGTCTTGCTGATGACAAGAGTGGTTGTGAGTATGCTAAGGATAGACTGCAAGTTGACAGGAGCGACTGTGGCAGGATGGGTAGTACCTGACAAGCACAGAGTCTGAATAAGGGATTGCTGACTGTGACTGTTAGTGAAGCTGTAGAAAGGAGACTGATGAGCAAAGTCACTGCTGCCAAAGAGACTCATTTGCATTGAGAGATAAAGTAACCGTGTGTCTGTCTTACAGCAAAGGGCCAAGCCTTTGTGATATCAAGTAATTATAAAAACGTCTGCTTTATCGAATCAGTCAATCCATATTGCCTCAAAATGAGACACAACATTGGCTCAAAACAGTCCACAGTGATATACTGCGCACTGACTCTGCTCGGGGGCTGCAGCTCTCAGACAGACACAGAGAGAAACTATCACTCGCCTGTTAACTCAATCACTGCCTGTCTCTCTTGTTTGTTTTCCCTCAGCATCATGCTCCGGAGATTCCAGCGGGACAGAATAAAAACAACAAAAAAAAGACATCAGATGGATGAGATAGATTCACCTGCACTTTCTCTTCTGCTATCTGACTCACTTGTGTCTCTAAGAGCAGATTTGGGGAGAGGTCTTTCACAGCTTTAAGGGTTAACTTTTCAAAACGAGGACTGCAGTTCAAAGGTCACCATGGGCTATTAGCCTCTAGCTACACAGATGTTGATTTGTGTGTAACTATAGCATCTGTCTTGAATTCTTGCCTCTCCACAGACTGCTGTTGAAAGTGTGCCTTTCTTTTTTTCTTGACATTTTTTTGGTGAAATCTGCAGAGAACAGAAAATTTGTCTCTGTGTCTGCCTGTCCTGATATTGGTGCTGTTTTGGGGACTTAAGTCCGTTTACCAGTCAGTCTTCCTTATGGGGACAGAACCAAGTCCCCAAAATGTCATTAGATTTGGAGGTGATGTGTCCAGGTTTAGGTTAGGATTAAGCACATTGTAGTGAAGGTTACGTTTAGTGTAAGTGTCCAGAAAAGTATTGTAAGATGATGTAATGTCCTGTGAAGTCATGAAGACACAACCGTGTGTTTGTTGGTGTGTGTGTGTGGTGTCTGCTTTGCTGATTCTGTTGTTTTCAAGCCGAGGTCATTGCAAGGTTTCATCCTCCATGTGCTCTAGAAGTTATCCGTTGTTACTTACAGATTTGGTTTTTCTCTTCTATAGTATGTGACATTGAGCCATGGAATGTGTGGTGTCTTTGTGCGTTTTTTTGTTGTGGAGATAATTACCTCAACTTATCACTGTCAAACGAATTAGCTATTTCTGTAGAGTGTCAGAAGCGTCGGGACACTCCAGCCAGGTTTTCATCTGTTTACATTTCCCTGTATATGGCTTCATGCAAACTATGCAGGGCTGAAAAACAAAGGCACAAAGGATGCGATTTGACCTGAACAGAAAGAGAGCCACCTGACTTTTAATAACAAACAAATTGTTGGCCTCCGTATGATCTTGAAATAAAATGTTAAAAGATATTCAGAGAAGGAAAAAAGTCTGAGGGAGTGTCACAGATAAAGAAAGTCTCTTTTTTGGACACAAAACATGACCACAAAACGTTTGTTGTTTGTCACTAATAAAGACCAGATAGCCGGAAAGGTTTTGTCTTCTTGAATCACAGAGCATGATTACCCTAATAGCGCATAAGCCAACATTTGTGTTTCAATTTCTCACCATACTTATTTTAGAAAAACAGATCTTGCCAAAATTTTGAATACTAAACAACCAATATCTAAAATAATTTATGATTTCATTATGAGGGTCTTTTCGATGCTTTTTAAGCCTTTCATTCCATATTCTGTGTAGTGCTCTTGAAAACACAATCTGGATTTAAAGTGCCACTGAAGCAGCTTCATGTGGCAAGCTAATGACATCAAAATGCAGATTGGGAGCTTTGGCTTTGGCACAAAAACACCTCTCACTTCTCTGACAACTGTATGCTCTATAACACACACACACACGCACACATGCACACACACATGCATGTACGTAAGCTCACTCATACAGACACACACAAGCACAACTGTGTTAGCAGCTACTCCTCCCAAACGCCAAACACACACACACACACACACACACACACATGTGGTCCTCTACTCACACAGTTTGCACAGTTAAATCAAACTGATTTGCTGCCATTGTGAGAGGAAATTAGCATAACAAGGATGGGATCAAATGAGGTAGTTACAGCTTGAATCATAAATTGCAGACTGAGCGAACGTGCGGCTGCAAATGGATTGTAGTTCACATCAGTATTCATGAAAAGAGAGAAGTAAGCTTTAGAATGGGTGGTGGTATTTTTTTTCATTGTCAGTTTTATGTAAAAAACTCGTATCTCAATTTTTGTCTTTTTTTTTTTTTCTTTGTTCAATATTTTGTTTAATTAAGTTTTATGAGTCAAGGACCAAGTGAAATTTTTTACAAGAAAAGTGTGTGGATGATGGGTGGATACATTAACCATTTTCTTCAACTTAGACTATACGATTTATTTGTTTATTTATTCATTGAGGACATTAGATTTTATAGACCAGTAATGTTGCACAGATCCATTTTCTCCACTTCGTTTGGAAGCCATGTGGCAGTATTGCCATGAGGACGTATGTATAATGTATTAAAAGGTATAAGCAAAGCATGATCAGCTAAAATTGTATTTTTTTTCATATTACAATAAGCAGTTACTCTGCTCTCAGTGAAGTCAGTTATATGGCATTATACCAATATCATATCGATAGATAACGTGCTGGTGTAATCTACGCATTAAGAGTCTGTTCTTACAGTCATACATACATTAATATGTTAGGAGACAGGCTTATTTTCTGCTGCAAAACATGGAGACCACTTTTAATATACTTCTGCCTTTGACTTGTTGTCAATGAAACACTTATGATTAAGTAAAAGATGCAAACTACTTATGTATCATCTATTTGGCATTCGTATTGCATTAGTTAGACACAGACGACTGCCAGAACAGCTACATCTCTTTAGCATTACAAGTATGATAATCTTTTTAAATGTGGCTGTCAACCAATTACTTATTAATTACAACACTGAATTAATTATCCATAGTCGCTGTTTGAATTTTAAGAGCTGGTGGAGTTTACATAGTGATATTTCAAACCATTTCTCTCTGTCTCTCTTCCCTGGGTCTGCTTCTCATTGAACATTTGTGCAGTCTCGTTCTTTCTTGTTTCTCACATTTATCACGTTTTTCTTTTCTTTTTTCTTTTTTTTTTTGCTTCATATTCATTTTCATTTTATTGTACAGTGAATATTATCATTCACTAAGCCATCTGTTGACATAATGCCAGCTAATAGAGTGTTAATATGGACCAGACTTGTCTATAGACGGTCTAGATATGTGAGTCAGTTTTCTCCCCATACTGAACTGGCCATATCTATAATCAAAACCACATTTCACTAAGCGGTGGATTAGTTAGTGATGAAACGCAATGTCTGTGAAAGTAGATGACTGTGAGTTTTAGCATTTGCTTCAATTCAAAAGATCCAAAAGAAGAGGTTTTTATGACTGCATACTCACTGAGATTAAGCACACATCTCAAAAAATCTCAGAAGAGCAACAAGAAAGCAGAGAATTCTCTCCAAGTGAGTTATGATAGATTCATCACATTTGCCAAAGTGAAATTCTTGCCCTGATCTGATGTCTTGAAATTTGAATAGTAGGAAATCCTATTTGTGCTTAGGAAGTGACAAATTGAAGACCAAAATAATCTCTTTTGAACGCCAAACACTCGAACACTCTGGCTGTTGCATGCAACGTGCTACTAAAAGTTTCTAGTGGAAAAAGAAAAAAAAAAGACAAGAAAAACATACATGCTACTAAAATATAGTCTAATACCATGTTGACCATCTGACTGCTCACTAGGTTGAAAATAGTCGTATGTTTGCCTGTGCTAATGAATCCATTACACCACTTATCCCTGCACGGTCGCCAGGGGCTGGAGCCAATGCCAGCAGACATAAGGCAAGTGCAGAGTGCAACCTGGACAGGTCACCAGTTCATCACAGGGCCGACTTACAGAGACAAATGACCTCACGCTCACATTCACACCTACAGGCAATTAAGAGTTACCAATCTACCTTATGTTCATGTTCTTGTCCGTTTATCACAAACAAAGTAAGGTATTCATTTTACCTTTACTTGTTGATGTATGTTTTCAGTATACTTTGCTCTTATGTTTTTGGACAGCAAACACAAGGAGAACATGTAAACTCAACACAGAAAGGTGAGCCGACAAGGCACCACTGTGCTGCCCTTATCAACATCGACTTTTCTATTAGGGCATGAAAGGTGTAAGAACACTGCAATCCACTACTGTGCCCACTGTAATTAATGCAGCAGCCGTTTTTAGTCAATAATACACAGAGAAGAATAGTACGCTGGGCAAAACAGAGTTTGATTTGCCTGTTTGACACTGCTACCACAACACAAAAATGACAGACCTTGTTCTGCACAACCGTCTTGTCATTGTAGATGGGATGTTAGCTGGGATTTATAATGTCTCATGTACAATTGATGGCTATGTACCTGCTCCTGTCACCTAAACCCTGTCTTAAAGCAAAAATACATGGGGATAACTCAGATATGTACAAGTGTGAGCATCTCAGTACTTTTATCTTGACAGATAAATCAGACATACAACAACAACAGCAACTGCATGTTAGCTTCATGACACATAATCAAGAAGGTTGGTGTACATATATATATATATATATATATATATATATATATATATATATATATATATAAAGTCAGATTTAGTACAATATTTATAAAATACCATTTTGTTTGGTGACTGTTGATTAAGTAAATAACACCAATCTAAGTGAAGTGGATCCTTGTCTGAATTGCTTTTCTGTGTTGAGAGGAAGATGCAGGTGATGATGGCGAGCTGACCCTCCTCAGTAAAATGCATGTACATGCAGTGGCTCTGGCTAGAGTGGAAAAAGTTGACATTGATAACTTGCATAATGAGTACTTTAATAAGAAAAGGTTAATGCCATATTCCTATGTGACATTTTGCTTGCTAAATATTCACCATCCTAGATTTGCAGAGCTTAACGTTCCATATGAATATGAGGTTATTGAGAAATACATTTCAGCTTCCAGTCATGACTGATATCACAGAGAATCCAGATATTAGCTCATAAAAAAATGGAACCCAAAACAGAAACTTTGGTCTTAATCAAAAAAGCCTTTGTTACTTATTCTGCTCCATGGCTGATAGTGACGTTTCCCTGAATCTAATTAAGCCTGAGCCTGTAAGGATAAAAAAGTAAGCTTGTTAATACGTTCTGGGAGTAATGAAAAAAATAAAGACAAAGAATAAAATACACACAAGTACTGTCTCCCGTTTATTGCTTTAGAAATGATATTGGATCTAATAACCCAGAGCTGTGAGACCACATTGCAGGCTATCATTACACCAAAAAAAAACACCTGGCAACTGAGGGATAGAGGTAGAGAAGGCGGACATGGACAGAGGAAGAGAAAGGGATTAAAAGGTAGATGGTCAGGGACAGGGAAAAGACGTGAAAAGGTGAGGAGAGACAGAAACACCCAGAGGTCAGGAGAGACGGTAGACAGAATGGACAAGGACGATGGAAGTAATAATCCAAAAGATGTCCTTTGTCTTCACATTTTTACCAAGACTAAGAAATCTCAATTAAGGTGATGAAAGCAAATTGCATCAAGCGAAAGAGCCCAAGCTGAGAATGATTAATGAGCTATCACAAACCGCCATGTGTTTATTAACCTGGAATCAACTGTTTGGGTCAGATTTTTTGAAAGTTAAGTGGTGTTTGACATGGCAGCTCAGTGGCACTACTGTGCGTAGCAGATTGTGGAAAGGCGTTAATGACAATGGTACCCAGAATGCATTGGGGGCTGACACACTTAGAATATTTTCTACTTTGTAAAACCGAACAACAGCTACAATCCTTATTGATGTCCATGGTGCTGACATGCTTTCTATGGAAGTACTCAGAACCTATTTTGTATTTCAAAGACAAATTGTAATGAGGAAATCTATGGCTTCCGTGTGCATATTTTTTCATCTCCATTTGTGCAGATTTAGACCACCCACGTTATGTTTTACTTTGCAGTGAGCGGCGAAAAAAAAAAAAAAAAAAGAAGGCAATTATTCAATCTACTAGTTCATGACCTCAGTTTCTAAAACTGCCAGGCTTCAATTCTGGGTTCAGACAGTTCATTCAAATGATAATCCTCACTTCAAACAAACAAGCCGAGGCCTCCTGCAGTCAGCACTTAAAAACATCCCATCACCAGCCTCTTGCCTCTCCTCATCATCATCTTCACTTTCATAACAATATGGATGTATGCCAACACACACACACACACACATATATATATACAATATCCCTGCCACCCAGAAACTTAAATTAATACACGCAGATGCAACTGCAAATCTCCATATGAGTGCTGCACAATAGCACATCTCAGCATGCAGACTGACACACACACACACACCTACACACACACACATTTGTGCATCTTAACAAACAGCCACAGTGCCAAACATGAGCTCACACTCTGACACATATGCACAGGCACAGGCACTCCTCTTTTGAAACTCCATATACGTTTCTTTGCAACAAGAAAGGAAAAGACTGGTGGGGGTGGGAGGGGCATGTGTCTGTGTGTGTGTGTGTGTGTGTGTGTGTGTGTGTGTGGGAGGGAGAGAGGGAGGGGGGCAATCTCTTCAGCAACCCAGAGTCTTTACAGTGAGTCACGCTGAAGCCGGCTGGAGAGAGATGGAATATCCTACCAAGCATGGATCGTAGTAATTGCCTCTGTGTCTGTGTATGGGATAGAAAGAAAGAAAAAGAAAAATTATGTGTGTGCAAGTGTGTGTCTGTGTGTGTGTGTGTGTGTGTGTGTGTGTTGGCAACACCACCTCCAGTCTGAACTGATGAGCTCATTATTTTTGCTCCCAGAACCCCCTCCAGTCTCTGGAAACAGCAACACACAGCGGAGCTCTCTGTGAGGGTGTGTGCGTGTGTGTGCAGGACTATGGCCTTTCCCTTGGAGTTCTGCCTCTGAACTATTTATTGTAAAAGCGATAGGGATAAAGAGAGGTGGGAGCATGGAAAGTGAAAGAGAGACCAGCAGGTAGAAAGACAATGATCACGTCAGCAGCAGTGAGAGGGGAAAGTTAAGTAATGCTTTATGATTAAAAAATATAATAATACAGGATTCTATTAACGATGAGGATCATAAGGTTTGAAGATTAAAATGTAGCTATTGACAGTGAATTGTGTGGGGATGTGTTAAATTTTGGTCTGACTCCTGTTAGTTGCTCTCTTCCTCTTGTGCTCAGTGAAATATATACAAACATCACAGTTGTTGCATCAGCGCTGCACCACAACCAAACACTTCCAGTCTTCTTTACTGTAAAGATGCCCAAAGTCATGACAGCAAGAAGCGTCCAGCCAGAGGCTCTCATGCAGCAAACAGGCTGATACATGGAGCTAAATCACTCAGATGACTGCAGAGTCACTGTATAATTAGCATCTCAATTTTTTTTTACCAAGCAAGATTAGGGACACACACACACACACACACACACACACACGCACACACAGAGGCATCAGATCCCTATCATTTTGATAATTAATGCCAATATAATAAAAGGCAGGATGTCTAAATTTAAGGCTTCAGGCAAGACAGACATCATATGGCAAAAGTCAGTGGCATGATACAAAACAGACATACACACACCCAAATTTGCTTTCAAGAGGTCTCTCTCTCTCTCTCTCTCTCTCTCTCTCTCTCTCTCTCTCCCTCTCTCTCTCTCTCTTTCTTCACTTAGTAGATATGAAATTTACATCTGTTATTCCATCTTTGTTAATCTGTGAATCTTTTAGATTGAGTGTATTTGATTATATATAATCTATTTAGTCAGGTTTAACTTACTGTATTTTTTTCCTCTGTATATTTTCCAACTTTGTTCGGGTCAGGTCAGGTAAGGTAAGCTGAGCTATTTTTTTGTTGTTTTTTATTTCCTTTTTCCACTTGTGTGTATGTGTGAAAATCCCAGACAGCATATGTATAATTAACAGCATGATAAACCCTGCTGTGTAAAAATGCAATTAACACCAGCAGTCATCTCTCATATCAGAAAATCACACAGAGGCGTGAGCAGGGTGGACGTGTGCTTCATCATATAAACCAAATATTCTCTGTAATCATATTTAGAAGGAACCTATTTGCATCTTAGCATCTGTCCTCCCATTCAAAACCCTATCTATCAATCTCCTTTGCTATGGTTTTGCTTTTCTGCCCCTTTTTTCTCCCTTTCCTTGTCTCTCTGTATGAAGATAAATTCATCTCTTCAGGGGTCAGGGGGAGAACAGAAGCTGTGGTACATTTACTAGTCGTCTGCAGGGATGCCTGGCTTTCATTTCAAAGTCCCAAGTGAGAGCAGCGTGCAGTTTTCACTTCCCGGTCAAGTTAAAACAACTTGGATCAGATATAGAGAGACGTAGCGTTTCTAAACATTTCTCAACCAGGTCCCGCTTCCAGGTACATTTTCATTGTGGTTAGGTATTCTGTTACGGAGGTTGTTTATCATTGAGAGGAAAGTGCTAACGTCATTTTATGAATGTTATCATTCATCGTCTGGGGTCTGGTTCACATAGATCTTCTGTGGGCTTGTGATTACATCAGATGTGGCTGTGAGAGAAGCGCAGCCGCAGGAGACAGCTGTGGAGAAGACGCACATGGTTTGAAAGGATTGACAGGATGTTCCTGTTGAAATGCGTGAGCATTCCTCAGCTGATTTAGGTAATGACGTCTAAGAGTTTGATAATGTTGTCAGAGATAAGGGCATCTCCGTCCTCTCATGGACAGTTAACCATACGTGCATCCACATGTGCTTCCCACAATTTATTTACATGTTTAAGGAATCAACATTGTACAGTAGCTGGAAGAGGTTGCCAAGGAACATTAGGAAGAAAAATGAAAAAAAAAAAACTGTTACGTGCAGACAACGAGCCAATCAACACCCTAGAAAAAAAAAAAAGTCTCATGACATCAACTGCAGATCCTCTGGTGGAGAAAACAAAGCACATGCACCATCACAACTTACGGTCCGGACATAGCATGATAATATCTAATAATCCTGTGGAATCATTTATTATTTCAGACTGGGTAAACCTCGGTGCAGTGCAGCACATGCATCATAGTCATAGATCTGTGCTTTAATGATGATGTGGCGACAATGTCCACTCCTTGTTTTCCTGGGGCTCCAACACAGGACCTCTCTGTCATGCCTTGTCAGCAGCTGGAGCTGCAAGCCTCATTTACCAGATTCAGATCAGTTATGTTGCGCCACAGTTTAACTGCTGAAAAGTACAGGAAAATAAAGAAAGATAGCATCTGAACTAAAAACAAGCCCATAAAAATGTCCTCCAGCAGTGGCTATTACTGTGTTGTATAAGGCTCTGAAATGAAGCCAGCTGTATTAAGAATCAAGTATTATTGCCGGGTCAATAAGTTGCTTGCAAAGCAGTTTTTTGTTGAGATAAAGACAGCCTTTTCATTTAGGTCTCACGTAAAGTAAGAATAGATAACAAGGAGCTGATGTGCAGTATGGATGAAGATAAAGACAAGCAGAGGGTAGACTGTTAATCAAAGATACATTAGTAACAAGGGAAGAAATCTAGATGGATGATTGTGTTTTCAGCTGGAAAATGGACAAAGGTAGAATGGTTTAAACAGACACGTGTGGCCTCATCTGTGTTACAATATTTCTATGTTACACAACCGGAGCACCTACAGGCCAGGCCAGGGAGGAGAGATTTCCCAGGTCTATTGCAGCTGTGGACATGACAGCATGGGAAAACAGTAGGAGAGAGGGATGAGACAGGAAGGGAGGAAGAAAATGTGGAAAGAAAGAAAGAAAGAAAGAAAGAAAGAAAGAAAGAGATGGGGAGACAAGAGGAGACAGAAATGAATGAGCTGCACTGTGGGAAAGTGGAGTGGGGCTGGAGTTGAGCTGGCTGTGTCCAGCCGCTGCTGAGCTGAGCTGAGCTGAGCTGACGTGTTACAGCAGTAAAAACAGACCTGCTTCCCATGACAGGGCAGGTTGGCTCTGCTGCACTGTTTCCCCTTGTTTCCAGGCTTCATGCTACATTAACTAGTAACATTTACCAATAATTTAATAATATTGATAATAGGCATATTTCCCAAAATATCAAACTACTCGTTTGAAAGAGTCAGCGTCATGAAATCCAAGTTTCCCATCGGTGACCAGATTTTGACTCAGTCGCTCCTGTTGGCACTAGAGTACATCAAAGTCAACTGCTGAATATACAGAAGAAGTGAGAATGTCAATCTCAGTGTCTGTGTTTCTTGTTACACAGGAACTGAAATTGTGTATGAATATTCCATTCAGAATATCTATGGAGTCACTCACCCATCTTTTGGAAGCACATGATCTACATAGCTATTCAGGAAGCCACAGAGACCCACAGCAATCCTACGAAGCATGCTTTAGTGAGTGAGTTTGAGCAGCAATGAATTACTGTAGAAGCAACTCAAAAGAAGCTTTGCACAATGCCAAGCTGAACTGAAAAGGGGATGAAAGGGAGAGTTTGTTAGGAAGCAAAAGAGGGAGACAGTGAGTCAGCTTCAACCACTGGCTGTGCTGTTTTTTGGTTTGTCAAGAGGGAAAAAGAGAGCGAACAATATGAGAGACTGGCGTTCAGATATCAGATATATTCATGTTTCTACAGCTCATGGAGTAGTATAGTTTGAATTATGACGTATCACTTTACATTTCACACCCCATCACTGCGTTGACCATTGAAGAAGTGAAGTGAGAGAGGAGAGAAGAGAGGAGGAGAGGAGATAGTTCTCACATCATTGAAAGCAAAATGACCCCAGGTTTTTTGGGGGAAAACCACCCTCAGCTCAGGAGGTGGGTCTGAGAAGAGAGGGCTGTGTGTGCTTATATACATGTGTGTCGGGGGATGGTGGTCACATGACTGACTGGCACATGCGCAGCCAATCGCGTACCAGCATTCAGGTTCACCGCTAAGTTTACTGGGTCAGTACAGATGTGAGAAGAGGGAGGCAGCAGGAAAGGGAGGGTGGGAAGTGTATGTTAGGTTCGGTACGACCAGTCACAAACGCTCATTCTCTTTCATCAGCTTCCTCACAGGCTTCAGTTTCTGTCAGGCTCAATCATTTATTTTTATCATCATTTCTCTGCGTGTCACATTCTGTCCTCTGTGTTCCTTATGCAACAGATGTTTTCGTCGACCCTTTGCTGCATTGACTATCATCATATTCTTTTAATGGAGCTCTGAAAATGCAAAATTATTAGGTCAAATAAACAGATGTCAGATTAGTTTTCCTAGCAGAGTACATATATATAATATTCATTGACAAACACGTTGATTTTTTCCTCCAGTTTTCCATCTCCTATCACTGTGTCCTTATCATTTTCTTTACCCCTTTGCATCTCATCCTGGTGCACTCTCTCATTCCTCTCATGTTCCCTCTCTATCCCTGCATCTTTGTTTTTCACTCCTGTCTCATTTCTTCCAGTTCTGCCCCCTTCTATCTTCCACTGCTCTATGTTTGCTGTTATTTTAGTCAAGCAGCAGTGTGTGTGTGTGTGTATATATATAAACACCTGTCATCTGAATGTCAGTATTTGAGCTGTCAAGGAGGTGCTAAAAAGATACTAGCAAAGGGTGAAGAGCGAGTTATGTTGGAGAATGTGTTGGATTTTGGGGGGAATCCACATGCACAGAAGTAATTTGAGAGGTGCATTAACTGAGATCTTCCCTTTTTTAATTTTATTTTATATATGTACATATATATATATATATATATATATACACACACACACATACACACACACACACACATATACATATGTATGTATGTGTATATATATATATATATATATATATATATTTTTTTTTTTTTTTTTTTTTTTTTTTACATGGCTTGCGCAAAACGGAATCAAAATATACTGTATGGGTGGGAGTGGGGGGGGGGGGGGGGGGGGGTGCATGAGGCAAGAGAACAGTAGATGAAACAGAGATACTGCATAGGAAAGAAAAGAAATCACAGAGAGAGAGATCAAGAGTGAAATATAAAGAGAGTAGGAGACGCTGAGAAACACAAACACGGAAAATAATAATAGGCTGAGGCAGCAGAGAGATAAGAATGAAATGTGAAATGGCGGCTTGATTGGGATGAAAATGAGATGACACAAATGAGACAGAGAGGAATAGAATTGATATGCTGTTCACTGACAACACAAAGGCTGCCACACACATTCCTTCATAAACAATTTAACTGTATTTCCCATATAACACACTCTTCAGTTATTCCACACCATATGCTTGTCCCATTTACTTATGGTTTCACATGCAAGCGGTGCCGTGACTATAATTTAAGAATAATTTGTTCCTGCCGTTTCATATGCCTGTATCTTATTGGTACCCATATGGCCGAGCAGTGTGGCATTCAGTTTACATACAGTATGCTCCTATTTCCAACATTGCCATCAGATAACATTCAGCACAATCACACTCGATATTGGACCGGCTATTCTTTCTCTCATAGCACGATGTTTTTCTGATTACCATCAGAGGCAATATGGGGCACTGCAATTCACTTGCAAATGCAGCATGTATAAGACCGCATTATGCTTTTATTGGCGACTGAAAACATTTCTAATATAAGGACAGACACAGGGGGAGGAATAAGAAGGCACTGTGCTGGGTGCAGCCTTCAGTAATACAATTTTGTGTTCGGCAGCAATAGAAGACTCCCCCCTGTGCTGCACATATACTGCACTGGCCTGTCAAACAGGCTTTTATTATGAGAGACAGACAGGGAGAGAGCATCTGAGACAGCAGGAACAATTACAGTATTATTTGGGGTTTGGTTATTTCCTGGCACCCTGTGTGTGTTTATGGGAACATGCAAGCAAGTGTGTATGTGTGTGTGTGTGCGTGCGTGCGTGTGTGTGTGTGTGTGTGTGTCCTGTGTCTTTTGCTACATTTTCTTCTTGCTTCACTTAGATAACACAGAGGAAATGCATGTGTTTCTGAGCACTATGATACAGAGGTGACATCTGGAATATAATTCTAATTAGATGTATAACAGTAATAGTTTTCTTTCCATAATATTTTCTGTGTGTGAATTGTTGCCTTATATTATCTACACTCTTTATCCCTTTCTCGTTCTCTTTGTAAATCATATTTTCTCCACTGTAATAACATAGTGATATTAGAAGTAAAATCCCCTCTGTGTCAAGTGCATATTCATGCAAGGAGACATATGAGCCAATGGCTAAGATGACGACGACGATGATGACTATACTGAGTGCTCCTAATCACTCCACTGCTAACTGTGTGGCATTTAGATGTGGCATCCCATGAGGAAATATATTTTTTTAACTGTGATATGATGCTGCATGTGCTAATGTGGCGTCAACATGGCACATTTCTATGAACATGGTTCACTGGGTTTGTTTATTTTGTTTATATGAAAAACCATTTCTGTGCAGTCACCTGTTGTTTTGGCCGAGCTGTCCTTTGAATAGAAATACAATCCCCAGTCCCTCAAAAAGACTATAGACTTTGCAGGGCTACAGAAAACCTGACCTTCTCTTTAATTTGTATTTCATTTCAGCTAATGGATGATAATGACTCAATTCTTAAGAGAAACACAGATTTTTCTTTCTTTTTTTTTTTTTTTTTAATAACAGCAGCAGTTGCATTCCAGTATATTTTCCAACTCCAAAATTGGTCTTTTTACTCAAATTAAGGAGGAAATTCTAGCCGGAGCGCCTGTTGGCTGTGGATCAACCAGGTCCTCTCAGGTGTGCCCCGTCTGGTCAGTGGATAATTTGTCAAGAACATGTTCCAAGAAGCACATTTTGCTGAGTTTTCTAGTGCTTACCAGCAAGTCCAGGAAGAGAGCTTTTCACATCTTTTAGTGTTCCAGATGTGAAGGAAGCATGGCTCTGTATTTCACTCAGAAAAGTTATCTGCATCTCACAGCAAACAAGCTTCTCGGAACAGGCCACACATTTTTGGAACAACTGCTGAGTTCTGTTTGTCACATCCAGTGTCTGGTGCTGTGAACACACCAGCGTCATTTGAGTGGTTTGCAACCAATTCAGCAGCTGAAGGCTAGAAGGCAGCAGAGTCCACCACTTGCAAAATGAAGGTAAAATCTCTGATGAGTTAATATTAGCAATAATGACCTCAACATAGAAACCCTACTGTCAGAAGAATGTAGTATGTGACCACGCCATAAAAGCACCAGAATGCCTTTGTGCATGGCAACCTTAAAAAAGACGTGTTAATGGCTACACATGGTATGCAGTTGTACACAGAATTAGCTCCTCTAATTTGGAACCTCCTTTCAGTATATCACTATGCTGACAAGGTATTAACAAGGTGGCCTCTACTCTACAGTCTTAAATGTTATCAGCAGTACACTTGTTGACACAGAACAGTGGCTTTGGCAAAAGGCAGCACTGAGGGACTGGAAAGGAGAGGCTCATAAAAAAAAAATAATGAGCTGCTTCAGATGCCTTTAAATGTGCCAAAGCTTCGGATGGCCTCAGCTAAAGGTGACATTTTTTATATGAAGTTTCTCTTCAGAAACAAAATAATGATTAGTTCCCGAAATACAAATCATGTTTACCTGAACTTCCTGAAGATCTCATAGTGCTGAGGCATTACCAGCTGCATATGTCAGTGCATCACCATCAAACTAGAGACTGAATCCAGACACATGAGCTGCAAATTTGTCTTTTAAAATCATTTTGAACACACACGAAAAACATTTCCATTCATTGCCCAAAACTGCACATATGTGTTGTCATTCTCTTGAGCAGTAGGATGCTTTACTCGTCATTCTCTCTTTTTACTTGCTTGCAAAAGCTTTCCTCTTTCTATTTAAGGATGGAAACATATTATTTCCTCACATAATGTCCTAAAAATGTGTCATTTTCCTGCTGAAGCTCCCCAACCTATGAGAAGCAGGATCATCCTGGGTGAAATAACTGTCAAGTACATCAGTGACACTGAAGAGTTCATTGCCGCAGATGTAAGTCAATGGAAAGTAATTTGCCGAGCTCCAGACGGATTTAGGCTGTGACATATTGTTTGATGTTTGACTCCCTACTGTTATACTTTACTGAATATGAAATGACACAGTAATTATGAGGTAAAAGCCTGGCAGCTTTAATTAAAGGTTATATTCAGCCATATGGAGTGAACAATTAAATAACTAC
The DNA here is from genome assembly GCA_021432705.1 of Caranx ignobilis. NCBI lineage: Eukaryota > Metazoa > Chordata > Actinopteri > Carangiformes > Carangidae > Caranx > Caranx ignobilis. The sequence continues at coordinate 2,570,135 of MU270012.1, read as the reverse complement.
TGTCATTTCATATTCAAGATAATTAAAACATCAAACAATGTGTCACTGTCCAAATACATCAATACAGAGAATCACAGAGAACGAAGCAAAGAATGAGCTCCAATAGAAAAACAGCTTTATTCTGTGAAACGCTGCTGCAATGCATCACAGTGACATAAAGTCAAGAAAGCAGGCTCAGTCCACGTATGGGTCAATGCGTTGTTACATCATTCCAAAGCACTTAAAGGAAACCTAGAGCGGCCACCACTTCCAGTGATCCTACATGACATGATGTGACACGTGTTAACTTTTCCTGCTTCAGCCACACAGCTGTTTCTTGAAGAAGCCACGCCACTTGTGTTACGTGACACCTCATGTCATATCAGATCTAATGATTGATGTGGAGAAAGGCAATACTGTGGCCCCTTACCTTGACACAAATCAGAGGAACATTAATGAGATAACTGCACCGCCAAAGAAATTGACGAAATTAGGTATGTTTGAATTAAACACATTAATTTGAGGGGGGGGGGCTGAGATGCAATTAATCAGTCAAAGAGGAGAAGACTTTAATTAACCCTTGTCCAGTTTTTCTAGTCTATACACCCTCCATGTCCTCAGGGTCAGAAATGACCCGCCTTCACTAAACCCTACAGTAAAGCATCTTAATTGAATTTTAAACCAAGTCTATTTTGCATGGAGAAACAACCTGTCACTCACCACAAGCTGAATATCTGGGTTCCCCTCTTCACAGTGCAGAAAATCTGCATTTAATCAGTGGACACCAGTCACTTTTATTACAGTGCACCTGTTATCATGATTTTCTTTAATAATGGAAAGATTTATTATTATTAATATTGTTAAATGTACTCTATATCTATTTACATTTTTTGCACTTATAGGCTCAGAAAGTAGTACATGTATGTGGACTTTTCAGATGTCTGTCATCAGATGTGCAGCACATAGTATTTGTTTTACAGTCATTTTACAGGGCAGGTCGGGGGGGGGGGGTTGCTCTGGAACACCCTCCTCTTAATCCGCTTATCAGGCATCCAGGTTGAGTTGATCTTGTTCCATCACTCAGAGGCATTGATTGCAGACATCTGATGTCATAGCAGATGACAAGGAGCCAGTGGGCAGTCATCCTGTAGCTGCAGGTTCCAATCACCTTGTCTGTGTTGTCCATGCCTCCTTTGTTGTGGTTGTCGTCCAGGATGATGTCTGGAGGCATCTGTTGGCTGAGTCAATAAGAGGTGAAGAAATTGTCACAGGCTTAAAAAAAAAAAGGTTTACATGATGGTGGTGCCTGGTTAGCAGTCATCACTGTCACCTTAAAGCTAGATAGTTCTGTGTGGAGTTTGTCAGTCAGCTGGGATTGTCTCCAGCTCCTGTACAGCCTGCAGAAGATATGCAGAACAGCTAATTGATTGTATCATCCAACCAGACCCCCTGGTTCTTCTCCAGGCCTCCACTGGTCAGCTTCCCTGTGGCACAGGAAATTGCCCTTTTACTCGTTGCATCCCAGAGCCTCATCTTGGGACCAGTACACACTCATTATGATAAGTAGACCTGCTTAGGCACGTGGGTCAGTCTCAGCCATCCTTTTCTATTTGTCTCCATATTAATGGAAACCCTCCAAAGTTGTCATCTCTGGGGTGATTTGCTCAATGGCTGGTATAGAGTGCTGCGGCCATGTCCTGGACACAGGCTGCATGTCTAGAGCACTTTGGCATGATCCTTATGACATTTTGTGCTGCCACCCTGCCCTGGTTATTGTGTGGTGACAAAGACTGTGTTATTTTTCTGCTCTTTGACAAAAATGTCCCTCCTGCAGCTCAGGGGATTTCTCCTTCATCTGAGGATGATGCATCATGTTCTGGGTTGTATTTGCCATCATCTTCAGACACATCCCCCTCCCTATAAATCATATCTCTCTTTGCTCCAGGACCTAAAAAGAAAAAAAAAAAAAATTGGGTTTATAACCTGTCGGTCACTGAAACATACAATCATGGTTTCAGCAGGGAGACAGTGGTAGAGTATTGTCATCTGCAGGTTCTTTGCAGTCTTTAAAAAAAACAAAAAAAAGGTTTTTCCCACTGTTAAACATAGTGCGGAGGTCACACATTGCATATTCAGAAATATATATAACTATTATTTCAACATACTTCATACATACACACATATCACTGAATAGCATATTCTAAACAGAATATGTAACAGATACAATATATTAACGTATGTATTGTAAATTCAACTAAAATGCTGTACCAAGAGGCAGCTGTTGGTCATCAGGCCAACACATGGGCTTGTGCATATAGTATCTTGGGCTCCAATCTGGGCTCCCATCTTCTTCTCCACTCTTTCCAAGAGCTATCCTGTCATTACTCATTTTTCGCTGGTATATTTATAACACCACGTTCTAGCAGATTGGAAGCACTTGTATGAATAGGGCCAAGCTGAGCTGGAGGCAGCCTAGGCGGAGGCCAGATCTGTGAGTACTATCAAGCTCTTTAAGATGAACAACTCCTTTGAGAAGACTGTAGGTCAATTAAGCACCCTGAAGAGGGAGTAGAAAAACCCACAGCAGAGAGCACATGAAGCATGTTTATCCTGAGGTTAATACATAACTGCAAATACAACATACTTGTATTCAATTTTTTTGTACCACTCTGTGAGCAAAATGACTCAACTTTGGGTCATAGATTTTTCCATCTCCTGAGTAACATCAGGTCAATGCGTTATATGGATAAATAACAGTGCAGTCATATAAGATGCTGAAATCATGAACCACTTAAGTTCAAGGTCAGCATCAAGATTTAAGAAAATGCATACTTTAATAGAGAAGAACTGGATTTAACTGTCACCAGTAACCCAAAAAATAAATAGTTCACCTGCTGTTATTTGGATGATATAGAAATAGAGATAAATAGTTAGGGTTGGGGATAATGTTATCCTGAAAAAGATCTCCTTAGTTCAGTGTATGTATAAGAGCCAAACATTGTGTCAGTGGAAAACACTGCTAACACGTCTCATACCATCAGAACGTACAGAGGGAAATGCATTTTTTTTTTATGGGAGACTTAAATTATATTAGTGTTACAGTGACTTTTGATATTTAGGTAATCTAGTACTTTATCCTAAGGTAATGTGTATATTATTGTGTTTTCAGTCTAATATAGCAAGTACTGTTTGCTTCAGCATGTTTTGCATTTTGTTTTGCCAGCTCAGTCTATTTATTTGTTGGGCTCTGCAAATAATAGAGAGGAAATTTGTTTGGTCGTTGACATCACTGATGCTAGTGCACCAGTGGAGAGTGGAGAATTCATCAATGAGCTCATGAGGCCAAACCAGACACTTTGGGGATTGTATTGCAAACTAACCGAGAATATCGTCAAGATTTCTTTGTGTGTGGAAAATTTATAAAAAGCAGAAAGTCATAACATTTGAACTGTATGTGTGGTGTCACCTCCCTATTGCATTTCATCAGATTGATTTATTGAATTAGTCTGCAATTTTGAAATTTCCTTGATAAAAATACCCGTGAGCATGAGGAGTCCAAGATTCTCATGTTCAGCTTGAGCTGAACATGGAGGTCAAGGTTGAGAGGCTGACAGGAAGTTGGCAGAGAGGGATGAGGAGATGGAACAAATCAAGAGGAATAGCCAAAGGGGCAGCTCACTCCGTGCTAGACCATCCTGAACTCTGTGGTGAGAAGCAAGAACAACGCTGTGAGGATCAAGATGCAGCAAGAGAAAGACATGAATGAGATGATGATTCAACTGAGCCAAGCCAATCGCCAGGCTGTGGAGGCCCAGAAACAGCTCAGAGATGTCCAGGAGCAGCTCATAGTGGGTTATGGACTATTGATTTAACAGCTCTGCAGCCAAAAAGCTGTAACCAATAGCTCAAGGTTTTAATCTACTTCTTTTTTCTGGTGTATGAAACCAAATGAAAAATCATTGCATTACAACAACAAACAACTTCATATGGCTGTGAAATAGCATTTTAGCAAAGAAAATCTAACTTGCTGTGATCAGACACATCTGCTTATGTCTTATTGATAGAAGGCAGATGCTAGATTCACTAAAGAGTTTACTCACTTAGAATACAACCACTACTTTTTCACTCTTTATTAGATGAGCAGGCGAATTCTAAGTGCAGAGTGCAGGTTCAGGATTGTGCATCTGGAGCTGGAGGACGCTCAAAGGATGGCAGATGTGTTTTGTCTTATTTTCCAATTGACTTCAGGCTTTAAATTAATAAAGCACAAAACACTGACAGGCTCATTTGATGTCATAATAAGATTTGCATTATATTTCATTCATTTGTCAGATGCCTTTTTCCAACGCAACTTGTAATAAGTACATTTGGAGAAATGCTTTCACCTGTTATGTTTTTGTTATATTGATCAGGTGCAAATTATGCCGCAGTGTTTTATTTCCCTTTATCTGCTTTATAGCAACAGCAGATTCTCATGTTTTCAGTTCTGTTCCATTAGGAGGCGAGGCAGATGAATACAGAGAGAACACCCAGATGGGCATTTCAACAGTGCTGATAAAATTGCTATTTTATTCACTGTTCTCGTTATTGTGCACAGTGGACAAAGCAATCTCTTGGAAACAGAGAGGTGATTTTGATGCCAATCTTCTTGTCACACACTGGGTGACCAATGGGCCAAAATCCCCAAAAAGCATCGCAATCATCTAATAGCAGTGGAGCTTTTCACTTAGACACAGGGAAAACCAAGCCACCGCGGTGGCACTAAACCGCGCAGGCTGAATTTGGGCTTGACTTTGAATTACACGACTTCAGCCTAAGTGGAGTGATTTACAGGATCTTATCTCTCCAAGGCCAAAAATTTCAGCATTATGGCAGCAATGAGCCACAATAGATACCTGCAACAACACAGAGGCAGTGATGAAAATTGCCTTTGGGCTGCGCTGTAGGAGTGAACAACAGAGGAAGCATCTATTTCGTATGTACATCAGTGGCAGGTACACACACACAGACACCCACTCGTGTACAGTACACAAAAATACTGACATTGATTTGTACACATGCGCAAACACTCAGGCACACACACAGCTCAATAGGTGGTCTGACAGAAGTGGTTTATTGTGCATGAATGCTCCTCAAATTTCACTGTGTTGCATCAGCCAGCCAACTGTGTTTTTGCTAAATTAGTTTGCCCTTGTTTCCGAGAACAAATGAAACTGCAGAGTGTGCCAAGTGATATTGTGCATTTAGATCTCAAATTAAATCCGAAACATAGCTGTGAAAAATTAATCTAAAGGTATATGAACATTATTTATTAAGATTTAGAACCACCAACACACACTGTATTACATATGATTGTTTTTTTTGTTTGTTTGTTTTGTTTTTTTAATAGATTCTTTAAAAAAAAGAGGGTTTTTCATCCAAAATAAATCTTCTTTTACATTTATAGCCAATTTGTTAAGTTGTTAGTTTTTCTCGGAAAACAGCATATTTATAACCTATATGCAAAATGTGCCTTTGATATACCTGGAAATAAATGTGTAAAATGTCTTTGAAAATAAGGTCAAAACAGTCAGAACACACTTTCTGCACCAGTTTGATTATGCAGATATGGTGATGAGGCTTTCCAGCCTTGTTGGTCTCTGACACTCGGTTGGTTTGTTGAACTAATTAAATGATTAATCCTTTCATTACTTATTCATTTATTTGTTCATATATTTACTCATTTCATCAGTCATTCACTGAGTCACATAATGTGATACAAAGACTTTAACACCATCATACATTAATTATAGTTTTCCAGGCATGATAAGGCAACATTTCACAGTCGTGTTAAGCCCATAGTTCAGGAGACGTTGTCTGTTGCCCTTCTTTTAGTGTTGACAAAAAGCCAGTTCTGCAGACACAGAAACATTTATACATGTGTCTTGGTGCTGACGCCTTCAACAGGCTTGATTTCGTTGAACATAAGTAAGCATGTGCAGGGGAGGGCGGAGCGTACGCACCTGTAATCTTTTATTGAGGTGTATAAAAGTGCCGTGACAGCATAACTAATGTGTCTCTAACATGTCAAGTAGCCAGATCATGAGTAAGCAGTTTAAGGGACTCAGCACCAGAGCCAAGACAGAAGCATAAATGAAAATGTGATTGACAACTGCAATATGTATGATATATTTACCTACAGGAGCAGTGGCGGCAGGCTGCGATATGTTGCGTACGTTTATCTGTATGTGTTCTGAGTCTGAAAACATATCTAGTAAAATTCACACAAGACACAAAACACAGTCACAGCAAATACAACAACCAAGATAGCAAGCAAGTTTCCTGCCTTACTGCCATTGTGTGTTGTGCTTCAAAAACAAGTGTTGTGTTTGTATCCTAGTATTTTATCAAAAAAAGTTCTTGTTCTTGGGTCTAGGTGATAGCTGGCACTGTAAATGTTTCATCATTCTTTTGCCTCCTTTCTCAATGAAGGAAAAAATAAAACACTTTTTTTTTTTCAATCTTACAGAAAGTGAAAAAAACAACCATCTGCTTGTGTGTATACTGAGACACAAAGCTTATATATTGTGCGCACAACATACACATGCATCCTTGCATGCACTTGCTGCTGTCAGGCCTGGTTTCTTCAGTGGTTATCAACTCTGTCTTTCATCATGGTACAGAAAATGTGTGCCAGGGCACTGTGACAGTTTCACATACACAAGCAGTGTATTAGGCCCAGCCGTGCTGATATTTTTAGCTATTGAAAAATCTTTTTTTATTATTATTATTTTTTATTTTTTTCAGACAGAATGTGTTTGATAGTTAGTCTGGGTGGTGCTGTTTTTGTATTGTCTTTAATCTCGTCTCACATTCTGTGCTGTACTGAACCCACTTTGTTCTGCACAACGCCTAGCTGTTTTGTTCTAGTCTGGTCTTGTGTGCAATGCTTTGCTCTAGATTGTTTCTATTCTATTCTACTCTATTCTAATCTATTCTATTCTATTCTATTCTATAGCAGCACAAAGGAAAATGTGTACCTCTGACTGTTACTGTTACATTTGTGGTGCCAGAATTCAACCTCCACCTCTTTTCAGATATTTTTAACTCTTTGACAGTTTTTCCAACAGAAACTGTCTTTGAGATAGAGTGATGGTGAGAGTTGTGGCTGTGAATTTTCCTCTGTCTTGTCGTCTCTCTTTTCTCCTGTGCTGTGTTAGATATCTGTGCTGTCTATTCTATTTTAAGCCCCTCTGTTCTTCTTTTTTCCATGTTTTTGTATGCCATCCCCACCCTGCCTTTCCCACCCCGCATGCTTCTCTTTAGTTCTCCTGCTGTACCACATTCGTCTGTTCGACTCTGCTCTGGTCTGACCTTCCTGTTATCTGCTGCATTTTTAGTATCTCACTTTCAGGTGCAGTGAGTGACAGTTATTGGTCTGGTGACAGTGGCTCAGGCTGAGGCGTTACCTCTCTTTAAGGCTGATCTCATTTCCTGCACACTTCCTCTGTGGGGTTAACGGCTGGCAGGCTCATACACATCCTGGCTGAAGTACATGGCAGGGAAAACAAAATAGGAGCCATTGCTATCATAGGAAGGAATATAACATGTGGACAGTGACATCTCACCATGTAGTTGGCCTCAAAACTCCAATTACTAAACGAGATAGGTAACAGGTGTCTCTGCAGCTGTGGTGACAATAACTCTTCCTTAATTGTTCCTTAAAATCTGTCCTTGCTCATCACCACTTCCCACCTCTGTGTATGTGTCTAAGCTGTCACTAGGCAAAAGAAGCAAAGGTAACATCCATTTCACTTTCTCAAAACTGAAGTTCTTATTTAACCTTGCAAACAAGCACTTGTAATTTGAAGAAAAAAAACATTTCGAAGTAAAATACTCGTTCTGCTCCAAGACTAATGCCAATACCCAAACAACCTGCTTCTGAAAGTTAAAAAATAGGAACCAAAAAGCCTCACACTCTCTAATGGCTTGAGAGGCCCCAGGCCACAGTGAAGAGCCTGTAGCTGAAGGGGAAACGCAGCAGGGGAAAATGGAAAATGAAGTGCAGCAGGATAATGTTTTTCAAAAAAAAGAAAGAAAGAAAAGTTGCAGTCCAGAGGTGATTATGTTTTTCATAACCACTTTTTGACAAAAACACCTATTAGGACTGGCTCTCAGATTTAGTAGGCTATGCTCTTACATAGAAGTATAGCGAAAAATGGGACGTTTTCAATAGAAAAGAAAGTTACAGAAACATAGGATTGTTTCTATAACTTACAGTCTGTCTTACTTAAACTACTTTTTACTTAAGTCATTAGTTAGTTAGGAACAGAAGAGCAAGGGAATCCTCTTTATGTTAAAGTCTGTGTTCATATTATAGCTTCCATGCTGGAATATCTTGCTCTTTATTCATACACAAAACTGATGGTACAGTTTTTTCTTTAATATTTCAAGCACAATTTATGATTTAGAAAAATGAAGATAGGAGTTTGCAGAAATAAGTACAGTGGTTGGACAGGGCTAAAGGCAAAGGAGCTCGGCGATTTTTGTGCTGCTCCCTGTTTCTCGGTTTCTATAGAATGACTGTGGCGCCAGCATTGACAGATACCAAGTTATGACAGACTGGCCGAGAAATTAAAGAGGAACTATGCTACATTTTTAGCTTAATTAAACAGCTTCAGAGTAATTATGGTGGCTAAATAAATGACTCATAACTTGTTATGAGGGAGAATGGAGGCTCTCTGCCTTCCACCTAGTGTCTCTTTGCTGAAAACCAACCTTGCAAGATCATGGCCTCCGCCCTGGTGTCCCAGCTCTTGTCTCAGCGCCACCACAACAAAAAAGTGTCCCATAAGCCGTAATCTCATGTTTATGACTGATAAAACTACACAAATATACAGTACAAAAATGTGTATATGATATATAACTTTATCCACTGCTCCATGGTTTTCTTTCTGGCCAGCCTTGTTAAAAATAAATGCACATGCCCAGGAGGAGGGTTAGCAAAACAGCGGCGAAGCAACCAGACTTGCATAGTTCCCCTTTAAATCACTTCACATGACATTTAGATGCAAACAACTCAATTCCAGTGAAATCAAGTGAATCATGAATGATTTATTAATCACTGTGTTTAACAAAGTTAATCACCATTCACTTCATATGAATAACATTTACAGACATCAACTTATCTACAGTTCAGTTCCACACCATTCAATGTGATCATTTTTACTCATTTCAGTCAATCCAGTGTGTGTTCACTTGTCGGGGTTGTTGGAAGAAGGCTCAGACTTCCTTCCTGTTTTGTATTTACTTGTGAGAATTTTGGGTTATATATCATCAGCATGCTCTGCAGTGTAATATAGCCTTTCATTTGAGCTGTAATGGTATGTCCCAATGTCTTTGATTTTCCTGTCTGGTAGACTGAGTGGGGGCCCAGTGCAGAGGGAAAGGAAGTGTGATAAACTGTCCATGGAAAACATAGGGGGCCCCTATCTGGCCACTTTAGCTGGGGTTAGTAACCACAGCCAAAGATGGAAGGAGGCAGATAGAGAGGCCTCTCCCTGCAAGGGTGTGATAGGGCTAACCAAGCACCGGTAATGTTGATGTTCACTGGCTGAAAATGTGTTTTCTTATATAAAGAAAGCATTTCTTTCCGGGTTTTCTTCCATGACAAATTACACATGACTGGCCTAAACATTTAAAGCTTTTAATTAGCCATGGAAGCAGGGTGGCTCAAGGGATGGCATTGTCAGATGGTCAGTCTACCACTTTGCTCCAGACTGAAATATCTCACGGTCCATAGTTCCCTGACAATATCATGGAGTAACTTTCCTGACGCTTGACCTCTCCTCTTGGGCCATGATTAGGCAGACATTTTTGGTCTTAGTGAAATGACTGATTTTACAGTACATGATTGTTCATGGTAGGGGATGAGCTGTACCTCCTTAGTTATCTCCTGATTTTCAATGTCATCACTACAACCAGTACCACGGTTCAGCTGAGCTTTGTATTTAATACTAATTAGCATGTAAAGATGCTAAACCAAGATGGTGAACATCATAAACGCTAGCATGTTATCATCATCACTGTAAGTATGTATGCTGCTGGTAGCATTAACACAAAATATCCTCAATGCATGCCTAGCCCCTCAGTTATCATAGTCGTTGATGACGCAACAAAATAGAACTGGTGTAAGAGCAAATAAAGCCAGTGGGATGTAAAATTGTAAGCTTTGTTGTGAGAACATGTGACAAACTAAGACTAAATAAGCAAACCAGATAATTGTTGACAATTTTCAAGATTATATCCTAGGTACACCTCTTATTACTGCTGAAAGGTTGTCCCTACCACTCCAAGTAAAAAGGATGTGACTAAACCACAAACAAGGGAGCTTGAGAAGTCATTATTTTATAATTTAAAGCATCATTGAATGTGCATGCAATGCTTTGAATAAAATTCTTTAATCAACGTTACATTCATGATTCTTTATAATATTCATTAATAATCAATGTTGCTATGATGAAAGTGAAACGTTGTACATATATTTTTACAGCCTGGGCAGACTTCTCCACAGAGCTTTACATATTGTATGAGGACATGGCCTCGATGTTGTCTTTGTTCCCCTGCGACCAAATTGAGACCATTATTTCTTAACAGGTACTGTGCACATGCGTGAATGTTTTTGTACTCAGGTTGTCAACTCTTAAACAGTACAATTCCTGAGAAGCATGCATTGTTCAGAGTGCAAGTGTGCATGAAAAACATTAGGAAAACACATGTAAAAAGCAGCATGTAGAGATTCATGGAGTAAAGTGTGGACAGCAACCATACAGGCTTCATTGATACAGGGCTTTATACAGTACAGACTTGCTTTGAAAAACATAAACAAAACTTTCCAGCTGCAGTTGTCATGCTTTTCATCATATAACACAAAGTAACATCTGTGCACAATTATTTTATAACTTCAGTGACACCCTGTAAAAAATCACTATTCAGAACCGCCAGTGACTAAACTTATCATTTAGCCTCAAGGCCACCAGATGTTGCTACATACAGATAGTTGAATACTTAAGTTGAATTTGAAGGAGTTGACAGTGGAGATGCCAGTCATTAAGTGTACCAAAACATGTAACAAAAAAAACAAAAAAACAATTTAACTGTTAAACATATTCAAAAAGACGTTTTCTCTTCCATTTAGTATTTTTCCATCATGCTGTTCTCTTTATCTTCATTTCATGCAGGTCACCACCCAAATCTGCGTCACACACAGAAAGAAAGAAAGTGCACATGTACAAACATGAATACTTAAACACGTTCAAATTTTAGCAAAAACACCACAGAATTAAAGCAGCAGAGACTTCACACGGAAAAATAAATCTGCAGTATTTTGGGGCTTTCACTGCTGCTGGAGTGGGTGGGTGCACCTGTGATAATGTATGTGTCATAGAAACATGATCAGCTCCTGTGTAACAGTCACTGCGGCAGCCAGCTGAATTGAACTTATGGGTGTTTTCATAACAGGAAGCCCAAATGTGAGCCAGCTATGGCCCACATGCTCAGGCACAGACTATAACTGCTTCTAGATTTTGGATTTGCTTAGTTTGAATTAGCACGAAGCCACAGAGTGATACAAGAAAGAACAGTTGTGCAAGTGTGTTTGCACTTTGCCATATTTCAGTGTCTCAATAACATGTGCTTATCTTTCACTTGCTGTCAGCATTAGAAGATGTGAAACTGAGGAAGCCTTAAGAGTGTCTCTTTGATATATTACAACAACACAAGGCAGTGATGATTTCAGTAGACCTAACAACTTTCAGCAGGAACAACTTGTCCTGTGGGCGATGTGCAGCTCAGGGTATCTGTCTGAGGACCCCACATGTTGCCTTCGCTGAACAAATAACAATTAGAGGCACATTCACTAAGGCTGTGCCCATTTTCCATTGACAGGAATTCTGAATTACATAATGATATTACTGTTCTGGGACACCCATCATGGGCTCTTTACTCAGCCTTTTGGAGACTGTAGACTGCAGGCAGAGTCTGAATCTGACTATGTGAAATGAAAAGAGCCTCATAAATCACCACTCTTTAATACCAGAGAACCGACATATAAATCACTTGCAGTCTACATTATCCCTAGGGGGTATATCTGTTTTGCACTGTCAGGCTGTCTGTTTCCCAACATGTCAGTCTGGCAGGCTTCACATCAGGATCACTATTATTATGGCAATCGTAACATTTAACAGGGTATGGTACAAAATATCCAAAACTGTGTCAGTGTCTTGTCAGCCTGTACAGTATGTACAGTAGCAGATTAAACTGTAAGTGAACCTAAATACAACAGTAAGTCACAGAACCTAAATACTACATTAATAACTCAAGACAAATAGTTATAAAAATACTTTACCTACAGTGTCAGTGTATAAAGTGGTTAGCAGGAGCTGAACTTACACTGAAAATTAAGTATCAAGTATCTGGAAACTTAATCACGTGAGGAAGCAGCTATGAAAACTATATAAAAAAAACAACTAAAACAAACCAGTGACTAAAGGGACTGGTAAAAGAGGATATAACACAGAAACTATCAAAGTTAAACGCAGACGGATATTATGAATTATGCTTAGCACAGCAGTTCGACCAAATTACCCGCTAGACTGTCTCTCATATGTCAGACAGTCAGACAGTCTAACTATATCAGTGTGTCATCTAACAGTGAACACTGCAGCTATGACTCACCAGGGCAAATCTGAACATACTCTCTCTCACAAACACACAGGGCCACACACACTGATACAAAGAACAATTGTCTGATGTGATTAATTTTTGTCAATAGTCTGTTTATTCTTGTTACAGCTGTTTAATTGAACAGTTATTCACAGGTCGTTGTAGTAGTCTTATCTTATCAAGTTTAATCCTCAGCCTTCTTAATCTGACTCAACAACATGGTGGTGGAGGAGGTTTCAGTGGCCAGAATATTTGTGCATGGTTACCTCTGCGCGGTCCTTGTCATCGTGTCTATGGTCACGCCAAAACCAACAAAAGCTTTTGATTTCTACCAAAAACATGAGCACATGGTTTCTGACTCACGTGGGTCCAAACAAACAAAAACAAAAGCAGCCACCAATCAACACAACAACCAAGTCAACTCACACAGAGATGGTGTCGAGGGAGAAAAGAAGAGAAGAAGGGGGTGTGAAGGGGAAAAAAGAGTCATTGTAAGAGGAAGAAGGACGAAAACAACCCTAAACAAATTAAATTACATCCCTTCCTCAACTCTCTCCCTCACTCACTGTCTTACTCTACCTCCTATTTTCTACTCTCTTGTTGTGCTCTTTCTTTTTCAACCGATTTTGCTGCCTCACTTTCTCTTCACCTCACCTCTTCTCTCTGTCAGTCTCTGTCTCTTCCTCTCTCTCTCCCTATGAGCAGACAGGCAGAGACAGGGAGGCTGTTGTTGTGCTTGCAGTCTGACACTATCAGCTCATAAATCCCTGTCAACAGCTTGTATGTCTCCTCTCCTCTCCTCTCCTCTCCTCTCCTCCCTCCCTCCACTGGTGAAGGAGTGGAGGAACCCAGTGACCTGCCAATGAATGTTTGACTGGCACAACCACACAGACGTGCACACGTGCACACACACACACACACACACACACACACACACTCGCTAACGTACACATTTTGGAAAATGAAGCTCACACAGAGAAACTTGGATGTTCTGGATAGATGGATTGATAGATAGATAGATAGATAGATAGATAGATAGATAGATAGATAGATAGATAGATAGATAGATAGAAAAGCTGTGTTTCTATCATTCCCCATTCCTCTCTCTCCCTCTCTCTCCCTTCCTCTTCCCCTCTCTCCCTCTCTCTCTCTCTTCCTCCAACCCTGTCTTTCTTTCCCTCGGGCGATGTTTGCCGGCAGACAGTCGTCACTGACAAGCGCTTCCTGTGGTTGGGGTAAACACCTGGGTAATGAGGCCACAGTGCACAACAACCACAAAAACACACTCACACAAAAATAACACTCCACCAAGGTTCACAGCCCTCATGCACAGCGCGCGTGGACATACACTGTCGGCACACAATCAGGTCATGCCAACACATAGGGGCACATACAGTCATGCATTCACACATATGCACACAAATCCAGGAGATAGACAAGCACAGGCATGCAGGCACATAAACACACACACACACACACAGCCACACATGCATACTGTATGCTTGGCTCAGACTGCTAAACAAGCACTGAGCCAACTCAGCCATGTCAGCCAAAACCCAATGCCCAGACTGTCCGCAGTGCTAAAGGGCATGCTGTAGTGAGTTGAGGTGAGGGGGAATGAACCAGAGTCAAGCTTCTTCTATTTCTTCACCATCACTAAAAGTGTCTTCTCCAAACTTAGACCCAAATCTCATCCCTGAGTGTCATCAGTGAGAAACTCAGTTTGAACAATTTGCAGTCTGCTTAAAGTCCTGATTGACTGCAGAGCAACATGTGAGAGCAGCTGCATTCAAGTGCAGAGCTGTCAGTCTGATGGCTGTGTCACTAACACTGTATGTCACTGGAAGAGTTTTTTTTTTTACTCCACTGAATTGATGAGCCATTAAAAGGGGAATCCACTGACCAATCTCTTAGCCTTATGCACATGTCACTCATGACAGGATAATTAACGTATGACTGACAACATAGGAGACTTAATTTGCAGCTAAATGATGGTCCTAATGGTCTTGTCAAACATGACTTTCACATCATAACTGACTGTTAGACTGAAGATAAGTTGATGAGTGAAGTTGCACTGAACGTGCACATTTGCTGAAAGCAGCATCGGAAATATCTACTCATGCTCCAGTCCTGGAGACTATTCACATTCAACTCTATGTTGCCTGGACACATTTTGTGATGTGAAAATGAATCAGCTTTGGAATTACTGGAAAGTATATTTTATCACTTTTGAAAGAGTCAGGCCAAAACTTTGTTCTTGCTTGTCTTTGAGATACAGAAGACTAAATACATGCTGGATCTATCTGGATTCGCAAAGATGAAACTGATATCGATCTTCTCATGTGACTGTGGATTTGGCAGTATACACACTTCTGTCTTTTTATTAGTCTTCTTTTCTTCTTCATTTATGGAGAAAATGTTGCACTAATTCTCAAAGATTAGAGCATCGGACAACTTTAGAGAATCATTTTGAGGCAAAAGAGCTGGGCAATTTACCCAGCAACTGCAACCAATAGTGCATTTTCATGCCACTCTTGTTCCGTACAATGTTCTCTCATCCAGATTGATTTTGTCACAACAGAATCACACATTTCTGCTTCACTGCCTCAAAATATTGTGCACATATCAAAGTCTCAAGAATGTTCCGTGTCAAAAGCACTGGAGTGCAAGTGATTCACTCAAGAATCATCTTATTGTGTTATCTCTGGACAATATGGCGCTGCCTGCATCTCATATGTCACAGGAACAACAGGGAAGCCCATGGTGAATCATCAACCCTGCCAGACTAACAAAGCTGGAAAAACCTTTTGCTGAGGTTTTAATATCCAAAAGACGTCCCACAAAAGCCCTTTGTGTTGTAACTTTGGCAAAAACAATTTTCACACTGTGATCAGTACGAACATATACATGTGTACATATGGCAGTGTCTGGTTGTGTGTGTGTGTGTGTGGCCCACACATGTCTTTGTGTGCAAAGGAAATGGCTGACAGTGAAAAATGTGACCAATTCTAATTTTAATTGCCAATGAAAAAAAACGGCCTCAATATTTATGGGTTCTGTCCAGATGAACAGAGGAGAAGGGTTTAAGCATGAAAGCATATTCCTTATCACAATTAAAAAGTGCTTTAACATGACTGCAATCCCTTGAAGTTAGATTAGCAGTAATATTGGAGAGATCGGCTCTGGCTTCGAACAATAGAAACTGAATGGGGAAAAAGAAATTATTTAACAGAGCCAAAGGTAATGCTTTCTTTTCGTTGTCGTTCCCTTTTTTTTTCCTAGAATTATCCTTATGCCATTTTGTATGGAACCACATTCTTCCCCCCTTTTCTTTTGAGCATGGAATTAATTCACATGTACATGAAAATATATACTTGGAGTCAAACCTCAGGACTTGATTGAAAGAAGAAAAAGAAAAAAAAACTACTTTGACAGCACAGTTTGAGATCCTTTTAAAATCATTTGATGCTTGGAGCCACAGTAAAATAATCACCCCAGTTATATATATGAGGCATGGCTCCTAAAGAAGTACACCAATGTGAGTGACTTAATTGTAAAGATCTGAGACCATATGGTTACTGTGCTGCAGCCTCTTAAACACACACAAGGGTATACAACCACAGACATATACACACCAACAAACAACCTGGACTTCTGAGTTCAATTTCCCACATTACAGGAAAAAAGAAATGTAATTTAGCCAGTCCTTACATAAAGAAAGACAAACCCATGGGAAGACACAGGGCTGCAACTGAGAGCTGTGTAATTAGAGAGAAAGAGTAGAGACAAAAAGAGAAAGAGAGCTTAACCCCAGGCACAGAGACAGGAAGATGGGGGGGGGGGGGGGGGGGTGACAAGGTTGAGAAAAATCATCCCATGTTAACCTGAAAGAGAAAGAGAGAGGAACAAGGAGGGCAAAACAGCAAACAGCGAGCAGCTGCTGAGGATTTACATGCTGTAAATTATTCATGTAATCAGCTGTAGGAGCACAGAGACAGAGAGAGATGGAGACACAGACAACAAGAGAGAAGAAAACATATATCTGGTCTGCAGAGATGTGGGGAGATGGAAAGAGAGAGATATGCAACGACAGACATGTATTGGACAACAAAGAGAGAATGTAACGCTCATCCTCACAGGCCTGTCTAGACCAGGTGACACCCCCCCCCGATTCTCATTTGGATACACTTGGAAGAAAGAGTAAGCGTGTTTACATAGGTGTGTTATTCTCCGATTACAAAGCCAACTTCAGATTTCTGCTGTCAGGGTTTTGGATGACGACTAAACCTGTACCACAGGATGACGGTGTGATTTTAGATCTTCTTTGAACAGGTCATCAACAAGCTTTGAACATCATGCCAGGACTCAAAGCTTTTTTTTTCCCTCACTGAGCCTTCACAGCATTTTATTTGTTTGTTATCTATATTTATTTAAAATCTCCAGACACCCACAATGTTTCTTTTTAGGTCAAGCACATATAGCATAAAGTGTTTTCTACTGTAGGTGTATGTGCAGCGTGGTGGTAAGGTGGTAAGGTGGTGGGAGTGTGCGCATGCAGCCTGAACAGCAAGGCTGACCTTAAAAAATCCACCTGTTATCAGTGAGACAAAACGTGGTGTCACTGCGTTGCTGTTTCTTTACCAAAATGTTTCACGCCTTGCTCACACCACAGTGAGAATGAAAGTGAGCTGCTCTCTGCTGTGTAAATACCTGCAGCGCAGCCTTCGAGTTTGGACTTCTGCTGTAAATTGCAGTATGTTTTACACTTTACAGAAACAGAGAGACAACAGAGTCAAAAAAAGGGAACATTAATAAGGTATTCAGTGTATATGCTGTAGCTTCATATGCTGATTACAAATATCCCCGCAGGCAGGATCCTGAATATTAACACCAGAGATGAACAGATACAGAGAGCAAAACCTATATGAGCGTGTTTGCTCATATGTAACAACAATTACATATATATATATATATATATATATATATATATTACATTTCCCATGTTTAGATAAATGAAATTCATAGAAGTAAAATAATGTATCGTGTCAAACTTCATGCAGGTTTAATGTCACTTTGTTGATATAATATGACATCTACTTCTACTAAAGTTGGGGAAAAAAAAGGCAAACAGAAAACACTAAATATGCATGAATGTATAATAAGAAAGAAGATACATAATGATTCACAAAACACCATCACATAGAAGAAAATTGAATACATTCTGAAAAAGGTTCCTCTGACTGCCTCGTAAATTATGTCACCACTTGTCTTGCTCTCCTATTTTCCCCGTCACCCTCCACTATAAACTATAGTATACAGAATACATAAGAAATACCACATAAAAATAACGACCTCGCTGCACTCATTGCACCCTCTCTCTCTCTCTCTCTCTCTCTCTCTCTCTGTCTTTCTGTGTGCTCAGTTATACACTCCGACGCCCAGGAGCTTTTTGAGAAGATGCTGATCCACAAATTCCCATGGGTTTGGTGGAGTGGACCCGAGCCAGTGGAAATTGCAAACAAACACTGGAGCTGCTGTGTGTGTGATGCGAGCACAAACAACCTCAAAGCCCTCATTCTCACACATCACATCTGTATGTGCGATTGTGCATGTGTTCGGGTGTACGTGAAGGAAAGTGAGAGAAAGCAAACGGTGTGTGAGAGTGTGTGTGTGTTTGATTGCAAGGCCTAGAAGGCGTTTCAAAGGCATTACAGCATTAGATTTATGAGGGCATTCTCAGTAACACTGGCAATAAAACAAAGATCCCAGCTCCTGTCAAAAGTTCATATTAGGTCTTACTGTGGCGAGAGAGTGTGGGAGGGAGAGAGAGAACGAGTGTGGAGGGTAAAGAAAGAGGTAAGACATGGGGACAAGGGAGCAACTCAGAGAGACATGGAGAGAAAGAGAGAAGAGAGCTGGAGAGCAGAGAAAACAAACAGAAAACAATTTCAAAACAGGGAAAGAGAGAAACCTCTCATGACAGGCCAAAGGCGAGAAAAGGCCACAACCAACAATTCAAAGAGCAACCAAGAGAAACAGTCACAGCCCCCCCCCCTTCCCCTCCTGTCTCTCCACCCCATGGTTTTAGTGGCCAAGCCCACACCACATTATGGGTCCCTGGGTTTTTTATAATGGCTGGGTGTGTTCTGATCCCGCACTAAAGTCATCTGCAGTTAAATCCCATTCCTAATTAGTGGTGGGAACCAGAATGAAAAAAGGGAATGAGCAGATCGGGTGAGGAACAATTAAACAGCACTAGGGGAAAACAATATTTTCAAACAGTATTTCACATCATGTGTTGTGTTCTGCTGCTACAGAAGGCACTTAGTGCTGTGGATTTCAACTAAAGACTGAGAGTATGTGTCACATTGCATCCCTCTCCTCTCCTGTTGATATCTGACTTACATTAAATAGTCCATTGTCGACATGTGGGATGTTGGTAGGACATGAATGGATGGCAGCATCTTGAGAAAGTTTAAATGATACAGCTGTTGACAATTAAACATGTAGGGATGTGTGAGTTCGATTAAAAACACATTGTTTAATGAGTAAATAAAGTTATTTATCTTGATTACTGTAACAACTGCAAACAGATGTGAGTGATGAGCAACAGTTTGGAGGTGTAGAAGACACTGTATAAAATAAACATGGTAACTTACAGCACAATGTAAAGCATTCCATGTCCTTACAGCAGGTTAACCGCACAGACAGCTCTCACGTTCCCAGTGACTGAAGTCAAGAATCTTAGGAATGAAAGGTGTCAGTGTTGATTTATACAGATTTAATTGTGTGATTACAGTTGGCATGTCTGTCACTGAAACATCACTCTGTGATGGGGGTTGGTGGGCGTGGTGGGTTATTCAGGAAGTGAGAATTCAAGGTGCAGCTGTACAAGTTTACATAAGTGATCTCTGATGGTATCGCTAAAGAAACAAGGCATCCAGTGAGTAATTCTTGCCAGTTAATGCACCAGTATTAATAACACTGAAACAGGAACCAATACACGTCCACACTCAGACACTATTCTAAATGTGCCCAGTGATGAATTATTGTTCTAGTAAAATCAAAACCAAAGCTCAGACATAAACAACACATCCTGCTGGATGCACCAAGTTTGGCCGTCTGCTGTGAGCCTCATGGAGAACAACAGTCTATTGACTATGTGGGGAAATCCCTGTGACAGTGTGTCTGCAGTCTATCTATAATACCCCACTTTCTGTGAGTGCTGCTGAGCGGCTTCTCCTACTTTAAGATACATTCCAGACTCACATATTTCTTTGCGATTTATTTCTTTATAAGCTGCTCTCCATCCCTGAAAACTGTCTCCATACTGTAAATTGGATTTTTAACTTTTGTAGGGCTACATCAGCTACAACAAAAGAGACTTTAAAGCCCATGAAACCCATAGTTTAAAAAAAGGCTGCATATGTCAACTATGGAGAATGCTGGACTTTAAAGTAATGGAAATGAATCACAGCTGTTGCAGGTCACAAATGTAATGGTTTTTGGATTAGAATTGGATCGATTTTTTTTTTTTTTTTATGTAGCAGGATGCTACACAATGCTGACTGTTGAGCTTCACCCTCTGCTGCTTATGTGTTTCTCAGTTCTCTGCAAGGAGCACATTGTAAATCTCATGTGACACATATCATAACATTTGATCTTGTGAAACTTGTTAGTTCACAGACAGGCTCTTGGCTGTGGCAGAGTGATCCAGCAATCCATTATCACTCTCCGGCGTACACCGCGGCAGTGAGCTAATGTTTGTCTCTGAGTTAATTGATCTAGGCTGCAAGCATGCATTCAGCTCTTAAATGAAAGGCAGCGAGTGTCAGTTTTTGATTATGGATCACTGTTGTTGGCACTGAGTCTAAATGAATCCCATTAGAACTAAACGCATTCTGCAAAAGTTTTTGTCCTGTTCTTTTATTTGTTTCTGTCTTTCTCCATTTCCCCTCTGTTTTCTAGTCAACACTGTTTTTTCTTCTTCTCTATGTTATGTTAGAAGCCAAATGTGCTGACTCGCAGCATGGACATGATGTCAACACACTGGTATGCACCTCCGTCTCTCCGGGGGTGGCAGGGCGAGTTTATATTTGATTGACAGGTGGTGAGACAGGCCACTGACTGTGGAATGCATGCAGAAAGCAAGAAGGAAAGCAGCGAGAGGAAGAGAGGGAGATTATGACTGGGTGAGTGTACCTACTGAGCAATTAGGAGTCAGATTAATTGGTTGGTTGTCCTTTCATTGGACCGTTATTAGCCAAGGTGCTCCTCTCTGGAAACCATTTAAATGTGAGCTAATTGACGTAATTGTCCTGAAGATGACAGAACTCCTGTGGTAGAACAGATCACAGTACACTGCTGCTCTGTGGTTAGCAATGAACCAAATGGTAATTGACAAAATGTTGCAATTCAGTGAGAAGAGGCAGTGGTGAGAGGAAGAGATGAAAGACAGCAGGAAGGGAGCGAGGACAGAGAGTTAGAGCAAGAGGAAGAAACAATATTGTGTGTGTGTGAGTGTGTGTGCGTGCACATGTTTAAACAGCATGAAGTTGAGGTCATGGAAACTTAAACGCCTGTGTGCTTTGGCCTGTGGATTAGCCAGGACATGCCTCTACTCTGGCAGGAATGCTTCATTATCACACACACACACACACACACACACACACACACACTGTACACAGACACACGCACAAACTACCCACACACATGCACACACAAGGTCAGGCTTGGAAATTAGAGCAGTGTTTGAAATGACCTTGTGAGACCACTTCTACAAACCAGTTAAAAAGTTTATAGGATTTATAAATGATCCATCCTAAGCACTAACACATATCCCATAATATATTAAAGCCAAGTACATTGTGTATTTATGAACTCACTAACTCATACACTTTAAATCCTGTTACTTTGTTAATATTTAAATGTGTGTTGAATATTTGATTGTATATAATCAATGAAATAGTTATTATCAAAAAAGAAGCATATATTTTTAAACCTCCCTATCAGTATATTTGTAACTCATGTGATGGAACATTCATGCTGAGCATCACGCATATCGCTGTAGAAGATCAGGACGAGTCAGCCTCCAAAATAAGCTGTCATGGAGATTAGATCCCATCAGCAGCATTCAGGATTTTGCCCAAGTTTGCAATATCGTTCATTAAAAAGACATCAAATTATGTGACAAAATGACGGGAAACTATATGTTTTTCAGAGATATGATATAAACCAATTAAGAGCAGTGTCTTTTCTCACACGATCTCTAAGATGATCAAGTATGATAAACAAGTATTCACTTACATCTTCCCTGCTGAAAGAGGCTCTTTGGTAACTTCAAGTAAAGCAGCGTCGCAGTGCTGTGCCTTGCCACCAAAAATCAGACAGCTTCCAGATTTCCAGATCTGGCTGATGCGAAGAAGTGGCTGGATGAGTGCAGATATATCAAGCTTTTTATCTGAGAGATGCAACAAAAGTGTGCAAATAAAGTGTTCCTCAGCTAAAGTGCTGAGTGGCTTCAACTTAGCACCATTCTGAAACAATGCTTTAACCCAGAGTTCCTTTTTATATGTATTTTACATTGCTAACCAAGCAGGTGCATGGGAAATAAAAAGCCTTGGGTTAAGTTGAATAAAGTGTGACATGTCCATAATTAACATCTGTGCTATATTAAATTAATACAGTTAAATTACATTCATAAATGTTTTCACATAAGCCCCACGTCCCTGCTTCATCTTGACCGTCTGGAAGTAAAGCATTTGAAGTTACTGCAGCCAATAGAATTAGCATGACTTTATAGAATATACGTATAAAATGTATTATGAAAACTTTGTTTAGTCCATGTGTTTTAAAGAAGTTAAACCAATGAAAGCAAGCATTTAACTTTAAATTAATGAGCATATTTCCCGCTGAGTGCTGTACATTCTCCGATGAGATAAAATCCGCCCACCACCTGGAAAGTATTACAGTAAGTTACAGTGTGGCATATCTTTTCCTTAGCGAACAGGAAATGGCTTATTTCTCCTGAGTAGACCCTGTCCCAGCTAGGGAAGTGGCTAACCACATGAAGCTGGTGTGATCCAGTGTGTTTACACACGGTAATTTGCACAGGTGAGAGAGGATGGGCTGCCGGGGTGAATACAGCAAAGCCTTGTTTGGTCCTCGCCATGAAGAGCTGGGGGTCATGAGTGGAAAGTTTCATTCATCGCTCCCAGACTTGAGATTTTTTCAGCTTTGAAATCACATATGTAAAATAAATATTCTCTCACAGTTTTAGAAATAGTTCAGAAGTGTCATTTCAAACTGCGAGTAGAACGACAGCAAAGGACGGGCAATTAAACCGTATTGAATCTGTATTTAATTCTGATTGACCTGAATACACAACCACATAATACACTACACACATACTGCAGTCTAATGTAACATGGCCTTGGAATCTAAGCGGCTAGAAGTGACTTTATAATAACAAACTTGCCTTGAGCCACACCTGTGGAAAACACAGTGGTTCAGTGGTTAGCACTGTCCTTCAAAGCAAAAATGTCATGACATTTTTTTTTTTTTTTTACATTCTACATTTTTTTGTTTTTTCTTCCATGTGTATGTGTAGCTTTGAATCAGGTCACTTTCCTCCAGTGCGAAGGCATATCAGGTGAATTGGACTGGAAAGGACCCCCCCCCCCCATAGCACGCAAGGCTAGATTCCAAATATAATTTCAAGTGAATGAATCACAGTCAGAATTAAAAAGAAAATCCCCCTGTTTTTTTGTTTTTTGTTTTTTTTTTTACAAACATGACTTCTTTGTCGGGGCTTTTAATTGGAGCTATTTCAATCTGTCTGTCGTTAAACATCTTTAAATGTGGACTCGCCTGCTTCCCTTTCTTGGCTTTCCTGTGGACAAGTGGTCAAGTATGCTCATTAGGTCTGTTATGTAGACTGCGAGTCTTGTGACAGTGTTGTGGAGCTGTCGCTGGCAGGGCAAAGACACACAAAAGTGTCAGTCCGACCCGGTCACATGGGCCTTATGAGACAGACACACAAACAGAAGTAAACACCCTGACGTGCCTCCTGCAGCTCTGAATCATCCTTGTACTCAAAGAGAAAACATACAGAAGCCTCGTTGTTGAGATTATTTTTAGTGAGAAGTCGCTCTAAACTCAGTACATTTCTTCATTATCCTTCTTTAATCTGCCTCTGCAACCTCCATCTCTCCTTCCGCTCCTAATTTCATTATCTGAAGTCGCTACCCAATGTTGTGTTTCACCTTTTGACCCCCCCCCCCCCCCATCAAGGTTACTGCAGAAGGTTACTTCTCTCACTTTCCTCCATCCTTTCTAAATCAGCGCACCATCCATCCTTACTCCTGTTGTTTTGCCTTCGTTAGGAGGTTATTCAGACTTATTTACAACTCTCCCTCCTTCTCTTCTCCCCCAATCACTCATTCATCCGTCATCTTCACTGATCGTCCATCACTGATGCAGCCATCCCTCCATCTTTACCATCCGTCTTGAGCGCCGGTTGTTTATGTGTGTTTGACTCAGTGCCACGCTGTTTACTGACCGTCCTTGCTTTTTCTTTTTTCTTTTTTTTCTGGACTGCTCTCCTTCAACTCTTTAGCCTGTCCTATTCATTATAAATTCTTTCATCCCTTTCCATCCATATATCATTTCAGAGCAGAGTTTTTGAAGTTTGCTATCTATAAAAATCACCGCTCACTTTCTTCATCCCTCCATCCAGCTCTCTCACCTTTACTGATAGTTGGGCCCTATTTGCCGCTACCTCTTTCATCATCCCTCTCTTCCCATCCCTCTTTTGCTCCCTCTCTCTTGCTGAAGCTATTTGAAGTTTATTTGGGTTTGTTTATCCAACATTTCTCATCTTACCCTCCCTCATTCTCTGCCAGTCCACTTCTCCACTCATTCCCTCTTTACCCCATGGTACGAAAGTTATTTCACTTGCAGACCATATGTAGCTCCCTGTTTCTGAGATCACATACAAGCAAACGTTGCGGTCAATGCTTATTTCTCCCCTCAGATGAAAGGATGCAGAAAAAAAAACATAAATATCTGACCAAAACAAACCAGGCTAGACAGTCAACACCACCCCATATAATGGGACTGTGGATGTGAGGGGCATGAAGCATAAAGTTTGAAGGGAGGCTGAGACATAGATGCACATAAACACACACATACATAGTCACACAGATACAAACCCTGTCGGATGTCCATCCCACACTTCAGAATTTGTTTCATTTTTTTCTGCTTTTATTTATGCAGCAAATCCTCTTTCAAATCCAGCTCACACCCGTTCGTCTGACTGACCGGCTGCCCTCTGTTTCCTTTCAAAGTGTAGAATTTCATAGACCTTGAGCGAAAAAAAAAAAATGGAAGATCGGGTGAAAGGGAGAAAGAAGAAACACAGCTAAGGTAATAACCTGATTTCGCCTCAGTTGGTTTTGATTTAAGAAAGGAAGAGTGTGTCAGAAAAGCAGCAGGCGCTCTCCTGTCTCGATTTCATGCCAGGTTTTTTGAAGAGAGAAGCGAGGGAGAGGGATGGAGGCATGGGCTGAAAGGAGAGACAAACTGAACAAAGAGAGATAGAGACAGTGAATCACACCCCATGCCAATGAAATGAAGTGAACTGACACAAAGAGACAGAGATACCATTGAGAAAATGAGCGCGCTACAGTGAGAGAGAGAGAGAGAGAGGGGAAGGGAGATGGAGAAGGACGAGTGGGAGGGTATTACCGGTGAATGAATTTTTAATAGCTCTCAGATCAGCCATACCAGGAGCACAAACACAAATAAATACCTCACCTACATAATTTTAACCTCTTTTGATAACAATGTAGCAACAGGATGTTTTTTTTTCTACCAGCATGATTCTTAATCAGTCAGCAAACATGACAGTGTACCTGACACCAGATAGCAAGGGAGACACCC
Source organism: Caranx ignobilis (assembly GCA_021432705.1). Lineage (NCBI taxonomy): Eukaryota > Metazoa > Chordata > Actinopteri > Carangiformes > Carangidae > Caranx > Caranx ignobilis. The sequence continues at coordinate 2,544,512 of MU270012.1, read as the reverse complement.
TGACAACAAGACAGGCAGGGACAGGGAGGCTTCTGGGTAAACACAGCCTTGCATGCCACTCACACCACACATACACACACACACAGCCAGTTGATTACCCCAGGTGTCTGTATTCACACATGAGGAGCATTTGAATTTTAAACTCCTCCAAAAACATGTGTCAGCCCTCGCCCATCTGTCTGTCACCCTGCAATGCCCTGACAATAGCACGAGCACAAATTAATGTAAAGCTGGAGGAATGTGCCAATTTAGCCCAATTTCCTGCTTACAGCATCAGACTTTCCTTTCAAATGTGTATTTTTTTAGCATAATACATGAGGCGTGCCATTTTCCTTGCCAAAAGCATCTCCATATCAACGAGGATGTCCCAATTTGCCGATCCTGAAGCACATCCCAATTTAGTGCTTAAAACATTACAATTTTAGCAGCTATATTCAAATGTACACCTCTGCACAAGGAAAAAAAGGGGGGGGGGTACTCTAAAGCATTTTGCCACTCATGTTTTCTGTTTTTTAGCACATATGTCAGGAAGAAGAATAACTAAAAACCTAAAAATAGTTATCACTCTAGCAAAGATATTCTGGTTTTATAAGAAGATCTCAGTTTATCATTTGTGTCAACCTGGGGATTTCTGCAACATCAACTGGGTTTATTCTGTCTCCATTTTACCTGAAGATGAATTTGTCTATGTGCTTTCTTTCAAAGTTTCACCTTAAGTGAACAGGCCTGTTGTAGTTTGGTCAAGCAGAGGATTTAAGGAGTATGTGGTTAATATCTGTGTTATGTAGAGTGAGTATAGCAGAGCTTTTTTCAGCCTTGTTTGACTATGATACACATGATCAGGTGAAAAAAAGAAAAGAAAGGCAGATTTTCAACTTTGATTTCAGGAGAAGGGCCAGTCCTAATGAATTAATAGAAAAGTATCAACTTCAGTGTCAAAGTGTCAACTTTACCCTTATTTCTGTTATGCAAATGCACTTCTCCCTTGTCTGTTATGCTCTCATTGTAACAGCTATAACTGCTTTAGAAAGCCATGTAGTAATATCTTGTACAATAATAACAATATCAGCATGATGCATGTAGCTTATTAAAAAAAAAAAAGAAACAGAATAAAAAGCTGTATACAAGGCTTTCAATGTGGTGATGGTAATTGCTTCCTTTGAGGTTGGTACAGTAGCTGTCAACAAGACAACTACAGGCATAATACTAAAAGATATAACAATGATGGAATAAATAATGGAGCCCATATATTTAAGTCAGTGAGGAGCCAAGAAGAAGAAGTAGTCTTCTGAAAATCCAAAATCATCAGTTCTCATTTCTTATTGTTTAATTTTCATCCCTCATGTTTGTTTGTGTTGTACGGTAATTATATTAGTGGGAGTTGTTATTCACAGGTGCGCCCCTGGAAGCACTAACTCAGCAGCTGGCTTGTTTAAAAGCAAAGCCAGGAAGGTATATTTTTGTGATATGCAATTGTATGAAAAACACCATACATACATATTGGTTGTATTTCCTGCAAATGTAGAAATAAGGCAAAAATAATTGAAAAAACATTCCATGCACCTGTGCAACACTTGGATCTGTTTGGTTAGCATCCAGAGGAAGAATGAAAGCTTGTAGTTTTCGTGGGATTCAGGAGTGGTAGTCTATTTGAACAAAATGAGGAGAGAGTGAAGAGCCAGGCGCCCAGTGATACAGGTGTTGTCATTTTTTTTTTTTTTTTTTTTTGCCAGTGATGGAATTCAAATCATTTCCCACCCTTTGCAACAGAGGGGTAAAATGATCAATATTCAGATCCTTCTCTGCTGTTCAAGACGTCTGCTGAGTTTTCAATTTTATTTGTAACGCAAGGGATTGATTTAAATTCCATCCAGCAGTGTCAAAATGCTGTTCCAGCTTTGAAGGGCAAGTTTTAATAAGGTTTTATTAAGTAAAATGGATCATCGACCTTTGAGATTTTAGGGTTTGGTTGTTTCTCTGTTGTATTCTCTCTCCCAGGGAGATGAAATCATAATGCACCACATTGGCCTTGTGCAAAATGTGATTAATCCAACTTGATTTAATTAACATATAATTCCCCCCCCTTAATTCTGCTCCTGCTTTTACTTTCTTACACAAAGTAGCAGATGTAATCATAACAGCTGTCACATTTCTGGTAGGATGAAGAAAGAAAAGAAAGAGACAAGAGGAGAGCGACTGTAGGAAAAATACAGTGTTATTCTGTAAGCCTGCCTTTGTTTACCCTTGTTTATGCTTAAATCCATGGTTTTATTGTTGCCTTTAAGAATGGTAAACAGCTCTGCTTTCCACTCCCTCCTTCTATCCAGTCATCCATCCATTCATCAAGCTTTCTTCACTCTGCTGCAAATGTTCTTTGGGTCAGGCTCTTGTTTTTCCTGCCTGTCAGTTGGCCTCTTCCCATCCCTTTCTTTCTCTCTTTCTCTGTCTCTCAGTTTTGACCCTGTTTATATAGCATACAATTGTGTCCCCTTGTATGTGTCTGCACACATCTACTGTTTCCATACACAGTGCATATAGTGGACAGGAATTGGCACATAGCACTGTCTGTCATTTAGCTTTAAGGGAGCTGTGTGCAAGTTCAGCCAATATTATCATTAACAAACAGCTGTTTACTTGCCAGTCTTGCTGAGAGCTGCAGTGATTGTGTTTACAAGACGAGAGATAATACACTCTTGAGCAGTGCTTCTTCCTCAGGGTAGACTGGACGATACAGTGACTTGCTATCGGAAAGTGTCAAAGAGGCCAACTGGAGGAGGCTATCAGGATAGCATGCTAGAAAATACAAAGCAAAACAAAACAGTTCCTTCCCGCTGCTGGAGACTGCTTGATGCTAACATTAGCTGTCAATAGCAAGTTGTTATTTTAACAGCTTGCATGCTGGTTCTAACTACATTTGTTTAAATGACTCACAAGGATATAAAACTACAATTATGGCCATAAAAATAATAGTAGCAGCTACACGGCTGGAAATGAACATTATGACACAGTAGATACAGGATATCTGAGGGGCCATATTTGTTTATGTGACTTAAAAATATTCATGAGTAATAATCTGTGGATGTACTTTGCTGCTGTTAATGATGCTCAAAAACAAAACGGATGCATACACACATGCAGAGTGTGTGTCAATGCAGTATAAGCACTCACTGAAATGTACAGCTGTAACATATTTAACGATATCATATAGAAGCAGTGGTATTCTTCGCTGCACCTATTCTTATTACCGAGGGCTCTAACAATGACTCAAATTAAAACTCCTATTAATCCGACAGTGTAATCCCTCCATTGCATGGAGCAGTCTTTTCAGCTTGAGTGTGGATTAGAGAACAGTGAGACCCTGTGTTGGTGGTCACTGGTGTATAACACCTCATAAAGATAATATGCAGGGAGTGTGTGTGTGTGTGTGTGTGGGCGTGAGGGTGTGTGCATGTGTGTTTCCTGCTGTGCTGGTGGTCAGCATTGTATAGCACAGAAAGCGTGTGTGTGTGTGTGTTGGGGGGGGTATGGTGTACATGTGGATAATGTGCTTCTTTTCTTCCTTTGTGGTTACCTGGTGAAGGGGAAAATCCCTATGAGGTGGTCTTCTCGCAATGTGGACTACAAAGAAGGAGGCCTGTAACAGAGGAAACAGTGAATTAATAAAATAAGCCCCCTGGGTGGAACACTCTTTCTAGTCAGGGAGCTCAGGATTGGCATGGAGGGGAGAGTTTGGTTGGTATAAACAGAGGTGGAGACAAAATACCAGTATTTAGTAAAAACTCGATGCATTCAGACAATACACACCTTGATTCACTAAGGGATGACAAGTAGCTATAGTTATCTTATCTCATTGCTTCTCTCTTTGTCACCAACACGCTTGCTTATCCACAGGCCTTAATTGGCATGATCACCCTGAATTTGTTTCTTTTTTATTCTTAAAAACAACTCAAAATCAGCCTTTCTCCTTCTGAAGTAATTCAAGTAACAGAAGACTCTTTGTCATTCTGCCTCCCTCTTCACCCTCTCTCCGGCAACTCATCATCTTGCTCATACTGCATCCCTTATTTGTATGTACAGTATCTCTAAGTATCTATAAAATCCTAATTCCAGCCCTCGTAGTGACAGGGTGAGCAAATACACCTCTTGACCCCACTGCATCTCGTTCCCTGAGATCATTTGCTAAACGAAATTGGAACTTGTGGGCAAAAATGCAGATGGCGAATGGGAAATTTAAACAGTAATAATAAAAAACATTTATATCCCTCTGCTGCTGTATAGGAAAATCTATATGGCACAGCCTTCATACAATCATGAAAAGATATTGGTCAGAGATGCACGGCTGCACAGCCCTCACTGGAGCTTGGAATGAATGTATTCATCACGCACTGTTGTTGCATCCCAAATGGGGACAATCTTAAAAGGTGGTCCTAAACATAAAAACAGTTTATCTTCATTTGAGGCAACGATGCATAGTGATGTTTGTGTGAGTGTGTATGTGGCCATGAATCTATAAAGAGATGTACAATATGTACTCATGGCTGACTTTTATTGCCATGAAAACAGGAGCCACTCATCTACAGTAGCAAACCAACAGATATTGTTCCATGAGCTCATAGCACAGTGAAACCAAATCATGTACAAATTACACATTTTTAAAACTTAGTACTATTCACACATTTTCATGATTTGATTGGCATTACTCAGATGATGGGGTGATTTTAATAACAGAGAAAAACTGAACTAAATGATGTTTTAATTTAGAAACCATTGTTAACCATTGTTACAAAAGAAGAAGTTATAACATGCCTAAGGGCAAAAACAAGAGGGTTACTTTCCACCAATGGGGACTAGAGTTGTTCTGATTCCGACACCAGTATCGGAAATGCCTCCAATACTGCTGGCATTGGTATTGGCAAGTACTGGAGTCCAGGCATCAATCTGATACCACATGTATTAGAAACAGGAATCTGTTTACCAGTTAGCTCCATTAGTGTGGCAACAGTTGAACTCTGGAGCGGTCCGTTTATACAACGAAATGACCAGTGCTACATATAATCCGCCTACTGTACTTGTGTACTGCATACCTGTGTCTCCATTGTTAAAGTTTGCGTTATGTCTCAGATGTTTCATGTTTCGGGAGTCATGGAAACATGACGTACTGCACATCTTCCGGTCACTCGCTCTGCCAGTGGTGCAGCGTTTGGGTCAGAGTGAAAATAAGCATGTGTACGAGCTAAACAATGAAACAATGTATCACTGTACATGTGTGAAACCCATTGTGGCTGCACTAAAGCAGTTTTTAAAGGAATTGTTATTTATTCCTAGATTTATATATGTTCTTTCAGTTGTGTCTGACTTTTGAACTAGACAAAAGAAAGTTAAATGTCTTTTTTTCTGCTGTTTTCATTCATGTTTTACAAAAGGTTTAACCTGGACCAGGCCTTACAACAATATTACTCATGTCACATCCTTGCAGGCATAGTTGTATATACTATACACACACACACGGTAAATATATAAAATGATATTTTTTAAATTTTTTATAACACACTGCTATCGATATCAGTACTCAGTATCAGCCGATGTTCACAGCACAAGTATCGGAAACTCTTGGTGAGTAAAAGAGTTAAGTGTGATGCTGAACTAGCAGCATCTCTTCTAGACTAGGAAGTGAAGAGCTGTTGAAATTGGATATGAAGCAACACCACGTTGCTCCTTTACAGTCCTGCTTGCTTTCTCTCTGCGACACATTTCTTGTGTAGTGGCAACATCTTGCCCTTATATCGGCACTTCTTGTGATCTCAGTGCCATTTTCTCCTGCAGCACTTTATCCATTTTTGTGGACCGACTGGAATATTTCCCCAGCCCACCAAAACCAAACTATTTTTAGTAAATCTTGCTGTGTTCATGCAGGATAGATGTACCGTGGACGTTCTGTAAAAAAAAAAAAAAAAAAAAATGGGTGGGCACACACAAAGTGTCAGGTACAGTGCAGAACAAAAATCTCTTAATCCCCTAACTCTTTGCTATTCATTATTATTTCAGAGGGCAGCCGTCCCAAATACATAAGGCCCTTACCCTGCTCAGCCCAGTCTGCCAAGCTCCAACTCTGGGTTTGATGTTTCTCCAACATCCAACAAGCTATGATTATTTCATTCCCTTTTTTAACATAACACATCAATTATTCAACCTTTGCTATTTGATTTTTTTTTTATTTAACAAAAATGACTGCGCACACGTGTGTATGTGTATGTGTGTGTGTGCATGTGCGGTGCGGTGCATGTGCGCTTCCACCCCATCCAAGGGGAGACTGAATATAAAATGTCCCACTAAGATAATACCTCATGCCTTAGATGAGTGATGGATGGTGAAGAGGGTGGAGTAGAAGAAAGAAAAAAAATGCAAGTACTCTGGAATAAATGATAACTGCATTAGCATAGGATAGCAAATGCTCCTTTCACTCGAAAATAAATTGCCTCCCATCCTTATGGCAAGCTGTCCACACAACAAGTGTAACTGTGACAGCCAATAGTGTGTGTTTATGTGTGTCTGTACATGCGCAAGTTTTCTTGTGCTCATTCCTCTGAAGTGAAGCCCTGCTGTAGTGGCACCGCAGTGCACATAAAAAAGATTAGAATATTACACATTGACACAAATCCATTACCTCCAGCTTTTGCAATGCAATTAAGTCATTTCAAATACCCATTGGGTAGCAATAGTAAACTTTTAGTGTATCAATGTGATGAAGTCCCAAAATTTATAACTTTTCCCTAAAGCATTTCATCGTTAAATTAATTAGCTTGTGATGTACAAGTCTCTCATTAATTCATACCTTTACAAAAATGCTTCCTTTATCCTTTGGCCTCATTTCCTCTCTCCTTCTGCCTCTCCCTCTCTCTGTCGCTCTCTGTCTCCTTCTCCCCTGCCATTCCTCTCCTCTCCTCTCCTTACATCCTCATCTCTGCTAATGAGCCCACTTAAATCTATGCCAAAACACAAACAGCAAGAGAAGAAGAAATAGGTGCAGTGCTTACTGGAAGCTCTGTTTGTTAAAGGATTCATCATGTGCTGTTTTCAATAAATAATAAATGCAAACTCTGACTTTTGTCTGCAGACGAGACTTCGGGACATGAATTATGCATTGTTATTCCTGGATAGGGCAATGCAGGGACAGGGTGGCTGTGTGTGTGAGTGTGTGTGTGTGAGCGCAGTAGATCCCTGGTGCAGGCTGTGAATACAGTTTCTAAATCTTGCAATCAGGGCCCCTATGTGGACACAACTCTCTGAGATGACAACTCTTAAGACATTGTTTTGTGTGCAAACACATCAGTGTTAAGGTTGGAAGTTCATTTTGACTTTGGGTTCAAACTTAACTCAGAGGGATCCAAAACTGCACTGTTCAATTACTATCACTGCTCATCAAGTCTTTATGTTGGTTGAATGAAAACCCGGATGTGTGTGTGTGTGTCTTTACTCTCCTGTCCTGTGTGTAGGAGGTGTGTGAAGTGGCCCTCCCAGCACATTTTGTGTTTACAATATTTTTCCATTTGATCTCTACTCTCTCCCTTCTCTCCTCTCTTTTCCTGCCTTTTTCCTACTCTGTAATCATTACGACAACAAAGGAAGCCACATTCCCGCTAGACAGTGCAAAGGTTCCACTAGTGATGCTAAAATGTACGTGTGCATGTTTTTTTTTTTTTTTTTTTCCTGCGCCTCATCTCTTGTCACTGTGGAACATGAGTGGAAAACTTGATTGAAAATCAGGAAAAAGGGAATAATTACAAAGGGGAGAAAGGCACCCATCCACCCGCTACAGCAATCATCAGTGATCTCTGCTGTCATTTCACTCGGCAGTAAATAAATCATCAAAAGAACAAAGGGGAAACAAATATGCAAATAAACCCCAAAAAGGCCACTAACATCGGCCTACCGCCACATGGGAAGAATAGTGGTGGATTATTATCATTGTAGGCTATGGTTGTAATGAATCTGATTTCCCCTTGTTTCATCTACCTTGACAGTACTGAAGTCACACATACACTGAGAGAGAGAAAGAGAGAGAGAGAGAGAGAGAGAGAGAGAGAGAAAACCTGAAGGGATTTGACGGTTTGATTGAGGAGGGAAGGGAGGGAGGGATGGTGGGATTAAGGACAAGGGGAATGGAAGGATTGAGGGAGGGGGGAAGGAAAGGCAGGGAAGAGGGGCAGTCGACATCGGAGGGGAGAAGAAAGAGATTTGGGAGGGGAAGGGAGGAAAGGAGGGAGGGAAGCTTTTGAGGTTGTATTCGACAGTGCTGTGAAAGGTAGCCATCAAGGGCTTTGATGAAAAGTGCAGGCCTTCTAAAGCTTAGGAGTGACAGCATATGATTTGGTCAAAGCATGAAGCTTTTCAAAGGTAGACATTCTCACTCCCATTCATCTCTCTCTGGGTTGAATATAACTTTTGGGCTGAGCTCTACCAAAATTCCCGAATTGGTTTGACAGATAGACTGCATGTGGTATTGTCCCCGCGACTTACAGACAGTGGGCAGGATGGAAATGTAGACATCCTGAAATGAAGGGGGGATTACATGTAATGTTTCAACAAACTGTCCTAGATCAGGAGCTATGGCAAGAGCCCCATTTTTTTTTTTTTTTATCAAGGAAGTGACACAAGATGTGTAATTCTGTATGCCTAAAAGAAACCTCATTATCTTTGCCCTTGGTTCTTCAGTGGTAGCCATATAAAAGTATAACAGCTAAGCGTGAAATCATGTGTGAGGGTGTTTGATTGACAAAGTCCAAAAACCTGTCTGATGAAACATTCAGCTGCCTGGAAAACCCGTCTTAATTCTATTTTGAGCGAGAAAAACACTGGAATTAAGTAAATCTTACACACTATGAAATCAGCTTTTTCCACTCTTCGTGCCACAAACACGCTTCTTATTGCTATTGTGTGTGTGTTTTCTACATTTGGTAACACCTTAACACATGGCCACTGCTGCACATAGCCCTCTTGGAGTGGTGCTTGAGGCTTATTAGCCGCTTGGCGCGGTAACAGCAATATGGACAGGCTTTCTGAGCCAACAGTTGTTAAAACTGAGGGCTGAGGTTTACAGGCCTAAGTCAGTGGTAACAGGCAACAAGCCTGTCAGATGATGCCCATGTGTCATTTCCACACACATGCACATGCGCCAGCACACACACATGAAATACATTATGCTGGAAATGGCATGCACTTTAACACCTACACACAGATGGACAAACATACTTATAATGTAAAAGCATGCATGTGCACAAAACATGCATGCTTATACGCCATTATGTCTGATAATGGTGTCTGGTTCTCTCTCTCCCCCCCCCCCCCCCCCCCCCCCCCCCCCACACACACACACACACACACAGATAATAGTGTCTAATTTAGGCCCTCATATCTGTAGAGTTCTCCAGAGGACTAGACCTCATCAGGAATATATTGGTGACCTACATACTCAGAACACACAGACAGACACACACACACACACACACACACACCCGCATACATGCTTTTGCACTGGCACAGACATCTATAGTACTTACAGGCAGCAGCAGTGCATGACTGCATGCAGACACATGCACAGGAACATACCAGTGCAGCCTGGGTATAACGGTGCCAACAACACAATCAGAAACAGGAACACATACAAACACAGACACGTAGGCGTATAAGCATGTCTATTTGCTGTATACATGTCTGCGTCCACCCACTCCATGAGAAACACATACTGTGACATACTGTGCGCCAAAACAGATGTGTCCCATCCACTTCAAGCAGTCGCACTTTTCTGCTGAGGGCAGATCTGTCAGAGATATGATACAGTAACTGCACCATGTTTCTGGTGGGAAGGACTGGAATCACTGTATCTGTGCTATATTATGCATTCTGTTGGCACCAGACAGACCTCCAGTCATCATTTATCATTCATGGGCATCGTCTGTTAGCTTCACAGTCTACTAAATGGCCAAGAGGACCTGACAGGGAGAGAACGAGAGAAGATCTCTACTAAACATACCAGAAGGCCTGACTCATACACAGCTACCACCACTGCAAACACCTAGACAACGAGACAGACACACTCACCAAGAGACTGATAAAAGAAAAGAAAGTGAGATGTGAGATGGTATCGAAGAGGGAGACGATAAAGGAGCTGATGATTATTACCTCTCTCATACAACTCCTAATATCTTTCAGTGACCTGGGGTCATGAAAATGTGTTTAGTGGCAGGTTAAAGAGAGGTCTGGAGCCCCTGCTGTATGTGTGGAGACATACCCAGACATTGTGGGTGCCTGTCTGCTCAGTGCTATGTTTATAAATGGCTAAAAGAACCTGACTCATGCATACTGTGTTGGAGGCTATGTTTGAAGATTGAGATGGAACCGAGGTTAGGACCACAACTGGTGCAGAAATAGGCATTTGAACAGCATGGAAACACATTAACTATTTTCACGTTTATGGGTGGTGAGAGGGACTTGGCTCGATGGCAAAAAGGACCTGACTCAGACATGGTGGTGTCTTTGCTTAGCACCACAGCTAAAATGTAATGGCAGCTTTTGAGAGCTGGTGATGGACCACAACTGATGAAGCAGTCATTCACCGTAATTACAATTAAAGAAGACACACTGCCCCAGCTATAGTTTTCAACATTAAGTGTGGGTTCACATCTGTCAATAAAGACCACCTAAGGATAAAGTGGGAGTTCTGTGACTCATGATGATATGAACCGGCGCTGTTGATGACACGGCAGAAAAGTTGATCCTTCTTCACTCACAGAATGCGCCTACAAGGCAGACCCAGTCACTGATTGTGTAATTATCTGTTGCCTCAGTAAATCAGATGCTAATTACAGGCAGATTGTGTGCACAAATTGAATGAAATTTGAGCTGTGCTTTCATGTGTGTAAATCTGGCCTCGAGTCAAAAGACTCAGGTAGTTTATTCCATTAATGGCAACGACTTGTTTGAGGCAGGAGAGTTGAAACTTTGGACTCAGTAAGTTGATCAAGATGTTAATTAAATGTCAGACAGACTGACATGAGGGAGCCACTACAAGCTGCCCTCCAGGAGGACAGAATTAATATCTGCTTTAGTAAGAGCGGACAAAAACATAAAGGGGCTGATGGTAAAATGAGACCTCAGCTCAGACACACAGGCCCAGTGGAGACCTATACAACACAACAGCAACGGTAGAAAAACAAGGATAGCCCAGCAGTCTGCAGGTTCTCCTCATGTCATAATATCACAGAACAGAGACATGAAACACATATACAGCATCTTCTATAAGCTTGCAGGGATAAAATATGACCAAAGTTTTGAAAAAGTTGCTCCAGGTTTCATGACCTTGCCAGAAAATGAAAACCTTCCTTTTCTGTCTCGGGAACGTAGAAGTATGGCAAGGTAGTTTGTCTCCTGGTGCCTCCAGGCAAGACAGATACAAGACAAATCATCTATGCACCTTCACTTAGCAGCCTCACTGCTCTACACAGTATAGATTTATACTATAAGGCGATACAGAGAGCGGCTGTTTCTTTTATGAGGATTTAGCAATTCCTCAGTATTTATTACCTGTTTCTGCTTTGATGCAGAGTTTGAATTTTTCATTAAGAAGAAAACAAATTTAAAGATTGTGCTGCTTTGGCGGAGCTGTGAACTCTAGGTCTGCTTTCTAGCTATGTGATGTTTTGTTTTACAATATGTAAGCAGATAGTTCTCTCCTTAGCATTTGTGTACTTTATTATGCCCGATGTCTGTTTTTCTTTACCCATCACTTCCTTCTGCGAATGCATCAACAACACAAATGAAACATGTCCCCAGTTAGTATTGAAAAAAAACAAAAAAACATGAAGGGTTCAGTCAGTCAGTGATGGTGATGCGTCTCGATTCCCTGATGCTATTTTCATGAAATGAGACAGACAGCGAGAGGGAGGCACATTGAAAGGGACAGAGAACGTATAAGTGAGTGACATACAGAAAGAAAAGAAAAGGGTGAGTGAAACAGAACGTGTTTTGTAATCATACGTTCAGCGTGTGTGTGTGCTACCAAAGAGCTGAGCCACTGTTATGTAAACCAGTATGAAACATTCATGAGCGAACCATCGCCTCACTCTCAACCCACTGGGATGGTGCATGAATGACCCATGGTGTGTTGGCTACTATCTGAAACTCATCTATAGCGAGAGGAAACACTTTGAAAAGGTTCAGCCTGCTGCTGAGATATCAAACCTGAGGGATGAGAAAATACATGTTGGAGGGTGAGGAAAGGGCCCAACCTTATTAGCATGAATGGAAAAAAAAATCTTACCTTGCCAGAGCAACTGATTTTATGTAAAAAAAAAAAAAAAAAAAAACCTTTAGGAGAAATATGGAGAGGGGGGTGTTGATGGTGAGGGGGGAAGATGAAGGACAGAAGCAGGGGTACATGAGGAAGAGAGGAACGAGAAGAGAGAGACAGGGATTAGGCAATAAAAAGACAGATGAGATCAAGAGACAGATCTGACGCGCTCAGGCAGCGTATGCTTTCTGTGAGCCTGGGAGCAGCTGAGCTAACCACACACACATGCACGCATGCACGCATACACACACACACATGCACAAACGTTGTGATGTGGTTTGCTGTGACTTTGTCTCTGCCTGGGTGTATGGATGAGATGCTTAGAGAGGGGTTGTACTGTAGGAAGTTGTGCCAGAGCTGCACTACACCACACCACACCACACCCCACCATCATAAGGAGAGGGGGGACTTAGTGGGCTTTGGGCTTCTGTTGTGGTTTCTTTAATTCCACCCCTCTCTTTTTTCTCTCTCTCCTTTCTATCTCTTCATGACTCTCTTCATCTCTGCCCTTGCTGTCTGCCTCTTTCTCAGTCCGCTCTGTTTCCCTTCGCCTGCTTTTCTGCATCTTCTCCTCCCTATATCCATCAATTCTTCCCTCATCCTTAACCCATCCATCTCTCACTTTCTAACAGGCAACACACGGCCATGAATAACATTTTCAGTGGTCTAACGACATGTCTGAATGCAGCCATTCAAATACTGTAGGCGGCATGGATGTCTCAGCCAGCTCAGCAATCTAAGCTCAGACAGGGATGCAGGACTATGAGAGGATCTTTAAAAAGCCTTCTGACAGTATGAACACAGAGCCCCTGAGACACTGAGGAAGTCTGAGTCCCAGAACTCCCACAAATGGTTAAATAACCTGATCTTTGAGACATGTGTGGACATAAGTGCAGTAACATGAACACAGGAGGAGTTTAGATTATGACTGTAATAAGTATAGGAACCTCCTGCCAGATAAACCACACTGCTCTGTGATCATAAGGTGGTGGGTTTTGTTGAGGTTTAGGGCGTCTGTTGTGGTTGCTTTGTACTTCAGTGCTATTCTGTTTTTTTTCTCTCTTTCCCAGGATAACCATGACATGCACTCAGCGTTTCTCCATCAATCAAACCCTCTGTCTCTCAGCCCCAAACTTTTTTCTTTCCTGTGTTTGTAACTTAAATATCCTTTAATAGCTATAATATGATATTGACAGCAAATAGAGCCCGTTTTATCCTTTGAATGTCTCTGATTTGTAATTCCCCCCCCCCCCTCCTTCCTTTTCTCTGCTCTGCCATCAACCCCACTTTGTCTGGGAGAGAGAAAAAAAGCTATAGTCTACCTCCTTTTACCTCATTCAGTGAAGTCAGTTTTAACCTGCTGTCTCTGTCACCAGGCACGCTAGCTGGATCAAGACTCTAGAGGTCTGAGTAATCCCAAACTCACATGTATATAACGCCCACACCACACACACACACACACACACATGAATACAGTCAGAGTCCTGGCTACACATGGAAACTGACAATCAGATTTTTCTTTCTGCCTATATAAACACACATCCATGCAAGCAAACACACACACACACACACTCCTCTGCCGTCCACCCCCACATCCCTTCCTCCCCTGTTTCCTAAACCTCAAACACCCACACACTGTGTCTTGATTCAATTAAACCACAGTCAAGTCTACATTGTGACATACACCTCATGGAGGGAGGCAGGAGATGTGTGTGTGCGCGTGTGAATCAGAAAACATCATGACCTCCTTTGCCATGGCCCTTCCTGCTCATTGTGGTAATGGATGAGTGACCTTTGACCCCTTAATACATTCTATCCCTGCCTACTTCTGCTGCTCTCTCTCTTTCTTTCTTTCTCCCCATTTTCTGCTCTTTTTGTGTTCTTTCTCTCACTTCCTGTCCGTCTGTCTCTCTCTGTCTCACTCTCTCAATCTCTCTTCCCTAATGAGTCAGGGACTGTCCTCCCTGTGGGGAAAGAGGTCAGTACCCCTGACACACACACACACACACACACATACACATGCACCCACAGAGATAAACATACAGACATAGACTCCACACATGCATACACATGCAGATAGGACACATGCAGACATGCACACATCCATGCAGATAAAAGGACAAACCCCCACTACCACAGCCACACACACACCGCACACACACACATACACACACACTGACCCAGAAATCCCATCTCTATTATGCAGAACATCAGTTAGCTGATGGTGGAGCTGATTATGCAGCTACCCTCAGCGAGCCCACAACTCCCTGGTGGATATCTGCCTTTAAAACCCCAATCCCAAATGTCTTCTTAGCATATCAATAGAGAATTATATATTCCTAAACAGTGGGACTTGCATACATACAGCTTTTCACAACTTTCTCATCTCATCATGTCACAGGATGACCCTGTTTGAAAAAAGACAAGTTTAGGCAAACATTTCACACTAAAAGCATCTGAAAGTAACATTTAACTGTCACACTGATGTAAAGATTACCAAGGTTCCTCATCAGGAGTTGTTTCTCCATCTATCATCATGTATTCTATAAATATTGCATAAGCAAGTGCACATATGTTATTTTCAGCTGGGAAATGAGCCAAAAAATGTCTACAAGTTTGCCAAAGTCTTGCATGTAAAATTTTTATCCTCCCTTGGCTGTATAACTTTTAGTTTGTGTTACAGCAGACCACTACATTTTTGGAAATTCAGCTGTTGGTCAATTCACCTAACAAATGATGAAAATAACAGATACAACAGGCCACAATAAACTGCTCCAGTGCTCTATGCCAGGACTTGAGCAAATGCCATGTTCTTCTCTGACAGAAAGTGAATGTGAATAGAGGTTGTAGCAGTTTGAAATAGAAATCATTACAGGAGTGGGCATTTGAAATGCACACAGAAAATAGCCTTAATTTTTGTCCCGGGTGGGGGCGACTCAGCAGGTAAAGTGTGTCAGCCACTAATCACAGGGTCAGCGGTTCGATTCTTGGTTCCTCTTCTCCATGTGTCCATTGACCTTACACAAACCACACTGACCTGGTGGTGTGACCAACACTTTGTAAAATAGCTTGTTGTTGTTTTGTATGTGTGTGAGGAACATTTATAAAAGTGCTTTATTTTACTACTACATAAAGGCAGTATGACATGGCATGCAGAACCTGTTGTTGATTTTGGATAAAATTTTGGTTATTTCATTACCACCGGTTGCTTATGCACTGTAATGTTTAATTATCCAACATATTACTATGTCTCTAAAAGAAAACATATATGACTGTTAATTATAGTGACACTATAAAAAAATATTGGAAATATCCAAGAGACACATGTTTGTGCTAAAATGGGACTTGACAGTGAGAAAACCAAACTCCTAGAGGATGTTGTCATAATGCTGTGTAAAGCCCTTTGAAACAAACTGTTTGTAAAAACGGGCTATACAAATAAAATTGCCTTGCCTTGCCTACTTTTACTCTCCACTTTTTCACTCTTCACCCTCCACTGGCCAAATGTTAATCACTAAAGGTCAGTTCTCTTAGTTTGAATGTGACTAGTAGTGGCCTCTACCAGTAAAGGTAATGAGTGCAGAACAGTTCTCATGGAAAAATCAGTGAGGAAGCAGCCTGATGGATGACTTGATAGTTTCAGAATTGAAAATTTGACAGTAAGTCTTTTATTGCTGCGTTCTGCATTCATCTTAAATCTGAGGTCTCCAGCATGATGTGAACGAGTCAGCAGCAGCACGGAAACTAACTTCAGATCGCTCTACAAATACCGTGGCTTGACCGGGTCCCAGAGGGCTGTGCTTTATAGATTGGTGCAATGCACAGGGTGAGTAGTGGTGACCCCAACAAAGATTGCTTGCTAAGCAAATAACCAAAGTAATCTGGCTCTGTGTGTAAGTGTGCATATTTGTGTGTGTATGTACACCATACACATGTGTATCTGTCTACATATGTGCCTGAACATGTCTGCAAATGTGTTTGTGTGTGTCTGTGTGTGTGAGTGTGGAATGTAGTCCCTCTTGCATGTTCATTGATAATGCCATGCATTGCCATTCTGCATGTTTTAGCTTGGTAATTGAAAGGCCATCTGTGGTCTACTGGGGAGGTTTAGTAAAGGGTAAACTATAAGGCTCATTATTTTAGGAGAAGGAAGCCCCCTGGGGCCAAAATAAATAAGTTTGTGTCCAGTTTAACCTTCAGAAAACTCAATTACTATAGGTGAGGTTTATTCATGTGCAGTATTCATGCATGTTCCTCTGGAATTTGTGCAGACTTGCATACGTGTTCTCAAACAGCTGCAATAAAACAAAGTCAAGTTGACCTGTTGTTGTGGGCCGGAAATTACCAGACTTTATCAAACAGACAGTGTTGCCTTAGCCAAAACTTTTGTCAAACAGAGTATGAAACAAAGAAAATTGGTTGCACATACTGAGTGTGTGTCTGCCTTTGTATGTCTGCTGGGTCCATAAACATGGAAGCAGACATGACCTGCATGTCTCAGCAGTTTCCTGTGTACACCGAGGTCTCTCTCTCTTTCCCTCTCTCCCTGTGTGTGTGTCCCAGTGGTTCTCCTGTCACTCCTCAGACCCCCAGACACTTTTCCACTCTATTAGTGTGTCTCCATGTCTGTGCACCAGCACATGTGTGTCAGCCTTTACATGTATGTGTGTTTCCATCTGTCTCCTGTCACCACCAGTCCTCTCTACGCCATTAGGACCTGTTAAGATCAAGGGTCATTTCTCTAAAGGTCAAAGTTCACTCTCTGAAAGGTGAAATATCACCGGGGTCAGGTCCTGCTGTGAGGTGACATTGAGCAAGTACACATCTGCAGCCTTGACAATTAACACCTTTGGGAACATCTTACGTGGGCGACATACAGTTTATTCGACATAACGACATACCACAGTGCTCTGATGAGTAAACTGACATGGGAAAATTTTCTCGGTGGTTTAGTGGTTTCTCAGTGAAAGAGGAACACTAAATTAGTGTAAATATGTTGCCAAGAAGATATGAGCCCTTGCTGATTAGGAATTAAACATTTCTGACTTAAGCGACTTGTGTCGTTGCCATAACCTCTCCTCTCAAAGATCTAATCCCAGGGACACTGATATAACACCAACACACAGATGTTTTATGAATCTTTAAACTGAAACTCACACCAGCAGGATCATAAAAAAAAAGAATCTTTGATATTGCAACACGGCTCTTTAATTAGCTTCCATGCCATTGATGGGTGTTAGCATTGCAGAATAAGCTGCTTAATATAGAGGCACGTCTCAAGAACAATAACTGTCTCCGTAGGAGAGAGCTGCCTAAGAGGTGACTCATTTAACAGTGTCTTGTGTCAGTCTGGGCTGAAAAGAAGACTTGAAAGAGGAGGAAGTCCAAGTTCATCCTGGAATTAGGCAAAGGGACTGTTTGGCTTACATACACAGACATCCGTTAACATGCACACACGAACACACCCGCACCCTCACACTAGCACACACTGCCCAAACAAATATCTCACCCCAGCACCAAGTCAACCCATTCACCCTGCCCCAGCAGTTTAAAAACAAAGTTTTCCCCCCTCCAGCTAAACTCAGGCCTGACCATAATTGAGTCTGTGCTTTTAAGTGATTTTATTGAATTCCACTTCACTGCTGTATTTTTTATTGTTTTTATGTTGTTTTCTATACTGCTGCATTCTGTTTCATTGTGTGTAATGTTCATGTTCTGTTTCATTGTGTGCGCTGTAATGTTTGATAACTTGGGAGGACTGGTGAAATAAATATCATCATGTGCCAATGCATTCCTTTCCTGTGATGACATTTGCTACTATCACTGCTGGGGTATTTGCAATCATGAGATACAGCGATGCAACCACAGGGTATGCAGAGTAGCTGGAGGAACATATCAAAACTCCAATCCAAGCAAAAATCATAATATTAACCCAGGTTAACCACTTATAATTTTCATGTATTCACTTGTAAACCTAAAAATGATACAGGCACAGGCACAAAATGCACTGTACCACAACTACATTTGGGCCTGCTTTGTTTTCTTCTCCATCCATGGCTGTAGCTGCTCAGCCAGAGGTCAGAGAGTTGGTGAACACACTGGAAAGAATGTAACTAGGAGATGAGATAAGGAGTAATTGACAGTCATTAATGTGCCATAAAAAAAGAAACTAACAATTATGTCGACTTCTCTTAGATGTAAATGTATTTTTATATACCACAGATGGACGTACAAGCATATGGAAACACAGCGTTGGCAGTGTGTATACTCTACATATGAATGCTAACACCCAATACGCATGAATGCACTCAGCCTAGACAGACATAATGAAGGCTAATGTAAGGTTGTGAGTAGATGTTATCACAAAAGAACAAAGTAATGTTATCCAGCAGGGAAAAAGCCCTGAGCTGCTCCTGCTGCTTTTCTTCTCTTTCATTTTATTGGCAGGAAAGGAACCTTGGTTTCCAAGGTGAATCTTTGTTTTGTGGTGTCAAGGTAATTTTACTGAATCAAAAGGGTAAAAAAAGAAGACAGGTTTATGCAGTGATCAATAAGTAGTTATGTTACTCTAATCTGCAAAAACCTTTAAATAACAGGCTGCTTCTTACTTGTTTTCCCACATTGTGTGTGGATCACCTCCTCCTTTCCTGCCATTACATATTTTCTCCACCACCGTCTGTAAACCATTTTTTTTACTCCTGTTGATAACACGGCAGAATTACAGACAGGGGTACAAGGGATAGCTATTGAAATATGGGCTGTAATAAAGCTGAATGTCAGCTGTGTGTGTCATCATCTGATCAGTGTTGTGCACATTCCTTGATCATCCATTTGTGTTTTTCTTCCCTAAACTACTCATATTAGTGAAAATCACTAAACCTCTAAATTTACTTTCAGCCCATACAAACCATCTAAACCCAAGGGTGTGTGGGACCCAGTGCATATGTCTGTGTTTCTTGGTCTTTCTGTGTGTGTGTGGGTGAGTGGGTGTGCATATGTATGAATGTGTCTATCCTCTGCCAGGTTGAACAGGATGTGGGAGGTCAAAGGAGAGGGTCAAAGGTCAAAGCCTGACTAAATAATTACCAGATACTCTTTCCGATGACACACACACACACACACACACACACACACACGTATGCACACATGTGCACACTCAATCAAACACACAGCTTCACGACTATATGGGTTGTTATTTTTGAGATGTCTGGACTCTGTCTTCCTCTGTGACCTCCTTAAGCTTGTGAACACACCTTCTCTTATACACAAACACACACTTGAACATACTCTCATTCCCTGCCTGTCTCAGTGGCACTCACATGCTCTCACACCCAGCCACCCTCACACACACACATTATGCACCAGGCTGAAAGCTTGTCCCACTGACAGGCTATCAGTCAGGAAACAGAGGGGAGAAAAGGAGACGAGAGCAAGAGAGAGAGGTAGGGTGGCTAGATTTAGCCTGTCAGTCACAAAAGGTCAAGGGTCACACTGAAAGCCCACTGACATGTATGCACACACACATGCATGCATGCACTCACTCACACATACAGCCGTGTTCATCAAAACAAGGTCAAAAGTGGAGGGCAGACAGCTGGCTGGGTTTACAGAGAGAAAGAACGAGAGCAGACTGCTGGGTAGTTTTACTAGCGTCTGCCCTTTAAATAGAGACTGGAAGAAAGTTTAAAGAGGGCACAAGTGAATGTTTACAGCAGGGCAGAGAGGTGCAAGCACTTATTTCAATTGTTCTGAATGAACTTAATATCAGTAACATGCCCTCAAGAATTCATGGGCACGTTTTAAGGGAATAATAATAATCTGGTGAGCAAATAAAAACTCTTAAAGATCCCATAATGTAATTGGATTAAACAAAGTACAAACTTTTTATTTCTATTTTTCAACACCAGCATTGCACAGCTTAAGCCTCTTTTTCTGGCATCCTTTGTAAACTGCTAAAACAGAGGAAGGAAGCAGGTAAAACAAAAACACTCCCTGTGCCAAATCCTCTGTTTTTCACTTCATGTCACTGTGGCACACCTTGTAATCATCCAGATCAGTCTAGACCGGGACACGCCAATTCACCTCCTGTCTCTGGACTAAAAAAAAAAAAAGAAAAATCCTGTCCTTTTAAGTCCACACACAGGTAATTAGTGCCTTAATGAGAAGACATGAGCAAAGAGACCTGGACAGAAATACACACACACACCACACACACACACAAAGACAAATGGGTGTATCTGCACACTTAATCACACAAACTGCACATGTTCACAAACAATGTCATGCATTCAGACAGGTAAGGTTATACACACAGACAAGCACTTCCCCTAGACTCTCACCAACCATATGGCCTACAGGTCAAGTATTTGCACTCACAGGCTTGAGCCAAAACATGAGATGTTTATTGTGACTGACTGCTGGAGAATGTGAATATGGAAGGAGAATGAATATAGTTGAAACCAAGTAGATGGAGATAGGATTCTGTAGTAGTGTCTGATGGTAATCATACTTTTAGCGGCTCTTTTATTGAGTAAAGTTAATTACTTTTATATTACTATGTTTCACACAAAGAGAATTTGACTGTTGCGTTTAACCCATCTGTGAGTAGTGAAAACACACACACAGGAGCGGTGGGCAGCTGCAGCACATCAACTGGGGGAACAGCTGAAAGGGCTCAAGGGCACTAAAGCCTTGGATGTTGAAACCAACAAACTTTCAGCCCCTAGCCCACTTCTCTAACCTCGATGAGGTTCAAGTGTCAAACCTCAACACTTTTAAGGTGTAGGGTTTCTGGGAGACTGTGGTAGCTGGGTGCTGCTGTTTGTCAGGTACTTTTTTTTCTAGTGGGTATCGTGTGGCTCTCTGTAGGTGGGGTTCATTGCCTTATCTGTTCAGTGGAGCTGAATATCCCAGGTTATACTGTGGTTCCCAGGTGTTTATCTACTGACACAGAGATTCCAGAAAAGACTGAATTGATTATTATGTGATTTAAACATAGAAATCTGAGAAGACATATGAAGTAAGCGCTGGTTGAATCACCATAGAAGGCAGCAAAATGTATTTATATGACAATAATCCAAAGGCCGCTTCACATTTGTTTTGTTTTCTCAGTAGGCTTTCATTTATCTGCACGGACCCCACATGGGGCCCTGAACCCCAAGGATGGAAAAGCCCTAAATAATGTGACCATTCAGCATAAAACAAAAAAGCCAGGCCAAGACAGAACAACATGGGTGGTCAAGGTAGAGTAGCCAGGTGAGGTTAAAAGGAGAGCCGGAGGAAAAGAGAATGGAGACGAGCATGTGGTCAGCACAGCGGGACACCCAGTGGTCATTTCACCCATGGACACACACATACACACCCCGATTGATAGACTTACTGATAAAGTGAAAGATGCATGGTTAGCCAAACATGGAGACAAACAGTGAGGCAGGCCAGAAGCCAGATGAACAGATAAGGACGCATGCAAGGCTACAGTCACACACAGACAGAGAGAGAGACGCACACTGGTCCACCTGGCAGGACAGGCTGAGTTTGGTCCGCCTGTGGGGATGATCAAGGGTGAGCTGGGATACACAGCGATCTGTCTCATTAATGTTGTGCTGTCTGGGTCGTACATTTTATTCACCCCCCCCCCCCCCCCCCCAGCTCATGTAAGAGTAATGCTTTCCTTGTGATTTTATATTATCATCTAATCTCTGGACCCACCATTGATCATTTGTGTGCCCACGAAAGGTGAATAATAAGTGAAGGTTTGTGTGTTTAAAAATTCAGCAGTGCACTGTATCAAAGTCTACGTGCTTGATGCAATATAGGTGGAGCATAGGTGAGCGTGGAGGCAACGGTAGGGTTAATATTTCATTTGCAAGATCATTTATATTTTTTATAAGGCTGTGTCAAGTACACTACAAAAAACATCCATCTTAACAAGTAATATCATCTCACAATCAGCCTTGGTGAGAGGTCTGTGTGGGACCGTTTCCAATGCCGCACCTGCCTGCAACTCAGTATCTAATAAAACTCAGCCCCATCCCACAGGACAGAGAAGACACATATTGCCCTTATGGATCTTTTTAATCTAAAAAAAAAAAATGCAATTACGCTTTCTCAGCTGTTTACTAACCAATGTTTTTTGGGGGGTTTTTGGTTTCGAAGAGCAATAGATACAATCAGATTTCAGAGTTGCATTGTTTGTGTTACTGTTATCAAAATGAAACCATCTATACACAATACATAAAGTTAGGAGTTGTTCGCTAATCAGATCTCGGTGTGTATGGTTTGTGGAAAACAATGCGTGACTGATAATTGTAATATAACATCAGTGATATGAAATTTCAAGACGATAATGATTCTGACTGCGAGCTCCGACCACCGTGAGAATAAATTTGTTTTTGAGTCTCACAGACAGTCTCACAGAAAGGGAAGTGAGTTTCGGGGGCAGAGCAAGTGCATTTAAAGAAACAGGAACGACAAGATAAGATGATTAAACTGATGTGAAGACACGCCCGATGAAATTTCACGTTTCTTATGACCTCTGAGTACAGGCAAGAGGCTAAACTGGGAGCAAATACAGTCACAGGGCACATGGCCACACACACAGGGTCGGTGGTTATGTTGCTTGTTAGCATCCAAGCTAATGACAAGAGGCATGTGCTGTTTAGGACGAATAAACACAAACAGTCCAGCGGTCATTTCAACTCCTTAGCTCTCTGCTGATTTGACTCTGTGGCTGATCCACTCTGTTTTCATTCTGTGACGTGTTGAACATGTTCACTTTACTTAAACTGGCCTTGGCTACGTCTAAGTGAATTAATCCAGTCTGTGTGTGTATTATGGCTCCATGTCTGTAAATGCAGCCATAATCAAATACTCCTTTTTAGATGCTTTGTATTAACACTGACATCAACACTGGCTGTGAGTTTACTCACATGTATGGAAGAAGAGAGTAACGCAGTGTGTGGGGGAAAAAAAAGCACCAGGGCAAGATAGACACAACAAATGGACAACCTCACAATGGCTACTAGGTAAAGGACTGCTATCCTTGTATTCACATTCATCTCAGACTATAATAGTGCTTTATTATGATGTGGTGTAACGGTCCAATCTGATGGCAGTAAAGAAAAAAAATCTCCACCCAGCTACACTGGGAGTGGAGAGATTGCATGCAAACGCCTTCTCCCTTGCTAAATCAGGCGAGGGGAAACGACACATTGCACAATGGCTCTGTTGTATTATTAGACCCTCAGAGGAAGCTACAATTGTCGTATCAGACTACCCCCCCCCCCCCCCACCAAAAAAAAGAGAAAAAAAGTAGAGTAAGTCTGGGAAAATATCAGCTTCCTGTCCATGACTTCAGGGTTTAGCCTGACTAAGTGTTCGCCTCTGCCTCTCTCACTGCTTCATACACTTTCTGACCCTGTTTCTTTCTCTCTAAACCACCACTCATACTCCCCACCCCCACCCCCACCACCACACACACACACACCCTCCACTTCACAGTTACTTGGCTGGCTCCTTGTTTACCCAGATCAAACTTGTCAGGGAAAGCCAAGTGAGTTTAAACAAACACATGCGCACGCATTCACGCACGCACAGACAGAAAGACGCACACACACCATCAAAATTAGCTGGCATCAAGGCACCACAAAAACATCACTGCTAAAACACCGACTGAAGCAGTATCTGATTCTCATTCAGTACACCAGAGATTATTGCTGTAATTTATTCTGACATAAATAAATCATTCAAATCTGTGTGTGTGAGCATGTGTGTGCGCGCGTGTGTGCACATGGGAAATGAGATGGTGAGGATGTGAGCGAGACTGAGACAGAGTGATAGTGAAGTGAGAGACAGACAGCATTTCATTTGTTATCCTTATAATTATTATTATTATTATTATTTGCTCTAATGAGTAGATTTGGTTTCCCAAGAGCTCCTCCAACGCTTAGTGGAAGCAACAAGCTCTCGAACATGAGAGAGAGACGGGACATCTCCTTCCAGCTTATCTGATTGGTAGCCAGTCTGTATCTCCCCGGGGCAGCACACACTGCCTGTCTGACCTCAGCTGAACTCAGCTCAACTGCAACAGTAGTCCCAGTGCTGATGATGTGGAGCTGAGAGAGAGGGAGTTTGAAGTGAGAGAAGGCGAGTGGGAGGGAGGGAGAGAGAGAGACAGACAGACAGACAGACAGACAGATGAACTCCCTTTGCATGTTCCTGGTGAAGAGGCAAAATCCAAGACACCCCCTCCATTAAACTGCTGCTTCATTAAATTACAAAAATGATTCAGTATTCAAAAATCAGTGAAACCATATGTTTTTCGTTTATTGGAGTCATGGAATTAGGCAGCACATAAAACAAGAATCCCATAAAGTCCTTGATGGAGAATTCATTTTAGCGAAGTGTGTCATTAAAGTTCTGGGTAAAACAGACACACACTAACTTGTGCTTGGTCAGCGATACTGAAACATGATGAAATTAAAAACCAAAGGAATAATTTGACATCTTGGGAAATCAACTTATTCACTGTCTTGCTGAGATTTAGATGAGTGGATCAATATCCACCACATTTAGTTTCTGTATTTTAACTAGAGTATGAAACTATACCATATATACCTTTAAACAGATTTAAAATATCATTTTGTATATTCCTAATGTATCTTGTATCGAACAGTGATCCAGATGGTAATGTATCTTATTGAGTTATCTCATTTTCAGTGTGAAAGATGAGATTCACAATGTAGAGACTGATTCTGCCAATGATGTACTGTCATTTATCTATGACAGTCTTTTGCCTGTATCCTGCTCTAAACTGCATCTCTAAAAGACAGAATAATTCTTCCTTGGAAGTCAGAGTGAAACGAGGTTAGCTAATACCACAACACTCGGAGGCTCCACTCCCTCAGTTATATGGATGAATTACTCAGTTTTAAAACTCGCCTGCTTTGATAAAAACATCATCTTTCACCTTGCACCATCCCGACCTTATTGGCTCTGGGCCATACCGTCAACAATTGAGCAATCCAAAGTTCTCAAACTTTTTCGTAAATTGAAACCAAGGCTGTGAGATAACTAAATATGCTGTAATAGACTATTTTAATCAGTTTGAAAAACTAATTGTGTCTGTAATTACACTTATGAAGGCCAACAGTAGAATTGTTGGCACTTAAATGGATTGACGCTGACCCACTCCAGTAATGCTGTACAATCACCAGCATATGCTGTATATAAAGATGGGTGTCACCTTCATAACCTTACACATAGGTTTCTGAGGAACAGATTTGAGGTGTGGAGTGCCATAGCAATCATAACAGTGCATGACTCCACCAACCTCCCTGCTAATCCAAAAATGGGCAAAGAAGTGTGGTGCGTGTGAACATGCCTTTGATTTTATGTTATAATTTGACTTTTATACATGGGAATATATGGGACCTTGCTTTTGAAGATAGCCTCTAGAGGCCATTATGGGAACAGCAGCTTTTGAAACTTCCATGTTGTCTTTTGTGTTTTTCAGCTCCGGATGTTGCCATTTGATCAACACATGGATTACCTACAACAGGACAAAAGACAAACACCAGAACTTCTTCATGAGGTTTAATCTGGATACAGTTGGTGGTGAATCCCTCAAGCACAGAAACAGCTGTCTTCTTTGAGACAAACATCAGTAGGGTGAGTAAGCCAGTAACTGTAACTATAATGTGTAAGTGTTTTGAAACTGATTGAAATTTAGATTTGTTGTATTTGGGTGTGTCAGTGAGTATAGGGTCGTGTATGTATGTGTGTTGTTGCTATTTGTTGATGTGGTGTTTTTAGTGTGGTGTTTGATTTGGTATTGAGTGTAGATGGATTATGTATTTCTGGTGACATGTTGTTGGTCCGAGTGACATCCGATCGATCTTTTATAATGGCATGTTGGTCATTGAACCTTATAAACACCCGTGTATAAACAAGTACAGAGGAGAAATAAAGCACATAAAGAATATCTTGTGCTGAAAAGTGTAATATGAAAGACAGACAAGGCAATGAAAAAAGAAATGCAAGCAGAGAGAAACCTGGAACAGACAGCTTGGAGATCCACAGCTGCTGATGGAGGCTGGGAGTAGGGAATGAAAAGAGGGAGGAAAGAGTGATAGAAGGGCAAGGAGAGAGTGAGGAGCAGACTGAGGAAAGACATGAGAGAGAGGAAGAAAGATAAGGGAGGAAAAGGGAGCGTAGGTGTTCATAGATTCCAAAGTCATAGTGAGGGAAATGATGGAGTTGGCATCAGGGAGCAAAGGTAGAGAGGGGGAGTGATGAGTTCGGAGGAAGAGTTCAGCAAAGGCCTTGGATCCAATCAAAAGACTGTTTTTGATTATGTTTTTCATTTCACCTAAAATAATGTTTCACTAGTCACTTGCTCATAGCTAAGCACCAACCTTGGTCTTTGAATGAATACGCGTGGCCCCAGACGAGCTGCTAAAGGCTTCTGCAGCTGTAGCTGGGCGAACCAAGCAGTGTGGGATTAGCTAACCTTGTCTCACTCTGGTAACCCATGAAAAATTATTCAGTCTTTTTGGAGATGTAGTTTACAGCCGGACACCTCTGCTGTTAAATATTGCTCGAGATATTTCATCCCAAAGGTGACTGAGCCGAAGACGTTTTGGTTGCATGAATGGAATTAAGCTACATTATTTATGAATTGTCTGTTATTATGATTGAACTGGGGATATAGTAATAAATCTTGGTAGGTTAAGTTTGACAAGATTGACCAGTGAAATCACAAGATGTTTATTTAATTCTTAAACTTCCATAACGTCTTTAAACCTTGGTGCAGTTCACATGACCTCTCAAAATGTAATATATAGAATATAAATCAAAACATATAAGAAAGAAACAGGATCTTTGCTGTGTTTTCTAAAGGAATATTGAAATAAAGATTCATAACTCATACTACGGACTCTAGTGTATAGGAGTGGAAGCAGTGTACAGTATGGTATTTTCTTTACATCACTTGTATCCTTATGAGATACTAATCTTCATGAAACTTTTATTATATAGAAAAAAATATCTTACTTTGACAACTCATTTTGACTGGAGTGGAATTCTCCTTCAAAGCTTTAAGACAAAGCTATGGGACACTGTTGCAAAAGCCAGGAGTATTGGCAGCAACCATCATAAATATATGATACATTACTACAACAAATTACAGCTGAAACTTTAGCCTGGCATACACTAATTCTCCTCAGACATAAAATATTGATTGCCATCGATACAGAAGTGCGCGCACAGAAAACTGCAAAACAGTAAGTTTTACAAACTGCGTGAGGTCTCAGAGGCAGCAGTGTTTACAAGGACTGAGCAAGAAGCGCATGCAAAAACAAACTTTGCGCACATCCAGAGCTGTATGGTCTCACTTCATTACAAGTGCACACAGAAGTTCCTCACAGAGCGCACATGGTCACATCAAATAGACAAAGTGAAACAAGCATATGTGGAAAAATTCCTCAGAGACATACTTGTTTTTCAGAGATGCACCAAAAGTGTTCAACAGTAGCAGTAAGTGTGCACACTTCCTGTGAGCACAAACACAAAACAGAAAAGGCATAACTTTCTCTTTGCAAACACAAACAAATGCATCATGACGTTTCTCAAAAAGACAAACTCGTAAATACACATGAAGCCTCTGACAAATGCATAACAAAAACCTGCATGTGTCAAGCCCTCGGCAAACTCATACATATATTCATAAAGGCTCTCACATGCACACACGTGCAGCGCTGCTGTCTGCCTCCCACATGTAGTGTTTGTGACGCATAGGAAAAGTCATTAGACCCATACTTCCTCTCCAAACTGAAGAAAAAGAAGAAAAGACTGTCTTACATGAAACACACAGGAAATGTGTGGGTGACTGTCTGTATATACGTGTGTATGTGTACGTGTGCACGCGACAGTTTGTATATTTATATGTGCACATGCACGCATGCGTTTCCCAGTCTGAAGTTCTGCCCCTAGGGCTGGTGACCAAGGTCTTGTAATTGCTTGCCTTTGATTGCTTTCGTTGAGTAGACTACACCAACAATTACAGCCAATTAAAACACACAGCTAAGGCTTGACTTGCTCAGCAGACAGAGTTTCATACCAGGATCATGTGGGTCCAGCATTTGTCCAAAGCCTCACCCTCTAATCTTTCAGGTTCAGACCTAATTACGTAATATCAAAGTGCCCACTATAATTGTGTGAAGCCAAATGCTTTTAGAATAATCATTTTTAAATATGCAGCGTTTATTCAACGTTTATTCAGTACATTGAAAACAGACGTAAGGGGTTAATGTACATCATCTCCAATCAAACATATAGTAATTCCTACCAATAGAAATTTGCCATAGCACTAACTACGCTGCGTGTGTTTTATATATGAGGCAACAAAATGTAAAACCTCTAAACACATATTGGACTTGAACTACATATTTTAGCGTTTCACAAGTTTCATTTCTCCCTTTACGAAGGTACAAACACAGAGAGCTTCTGCTTTTTGATAGAACTCATGGTTATAATTGTGTAACTAATCACTTGACATATAACTGTGTGTGTGTGTGTGTGTGCATGTGCATGTTTCTCAGGCATCCTCCTTTACACGAGCCTAAATTTTGCATAACGTCCAAACCAGCACTTCCTTGTGTGACTGCACGTGGGTGCGTGTTTATCTGCATACTCAGTCAACATCAACAGTCTGTGGTGTCTCTCTTTGTATATGAATGTACTGTATGTGCATGTTGAGTAGGAGCGTTTGTGTGTTTGTGTGTGTGTGTGTGTTCCTCTCCAAATTGGCCCAAAGTCAGTTGAGATAAATGATCCACCGCAGCAGTTTATGAGAAACAGGACAAGTGTGAGACAGGCAGAAGAGGACGAGTGAAATAGAAGCTGTTACAAATCCAAAACAGCAGAGACAGGAGGAGATGATAGAAAGAGGTAGAGGGTGAATCCTGGGGTTAGGACATCTGCTGAAGCTTCAGGAAACTCAATCACTTCATGGCTGAAGGTGGAAGACTTACCTGTCTGCACTAAATCATGTCAGCACACACGCACACAGACACACCCACACACCCGCACACATGCACACAATGCGAAGACGACACAGAAGCACAGACAGGTGAAGGACGGCTTTTCTGACTTCCATGGAAACACACACACTCACCAGTCAATTATTTGGACTCTGTGTCTTATCTCTGCCGTGAACATCTGTCACCGCAGCAGGGTCCAAACAGCTAATAAACATGCAAAAACATGCTCATGTGCACACCCACACACACACACACACACACCTCCTTCAATCAAAATAGATGGCTAAATTTGGCCGCCTCTCCATGTCCTACTGTTTCAGTATTTTATCACTGTCTATCTACATACACACCTGCACCTACAGTGCAGTCACCAGCATAGTATAGACATCCACATCTCTAGTTTCTGTATTCACTTTTGCTTTTCTGTTTCCCCATGCTCTTCCACTAACATCTGATCCACACTGGTCTTTATGAAATAAGAAACTACAATAAAGTATGATGTAAGCTATCTCTGCTTTGAGATTCCCTGAGGTATAACATTCTTAGTTCACCTCTGAATATTCCATGTGGAGCTGGAAATCCCCCCCTTACAGCAGCAGACACTAAAACATGCAGGTGTTGCAGACTGTAATCTTTAGCTTTTGAGCTTAAGGGTGAATATTTTGTACTACACTGCTCAAAGGGAAGATTTTAAGTGTTTAACTTATAATTTAAAAAATGGGTTTTTGTGTGTGTGTGTGTGTGTGTGTGTGTGTGTGCATGTGGGTGTGTGGTGCACATATTACTTATGTTGCGGGGACCTACATCTGTTTACACAGTGACATTATGCATAGTTGACTTCCATATGGTTACAAAAAGCAGGTCACTATACTGTAGATTGTTCAGTCTTAAACAGATAAAATCCCCATGTTGTCTACAAGTTTTAGTTATTCTCTTGCAAATGCAACCGCAATAAATCCAACATTTCAGTAAATATTTGTCAAATGTGTGACAACCATGTGTTTCCACAAACCCTCAAGATGTATTTTTAACCCGCGTTACATCCTCAAACTGTTCTACTTTCTGTTTTCTGTTTAAAGAGGATAAGGCAATGAGGGTAAAGTTGATGTCCTATGAGACAGACTGAGAAAAACATGAACCCGTTTCACACTTTGAACATTAACCTTGCATTATGTGAAAACAATCAATGAACTTAAATGTCAAACATATAGAAAGTTTCACAGGTCAGCCACCTTAGGGTGCTCTCAAACTGTGGTAAATGTTTCATCCTCTTTACTTTCACATTCACACCTGGTTTTGAGGGTTTATGAAAATAGTATGTCAACATTTTCCGTTACTAACTGTAATCAAACTGCACAAAAATGAAATTAAACCGCCAGTTTGAACTTTTGGAGCACTCTTACGTCTAAAATGTCAGTGCTGAGTGTGGGAAAGCTGCACGTTGTTGTATGCATAATGTAGAGGCTGTACTAACATGCAAGCCTGTGTTGCAATTTCCCTTCTCTCAGCCACATTTGATAATTTTGTATCTTCCAGTCTAGATTATGCAGTAGTTTATGCTACATACATTTGTCTATGTTCCTTATTACAGATAGGGTGGTCTGGTAGAGGAAAAAGAAGTGCTAACATTAAATTACTCTAGCGTTGCTCATTATCAGGCATTTCTCTAGAACATTGTTAAATTACATGTATATTCATAATTTTTTTGTATGTTTTTTGTGCATTTAATATTACCATCTAATTACATCATAAACACAGGGAGCTCAGTAGCTGTAATTTAAAAAGGTTATTAGTGTATATTGCCAGTGAAAAAAACATATTAGCATAGTTCCTTACCTTGGCAATCCAATTCCCCTGAACATTCCCCTTGTAGAGGTCTAGAGCCAGGGAGGATTCCTCCACTGTTAATTAAACTGTCTGTCTTGGAAAGAATTAAGGTCGTGATCTCCCAGACCTCACCACTCCCACACTCCCTGAGAAGAAAGGAGAGAAGAAAAGAGACTTAATGAAGGAATAAAAGGATGAAATGACTTAATGAACCGCCTAACGAGGCCTGTGGCCGTTTAATAAGGGCTTATTAAAGCTTAATTAGAACAATAATCCAGCTTGTTTGGAGTCATTCAGTGTTGACTTGTGGCTGATTGTGTTTTTATGATAACTGGATAAACAAGGAAGCGCTGACATACCACAGGAACAAACACAAGTTTGACAGCACCCATGTGTACATGTGTTGGTGTATGCAAATATGTGTGAGAGTGTTTGTGTCCCACAAAAAGAGGACTCCAAGGTGAGAGCATCAGATGACCTTCAAATCACACAGGGGCTCTGCGGTCACATGCTACAGTTTGTTTTACATCCATCATCCCATTCAAACACTTTGCCAATAACCATGTTGCTCCATGGATGTCAGGGTAGCCTCCATGATGACTGGATTGTCAGCCCGCTAAAGCTTTTTCATGTTATATCCTCACTTTCCTATGAACAAACTAATACTTATACTAACGCATGCTGCATGCTGTTGATAGATCCTTTAGTTTTTCACTTACTTGATAATTTACAGACTAATTACATAACTGTCAGACTCTCAGACCCGACTGTAAGATCATGCTTTCTACAACCCAATATACCAAAGCTGCTTCATGGATTTTATCAAATGAGTCACGTGATTTGTGTAACTCAAATGATTCAGTTGTTATTCGCCCCTTCCTCATTGACTGAAACACAACACACAGTGTTTCCTCTATAGGCATCATCATGACTCATGTGACTCAGAGACCAAGCTGCATTGTGCCTGAGAGAGTGTAAGGTATACAGACCACTTGGGGCTTCAGATTTTCATTATTTAGACAGTGACGCCATCACCCCTTAGAGAACTGAGTCAACCACACAGAGTGCTGTATCCTACTGGTATGCCAAGCTCTGCTCTCATTATATGCCTCTCTGTTCTGTGATTCATTTTATATCAGTGATTCAGATTGTTAATGCCCACAGGCTCTTATATTGAGTTACCAAAACCTTGTGGTTCCAACAATGAAAAGACTTACTCATTCTTCTTCCTGATCATGTGAGAACCTCAGATGACCCTGCTAAACAATACCACACAGTATGATTATGGCATGTTGATTCAGATGAATATAAATGCGACCA
This sequence comes from Caranx ignobilis, assembly GCA_021432705.1. Lineage (NCBI taxonomy): Eukaryota > Metazoa > Chordata > Actinopteri > Carangiformes > Carangidae > Caranx > Caranx ignobilis. The sequence continues at coordinate 2,511,980 of MU270012.1, read as the reverse complement.
CTCTGGACTGTACATGCCCGACACTGAGACAGATGTTGTATTGTATATAATATAATGGTATACTGTGGAATAGTGTGTGAAAAGGACAAAGTAATACCAGTTCATCATGCTCATCAGTAGACTCATCATCAGGACTTGGATCAAGATGCAGGTATTTTCTCAAACATAGAGACTCATGAATGTTACTGCGATGGCTCTTTTGAGCAATGATCCAGTCCCAGAGTGTTGGTAGAGTAAATAACATATCAAACATTTTCTGAACTTGTGTGCGGGGAACAGGCTGATTGGAGTGACTAGAAAGTGGAAATCATTACAGCTGAGAGACCTCATGTTTTAAAGTTGTCTCTTACCATTGTTATGCAGATGATATTCAGCTGCATCTGTCTTTTAAACCTTGCAGAAAAGACGGAGATTCTCATTGTTGCTTCTGATCCCATCGTCTCTAAGGTGGCAGACCACATGGGGGCTCTAAGCTGTAATACTCTTTCAAATTTGAGAAATCTCAGTGTCATTTTTTACCAAAACCTGCACCTGGATAAACACATCAAGTCCTTGTACCCAGACCTGTTTGGATAATCGCCAAACTCAGATCCATTGTCTAACACTCAAAACTCGAACTGGCTGTCTATATTTCATTTCATCCAGACTGGGCTATTATAACTGGACTATTTTCAGCTGCCTCAATAAATCATCTCTGGACTGCTTGCAACTGGTACAGAACACCACTGCCAGGCTGTTAACACGGTCACAGAAGTCTTGCCACATCACCCCCATCCTGCACTCCCTGCACTGGCTCCCTGTGGCATTCAAGTACCAATTCAAGGTTGTGGTAATCACCTTCAGTGCCCTGCATGGGGTAGTACCCCCCCACCCCCATACATCTCTGACTTTCTCCAGCCCTATGCCACCAGCCAGTCCCTGAGGTCCTCCAACCAGGGGTTCCTGGTTATACCCTGTACCTGACTAAAAACAAAAGGCGACTGCTAAAAATCCTTATGTTTTGGCAAGCATTCAAATAGCCAGATATGTTACTGTTGCTTTCCTACTGTTTTTCACATGTGTTCATATGAATGGTGTGTTTTACCACGTCTGCACTTTGTTCATTGTTGCCTTGTTATCGTCTTGTTTTATTTATTCACTGTGAAGCACTTTGTGACTCTGTGCCATGAAAGGTGCTATAGAAATAAATAATTACTTTCTTACTGTCAATCAAGCTTCCCACTGTTTCTCTTTAAGCCCTAATATCTTTTTTTTCTGTCTTTTTTTTTTTTTTAAATCCTCACAGATTCTGACATTAGAAGAAATAATATGAGATGCTGAGACCACGTGATATGACTTTTTCAAGACAGAGGCAGCAGTCAGTTTTCTTAGAATCAGCATCTAAGGGTCATGAGAGGAACTGCAGCCGGGGAGAGAGTGTGAGGAGCAGTTAGCCTGACGCACTGTGAGAGTGAGTACAAATGTAAACTCACAGACACGTGTGCTAAGTCAACACAGACACTGACACATCTTCAGTGTAGTCTATACTGTGTGTATGGTATAAGCCGCAGGGAAGTTTGAATGTACAAACACACACACACATACACACATGCACAGACACACACTACTGATGCATAGTGCTCGATTTGAGCAAGATGACATCACCTATGGCTGTCATCCCTCTGTGGACACACACCCCCTGTTGCTGTAGTTGTGTGTGTGTTAGTACATGCATGAGTGTGACTCTGGCATTTGTGGCCCTTTCACATTTTTCCTGTGGCACATCATTTACCACAAATACACACACAGACACACACACATGCTGTGGTCATCACTTCCCACCATGCTGTCACTTTCAGGGTGCTAATTCACCAGAGTTTTACACACAACTATTTAAGTCAGGTAGCATTTACCCAGCCAGAGGGATTTAATTCATTTTGCCTGTAGCACTTTTGGCTTAGTACTCCGTGTTCATATCCGAACATGATGGGTTTTAGGTTTTTAACCTTGAGCACTCAAGTATGGTTATGATGTTGAAACGTTTTCAACATCTCAATGATGATATTCCCACATCCTGATGTCTTAGAAGGAGGAGCGTTGGAAAATGTCACCTCAGTCTTAAAAAGAAAGAATATTCCACATGCTGCACTTGCTTAGCATCACATTTTATTGACCTTGTAAGGTCTACAGAGACCGAAACATTAAGCTCATCAGTAAATTTTGACGCTGACCAAGAGCAGCCTGTAGGATATTTTTAAAAACCTTCTCATTTCCTTATTTTTACATCAGTGTCAAGTTTTACACTGTGCTCTCACATTCTGGGAATTATGTCATTTAGCCTGGGGGCAGATTGAAGTCACACTCCAAAGTGTTATTAAACGATTTTAGGCATCGCAGTGTAGATACCCTTAGAATATCGCACATGTGACAGCATTTCATGAGGACGGTTTGAACCCTCGCAGTCACAGTTCATGGACCATGTCTCTGGCAAGTCTGCCGCTCTGCTAAAACACTTGAATCCCCTCCATTTATTTCCAGAACGCCAAACAGCTGACGATTCTCGCAGAAGGGCCAACGATTTCCATTGTTGTCATACATTTCCCCTTTTCCACACATATGTCAATTTTATGTCAGAAGATTAGGGATGCCAGTTATTGTTCTGCAGCATGAGAATGATGTCAACTTTCCTACAGGGCCTTTTCTGTGAGATGTAGACAGCAAAGCAGCTGACAATTCCTGCAAAGACGCCAACACATCACATCATTTACAAAACTACTTCCCCGCTCCTCAGCTCTGTCAGTCGTACACTGGAGACTTATAGAAGGGTGGGGGTGGGGTGGGGGGTATACAGGGTGATGTCATGTTTCCAGCAAGGCTTAAAATCTCAGAGTTCTAATGCTAGTGCACTGAGCTCTGGGAGATGATGATGATGATGGTGCTGGTCAGAGCAGTGGTCATGGTGGTGATGGCAGGGATGATGTAATCTTCCCCAAAGCCTTTTCACTTTCAGTTTAACAGCATGCATGGTTTACCACTTCTCTATTGGTCATGCTGTAGAGGAGGAACCAGCTGATTTACCTCTTTTAATAAAAAAAAAAAAAAAAACCTTGTTGGGTAGAGGAGGCACCACGACTCTTAATGTCCTCATTAATGTGCCTATTAATATTAATATCATTAATGTACCATAAATCGGAGGGGAAATTAAGTTTACTTTGAATTATTACTGGATGTCTGGGTTTTATAATGTTCACCAGAAATTAGAACCCACTATCAAAAATCTAATATTTTTAAGCACCCTCAAATTATAAAAAAATAATTGTAATCTGAATGTCTAAAATATTTAGTAAGTTGATCATATAATAAAGTCTAACACATAAATTGATATGCCATTACACTACTGAGCTTTAGCCTTTCATTAAAAGTCGCTTTTGCTCTGGCCTTTAAATACAGTAGTATTGGTTTTAAGGTAATCTTATCTATTAACTTCACCTTGCTGTATTACATCATCTGATAACACCTAGGATACAGACCAATGTTGCTGAAACATGCCTCTCATGACCAAGTGTTGCTAAAAGGGAATCAGGCACTAATAGTGTTTTTTGTTTTTTTGTTTTTTTTTGTTTTTTTTCCTGAATGGCAGCCTCCACATCCTCTTGTGAAGTCTAAACTGTGGGCTCTAGTTCTGAAGAGGCAGTCCCTCCTCTATTGCCCTACTCAGCAATGATGAGCCACTGCGGTCGCTGTTTGTCTTCTTGTCAAAAGCAATTACTTCAACATGCTCAAGTTTCTAATGTGAGCGAATTACAGTGTATCATCATTCCCTGCTCCAGGAAAACTGCAGCCATCATTATTTCCATTGTTTTCAATCTTTCTAAACGTTCACTTATTTCTAAAGATCCCCTGTTATTTTTGCTGTTCCACCCCTGTGTGCTCGTACTGAACCATAAATTATGTCACTCTGCCACTGGGCTTCTTGCTCATTATGACTAAACTGATAACACATGCAGGGCCGCTTTAACTGCTAAAACATCTCTGCACCAAACAGCTGACTACGCCAGAGCTTTTAAAGGGCTAGCACATGTTAAAATCAATTTGAAGCTAAAAAAAATCAATTCCTTCTGCCATGTCGTAATAAAACACATCAATATAGGCCAGAATGTCAACATTACTTTCATATTGTAAAGGTTGCTACTGTTGCAAGTATAAGAGCTTCAAATCTCCTCCAGGATTTCAAATTTAACATACTCTGGTTTACATATTGGAGTTTTCATCCCACCTTTGGTCTCCTGCACATTAAACCAACCAGTATAATATAGTTTTGAACCTGTCTGAACGGTGCACAGAGAAGCCAAAGCTGAGACACTTTAACGCTCAGTGGGCATCGATATCTTTGTTTATTTTCAGCTGTTTTCAACAATCTCTCCCATTTCCTAAATTTTCCCAGTTACACCCCTGTGTGTTAAAACTATATCTAGTTTTGCACAGGGCATGATGTCATTCTGCCTGCGGGGCTTTCCCACATTCATGGCTCAGCTGATAACACATGTGGTAGAGAACTGTTAAAACACATGGGTGTGTAGAAGTTTTAAACTCCTAACCCAAATGAACCCTCCCTGTGAAACGGAGAGGAGAGGGGAGGGGTGGGGGGTGGGGTTTTGGCAGAGAAAACAGCCCCCCCTCCACCAGCAAGCAGCAGCTTTAATGCTCATCTAGGTTGTGATTACCTTGGCTGGATACAGTCACCCAGCCCATGTTGATGCAGACAGGCAACAGCTGTGCCTCACTCCATAAAACCTCCAAAAAATCATTTCATACTGCAGCCGTTCCCTTTACCTTGCTGATTTACACTGCAAACTCCACTTCAACACATCTGCAGTGCGCAGTCTTTTTCCGTGGGTGTTGAATTCCACATACTCTGGTGCATGGTAGGTTTCCAACATAAGCATATACTGTAGCTGCGCACTTGATCCAGCGAACCAAAGGCCACACGTCACCAAAATCTCAGTGAGAAGTCAAAATGCTGTCGCAGTTAATCTGCGCTCTGAGTTAAGTCGACTCCGCATTCATACAGGGATGATTTTTGGGATAACATCTGACTCACTCATGTAAGTCAGCTGTAAATTCATGCTGAGTTTGGCCGTGGGGGTGGGGTGTGGGAGGGGGGCTTCACTCTGAAATGAACTCCAGTCCCACTGGGGCACTCACAGGATAAGCTCAGCTGATATGGGCCCCGGAGAGGAAGCTGGACTTGTTTGTGAAGGAAATGACATCACTGGGCTTGGATCAGACAATGAGCTCATGCTGACAAGATAATGGCTGAGAGAGAGAGAGGGAGAGAGAGAGAGAGAGAGTTTGTTTTCTTTGGCTTCATGACTCAGGGTAGATGAAGGGTGAACAAGTGCACCATGGTTATTTTAAACACAGTCACAGTCTGGTGCTTAATAAATTTAGTAAATTGCTTCCAAGCAAATTTGGCTGATTTTCATTCGATAGCATCAGATGAATGGTTTTTCTCTTAATACGCTGGTCAGGATGAAATATTCAGTCTAAAAGGCAACTCAGGAATTTGTTGCACCAGTTGCATTGCGGTGCACTGTCGTTTCAGATTGCACATTTACATGATGTTGGAAGATGTATTATGACACAAGGAAATAAAATTCACTGTTTTCTCAGCAGACCTTCTACACTGGAAGCATAAATGCGACAGGTGGTAAAGATTTATTAGTCGTGTGTGAAACAGTACAACCTGTGTGTGTCAGAGCTCGAGATTTCTGATGCTGCTCTTGGATTGAATCGACATAATGAGCAATGGAAAGATGGAAATATATTCTATTCACATTTAAGAGTTTGAACAGGATCTGGTTTGGAATTTCAATGATAGTCTTTGCGGTGCATTTCATTTTCTTGGGTAACCTTGACTCCTGAGTTATTTAGATGAACAAGATTTTTATGTTGTGTAAAAATCATTAAAAGATAAACAACCTATTCCTGCTTTTGCATTGCACAGGTCTTTTCTTTTAATTTTGTTGTTCCAAGCCTGTTCACTCACACAAGGGACTATTGCAACTTTCCAAAACAACATTCTGTTGCTCTGCACTTTCTATAAACTGCTCTGCGACGACCTCTAATTGTCCCGGGGATTGGGACAGCGTGATTGAAAATAAAAACGCTTCACGCCAAAAAAACGACTAGAGGGGGTTTGGAGGAGCTGTTGGACCTCCCAAGAGCAGAGCTGGACTAAAGCCCAAAAACAAAGCTTGTTGCTGGGTTAAGGATCTTAGAATATACCCTGGATTATGGAGCCAGAGAGCCAGAACATGCCTGGGGACAGAGGTGGAAAACTAATACTGATTTTGGCTAAAGAGAGATACTGTTTTTTTTTTTTTTCCCTCTTCTTCTTGAGACAGCTTGTTGTTCACTGTTGTTGGATAGTGACAGTAGACAGGGGATAAAAATAATGGATTTTAAGGGGCTAGTCCAGTTAGCTCATAGCCCAGACAGATGTTTTATTCTTTTATTAGTATTATTCATATTATAAATAATGAGTGGGTCTTCATAATTATGGTTATTGCTGTTACCATGCACTTAGCTCTTTTGGCTAGTGAAATATGTCTTACAGGAGATGGAAGGAAATACTAAGCAAATACCTTTTGGGTATTAAGGTTATGAGATTTCATTAAAGTAATGGCCACTGGGACTGGCAGTTACAGTAACAGTGGATTCTTATGGCCATGCACACACAAGTAAGGTTCAGGGAAGTGGATCCATCAAACAAGTAAACAACAGCACTTAATCATATAATAACTCCTGGGTTGTGCTGCACTTCATAGACAGTTGTTCATACTGCAAGGGTATCTAAAGGTTGATTTTTTTTTTTTTTTTGTAGGAAAGATACTTTAATTTGAAATTTTGAGTATTTCAAACAAAATACTGTGTTTGTAATGAAAACATTCTCAGAGGGATTATCTCTTCAGGTCTTACGACAAAGAAGTAGAGGGAGTTGATTTACACAGAATGGTCCCATCTGGCCTGATTAACATACAACATTGCTAATGCTAACTTTTAATGGTGTGATCATCTCTCACACTCATTTTCACTGAATCCTTAATGCAAAATTAGCATACCAGAACAACATATTGTCTGTCACTAGCTCGGGGGCCTGATGCAAGGTGGTGTCAGATTCCATTTTTGTCTTCGGCTTAGGTTTGAACAGTCAACAGCGGTTTTCGTTCAGATGCACAGAAATAAACATTATATATAATGTAAAAACATGTCTCCTTGGATGAGAATGTAATTTGATTTATTGCATGTTTTCACAAGACGTCTAACACAATTGTCAAAGTCAATCAAACCAGTGATGCGTGGCAGAGGTTTTTCTTTTTTTTCTGAGCAGCTGTCATTAATGTGTATCCAGGTGAAGTCATTTCATTACCTCTGTGCTCTTCTCAATATGTCCAGTAGCATCGAAATGCATTTTGAGTAAATTACACTAGGTTTTGCTGTTAACACACACACACACACACACACACACAAAAAAAGCATCATCACCAAGCGCTTTTTAATTCAGGGAAACGCATTTTTCAAAAGCATTGAACTTTCCAGGAAAAGTATGATGTTACATTTGAAATCTAATCATTGAAATGCATGTGTCGCACAGGCTGTAGTCTCTCACTGATCCGCCCCCTACACACCCACCTGGGCCTCCACACACATCAAAACACTGTCCTCTGCAGAATCTGTCGCACTAATAAGTCACAGCGTCTCTTCATGCACGGAAGAGGAAACATAAAATAAAAATGCAAACGCCGGCAACAGCCTTTTAATGTTGCTATAAATCAAGAAGGACCATCAAAGCTGGCTGGTAGATGTAGTGGAATAACTCCCTCCGTTAGCGCGCACACACACCCACACACACACACACACACACACACACACAGATAGATAGATAGATAGATAGATAGATAGATAGATAGATAGATAGTATGAGAGCTCTAAGGAGTGTCACATATGTGCAGGTCTCAGACCACCACTGGAGCCAATAATAACTATGACTATGAAAGCAGAGACAGGCTTTCTTTTCAGCCCAGGGAAAGAGGGAGGGAGAGAGAGAAAGAGATAGGAGAGCACAAGACAGGTGGGGAAAGGGAGAGAGGAGGAGGGAGCCTACATATTTCACCTCCATTCACCTGCTGCCATGGCCTCTCAAAGAAACCTTTCATTAGACCTTCAGAAGAGTCAGCTTAGTCCGTCCAATGCCGTCAATTTAGTTGTCATATTACACCGGCTCACTTTCTGCTCTTTCATCTAAAGGATTTTTCATCTCATGATTTTCATATGGGAGGATTGGCAAAAGAGGTGTACGTGGGGGGAAACCTCAGAAGTCGAACCATCTCATACATCAGCTAAGTGATTTAAGGTTCGCATGGTTAACCTGCACACACCTGAATCCACCCCGGCAGAAAAAAAGTGCTTCAGGAAGTGACACCTTGAAAGGGAGTCTTTCAGCTATTCATCGCTTGGAAAATGGTGTCTGTGCGTTACTTTAGCTTTTATCACACAGCCATATTTCGATCTAATATAATCTGCTACTCTTGGCAAACCAGCTTAAAACACCTCTGCATGCAGTGTTTCCTTAATTGTGTTCCAGGGCTTAAAATGGGCCATGACCCATATTTTATTCCGTTTTTTTTTTTTTTTTAAGGTTTGACAAAGGGCCAAGCAGCCACGGTTCATTACAGCGTTGAACAGACTTTTTTGGATTTGGGTGGGGTGAGCCTCAATCTCTCTTGGCTGAGTTCAGCTTTGCTGCAGATATGTGTGGTTCACATATGGGATCTCAATGGGTCCTTTCAGAAGGTGATAATTTAGTCTGCCAACACCTCTTCTAAATCATTAACTTAAGGGAAAGTTAGCCAAGGCTGCTTATTTTTTCACATAGTTGTGCAGTGAGAGGAATGCTCAAAGCTGAGAGAGAGAGAGAGAGAGAGCGAGAGAGAGAGAGAGGTATACAGAAAGAGAGCAACTCTCAAAGCTCTCACCTTAAAATAGAGCACATCAATAACATGCTGATGTTGATGTAAGACTTGAGAGGATTGGCTGATTTAACTTTCCACAGATCAGGCTCAAACTCGCCTCCTGTCTCTCACAAAAGTGTTTCAGGCCACCCACAGATCATATAGAGGCTCTCTATACACTCTGTAGCTAAAGAGGGGTGTCAGCAACTTCTCCTACTATCCTACTGCCTCTCGTTCTCTCCTTTATTCCACGTTAACCCGTCTACTCTCTGACCTTCAGAGTTGCATATGATATAGTCATTAATGAAAGCAAACAGCAAAACCACCAAAGTGCAAAAAACAACTCAAAGGCTCTGCTACATAGCTTTTAAAAATCTCTCTCTCTCTCTCTCGCTCTCTCTCTGTCTGTCTCTTTCTCTCTGTCTCTCTCTGTCTCTCTTTCTTTTCCTTAACCTCCATGTCAGACTCCAGTTTTCAAAGTGCTGCCCACCTGTGACCAATTTCAACCCAGAATTCCTGGGCAAAGTGGGCATGACATGCAAAGAAAACAAGGTAAAAGAGCGAGGGGACAGGGTGGGCACACCCTCCATTTGTATGCACGCAACCACACACACACACACACACACACACAGACTCGCTGTACTGTTTTTGTTCAAGTTGAATAAAGTTGACAACCCACGACACCATAAAATTTCATGACCACACTATTTTTCTGGGCTCTGGTTTGCACCATTATCAAAGATTTTTATTCCAACAACTGAACAACTGTGGCTCTGCTTTGAATACAGTAACTGTCATGTAAGCATCATCACTTAAAAGGACACATGTGAACATGCAAGAATAGCAGCAGAAACTTTGTCATCATTATTATTATTATTCTTACAGTATCTTAGAGGTCCAATTAACTTAAGAGATGGCAAAATGGTAAAGTTGAACATGCACTGGGTATTTTTTCGTGTTTATTGTCATGGTGATAGGCAGCAAAAAAATAAGACAAGGAATAAAAACAGAAATAATATTTAATGAAATCTGACACCTTTATTGCTGTGATCAACATTAGGGTGATACAAGTTTTAATTATGATAATAAAAGTTTTTCCTTTTCTGTTTAAGAGTTGAGTTTTAATGCAGCAACTTTGCCTCATTCCACGGTGCTGTTATTATTATCACTTCTGTTGTTATTGGAAAGGTGCCAGAGTTACACCATGTCACTCATGGCAGGATTTAATCATAAGCTTGAATAAATAACTTGCGGACACAGCGCTTAAGCAAAATCTAAACTCTATCCTAATCATTCATTAGCTATGCAGAGGTGACGTTGAAGAGCAAAATGCCAATGAAGGGTTTTATTGGGTTGCCTTCTTCCTATCCTTGCTTCAGTAGTGTTATTCTGTAGCAAGCTTGACCTCTGACCTCAATAGAAACATAACATGCCCACAGGGATCAACAGAGCATCATATTATCACTGTTCACACGTTCAAACATCGGACTTGTTTAAAAGGAGCCTTATGGTGTGAGTTCAAGTCAGTGAATTTTGGAGTTTAATTAAAGCTTGTCAGTTATACAGAGACTCATCACCATCTAATGTGCTTTACTTTTGCATCATATCCTTCAATGTAACTCCATTAGACATAGGCATGTTGTTTTCGCGTGTTTTCTATCACAGGTGTTGAACCAAACTTTCTGCGACTTCTGTAGCCCATGAGTCCTCACATTACAGAATCACATCATGCATTTATTTCCGTGTAGTCAAGGTTGATCAAAGCCCATAAACTCAACATGGACACAATCTGGAGCTGTGAGGAGATCTCAACTGTCGCAAAACTACACACACTTACAGACGCTCATCCACAGACACACAGACAGACACAAACCCAGCATACAGGCAAACACACCCTCACATACATGCAGACAGATACAAGCAAACACATGCACAGTGTGGCCACCCAGGACGAGAGAGAGAGAGCAAAAGAAAAAGAGTGAGCAAGAGGAAAACAGAGAGAGAGAGAGAGAGAGAGAGAGAGAGAGAGAGAGAGAGATGGAAACTTTAACTGTGTTTATAGCCTGACTGGATTATAGGCTAGAGAGAGAGAGGGAGAGAGAGAGGGAAATAGAGAGCAGTTTCAGTTGCTCAGCTGTAAATAATTAAACTGCAGCCTCCCTGATACCCCCCCACCCCCCCACCTCCACCCCCAAACACAGACACACATTGACAGTAACCTCTATTATCTTTATTATAACTCCCTTCCTGATAGATATTAGTCGTCGATTTTACAGAGAACAAGCACAGCAGGCCTGTCTTGTTAAAATGCAGGTGTGTGTGTGTGTGTGTGTGTGTGTGTGTGTGTCTGTAGTTACTGAGCTATGTCAGGTAGAAAGGAATGTCTCCCATAGCAGGTTTCACCACTCTTCTGTGACACACACATACACACACATACAGGCATGCAGTCACCATTAACATCTCTTTCTAACAATAAGTTGCTGTGTTTGCAAATACTTTGATTTCCCAGTCATCTCACCACCATCTTGACATGTGGTAATTTACGGCTCAGTTTTTTAAAGTAAAGAAAATCCATACGACTGTTTTATAAATTAAATAGCTTTTTTTTTTTTATATCTGGGCCAAACAAAACTCCCTCACTGTTGCCTTTGAAAAGTATGCGTCTACTCCCTGTCCAAGACTCCAGCTTAAACTTTAAAAGACTGTCAGTTTTCAAAAGGTGGCAGGAGAGGCTAAAAATGGGTACATTAATTACTCTGGAAAAACTTTCCATCCAAAGTTACATGCAGTGTAAAACTAGTAAAGCTCACCCAAGCTGTAGACACAGGGTAGGGGGGAACTGACATGTTGTTGGATTAGAGGTCAGTAACCTCCCCCTACTAAATCAGTTTTAGCTGCAACAAAAATCATTTTTTAAAGTTTGAAAGCCACTGTGCGTAAAAGTCAGCTGCAAACCATTTACTGTGGAGGCTGCAGAGTAGCTGCCAAGTCTTAAACAGCATGTCTTATTGGCAGAGCTAGCACAGCTGAAAGCCTTATAGATGAAAGACTTATACTGTACAAGGCCTAAGGCTCATAAAAAGCATTTATAGTGAGAACAAGGCTAGGGAGATTACCTCCGGAGAGTAATCTATTACAGATTACCTGATCAAGACCCTAATCATTGAGGCATTTCTTTAGGACTGTACCATACTTATCATCCTGGAAGATAAAGACTGCTTCTCTGAGCTGTGGTACTATGAACCCACTCATGGATTTGAATGATTCTCCACATGACAAATGACAAACACTGACAGGTTTTAATGAGCCTGAGGGCCAGTATAAGGGGGGACAGAAGTGATGCAGATGAAGTGAAGTGACAGCAATTCAATTGAAAATGCAAATGTTGCATTTCTCAAGACTGCCTTTTACCAGAAATCTTGTAATAGCTTTGAATGACACACGCTGTAGAGGTCTATCAGTTTTTATTAGCTGCTCAGGAGACTTTCATCCCAGAGGAGCATCCCATCGAAGCAGCTGTCTCTTCCCTTTGATTAAAATGCTCATAATAAGACAAGAGTTGCAGAATTGTTCAAATGTTGATCTTTTAATATCCTCAACGTGTCCTTGCTCAGCTGCTTGTTTTGGAGGCTCTCTCAATTTTTTAAGGCACCAAACCAGCATAAACCTCACACACCTCACCCACACACCTAGCAATTACACACACACACACTTGCCGTTTCCTGAGTAGTCTGCCAAGCGATGCAGATCCTGAGCCAAGGATTTGCACTGCTAGGGTTAAGGGTTCAGTGCACGTCAGATGTGCAGTTCACGAGAAATTTTAGAACAACACACACACATACACAACCACACAAGTGTTATCTACTGTCAAAACTTTAAAGACTTGACTCTTGCGTATTCTGACACTGGATCATTTCACTCTTCTGTTACACCCAATAAAACAACTTGATTACTCACTGCATTGTACAGTCTTCCTCCTTTCCTCGGTATTTTCTAATCAATGACATGGAAATACACACAGGTGAAGGTCAGAATACGCAGCTCACCCACTATCCCATGTGACAAACTGGTATTTCAGGATTTGACTAACATGTACTACTGTCTTCTCTCTTATTGCTTTTTATTTTCCCCACCTGTTGTTGTGATAGCTCCTCTTTTATCCCTTGTGTCTCGTTTTTCAGCACTGTCCCTTGATTCCTCATCTCACCCCTCGTCTTTCTGCTTTGAATTCCACTTTGTGTTCATCTCCTCTCCTCCGGTTCCTTTAATTACACCCTGTCCATTTCCTAACTCTGCTCCTCTTCTCTTTTCTTGACTTCCATTGTAATTCAAAATATTAGTGTGAGGGTTAGGAGGACACAGCAAGGGGTTGATAAAGGGATATAAATTATAGTGGAAGGTGCAAAAAAAAACAAAAAAAAAAACAAGCAGAACTAAATGGAAAGTGTCTGTATCTTGTCAGTTGCTGCCTTGGAGAACATGCCCCTGTCCACTCTGGATGACCAAATCAAGACTCTGAATAACGTAAGATATATTCACAGTCTAAAGATATCCTGGCAACACTGATCTCAGGAGACGAAGATAGATTTTGGATGGATTGCAACGGTGGAGCCAGTCCTATCAATATGAATGTAGCTGACTGACTGAGTGACGAAGTTACACTATTGGCTGGTTAGCTGAGTGACTCTTAGAGCATCCTCTGGCTATTGCTCTTTTAGAAAGTTTAGGGTGAACTAGCCGTGTTGCCAATGTAGCACCTACGTCACTAGATTAACTGCCTTTTGAGACCTCTTTAGCAACCTCTTTTCTACAAAGCACTGCAGGAACATTTCTCTAACTGATTACACAACAGCCAAAATAAATGAGCTTCTAGGCTAACATTTTACAAGGAGATATAACTGAAGTCGCAGCGCGCCCATTGTCTTTAACTTATGTGTTTGGTGATTTTGTCACATGCTGTTGTGGTTATAAAATCAAGTTTTATCAGCAGAACAGCGGCTTGAAAATGAGTTGGAAGTGGCTGCTGGTTAATATGTTGTCTTAATGGGCCACATTTCAGACATTCTTTCATTCTTGTTCCATCTGACAACAGAAAGAATAAAAAACATGTCAATGAAAATAGCTCTGTTGGAAAGTGTTAAAATAGCCTACCGTGTATATATGAACACAGAAGGAAACCAGCTGACTCAGTAGGATGCAGTACAATGAGGTCCACATACCATGTTTTGAGCCAGTCTTATGTCTTTTTTACAGCGACTTGTCATTGCAGGAAAAACACAGGTGTAGCTAATAACATCAGTAACAAGTCTGCTCTGGGAGTGGCACACCCTACATTTACTACATTGTTAAGGCTTGTGTACATGTTATTGGTTACGGCTATGTTTAAGATGTGATGTTGACTGCAGTGAGAAAAGCTTGTTAAGAAAACTTTCTGAGAAGGAAAAATCCAGCAGATAAATTATTACATCTCAGATGCTGTAAGGCTCCCAGATGCTACAAATGTATCACCAGACAACAACAAGGAACAGCCCAATATCTATCAACAGCTGAGCCTGGCTGAAGAATCCATACACCCGCTCGCTCCATGTAGTCTCACTGGAACTCGCTCTGCTACACATCTTCAGAGAAACCAGCGATCTAAGATGTAGATGTATGGATTAATCCCTTCAAAGATTTTTTCGAAACACCTGTAAACAATGACACAGAGACCAGAGAAAACCAGTGCAAACTAAAAAAGAGCTTCAAAACACAGATAAACATCATCAGAACCCACTAGATTTCCCCCAACAAACAACTAGAAGCTAAAAGCTAAAGACCCTAAAGCTTGCAGACCAAACATCACTGTCAATAGAAATCTTGAATATAGTACAAAAAACTTAAGTAAGATGTTTTGAAATATATTGTTCATATTAAAAAGTACCATCTTGACCAATACATGCAAAACACCACGATCAAGATCCATCATCTGCTATTGTCACATAAAAAAATCAATTACCCAACTTCTATCATTGCGACACTCATCAATTCAGGATAAGATCTGTGAGGGTGACACAAACCATGTGGACTCACTTGCAGTGTGTCATCACACACACACACACTGCACAGATTGCAAAAACAGTTTTTTGTTCATTTTAATGTGAAAGAGACATGCAGAGGGAGGGATCCAGTTAGAGAAGTGGAGAGGATGAGGAGAGATGAGGATGACAGGAGAAAGGAAGGAAGGGCAAGGTGGGAGGAGAGGGTTAGAGAGGGGAGGGGTGGGGGTCATCTTGAGAGACACTACTTTGCATGGAGACAGAGAGAGCCAGTGGACAGACCAGCCAACCGTGTCAAATGAATGACCTTCCTGAGACCTCTCGCATCCACCTGGCCAGCTTTTTCTTACTGCCATCCTCTTCACACCTCCAGCTCCTCTTACCCCCTCCCCTCCCAACCGTCTTATTCTCCTTTACATCTCTCCATCATCTCCTCCCCCTCCAACGTCAGTCATCCCATCCATCTATCTCCATCCACAACCCTCATTTCTTGGCTTCCTTTACTCTTGCCATAAGTCTAACCTTTGCAATGTCAAGTCCTTACTTTTTCATTTAGGCGGGACAATAGACCCCCATGCCCATTTTACTCTTTGTCAGCCACAACAGTAATGATTACAATCTCAATCTCCGAAATGTCCTCATGCAGGAAATACTCAATTTCATTTATAACCTTTAATTTCTCTCTCAATCACCATAACCTTTCATTTTGTCCACAACAAAAGGACTGTTATGTTCACACTGGCCTGACAAGGATTTATAATGGGACTTATCATCACAAATAATGGAAATGCTTCACTATGCCCTTTTGCTGCATTTCACACCTTGTGATAATAATTATGATTAAAAACATGTTTTATAACCAGGTAATTCACCGTAATGTTAAAAGAAAGTACTTGAGGTAGACAGCTGTTAGATTTAAGTTTGGTTTCCAGCTGTTTATGGGTTCATTTCATTTCATTTAGCTTTCCCCAATCCACCTTGAGACAACAGCTCAGTGTATATAATATTTAAAACTGTGCTCTTGTATTTCTAAACACAGGATGTATAAAAACAAAAACCTTTCTATTCTTCAAAATGAAAATTGTAAATGCACCTCTATACTTGATCAGCTTCATCATGTTATGATTTTCTGCATGGATCTACAGGATGGAATGTCATTACATAAAAGCGATGACCAGTGTAAACATGTCCTATAATCAAATGGTCATCAATTAAATCCACCATATTTGTGTATCTGTGAAGCGCAACGCACAAAACTCTAGTAAAATCTGTAATTTCTTGTTATTGGAGATAAGAAAAACTACAACCTGAAGACAATGCTAACAGTCCAGTGTAAATGGAGCTGCTGGAGGCGTCTTTATTCTGCTGTGGACAGCTGCTCTCAGTTTCAAGAGTATGGATACATGTGATCACAGGGAAAGCATGGACGGTGGGTTCAGGCTGTACTTTCACAGTAAGAGGTGTTCAAAGTGTGACCAAATGAATCATTATAACTGTCTGTGACACCTCTCACTGTGTCTGGCCAAAACAAAGCCTCTTCCTGCGCACCCCTTATCTCTGCTATAGCTACCCTTATCTCACAAATGGGCCCCATGCAGACACACAATCATCATATACATCAATGGCACCAAGGTGGACAAACACACACAAAGCACACACATCTCACGCGTTAATGGCACTGGACTTGATCTTTTTACTGCCGTCCATTTGCGGTAAAAGACACACAACACATTTTTAAAAAAAAATACGAAGAAGAAGAAGAAGGGGGGGGGGCAGCCTTTTTCACAGATGAAATGAAAGGCTTGTGTTGCAGCAATCTGTCAAAGCAAGCAAAGGTTCAACGGTGGGTCAGACTACCGGGGGATTTTTTCACTGTGTTCCCTCTCAAATTACATGGTAGAGGAGAGGAATATAAGGAGAGGAAGGGGGTGATAGCAGACAGCTGAGGCATAGAGAGAAAGATTGATATATTCAGAGAGACAAGAGAGAGAGAGACAGAGAGAGAGAGGGGGGATTTCTAAAAGTTCTATATTTATGAAACTCTGTGTGCCAAACATGTGGACTTGTGAAACATCTTAAAGTAATTAGCCAACAATGCTAAATGGAGCATGGCACTGTAAAAGACTAATTGGTTCTGGTTATTCTGATACAGAGCCCATGGAGAAAGAAGTTGAGTGAGACAGAGGAGCAGAAAAGAGGTGGCGAGGGAAATAGAAATATCAGGTGGATAGAAGGTCAGTAGGCCAGTATCAACATCAAGGCAATATCTATCTGTACAATCCTCCCTCTCTCTACCTCCATCGCATCTTTCTCACTCTCCACGGCTCTCTCATTCAACTCTCTCATCCTGTTACTCTCCATTGCCTTGTCCTCTTCACTGGATCTTACTCTCTTTCCCACTCCTCCTGTTTCAAACACACACACACGCACGCACACACACACACACACACACATGCAAGCTCCCGAGTCAGTTCAATCACCAACTGAAAATTACCGCAGGCACTGAGAAAGAAGAGAAAGGCATTGTGCAAGCGTGTGAGGGGGGTGGGGGGGTCGGAGAGAGGTAATGAGACAGAGAAAGAGAGCTGGGGAGGGGTTTGCCATTTGTGACGGACACAGAGGAGAGCAAATGAGAGAGGAAGAAGGACAGAACAGGGGATTCTTTGGTCCAATGAAAGTTGGGGTTAAAAAGTCGAAGGCATCATAAGCGTCAAAAGCAGACTACTGAGGCCATTCTTCCAGCTGTCTATTCTGTCTTCTCTTTTCAAACACAAGGCTGTGGTGTTAGACTGAAATATGGTTCATTTCTATACAGTAAAGACATTTCGCTTGTATGCTCTGAGCAATGGAAGGCTGCCACCGAGCAACATTTCTTACACTTCTAAAGGAAATCTGAATGTGACAAATCCTTTTAATCTTCATCCATGCAATTATGGGGTTGCAAATGCCTTGTTCCTATGTGCAGTAACGCTTGCCCTGTAGTCATTTTAGCAAGACTAAGCCACCACCTCCACAACTGTAAACACCACTATGGAAATAATCACGGTTATAAAACAGCTTGCTTCATTCAGTTTGGACTGACTGATGCAGCTTTAAAATGTACAAATACTCAGATATAACCACATTAGTTTGGCTTTAAAATTAACGTGCCAACCCAAAAGTTACCACTTGCATGTTGCCTAGCAACCAGCAACCACTGGCCTGTTTAGTTACTATTCAAGGACTTTGCTGAGAGAAAAAATAAACATTTAAATCTTATTTATTAAAAAGAATTTGTCTTTTACCAGAATAGTATCCAAGTTATGAGTTGTACAAGGTTGTGCTTTACATTTGCTTTGAGCTGCTATGAGACAAGGAGCTTACTTTGGTCCAATAACCAATAACATATTTATTCAATTTACTATACACAAAAAAGGTGATTTCTTTCGTTATTAAGAAATCTAACATTTCTGCCAAGGTGGTACAAACAGTAAACAATATGTAACCACAGCTTTAAAACTTCACCAGAGGGGAAAATGCAGAGAAAACCATTTCCCACCTCACCTATCACTTCTCTCAATGTAACTTCTGACAAAGCCGAACTGCCATAAAAAAATAATCTAGAGGGAAATAAAAGTGTGCCATGAAAATGAATGCATTTCTCTCTGCACAGTTACTCAGGCAAAATGAGTCAGGGTGGGGAAGTGGCACATTTAGTAGTTATAAACAACTCACATAGAGATCACAGAGATTACACAGACAAAACCAGAACAGCAAAGAGAAGAAATCACAGATACCAACTAGGAAAAAAAAAAAAGAGGAGATGTAGAGAATCCAAAAAAACAAAGTGAGGAAAAATAACAAGATCTACCTCAGAAACAAGACAAGTGGATAGAATCAGAAGAAACCAAAAGGAGGCAGATGAGAGGATCACTGACACTGAGGGAAGGAGATGCAAATGACATGAGGAGAGGGGAGAGCCAAAATGAATGAGAGGAACAATGCGAGAGAGAGAGAGGGAGGAAAGAGAAATGAATCGTGACGAACTGCAAGCGATGACTGCTTTTTTTTGTGTGTTTCCTCACTGAAATGAAATTACAGCTGTTTATCTCTCAAACCTTTGCTGCACTTTTGGAATGTTTTTTTCCTGTGAAAAGTCAAGCCAGGTCCTGTTTATAACGGTTTCAACCAGATTTTTAGCAAGAGTGTATTCTCAGTCAGACTCTAAATTTGCTGGAATGCCTCATATTAGCATATTGAACTTCTTATGCTGTTAAATAACAGAGCATCCAGAAAACTAAAGCAGGACCATGCTGCAACAAAGAATCCTTGTCATAATTATGCGAGGTATACTGTCAAAGCCGCTCATTATCTGACTCAGGATCTAATCACAAGCTCAGGAAAGACACAGGTGGAGGAGGCGCAGTGGGCTTAACATAAATAGAGGTCTGCATCATTTGAAATCCAAATTAAATGAAGGTGTTCTGATTAGTGTGCAGAACGCAGGGTGCTCTTTCTGCTCTAAACACTGCTTGGTAAAGTGTTTGACTATTTAGCACTTAGTGGAGAACAAGGTTGCCTGTGCAGCAGAGACTGTACAATTGGATATCAGCCGCATGTCTTATCAATATATGGCTTATCATTGATAGACATATTTTGACTCGCATGTGTAAGGAGATAAGTTATACAAGATATGACAGATGTATAGTATGTGGAAGGCTGATCATGGGAAAGGATGTGATGTGTGATTCAAGGGGGGGGCTGGTTCTGTGAGTGACTGTGCTGTTCTGTTTAATTCCAATGTGGGTTCATGTGTTTGTGTTTGTCTGTGCAGTGCAGCTTAACTAAGAAGCCATCAGCTTCCCCAACAGATTCAGACGCCGACGTGATCTGCCTAATATCAACTTTCTAAACAGCAAAACTAATGAGAGTTAATGGATATTATGTCTTTTACATGTGACCTTCAGCTTTTCATTCATCAACCTTAAATCACTCCTGCATCTCATAACTTTTCTTCACACATCCTTTTTTCAGGGTTTCTAGTATAACACGATAGAATTATACTGCGCCGTAACCTCCCTTGATAAAAAAAAGGGGGGAAAGGAGAAATGAAGAGAGGTGAGAGAGTATATCCCTTGTGAGATTTGCAGACTGCTATTTTCACTGAGATTTGTTCTGTTGTGTTTCTCCAATAGGCTGTTGAGTGCTGTAGCAGGGGGATAGTCACGCTAGAGCTGCTTTGTATGAATAACATTTCATGTGCAATAATCTGTAGCTTTCTTGTCACAAAATTACACACACAGTGACATACACTCACTCTCGCACACACACACACACACAGATGGCAACCACGGCTACAATCACGCATTCTGTATTTGTGCGCGCACACACACACACACACACATATAAATGTATATAAACACACCCCGGGGGTTGGGTAGAGTCTGGCAAAAGAGACAGACAGACAGCTGTAAATTAAAGAACATGTGGGTTTACCATAGGAGCTGGTTGACCGAACCAAAACACATGCTTCAAGTAATAATCTGCGGCAAAGCCTATAAATAAATGTCTGTTTTGCCAGTCTGTCTTTGCATTTCTTGCCTCCTTTTTTTCCTCCTTCATCCACATGGGAGTTTTGTTCTGTCAGAAATTGTACTAAAGTGACTGACACTCTAATTGAGTTTAATAACTTTTGTCAGTTAATATTCCTCTTCCTCTCCCCCGTTTCTGTCGCTCTGTACTGTGAAATGGGGAGATGAACATTCATCTGCGGGCCTGTCAAACTCTATATTAAAGTAAGAGCTAGTGACATTTTGATATAAATAAATCTCAGTTTAGCAACTCTGTAGGGCTGATTGATTATGCCGAGCCTGTATGTTCACTTGTCGAATGTTTTGTTTTTTTTCAAATGGAAGAACTTCTTTAAACGGAGACAGGCAGTGATGAGAGACAAGAACAGTCACAAAGTGAGACGCAAGCTCCAAGATTAAGAAAGCGAGACAGACAGAGAAGAGAGAGATTTGCTGTGAGGTGCAGTGGTGACTTGAAGCAGATACAGTGAATATATTGGCAGCTTTACTGAATAAAAGACAAGTTGGAGTCACCTCACCTCTCTCTCTATATATATGCCTATGTCTCTTTCTCTGTGTCCTATATTACTCATCCTGTTACAAACAGTCCATAAACCGAGCCATGTAAATTGTAATTTTCATCTAATACATAATTAAGCCTACACTAGATGAAATAATATAGTAATACATATATACATTTATTGACCGGTGCTGTAAGTGCAAATAATGCTTACTGACTGACGGAGTGATGAAGCTACACCATTGGTCGTTGCTCATTCAAAATGACGTAAAAAGCAGAATCAACAACTTAGATTCACCAAGTTTTCGGACCCCTTTAGCAAATTCCTTTCAAGGAGGCACCTACATATAAATCAAGCTATGTTCAGTAGAGGGAAGTTGTCAGTGGCACCATGTCGCCCGCAGCTTATAAAAGGCTTGAAAGTGACATGTAGTCTTAATTGGCCACATTTGAGTGCCTATCTCACACTTATTACATTTGCCAACATGAGAAACAGAAAAAACATGTAAATGATTTCAGCTGATGCAGAAAGATGCAGAATCCCATGTTACCATTCCGGTTTATTCTAGATTATGATCCTGTCTTGTTTCACATTTCTTCAGCTCGACAGCTCCAATGAATTTAAGTACTTTGCTGACCAAAAAGGTCTCATGCATGCGTGAGACTAACATGAAATATGTCAATGTCAAGTCCTTAATTACAGTTTGAGAATCAGTCACTTCTCAAGCTGTAAAGAGTTATTAGGTCACATCAAATTTTAGTCTCCTGAGCCCTGTGACAAATGTTGACTGCTTTCCACTTACTATGTAATAAAAGATGTAAAAATGAAAATGAATTACCATTTGCCCCTTTCAATTAAAAACTTCACAGTCATTGAACCTCACCAACCATTCATCTGCATGAACAATGAGATTTCACACATGCTGTTTATGTAATGTATTTGCACATACCTTGAACAACAAATGAACAAGCCGTCAAAGTGTCCCTCCTCTTTCTCTAGAGTTTACAATAGGCACCAATAATCAGTATTAGCCAATAAAAAATGAACAATCATAACAGATAAATATAAATAAGTGTCACTGTAGAACTTAATGAAAAACACTTCAGAGCCCAGACAGTTAAATTGGTGTGTGTGTGTCTGCACGTGTGTGTGTCAGTGCACAACAGTGATTTTCCTGTACTCCAATTAACAGTCATAGCTGGAAAAAGGTAATTACAAAGCTAAGTGGGAGACTTGAAGTCATGCTGAGACACATAACATTCACGTACAGCATTTGTGCAAACAAACACACACACACACAACCACTAACTCAAAATGATACATGAACACAAGAGCTTGTCAACCCATCAACCTGTATGAAGGATGAAAATATGGGCCCACATGCAACAATTATGTGTCATCAGTATTTGGCATGATTAATAATAATAAAAAAGAACACACACACACACACTTTCAGAAGAGGAAGACTAATATTTTATTCTCTAATGTAATTAAAGGAAGGATTGTACTTAAATGTAAATTAGGTGTAAGAGAGGGAAGACTAAACAGATCCAGCAGGTTAAGAAGATGAGAGAGACAGTGAAAGACAGAACTAGTGAAAGGACTAAAAAGTATTAAAAGGTGGCAGAGTTCAGTGATATAAGACGGGGAAATACAGTTAAGTCTACTGAAAAACATGCTTATCCCTTCTAATCTGTGAATAGGAGTAAGGGTGTTGTGTTGCTGGAACATTCAGTGAATTTTGAAATCCAGTCAAGTGGTTTTTAATTTCTAGTCCCGACTTGACACGCACATTCTGTTGGTTTGTCAGTAGACATAATCATAAAATCAGCTGAGACATGTCTACAGCAGAAACACCAACACACACACACACACACAAACAGTCACACATCCACATGCCCAGTGATACTATCACAGTTCCAAAGTGCTTCACACCTTGTCAGAATCTACCTGATTAACAGGTTGCTCAACTTGACAGTCATATCAGATAATACAGATGTGTTCTGACCTACTTGTAACACCAGTTTTTTAACTCGTGTTAACAGAGATCGCAATTTCTGGTCAACTGGTGGCACACGTGTAGGTGTTTATGAGTATGTGTGTGTGTGTGTGTGTTTGTGCGGGCTTGAACACAGTACAGGAACAAGCTCACATGGCAACAAACAGGTACACCTGTTCAAACTTGTCTGAGGTGAGACCAGTATGAGTGAAGGTGATCAGTGATCTATTGATAAGTTCTATTCACTTTGAGATACGGCTGAGAAACAAAAAGAGAATGTTTTAGTGCTTCCTTGTCTTTACAATGACCTTATTTCAGTGTAACATTTTAATTGTCTTTCTTCTATTCCTCTCACCGTTAGAGGTGATGTCAATATTTCTAACTGCGGTACTGATGACTGATGAGAGGGTTAAGGTGTTCTGAATGTTCCCCACGAGCCACATAAACCCTCTCATCCACACATATGGAGCTATTTACATGGAACAGGTGGCGGGGCAGTGAAGACTGAAGAGTCTGACACACGCGCACACACACATGCCCGCAGTCTCATTATCTCTGCTTCAGTTAACTCGTGGTCGTAGATCAAACATTAGAAAATGATACACCTGACACTCAACCACATATCATAGAAGGAAAGAATGAAATGAAGACTGACTAACAGCTGTCTGGTAATTTACAGTTTCTGTCATCAATGTAGATTATACAAAACAAAAAGACACGAGAGTCTGTCTGACGACCAGATACCGCATGATGTTGCCATGCAGTGCAGATGCAGTTGTGGAAAAAAAAAAAGCCGGAAGACGCTGTCTCTCACAGCTGTTGGTTTATGACTTATAATTATTGTCATAACCATAACTGTCATTCAGAACCGCATCGTCTCATTGGTGTGCATGTGCTCGCCACACCATCAGAGAGCTCCTCTGCTTTCTGTTTTGTTTTGCTGCATTTATTTCTTCATTTCCTGCCTCTCATGTGGTGAGTCATGATCTGTCTCTGTCCCGTCACCCCTGAAGAGGAGTGAGCATGCAAAATGGTCCATGGATGGATGCATGGAGAGATGAATGCATGAATGGACGTCTTCATCTTAAAGCAAAAATATTCAAGTTTTCTGTTTTTTACTTTACCTTTACCCTCTTTCACCTTTTGCCTTTTAGTCTCCTTTTCACTTCAACACCTTTAAAATCAATACAAATCTAACCAAATGTAAAAACAACCACGCCATGAATGCATATTTCAACAATGTCATTCCCCTCTTATTTACGCCACTCTGAAGCTGCTGCCGCCACAGGAATGACAACCCTTGTTGGGATTCTGTCGCATCAAGCCAGCAGATTTGAATGCTAAACCCATTAGCCAAGCATCACTCACAGTCAGAGCTGGTGATGATAAATAACCCAACCAGAGAAATCTGATTAGGAAAGACGGAGGCAGGGGATCTGAGGGAATGAGCAACAGCAATGTCGGCTTTATCGGGCCTCAGTAAGATTGAAAATCACACACCGAGAAAACATGAAATGTTCATCTGCAATGGCTTGTGTCGGCTGTTTTTCCTAAAACATGGGGTGGGACCCAAAATTGGGTCTTTGGTGCCTTGCAATTAAACGAAAGCTGAACTTTGCATGTGGGTTGCTAAGCTGCAACACGTCAAAGTCAGTGATCTGCACAACAAACATGGTGGTTAACAGGTGTATTTTAACCTGAGAGAAGTAGGTGAGTGAGTAAGTGAGTGAGTTTTTGGGTGGCACAGTTGCCTTGAGGGTTAGGCTGTGGTTGAGTGAATCATTCACATGCACCTGGCTGTCACACCACGCACAGCCTCAAAAACACTGTCAAACACTTGCTCTGTTTTTACCATTTTCATCTCAAACACACAGATCCTTCATTCATTTTGCCACCCAGGGGAGCAAATTTATTGTGGCAAACACAAAAAGAAGTATTCACACCACATTTGACTTTTGAATTATTCACTTATTTTTGTGCACCAGTGGTGAGAGTGAATACTTAACAGTGCCGTTTTGACTGACACTGAACATGATGCTATTTGTTATCATGTAACTAACTGTGTTCTCAGTCATGCCTCCTTTGGGTCTTCGTAGCAGACAGTCATGCTTCACTGGATTTACAAGGACTGGCATCAGGTGTGTTTTGACTTGGGTACTGTCAAACTCTTGTCAGAGATGACAGTTTACCAAAAAACAAGCCACTTCTGACTTTATGTCATGTCTATTAGTCCACAAGTACCTAGGCAGTGTGAGCAAAGAAAGCTAAATCAAACCAGACTAGGAACTCATGCCGCATTTTAACATCGTTCTAATCCTAATGCAATATTCACATCGTGATCACGAGATCCCTGCAATGGATCCTCCTGTCCATACGGGCATTCCAGCATGAGGAATCACTTGCCAGTGTGTGAAATACATTTGTTTGCCTTCTTGCCATGAGATGAGAGGATAAAAACCACCAGCATGTTGAGACTGTCTCCTGTTAAGACAGAAATACAAATGTAAAAAGACTGTGTTGTGATTTCACTGGAAGCGTGTCCTCAGACTATTTAGTATTTAATTCTTGCAAACCCTTTGAGCTTTGAGCCTGGAAATCTCACAGTGGTTACCAAACTCTAGTAGGTCACTCCAACCAGCCGCAGTTACTGTAAACAATACAATCCACCACGAACACCACAACCTGCCACTTTTTCACCACTGTTTTTTTTTACCAGTCAAAGACAGACAGGAAAGAAATATGACCGTGTCCTTTAATATATGAGGAGCGTTATAAAGCAACAATGCTGCACCCACTTTGTGGCTATCATCTCAGGATTATTTTGTACTTTTATCTTTTTTGCATTATATAAATGAGCTTTTTCACAAGCATAGAAACAGGTGCTATGAATTTATCTGTTTTTTGTTTTTGTTTTTTCTGTTAGCCACATTTCTGAAGCCTAGCACGCTAAAAAGGTCAGTGTGGACTCAGCATGCAACATTTCAATGAGACAATCGATTCAAACCCTCTAACCTGGTCACTCAGGTCAGGTGTATACATTTACAATCATTATAATAACCCTTAAGGTCAAAGTGAACTCAGTGACATAATTTATCACGGTACAGCAATTAAATCCATGGCCAAGGCGGCTCTGTGCACATGAAGGTGTTGCAGTCTTTATCGTTACTTAATTTCAAGTAAAAATCTCTGTAATGAATGGCCACTGGCTCAAAATGCTCATAGCAGGGGTATTTTAATTTAGCAGGGAGCAGGACACACATCACAATACGTAATACCTTTGATTGCATATCATCATTGGCCTCCAGCCGAGGGCAAACAAGCGCTCCGCAGCATCAAACCATCAGTCCTGGTTAATTATTAAGAGCAAATTCAATTTACCCTCACCAGTTCACTGACAAGCCCATATACCTCCTATACTGAACCACTTATAGGTTGCATAAGCACTCCCTGTGACAAACAATTACACAAACACACACACATGCAGACATACATCGATTGACCTTTCCCGCTGAGCGTTATTAATACATGCAGGTCGTATTAGGAAAGGTTAACGAGCAGTAAGGCCAGCATCGCTCACATGGAATACAAACAACAACAGTAAGAGCTTAGACCTTAGCAGGTGAGAGAGATGGTCACTAGACTGACTTTTAATACTTCTGAGAGATATTCATAATATGTTACTAAAATCACTGCACAGCGCACACACATCTGAGTGACAACAGATGGTGCAGAGAAGACTATGTGTGTCATAATATTATAATTTCAAAGTTCCACTTCATTTGCCTCTAGGTGGACACTGTGTGTTATTATCAAAGAGTAACTTTACACCAGACTTTAGATAAGTCTTTCACCAACCTCTCTAGTTGAAAGCTTCAAGTCTGTTTCTTCTCTGTCCACACCCAGCATCAGTGATGCCTGTGGCTGAGTGTGGTCAGGTCATGTGCTTTGTTGCCCCTGTAACCACACCCAATACTGATGTAATGGGTTCATGGAGTGCAGCTGGAGGTTGGCAAAAAAGAAGATTTCCAAGGGGTGTAGAGTTACTCTTTGAAATACCGCAAAAGCATTAGGATTGATAGCTTTGGTACCACAGTACACATTGTGTTTCCTATAAACAGTCAGCGTTTTAGCTGACTAAACTTCATCAAACCTTGATCATAGAGTCAGAGGATCAAACAATGTTTATGAATATTTTTTTGTTTTGGACCAAGTCTGCCTGATCAAAAAATATTAGAATAGATGAACATGAGGAAAATGACCACTGGCCTAGTTTTGGCCTGGACTGCTATGAGGATCAGTTGAGCTGGAGAAAGAACCTGGAGCCTGATAACTTCAGCCAAAATGAGAAAAATATGCCTGATGTTAACTTCTTGAAAATGAGATGCTAATCACAATCATTGTACAAACCTAGCGGCTGCTTTAATGTTTAAAAGATGGTCCGCTCAGAACTTACAGGCAAAGCTAACCACTACAGTATGTGTCATCGAGGAAAATACAGCGCAGAGGAAAACCATGTGTGGTTCCACAGAACATATACAACATATATATATATATATATATCACAAATCATCTGTAACTGATCTCTGCCTTTCTTGCATGTCCAGAAAACTGTCCAGTCACTCAGTACCTGAAATATATATCTTCCTCCTCCCCACATCAAAGAGCTGCGAGGCATAGATCAAAGCTTTAATAGCCTTGGAAACTGCTTAAAAACATGTGGAATCACAGAAATAAATGTAAGTCACAAATGACTTGGAACACCTCCCTCCCTCCCTCTCTCTCTCTCTCTCTCTCTCTCTCTCTCTCTCTCTCTCTCTCTCTCTCTGTAACTGGGTCAGTGTGATGATGGTGTCAGTGTCTGGACTCAGCAGCAGCATATTTGCATCAGTCATCCCAACTAGACCGTGAAGAGAAGGATTTCCCTGCTCAGCTGTGCCAGTGAGTCAGTGAAATATACCCTCATAAAACCCTGAAAAGAGGCCTGAGGATAACTTGGATCCATTTAATGGGCTGAACTCTACTTTGCACTTTGCTTTTGGCAACATAGATACACTGTAAGCGGAAAGTAACATCGCATGAGACCGAAACGTCACGTTATGAAGGCTAAAAGACACGTAGACATCGTTCTTGTCGTATTTTACAGATGTGTGTTGTTTTTTTTTTTTGTTGTTTTTTTTTTGAAAGACGGGATCTTGACGTTAAAACATCTTCTGCAGTGGTCACATTACTTAAACTGTGCTGGTCTCCAGTGCATTTACAAGTTTTCATAGCATGAAATGAAGAGCAGCAGGAAAAACATTCAGGGCTGTGAACGGCATCAACATTTGTGATGGAATGCACTTAATTCTGCTGAGACACCAAGAAAGCCCTCTGGTGCGCTTTAAGGTTGAATAAAAAACTCAGTGGTGCAGCCAGAGCTACGCAACCAAATAAAACTTCTAATTAGGCCTTCTCATCCAAATTTAGAAGACTGTGGTAACCATTTCCATGGTATAAGCAGCCTCGGGACATCCCTAAACTTGAAATTTGGCTGTGATGGCAACTTTGGGGCTTAATTAATTAAACAGTAAGGCTTGTCGGGTCATCAAAATAGCATGAGATACTATTACAAAATTGTGATGAGGCTGAAAGGTGCTTAATTAAAGTCACAGTGAGAGAGGAGCATAACTCACATCATACATATTCAGTTACAGGCAGCAATCCTGGCTCCTTGTCTCACCTTTCTGTCAATGAGGTCAAACAACATCTTGAATAAAACACAAGTCTGCTGCTCATTCCACTACTTCGCATGATGGAAAATTTGGATCAAACCTGATTTGATTACTCACAGTTTAAACTGCACAAGCCCTTCTTTTTAACTTGTGCTCACTAGTTAAGTTGTTGCTGCTTCTTTGGAAAAAAAAACACAAGATAAGGATGGGTACAAGGAAGGGATCATTTACTCTGACTCATCACCTCAACAACACTCCACCCACCCTTTTCTTTTTTCCACTCCAAACTTTCTCTCTCTCTCTCTCTCTCTCTCTCTCTCTCTCTCTCTCTCTGAAGTCTTTGTTCATAACTGCCCCAAGTTTGAAATGGATGTCTTTTCTATATTCACTCTATATTTATTTATTTACTCAGGTCAGCTGAATGCCAGCTGAAGCCTTGATCGTTGGTAAACTTTCAACTAGATGAGACCCCTGTTGCCACTTTCAACTCTTGGCCCACTCCTCCTCGCTGCTGCAGAAGTGCTTTGTTGATGAGGGTTCACTTGTGTGTCAGATGTTTTCCCTCACCTCCTCATGCTGTTTGAGTGATGGGGAGAAATGTTGTGGTGTGTGTGAAAAATGTCCACATAGATGTCCACATAGCTCTGGATGGATGCATTTATATAGTCTTTCCCTAAATGCACACAGAGGTATGAATGCACACAGACACGAAGAGAGGGGTGATTGTGACACAGAAATGTAATAATAACACACTCATTCTCCCATTATCAGAGTAGGCAGTCACTCAAATCCTCAGACTCAACTTGGTGCTCAGAACAAACTGAGAAATACACAGTAGGAACTGCAGTGGTCTCTCTCTCACGCACACACACGCACACAGACAGACAGACACAGACATACAAACACATTTGATCAGCGGTACCACTAGCTGTGCAAAAAGGACAGTTCTTCTGCCAAGGCAGCATGCTGTTGGCGAACGCTGCAGAGAGGCAGAGAGGGGCTGTCGTGGAGTCTTCTGCTCACTTAGCACTTCACACACAGTCTGTCATACTCTCTGTGTTACTCACTCAGCAAAAGCATGAAGTGTGCATGAGTGTTTCGTATGACGGTCCAAAAAACACACTCTAGGACAACCTGGAAACAAAGTAAAATATATTTTTGAAATTGATTCGATGTCTTTAGGATTAGTTGGTTCAGGTCTGATGTTTTTTGGACGAGCTCAGACTGAAGCCAAAGAGGCTGAGAGTCACTGTAAGAGGACACTTACTGTAACAAATGACTGACCCCCGCAGGTAACACAACATTTCAGCTGCAGGTACTTCACTCCGGCTTGCACAGTCAGTGAAATGTTAGTGTTAATCTCAAAGGGGCCATTAATACAGTGTGAACACCTTAACTCATCTATAGCACAGAGGGTAGTATGTGTTAAAAAAAAAAACAATGTCCATATGGAAAAACACACACACACACAGCAAACACACAGGCACACACAAATATGCTCAGACATCCTTCACTTCCTTCCTCCCTGCTTCCATGTTGATTGTGCTGACACAAATACACCCCTCACCCACTGTCACCCTCACATATGCACACACACATCAAACATCACTTCTCCTGGCATGCACACAAAGAGACACAAATACTCCCTCCCTCCCTCCCTCCCCTCTCTCTCTGGCACATGCAAACACACACACACACACACACACACACACACACACACACTACTTTCCATCCGAGAGCAACACCTGATGTTGCCTATAACTGGAGTCGACTCCTGAGAGGTGTTAGCATGATGCCTGCAATACAACTGACATCATGCGCTGTGTGTGTGTGCGTACATGATGTCAGAGGGATTTCAGAGAAAGAGAGACTCTGTAATTATGCAAATTGGGTTGCACTCAACACAGTTAAACTTCTGTCCAACTGTGATGCCTCTTTCTTTCTTTCTTTCTTTCTCTTCCATGTACACACACACACACACACACACACACACACACACACAAAACTCCTACCCATTTCTGAACATGTATGAGTGCCAGCCATCAAGGGCAAGCACACACATACATGTACACACACACACACACACACACACACACACATACACACACACAATACTCGGTGTGACACCAGTTTCACTGCCGGCACTGTGATAGCACCTCACACTGCTCAGCTCCACTCTGCCAAAGCCTCTCACAGGCTTGAGGTGGGTGATGACAGTGTGTGTTTGTTATTGCAGTTACTATTAATGTGCTGTTAATTCTTTAAACACCATTCATATCTTTAATCAGATCATGCCAAACCTGCTTGTGAATGAACACAGCAGGCACTGACTGAGACTGCCGTCCCCTTGTGTTACATCTGTATAAACTGTAGTTGTTAATCCCAGAAAAGCATCAACGAAGATCAAACTGTGAATTCATTATCTCATTATCATTTGTTTTCCATTTATTATACACTATATCAGATAAAGATACTGAAGTAATTTGAAAATTGATGATTGGAGCCCTGATATAACAAGCAGGAGGGTCTTGTGTCATAGTTTATGAAAACAAAGCAAAACAGTCTAATTAAAGTTGTTAATTGTTGTTGTTGTAGTTTATACATGCTATAAATATGACATCATCCTCACATATATATACAGTGAAATGTGACTGAAAACACAAATCCCCCTGAGGGCAGCTTACACTGGAGATTATGTGCTTATGGGTTTTCATGGAAACGTGCGTGCTGAGAAGTTGAAATATTTCACAGAAATGAGTCGCTGCTCCAAATATCAGGCATCGCTCTGTCTGCTGTCCCGTTCTACTCCTAATGATCAATTAACATGGAACACACAAACACATCATGAGCTGGCTTATTCAGATAATTAAGATAGAGCTCTGTCACTCTCTGCCTCCAGCACAGTGTCAGCCAGGTGTCCACACACACGCTTACATATATATCAATACTGAATACTCATATTGACATAAAGAACCAATGCTCTTTATCCTTATCATCATCACACTGCAGCATATGTGTGTTTGTTAATGTTCATGTCTGAAGTGGATGTTTGGTTTCCCTTCATATAATTGGTCTTAGTAATGTCCTGACTTTGATAGTGTTAGCTCTTGTAAACTGAAAGATTCCATTTCCATGTTTTTCCATATTCCATGTTGTAAACTGTATTCTCGTATGTATACAACATCTATTACACATCTGCCCGTCCAGGGTGAGGGATCTCTCCTCTGTTGCTCACCCTGAGGTTTCTCCCATTTTTTCCCTGTTAAGGGTTTTCTTGGGAGTTTTTCCTCAGTCGATGTGAGGGACTAAGGGCAGAGGATGTTGTTATGATGCTGTGTAAAGCCCTTTGAGACAAACTGTTTGTGAAAATGGGCTATACAGATAAACTTGTCTTGCCTTGCCTTGATGATTCTGCAGTTGTAACAGATGATTAATAAAGCCTGAATAATAAGGTTAAAATAGTTGCAAGGTAGACAGAACAGGAGCCTGATTGATTCTGATGTAACATGAATGCAAAACTCACTGCACACAGCCACATATTAGTTAACATATGTTCATACATATGTACAATTCTCTCTTTTACATTACCTCCCTGATCAAATTAAATCATTAAAAAACAGCTTTAGCTCCATACGTTACCCTCAAGTCAAAGTTGAATAACGGGTAAATGCATATGGAAAACTATACATAAAAAGCTGCTTGCTTCCCAGCTGTGATTAATGAAGTGAGAGTCTCAGTCAACCCCTCTGACCTGCGCCAAGGCCATACAGGACTGGAGCTAAAGAGCCCCAAGGCAGAGTGCATGTTTGTGTGTTAATGGGCGAATGAGAGAAAGAGGTGTGTCTGCGCATGTTTGTTACATGGTCTGTTTTCATGTGTGTTAATGCATATGCATACTTTCATACGTGTGCACATGTGTGTGTGTGTGTGTGTGTGTGTGTGTCTGTGTATGCACTCGAAGCAACATACCCCGAGGCTGTGACAGACGGACTCTAAACCACGTTACCCACACACCCCACTGCCTCGCTTAATAGTGCATGAGATAAGAACATTTGGACTTCAAAATGCCCCACAACCCCTCCTCCATGGGAAATTGAGTTTTATGGCTCCCCAGCTTGAGACAATGGCTCTGCTAGTTGGGTTTGTTGGGAAGAAATTCCATGTCAGTGATTTGGAGATGTCCTTGATGGGTTGCCATGGGAACCTAGTATAAACACAGGCACACTCAGAAGTAAAGTATATTGGTGAAATTGCACACCCATGTGTGTACGCACATGGAGGCGAGTGTGTACTTTCTAACCGCACACATGTGTCAAACACAGAAAAACACAGACATGTAAATAAACTGAAACATGAACTGGCACAGATGCACAGACAGACACATTACACACATGGACGTAAACACGTGGACCCCATAGACCAAAATATGTGTTAACACTACTTAACACTTGATAATGTCTACATGTTGAACAGTGAGAAGATTTTTATTCCAGACAGTTTTGAAATAACAACAGGATAATTTCTTGCATACAGAGCCAGGTCAAAGTCAGCAAACTGCGCAAATTATGTGTTTAAAATTACAATGTGCTATGGACTACGTAACAATTAAAGTACCCTTCCCAACTCTGGAATCCTGATTTAATCTGGCTGTGGCATCACTGGTGCCGTTAAACAAGTGTGGTAACCCAAAGAATGAACAAAGTAATCCAAAACTCACTGAAAAAGTAATAAATCATCATCTTCCCAATGCTAATCAGAGGTAATTTGAGGAGTGAAACCTTCTACAGCAGCAAACTCTCACAGAGATCAGATGAACACGTCACTCTGAGAGACAGTGACTCAGTCAGGCAGAGACAGAGGCAGTACAGGGCTTCAAAAAGAAGGGCTGATTAACAAACCATTAACAACATGGGAAACTACAGCAGCACACAAAAGGCAGTAAAAAGAGAGACAAGAAGGCATTAAAAAAATCCATCACTGGTAAGAAGACATTTGAGCACATGAATGTTCAAATGCAGTAATGCAGACAGAGAGAGGTGGAGAGTGGGAGGAAGAGGCAGACAAAGTGATACTGCCAGAAACATGCAGAGGGAGAGAAATAGAAACAGACAGGCAGGCAGCCAGAGAGGCAGCCAGAGATCAAGAGAAATAGTGAGGAAGAGAGGAAAAGACAGACAGGCATCCCAGCTCTGACAGACGGACCGCATTGGCGAAAGGAAACTTAAAGTGCAAATACTGAAAGACAACAATGCATACCAGCATGAAACAGAGAGAGAGAGAGAGGGAGAAATACAGAGAGAGTCAGGAGGGAAGAAAGTCAAAGGGTGAGTGGAGGGGAGAAAAAAAAAGTGACAGAGAAGGTAACGCAAGTACAAGTCAGAGCTTGAGATGATGAGAGAGACGTACACACATAGTGATGGAGAGTGCACAACTCAGCAGGGAATCTTACATGCTTGTCTGAGGGCACAGTCCAACAGAAAAAAAAATACTTCATATGACAAGGACAACTTGTCTTTCCAACACTCTCTTTAGCTCAGGCTCTGGGACTGAAACAGGCTGTAAACCAGCCTGTCAGCCATCCAGATTACCAGCCATGCACGCTGTAAAAGATGACTGCAGCAAACAATCAACTTTGCCGGTTTAATAAAGTTTTCACAAGGGCGTTGCAAAGGGACTGCACTAACTTCTGCTGGGACCGTATGTCCCAGAATGCACTCTATTTTTGAAAAAGTAATGATGCCACTTAGTGTGGTATTGTCATCAAATGCAATGTTTTACACTTTCACAAGGTCTAACAGAATATTTTTGGAGGATCTGGAACTCCTGGGACAGATGAATCAGCACAAAGTGACAGCATATTATCAGTCTAGCAGACTAAGATACTGACTTCCTTTGAGGTAAGAATAATACAGACCCTTGTCTGAAAGTCTGGAGTTATCCTTTCAAGTGAATGCAAATTGGTACCTGAAGTTTTGAGGAGTAATGTTAACATTTGTGGCTGGTACTGTAGCTGTCGATGTCAAATTTGCATTTCTGTCTAGCGTCATTTCTGTCAGTGTGGAGCCGAGTGAACTGGCGGTGAACTGAAGAGGAGGCTGGCTCAGTGCTCTCACTGTCTATTGTGGCACAGCAGCATCTCACTGTGCGTCTGTGCGATAGAGAAAATCAGACAGAAAAATTAAGTCAGAGAAAGAGATAAAGAGGCGTAGAGGAAGGGAAGGCAGAGGGTGGAGAAAGACAGAATTAATTAGAAAAATGGAGGGAGAGAGAGGGCGTTGGAGAGAAAGAGCAAAACACACAGAGAATATCTGTGGGTCTGAGTGGCCACAGTTCACTGTGTCGGCAGCTCTCATTACCACACACAGCTGAGGACATCAGAGAGCTTAGCAAGTAGCTGCAAAAGCGGCCTCTGTCTATCTGCATACAAACATCAGCCGCACGCAGACACAAACACAAGCAGCAGGGAGAAGAGACGCTCACAACTGAACCCAGAATCACTGATGCACATTAAACACTTGCACGCTCACACATATGTGCACAGTCGAGGATGGAAGTGGATTATCTACCCAAACCAACTGAAAAGTAGCCTGACTGGTGCACAGGGATTAACTTTGTATGCACAAGAATATTCAAATGAATCTGAATTTAATTTTAGCCAGAACGAGGCCAGTCGGGTTCCTCCAGGCTGAGGTGGTGATGTGAAGGCAGGCAATTTGGAATAAAAGTAAATGAGTCACATTAATGGACAATTAAGTTGCATGTGAACATTCTTAATTCCCTCTAGGCCAATTAAGGTGTTTACATTGGGCCACTTTAATTTGGATCCTGTTAGCAAGATATTAGCCTGAAAGTAACATATTTCTTGTAGAGCAGTTACACTAGACAGAAGCAGATGGTTCCATGTGGAGAGTCTATTTACAAACGCATGAATTCATTTGATTAATTATAATTCACTTAGATTAGTTATGATTGCCTATTACATGTATTAGGGTTTGTTCAGGTTTGGCAGGTAAACTCACCATTTTCTGGTTTCCAAGAGCAAGGACAGCATACCGACAGATTACAGGGTCATGTGTAAGTCTAGCCTCTGAAAGCTAACACTGGCTGTCAGTCAAAGAGTGCATGCTAACAGGCCCATGCATAATTGAAAGCATGACTCATGCTTACTCAGCTCATTTCTCAACCAAAGATGAAGCCTTGACCTTGTCTGAAAATAAATGTGTGTCCACTGTGATTCAGTACTAGATGGTTAGTCTTAATAAGAGCAGTGGCTTAATGTTGAGGTGTTGTGGACATTGCTACAGGCTGTACGCCAAACACTTTGTGTAGGCTGGGTATGCGTGCATGTGTGTGTGTGTGTGTGTGTGTGTGTGTGTGTGTGATAATTTCAGTGCCTATGATTGTCAGCAATTCACCCACACATCCAGTACACACAATCTGAGGCACAATCTAATTTTATTCAGCAAGGACATTTACAAGTACCATGAATTTGACCTTGTGATCTGGCGCTGGCAACACTGCATAGTACAGAATAGCTAACGGCTGACGCATAGTAATTAGATGCATAATAATAAGAGCAGGGCATGACTTGGCCTTATTCAGCCACATTTCCACCAGAGATTACACATTGACCTCATATGAAAAGACCTGAAAAGAAATATGTCAGCTTTTATTCTTCACTGGATCTTTTATATTGTCTGTAAAAGCCTTAGCTTTAAGTTGCAGTCTGGATTTTTATTGACCTCACACAAACTCACTTCAGCGGGGATTACAGAAGGTGAAAATAACAATGTAGTTAGCTTCCCACATGCTAAAAATATACATATTTATTTAAATAAGTGTGCCTATTATTTTGAAAGGCTTTCATAATAAATGCAAGCCCCTACTTCAACTGCTGTGTGCGGTGCCATGTTTCATAAGAAATTGGGCTTGTATCCAGCAAAGAGGCTGTATTTTACATGGAGCTGCTACATTATTGAGAGTGGGGCATTTACTTGGGTTTATTCATCCCATTTCCAGGCACTCAGATTATGCCTCGCACTGGACTGGAAAATTGTGTCAGTGCAGATACTCTTACAGGAAGCCTCTCATACTCTGAGGCATAATCTGCCTCCAGGAAAACCCAACTTTTTTTGCATTATAAGGCTATAAATGGTATACACATACACAAAGATTCCCAGATATGAGTGATCTGTAATGCTGATAGTAAAAAAAACTTTAGGCAATCACTGATAAATTTTGAATCATCGCAGCTAGCAGTCACACTCCCCACAGCATGACATCTACTGTAACATGGTGTCTGCGGTGTGTATGTGTCATATGAAACATCTGTTTGGAAAAATGATTAAAACAGGGAATAAATAGATGCAAATGGACATAGAAGATATTATTACATAAGCCAACACAGCCACAACCTGGTATATTCTATATATACCCAAGTATGTACATAAGCATTTTATTGAACTAGAGAAAGACCAGAAACCACAAAAGCACAATGAAGACAGGGCTTACGGTCATATATCCCCACAAATACTAGTCCCCTACCTATGTTTTTCGGTAACATTGGTATCACTGAATGTCAACATGTGATCTGATACAGCAAAGAGCCAAAGGAAGCAGAAATCTTCATCCCACACTGTAATCTTTGTATTAAAAAATCAAACTGTATGCATGCACACACTAAGCAAGAAGAGGGGCATGTTCTATCCACAAAGGCAGAGACTGAGGTAGTTTAAAGTCTGGTATCTCAGCTACTGTTACAGGATATAATCTGACTTATCACACCACATCCAGCTAAGCTCAAAGAGATCTCCATCAAAAACAGATCTGATTCAGCACTAGTCAACCATAGCAACAAGGAGCTACGCAGCAAAGAAAAGATATGACACAAGATAGTTTTCTTTTTTTTTTTGATTATCCTGCATGCACTGTAGCAGGCATATACGGCACACAGCATCACACAAACACAGATACATAAAGATATTTTTTTAGATATACAAGTCAAAATGATAATAGCTCTAAACTCTCAAAAAGCAACATTACTGTGGATTAGTAAAATACCAGCAGGACACCTGTATTGTATTTATTTTTATATCATAGGTTTCCAAAAAAGACATACTTTCAAAGGAAAAGGGAATTCACTATGCATCCTGTCATTAAAGACAGAAAGCATACGATTGTATTGTATCATCTAAAAAGAAGGTGAAAGGAAAACTCATAAGTGACACTTCCAGGGCAGCAGGATTGGAGTTTTGAGCTCATTTATCGGATTCCCTTATGATTTTATATCACTGTAGCTTCGCAGACATTTTCTTGTGCTTTCATCACTTTATGAAATATCTGTTGTTTTACTGTGATCTTTTTTTTTTGTTGTTGCTTTACAAAGTAAATATTTTTAAGTAATTACTGTCAAAACATTACAAGTTTCCAAGGAATCAGAAGACGCCTGTTTCAAACAAAACATCAGGGTTTAATGCTCCTTTCAGCTTTCACACTGCGGACTGGCAGAGGGTTTACTTAAAGGGCTGTGACTGATAGTTAAGGCAGGCTAATATCTAATTCTCTGGCTGATGATGATTATATAAGGAGATTTGTTTGCTTATAGATAGACGAGCCTCCTAAATGGCAAGAGTTAGAAGGAAAGCTTTGTAATGTGTTGAGCCTAAAAGTGTGGTTGCTTTCCTAACTATCTCTCTCTGGAAGGTTTGATGTACAAAAATGTTCAAACATGTTTGTCCGTGGTACAAAAGATCAGATGGATGAATGTGTATGGAGAGGAGTAGTGGCACAGCTGGGTCATGTACTCCCATATAAGACTGAGCACCCAGCACAGAGGACAGTCTGACCATTCGCATAGCGTGGGCTGAAGGCTGGCTTCTCTTCACTCACTGTGCTCTGGTTCTGGCTACGGCTCAATTCTGCTTGAGACAGATGTGATTTCAATTAGCCTGTACAACCCAATGCATGACTCTGTGTTCTCTCCTTCACTCAGGCATAACATGAACCTTTCTCACACTTAACTGGATCAGTGCTCCACTCACTGGGTCGTTGCTACTTCCTTTTGATTATCAAACAGGTAAACACGGCAGATGCTCAGGAGAGAAAATACTACAGAGTTCTCCAGAATGATACAGGCTAAAGATACATAAACAGGCCTTGCAGTTCCAGCATTTAATGACTGATCTTGTTTCTGAGATAAGCTCAAACGGATGCTTTTAGACTTGTTATAACTAAGCTGTTATGGGCTGTTTGTCACACATTACCAAAATTTGGCTAAATGATCTAATGAAATCTTATACAGATTGTTGATAACAATTCAGAAGTCACTGACGGTAAGTGATGATAACAGGAAGCTGTGTGGATTGCTTTCTAGCATTATACTGTAGATAGTCAGAGTATGTAGATGTTTCTATGACAATATAGAAACATTTCATTTTACACTTCTCTTAACAGTGTAAATACATAAAAGATAACTAGTTTGGGCAAAGATAATAGTTATGGGTGATCCCCAAAGAGGAGAGTACCCCCTATAGAATCTATAATCTATCATTAAGGCATAGAGTGTGATTCTAGTGTGGCTGTTAGTGAATGAACGTGTCTTCGAAGCGTAGCCTTATGAAAAAAACAAAAAAAAATGTGCATTTGATAAAAGCTGTCACTAAAATGATTTACTGCATCTTTATCATCAATATTATAACACAGTCAGTCTCAGTGATTAAAGTGATTCTGTATCTTCAATATGCATTCTCTGATGACGTGTATGTGTTTGTGTGTGTGTGTGTCTATAAAATCACTGCTCACACTCATAATCTCCTAACTGCCAGACGATAACAGATTTGTCTGTGATAAAATCCTAGTCTTTACACGTGTGTGTGTCTGTCTGTCTACGGGGCAAGGTTGTCTTCATACGTGTGTCTGTGTCTGTATCTGTGTGTGTTCCCGTGTGGGCATTCCTGATGCATGCCTGTCCTCGTGTGTGTCTGTGTGAGCAGCAGATTTAGCTTTGATAAAACCCCCAGTCTTTAGAGGGATTATCAGTCCATCCCCAGACAGCAACATGCTGTGCATTTATGGAGGTAATAAGTTGACCTGTAATAGACAGAAAGCCAACTGGCTAAAGCTGTTATTGGAAATTGTGTCCCTATATCTATACCTGGGAGAGGCCTGGGGGGAGGAGGAGCAGAAAGCAATATCTTCAGGGGCAGTTAAGACCTGCTGTGCAACACACCATGTGATCTCTCATCCAGTGAATTCTGATTTGGTGCTTACAGTTATGTGTTTTCTGATTGATTTGTCATGCCATTGTCTGCAGTTTGGTTTTGACTTCACTAGTATCCCAGAAGGCGTAATGTGCAGTCGGCAGAAAATCACAAGGACACAGTCTAACACAAAACAAGACATTAACATTTCAACCCAAACGTAAACTAGCTAAATAGCAACACACATCACAAAACACTATTTTTTTGGTAACATTTTCCGCCAGCAATTTTTCATCGCGTGATTTGGATATTTCAAACTAGGCCAAAATCTCTGAAAAGGTCATGTGATTGTGGATGCAGGCTGACTGGTTTTCGGGTCAAAGTAAAAAAAAAAAAAAATCTGTGTAGTCATAATTTGCCAAAGCAAACCTTGTGTTGTTCGTGGGATCACTGGTTTGAATGCAACCTATCTGGGAAAAGCCTCAGATACCCATCACATTGACTGTAAAGAATGAGGAAGCTCTGGATTTGTGTGTGTTTTCATGAACTCAAGTCACAGTCAGGAATAAAATGACTACTCCACTGCACAGGGTGAGAGAATTACTACAGACAGATATAAAGAGCTATAAAGCTTTCTATCTGTCGTATTCCTGCCTTTTTCATCTCTCTTTCTTGCTCTTCTCCCCTTTTTCTTCTCAATCAGTTTCACTGGATCTCCTGTCCTGCTTTCTCTCTTCTCTCTCCTACCCATCATTTACCCCATGTCTCTTCCCCATGCTTCATCTCCCTATGTTCCCCCTCTATCTCCCCCTCCCTTCCTTCAAATGCTTTGCCTCATGCGCAGTCATAAAGAAATAATTTATTCCTGTCCCCAAGTACGGGTATGTATTAGCATGCCAGCAGAGCACGTTAACTTATCTCGCGGCTACAGGCGCGGAGTGGTAAAACTAAGCTCTGATAGTTTGCAACAGGATGACCACAGAATGCCTGTAGCTTGGAGAATTAGGATTGTCGTCACAATTAGTAATGGTGGGCCTAATGTTTTACTGCACTGTATTTTGCGTATACTGTGCCCACTGTGTAGTGTCCTGCATGACTCATTGATACGCACAACGGGAGCATCAACTCAACTTCAGCTGGGAGGGGAAATTAAAACTAAACTTATTGCAGCTGCTTTTTCCACTTACTCATCTTCATCAATTTAATCTCTCTCTCTTTATTCTGTCAAGGCACTCAGCACATAACATGTTCGAAATCTGTTTGAGCGGCCGCTCCTCTTTGAAGATCCAGCTCAACGTTTATTTGTCCATCTGTCAGCACTTGTATCCATGCTTCAAACATTACATTTCAGAGTGCAAAAATAGCACAAATTCAGTGAAGCATGGTGTAAACATACACCGCGGTGGGTCAACAGTGCTCCGTGTGTTAAGTATCAAACGCTGCACCAAAACAGATTCGACTTTAACGGGTCTAAAGTGCAAACACACATGTATTGTAGTGATTTCAATGAAGGACTACAAGCTGCAGTGCCCACGAGCTACATGCAATGAGTGGTAAAACTAAATCTGATAGCTTTCCTCAGGCTGACCACAGCATGTCTGGGAGAATTAGGCTTATACTAGTGATTAGTTATTCTAGGCCTAATGTTGTGCTCTAGTCTAAAGCACTTTGCATAACATCAGTCCAGCTCATAAACATGTTGTACATAATGGTACCAAAACTGGCTTTAAAAAATAACAATGCACTTTTAAACACACAGATATATCCGTAGAATCAGTGGTGCCTAAGATTGGACCACTCTGCTTCAACATAGCAACATGTTTTGTGGTTCTCATCACCAGAAACAGAATGAAGTACTTTATATTAGTGTAATAGCAAAAACAGATGGATGAAAGATTATGGTGACACAGATTTAGTTGCACATATGCTGCAGAGAGAAAGAGATGGTGTGAAACCATTGCCCGTTTTAATGAGCATTCCAGCTTAGAGGGATATTGAGACTTCAGAGCTAGAAGATGCCACAGATTGCTGTGCTAATGTTGCCCCCCTGTAACTCAGTGGATTAGGTTTAAAAGCTCAACTCCCACTGGGACATCCATACAGGAAAAAAAAGTATGCTTGCATATAATGTCCACCAAAAGGCGAATGTTATGAATACTGTACTGTACTTGATAATAGCGTGACAGATAAGCAATGTAATTAAGCTACACACAGTGGAGCATACTGCATTGTAGCAGAACCCATGCCTGCGCAATGCCTATTAACAGCTCAGTGCTGGGCCTGTCACAATGATTAGTTATGCTAAACCGGATGATTCTGTTTTACTCACAAGTTCATTAATTGGGAACTGGATTGAAGCCGCACACTTATATCATTATCATAGGTGCACAGTGGGTGAAGAGCTTCATCTGCAGAGCAACAAATCTACTTAACACTTTAAATGAAAGGGAGAAAGTTGGGAACTATTACTCTTATATAAGGCTTCCATGCTTGTAATTGAAATGATGATGATGCTAACATAGCAGACATCATTCACCCCTATACTGTACAAGTGCTTATACAACAGTGAGCTGCTGCAGCACATAATAAGGGTAGGATCCCAGTGTGTCACTGCATGCACACTCTCCGCATTTTGATATGTGAGCAGCCCCCATTTCTCTCTCTAT
This sequence comes from Caranx ignobilis, assembly GCA_021432705.1. NCBI lineage: Eukaryota > Metazoa > Chordata > Actinopteri > Carangiformes > Carangidae > Caranx > Caranx ignobilis. Next base: position 2,469,308 of record MU270012.1, on the reverse strand, counting down.
CTCTCTCTCCACCTTGCATCCACTATCCCGGCTTATCGTAGATGCATGACTCATCAGCACCCATACGCTCCCACTGACCCATATCTGTCCCACCTGTGTGCCACAGTGTTGACTGACCCACATTCTCACTGATCCCAGTGATTTCCAGGCTGTGACCTGCGTCTGTTCCACACGAGCAGGAGGTGGCAGGCCAGTGTTTTATTTTTTCCCTCGGTGTGAATGCTGTAGCGGTAACAAGTGCTGGTAAATTGTTGTTCAATGAGCATAGACTGATTAGATATTCAGTTGAATTAAGATAATCACCCAGGTTATTTTTTATAGAATTTATTTTCTATAATTGTACTCATTTGTATAAACTCCTCAGGTCACTCCTTGCATATGCTCACAATAATAAACAACCTTTTTTTGTGCTCTGAGCAGACTTGACGGATTAACATCACAACAGCTGAGAGCAGCCGTCTCCGCATCCCTGCCTCTCTCTGCAGCAGAGCACAGCATGGTGAAAATGTGATGCTGCAGGACCATGTGGGCTACCATGCACAAAAGAGGCTGGAGGCGGAGCTTGGATGCTGACAAGTACCACTGCATGCTCTCATTGGCTCTCAATGACATCATTGATAAGGGGCTGCAAAGAGAGTGAGTCTACCTTTCCACCTTCCCCTCACTCTCACATACAGTACTACAGGTTAAGAAGGCAGGCATGCAGACTTTTTTTTTTACTCAAAGATTTAACAGCCTGTCTACATTACCCGCAGCTTAACAACATGCCGAATGAAATAAGTGCCTGAGACGCCCTTCTTTCTGCCCCTGTCCGGTCACTGAACAGAAGCGTTTGAGGAAATATTTTTGTGACTGCAGCCGACAAAGTGAGCAGAAATAATACCATGGCTGAGACTGCTGTTCACATAACTGCAGTGCAGTCGTTCATCGAGTTCTGACATCACAGAACATCTCAGAGCAAATACAACACAGAACTGATTACAGACAAATGAATTTGTCCCTACAGGCTCCCTGTAGATATTAAAGTCTGGTTGGCTGAAAAAGAAATTTTTACATGTGACACAATGAATTTCCATCTGACGTCTCATCAGTCAGGAGATTGCATGCAATCTAATCACTAATTAAAATCAAAGTTTATAGGGCAGTGTTTTATCAATTAATATGTAAATGATCTACAATTAATTAATCATTATTCACTTAGTTAATCATAATTGGCTACAATACATGTGCACTGAATGGTTTAGTTGTCATATAGTGCCATAAACAGCTGATGTGTGTGTTTTCCATGCGGAGCTTTTTATGACTTAAATCGGCCAAGTCTACAAACTGTGTATTCAGGTGTAGCCATGCATGTTGTGGTGTCTGTTTACAAAAGCCCAAGCTGCTGCAAAATCTTTGTTTATAAGTACATATTTTTAAAATTCTCAGTTATGATCTAAACTGCTTATAATAACTAAGAGAGAAATGATTGACATTTTACAAAAGGCATGAATGACATGAACACATCATTGGATGTTGATGTCCAAACAACCACAGGCTAGAGGAGAGATCAGTGTAGTCATGTTTTTTTTATTAATTCATTAATAAATTACTTAATGTTATTACAAAATAAACTTTTTCTTGAATTCTGCCTGAACTTTAAACAACTTTGATCGCACATAAGCTGTAACAAATGTACACATTTTAGAGCACAGGGATATAATATAGAGAAATATAAGAGGAACTGTGGTGTTGAGTGTGCTCATGTGTGCATGTGTGTTGGGGGTTGGACAGCCCGGCCCTACCAGCTCTACAAACAAGTGGTTGAACAAGTGCCACATCCCCAGTACAAAGTAATATTACCTACCCATGCTGAGGGCCGAGGAGGATCAGAAATGCAATATCCTGCTATCCCTGTGACTTTGGGCTGGGACATGTCTTGCAGAGAGACATACTACACATATTTATAATCCTCAAAGTGTCTCCATGAGTTTTCAGGTTTCCAAGTGTGCCTAAACGCGTCCCGCTTGGCACTGATGCTGCTGAAGTTTAAATCCTTATGAGATGAGTCTTCACCTTCTCCAAAAGAAAACCGCACAGTCTCCTAATCCTCCTCTTCGCCTTAAAAGCTGCTTGATAGGTGACTCTGTACATCTTCCACGTGATTTCCACATATTTTTATTTCCTTAATCTCCCACAGGAGAAAATGCTTTGGTGGTTAATCTGGTGTTAAAATCCACCTAAAGACACATCATGGAGAAACAAGAGGAAAAACAGATTGAAAGCAGTGTATTCAAAACTTCATGTCAGTCCAAATAATTCACAATGATGAAAATGATGATACTTCACATGAGAACTGATACTTAAGGTAGAAAAAACAAAAAGTACGTGTCGACATGAGCTGTATGATTCTGAAATTAGTTGGAAAAAGTTGAAAAAAATAAAAAAATACCAAGTATTTTACAGAGTGCACAACTTATTTTGTCTTATCTAACGAATCAATCCTGTGAGTGCATATAAAAAAGTTTAGGGAAGGGCCACTGTACAATGGAATGCAGCAAATTCAAACAAGTTGTTTGGCCACACCTTCACATGATAAAGAAAGTTTTTAAAAAAATGTTGTAAACTGCATTTATTATGTTTTGGACACTTCCTACAGATCTAAAACTGTCTGATAATCCCCACTTTACTAACTATTTCTCTTGAGAAGGTCTGCCAGCTTTTATATATTTCAAAGGAAAAAGGGGAAATAAAGGCTTATTCAACTCTTTGGAGATAAAACGAGTGTATTCAAAACATTTTTTATCCCGTGAAAATCATTTTCATCGTTCAGAAAAGTAGTTTCCTTGTGGATTTGCGCTCGTTTCTGCTGCTTTTCTTTGTATGGACTGAGAACAAAGGAGCCTTTACTGTAACAAAGAAGCTGCAGCGACTTTATACCTGTTGCTCTGTTTCCAATGAACTATCACAAGTTCCACAGTGATTTTCGAAAACCAGCCCATTAATATTCCTCTCATCACATCTCTCCGCCTCCATTGTTTTCTGCTTATTCGTGCAACAAGTTGAATTCTGTGCCACTGTTTTGTTTCTTGGAGACTTTACACCTGATTGCATTGTTCTGAAGTCCCTCAGTGAAACTGGCAACTTCGCAAGACCACGATCAACCACCGCCACAAAACTCCTGCACGAGGAAAAACTATTTACAAACTATTCATCAACTGATACTTGTCACTTTGTCTCTTTTCCAGCGTGCGTAAAAGCTCCTTCTCTCCGCAAACTTCTGACAGGCAGCTGCTTTGTCCTGCGCGTCGCAACATCCCCAAGAGACAAAAACAAGGCAGCAGCACAAACTCCATCTCACCTCCGTTAAAGCCCATTGCCAATTCATTCAAAGTATCACAGGTTGACTATTAACGAGCGTTATGAAGATGCGTGTCTGAGCATCCCCTCAAGTTATCTCCTCAAAGCGCCCCGCATCAGACAAAGGAAAAGGGGACCGCTCCTCTCGCTCTCTCTCTCTCTCTCTCTCTCTCTCTCTCTCCCCGCTGCCTCTGTTTCTCTAAGTCTCTCTCCCTTTCCCTCCTGCTTTGTGCTCAAGTTTGAGCGCTGACGCACCAACTACAGCAGCAACTTTTAACTGGAAATAGGTTTCGAAAATCGCTCCGGGGGTGCAAGCGAAAGGTAGTATCCCGGTCGGAGACAACTCACCTGGGGGGTGGTTTGCTTGTGTGCGCGTCGCCCGTGCGTCGTGGAAAAAAAGTTTGAGAGGGCACATCTAGCTTTGTGTTGTGGAGTCCCCCTTTGTCTACACGTGTGATAGATGGATGGGGCTCCTTTTGGCCGCGCCTAGTTCATTTCGCTCTCCAAAGAGTCCCGCCCTCTCAAAGTCAAACAACTATGCACACAACAATATAGACGGGCCGAGTGTATGTGTGATGCTTGGTATTTAAGAGATTTATTTAGACTCACTAACTTCACTTGAATCAGTTTATTTACTTTCTCCACTCAGTTAATGAACCTGTCTATCATTCTGTCATGTGTATTTATTGTTTTCATTCTTTCCATTCAATGAATCACAGTAAGGTTCTATTTGTCTTCCATCTGTTTGGTTACTCACGCGCGCCTTTGTTTTCCACGCGCAGGTTTTTTTTCCTCTTTTAAGAACTCTCTCATTCTAGTGGCCACAAAAACACTTCAAACTGTCACCTAACACTCTTCGCTCCATCTTTTCTTTTCTCTCACTCTCCCTTTTCTCTTAGATTTTTTGTCCCCTCACTGTGTTGTGTGTATTCATAACATGGGCAGGCTGACAAAAACTTTGGTGGATGCACCGCCTGGAGAACACTATTGTGTCTGGACAGCAGCAGCAGCAACAGCAGCAGCAGCAGGGGAACAAAGGGAGAGACAAAAGAGAAAGGTCTCATTGTTTTTGTGACGCACACACTTGCACGTAAATATAACTAATGACGCCGAGCAGCGCTCGGGCTGCAAGGTGTAACCTTGTTAAGGGAAACGCCTCATTTAGAGGCGATTTAGGCCTGTGAGGTTAAGAAAATCACCTCATTCGTCTTCCTGATTCAAGGTTATCATAGATGTTTACATGGAGCTGGGCTTTGTATTTTTGTATGTACACTTTCATCTTTTCACTGCGTATTACTTTAACCACCTGCTGTCAACGGATTACATATGTGTTTATACATACATATGCATGAGCAGAGTCTCTTGTTACTGAACATTGTTGTCATCATCCGTCTGTTCTCTGCTCCTCTGCTCTAACTGAAGACAATGGACAAGGATCTTCAGGTATAAGTTAGATAAACCACCTGTCACTTCCAATCATATCTATGGCTTCATGTTTTTCTTTTCCTTTTTTGGGCCATGTAATACACTTTCCAATTCAAGTATGTATTGATTATGTAGTAAGTTAGATAGTATAGTATTTGTAATTACATAGTAATTCCAGTTAGACGGAATGCAGTCAAGTCATGCTGACAAGTTCACAGCGGGGCAAGTGGTAAGGGATGCTGGTGACAGTGGAGTCAGTGGTGGCAGTGATGGTGGTGGCATTTCACATGTGAGTGTGTGTGTGTGTGTGTTGTAGGTGTGGGGGTGGGGAGGAGAGTGGAAGCAGAGGAAGCTATGCTGTAACTGTCTCTCCTCTGCCAGTTGTAAGCCTACCTCCTCCCCCTCCTCCTCCTAACAGCCACATCTTCATGCCTCAGAAGAATCAAACACCCAGACAGACAACCCACGTGTAGTATATGCAAATAGGTTAGTAGACACACGTCTCTCCATAGGAGGATTAAGAAAAATCTAAGGTGTGTGTGACCTTATCTGGCATATTGCTCTGACTTCCACCTGATGAACAGGTTGTACTTCCATCTCTTAACGGATGTAGGCAAACACAGCACCACTGTCACCCACAACGTCCTGGGTCCTGAAAACAAACCAGACAAACAGGAACTTCTCGGTATGTTCTGGTTTGTGTGATGTTTTTGTTTGTGTGAATGTGAGCCTGTGGGAACGTCTCAGATACAGACAGAAGCAGTCAGGTACAGACTAGAGTAACTAGTAAACTAAAGATAACAGACACAACCACTGTGTCCTGTGTTCATATGCCAGACAGATAGAGATAAATAATGAAGAGGCAATACTACTGTTCATTAGAAAAACAGTTTGAACTGAAAACAACACAAAGACATGATGTAAGCACAAAAATGAAAGAGAAAAGTAGCTTTTTAAAAATGCATAAGACTGAGAAAGAGAGGAGAAATAGTCATAACCCACCCACCCCTCTCCTTCTTCTCCCAGAACAGCTACATATACAGTCAGGCAGACATAGAGACACAGTCATACCTCTCTCACCCCCCTCTGGCAGAGCTCTTATACCCCCTGCTGTGGTTTTACTGGGCCACTGACTCCAGCAGTCAGCCTGCTCTGCTCTGCCCTGGCTGCTGCCTGCATCTCTCCCACTGAGGAGTCAGCTGAGCCACGCATGAGACTGCACACTGAACAGGCTACATACAGCTCAGAGGGGCTTAACACACACACACACACACAAAGTGCTGGAGCTCTTAGGAAATTTGCAAGATTATACCACAAACTGCAGATCTCCACACATGCGACATGTGTATCATTTTGATGTTCAAAAATTCAACTGCTATTACAATATACATATGACTGTGTTCCCACTCAGTGCAGAGTCAGTGGTTACACAGAGCCAATTATGCTATGAAAAAAGGTGCATATTTGATTTGCATATTGTGCATGAGCAGAGTTACCCTATAGAAGCATCATAAAATCAGTTATGGGTTAATGGACAAGTGTGCACTCACTGTATTTCATTTACACCTGAAAATATAATGACTGGGTGCTGGCTGTGCTGCATAGTATACAGACAATTATAGGTGTAGTTCACAATCTGATTTGTTTTTTCATCTGCTCAACTCTGCATTAGAACTCACAATTAATGAATGTGCACAACAACGTGTACAGTGATTAATGTGAACCTGATTTTGACTTGACACTTTCTGAAACTCTAAATGCCTTGCTACTTACCTACTCATTACACACAGACAATTAAACTAATTTGACATGCGCATGAGTGCTCACTGAAGGTCCTGAAGAGGTATTTTCCTACATACTGTACAAAGTGTGACAGACAGACAAAATAGTGAACTGCTTCAAATGGCCTGCTATATATATTACACTGTATAATAAATAATTTTACAATAGCAGCCCCTACTTGATGTCACGCTACCCTAAAGTGATTAAGCATCCAATGATAACATTAAAAACCCCAGATGTTTTTACCACACATAATGACTCTACATCATCATAGCCTGTATAATTACACCTATAGTGTGTTTATTGTTATTTCATACAACTAAAATGCCATTTAATGATAGAGACGATTAGTGTAAGGGCCATATCATATTTTAAGGACATCACACTGCATGCTGAAGATTCCTCCAAAGTATCAACATTGAGGATGTGACATTTAAAGATGTCATGCTGCTACTGGTTTGTTCTTTTATACAACTAAATCTGACAGAAGACAAGGACCAACGATTCAGATCAAATGATAGATTTGCTGATGTCTGAGGTAGACGCACAGTGTCTGGTCTTTCTGTGGGCATGCCCACTGTCATATGGTTTAATTTTATGCATAGGATTGTAACTGCATGCACACATGCGCGCACAGACACACACAGACAGACAAACATGTAGACATGCACATAGTATAGACAGATAGACATGCTTGTCAGCTATGCTGGAGGGCCCTTGGCTGACTGCTGATAAACCAGCCCTTCCCCCACAATAAGGGTCTGTCTGGGAGAGGGGGAAGGGAAATCATGACTGTCTGAACACCAGACAGCCAGCATACAGCACAACAGGCTAAATAGAATAGAATAGAATAGAAGAAGTTAAGTTTAGAATTGGTCGTTGTGAATTTTTATCCCATCTCTTATCATTTAGCTACTTGAGATGGCTTTAGTGAGTGTGCAGTTTGTATTAATGATGTAAATGCAACACTTAATTCTTCAGCAGGAATAAATTTTCAGGCAGTTAGACAAACCCAAGTAGGCTGCTCAAGAAGCACATGTGTGATGAAAAGGATCTGTTGGTCATGGGAAAGTGGTAGAACCACTCACCTTCATCACTTGGTCTGTATAATATGGTGTCTAGGTGAATGGACATGCTACCAATGCATACATGCATATATAGTAGTCTCCCTGCTGTGAGGCTTCATCTGGACAGTTGTCATTTGCACTGGTTGTTCGAGCTGGATTCTTGTCTTTAAATGAGACTTTGAGGAGAAGTCCACAGCATGATGAGTATTGACTATCCAGGAGGTGACAGGGGATACATGCAGCATAGATCAGTGGATGATGTGCTTCATCTTTTTGATCTAAGTATCCATTGTTAATTATTATGGTGTTTTATGCTTGGAATGATTCATGTGGTACTTAGAAGTGAATGATTTGTTGGGATTTCTCAGGATACACATCTCATCTTCAAACCAAAAGATAATCTGAAGGACAGGTTAATCAATGCACTTCATTGTTGGTGGGGTTACAACCTGTGTTTTCATCTTTTAGCATTTTTCAAGCAGAATCAAAACAGCTTTGCATTATGCATAATGCATCTGATTCTTGAGCCACAAATCAATGTAGCATGGCTGTTTAAACAGACAAAATAAAGCTTTTTTATGTGGCTTCTTCCTGATGGTAAAAACTGCACAGCTCTGTTTGAAGAATCAGTCTACTGTGGATCTGTAAACCCAGTTATTTCTGAGCTAGGTCATGTCATATGGCCATATAATCATCTGACCTCATATCAACACCCCTGTCCTACTAAGATACATTTAGAATGCATGCAGTAGACTTAAGCCTCGTGGCTATGGGGTTAAAATAATCTTATTGATTTGCTCTCTCCGAGTCTACTGTTTATAAATGCATTTCTGGCTGCTCACTGGTGTTGTAAGCTTCCCAGAGGCTTTACAGTGTCAAGACCATCCCAAGTCTATGGAGGGGGTAGTCTGCAGTAAAACTCTCTCAAAGTCACTGCTGCCTATTGTACTTTAACTGGGAAAAAAAGAGTGTGGGTTTTGTTCATAGCTCAGTGATCAGCTTTCCATCTGTGAATCATTCACACTCAGTTTATTGCTGTGATGTTTAAAACAAAAGTCATGAGTGATGTGCAGACATGAACAATACTCACTTAATGTGATACTTTGGAAGACAAATCATATTTCTGTTGATGGGAATGTTTGTGCTTTACTAACTTCTTCTTCACCACAGTAACCATGTAATCATTGTAATTCCTTCCTCAAATGTAGGTGATTATTTGTTGGGGTTCAGTGTATTACTACACAGAGTGGCTTCTCAGAAAGCAGTTCATCAGTCCATATTGGTTAGTCCTAGCTAACCATCCATATAGTAGGATTTGCTATCAATATTATATATTATTACATTGGATTATGCAATGTAATGCAACAGTTACTACGTAAAAAGTTGGTGCAGTGGTGACATGAGTCAGCAGCCCTGTGTAATGTCCCTCATTATCTTTATCAAAAGACAGGATAGATGTAGGAAGCTGGTAATGATAATAGGGAGTTGATAAACAATGTCATTATCAGTGGAATCCAGTCATGTCACTTTTTGCTGCTGATGGACAGAAAGAGAGAGAGAAAAGTTCAAGAATCAAGAGAAGAGTCTCATTTTCAGTTCCAGCTGATATTTATTATCCTTCCTTGAAAAAGTTCTGTACACAAGTTTATATCAACAATCTGACAGGCAGTGAATGGACACAATTTAGCTGGCATGAGTTTGTCCCCCCCTTTCTCTGAGTCTCAAAAAAAGGGTGGGCCCTTTGTTTATGGCATGATTAGAGACAATAAATGATAATTCTACACAGCATATTGCACAGGATGGATGAAAAATAAAGTTAATATATTTAAAAATGCTTTCATATATATATAAAAAAAGAGTCCTGAACTGACCACCTTAAATGTAAGTAAGGATGTGTAAAAGATAGCAGTTCTAGACAGTGCCTGTCCTCGATAGCAACAACATACATAAACACACAATCTTTTTGCTTTATGATACAGTCAAATATACAAAGATCGAGTTCACGTTTCATCGTTTTTTCCTCATTTTTTCATTTTTTCTGAAAAACACAACAGCTAATAACCTGAATCTGAAATACAAATGCTATTCACCATGCCATAAAGATACTAAAACAATTATTAGCTAATAGTTAGCCGACAAGTAGAAAAGATTATATATTCAAATACAATGAGAAACGCAGTACAAGTGTTGCGGAACTCAAGTCAGAAATTTGAATATGCTTGATGTTGTCATCCTTGTTGCTTGCTTGCTATATTGACAGCCTGTTCAATCCAGTGGTTGATTGGCAAATTTGACATCAATTAATGAAAACATCAAGAAATAAGTCAAATTTAAAGCTACAATCTCCTCATTTGTTGTCATCGGAAAGATATCTGACTGGAAATGCCAAAAAAAAGAGAAGAAAAGAAAAAAATCAAAAGAACACAAGTGGCTGCTGAAGATAGTGACGCTGTTAAACCCACAGGGTCCACAGGAACAGCCTCTAGAAGTAATGTGTTCCTGTGTCTTTAAGGAGCCTGCAGACTAGCACTGTAAACGTAGAAGGTAGGCTGATACAAAGGCTGGTGCTGCCTTTAAGTGCTGTCGTGAAAATCGTAATTGCATCCTCATAACTGGGTTTCTGAAGTACCTCATGTCCCTGCTTGACATGAGATGTTCAGGGACTGGACACCAAGCATGTTTTGTCAGTCTCTGCTGGTAAAAGTCAAACAAACTTTTCCAAATTAGTGAATTAAAACACCAGTTACACCCTGATTCATTTTATCTCCTCTGCTTGGTCACTTAAGCCAAAGTTAGGCTGGTGCCTTTACTTTTCCAGATTAATCTATAGGCACCATAGTGATACAAGGTTTGTTTTGCTGGCTGTCCTTCCAAAAGCCTTTGAACAGGCAACAAAAAAGCATATGTACGAGTTTGCCATGAGCACTTGAAGGCAGCATGAAAACCAGCCTGCCGGGGTATTAAAAATTAGGAAATCCAATACAGCTGTATTAGTAGGCTACACACACCGATTGTTGACTCCCCCATCTTCTATATAGATTTGTACAAAAATACACTGAGAAAATAATCAAACTGTTTCCTCTCTTTTAAGTGTCCAAAAAGTGTGTACATTTAAATATAAAAAGAAATCAAAAGTTGTGTGTTTTTAAAACTCTAGCCCTTCGCCTGAGAAGGAAATGTGACAGACACAGACATACAGACAAACAACCGTGTAAGAAAAAAAAGGATTAGATCATGTATACAAGAAATAAAAAATGATCAAGTCAAAAACGCTTGGCCCAGTATATAAATACAACATCCCATATAAAATGGCATCTGAATACATGTACAAAACAAAGCTCAGAGGATGAAAACAAAAAAAATCGGTGAGGATTTCTATAACTATCATCTGAAATTAACATTATAAAGAATTTTGGTCCTGAATCGTAGAGAACACGTGTATAAAGTTCAGCACAGATTTGAAGTTGCGTTTGAATCCTGAAGTCTGAAAAATTACAACAGCTGGTGATTATTTCAATGTCCTTTTTTTTTTTTTTTAAAGAGAAGAACCGAAGCGAGCGCCACCTATCCATTTAAATAATCCTAATACTAGTTTTTTTTTAACTGCTCGACAGTCTGACAGAAAATCTCAGCACAAGATAGGAACAAAGTAGGCTATCATGCTTAACATGTTTTTTTTTCTTTTTTTGCTTTTGAGAAAATAGTCGACTTTAAAAAAAACATCAACCCACCTCGGTTTCATTAAAAATTTCCTTTCGGTGACACACCACAATAAAAATGTCGCACGACAGTCCTGTTTCTGTACCTTTTTAGTGGTGAAGTTCACTTGGCGATTGGTAAAAAGTTGTGAAATGTCCCTTCTTTTTTCTAAAGTCAGCAACAACATTGATTAAGTGAACGGCGGACCGCGTTACGTGCAAATCAATCACAGTTAAGTTGTTCAGTTCAAAACAGTCCAGGACGAAGCGTTTCTGAAGCAGGAAACCCTGTCTGTCTGCCTCTCCTGGTCTCTCCCCTTGTTTTGCACTCCCTCCACTTATCGTGGTTGTACCAAGTCCCACAGTCCACGCATCCAAAGAAAAGTACAAAAAGCAAGTTATTCGCTTTAAAGTTTAGCTTCCCAGGGACTTGCATCGTTTGCCTTTATGGACGAGAAGGGACGGGGGCTAGTTTCAGTGGGGCTTCACTAGTCTGCTGTAGTCACAACACAAACTCTTAGTACACCCACTGTGCCAGGAACCCCTGTTTCTGTTTGTGGTCATATGTTTGCGCGCAGGACATTACCTGTCGTTGTCTGCGTTTTGCTCACTCAGTATGTGAACACCAGGTTGGAGATGGTGGACTCCAGCCAGTCCCCGGAGATCATCTCGCTGACTTCGGGCGTGCAGTAGTCGGGGAACTCGAAGTGAGAGCCCCCGGAGCCGGACTCAAAGTTCAAATCCAAGTCTCTGTCCAGCACCGAGGAGCCAAAGCTCCCCAGCGACATGCTATCAAAGCTGGGGCTCGGGTTGATGTCGAGCAAGTCGTCCTCGAACTCTTCATCCTCCGAGGAAGAGGAGGACGAGGAGTGGGACGAGGCGGAGGAGTGAGAGCCGGAGGGAGTCGGTGAGGAAGCCCGCCGACTGCTGTATGTGTGCCCGCCGTGGCGCTCTGAAGACCCGCCCAGGCTGCTGCTGCTGCTGCTGCTGCTGCTGGGGGAGTCGGCTCCCTCCTCCCTGCCGCTGGCCGCGTCCTCATACAGGCTGAGCGGATCACTGGAGTCCGCCGAGCTGCTGAGCGTCGGGCTGGCCGGGACTACGACGGAGGACGTGGGGCTGACGCTCAGGCTGGCCGCACTGCTCCCGAAGACGTAAACTCGCTTGGGCTTCTTGCCATCCGGTATCTGCTTAGCTGCTGAGGAGACAGATTTCGACTTGTAGAGGGAGTTGTGATGGTGCTCTGATGGGTGCTCAGAGGCAAACGGTGATGCTTTGGTGCTACTACTGCTGCTCCCGAAAAGTGATTTGTGGGGTTTGCTGCTGCTGGGTGATTTGGATCCATTCTTCCTCGAAGATGAGGATGTCTTAGTGCTGGTGTTGTTAGAGCTACTGTTGAGTTTCTCTCCCTTGTCTCCGCCACTGCCTGGCTTAGAGGCGCTTGATTTTACCTTCTTCCTCGGCCGGTACTTGTAGTCGGGATAGTCCGCCATGTGCTTGAGTCTGAGCCGCTCCGCCTCTCTGATGAAGGGGATCTTGTCGCTGTCTCTGAGCAGCTTCCACCGCTTCCCCAGCCTCTTGGAGATCTCAGCGTTGTGCATGTCCGGGGACTGTTCCATGATCTTTCTCCTTTCTATCTGTGACCACACCATAAACGCGTTCATGGGTCTCTTGATGTGGCCGCTTGGAGTTTTGCACCACGCCGGGTTGTCTCCCAGCTTGTCCCCGGTCGATGAGGCTGTGGAGCCCGGGGAGAGAGGCGAGGCGGCCGCGTCCAGATCCATGCACGCGCCGGAGTCGGAGCTCGAGTCCCCAGCGAAAAAGGACAGCGCCTCGGCGGTGCTCTCTGTGTGGCTCATTTTCTGCACCATGCTGCCCGGTTACACACAGAGGGAGAGCGGTGTACTTGCTCCTTCTCCCTCCTCTCTCCGTGGTCCTCCAATTCACTTTAAAGCAAACTCAGCTATTTTCTCCCACTCTTCACAGTTTGAGCTCAGTAGAAAAAAGGCGCAAGAAATAATTCACTCCTGAGATGTGCAGTAAACTCGGCAACAGTTCAGTCCAAAGTAGCCTTAAAAGGCTGGATGTGAAGAAAAAAAAAAGAAAAAAGTTTAATTTCCAGATTCTGTAGGTGTTGGAACAGCACGGACAGTTATAGTACACTCTCCACTGTGTACCCTCTTATCAGTCTCTCTCAGTCTCTTCCTTCTGTGTTATAAAATCTATTCAGCCGTGTGGCGACTGAACATAGAGCTGCAGAGCGCAGACTGAGTGCCACACTGTGCGCTCGGGCACTTACAAATGGTTCCCAAGTACAGTGTGTAAAGTAAGTGCTTTTCTCTGCATCAACTCTGTCCCCTCTCCTAGAAACAAAAGTCATGCATGGTGGGGAGGAAAAAAAGAGACCTAGAGCGAGTTACACTGTCCGCCTTCCATCTGCAGACCTGCAGTCGAGTTTCAAGCAGCCCTCCAGACCCGGCCCCCCTTGCTTGCATTTATCCCTTCCCGAGATACAACGGCGATAAAAATCCACCAATGGCACGCTGTCGCTACCCTGCTTCTTTGCCAAACTCACGCCCCCTTCAGCGCTGATTGGCCAAAAATGGAATGTAATAATAATCAGCGCGTGCAATGAGGAGCCTCGTGTCTGACCTCATTCCAGAATACAACAAGAAACTAAATTTTTTTAAAGAGACACTGGCTTATGTTATGGACCCCCCCCCCCCCTTTTTTTTCTTCTTACTGCGTTACCACTAGCTCATATGAAGACCATTAACATATAGCTTTATGGGAACCTAAGTCTATTACTTTACCATATGGAAACTTTAACACAGAGTTTGTACCAGTGTGTGAGCAGGATAACACTGGGTAAAAGAAATATAGGCTACCAATGTGATATAAACCTCCTTGGTGTTATGAATGGTGCTCGTCTGTGTTATTGATGAGCTAGAATCTGGAACCAGAGCACTTAGCAGCACAGATGGAGTTATTCTGCATTACCCAGTGTTTACACTGAATCCAAGAGTGAAACCACTTCACCTTGTGGTTCACTTTCTAACGCTTACGCGCTGTGATGTTGATGTTATGTGCTGTAGAATTTTAAAAGTGATTATAGCTTGTGGCAGGGAAGAGGAGACTTTTAAAAAATATATATCAAATAAAAGTATCATTGATGACTGTTTCAACTGGCGCTTATTTGGCTACAGGTGGTCGCTGGCCGAGGTTATTTTATCATGGACACGTTGCGGAACTAGACCATGTTCAACAGTTGAGCCTGAGCGCGTCACAAACAGGGAAATGTCTCTTGGACACATCACGATCGTTAGGCTGGTGTGAGAAACGGCTCCAAGCCAAGCTGTATATGCTCCGCGCTTTCACCTCCCTCTCTCTCTCTCTCTCTCTCTCTCTCTCTCTCTGAAGCGGGGTTGGGCGGTCTTTTGTCACATAACACACATCGAACCAGCTCCTCTCCCCGCACACCACCAGACGGAGGAGAGGGAGGTAGGGGAGCAGGCGGCTGTATGTGTGTGTGTGTGTGTGTGTACAAACTGCCTGGATGTGCGCTCGCATGCACATCTTCAAAACTGACAGCAAGTGCACTTTTACGTGCAGAGTAACACGAATGAGAGAGAAAACCGCGCTGTGCAGCGTTTTTACGCACAGAGTTTTGACTTTTACGCACGAAAGGAAATGTAATTTACCACAGAACCAGATGCAAGTTGATGGGTAGATGGATGCTGGGCAGAATTAACGACACGACCATCATCTTTATTATAAATGTTTAATATCTCAGTCTTACTAGACACATGTAAAACTGCAACCTCAGTTTTACCCTGTTGTAATTAATTTCCAATACAAGTTCTTGGGTCAGAGTAGTTGCAACCTTTTGCTTTTGGGAAATAATGATACATATTAAAATATAATAACCTTCCATGCCC
Source organism: Caranx ignobilis (assembly GCA_021432705.1). Classification (NCBI taxonomy): domain Eukaryota; kingdom Metazoa; phylum Chordata; class Actinopteri; order Carangiformes; family Carangidae; genus Caranx; species Caranx ignobilis. Next base: position 2,454,062 of record MU270012.1, on the reverse strand, counting down.
CCTCTAAAAGTAATGAGCAGTTTATTTCGTTTTTTATTATCAACGAGTTAACAAAAAAAAAAAAAAAAAACAGGAGGTATGACGGGGGCTCAAGCAGACACTGTAGGCAAGGAGCAGAGTGCGGTGCTGGAATGTCGCTAGATGGCGTCGCAGAGCCGGAGAGGACTCAGCTCAGCTGTGCTGCAGAGAATTTAGGAAGGGTAACAGAGATCAGACCGAGCATCCAGAATAGTTACCAGGGGTGAATTACATAATGTCTGTGCAATAGGGGGGTATTCAAGCGATTGTTGTGCAATGTGTGCACGTTCATGTGTGTGTGTGTGTGTGTGTGTGTGTGAGTATGAATGCCATGACAGTTGGAAGGTGGAGCGGACAGTGAAATAAAATATAAAGAATATCAATTCAGGGTTGGTCACCACTGTAATGATCTCAGCTTCCAAGAGAACACGATTCCTCACACATGAAAATGGCAAAATATGAAATGAATTGGAAATGGAAATGAAAGTGGGTCCTTGTGCGTATAGAACAGAAAGTGTGTGTGTGTGTGTGAGAGAGAGAGAGAGAGATGGTCAGATGTTCTCTAGCTAAATGAAAGGAGAGTCAGAGGTGACTTGGATTACCACTGGGAAATTAGTATGAAAGTACAGTCACCAACGTTTCTGGATGCATTTCACTGGGTACAATTATATTCAATATGGCCCCATATCTGCAGTGCATCCAAGTAAAGCAATGGGTAATTGGGCTCCAATTTGTGTGTTCATGGAGCAGAACTGCAATGGAAATAAGAATGTTAACTCATAAACTCACACTGCTCCTCAATGCCATTTTAATAAGGAACCACACTAAAGTGTTAAAGCTTAGAGAGGTGGCTGTGCCTTAAAGCAGGACTTAAGACTTTGAGAAGGAGTTGTGTAAGTCCCACTGAGGTTTCCAAAGACACTGTAGAAAGCAAAAACTTCCCAGTGGAAATGTGTTAAGGTTGGTGTGAACTGTGTAACACACTGACCACAGACACACTGTAAATCCTTGCTGGAGTCACCTGAAAACTTCCACGTGTTGTACATCTCTTTCCCTCCAGCAAACTCGTAGAGTCTCCGTGCACCTGGAGTGACAGCTGGCAGGCTTTGGAAGCTAACACCTTTTTCAGTGCCGTGAGCAGGTGTCCCCCATTCAATTCTATTCTATTCTATTCTATTCTATTCTATTTACAACGACCCAAAGATAAACAAGACCTTTCACCTAGTTTTTGGCTTATAGTTAACTTGAATACACGTCTTTTTCTTGGCTGCTCATACTTCTCTGTCTCTCCCTCCCTCTCTTTCTCTCTCTCAGTGTGCACATTAGTATGCCATGCACACACACATGACCTGAAAGGATAAGTAGTGCATTCAAACTTCTTCTCTCCTCTCGCTTTCTCTGTCTCTCTCTTTTACTGCCATTGTTCCAGTGAGGTGCAGCTGCCACGCGAGTTGGAGTGGGTCGCGTGCCAACCCTAATCTCAACAGGTGTTCTTTTGGGTGTCTCTCACTTGCCCCCCCCCCTCGCAGCCCTTCACTCCACCCCCTCCCTTTCTTTGTCTGTCCTCACTTTCTCTTTCTCACTCTCTCTCTACTCATTCTCCTCCCCCATGGACTTTACTGGACAAACTACTACTTCTCTCTCTCCTTCCCTCTGCCTAATTTAATTTAGCGTCATTAGAACCACCATAATTAACTTCACTCCCGTCAAAGCAAAGTTTGCTGTACAGGGTTCACCATGTAAGTATCAAAATACAGAAAAAAGAGTGAAGTCACTATATGAAAAACTGCTCATATCACAAATGAAAGAGTTGGATCAAACAAATGATTGAAAAAAAAATAAAACATGAACGATAAGATTGAAACATAGATTGACAAGTACATGCGATGGGAAATGAGATAACTGTACGAGAAAAGAGATCAAGAGAAATCAGTATCAAAAAGAGGAGGGAAATGTTTAAGGAGCGGTTTCATATGTCGCTATACAATATCCCCTCAGGCTCTGGCATTTTCTGCTGTTCCCATGACAATTTCAGTTTTTCTTCAAGTAAACACTGAGTTTTGTTTTGGTCTGAGAGCATGTCAGACTGTCGGTATGTGAGTTTTATTTTGGTGAGGGGCTTGGTCTCTTCTCTATAGAGACTTCATCGTAGCAGGAAGCCTCACTCCCTCTCTGTCCTCTCTCACCAGCTTCCCTCTTCTTTCCGTCTGTACTGGCTCCTCTCACTCGTCTCTCGTTCCCTCCTCTGTCTCTGCTCTCTGACTCCACTTTCTGTCTCCCAGCCCTTTCCCTGCTCTCTGCTCAGTTTAGCTCAGTTTGTTTTGTTGGCATGAATGTTAGATGAAAAGTGTTGCCAAAGCACCCCCATCTCCTTCTCTTTTCTCTCCCCATCTCCCACTCAACATAAATCTGATCTGAGGTCATCTGTTATTCAGAACACTGACACCATATGGTCAGCCACCCACTCAGAGTACATCCAGTCAGTTTCATGAAAACTTAAAATCTTCCCATATGAAATATTGATGGAGCCGTACATTGACCGTCTGTCACAAACCCTGCTTAGAGTTCAGCCTGCTCAAACTTTGAATCATAACTACAGTAACTAATCTATTACAAATGATGTTGACCTGAACATGTCAACCTGTTAAAAGACAATGCTCAGAAATAAAGGGTTGTCCAGACAGAAAAGAAAGATGACAGTAAATTACGGTGTTTAATGAATGCATAGAAAGATATTATAATGAGAAATGTTTTGTCAATTAAATAGGAACAGTCTGGCAGTGTAATCAACAGCCTAAAGTAAAAAATCAACGCAGCTATACAGTTATATTAACAATTATGATTCTGCTCCGCCTCTCTCACCACCTCATGTTGTTCATTACATCCACAGGTCGACCTCTATTGCAATTAAGCCTGTGATACTTCAGGCACTACCTTAGCCACATGCAGCTGCTCCCCCTTATAACCCAGCACTGAGGTGCTGTTTATACAAGGAGGAGATCGGTGGGAATTTGCCACGCTGAGGGGTGTAAGCAGTGTGAGGAGGTGAGAGAAGTTTTAATTGTTGCAGGGCTTTTCATGGAGCTGAATGAACTCTGTATCCCCATGAATCTGAAGGATGTTGCCATCTTTAACACTCCTGATTACTTTCACTGCATTCATTTTCACTGCCTGGCAGGCTGCGCAGAATGTCAAGATGTGCAGTAACTTTCCAGTTTGACATCAACATGCACAGAGAGGTCTGCATGGTTATTTTGCAGCAGCATGACGCTGGTTGCACAAGAGTCAATCACCGTAACCAGTGTATCTGATGTGTATAATCACACTTTGTCAATGCATGCCACTCAAATTAGAGGCTGCAGATGGACCACATACCTGCCACATTCAGAGGCTGCAAAGGGATTTAATCAGCAGGAAGAGAAGGACGTCATATGTGAAAGATGTGGTGGATTAGACATGCTGGTGAGAATTCAAAATCTTTATTCAGCTTTTCATCATGGCAAGACTGCTGTGATTGAAATTTAAAAAATGGTTTATTTGCAGTTAGTGGTTGATGGCTGTATGAAATTGAAACATACCAACAAAACACAAATGACAGGTTCCCATGTGAATTTGGAAAATTGTGAAGAAAAAGAAACATCCCACAGGTGCATTGTGGGTACCACACTGCTGACCCTGATGGGAGACCATGCAAAACACTGTTACCAAAATTGCAATGGACCATTGCTTTACCCCCCACTGCTCCTCTTCTCCCCCTGTGTAGACACAGGTAAGGAAAGATAAACACTTAACCTCATTAAAACATTATGCACCTGTATGATAATGGGGCAGCATGTATCACTAAACTATAGTACACACAACTCAGCCCTTTGATTTACTATATTTCTACTGTCATCAAAGTCAATGTTCACCACACAGCCTTTTACAACCTTGTAACAGACAGATGGCTGGTTACTGTATATATGAAATGTATTTATTCAGTCGTATTTCTAAAGCTTTGTTTGAACAGGTGTTTTCAGGCACAGATACAGACAAAGATGCAGACATAAATACACACACACACACACACACACACATGCAAACACACATACACACACTCTCAGCAGTCAAAGTCTTATCTTATCCAGAAAGAGCAGCTGCAATGTGTGACCCTAGCTTAGTTGTTAATGATTGGCGTTGTGTGTGTGTGTGTGTGTGTGTGTCTGTGTCTGTGTGTGAGTGTATACTTGTTTTACCCTCACAATCCCACCTCTTTCTCAACTGACAAGTGTTCATTATTAGTGGTCTAGCTTTGATTTGTGAAGTTCAGCAAGGTGAATTTGAACATCTGTCGCATTTCAAGGTTGTTTCTGTAGGGGAAAGCAAATACAAGCTGGGCTAACCTATCACGGTGGTGATAAAGTGGAATTCAAACATACACACATCCGACAGATAAATGTGTGACAAACCAATAGATGTGAGATGACTGCATTTTCAAATATTTCTTATATTTGCACACTGTTATGAGCTCATATGATGTCATCTACATTGATCCGATTCCTTCCAGAATCACGTGTGAAGGCACTGCACATTACATAAAGCCTCAAAGTTTTAGCATCAGTGGGTCTGAATATTGTTATAGGTGTTTTGTTAATTAGTTTTCATTTCTTGGAGCCTCATTTCTTTGCCCAAAAGTATACTTGTTGCATAGCAACACTGACAGCTTCAGACGCATGCATAACTTAGTTATAATCAATATTTCTATCTCTGTAGAAAGAGATTGAACCTGGGTGGCAAACTGATGAATTCAGTGCAGTATTCAGCAGCTATGTCAAGTAAACCTGCACAAGAACATTTTAACATTTAGGGAACATTTAACTTAAAATGAATTTGCAATTTTTTTCCTTGGTTTGTACATGTTTGACTAATACTGAATCCATTTCTAAATGCATTTGTATTTTCTCAATAGAAGTATCCTTAATGAATTTCCCTTTGGGATCAATAAAGTATTTTCTATTTCTATTTCTATTTCTATTTCTATTTCTATTTCCATTTCTATCCTGCTATCTAATTCACAGTATGTGTAACTAAAATTTGAATGATGTCTTTGATCCCTGTTCTGCAAAGCCCAGTGATACTTGGACATAATGAACAGGCTTGCTCTCATTCTAAGAGTTAACATAAAAACACACTTCATCTGGTTCAAGCACATTCAAGTATGAAATCTGGCTTCTGTCTTTCATGTGGAAAGTGCCACAATGCAAAACACCACGTTTTCAGTCATTACAGTAGATGACTGCTCTGCCATGCAATGCTGTAGAGGGGCTTGAATCAGAAATTATTGTTTCAATAGGATGTAGGTGCCTTTGTGTGCATATCCTTGCATTTGTATATATGTATGTGTACTATTATGCCTGTGTTCATTTGCACATTGGATGTTTGTATGTGTGTGAGTGGGCAGCTTTTCCAAACCTGCATGACTGTGCATGCTTGTATGTGTGTATTTACATGTGTGGGTTTGTGTGGTTCTGTGTGTGTCCAGTCAGAGGTGACCAGTTGTCACTGCACTCTGACAGAAACCAGGTATCAGAGAGACACTGTGTCACCTTGTCACCTCCAACCTTTACTCGAGGGAGACTGTGTGTGTGTGCTTGTGTGCATGCATGTGTGTGGGTGTGGGTGTGTCAAGCTTCTCTTGAGACGCCTCTTACTCCAGGCAGACTGCATGGTTGACACACATGGAAGGGTCCCTGGGGTGAACCTCAGGTGATGAGGCGGCAGCATGGGTGTGTGGTTCATATCTCTTGAGATCCACTACCTTCAGAGCGTGGATGACAAACACACACACATACACACTGATGCTTTTGACATAACGGAAGTTGAGCTGTGCTTGATGGGGCCTGATGGTGCAGTCAGTCAATATCAGGGTCAGGGTCAATAGAAAAAAAGAAAGAAAACCTCTGCACCATGTCTGTATTTATATATACCATGGGTTTTTAATGAGCATGTTACAAAGCTCTATTATCGTTATTATTGTTGACATGATATATTATACACAGCCAAAAATACAATAAGATAACAAGATCAATAAGATTCTGATATAACTTTTATCAAAGTTTTTTGTAATTCTTTTTTAGTCTAATATATTTTTATCAGTACTCCTTTTTCACATTCGCTCACTATATACATATATCACATTCATCATAAGATACACACTGAGAAACTTAATGTTATTCATAGTAACAGGGTCATCTGTACCATTTGTCTCTGTATTTTCCTGTATCCATCAGTTAGTGTTGCTTTGTAAAGAGCTTTTAAGGCGACACTTTGCTCGGGAACTTTAGTACCATTTCATTAAGTATGAGTGTATATGTAAGGTGTGACAGTGTTTCCTGTTGTGTTTCATATTAATTTGCACTAGTGTGTAACCTGTAAATATTATACAGTATATAGAAATAGACATTTATTTTGCAGTCATGCAGATCTCAGAAAACTTCAAGAAAATATTAAATTTGTATCCTTCATAATTTGCAGGGGTTGGTTGCTTGGCATACTAACACATATTTTGGTTATTTGCCATTCTCCCAAAATTAAATTAGTACATTACATACATTAGATTAGAAATGCCATTCAAACAGAGCATTTCATTTCGTATTTCACTGGTAGGCTTTGCCTTTGGGTTTCTATAACAAGGATGAATATGATTTCTATTCTCTGTCATCCACCATATTAGGAACATATTGGATGTAATCTATCCTCCATGTAGCAGAGTGACAAAGTGCTTTCTCACCAATTACTGACTGCCATCTCCCTCTTCACACCTGGCAGACATTGGATGTGGCTGACAACATGTATGTGTGTGTGTGTGACAGAGAGAAAGAGTGAGGGAGTGGGAAAGAGCAAAATGGGCAGTGAGAGCCAGACAGAAAGATTAGGTCAGGCAGAGAAGTTTTTAAAGAGGTTGTCACTTGTGTTTACGTATCTTCACTCTTCATCAGGTGAATGACACATCTTCAGCTCTTGTAATATCACACTGCTGTGGCTAACAGGCTGTTCTCATGTTGTTCTGGTTTTCGTTGATTCATTTCCTCCATGGTAGAATCAGCTAAATCCGCCTTCAAATTATTTTCATTTTGTTATCTACATAAAAATACCCAATTTTCTTTTAAGTGCAAAAGGATGCATTGATCCAAACTCAGTGCAGTTTATAAAGCTGAAAAAGAAGTGTATTTCTTCAAAATGAACAAGTTATATGTCTAGAAGCCTAACTTGCTTGAAACTAAAACCCTGGAAAACCACATTCCCTGTATGTTTGTGCCATAACAGTCTGAAAGCTGAAGGCCATGCTTTACAATTTGGTAGACTGAGCCTTTGTCTGTTGCCAATGTGGGATGAATAACTCTCAGCAGTTTAGACCATATATCTGTTTCCCTGAGAAAACACTTGAACATATACATGTACACTCATTCATTGAAATGCAGTGATCTTTATTTGTAATGCACGTACATTAAATACACAGAAGTCATAAATTGCTATGTAAACAAAGTGTCTTTCCGCATCATTGGACTGTCAGTAGCTTCTTTCCCATATCACCTCAATGATTCATTTGTTCTTATGGTCAGTTTCACCTTTAGCACAGGTGAGGGCCTGTGCTAATCAATTTAAGTTTTGTAATTGTAACAAATGGATGTGACTGTTATATAGCTTAAAAATAACTGCATTTATTCTCACTCCTAACTCAGTACATGGAGACACTTGGTCAGTACTTGTTGAATGAATGAATTAATAAATGTCTAATTTATCAATGAGCATTATGGTCTTTGGCGTGTGGTCGGGGTGGATGATAGATATACACAGTTGTCATGCCAGAGACCAATGGTTGGCATCCCATTGCATCCTGTCTGTGGTAAATCTTCAGACAAAAACAAGAGCATGTTGCTCTATCATACGACCTGATAAGGGGCAACCTTACCAGATACGATTCCTCTCATTAATGAAATGAGAGGTAACAAAGAAACAGGATACACACAGGTTGTCAAACAGAGAGAGGGAAGATTCTCCTCACATTGTAAAACAAGGTAGAGAATGAGAATATCTATATCCACATTTGGATGTGGGAAAATGATAAAATCAGTGGTGCCTGGGTAAGCTTTAAGATGAGAGCAACCATTGAAAAAGATCTTAAAGATTTCAAGGTTGAGTGGGCCACCAAGCTGAAGGAAGAGGTTGACAGGTGACAAAACAAGGTTTGCCAGCCTGAACTGATAGAAAATGAAATGGAGATGGAGGTCGTCCAGGTCACTAAAAGGCGGGAAGCTTGGACAAAGGCACATTTGCAGACCTTGGCCCTGCTGAACATAAAGGAGAAGAACTGAATCTGAGTGAGATGTGTTGGAGGAACAAATGCGACGGTCTGGGGGAGAACTCAGACACAACCTTGTTGCAAAGCCAGAGTGAGAGAGACAAAGCCAAGAGTAAGGAGGAATCTGGAGGAGATGTAGCTCATGAAATGTGAGAACTTGATTCAGCGGATGAACAAGGATGAAGAGGAGACCAAATTCCTGATGGTGAAGAAAACCCAGCTTCAGGAAATTTGCATCATGTGATTCTAACAGCATGTTTGATATTACATTTAAAACAAGGTGAAATAAAAAAAAAAAAGAAGAAGAAGAAGTTCAAGTGGTCTTGGTGCGGTTGTAAGCATAAAAATGATGATAGCAGCCGTAAGAGGGAGGAGGTCGCAGCCTTTCTGGCTCAGACTGGGTAATGGAAGGGACAGGAGAAGAAGATGGGCTACTGGGTCTTTCACAACAGAAAAGTGAAAGCAACATCAAGGTAGAGGAAGCTGCTGCTTTTAGAGTCAAGGTGTGGCAGCAGAAGATGATCCTTCCTGACTGACTTCCTGACCTACACTGCGTCTTTTTTAGATAACCAGTTTTCATTTTCTCTTTCACACAGTGAAGTTTACCAACCAAACACAACCCCTCTCTCCTTTTTAGCCTTTAAAATACTCAATGCTCAAAGTTCTTGGCTTTTTGATGGTTTCTTAAAGTTTCAATTTAAATCCCGAGAGTCAATTTATTCACATGAGATTGGAACAGGACTTGGTTGTACCGGCTTTTCACCGTTAATCTTGGCTGTCAACATCTCATTTTATGCCACAGTGAATGTGCAACTGAATCCCCTGAATTAAATTATGGAAGGACAAGCATGTGACCTGAAGAACAATAGGTAATAAGGGTTGTGGATATTACTGACTGAGGTGAAAAATGACTCACTCCAGATGGTATTGTAATCACCAACCAGCACTAATACAAAATTAAATCCCAGCCAAAGGAGACCAAGCCTTGCTCTGCTGCAGCCTCTACTAATGCCACCGCCTAAAGAGCTGTGCTGAAAGACGAGGGGAACATGTCAGTGCTCTTCTCTCAGAAGGGCTGAGGAACAGAGTGGTAGGGGAGGAAGAGAGGGGATGAGGAAGGGAGTGAGAGGAAAATGATAGCCTTTGGATCTATGGCAGGTTTGTGACTTCATCCTCTGTCCTTCTTCTTCTCTCAGTCCTTTCGTGCTGGACACTCCAGAATCAAGGACACAGCGATTTCCTGTAATTTCACACAGACAAGCAGGAGGACATGGCTATGTTCCTCAGAGAGATATCTTCAGAGGCTCAGTGTACCTGAATTGCTGTGATATAGTGAGTATCACTTTTATGTGTTCTGTAACTCGTTAAATAAAGTAATGTTGCACTCATACATTATATTATTAATTATGGAACAAAGAAGCATCTGCTGAAGAACATCTGTTTGTGAGACAGTGTTGAAGAGGCTACACACAGGCAGGTCTACAGGCCAAGGTGTACGATGAGAACTTGTAGTACACTCTGTGGAATAAACACCCTTGGTTGCACAGCTGTAATTATTAAGGTCATGAATGTGAACAGTTAAGACACGGGAAGGCAAGAAGGAGTTAAATATGTAAGAGCTGAAAAATTCAGATTTCATACAAGCATGGTTTTAACAAAGACTGAACAAGTGTGAGGCAAGATAGTTAAGATAATGTGTGTGTGTGTGTGTGTGTGCGTGTGTATGCTGAGTGTGTGTCCATGTATTCTGTGATGACAGCCGTGTGTACACCCACTTAAACACCCACTCACCCTCCCACAAATACACTCAGCTATTTGTTATGATGGAAGGCTGTGGCTGACAGTGATTGATAATTGATTGATGGTCTCAGCTGATTGCTGCACTATAACACTTAAGCCAGCCAGCTACACACACACACACACTCACACACATGCACGCAAACAGTTTCTGCCAGTCTGCCACCACAGAGTTAGCAACAGTCTGCGTTTTGCCTCCCTCACTTCTCCAAGCCAGTCGCTCTGCACTGCGGCAGGCAGGGGAAGCAGACACACACTCACACACATACACACACACTCTTCTCTGCTCCGCTCCCATATTTTTTGGAAGGGAAGAGACGAGGAGCGAGCGAAAGCTAGACAGCATTGCATTTTTCGTGTCTTTTAATGGAGACCTGCTGTAAAGCGAAGAAAACGTTTTCGGGGATTTCTGATTTCCTGCCTTGTGCTGAAAGTTGTTTCAAAGAGATTCGGAGTATCATCATTAAGAAGGAATATTCACAGCTCGACCTGCCAGGCAAGAAAAGAGACAAACACAAAAGTGGGAAGAAGGAGAAGGAAATTTGGACCTATGTGGTGGATTTTGGAAGTGAGCGAAAATGCAGTGATCCAAGGGTCTTTTTTTGGAGGACAGTGAGAAGGCAGGAGCGATGCCAAAGGGTTCTCCTTGGTCTGCTTTGAAAACACTCAGCACCACACAGCAGCTGACCCCTTGGGCTCTGGCTACGCTCTGTCTCCACCTGCATGCTACTGCTGATAAAGCAATGGAAATCTCCCGCTCTCAATCCAGGATATAGATGCAGCCGGGCCTTGTGATTGTGCAGATTCTGCACTCTCCATATGCAATATAAATCATATCCAGTACAGCGGTATCCAGCCAGGCGAGCTGTCCAGCAACCGGCACCCAGCCCAGAGAAAGCCCCAGTGGAGGAGAAGGACAGGCAGAGAGCTGTGGAATAAATGAATTGCGAGAGAGAAAGAGGGAGAGAGAGACGGAGGGAGAGGAGCTTCCAGACAGGGTGACCTACATTCAACACTGTCTGGAGTCAAAAACAGAGTGAGAGGGAGAGAGAGAGAGAGAGAGAGAGAGAGAGAGAGAGAGAGAGAGAGAGATGGATGGATAGAGAGAGCCAGCAGATACAGTGAGAGGAGAGCAAATGAGATACAGAAACAAAAGCAAACAGAGGAGAGTACAGGCAGAAAGGAAAGCTGATCCTCAGCTGAGATCCATTTCTCAGTCTTTACTCTTGCATCCTCTCGCTCCTCTCCCCTTTCCTCCTTTTGCCTGCTGTTCTGGTGCTTTCTCTCCATCTCCTACCATTAATCAACCATTGTGTTGTATTTCTTGGGAACGCAGCTGCCCAAGGTGCAAACCCAGTCTGTGGCACACAAACATGCAGGGAAGACAGTCATTTAAGAGTCACTTTTCACACTTGTGTTGTTTTTGCTCGTGCTCCTCGTCCTCTCCTACAAGCTCGGCTTCCTTTGTCTCCTCATCTCCCACTGCTTCCTCTCTCCTCCACTTGTCCTTCCTTCCCTTTATCTCACTGCATCCCATTCTTTAACCCTCTTTCCTCCATGTCCAACCAACCCCTCTATCCTCCTCCCCACACACATTTATCTCTCCCCTCCTTCCTCTCCTCCTCCTCCTCCTTCTCCTCCTCTGTCAGCATTTATCTATCTCTTGGTAGCTCTAACAGTATTTTTATGGTGGATTACTTTGTCTAGCTGCATGCTGTTATCTAGCGTCACTGGAGGGGAAGAACAGTACCAAAGCAGCAGCAGCAGCAGCTCTATCTGTCTATCTGTCTGTGAGCCTGGCTGGTGAGCTAAGGCTTCACATCTATCAGATTGCCTCATGGATGGAAGGCTGTCTGTCTGGAAGCTGGTGGCTTACAAGCTGGCTCTCACAGCTTTTTGTAGCTCAATGCAGAGTTGGCAGGGTGGTCAAGTCAAGTGTGATTGTCTTCCTGGCTAGGCATTTGTCCATCTGGCCATATTTGTTTTATAATGTGTCCCAGCGCAACATTTCATATACTTGATTTTTCACTCAGACATGGCTTATTTATCCTCCCGTCTGCCTTGTCTATAATTTGTCTGCTTTATCCACGCAGACAAGCCAAAGCAGTGAAAACATTACTGCCCACTGTAACCATTCCTTCTCCTCCATCTTGCCTTTCTTCTAGTTTTCACCCAGCCTTCTCACAGTTTCCTTTTCCCTCCTTGCCTTCCTTCCTTTCCACTCCATCCCCACCCTCCACTTGCATGTCAGTCCTCAGGGATCAGTGTTAAGGACATGAGAGGGGATTGCAGTTGAAGGAGAGGAAATGACATGGGTAATGGAAGAGGACACACAGGCACCTGTCAGGGAAAATCAAGGGTGAAGAGGGGGAGGAAATGAATTATTCATGAGACAGAATTACACTGCTTTCACCTTCTTGAATAAGCTTGATCAGAATCCTACATTTCCTTAAGGTCTTAAAAAAAAGGGAGAATTTCTGTCTTTGTGCTCCCACTTATTTCCAACTTTTAGCAGCATTCACAGGAAGGGAATGCTGTTTGAAAATCAATGAGATATTATTGCTGGTTTAATGTTTATAAAGACATGATTGAAGTGATATCAAAGTCAATGCTAAAAGAAGTCATGATACCAGTATTATACCCAGCTCTTGCTCCTTACTGATTTCGGTCATACAACATTGACTACACAACATATCCACACACATCTGAATTTCACCTTTGCTCATATTACTGTTTAAATAACTTTGACTGTAGATGACAGAAATCAATGGAAGTAAAGCAAATATAACTTACACCATTGTAGAGTGTAGTATGGATGGTGTCATTTTAAGGCATTGGCACTAGTGTAAGATGAACACAACAATAACACACAGGCAAAAACAATGCAGTGCAAACACAATGCCTTTCACTATAACTGTAAAATTAACATACACACACAGAGACAAGCAAGTATACACCAATCAGGCATAACATTATGACCACCGGCAAGTGAATAACTCTGAATAACTCTGAATAACACTTCATCGTGGCACTTGTAGGTGGGATATATTAGGCAGCAAGTGAGCATTTTGTTCTCAAAGGGAAATGGGCAAGCATAAGGATTTGAGCCAGTTTCACAAGGGCCAAATTGTGATGGCTAGACAGCTGGGTCAGAGCGTCTCAAAAACTGCAGCTCTTGTGGGGTGTTCCCAGTCTTCAGTGGTTAGTGCCTATCAGAAGTGGTCCAAAGAAGGAACAGTGGTGAACCGGCGACAGAATCACTAGCGACTAGGCCTCATTGATACACGTGGGAAGCACAGGCTGGCCTGTGTGGTCCGATCCAACAGATGGGCCATTGTTGCTCAAGTTACTATTATTATTAAAGAAGTTCATGCTGGTTCTGATAGAAAGGTGCAAGAATACACAGTACATCACTCTTTGTTGCATATTTGGCAGCAAAGCGGGAAACAACACTATTAGGCAGGTGGTCATAACCATAAGCCTGCTTGATGTACTACACAACATATTACATGTACCTAACTTATCCTCTTGTGTGCATTTACATTAATATACTTTTACATGGTGTTATTAATTATCATTAACACTAATAGTTGTTAGCATCTACTGAAATTTCCTAGTGTCCCAATACTGTAATTGATTTTTAAGGGGAAAAAAGCTATTAAAGATACATCTGTGCCACAGTTTTATATTCATCCGCAAAGCTTTTACTGGATTTCACTGGCATTCATTATTGCTCTCTGTGGCCAAGGCGACACACACTTTGCCCTGCCTCCACATCTTTCTACAAGAAATGAAGTGAATTTATAAATGGAGCGCCATTTCCCCTTTTTGTAGCAATGAGGAAGCCTAAATCATCACTAACTCAGCCTCCACTCTCTGTAACCCTGACAGATACTTGCTTTGCTTTGTTGACAGGCTTGTTTAGGCCACTGTGCTCTTTCTATATCACCATAATAAGGTTGACCTTTACATAAGCATGCATCCACTGAACCAGTAGCTTCCCCTTCTTCCCATACTGCTGTCTTCCCACATCAGATGACAGGTCTATTATTTGTGAATAACAACTACACAGTGCATCCTTTGCTTCAAGCTACTCACGGTGAATCACATTCATTTGTGTGTGGTGTTTGCTGTATGTCTGTGTGTCAAAATTCCCTGCTATTGTATGTAATCACATTTCTCCCTCCATTCTTCTCACTTTTATCTTGTGTCCTGTTGAGACCTGGCTTGCAAATGTCGCTAAAACCCAGACAAACTTGGGAGAAAACCTTCATGACTGGAATTACTTTAACATGATATAGTGCATGACCAGTGGTTATAGGCCTGTCGCCATTGTATGGAGAGCATAGCTGACAATACCAGCTGTCAGCTACAGGCCAAAAATTCTTTGCAGTACTTTTTAGGAGATGCTGAATGCTCTCTGCTTTGTGCTCCTTAAAGTAACCTAAATGGCATCCATTTGTGAAATGGTGTGAGTAGGTTGTGCTGGCACTTTCTTTCGATTTTTTTCTTTTTTTAGGTGTCCTCACCTTATAGCTCCAGATTGTTCCACTGTCTGGATGACAGTGAATAATGGATGTGGTTTTTACTTTCTTTCGCTGGCCATTTCAAAATCTGCTCTATCCTTTCAAAATGCATGATTGTCAGTGTTAGGGCTTTACTTTTGTTCCCGTCCTCTGAAAAGCTGACATTTTCAGCAGATAGCAGGCAGCAGTGCTTTAATTTACTTGCTTTACTTCAAACGTGCTCCATACAATATGTCACATTACTTTGTCTCTTGGACAGCAGTGTAACTTTTGAAGGAGTAATTCAACATCCAAAACTAAGAGAGCCACAAGCTTCACAAACAAGTGAAGTAAATAGGTAAAAGTAGCACAGAGTCTCAAACTGTTGGCTGCCTCTTAGTAAAAAAAAAAAAAAAGAAACACTCAGGCATTCAAAAGGTAGATTCAGTGGGAAATATAGATGTACCTATATCCACTCTCCTTAGAATTTCATGTGATTGAGTCCTGGATACATCCATTGTCAATGGCATTTACCAGATTCAAACAATATCAAAAAAGTGTTTCACACATGTGAGGTCAATACGTAATATTTTTGTTTCAATAGACCTCTTAGAGGCACTGTGTCATCATTATAGATTGTTAAATTTGCAATTCATTTAACTTTTTTTTCTTTTTTGTATACCAAAGGTCAAGCAAGCATTCTCAAAGTCTGCAGCATCGCTAAATTAATCTCAGTCTTGTCATCAGTGACAGTGAGTCTTGTCTTCCTTATGCTTTATTCATAATGTCACATTTTGATTTTATAAGAGTAACTGGCACCCCAGGGAGGTAACTTTAGCACAGTAATGTTCTTGGATCAAATCTATGGTGATTTGACTGTTGAACATTACACTAATAAAGCAACAATTTTCTTTCCTTTCATATGTCACGTCCTTCGCATTAAGCTGCATTTCCTCACTGTGTTTGATACGGCTCTATTCTCGGTAGGTGGTCAAGTGCTGTATTAAATCCTCATCATATTCTTTTCCATCTCACTCATCTGCTTATAATATACCAAATTTCCTCCCCCTTTAATTCATTCCTCCTACTCAGATGTCTGACAGGAGATTGTTTTATTATGCGAAATGTTAGATAGTGGCAAGACTCCTCAGACTAAATAAGAGGAAGCATGTTTAAACTATTTACAATAAAGACAAAGTGGGAAGAAATGTCTCCAATCAATTCTTCACAGACCTCTTTCTGCTGTCTTCAGATTCTTGTGAAAAACCAACATCTGCTGTGTGAACGGCAGGGTCTGTTGTATAAAAATGTTGTGATAGATCATCAGCAGCATGAAGTTGCTTTATGAAGTGACGAGTAACATACTGATAAAAAAATTATAAAAATAATAATTTTAGTTTTGTTCTGTCTCGTCATTTCATTTTCTTAACTGTGAAATGACTTCAACAGAGCATAAGATTAAAAAAAGGTTTTCATATTTAGTCACTTTAATTTAAATATAATGTGCCTTCAGTTAACAGCCAGTATATCCACTGCGGGAAGTGCTGAATCGCAGTTAACCAGGTAAGTGGCTGTAAGCTCTGCAGACAACCAAGCATTTTCGTACAAAATCTCCTCTTTGTCATAATTTGATCAATTTGCCACATTTTTGATGGATAAATATGTATCAAGTATGTCCTCCAGATCTATGGAAAGTGTAATCAATTAAAAAATAATTTGACAACATGCTGATTTTGTCAGTGATGTTTTTGTCCTTCGTCATTAACAACATTTACCATGTTATAACAAGATTAAAGCAGCTCTTTACAATTGTGAATGATGCTTCATAACAACACACAACATAGCACGTCCTTCACTTTTTTTCCTCTTCATCTTATTGTTGATGCTCCTAAATAAAACATCAAACACATTTCAAAAAATGCAGAGTTAGATATGGATGAAACCGTGTTTTGCAAACATACAGACACATCAAACTGTTTACTGAAGATCCTCTGTGTCATAAATTAAAAAAAAAAAAGGTCACTTGAAAGTTTTAACATTCGATAGACAGAAACCAGTCTGTGTTGTTTTGTTCAGCCTTCTCTTCCAGAAACAGGTTTCAAGTGACAGACAAGTTAAACCAACTTTAAATCACTGACTCAACTCAGTGACTCACACATGCATCTTATGTTATGTCAACAGATAGAGATAACACAGTTGAACTAGAATGGCAAAAATATGCATGCGGACACACGCACACGCCTCACGTTTTTAGCGTTGTGTACACAATCCCAAGTGTGAGACACACAACACATCCGTTAGTTCACTGAAGTTCAGTTTAACTGACTTAACTGCTGCACTCATACATTCAAAAACACTGAACCTGACGTTGCGCTGAACCTTTATAAGACTCCAGCTCTCTATTCATGGTTGGTTTTGGTTGGTTGTATGTATACTAATCTGTTTAGAAATATATCTGTGCAATGTGTGTGAATTTTGAGGGAAATTATTATAATTATTATTACAGAGTTATATTTTGAACAATTTATTATTTTATTTAAGCAATGTGTGCCCAAGACTGCAATTTCTCACAACAGTGGAGCTGTACCTGCACTGTTTTGATCCTTTTCATTGCACATGCAGAGCTAAGCATTTGCAAAAATGAATGTGCTTGTTTGTGTGTGGCTGTGTGAATGTGTATGTATGCTGGTACGTGAGCATGTAGGTAGGTTGAGGGTTGATATGTTGCTGTTTTGTTTTGTTTTTCTTGCAGGATATGTTGTGTATGTGTGTGCATTAGCCTGCCATCATTCCAAGTCTGGTTGTTCTTTTAACCCTTCTTTTAAACAGAATGAGTGTGAATATAGTCACTTTTTCGTTTCCCTGGGCTGCTGGCAGAGAATGAACATAAAGGCCGCATGAAAGCATTCAGTATAACATGGCTTTGCACTGACTTACAGACACACATACACACAGAGGAGTTTCATACAGTCAGGAGAGCATGTCCAAAGGACATGACTATAAGAAGACTATGAGGATATACTGTAGACTGGCAGGTGAGTGAGCATACAAATCTGCCTTCTTGTGACGACAAGCACAGATTAAAACCACACAAACAGACTGGAAAAACAACATGATTATGTACACAAGTGTTTGGCCAGGTCACTGAGTTCATCCTCTGTGGCAAATTTCATCTGAAATGCACACATGAGGTGGGTTGTTCTTTCTCACATTCAGCAGGGTTTTAGCTCCTAAGCACACAGACACACAATGAGAACATCGATAAATACTGTACACACTGAGTTTCAAGGCCACAGACACACTTAAACTCACACAGACACACATGCGCAAGCACACACCTCTCCCAGACAGTCCCATATGGACTCATTAGGGGCCAGTCTATCGCCACCTGTGCACTGAAAGGCCCAACGGACCAGCTTTGACACTGACAACGGACAGGAGCTGGGCAGGGAATACACACAGGCACACACACTCGCACAGGTGCAGGTTATCACACACACGTGCGTTTGAACACACATAAGATTGTGTACACAGCTCTAAGACAGATACACACCCATTCTTGAAGGCAGACAGGGACATCCTGTGCACAAGCTTGGGACTAAGAATAGAGAGTGTTTCTAGACTTCAAACATTGGCTGATTTATATATTTGAATCTTTATGAAGACACATCCACTTATAGACACTACTATTGGTGCATTTATCATCTTGATAGCACAATTAATTAAGAAATGCTTTTTTTTTTTAACTCCAAGAGGAAAACTAACCTCTACCTTGCACGATGCACATATGTTTAGATGGTGGGACCATCAAACACACCAGCAGAAGGGGTTGCTGTACAGTCCCTTGGTCCTATGGGCAATTTAAACCTGTCGGATTATGGGAGGAAACCAAGGTTAACCTGAGGAGACAATGCTAATGCTCCTCAGAGAATAGCCTGGGTTGAATCCAAGACCTGCTAGATGTGTGATGACATTGCATTATTTGGACAGTCAAATCAAGTCCAACATGAACAGGAAGATGAAGTCATTACAGTGGCATATCCAGGGCAGGTAATGTGGGGTGGCCATGGCATAGGGAACCCTAATGAATGACAGTTGATCAAAATCTGTATAATCAGATATTACAAAAATAGAAAAGACATTTCCTTATCAAAACTTAATAATAACATGGAGACTTTAAACTGATCACATCATGTGATCATTAAGTGATGTACTGATGTGGGCGGGGCCAGGCACAAAAAGATTTTTTAACCACTTCTTATGCCAAAAAAAATACAACATCAGTTGAATTGAACTGAATCAGTGCATTGTTTTCATTGCTTCATCTTTATTTTATCAATCAGCCTTTCCCATCAGAATTACATTAATATTTTAGATGTAATCACGGCAGCGGGACACTTTGATTTGGCTGTGCTTCTCACACTGGTTAACGGACTGTATTGCTCTGTTGAACACACACACATCTGTGAAAAGCTTTTAGACTCCCTCAGTCTTCAATTTAGAGTCACAGTGCATTCATATTTCATGGCCATAATAGCAAACCAAACTGCAAACTACTTGTTGGTTTGCAGTCAAGCTAACAGTCTAATATTGTTTTGGTCACTGACAATTAGCTGCAAAAGTGCCCTGACCACAGATCAGATCTCACAACTGCAGTGCTACCATTACTGCAGGAGCTGAATATGTGAAATTTGCCCTGTACCAGTGGATCAGCTGTCATCATTGATTGACTTGTGTTTGTCCCATCTTATGTGTAGCATTGCTTTCTGTACATGAACTTGACCAACAGCCTGTCAGATCTGGGTACAGGGCAGGTGGATGAGATTTCAGGCAACACACATATATATATATAACATATGACAGGCCACTATGCTTTCACAGACTGAAGAATATCAATAAGCACATATCATTCCGCACATTTGATAAAAAATATCAATGTATTCACCAACCAGCTGTTAGGATAACTTATTATATATAATAGTATATATTAGACAGTACTTTTCTTTTTTTGTTTTGAATTATTCTTTATTAAATTACAAATTTGATATTAGAGACAAAGGCACAGATTATTAAAATATTGTGTCTATCTCTGTCTGGAACTGCACCAAATCACGTAGAGCATGAGAGAGATGACAGTTGGTGAAGATAATGATGTGAGGGAGGATGACAAGAAGAAAAAGAATAGAACAAAGGCAAAGAGAGGTGATGAAAGAATTTTGAGCAGCAGGATGAATTCAGAATTTAACAGAGGAAAAGAGAGCAGATGCAAACAGAATAAAAGAGAGTATTCTGTGTTCTCTCTTAGACAAAAGACTGTGTGTGCATGAGTGAGTGAGTGTGTATGAACGCTACGACAGTCGCAGTGTCAGACTTCTTTCTCGGGGACATGATCAACCAGCACAGAGGGGAGAGATGTGTGTGTTTGTGTGTGTGTGTGCGTGCGCGCGCATATGTGCGTATGTGTGTGTGTGCGTGTGCGTTCGTGTGCGCGTGTGTGCTCCCCAAGTTTCACGCAGTCACACCTCTTGAAGACTGGGGAGAAGGGTGTGTATGTGTTTGTGTGTGTGTGTGTGTGGGGCACAATCCCATCAGCACGCTATCTAGTGTTGAAAGGAATTCCCAATGTGGCTTTTCATCCACCTGCATTAAGAGGTGTGTGTGTGTGTGTGAGAGAGAGAGAGAGAGAAATGGAGGGAGAAAGAGTGAGAATGACAAGGTCTGGGGAATTAAAGTAGGTGTGTGTGTGTGTGTGTGTGTGTGTGTGCGCACGTGTGTGTGTGTGTATCAGGAAGACAGTCCCACTCTGCTAACAGATGGTCTTGTTACCATAGTGTGCTGATTATGAGACTGGTTGAGGTTAGGGAAACTGCCCCTGTGCTGAATTTTGATCTAAGTATTTGTTCATTTTGACCTAAATACACTGATGTTTGTAGAGATTTTAATATCTAAGTAGTAGAATTTTTATTTATGTAAATATATGTATAGTAGTAAGAACTATTGACAGATTCAGTCAGGCTGGTAAAATGTCTTGTGAGCCCTGGGTAAGTGCTCTAATGGCTAGAGCTGGAGCCTGTCAGATGCTTCAGCTGGTGCTTGTGCATTCTTAAAACTGATTTCAGAACTGCAAGAGTGAGCGCCACCCCAGAGTTTTCAAAGTTTAAAAATAAGCACAGCACACTCAGCAAAAAAACAGCCCTGTGCCGGGCAGCTGGCAGACCTGTTTACACTGTGCTCTAAAAGACGTCACAGCAAGGAAAAAGTGAGCACGCTCGCCCAGGTGTCATATTCATATCACTGATGATCAGCCCCGTAGCTGGAGCTGATGTACACACATGAGAACTGCAGAGTCACTTGACCTGGGTGTTAACGCTGAGTCAACCCTTTCACACTGAAGACCGACATCAGCAGGTTTTTGTCCAGTGTTGGAGCTTTTGTTTATTTTCCACATTTTCCATTACTTTTATTAAACCGCTAACTTGAAGCTGATTTGTTCATGGCTCATTTATCAGCTGTTGTCTGTTGTCTACCAGCTGACTGTAACATCCAATGATATTCATAGTGCTCCCTCCACCGCTGCAACCTCCTCCTTATCTGTTGATATTTTTAGCATTGCTGAGCTGAAGAGCTTCTCCAAAAGGTATAAGGCTTAAGTGACAAGTTCAATTTTTTTGTCAGAGCACATATCATCAGCCGTATGCCAACAAACAATATTTAAATTTCAAATAAGATCATGAATTCAACACTGGGCTCGACAGTGTTAGGAGCTGTCACACTCCAGTCGAGCAGCAAACAAAAAACAGAGACACTTCCATACATGGTCTGTGCAATGAACGTTCAAGTTGTCACTTATTCCTGTGCCACAAGCAACTCATAATACTGAGACAGAGCTTGTATCAACATAAAGTATTTGCTTTGAATGAAGAAAAAAGCAAAAGAAAAGATGCTTCCACATTTGAAAGGTATCATTAGTAAAACAGTATGTTGAGAAAACATGGATACTTGTTTGAATGCAGCAATGTAATATTCAATTAAGACAAGATGTTCTCTATAACCTGACAAGCTTTCACCATCACTCATAATGTCACTGCTGCTTTGCACCAGCCGGCTCCATGCCGCTGTACCTGCTGTGTCGATTGATTTCTCCCTCCATCACCCCGGCCCTCTCTGTTGTACTGTATTACCATATTTGACAAGGCAAATCTTGTCTTGTACGTCTCGTGCTTCCCATATCTCGGTGATATTTGTCTGTTGGGCTGTGTTCAGTACAGCTCCAGGGGAGACTGCTGTGCCTCCTGCTGACAGCTCATTGGCAGCTTATGCAGCGGAGCGTATTCCACCAAATCTATAAACACGTCTAAACAACATACATAATATACATGGATAAACAATGTACAACAGTTTATGGTTCTGCAGTACATTTTCTGTTGTCTGATGAAATCTACTGTTTGACATGCAAGACTAAAAGATTATGTAAAAACGCTAAAATAAGCATGCCAAGGCTTTTTAATCAAGTGTAAGTTTTGTCTGTGTCTTTATTACTGTCAACTAATTATTCAAAGTGTCTTATCTGCCACAAGCCTCATCTGATTAAAACACAATAGCATTTCACCATATATGATAACCACTGGCTTTAAGATGGGCTTACAAGGCTCATCTGGTTGATCACACTGACTGTACATCCTTCACAAATTTGACATTTATTACAGTTGAAGTGGCTCTCGATTTTGACTCATCATCCACACACTACACTCATAATAAACTGACAAGAAAGTAGAAACTAACCAAGCTGAAAATATTCCTAATCAATTTAGGTATAAGATTTTGATTATTATGTCAGGTTGAGATCATCAGCATCCTAAAAGAAAAAAAAAAAAAAAGCATATTTAAATTTCAAATAAGAATTTGAATTCAATACCTGGATGGGTCGGGCCATCCAACCCACCCACCAATGATTGTCTATTAGCCCCAGACTAAAGCTGGTCATGGCATTGATTGTGAAGGTGTAAGAGTCAGTGACCAGGAGTCAGACGACAGTCAGACAATCAAGGACATCAACATCTGGCACTAGGGACCAACCGTATGCAGAGGGGTTACTCCCTCCTCTGCACATACACCCTTTTCAGACCTGACCTGAACATGCATCTTTAGAGATTTGATCACATGTGGTCTGCCTTATGTCTGGTCGCACCTCGTATCTCCACTTCTGCTGAATGTTCAGATAAACTGCTGCTTTTAGTCAATTCAACCATGAATGGGGTCCATTGTGGATGTGCTTTTAGAGTGTGTCAATGAAGAAATCAATGCGTTGCTCGCAGCTATTAGAATTAAATATTAGAATGAAAGTTTTATCTATTTGACAAAACAAAATGTTTCTGGTTTTTGGCTAATTACATTAGTGGTAGAGAATGTCAAGCTCTCCAATGTGAGCTGCCTCAATGCAGCCTCAATGCATTTTGGGCGCACTCACACCTGTAAATAGAGCTGTCCACTTGAGATCAGATCACCTGAGATGGATGTTAACACCAGATTTGCTCTGGCACCAGACAAGCATCAATGTAAAGACGATCATGACATTGATTGGAAAGGTGTCAGAGTTGTTGACCAGGAGTCAGGCGGTCATCAGAAACATTTTTTCTCTCTCAACCTCTAGTTCTGCCCGAAAAAGCAATATGGATGCATCCTATTCTGAACCTGATTTTAACACTTTAATGCTTCCCAGATCTCAAAACCATGTAAAAGACCAAAGGACTCAGAAATAGCTGAATCTTTACTTTACATTTTACCACCACTTGTTATCTGCCATATAAAAAGCTGCAGCAGTGCAGTATAACAAGATCTGTCAAACCTCTCTGGTACAGCACAGAACAGAGTGAGCATTCACCAAAGTTGCTCACAGTGTGATCGTACAGTTACATGTTGTTAATGACCTGTCAAGGTCATGTTCTACTTTGAGCTGTTTCGCCGTGTGTCCACACTTCTCGGGGGGGGCATGGCATTCATACTTCATCACAGTAGGTCACCGCCACACTGTTCCCCTCTGTATTACACAGGGTTATACCTTCATATCGCTGTCAAGGTAAAAACTTTGACCATTCACATATGTACAGTGATGCGTGTTCTGTCACACACATACACACACACAAAAAAACCTAATAATAGCCTAACCTTTATGCTGGATCAGTTACTGATGTCTTGGGATATTTCATCATGCTGGAGCCGAGGTGAAAGATCTCGTTCTCTCGTTTTCGACTTTTCTCCCTCTTTTGCTCCAGCTCTCTCTGTGTCTTTCTCCCACCTTCTGTCTCCCCCCTCCACCACCCACCCACCCCCAAACTGGCCTTTATCTGTGAACTTTGCTTGACCTCTTCCTGCTAATCTTTCATTCTCTGGGGAAGCCGGCGTCAAAATGCAGAGCTTTAATAGAGTCTGGGAGCGAAGGGCTAAAGTAACACAGGGCATAAAGGGAATAAGAGATGGCTGCACGAAGCATGGTTAATGCCAAGCTCTGTGAAATGATCTGAAAGAGCAACGCCATCTTTCATCAACCTGTCCCAAGGTGTGAGAGACCTCGTCATTTTCATTACAGCCATACAATTAAATTGATTCCTCTTGTACATTATTTTCCATCAAAACTTTCTCCCATTGTCTCCCTCAGTGCTGCTCATTATGTTACTCTAGTGTTGCTTCATAGTCGACTCATTTCTCCACGTATCTGCTCCTCTCCTCACAAGTCGAATTTAGAATTTTGTTAAACCAGTGTAGTAAAATATAAAACCCATTTAACATGGTTGGAGACTTGTTCACACTCCACTGAGAAAATGTTGATCTGCTTGTCATGGCTTTTTCTGCTGCACCTGTGCCAATAAACGTCCATCCTAAACAGAGCCAACAAAAAAAGGAAGCGACACAGTTCACACCATGTTTGTATTTTCACGCATTGAAATCAATTTAAACTCAGTACTTTCACACTTGGCTTGCCCAGCCGTATTTTCCCAGGTTTTGCAGTGGCTGTTTTAAATAATCAGCAGGGTTCCACTCAAACTTCCACAACTTCGCTGCCGACGTCTTTCCACCTCAGAGGGCTTACACGTTTCAGCAGAGAAGTCTATGATGTCTTCTCTTCCCATATACACACCCTTTTTGTCCTTCCTTCCATTACTTGCTCTCCTTTCACTGTGACTTTCGTTAGACCCCTCTCAGACAGAGAGAGGGAGGGATGGCTGAGAGGGTTGAGAAAGAGGTGAGAGCAAAGAAGGGCTACAAAGACATGGGCAGGGAAAGAGATTTCTCGAAGAATGGAACTATTTATTGCTGCTTCCAATTTTTTGTTGGTTCAATTAAACCACATTGTAAAAGCGCTGAAATCTCACATCAGTCATTTCCAAAAACAGATTTATTTTATTATTATTATTTATTTTTTTCTTCAATTTAAAAGTAAGTGATAAATATCTGATCGTGCATTTGGCACAAGTCATGTTGTTTTTAGAAGCTTTTTTCCCCACATCTTTTGGCACACTACCTTGGATATTTCAATCATTATATTCATCATAAAAGCAAATTAATAAATAAGTACTGTAACTGCACTTATAAGTTTCACAAGGACTGGAAAGTTGCCCTGTATTGAGTTCAGTTTTTTATTTCAGAATATTACAAAGAAGCAGAAGTCAGTCAATAGACAAGACTGGAGCCCTGGAACAAATTAAAGCAGTTTCCTCTTCACTGCCTGTTTAAAAAAAATTATTTTTTCTTCCCAATGAAGAAATATGTTTGTATCTGATTCAGTGTAGTTTCATCTTTTGACCTACAACATATTTATCTGAAGAAAAAACAGACCACGTGAAAACCCTCATAAAACCCTTTCTTCCTTTTCAGCCTTTAAAAAAAAGATGCTAAGCTTTTAATTTTTTCCACTTCCATCTCCATCCACTTCAACATGTCATATTTGTTTTGCACTACTTGTATGTAACCCCTAACTTCACATTGTAACTATCCTTGAATCCTTCAATGGGTCCAGTTGAAAACATTTTTTGAAACACGTTGTTGGTTTTCAGCGGCTGTGTTGTGTTGCTATCTTTTCACTTTTCACTTACTATATGTGTTTGTTCATGGCTGCTTCAGTGTAATTAAGGGTTATGCCGCCATTGTACGAAATGACAACTTGTTCAGCAGCAAAAACTTACACCAAAGAACAGTGTGTCAAGGACAGAGCAATTAAATAGAGTCTGAGAGTCTAAACGCAGCTGGACAGACACAAAAACCATGTGCCTTAGGGTTACAGTATGTTCTCTGTGGGGCCATTTATCAAGAAATCATGATTAACTATGTAGCCAGTATATTCACATCAGTATCTTGTGGTAACAACTAATTTTCAGTGATATTCTGATACCCGTTATTGGGCAATTCTGATGTGAATATGAGGAAGCATGTCAGGCTAGAGATAACTGTTAATTGTACTCAGCAAAGACAACTACAATTCAAAAGTGCATTACAATAAATAAAAAATAATAAAGTCCAGCTTCCTCTGAAAAGGCCACTCACTCCTTTCTGCTTAAAATACAAAATTATGTTCAACTTCAACTCTTAATTTTTGGTTCAGTTGGTTTGCGTGTGTGGCAGGTTTCACATCTGCAATTTGAATCAAACTGAGCCAAAAAACCAAACTAATGATTCTTAAATTAGTGATGATTGGATGCTACTGTGACTTTCTAATTCAGGTTTCTGTTTACTTTTTTTCATGAAAAATAATTTAATCTTCCAATATTGCTCAGTCTTGAAGGAAAAGGAGTTGCTGCAATAAATAAGATAAGATACTAAAAACATATACAGAAGCATAGACCCTATACAGGATGTGACCAAGTCATAAATGACTGTTTTACATGCATTTTGAAAGGATTTACCGTGACGTTGGATTGCACCACTGGACTTGAGAAAGTCTGACTGTTAGTGTAACACTGATGCACTTCTTTAAACATTCATGCAAATATAATCTGGAAAGCTTTGTGCAGTCTAATTTGCAGCTGAAAAGCTTTTAATTGTGCATATCAACAAGGTGCTTGTGTGCCCCTGTGTACATGTGTATGTACATGTGTGTAATGTCCTGGTGTATTGCCAGTGACTCAGTCATTAGCATCCTGCCTACGCACACACACCAAAAGCCAATACCAAGCACACAAATGGAGACAAACACACATACACATACACCACCAGCCAACACCCCTACTCACACCCCTTATGCCCCTTCAGCTGAATACACACATTGTTACTGCCATTTACACACATCCTGCAAATACACACACACACACACACACACACACACACATAACATCCTATTCTATTTCATACATGTCAGGGGAGACTCCCAACCAGGCAGTCATATTAAACCAGCTCATTATTTATGCAAGGGGAGAGATTGCCAGTCCCCGATTCGCCTCATAAAATGTTAATATATTCATCGGGAAATTGTAGTCTTTTAATCTGCCCCACCAGAAAAACACTTATCTGCCACTACAGCACCATGTTGTACAGTAGCTCCCTCTCTCTTTAGACTCATTCCCCTTCTTTATCTCTTGTATTCTTTTCCCCTCACTTCTTTCTCTCAGCCCCAGTCTCCCTTTTTCTCTGCATCCATGAGGTGGCTGGTAGAGATCATGTATGACATTTGGGATGCTAATTCTGCTAATGCTAAATCGCCTGATTATCTCTAATCACCAAACTGTTAAATGCAAGATTTGCTCAGAAAGAAAGCATGCCCTTGCTCCAGACAACAATTTCTCTGGAATATTTCATCTTTCAATACTGTTTTAGTTTTAGCAAAATGATTCAATTCATGCACAGTGATGATACTGTTTTATATCTTGATATTTTATTTAGAATGTCGATTTATCTTAACATGCAATTTATATTTTCACAAAATAAACACAGTACTCCATATTCTTCCCTTCACCATTTCTTCTTCTCCATGGCAGGAAGACAAAAATATCCCCACTACTCCCTTTTTTATTAAAAAAAAAAGAAAGAAAGAAAGAGAAAAAAAGAAAAAACATTTCTATCACCTAAAATGAAGCAGTGCTAGCTAGCTGAAAATTACCTTGGTTGCTATGCAACGGCAGCATCTGTGCAAAGCCCTGTCATTTCACAAGCCAAACTAATATCCCATAATAACCTGAAATAAGCCCTCTACTACTGTGAGTGAGTGAGTGAGTGAGTGAGTGAGTGAGTGAGTGAGTGAGTGTGTCATACATTTTGTCTGTATATTTGTGCCCTATATCCTATGTCCATGTCCTATATGTATATATTGATGCATGTCTTCAGGGATCGTATATATATATATATATATATATATATATATATGTGTGTGTGTGTGTGTGTGTGTGTGTGTGTGTGTGTGTGTATTCATTAATTTGCAGTTTGTTACTTTGCTGAGGAAAAGAGCAATACAAGGAAGAGAAACAACTACAACAGTCAATATAAATGCTTTGACTTTAGTGTCAAATGATCTCAGAGATGCTATGTGGTGTCTTGGTATCAGTGTGGGCGGGCCGTCAGTGTGTGCAGCCCTGTAGCCTTGCTGAGATTTATCACAAAGTGTTGAGTATAGTGACAAGTTGTTGCATGTGTGCCATTTGCTGGATGGCAGCTTGTGCTAGTGCTATCCACTCCACAGTGCTGTGGAAAAGAACAGAGTTTGTTTCAAATTTTAAAAAGGAAGTGAAATAACTTTGACTTACCCTGAGGGCCACTACTTTAATGCCCCTGAGAAGCCACTTGTTTGTCCTTGGTAAAGAATTATTTAGAGTAGGCTGGAAGTGAAAACTCTGACTGTGCATAGCTCCCAGATTTGTAAACATGCATAACATCACACAACAACTTCTACTGAGTGAAGATGATTTTCACACAAGAAACATAAATGTGGACACAATGTTACTGTAGCAACTATCTGTGCATATGTGTAATACTGTACCATAATTTTATTTTTCAATCAGCTGCCCAGGTCAGTGTCCTCAGGGATCATATGTGGAAGCCTAGCATTCAAAATCTTGCTCTAGAATGTATGTGGTGTTCAGATTAATTTCTCTGCTTGAAAAGTATTTGCACCATGTGCATTTCTCTTGTTCCACATGGTATGTCCTGCCTGGACAAAATGTATGGATCTGTGTGAAATCGCATTTTAAACACACACATTATAGATAGGCATAAAACATGTTCCATCTTTCTAGTAGAAGTAAATTAACCCCATGAGAAGGCCAGAGACATGTTGGTTACCATGAAAACCTTTCCTTTCCTTCATGCAGGGAGATGGATTAAAGGCACATTTGTCTAGTGCATATTTGAATTCTGTATTTCCTCTGTATGTGAGAAAAGGGAAGGAGTGAACAATTGTTCCACAGATTTTTTTTTCAATAGAAATTATGCCTTTTGATGTGCTGCTCTATGTGCAATACAATGAAAACATGTAAAAAATGACTTTGTACTGGAAGAAATGTGGTCCAAGGCTATGAGTTCACTCTCACTTAAAGAACAAAGGTGAGGTATGAAAATGATCATTTAAACATTTTGACCCGAAGATAGAAATTTCTTCCTTCTTCACATCACAAGTGGCCTGAGGAGCAGATCAAAGCTTGTTTTCCTTTTACATTGCTTTTTCTATGCTATAAATCGAGAATGTAAGAAATGAGCTGCTTATTACGACTCATAGCTGCGTTTCACTGTGAAGCAACTTCTAACAGCTATTATATGATGAGATCAGAGCATGAGCAGGCAACATATGATACTGATGACCTATTTGGCGGTATAGGATGGAGGACTTGTCACTCACTCACATGAGATTTATCAGCATCCACAGAAAAAAAGCTGATAATTCTGTCCTTAGTTTAAATATATTTGCAGATCCACTATAGTCTATCAAGTGACCAAAGTGTACTCCATGTCCCATTATATATATAACATTGTGAGCATTTTAATGCCAGTGATAATGCAAAAGAATAACTGAGAATGGCCTGCACCCACTGGCACAGGAACACATTTATACTGTAAGACTCAGAAAGTAGTTTCTTACTTGAAGTTTTCATGCTCTGACACGAGGTACACTTGTAAAAAAAAAAAATCTGCCTGTAGAAATAAAAAAAATAAAAAAATAAACTTTTTTTAAACAAGGAAACAGTTCACCGAGGATGATATCTAATCTATGTTAAGATACAGAAAGCATCCTGTTGTGGGCTCTGCTGCGTGAGTTTGTACATGTAGAGCTTTGATCTAAAAAATCATTAGAAAATGCACCTGTGCTCTGAAGCCTAAGTACTGAAAGAATCGCAGAGGTCTTAACATCGTCAGACACAAGCTTGTGTTTGCAGTACTTGATTTTGAAACCTTCTGCACAGGGCACAGACACAAACATTTGATTAACGGGGGCTATTATACTTTACAATGTAAGATGTTCCCAGCAAACATGGCCACAATTTCATTAACCTATTTAACACAGCTCAAGCCTCAGACATCTATGAAGCCTTGGTTTCCAATATCTTTTTCTACTTATATCTTAGGACAGTAACCAATTCATTTGAGGCCCAGAATAGTGAAAATATGGATCTAGACATGGGAATGCAATGAAATGAGCACTGAACATCAGCCTACATTATATAGATACAGATATGTCAACAATATGTCCGTCACCTTTTAATCAATCTACTTTGAGTTCTGCATTTGTGAATGTTTCTGAAACCTATATCTTCACATTTCTCATTAATAAACTCTAAAATCTATTAATTTAATGCACTATTTTCAGAATAGAAATCATAGAAATCAGTGTGTATAAATCCATGGGACCTTCCTTGAGGAAAATCAATGTTGTTTTAAAAGTTCCTGACCATTTGTTGCCTTCCTTGTGAAAGTACAAAACCAAACTGTACTGGAAAATGTCAGCCTCCCTCTGCCAATACTTTTGATCCAAGGGAGGAACAACAACATCAAGAATGACCGCATTGTACAGGTAATATTGTTTTCTGCCTTTCCACGTGGAACTCACATCAAAATAAACTTATAAAAACAGTATGGCTTTCAAAGCTCCCAGTGATTTGCACTTCGAGTACAAACTTCAGTCTAAACTTTCCTCAAAGAAATAACATTGGCCCTGACAGCATGTAACAGCCTGACCTTCTGTACTTTCCAAATATCAAAAGACTCATTTCAACACCCATTCATTCTCTTTCACACATTAATATAACACATTCCCTGGTACAATAGGCCAACATACAAACACACGCAGATGGCAGATGCTGGGATCAATCCAATATGTGTGTCTGTGTGTGTCTGTGCATGTGTGTGTGTGTGTGTGACTGTGGCTGCAGGAAGTTGACAGGCAGTATGTCTGCGATTGTGTGTCCAGTCCAGTTCTGTCTATGCTTGCCTGTAGTAGCAGGTTTAATAGACAAGTGAGTACCTAAAAAATATACATTATGTATGGGGATCTGGGACTTTGTGAGTGCATTTCATTCTGTGCATGTGTGTTCAAACAGGGCAAGACATGCAAACATGTGTATTTATGTGTTTCAGCGTAAGAACGTCTGTGTGCAAAGGCAGAGACAGATACAGAAACAGGTTTTACCCAGTTACTCAGTATTTCTGGCACGGTGATGAAGCTCTTGAAGCCATGAGAGTGAATAATATCAAACAGACTGGGGAGGCATGCTTAGATTCACCAGCCAGCCCTCTCTGGTTTGATAAGATTGTGTTAGCCACCACCTCGCGCCGCCTCAGACTTCAAACAGTTACATATTGCCCTGGAAATTGTCGCGGGGAGCGCGTCAGGCAGATAAATTCATTTCTGATCATACATCTAGCTCAATTTATTTATAGTACCGCCAGCCAGCCAGGCAGGAAGCAAGGATGAAGGAGGGTAGGAGGGACAGCTGGAGTGAAATAAGAGAGATGGAGAGTGAGATGTATGAGGGAAAGAGGAATAGTTTCACTCATGAAAGCTCTCAACTCTCCTCCTCTCCTTTCCAATCCTAGTTTTCCTCCAGGTCATTCCACACTTTCACCCTCTTTCTTCATCTGGAATCACAGCTGAGCACCTTGTGTACACACAGGAACTATGGCACCGGCATGCAAAAGAACTGGATATTTAATGTTTTCTTGATCTTTGCATCTTAAGTGTTAAATCCACATACTAACACCTCAGGTAAAAAGCATCGCTGCAGTTTCCTTCATGGTTAAGTACGACTCGGCACAGCTGATTTTTTAACCACTCTGTGTAATTTTATCCTACTAGACCAGATGAGTCTTGTAGGCTGATCACTCTGCTCAACACATCTGGCCTCTCTTTCCCAAAAGAGGGCATTTTATAGGAGAAGGAGATTATGTTGCTCTTTTCCTACCAGACTCTCCTGGCTCTGTTGAGTATTAAAAAAAAAGGCAGATGGAGAACCCAATACACATCTTTGTGTTTCAACTGGTTGCACTCGTGGAAAATCACATCTCCTCACATGCAAAATAGGTTATCATCATCTCATATGGAAGTTGCCATATATTTTTCAGTAGCTTGAATCATAATTGCTTAATGACTAACTGCAAATTATGCGCTCATCTAAAATTTATTATGGAAATCTCAATGAGATGGATGGATGGAGTTCACAGCCCAACAAATGATAAATAAACTCTAATGCTATGTTATATAATACTCTAACATAGCTAATGTAGCACATTGTGACTGTGACATGTCACGTGGTTTAATTTGTTTGAACATCTAGTGAAGGCAAGAGGAAGGACTCAAGCAGCTTTTCACAGAAGTCGACACACACCCCTTGTCTGGTTTATAAGAAACAAAAACAGTTGTACTCTCTTTGAAGATCCCGCAGTATTATCACAAAAGCTTCTACATTATGAGTGTTGTTTTCATAAAGCAGAGAGTTGTGCACTTATAGTTTAAACACTCTCCTTATTCATTAGATTTTTGCAACATCTTAAAGAAAGGAATTTCATCTTCTCTGCTGCATTATGTTTTATCAAGGTCACAGTATGAGCAAGAGAGGAAACAGGCTTCCATTACGAGCAAAAAGAGTAATTGACAGTGTCACACAGCTGTGTGTATATGCGTGTGGGAGTGAGACACCTCATCGGGTGGTTTCACGTAGCTGTGGTGTTCTCACTGCTCTCTGCACTGATGCCCCTGTTAACTTCCTGCCTCTAAGTATTTTTAGTCTCACCGTCACTGTTTCAATCATGTACACACACCAAACACAGGGTTTTAGACTAAAACAAAACTACAGCTTTTCTAGCTCTCGAGGCCTGTCAGGCTATTAAATTAATTGGACACTTATTGTTTCTGTCTTTCAGAGGCTTGACCACCGAAAAAGCCTTTTACCAAAGAGAAATACCTGCACTGTCTCGTTCTCTCTCTCCACAGTGAATGCATGATGACATTTTTATGATTGTTATTCCTCCACCTCCAGGCTGACTTCAGAGGAAATCAGCAAGGGGACAGTAGTTGAGGGAGAAATAGCGTGCACTGTGTGTGAGTTTATGTACTGTAAGCGAGAACAAAGAGATAACATAACATGCCTTTGCCCTAAGTTAAAAACCAGCTTGTCGAGTTGTGTGCTTTAAAGTTTATAGCGGCTCTTTATGTGCAGAGAAAGGTTTATTAAACTGGGACTGTGGGACTGAATATGTGAAATGCAGATGTTTTTCTGGACTTGTGAAAAACAGACACGTCTGTCTTTGAGATGTACAGCTTTCATCTAACTGCGGTGATTGTATTTGCACTGCTATCAAGATGAGACTAAGACAAAATGTGACACAGCGTTACTGTAACCCATTTTGGGAGAGTGTCCAGTCTCACGTGGAGAGAACGCTAAAAAAAAAAAAGTCAAGAATCATAGAGCAACGTCATGCACAGAAAAAACAGCATGTGAGATAAGAAAAGACATAAGTTATTAAAATGTTGTGATCAAAGAGAATAATTGAGGCACTCTTAGAAGAGCTAAGAACAGACACAGTGACATCATGAGCACCAGTTGTCTGGTGACTGCCTATGTACAATGCCTAATTATTTATCAACCTGTGTGTAAACCACTGTCTTCTTCAGATCTGCAGTGAAGGCAACACTTCCAGCTGAAGAGTCACAGAGAGAACAAAAAGAGGGTGTGTGTCACTCTGACACATACCACGACACATCGCGACAGTTATGTCTGTGGATTACAGCTTCAATCTCTCACTTCTTCTGAAGCTATGGCACCTTGACCTTTTCAACGCTGGATGTTCTCACAGCAACACAGGTGACAAGTCAGGCAAGCAGCACACTGTGTAGTTCTAATGAAGGAATTAATGAATGCTTTATTAAGGCGAGTTACTGTAGTACAGTGCTGACAGCAAGTGAAAAGAGAGACAATGAGCGCATGGAGAGAAAAGGCATGTGTGAAAAAAGGAATGCTATTTCTCATGAACTTTTTCAGCCCTGGTGATGAGCTTGAGTGCACTAATGGAGAGATGAATGTTGGTTTAATGCTGCTGCTGTGTTTAAGTAACACTGTTGTTTGAAGATTGTGGACAAAGACACTCACATACAACATAAATTACCTAAAAGCACTTACAGAACACATGTTACTACAATTTTTGCAGAGTCCCTACAGACACAGTATGTAATTTCATTTGCTAGGAGTCTCTCTATCAAAACAAAAACAAAAGGCATACTTTGATGATGTCATGAAGTAGCATGGGGTCATGCCAGTTGACAGAAATTGTGTTCAAAAGGGTAATGTACCAAAATTTTGTCAGTGTTTCATTTTGTCACATATATTCATTTGACACCATTGCATTCAAATAACCTTAACCTGATTAGTTTAAACTACGTACAAAGCTAATGAGCTACTGTTATGTGGTGAATTCAGGGGAAATCCATCCATAGTAAAATCAATAATATTAATATAAATTAATGAGTATATTGATAGTAAGCAAGCAGCACCATACTCGTTGAACTGAACATATGTATTGAAAAATGATTCATGCACTCTACATAACTATCTACCTATCTGTTATCAAGTAATCATATCCGCTCTGTTCTAGGTGTCTTTATAAATGCCTCTTGAGACATGTGAATAGGCTACAGGGAGACACCAGTGGAAGCGTCCATGTCAGCTGAGGATGTGACCTGGAGTCCACCCAGCAGGAAATCTGTCAGGGAAGACTGAGGCAGGAAGTGGTGAAATGAGACAAAGACCACTGGGTAGATAAAGAGAGATGGTAGTTTTCAGGGTAGTCAGGTTTGTAAAGTGTCTTTTACAATGTTGATGCTCAAGGACTTTTACTTAGAGTCAAATGTAGAGAACCTGGTCTCATATTTGATGTGCTCTTATCTGCTCATCAGGGAGGTGATGAGGAGCCATTAGAGGGTCTATGTGTATGCTGCAGGTGCACAAGACACAGGGAAATCCTACCAGACATTGAAAACATATGTTGTGGCATGATGGGAGCCATGAGCAAAAGCAGTTGTTGTACATTTTGGATGAATATGTGCTGCACTTATTTATTAAGTTTTCATTATATTCTTCTATATAAAACTGTTATGTGCCTGCTTACAGACCACAATTGTCATAATTTTATCTTTTATAAATTAATAACAGACAAAAGCAATGTACTGACCAAGGCCACGCCACTGGTCTAACAGACAGAACATTAACATTAACATACTGCTGGTATTATGGTTTGATGGCAGATGTGTTCACAGAAAGTCTATATAAACACTTGTTTATATCTACAGTATGACTCCACCACAGGAGATTCAGCAATGGAGTTAATCAGTGGTGGTGGGGCACTTTAATAGTCGAAAGGTGGCTCAGGGTCTGTATATTCATATATAAATATTTTTTTACTTCAGTTTGATTGTTGCTGATCTTCTTCATGCTTTGTGTCAATGACCATTTGATTCATAACCTCTCCAGGTTGACATCCTTAACCCCTCACAGCGCTAGATAATCTGTGCTGGTCATTCAGTGCAGACACTGAACAACACTGCAGTTAACTTCGCAATCACAGTGATAGTTGTGTAAGTTATCCCCCAGCATTAAGGTATAATGCCACGCAAACAATCCATGCGCACACCACGTTATCCTGTTTCCTATCTCTGGTGTTTTGCCTGTCACCATTCAGTACACACTGTCTGTTCAAGTGCAATACAGCCGTGGATGAGCAACAGAATGAATGTGTAAATATTAAAGCAGAGATGCACTGGGTGTAGTATGATTGAGTGGAGGCAGGTGGAGGTGGTAAGAAGGGGTGAGGGAGGCCTTCAGAGGTTGTTAATCAGATAGCGTCAGTGGGTGATATGGGGGTTGGGAAGTAGGTAATGAGCACATGTGAGGGATAGCATTAATGTCATGAGATGGGATGAAGAGAAAGGCCAATGCGAAAAGACAGCACGTAAGTGTACAGCCTGTGTGACAGAGGTGTTATAAGACTGCACTGCATCATCATGGTGTGGTAGGAAACAGCTCTCTCCTGTCTTTCCTTCTTTTGCCTCTAACTAAAATTGACTTGCATATCAAACATGAGATAAGACAGACAGTTTTAAAAACCTCTCACTTCTCACAAGAGAATTACAGGATGAAATTTTAGCCTTTAATTAATCAATTTGCCTTTGTGCTTTCTTCATTCACTTAACGTTTTTTCTTCCCTGAACTTTCTCTTCTATTCTCTCATTTCGTTTTTCTCCACTATTCCACCTTCTTGTCAGTATGATCATAGCTGCCAGTATCAATATATCCTGTTCTTCTCATTTCTTTTTCACACTTTCTGTGACTCATCCTTTCTTTCATCCCTCTCTTTCCCAAAAAAGAAGAGCAAGAAAATCCAAAATGCAATTGTTATTAATAAACCAGAATTCATTCATTCATTCCTCTCCCACCCTCTTAGTCTTCCATAACCCTCTCTTCCTACTCTTCATCCTACACCAATCTCATCCAAGACAGATTTGATAAAAGAGCAACTGGATCACGGATCTTATGGATATGAGATGCAGCCTTTAATCACACTGATGTTAAAGAGATTATCTACAGAAAGAAGTGTCTATCTATCTCTGTGTTATCTAACACTATATCCACTTAGGATGCTGATACCACACAAAAGGTTTTGATTAATATGGGAACTGACATCCATACACCAAGAAACCTGATGCTGGAATGAACACATAGGCGATTTGCATACATACTCTAGGTCATGATGGGAAATGAGTGCAAAAGAAGATGAGAAAAGTGTTGATGAATTGAATGGGAGACAGATGGAGAGAAAAGGCGGAGGGGAAATTAAAAAAATAAGTGGATTTTGAGATGGTAAATGTTGGTAAGTGTCCTTCTTCAGCCACATTTTACTGCAAATATGTCAGCTCATTCTTTCTTTTTCTAAAAATGAAACATTATGACCCAACATAATTATATGCTTAATCAGTGAGAAATAGTGACTTACTAATGATTTTACATGCAACACGAGAAGAGAAGAGAAGAGAAGAAGAGAAGAGAAGAGAAGAGAAGAGAAGAGAAGAGAAGAAGAGAAGAGAAGAGAGAGAGAGAAGAGAAGAGAAGAGAAGAGATTTGTTCATAATAAACCTTACATTATTAATAACAGCATCATTATGGCTGCTTAACAATGCAGGGTGCATAAAAGGACTTGAGTCATTACTGTCTAAATTCTGGCTCCCATAAAAAGGACATAGTACATTGTTAATTACCCGACAGTGCAGCTCACACTGTCACAGAAATGCTTTTACTTCCTCGGGCAGTGTGTGCGCCACTGTCCACTGTCTGTGAGAATCCCTGTTTTATTGTTGCCTGGAATTCATAAACATAAACAATGAGAACTAATCCTTATTTAAACCAGACTGTGTAGTATGCTGCTAAGATCAATAGATATATAGGGTAAAGAGACAGTTTTGTGAGATCAAGATGTTCAACATCTCATTTATACAATTACAGAAAGTTGCTTTACATGAGGCCTGAAGCCATAACTGTGAATGTCAGTGAGAAACCAACAGTTGTTCTGAATGAGGCATTGTGGTGTTAAGGCAGAGAAAACATGAAAGGAAAAGGACAAAAAGTGGCACTTTAATCACTCACTCATTCCTCTCTCCCTCATTCTATCCTCTCTCTTTCTCTTTCTTTATGCCTTCAGAGACGCTTTAGTCACTATAATCCGCTGAGCGTTGCTTTAATCACATCTTCGTGGGTCTCCACTTTTTAATTAAGGCCCGTGTTTCAGCTCATTTCACTGCGCATATTTAGCGAGCCGGTGGGACGCCGAGGCATTCATCAGACAGATAGTCTGACAGAAGAAGCATCAGGAGCACAGATTTTAAAGGCATTGATTGGGGTTTGAACCAAGGGCACATGAAGACGCTCACACATGATTATGGACACAAAAAGATCATTCTACATGCTTGTATTTAAAATATATTTCTTCATGATACATATAGCTTTCCTTCCCATTCTTTCATGCACAATACACATTGACTGCACCTCTGACTCCTGGCTCTTTTAAACAAGCCAATTAGACATTCTCTCCAAATAACATTTGCTCTGGATAACGTAACATGCTGTACCATTGCTGTTACCATAATTGCTTTTTTGTCCCTGACTTTAAATTGTTTGTTAAGTGTGTCCTAAATAAAATGTTATTACTTTAATTACTGCTTTTCCTCTCTGTGTAGCTTGCATATCTGAATTTCAAATTAAATATGGTCCATATGAATCTCTTTCACCCACACACAGAGCAGCAGCATTGGAAGCTAAACAGGCAAAGGGCAGATTGACACACACACACAGAAGCACATGGATGTGTCTTTGCAAGAAAATGCATGCACAAACATGATCTCAGACTTATTTTCTTATCTTAACCTATACCCAGAATTCTATATTGCTCTCTGTTTCCCATATTCACACTTCCCTTTTAGTCTCTTTAAGTCTCTCTTTCTCACACACACACACACACACACACACACACACACAACACCTCCACCCATTGCTCCATAGTGATCATCACACAGTCTTCCATTAACTTCGCAGCAAGCGGTTTTCCATCTCCCTCAGATTGCTCTTGTTTGTCATACTAAGCTCTGCCTTCAATCATGTTTGCCCACGCCTTTACAGCACATTGCCCATTTAATTGGATTGAGAACCCCGTTTTGAATATGTAAGAGCAGGAGCTGCATAATAATCAGAAATATTCAAATGAAGGACAGTGCTGTTAATTGACATTTCTGGATGTGTTGGAAAGGACAGAAAGTCATTTTTTATGGATGGTTAACAATGTCGGCTTTGGAAAAGGTTTGTTATACAGTAAAAATGGAATTTAAAAAAAGAAGAAAGAAACGTGTAATCAGAATTTTCTCTTAATTTTTAATGGAATCTGCTGCAAACCTTATCCAGCCATATCTCTTATCACTGTATCATCAAATTATAGACATTATTATCCGGCCAAATGAAAATCTCCTTTAATGCGCATTTTTAAAAGGGCACTTCATTTTCAGCATTTTGCGAGTGAACAGAAGCTTGTGACACATGTTATTTGTCCAACCTTATGGAATAGTTTGCAACAAACAGTGAGATCATCACCCTCCATCGATATATTCAAAACCCAGCTACAAACCAATCTCTTTGCCATATGATTCAGTGTCATGATAACACCCCACAATCCTCCTGTCCCCATTCTTTATCCTTTGTTATTTGCTTTCTGTTTTTAATGTTCTCTCCCTCTGTCTCTCTCCCTCTCCCTCTCTCTCTCTCCGTTATAGTCTCCTGTTTTGCTTGAACATTTATGCAAGTTGTTTGTGCTTAATGTTTTTCTTGTAAAGCACTTTGGTCAGCGATTGTCATTTTTAAATGTGCTCTATGAATAAAACTGTCTTGACTTTTAACACCACACAGGCAGGAGGGGAACACATCTTATGCTGAGCCAATATGTGTTCCTATTAACACATCTTTAACACTTTAGCATGCAACATGAGATGAGATGAAACATTATTGATCACAGTGAGCAAATCAGGTCATTGCGGCAGAAAATGAGATTGAACACAA
Organism: Caranx ignobilis; assembly: GCA_021432705.1. Lineage (NCBI taxonomy): Eukaryota > Metazoa > Chordata > Actinopteri > Carangiformes > Carangidae > Caranx > Caranx ignobilis. The sequence continues at coordinate 2,414,346 of MU270012.1, read as the reverse complement.
GTGGAAAATAGATAAAGGAACAAAAATAGATTAATCAAAAACACAATAAAGCAGAAAGAAAAATTTACACATGAAACAATAATGGAAAAAAAAGTTTTGTGTAACATTGTGTATCTTGATCTGATATCGAGCATAACAAAAAAGGCATGATTATTAACATTAACCTTACATAGGAGTTATTAAGTCTAAAGAGACGATAGTTGAAACTTATACTGAAAATAACTTGTGCATTTGAGTGAAAAAGAGAATCAGTGCGATCGTTTCCCCACTTTGCCCAGTCTGGGTTTAAATTGTTCTGCTCATGGTTGAATGTGGATTATTGACCGTCTCCGTGATGCCTGAATATTGACGTCCTTTACGTCGGCCACATGTTGGAGCCGGTGGGTTTAAGGTCAAGTCATGGAGTCGGAGTTCACACCTAGACACTGTGACAAGAGACCACGCTTTGCTGAATAATGAAAGAGAACTGTCACCGTAATCACTGGAGGAGAACTAAACTGTTCCCACCAACTGCCAAAAGGGTAATGGGCTGTAGCAAGGAAAATAGTCCCATTATTGGGAGGGTAAGTAGATTGGACGGACGGACAGATGGACAAGATTGATAGATAGATGGACAAGATAGATAGATAGATAGATAGATAGATAGATAGATAGATAGATAGATAGATAGATAGATAGATAGATAGATAGATAGATAGATAGAGGATCACAAGGAGCTGATGCCTGGGAAGTGGAAGGAGCTGCAGATCCTTCCCATGTGTTTTGAGATCAAACACCTTTTAATGGTGATTAAAGCTTCAGGTTGTAACAAGACCACATGCATAGACCTTGAGGGAGATGTACGTCTGTATGAACATCTGCCGTCTGTTGTAAGAATATTAAACACGCCTGTTTGTATTTTTGTTTTTATTTTTTTACTTAGTAGTCTTTTTCTGCACTGTAAGACCTCTGGAATTTATTTATAGAGAAGGAAGACAGTTGGAGTGAGGAAAGCAGGGAAACAGATAAAGGGGGAAAACACAATGAGAGGCAGAGATGGCAAGATCTCAAACGGAGAGAGAATATAGACAGCATAAACCAGTGACTTATAACAAAGTGACAGAGTTCAAAGCAAGGCCGAGTCTTCTTGTCTCCTCGTTGTTGCTTTTGTTGTGCACACACATGCGCACACACCCACACACACACACACACACACACACACACATAGCTGACAGAGAAAAGGGTGAATCCATTTCTCTTAGCTGACATAAAGATCAGTGTTCCATGGCCTGGGCGGCCTACAGAGCACGCTCACTGTCGACTCCGATACTTCCCAACACTATTGCCTCAGGGACGAGAAGACCCTGTCTCTCCTCCTCACACATACACACACACATAGACACCACAAAGAGCACGACAAGAAAGTCATTTCTCTCTGTTATATACTGTACATGTGCTGCTATCAACCACCTGTGTGTGTGTGTGTGTATGTGTCTGTGTGTGAATGTGCACACCTCCAAACTCAAGCTTACACACATGTGTCCGTTTGTGCTCGGGTGCATGAGTGTGTGTGACGCTGCCCTTCTGCCTCATCGGCAAATGCCAGCAAGGACCAATGTGTCAGTACTATGTGCAAATGCCAGTCATGATAAGGGAGAAGGGCAATTACCACTAAAGGGCTTTGGAGTTAGACAGCTCATTGGTGTTTTAAAAAAAATGACCTAGAAAGCACATTACAGATACATTTACATTTTCATTAATCATAGGACCCTCTTCAATCTAGACAAAAAAAGATAATTTAATAAAAAATCAACCCTGATGTGACCACTGCAGAGTGTAACAGACACTGCCTGTTAGGTGGAGAAGCACAATTCAAACAGTGACAATTGCAAGCATTCACTCCACTTATGGCCACACGTCTCTCAGTAAGCTTTTATCGAGGAATGCCCAGAAAAGTGTATTTTTCTACATTTAAATCAATCTGACGGAGTTACAACTTCAAAACAACTGAAGTGGAAGAAAGTAGAAAATAAGGTCAGTTGAAGTAGTGACTGTAAGTAAAACATCTCTATCTATATTTAGGTCTAAAAGCTCTAAAGCCTTCATTGACTCCAATATGCTTCCAATTTGAATCCAGCTTTGCAAGTGATTTGCTCTCATTTGCTAATATTTAAGATCAAATTTCCCCAACAGGAAATGTGACTGGACCTTTGATTTTATCTTACCACAGGGACGCCCAATGCAGATCTGTTTCCAGAGGGAGTTTTCTATTAGGTTTGATCTCAACATGAAAAGCCCAGCATTCACTTAATGGTCACTACTTTAGCTCATGAAAGATGTTTATGGTTAAAAGGTCATGGCCTAAATTAAAACCATCCTGCATGTTGTATGCACAACAAAATGTGATCCAGAGAATGATCCAGTAGAACCAGTGTAAGCAGGAAGTACTTCTACGCTGGTGATACACGTAGCTTATTTACAAAGTTTCACCTTGTGTTGTTTAGCTGTTAATTACACTGTTTGTATAGTTTATTCATGAATGTGCCTATTGCTCCCAGGCTTGTAGCAGGAATATATATCATTCTCTTTAAAATGCAGTATCTCAGATGAATAATTTCACATGAGGGGCTTTTAGGTTTATTATGGTATGTATCATTTTGTTCACTGATATTATTTTTTCTCAACATGTACAAAAGAACATATGCATACCTTCTGGTGCAACTTAAACGTGAGCACAGCTCATACAGAAAGTTTACATGATCAGCTTACATGAAGATCTCCGCTGCAGGATACTGCAGCTTTTATATACAGTACATCTGTGCTCATGTTGGTATATGTGTCCACACATATTTGCATCCGCCTACATGTGTGTAAAACCATCTCCATGCCTATGCTTTTATCTGTTTTGTGTGAGTTTCTGTGTTTATCAATACCCATAAAATGTGGATACACTTATCAAATAGGATTGGGGTCACCAGTGTAATGAGTTTTGTTGTGCCCACATGGTCACTGGATATCCTATCAGTTGATGGCTGAACAGAAGGGAGCACGCACACACACACACACACACACACAGGTCCCCCTGGGGCAGCGTACATATAGGCGACATGTTGGCACTGATGAGGGCAGACAGCTCGCCCCCTACACATAGACAGGCCCAGACAGGATGGCATGGTGCCAGCAGAAGCTATGAGGTCTGAGTGCATGTGTATTTATGTGTGTGTGCGTGCTTGTGTGTGACTGACTCTGTGTGTGTGTGTGTGTGTGTGTGTGTGTGTGTGTGTATTAGCTTTGCCCGCCTCAAGTGTCCTGCTGGGAGTTAGGCTCCATGTTCTAAACAAACAGGCAAGAGCAAATAGGAGATGAGAGAAAAGGAAAGAGAGAAAGAGAAAGACAGAGAGAGAAAAAACATAGAAAGTGAGAAATAAATACCCATCTCTGCTTTCTATGTGTCGAGCCATCTCTCTAAAAAAGCATGAATACAGTTGGACAGGGATAATCGAGCCTTTTCCTGTGACTTGTTGTAAGGTTAAGTCACAAGTCAAGTCAAGCATCTTCTCAAAGACTATATGCTTTATGGTAATGAAACTGTGTGTATGTATGTGTGTGTGTGTGTGTGTGTGTGTGTGTGTGTGTGAGTCTCATGGATCCTACACTTCTGAAGGTGTAAATGAAACTCAGGCAGCAGACAGAGGCCTATACTTCTAAGTAAGACAGTGTGAAAAGAGCAAACGAGTTAGAAGACTGACAGACTGTCTCTTTAAAGCTCTTTTCTCTGACGTACACACTTTAAACAGAGCGACCCACACACACACCTACGTACTGCATGTGAACCACACAGACCCCCTGTTGTTCACGGCACTAGCTAGTTATGCTAATGTCGCTCCTCAGTAAGACTGTCAAGGCGTGGAGCAGGATTAGCATAAAGTTGATTTCAAAGCATGCAGACACACACACACACATACACACACAGGCATCTGGGCTATTTAAAGTAATCACTCTTCAAACTCTACGAGTAATCAGCAGTAGGATGTCAGGCGGTAAAAGAAAAGAGCACATACTGTATGATGTGTATGTAAATGCATTGTCTGCACTCATGACATTATGAGCCTAACTTAATCTGCATCACAGCAATCAAATAAATTTTCAATTTACCTGAAATAAGGGTCTGAAGGCAGAAGTTGTCACGTTGGAATTGAACAAAAAAAAAAAAAGAAAAATGCAAATTCCCAGAAGAATGTACATATACATTCATATACATGTACAGAGGTTAATCACAAAATCAATAGCAGGTAACCAGACAAAGCTTATTTGCTAAACAAATAATCTCAAGATGCACAATCTCAAGAGAGACACAATCCATAGAGCTTGGCTCGGAATGATGTATAAGAGAGCAGCCATCATAAAATATCCAACCATAGCATCACTGTGTAGGAAGAAGTGTTTTGTCGTTTGGTCAGTGGACTCATAAACGTAAAGTATATTTGACTTTTATATGGACATGGAACATAAACTAGGTATATCTTCCTTGATGCATTATTTCTGAAAGCATAATCATGTTTTATAATGTATTCATACTGTATTTACTACAAGCAGCATGCAATATGCAAAATGCATTTTTGAAACTATAACGTTTTATTTGTTTAATAACCACTTCTTTCAAATTTTAACTTTCAAATTTACACTTTAATTATGTAATGGAGCCTTTATCAACACCACAGCCTTAATTAATTATTACTTTGATACTGCACCAGCCAAATGCTAACACTGACTCACCAGGATTACATGTCTGTCATCACAATGATGAAGACATCCTATCATCTACTGCAGTAAAGATTACTAAAGCATATGCACTGCACACAATACATACAGTAAATACATGAAAAAGTAGCAAGAAGTCACACATTAAAAGGTATAACTAGTTATTGATAGAGATAAATATATACCGTGCAGGATATCATATTTTCTTGTCAACTTTAACACTATTGAAAATGTACATTGTGTTACACTTGAAATCTCATTAAAAAACCTTGACACAAAAGTGTGTGGTGAGGAAGTTGCCTCACATATTATATTAAAACCCAGAAGAAATGAAGAAAATTACATTTCTGCTGCCTATACCTACATCACAAGTCTGTTAATAATAAACTAAAAGACTCATATCCATGGAAGCATTTACATATGCACATGGTCTCACACACATACACAAAGTGGCCACACTGCGAGGCTATCGGGTCCAGCCACCATTGTGGGTTTCATCAGATGTTGCACTTTTTTCTCTCTATCTCTCTCTCTCCCTCTGTTTTCACTTTCAGAGCATCTACAGGCTGTGACAGATGGATTGAGAGGAGGGGAAGCTGGAGAGGGAAGGAGGGTGGAAAAGCGCACCAAGGGTGTTTACTTCTTCCTCTGTTTTCCATCTTTCTTTTCTTTTCTTTTCTTTTTTTTTTTTTGAATCTTAACTAAATCTAAATTCTGTGTTGCCATATGCTGACCTGCATGGGAATGTGCCATATGCCGATAAATCCATCAAGTCATACCAAAGGCAAACAGACTTTAGCACTATACCAGCTTTGCTACTGGTGAATGTGGCTGTGGAGCTGTGAAATAGTTTTTGTGAAGTGATGCAGGAGGCAGAAGAGAACTAATGGGTGAGATTAAACCCTGAGCATGTCCTTGTACATAACTGTCAAGGTGAATATATGAAATATAAAAAAAGACCAAGGCCTTTAGATGCTACCATAAATGAGCTATACAAGTGGACAAAGCAATGCTTTGAGTGGGTACATACCGCAGCGGCTCCAATAGATGATGTACAGAAGCAGCACCTACATTTTCTCACATCATTCACCAGTGGATTCATGGGATGTTTTTGTGTCATGACATTGTGTGAGAGGTTAGGTATGAATAGAGGGCATTTTACTGGTTTACTTCCAGGTCTGTGCTCATATACAGTATAAGCCATATTACCATATATGGAGATACTGCAGTGTAGTGTTAACCAGATACTTCAACAGCTGATCCAGTGGCACTATGTGAAATCCAATCAATCACACATACTGTGTTTCACTGTGACATGTGTCTGTGATAGTGCAAAGACTGAAGCACTGCTCAGAGCCAAAAACTTTCATCAGCCATTCACTTCACTGTTACGTCATTACTGGAGCATGAGTGGGTTTATGTGTGATTATGTCACTGCTCCAAATTGCCTTGCATGTAAACACTGCTGTGTATCTACAACCATCTAGTCTGCAATTAAGCTAATCTCAGAGCAGATTTGTCTGGTGCATGTGTAATATCCCTGTGAATCAATTTAGAAACCAAAAGTATATGTTTAGAGACTTCCAGAAATCAAAATTTTATTGGAACAAATATAATTCACACACACACACACACACACACACACACACATATATATATATATTCTCAGTTTATAGAGCCTTTGAGCCATCATTGACTTCTCTCTTTTCCCTGAGCCTGCAGCAAAACACTTGACAGAGAAAAACATTTTAAAAAGACGCTGTTATATTCAATGATGTGTGCCTCCTTCGGACAAATATAAATGCGAGAGTTTTCAAAGCTGTTTCCACATTTGTGGAAATGCAGAAATAACATGGAATACATATACTTTGGAAAAAAAATGTGAATTTCATAAGGAGGTTTTTCAAATCAACTATAGCGAGTAAGGGGGATGCCCCAAAGGCCTCGCCTTGATCGAGGATGGAGGTATATGCACAGAGCTGGCATTTTGATCCTCTCGCTCTTTGGCACACACACACAACTACACACACAAACAGTCAGACAGTGATATGGGGGGTTCTTCCCACAGATTTGATTGGGGATCATTTGTGTGCATGCAGTGAAGGAGCCCCCATGCCCCATATACGTGTGCACATGCACACACACACACACACACACATACACACACACACACTCAAACAAACACAGTGCCTGGGCCCTGCATGTCTGCCATGGGTGTCAGTACATCTAAAAGGTCTCAACATAAATGGGATTAATGCAGTCTCTCTCCCATCGGCAATCATTAAGCATTCTGTTTAAAGCGCAAACACACTCAAAATAAACGCACTTCCACTTTCCCCTGCTGCAGTAAATTATTCAAAGAAGAAAAAAAAATTAAAGGAAAGAGAAAAAGAGAGAGAATTGAGATGGGTGGGTGGATGGGTGGGGGCAGGGGTGGTGGTGGTTGTGCTGGTGGGGGTGTGTATGTGTGACTCCTCTGAGGGAAGGAGGTGCATTGGATAGGAGAGACAGATAAATAAGAAGAGGGAGAACATAAAAGAATTGTTTTAGAGCTAAGAATCCTAAAATGCAAGCGGCTTTGTCACTCAGCCATGATGCCCGCTTTCTCTCTCTCTCCTTCACCCTCTCTGTTTTGCTCCCATTCCCATTACTCCTTTCTTCCACCCTTCATCTGCCTCATTCTCTCCTGACATGTTCCTCCCTATTTCTTCAACTTTCTCCTCCCATCTCCCTCCCAGTTTGAAATCCCTGCTTGCTGCTTGCCATACGTTAATAACTGTTTACTTCCCACTGAGAGCAATTAGACTAAGAGGGCTTAGTATTTTTTTTTTCCTCTCTTCTTTCATATTCTCGAACTTTTGAAGCAGGCGTGTAGTTTGAAGTCTATGTTCGGAGGCCTTAACTAGCTGGTTCATGGTTATTACGCTGCTCATAGTCATGGGACAAGTAGATATATAGAACAAAAAAGCTTTATGATATTATGAATTAGGCTTCCTCTGAAAAGTTTCATGAATGTACAAGAAATTGTTTTAGTTTATTAAAAAAAAAGGCTTTAGTTGGTGTCAATGGAAAGATGAGTTAATAGAGTTAATTAGTTTGGCAGGCAATTAATTCTGTTCCTATCACACAGTAAACAAACACATGACGCAGTGTAATCTCTTATGAAAAATGAACAAACCTGAGAGATATTTTCTTGCCATCAGACCATGCAGTGTGTCATAGTGCAAGGTTTCCTTGAAGCAAAATGCCTCCGGCCTAAAGAAACACAGAGATGCGTCCACATGAATTAAGAAAAGTGGTAAAATACCCTGGCCATTTAAAGCCATGCATTTATTGATGCTCTTTATGAGATGCAATGGTATAGGTGATACAGACAAGGTCTTGACTCTGTGAGTGTAAACACTCAAACAAGAAATGAAACACATCTGCATGGCTTGGGCGCTAAGAACAGTAAGAATCTTGTGTTAGGTGAAAATATATCACAAGAAAAGCAGCAATATGTTAGATCCTTGGTACATTTCACAAACATACAATCAAACTAGTATAAAACCATCTTTAAGCCACTGCAAACATGCACATCAGGTGCAATAACACTGCCAGCATGTTAGACATGATAAAACTTTTTCTTGTGACATTAATCAAATCATGCTCTGTCTTATTCCTTAATTACCTTTTGCTCTTTGAATCTAAATGTTGAATGTAAATGCAGATTACTGTACGTGTACATTATTACATTTACTATATTTCATTTAAAAAAGCACACAGTCATTTTTTCTCTCACCTTTACTTAAAGCGCTTTGAGGAACAGATGTTGATTCATGCCTGTCTGATTTGGTTCTGTCATTTGTGTGCTTTACAGGTTCATGTGGAAAATTGTTTTTCTCACTTATTTGAGGTGTTTTGCTTGTTTAGCACAGCCTCCTCATTTGTATTGTGAACCTAAGGCTACTTGAATTCTAACTTACTTGATGCATTTATTCACTTTGTTGGGGATGTTAACATTACTCATAATTAGGACCCACTATTTGTAATTTTAGTAAAAAAAAAACAAGAAAAAAAAAAAAACACCTCAGTTTGTCTTGTTTGTTGTTCACTTTCTTTCACTGGTGCATAATGAACACCTCATCTGCATTTTCAACTCTTCTCTTGGTTTTCCATGGCTAAAAGCACATTTCTAGGCTGCCGTTGTTGCATGACAGCCTCATTTACTGTTGTAAAGTGCTGTGATCAGTCACCTCTTGTAACTGGAAAGATTTAAAAAAAAAAAAAAAAAAAAATGGAAGTTTTGGATGCGTGGGAACATAAAACCTGACGACTGAAAACCTGCTGCAGTATTAAACTTATCATTATTTCAAACAGTAATGAGCTGTAATGTTTAAACATCATTACAGTGAGACACGGTATTTGTCATATAAACATTTATGAAAACTTGTAAAAGTACATTTTTATGCAGCAGTTTCTGTAATGACAACCAGAACTGAAGAAATCTGTTCTTCCGTAAACCTGTGTTTGTGAGGGTTATGGTGTTGATCATGATGTCACTGGTTATGCTGCACACACTTTGATGTGATATTAATTCACTACAGGCTGATTGAGTTGAATGCTTCTCTCCCACTTTGCTTTGCTCCTCCAGTGTCTTCTGTCTTTTTTTCCCTCCTGTCTCTGGATCTTTTCCCTTTTCCTCCCCTCACGCTCCTGGTTTATCTTGTCCACATACTGTATTTCTACATGTCTATCTTTCAGCCCCTCCTCCTTTCATCAAAGTGAATTAAAAAGTAGACAGTCTGATTAACTTCACATGTAATATGCAGCCACACTGACATGAAATACATAAAAATAATTCCCACTTTTTTTTTTTTCCAATTAGCTATGACTTTGCTGTGGTTAATTACATTTCTCTTGGTTCAAAAGCTAGATAGAACACGACTTCTGAGTGTAGATATATATTCCACTTATCTATCCAACAGTGATTTATGAAGCCGCAAGATGAAACAGCAGAACTGTTAAGCATTTTTTCTGCTAATACATGGTTTTATTATTTATATTTAAATGTTTGAATCTTGTTAACAAGTGCAAGAGTGCCACCCCTTGGGAATCCCTACAGGTGAAAGGATCTTTTATGGGTACACTGATGTTTTTCATTGTATTACACTGGCAAATATGTTTGTAGCATATAAGTGTTCGTATACAGCTCAGAAGTTTTCACATGTGCCAGTTTCTTTCGCTCTGCTCTGCTCTTTGAACATTCCCGCCTCTCACTGCTATGAATCAAAAAAGCTCAAGAAAGTAACCTTTGAGTTGAAAAAAACAGGAGTATACATTGAGTTAAGGAAGCCCTGCGCACCCTGGCTAGGACAACCAGAGTCTCCAGCGGTGAGCTTTGATGAAATATAGTTCAAGGGATGAGGCTATAATATCTATACCTTCTTCTCATCTCTATCTCTCTCTTCTCTTTCACCTTCTTTCATAAGTAATAGTACACAGTGAGACTCATCAATAACCTACAGTCCTCCTCTGTGAAAAAGCATCATGCTCATAAATGTTATCATTACCCCCAATGTATAGCACTGGAAGGTATCATATATCAGTGATATCTGTGTGCAGGCCTGCGTGTCTATGGTTGTGTGTAAAAGAGAGAGAAAGCCAGAGGCAGATAGAGGCAGAGAGTCAATGAGCCATGAATGAAGTTATTCATATGTATACTCTGCTGTAAATGTAAAGCTAATTATTAAGGCTGAATCGGGGAGAGAGTGTAGATTTCTTCATTAATGTGAGTGGAAAATCACACTCAGAGTAGGTCAGGGCTTCCTCACCCTCTTGACCACAGGTTGGTTAGAACATTGTGTCTGTGTGATGGTTTGCTCCTGTGAATAAGATCAGGATATGAAATGAGTTCAGAGGTTTGGCTTCCTTAACAGATCTTATGTGAACAAACACGGGACCCAGTGCGGCCTCTTTTTTTTGCATTCAGGGCCTGGGAAAATTAACATCTTTGCTTAAAGTGGGAAGTGCTAGGGTAAATGAAAGGTGTATTGTTACACCAGGGCAAATACTGTAGGAAGGAATCTGAGGGAGAAGGTCGACACAGAAAAAAAAAATAGATATATGTGACTTTAGCAGTTCAGTCTCCTGGAAATGGTATTCATTTACTGCAGGCATCTCCAAATATTCCACAGAGGGCCGGTGTGGCTGCAGGTTAGTTGTTCCAACCAACTAAGAGCACACAGTTTGACCAATCAACTGTCTGAAGACTGAGATCGGTTGATTAAATGAGTCCAGTCTGGTGTGCTGCTGCTTGGTTAGAACAAAAACCTGCAGCCACACTGGCCCTTCATGGAATATTTGGAGATGCCTGATTTACTTGCTACTAAACTGTTCCCAGTTTTGTTGTGGTGGCAGCAGAATTCCAGGATGGATTTTATACAACTTTTTTTTAATGAAGCGCTAAATTTATTACTGGCAGCTGAGTAACCTGAGAAAGTACACAACTGTCTCACCGAAGACCAAGTTGTGTGTCCATGTCCTGTCTGCAGTTAGGTATAGGCCAGATCTTCACTTATCTACTTCACTTAGATGAAGAACAAGATCTTAAACCCTGATCCTTGTTGATGTGTCCTTGAGCAAGACACTGATTGCCCTATAGCTCTGGAATGACACCATTAACTGAATTAAATTTTCATCACCCTGTTAACACATGTACATGTATGCATGCCTCAGAAACATACTTCTAATTACATGGCCATTTAACATGGCCAGTGAGCACTTTGAATTCCTTCTTTATTTTCTTTTTTTCTTTTTTTTTAAGGGGAAGAAACTTAAAAATAGTATCATTACCCTCTCATCAGCTGCTGCCTTTTGTAACATTAGAGAATATAAGTTCACAGGGTTCACATTAGCTGTGGTGGTGGTCGGGTGGTTAAAATCAGAGAGAGTACTTTGAACATATTAATTAATAATCCATGGCTGGGTTATTAGTGTATGAGGGATTTCAGGCCCCTATTACTGTAGATGAGTAGAACCAGGGGGCATCATGGGTAAGACTGAAGAAAGATGACATGCTGCCTCCACATCTAAACACATTTAAACTAGATTATTACATTTGTTTCATGTTCAGTAAGAGTATGGTGTAGTCAAACTTTGTCTTACGAGCTAATGGACCTAACTAAAACTCTTCACTACAGCTAATTGTTTAAATCCACTTCTTTTATTTATTTTTTTCTTACACTTTTTTTGTCCTGCCAAAGATTGAAAAAGAAAAAAAAAACTTATCCTTTTAATCAATTTGTTATAACTATAGTCTGCATTTTAATTGAATTTTAATATAATTGAATAAAGTTTCTATCAGATTTACAAGCCCTTTCAAGCTTTCAGAATCTCAACACACCTCGGCCTTACACTGCACAAGATGAATACATATCTTGCAAGTAATCATCAAATGCAGTCCATTACCCACACATCACATGGAAAAACACCTTGAAGCCACTGCACCACTATAGCCAATTTAATTTCCATACGCTTATGCTAATTAGCTTGAAATAATCAAGCTAATTTAGAGAGATGCAAATGTGTTTGAGGTTGGGTTCATTAGTGGAGGGGGCCAGTGCATGTGTGTGCAAGTATGTGTGTGTGAGAGAGAGTGAATGTGTGTGTGTGTGTGTGTGTGTGTGAGTGAGTGAGAGAGAGAGAGAGAGAGAGAGAGAGAGAGAGAGATATGTGTGTTTCATTAGTGAAGAGGCCTAATGTGTGTGGAGAGGAAAGCTGTGCAGTAAATGATAGACATATTATATCTGGCAGGTGTGCCTTATTTTTACTTCAGTTATTCTTGGTTTCTTGATACGGTGTTACTTCTATTTAAAAATGAAAAAATAATATATATATATATATATACATATATGTGTGTGTGTGCGTGTATATGTGTGTATATACACACACACAACATACACATATATATACATATATAGTCTGAGTTTGAATGTACTGCATGCAAGAGGTTATGGGCCAATCCACTGATATTTTGGGGTTAAAAGGTTTGAGAGTTGACATGAGACCAATCTACAGTACAGCAACTAATTACAGTAAACAGTGTAATATCTCTTTACGCTGCCACACTAAGAAGCATGGGGACTCACAACACACAACAACACCTCCTCTGCAATTATGCTGATTGCAGTAGTGCCGTGATGCATTCAAACACATGCATGCACACGTTCTGATACACATTCAGTACATATTCTCACATACTCTCAAACACACACACACACACACACACACACACACACTTTCTGCCTGCATGGTCCCTTAAGGCCAGGCTTCGGTGCTACTGAAGGTTGTAGCAATTAAAAACATCATCCTCAAGTTGTCACAAACATGATGAATTTGTACCACCAGAGCAGTAAGCCATAACTCCTACATAACTCCACAATATGTCACTTTTTTTCCCTCAATTTCTGATGCTTTACTTTGACATGATATTATCAGCAAAATTACAAAATCTGTTAATTTTCATGTTTTGCTGTTGTTGACAGAGACATGACATGAAGTTGGTTTAGCATAAACCCGCCCACACATTAGATGAGTAGATTACAGAATATTCTGTTGAGACCGTTCCACCGTATGTTGAGAGAAAGAACATTTTTGATTTTTCTAAATGTTCTCTCACAGCATTGCAGGAGTAGTGCAGCAAAAACATTTTGAAGACACTGCACAAAACTGACTTGGTTTATAATGCACAATGAGTGGCACAAAAACATCAAGCAGCTCCAGCTCAACACTATGTAGAGATTAAATGGGCTGAAGATTGTTAGAAAATTCCTTCAGGAGTATTGTCTCAATGTTGACCCCAGCAAAGACCCTTGTTTCTACATGAAAGTCATCCTTTACTCTGAAATCCATTTTGCTGCTTCAAGAGGTGCTTTAATTAAGACCTCTGCATTCAGTGCACCTTTTAAGATGTGTTTTCTCTATTTGAAATCTTACAATTAATTGTCATAATGCGGGTTCTCAGAGCTCTTTAAATCATCACCAAAATGACTGACACTGATGGGAGGAGATCTGAGAGTGGCTGAAATGCCTGAAGGCATCTTTTTCTGTTGCTGTCTCACTCTCTCATCTCAGTGGCCTCCTATATGGACACTGGCCTGTTTGATGGTTAACAGCAGAACAAAAGAAGAAAAGAGCAAAGAGGAGCTTCAGAGGTTTCTCTTCATTACAAGCTTCTGTGGTGACTGGCATCTTCACACTCAGTTTACATCTGTTGCAACACTTTGCTCTGTGGAGAGAGCTCACTTTATGATGATCAGAGAGAGTAAGTGTGTATGTGCATGAGTGTATGCCATGCTTCTTGTTGCTGCACCTGCACCAGACCACACTATACTATGTGGTATGGTGGTTAAATGGTGACATTTGGTGTTTCTAGACATATATGCAAAGCTCCAACATTTAAAACACATGCACTATGGGGGAAAGATTAAAATAGCCTTTTTTTCAACCCACAGCCATTACCTCAAGGGTAAAAAGGAAATCAAGCTACATGGAGACTTACCAGGAACTAATGGGCTACATATTTGTTAACATTTGGGTCACATATTGTGACTTTAGGGTCACATTTAAGTTTGGATCAGTATTTCTGTGAGTTTTGACAATTATGATTCCACCGTGTTAAAGGCAATACCCAAAAGCATCTAGGGAATGAAACATGTTTTAATAAAGAAGAGTTGAGGCTCACACAATAATTTGTCAAAACCAAAATAACAGCATCAAAATGCACCTGTTTTAAAGGGACTTGGTGCAGGATCAAGAAATAAGACTTGATACTGACACGACGGTCGTTGCAGGTAATTGCGTTTTGATTGACGAGATGCCGCTGATAAAACTTTCGTTTTCTTCTTTGTGGGACTTTTCAGTGAACTTTGTGTGGTGATGGGTCGTTTGTTTACCGTAACAGAGTCCATTACTACAGCGCTTGTCTTCTTCCCGTATCCCGTAAGTCGAAAGCTGTCGAGAACAGGCATTCAGCATCACCTGATGTTATATCCGCAGAACTGTGCAGGGAATTCGGACTCCGAATTGCAGTGCATGATGCAGCACACAGCCTGTTCAAGGCAATGGAGAGATACGTGGGTGGGCTCATTCTTTTTGGTTTTGATTGCTTCATCACTCATTACCATTAAAAAAAACTTAAAATGCATTTTTAATTGTTCACAAATCCTGCCCCAAGTCCCTTTAAGTGTCATTACTGGAAATGTAACGGTGGCCCGTTGATGGTATCCAGATCATCTCCTTCAGTTTGGAATAAATCATCAGTCTAAAAATCATCCCCCTAATGCAACCCATCGTTAAACAATCAGAGCTTGTTAAGCCCCTTGTTTGTTAATCAAGCACTTGCTTGTTAACTGGGAGATGAGATAATAGACCTCTGGTGTGTATGTCTAATTTTGGGGGCTGTCTATCTGCCTGATTGTTTATTGCTTTTAAATTTCAGGCTCTGCTGCAAAGGCTTCTCTAATTGGTTTGTTTGCATTGCCCTGCTGTACTGATGGAGTTTGACTCAGTCAGGAGTTGGTCGTGTTTCCAATCATTTTTGTTTTCTATTGTCTTCTGCTCATCTCCTAAAAGTCCTCTACAGATGTTTTCTGTGATATCACAGTGTTCGCCTGTGTTCAGGGTGAAAATGAACATTTGATCCTTACGGAAGGTGTTTACAATGAGACAACAGAAGCATTGAATTCTATGATCGCTCTCTTTGGCTCTCGTTGTTTAATGTCTTGCTTGTTCTTCTTGTGTTTCCATCGACAGCTATATTTTAATCTGACTTGCTTATTTCATTATGTTGTTGCTAAACATGAAGAACAAATTGTGCTGATGAGTTTATCACATCCTGGGATTCGCCGGCCAGCGAGCTTTAGTGCTAAAAAAAAAGCAACTCTTGTGTTTGGTACGGATTGAGGATTGAGCGTGCCGCATATACACACTATTACCAAGGTATAGAGCAACCTACGTAGATTATCAACCTCCACAACACTGACATCAAAGGTTGAGAAAGCCTCCACTTTATGCTTCGGCCTACATAACCATAAGTCACAAATCCTAAAACAAGGAAAGGTTTAGGGGGAGAGGTGTTTCAATTCTATTATGAATGTTAAGTCTCTCTCAGAGAGAAAGCAGCGCTGACAAATCCTTGTCAATGAATGAATCAAACCTGATCAGCCTGGTTTTGATTAGCATTGTCTAATATGCCATTAAACACAGAGAAAGAGACAAACACAGAGAGGAAGAGGGAGCATTTTGAGAATCTCTAGTCTGGGTTCTTTTTTTTTTTTTTTTTTTTTTTTTTTAATCATTTCATTGTGAGCCAATGGGAAAATGGGCTGCCTCTGTTAAGATGCTTTGAGGTCTACAATGGCTGAATGGTTACATGAGAGTGTTTTGATGTTGCAGCAGGTAATTCATGGCGCATTGGCCTAAAGCCGGCCACAGAGCTATGCCAGATGATAAATAACACGGATTTTGTCAATAATGTCTGTTCATGTCAGTAAAGCCTTTCTCTCTCTCTGAGGATTTTATTTTTCTGAGAGGCTCTTAAGGGGAAATTGTCATGTTTTCATGTTAAAGGCGTGCTTTTATCTGTTTGTTTTCCGGGGTGCTTAAAGTTGTTTACTGTGCTGTGTGTGTGTGTGTGTGTGTGTGTGTGTGTGTGTGTGGGGGGGGGGGGGGGGGGGGGGGGCTTTAGTCTCTGCATGTGTATGTCAGTGAGTGTGTGTGTGTGAGAGAAAGAAACACCTAACCATGGATGATGCAAAAAAGAGGCAGCAATTCGACATCTAAGCCTTAATGTATCACTGTAGCAGAAATACTTGTGCCAATAAGAGGGCAAAATTTACCAGTGGCCTACTTATCTTTGATCACGAAGAGCTGCCATTGATTCTCAGCCAAATGTTGACATAAAATAAGTCAAACGTGCAGATGACCTTTCTGAGTCTCCCAGAGCAGAGCAGGGGCAAGGTACAAAAGCTGGCAGAGTGTGTGGTGGAAATTATTCCTCCTTGACATTTCACAGACCTCGGCCCACCGTTTTTTTTTTTTTAGCATTCCAGTCCAGGCACCAAAGAGAAAATGTCACCTTTTTTATTTACTTGGGGGAATACACCGATTAAATGTGACTTTAAGGCCAGGTCATGATAGCTGCTGTCTACCACTGCCATGGTTGTGCACGAGTCAACACACAGTCTCACACACTTTGTAGGAATGTGTCCTCATTGTATCGGTGACATTTTAAATAATGCTGATGCTTGACTCTGTTGAGGTAACCTTTCTCACGTAGGCAATTTAGAATTAGTCTCTGTAGCTTTCTGAACTAACTGCACTGACCTGTGAAACCACAGTTGGACCTTTATACATTAGAGGTTAAAGTCACTCGGCTCTTGTAAGTAGTCCTGTCACAGCTTTCAGTACAAACAGCCCTGTTTATCCCTTTAACATCACAACTTTGACTCTGCTGTTTACTATAAACTCATCTTAATAGGTATTCCCGGTATTCCCTCAAGAATTATAATCTTCTCGTTAGAGCATTGCTTTTTAAAGCGCACTTGCAAAGTAATCCTCCCCTTACAAATGCCAAAATATCATTAACTTTAACGGGGAAAACATTGTTTTAATATTGCCTTCAGCAGGGCAGGAGTCAGAGGATCAGAAATACTGAGGTCATAAGTCTAAGATTCTCCCCAACTCACTTATTAAATAAAAAATAGAGATTATGTGAAAATGTCAAATCTACTATTTACTTATTATTTTTCTTTAAAAAACAAAAAAAAAAAACCCCATCATGTGTAATAGTTTTCATTTGAGGAAAGCACAGTTCATCAGAGTAAATGCAGCCCAGTCAGTCTCAATTAAGTTGACTGACCACTAAAACCAGTGTGTGTCAGCAGAAGTTGGCACATGGAGTTCTTGGGTTGAGCAATCTAAGCTCTAAACCACAAACTTATAACACTGGAAGTTCAAAGCCATTTGCAACATTTGTCAAAAGAGAGAGACTCTGTCCTCCCCACAGCTCATCCACATGCAGTTGCATTAAGCAATGATGCATGAGACATATTTTTTTCAAACAACCAGAAATGCCTGTTCTTCTGTCGGCCCAGTTTACTAGTTATGAGATTTTAAGCCTTAATTTTTGACTGGGAAAGTATTTCTGGTAATTCTTTGAAAATGGACAAATGGCAAATCTGACTTTCAGGTGACAGAGTACCCAAATTGGCAGCAGAGACACAATTTCTCAGGCAGTTGTGGAGCAGTTCTTTGTGGTCTGCCCTGCTGAAAAAAAAAACAAAAAAAACAGGCTGAATGGTAAGTCAAACCAGATTCAGAGCTGTTTTCACATCCCTAAAAAAGATTGCCTGCCATAAAACGAGCCTTGTGTTTCCCAATTCTGTCTCTTTCCTCAGACAAAATGAAAATATCAGCTTATGGTGCACAAAATTATCAATTAGTGTTTTCTCAGCAGCTCAAAACCCAGTGATTAATAATAATAATTAGACATTATCAAACAGAGACACAGCACCAAAGGTCATTATCTCAGTGACAATGAGGCATTTCAGGAACATCCTACACAGCCAGATCTTCTCTGCCAAGTTCCACATTTTACTGTAGTTTACGTGACTTGGACGGAGTTCAGTCAGCGAACCCTGTGGAATCGTGACTTGATGTAAAAGTGTACGATTTTATGCAAGAAACAGCAGATCAAAAATAACTGATGCAACATATTAAATTGGACAGGAAATGTCTCTGAAGCACAGGGGATCTTCATCTCTTTTCCCCGTCTTTCCTCCCCCTCTGTAATTAGTGCTTTTTCAGTTTTTCCAGCAATGTTTTCATCAGTGCATTGCATTGCTATAGCCTCAGCTGAGAGAGAAAGAGGGGAGGGGGGGAGGAGAGAGAAGGTCCTCTGTGGCTGTTAATAGTTCTCATCTCTCCCCTGGACTCTCCTTTAATTGCTCTGCTCTGCCTGCAGGGTCATTATTACTCTGATCAAGTGCAACTCTGTTTTTCACTGCTTTTCATGAATATCATTTTCCAAAACATCTGCTTTGAGGTTTCTCAGGCAGGGGATCAAATTTGATCACCTAACCCGATGTAAATATGTGAGAGGACTTGGCATTAGCAGGACACAATATCTTTCATATGCGGGGCTTTCAAGTCTTCAGCAATTTTAACATCGAAAACACTTTGAAGTTGTTGTTTTTTTCTCTCATTTAGTTGCTTTTAATCAGACAAAATGCCTTTCGAGGTTTCGACACTCAGCGGTCAGAGAACATAGATTAATTCTGCAACCAAGTGTGATTGTAAAAGGTCCCAAAATCCTATCATATTTGTATCTTCCTAATAAAAATGGAACTCTGCTCCCCTGGTCCTCCTTTCTAATTGCTCTCCTATGTCTCATGGGTTATTATTGCTCTGATCAAGTGCAACTATGTTTTTAGAGTTTTTTTTTTTTTTTTTAAATGTCATTTAGCCCAAGTAATAGCCCCGATTTTCCCAGCAAAAAGAGCTTCTTTCTTTCTGTCTTTCTTTCTTTTTTTTAACATAAAATTCATTTGGAGACTAAAAGCACAGTGCAACAAAAAGGGAAAGGAAATATTTCAGTCCTTCAGTAAGAATAAATGTGTGGAATCTCATTGTTTGCAAAGGATACAGCTAAAGCACACACTGATTTGGGCAAAGAAGATGGAAATACATGTAGCACATCAAGAAGTACAAATAATGCACCTTTTTCATTTTTATCTTACTGTAAAAAAAAAAAAAAAAAAACTCCTCCACAGCCACTACAGTGATATTATTATACAGTAAGGTGTTTGAGTGCAGCTGGCAGGGTGCATTTGCTCTTGTCATTCAAAGTTATGCATTTAGACAAACATCACCTATTGATTGCTGGCAGCTCTTGACATTTAAGATCACATCAAGGTTTCATATATTGGCAGAAAAGGTTGTCATGGTTAAAGGTAGAAGGTGCCATATGTGAAGCACCTAACAGATTGGATTTGACATTTTTTCAAATGTGTTGACTTGATAAAAATCTTGAGTGTGCTGCAGAGGGGGCAAAGACTTCTGTACTGTTATTTCTTCAAACGGCTTACATTAAAAAACACATGACAAATGCCACCATAAGTACAAAATAAAACGTGAAATAACAGAGACAAACATGATTATATCTTAGCTATATTTAACTTGATAGTAACTGCATTTTGATAAGCAGCCAAAACATAAACCTGCCTGAAACCAAAGGTCTCTCAATCACAAGTATAAAGAATTACAGGACGAAGACTGAAATGTTGTTTGCCAAACGGTAGTCAATCATGCACACTCTGTGTAGAGAGCAATCTACCATGCAGCCGTTGTCAAATAAACAAGTGGATCCTCAAATATGGAGGGGCTTATCTCCTTCCTTCCTATCCTTTCCATTCCCTTGATGTTTTCGAGTTTGAATGGTTTCATTAGTGTGGCTCTGAATGCAGAATTTAGTGAGTAAACACTCTTATAAACTTCATACCATCTTCAGAACTAAACATCTGCCTGGCCAGAATTTGCTATTGGATTAAGAGTCATCTGATGCATATTATACCAGATAAACAGTGGGAAAAAAGAACATTTGGTAGGATAATTTAGTTTCAATAATTCTCAACTCAAATCTCAATCTGCTTCCTTCAAAGGAGAGGCAGGTACAGCAGAGTTTGTTAATAAAACCAGCTCTCGGCCATGTCTTCATATCATATCTTCACCATAATGTCAAGGGTTCAAAGGTGAGTCTGCTATTTTGGGATTAATCAAAACAGGACATGTAGCAGGACTTGCTGCAGTGAATATGCATATGTGTGATTATGTGTTGTTCTCTCTAACATTTGCCTACTGCTTCATTTTAGGCAATATTGTGCCTCAGCTGCATCTGTTTTAAGATGAAATGTAATGTGTGTGTCAAGGATTAAAAGAAAACATTCATGTCCAAGGTGTGACTGGCTGCCAGTAGGGCAGTAATAAATACCTTCCTCTGCCAAAGACAAAGCTGCCTCAGTTTTCAGATGACAGTGTCCCCAAAAGCAGCTCGATTATTCGCTTGGCTGAGTTGCAAGACCTGCAACAATATTGTCAAATATACTTCTTTAGATGCACAGACAGTCTCTTGCCTATGATACAATTCAGCAATGTGGTGAGAGGCTCCAAAAGCACATTTTACATCCAATTTCCTTGGGCTGCGCAGCCTGGCAGCCTGCAGGCAGGACACTTGAAGCAAAGGATTCTGTAATGGTTGCATAGCTGTTGAAACAATTTGTTATGCAACCTCTTCAGTACAGAAAAGAAATGCAAGGCACAGTTGTATTTTAGAGAAAAACATCATATATACTCTCCTACAATGACTGAGAACTGTACAAACGCCTCTTTATTATATCATACCTCTAGACTATGTGCTCTCATTGCTTGTCTCATTTTACACATCATTTGTAAACCTCTAACTAATTCCTATGCTACTGTATGTGTAATTCATGTGTGTTGATGTGTTTACTATGTGTAAAGGTGAATCGCATGTGAAAAATGTTGGTTCCACAACACCCACTGATGAAGAATCAACTCATACACAGGGCAGAACATTTTAAGCCACATCATTTTCTCTCAATGAGACACAAGCATAATACTCACACCAAACAATAAACATTATCGCCCGCTCTTTATAACATTACATGGATCCAATTGGCCTGTGAGTATGTGTGTGGAGATGACTGGAAGGTTATCTAAAATAGAAATTTCTTCCAGCTACATTCTTAAATGCTGTCAGGATTGTAATTATTTATCAAAAGTCTCATGCTGTGAGTTAGGCCGTGCCCTCTCGCCCACCAATAAATAGAGAAACGCCTCAAAAGAAAATGAATTTCACAAGGAGCCTCACTATACAAAAGCAAGGATCAGAGAGATGACCGCAATACATGAACATACATGTTAGAGTGTAATTGTTTACATATATAAACATATATAACATACATATATAAAAATGGCTTTACATTGGGGTTTCAGGATGATGAGAGAAAGCCTCGAGAACAGTTATCAATGAAGCTGTTCTCTTTCAATTAAAATGTGTGTCTGTTATTTGACAGGTGAAAGATTAATTTACACTTAAAGACAGGAAATGACAAGTAAAGCTATTTTTTATTATTTGACAGAAAATTATTTGCAGTGTGTACCTTATTAATATCAGGACAGTCTTATGCACTATTATATGTAAAATGGGAATATTTTAGCATGTAACTGAAACAATGCACTGTAAGCAGGCTTCATCATTCCAGGACTCGTGAAGTTGTTATTTAGAGAAAAGCACTAGTAAACTTTTTTTTTTTTGCATTTTCGGCAAAGCTGGCAATTAAAGCTGAACACACTTGTGAATATACTTGACATATACTCTTCTGATAACATTATACACACACAGGGATCCCGAAGACAGAATGTCAATAAATCAAAATTCAAATTGAATCTGCCAATCAGATCGCTTCCCTCAGGTCAATCTGCCAGCCATATTGGTTTTCAGGAGGTCAGGGTTCATTCAGCAGAATCCTATCTTGTCAATATATCACAGTGTAGTTTCCAGTCAGCATATGGTGTGTGTGTGTGTGTGTGTGTGTGTGTGCCTGCGTGTGTGTATGTGTGTTCCCAGCAGACTTGCCACTGGCCCTGTTTCGACAACAGATCAGTGTACAATCTAAGGGAAGAAAGTCAGTCCATTGATCCACAGCACAGGAGACATCAAAAGATCCATAGGAGAAAGAGCAGAAAGAGGCAGTGAGGGCTAAGGGTATTTATATTTGAGTGTGTGTGTGTGTGTGTGTGTGCATGTGCACAGAGAGAGAGAGAGAGAGAGAGAGAGAGAGAGAGAGAGAGAGAGAGAGAGAGACAGACAGAGAGACAGATACAGAGAGAGAGAGAGATCACAGCTTTCATTAATTTTTTATTAAAAGGCAAAGGCAATCCCAACTTTCCACTTTATATAAGACAAGAACGGAATATTTTCCTCATCATCCAGGATAACTGAATGATTTTGTATTTTGTTTACAAAAATAACTGTTTCTTTGCTGTTCAGTGTTTCCTCTGTGTGTGAAAAACAGCTGGAAAAACAACCAGAGCAACATCCATTACTGTGATTTGGTTGGCTGAGGGAGGGAATTAGAGATGTTGTAATGCCCTGGCAACACACACACACACACACACATAGAGATCCTGAAATGAGTGACTTGCCAAATCTCTGGGTAGCAACACGGGCCCTGTGCCTAAAAGTCTTTATGTGCGTCCGTGTGTGTGTGTGTGTAAAGGAAAAGAGAGAGAGAAGAAAAGAGAGAGAGATTGAGATTGAGAGAGAATAATGTAGTGCCATTTGAAAAAGGCTCAGTGCACCAAAACAACATTTCAATTACCATTCTGTTACATCAACCACTTAAGTTTCAACCACTCCTTCAACCAATGCACATAAACAAACATGCTCCTACACACACATATGGGCGCACACACTGACTCTTACACCATTCATCCTCTGATTGTGACACAGCACACAAAAAGAAAATGTTCACCATTGTGTTTATGGCAAGAGATAAATGACACATTGAAAGACGGGATGAATAGAGGCAGGCAAGGAAAGGGAACCTTGATTTAATGTGCTTGCAGGGAGCTGTTACACCCTGAACTTTCCTAATAAAGTTACTTTGTCTGCCAAACAGCTCCATTAAGAGCATTTGTAAAGCAATATATTAGTGCTGTCATCACAGTCACAGTGAAAATGTTCCTTACTTATTAAGAACAGCAACCAGAGACAAGAGGACCTTACAATCACTGCAGAATGGGAGGAAAATGAAGGTCATGCAGTGGATCTGGAGTTCAATGGTGAAGTCTCACTCAAGGCCATGCAGAGCTAGTTTAAGTGCTGATCAGACAAACAGCAGCTCTAAACTAAACATGTGATTTGTTAAATTAACAAGGAGAATGCAATTTTTAGTCATCATGCCTGTCCATCAACTAAATTTGTCCAAAGCAAAATATCTGTATCCCTGATCCACAGATGATTAACAGTGTTTTTGCTGACATCCAGCCAACTGTCTAGATACATCATGTGACCAAAATTTTCCTTTCACCAATATGTGTTCCACATTAATGGCCAGGAGAGCAGTGGAGAGTTATGAGTAATATGAGTAATGTGATGCATTACAGCAGCCATAGATGGCATGTAATATTAAGGGATATAAATTCCCTTGTAAACTTTTCTGTTGCTCCCAGTAAAGTAGTTTGTTTAGTTGTGTTTGTGTCCAGTCTCTAATACATTCATCACCAAAGTTATTAGTTGGTCTTCAGCTGACTCCATCCGTTGACTGTCAACTGATGCAACAGGAGGCAACTGCTGAGAAATAGCTCCCCTGCTGTCTATATTTATACACAGCCTGGTGTCTCTGCTGCTTTCCCCCTCTCTCTCACTCATACACACACACACACACACACACACACACACACACACACACACACTAATTTAGTATAGTTCTAGCCCACAGGAATTAATGTTTGGGCTCTAAATGAACAACTTGAAGATTTCCCAAAAGAATCTGTCATATAAGTGATGAACAGCTTCATCTGTATTCCAGGTCAGCTTCATGCAGGTGTCGGTAAATCCGAATCATGATATAACACAAACATGTAAAATCTGTGTATGTGTTTGTGTGTGTCTGTTTGCGTGTCTGCTTGGAAAGTGATTTCACCAAAATGTACCATTTACGCCCCGAACTGGCTGTATGGATGTCCTCCCATCCTCCCCCCTGCTGCCTGATTTATCTTCCATACAAACGACACTAACAGCCCTGGGTACAATATAGCTTAAAGCTGGCACATGGCGAGGGCACGCTGGGTCGAAACGAGACAAGCACACACACGCACACACTCGCACAAAAGGGGATGGCAGACGGGACAGGGGTAGAGCATCTGCTCTTTAATTAAAATGAGAGGGGGGCCCACAGACAATCAGACAACATCAGAATGGGGCCCATGTGCAGACACACACAGACACAGACACACACGAAAAAACAGACCTCTGTTGTTAGTCCATGGAGTAGAAAACTGCCCCCTGCTGCAAACTTAAGACGCACAGAGGTAGGAGTGAGAGAGAGACAGAAATATGGAAAGAAAATACATAAAAAGAAATGAATAGGAGAAATTAGAGGTAAATTAAATGAGAATACTAAATAAGGCACGGTCGATCTCAGAGCCTAGAATGAAGATTGAATTATTTCTATCAACACCAACCATAAGGTTACAATTAACTGATTCATCACTTATTAAACCTGACCTCCAGAACTTTTCTCTTGAACATATGATCTGCTGGGTGACATGGAATCAAGAAATCATCTAAATGTTTCTCTTGAACGACAAGAAAACAGTTACAGAATAGTTTCTTTACTGCACACACACAACATAAGTGCACTTAGAGGATGACACTGAAGTCCTACAGTAAGCAAACATATTGAAAAATAAATATTTTTTTATTATGGTGGTGTGGAAATTGATTACAGACCAGAGGAAATTTCAAAAGAAACGACAGAAAAGAAATAGGAATGGAAATGGTTGCACTTAAGATGATTTTAGGAGTATGTGAGACTGTGGTTTTATAAATGGTTTCAATGCAAGTGTTTCATTTCATGCATCAAAGACACAGTGAACGGCTAAAGTACATAGATATGTTGTTAAAAGACAGCACATATACTGCATAATGTACTGTGTAATGTATCTTCAATGGGACCTGCAGGTTTTTTCCTTTTTTTTTTTTAGTAGTTCATAAATTCCTCACTTTAAACTTCTCTTGATCCAGACATTCACATACTTCTGGTCGAGGAAATGTCTTTTTATGCTTATGTGTGTTTGTACGAACACACGTCTCTCCGTAGGAGTGTGTGCATGTGTGCACTGTGGACGTGCAACCGAATCCATAGGGTCTCTCTGGGGACTGTCTCTCTGGAAGAGAGTCAAACAGAGTGAGCAGGACCCCATATATCTACTGTGACTAACAGGATTAAACCTGAGTGGGTAGGGAGACAGATAAAAAAAAAAAAAGGAGGGGGTGGGGGGCAAGGAGAGAGAGAGAAAGATAGAGCGAGTGGGGGAAATCTAGTCCTCGTCTTTCATACCGATGAAAGAAAGAGAAAAAGAAGAGCGATGAGGTTATGAGTATCAAAAGGAGGTGGGAAAGAGGAGGAGTAGGGCGAGAAGGGGAGGATGATGAGAGGAGGGTGATCAGTCTTGCTGAGATGATGGGAAAGGCAGTGCATGTGGATTTTTTTGCATTTGTGTATATGTATGTGTAGACATTTTATTTTATGTGTAGCTACAGTATGACTCCAATTTCCTACATGGAAGAATGATGCAGCTTCCATTAGCCCTGCAGGGCATATATGCACCTAACCCCTCCCTAGAGCAATTTAAGAGCAATTTAGAAATGCTTTCACACTTTAATGCCCTTAACACTACTGAGTACACACACTCACA
Source organism: Caranx ignobilis (assembly GCA_021432705.1). Lineage (NCBI taxonomy): Eukaryota > Metazoa > Chordata > Actinopteri > Carangiformes > Carangidae > Caranx > Caranx ignobilis. The sequence goes on along the minus strand of MU270012.1, from coordinate 2,388,060 downwards.
CACACATGGATATACATAGGCATGTACTGCAGGGAGCATAAATGCAGGAAGAACAGGTCAGCAAGATGTACCATTACTAATCGCACAGCATCTAATAATGGATTAATACTTAAAAATATTATTCGGCCATGGTGAGAGAGAAGGAGAGAGACAGAGAAAGAAAGATAAAGCGTTTTTTTTTTTTTTTTTTTTTTTTGCATGCTGGGTAAAATATATTTTCCATAAGCCAGTCCTCTGCAAAGTCTGCAAAGGGAGCCCTGCTCAGCTGGTTTTATACATTAAGACCTTGCAAAAACTAATTTACCACAAGCACTGCACTCTCACTTAACACATGTGGAGCATTTTCCAGATGTTATATTACTTGATCCGTTTGGGTTTCCTCTGGAAGCCACCAAATATCCTGGGAGTGTTTAGATCATTTTTCTGTAGCAATAGCCGTAAAAACTGTGAGACTTTGCACCAAGAAGTGCAAAATTTGCTTAGCAATACATTTAGCAGTAGTAGTTAATGCATTGCAGGTTCCATGGGTGAGAGAGGTAGAGCAGATGGCGAAGATCAAAATGAATGATCAGATAGGAGAGCATGATTTCCCAAAGCACTGCTCACTTATGGAAGTACATCGGGGCTGTCAGGAAAACCCCATGGTGAAGCAAGCACAACACACTGCAACTGGTAGTCGGCAAGAGGTATGAGTTTATCTTAATGACAACAACTGATGGACAGACAACAAGCTGCCATCACCAGCTTTTCAAATTTACTCATACACCCTGAGTCTGTGGAAAAGATGCTTCTGAAAATGATAATTGATATGTATTGTTAGGTGACACGGAGACAGATAGTGACTGTCCTTCAACAGGACATCTCTGATTCCAGACATCCACTCTGCTAAAGAGTCTGGAAATGTTAGAGAAGAGGCCTTAGGCTGGTTCATCTCCTGAGGACATCTTAAAAAAAAAATGTAGATCAAAGTGATTGAGAGAGGATCAGCAAGAGGTCTGACCTCGTCAACCTTGTTCACATCCCAAATCGGTGCACAGTGGAGACAGTGTGTGAGTGAAGAGGAGCAGCAGCAATTTCCACTCCCTCCTCCGAGCGCCCTGTAATCACTCAGCTCCCAGCGGCTGTGGGATTTCTATCTGCTCTTCCTTGCTGGCCAGGCAGAGAAGAAAACCTGTTCGCTCTGCAGCATCGCTCCAAACAGGTTCCGTTTGTCTTATCACCGTAATGGTAACAAAGTGTGAGTGCTGCCCCACAGTTGCATTATGGGCTGTGTTCTCTGCACTCAGTGAGAAGTGAAGTTAGCAGTGGCATATGCATTTACACAGTCAAGTGGAAATTCAGATTGTCCTTAGGCAGCAAAGACAAACAAACTGTTTCCAAAGTGACACAGCTCTACTTTTTTAATGCACAGAGACAGGAGGAAAACATTCAAGTGACCAGGAGGAAAATAAATGAATCATTCTCACTTCCTGGTAATTCTGATCTTTCACACACAGACACACAAGGAGCACGACATGTTGTTGTAGCAAATGTCTGCACTGTCACTAAAGAGAGCACATCCATGGGCTGTTTATGTCTCTGGATGTGTTGAAGAAAAACACACCAAGAGTCCAATTTACAGAAATCAAGCAAGACAGAAATTCATGGTAATGGACCCCGGACTCCACGACCACCACTGGAGTTGTGTGTTGTAGCTGGGATGGGCATACTGTTTTGAATCTTTACAAGCAAGAAATGTAACATGTGACGGCTTTGCAGTGCAAATAAACTAAAGGTCACACTAACATCAAAATGTATTTACACACAGGGCATGCTTACATTCACCATATCTAATTGCATGTCAGCCCCATGCTAGAAGCCTCTCTGCCATAAAAGCATATCCACAGGTAGCACAGAGGTCTGTCTTTTTCATGTCTCTACAGCCGCTGTCACTTCTCTTTGTACATCGATGGAATGAATCCCATAAATCAAACTGTTGAGTCAAATGAGTTCAGGGCTCATCCCCATCGCTGTGCTCTCCCCTTGCTTCACCTGCCAGTGGTTTAATTGCTCCTGAACTGAGCATTCAGCCTCTTCAGCGGCAGCGACAGCACCTGAGTGGACGACATGGAGGAGAATGCAGTGGCACTGTCTTGTCCCTGGCTGTCGAAGTGAACCAGAGTGTTGCTGTAATAAAAGCAAGCGAGCTCAGTTGACTTGCCCTGGATGAATAAAGGTTGATACACAATAAACGCTGATGACTGATAGGAACATTCAGAGAGATTATATAGCGCTTGTAGCCTACACAGGATGCCATGAGGAATCTGAGAGAGGTACTGGAAAGTGGAGATACTATTATAATAGGAATAAATCAAGCTACACGGTGGGGCTTGAAAATGAAACCTGACGTGAGCCATAAATCTTCAGGGATGTAAATAAAGCAGGACCAGAAATGAGATATTAGAACTTTGGTATTAAATGACAGAGCTACTCCAACTTAAAGATACTTGTTATTTTTACCCAAGAAAAAAAAAAAACACTACCAAAAACAAACATACTCCAAGAAAGAGGTTGATAGAGAGAGAAAAAGATTAGAGAGCAAAGGAAAGGGGCAGAAAGAGAAATGAATGCAGACAGTAGACAGCATGAGAGAGAGAGAGAGACAGGGATTATGGGTACTTTTCTTTTGCAGCCTCATCACAAACAAATAAGCTGAGCGTCAAGAGCCAGCCAGGCAATTAATATTCAAGGAATTAGTTTTCTTTAAAAAAAAAAAAAAAAATAGGAGGGGTGCGGATTTAGATTCTTTTCCCCCTTTTGCAGCATGAGGATCCATTTTGTGAGCTTAGGCTATAAACAGCTTGAAATCACTTTGACAGCCTGCTCTATCTCATGGAGTACACACACACATACACACACATACCATGAGGGATTTTAATTTCAACCTGTGAAATTGTAATTGCCTCTCCTGTAACAGGCAAAGGAATGTGGGAAGATGGAGCGCAAACTCTCTTGTATCGGTTCTGCCAGTCCGAGTTTTTTTCTTCTTCTTCTTCTTCACCTTTGTTATTTATTGATCTTTTTTTTCCTCTAAAACTTGTTTTCCATTCTTATCTTTCTCTCTCCATTCTGCTCTCCGTCCTCACGCTCCTCTGTGCTCAGATCTGTTTGTCTCATGGTGATGAGGCGAGCTGGCAGAGCTGACATTAAATTAACTGAGCTATCAACGACAGGAGGGGGGGCAGGAGAGGAAGAGAAAAAGGAAGAAACAGGAGAAAAAGAAGAGGAGTGTAAAGAGGGAATAAACACAGAGGAGAGCAGAGCAAGGGAGAGTGATAAAAGAGAAAAAATACCACAGGGTGAAAACCTGCAATGACACAAGAATGTGACGAAAATGTCTTCAGGGCATTAGGATGCCATTTTTATTTTTCTTCTTTTGTTTATTCTTTATTTGTGACTGCTCTGGCTGCAAGGCTGCCCTGTGAATGACTTCTCAACTCTGTACGTGTGATTGTTGTTTCACAGCATGCTGGAGAGACCTCCTGCCTCACTAACTGTCAACTGTCAACATTCAACTTGGGGGAAGAAAAAAAAAATCTCCCAAAGCCAAAGGAAAAACAGGCATGAAATGTTTGCATGTGTGTGTAATTTGTTGTGATGTTAAGTCACTTTTAACCTGTCACAGCTCAACTCTCACTTAGACACACAAGGTGAAGGTGTTCCTAGAGGAAAAGGAAGACGAAAGGAAAAAAAAAAACAGGGAGAGGGAGAGGGATGATGTAGTAGCAGAGAAAGATGAGAAAAGAAGGAGTGATGGGCTGCTGCTGCTGCTGGAACGTTGTTATGCAATGTGCTGACTTTCTTTCAGTATGCTACAGATGCCTGGATGCATCAGTCACTGCCTTTTCGTCACGATGTCACTGTTGCAGGAGGGAAAAAAAACCTGAGAGCTTTGATTTCCTGATATTCAGCTTATAAACAAGGCAAATGAGATAGTCAGGAGTTTTACAAAGGCATGCAGAGCTAAAAATGTGTCACACTGATGAGATACATGAGGGGATGTTTAGTTCATCTGATCATCTTGCTCCACAAAGGCCACATAGGTCATAGATCGATGGAAACATTCATAGCTGGATGGAGACACCAGTTTAGACTTGACACTGGTCTTTGATATGGAAATCCATGGATAATAGTTTTTTTCAGTAAAAGCAGACATACTCTGTTGAATATATGTTCAACACCTAAAGATTTTTTTAAATGGCTTCACAGATGCTTCAGCCTATTGAATACTGTCAAATACAGATTAGACAGTTTATGCAAGTGAAAAGCACAGTAACAATTTAAATATGTATGTATATACTTTTCTTTATACTTAGTCTAAGCAAAGTTAGCCCACAGTTTCTTTTCCCTTATTATGGTCTGGTTACATCACAGATGAATTTGCTTTAGGATGTAAGAGGAAACTTTGACGCACAATGAGTCAGTGACGCTTCATTCTTTCAAGCAGAACTGACAAACACACTAGTCACTGTGCTGTCAATCGACTTGTCAATGCATTTTTAAACTAGAAAGGTCAGACACTTGTACACTTACACCAGAACAAATTTCCATTCACATTTTTCTTTTTACAATGTTGAGAATGACTTCCATCATCAGCAAAATGAAGTTATACAGTGGACAGAAGTCTCGTAAGTGTATATGATTTATAGAGTTTGTATAGGAAGTCTGTTTTGAAAGCAATGGTGTACTGTAGGTTGTGTAGAAGTTCATGTGAACACAATCATCAACAACTTTTATAGTGATATTTCTCACATGATGCTTTCAGAGTCAAATCTGAGACGTGATACAAGTTATTAACTCCGCTCATCCAGTCCTGAAAAAGCCCATTCAGTCTGTAATGCTTGACTGTGATGTGGTTCAAACACTGTGACATGTCTTCAATTAGTTGTGGTTGCCATTATTCAGGCTTGGCAGGAAAGCATCAGGACTCTGTGCAACTCTTGTTCACTCTCTTAAATGTACTTTTATTGCTCTTTTATGGCTCTTTCTCACACAATTACCCCCCCCCCCCCACACACACACACACACACACCCTTCACATACATATCTCAATCTCTTCCTTCCCTATCACTTATTTCTAATTAGCAGTTAATAAATTAGTTCCACCATCAGCAACAGGATCTGCTTGCCCCGGCTTTGAGTGTGTGTGTGTCTTTATAATTCCATCAAACATCAGTTGGCAGCTTCCCGCCAAAATCGAAACATATGTCTTTCAATTGATTTTTCCTTCATTCTAAAGATTGTATGACAAGGTCACATCAGAGTACCAGAGTGGGGCACAGTCGACTCTCAGGTAACAGATAGCATGAATGATGCCTAATTACAAGCAGGTTATATCAAAGTATGAGGACACACTGAAAGAGAGGAGAAAAAAAAGATTGTCACAGAGTAGGGACAGGTTTATTACAATGACTGCTTTGCCTACTCTGTGAAAATGTACTTAGATACAATGATGCTTTGTGCTAAATGCAAATGTCAGCAGGCTAACATACTTACAGTGATGATATTTAGCAGGTGTAGTGTTAAGCATGCTGTGCGCCAGAGTTCATGGCAAGGTGTTTTGGTCAAATCCACAAAAATCTACCTCATGTCAGTACAAGAGGAGACGTCAGGGGATCATCAAAGACAATGGGATGCATTATTCAGCAGCCATGTATATGCTGGGCCAATCCGATCCATCCAATCAAAACAGCAATCCAGCCAATAGTTGAGATATTTCACTCTGGACCTCAAGTGTGGACTGACTGAGTGACAAGGAGCCACGCTGTTTGTATGACTAGGCTATGGCTCTTTAGTATGAGAGAGACTCTGCTGTACAATATATACAGTCAGTATACTATATGACTACTTAATCATGATGAATAAGGCTGCAAGGCTAAGAAATGTGTGTTACACCAGATCTGGTTTTGGGCTTGAGTCCAAAAATTCAAGGCTGTGCATCGCTCTGGGAGGCTGTCTGTCCAAGATGAGAGGGAGGAGTGGTGGTTACCTTCTGCTGCACACATGCAAAATGTTTTTCCAATTACAGATATCAGTCTGCAGCAGTGGCTGCAGTTTGTCTATCTGTGGAAAGGACTCTTTACGAAGAGCCTTGTAAGCACTAGAACCTTAGAAAACAGTAATCTCCCTTTGAGAAGGTTGTCATTAAACATTAACAATGTAGTTATGTAAATGAGCATTGTTTCATGTGTGGACAGCACCACAGGAACATTTCACCATGGCAACAAACCAGCCCTCGGGAGTCTCAGGCAATGTACAGTTATTTCCATGACAACATCATTAAAAAGTTTCATGGCTGCCAACTGAATTGCTCTAATAAACATTAGCAGAAGGAAAACAGCCGAGAGACCTCAAGGTGACTTCTCGCTTTTATCGTAATACTTGTTTAAATAGATGCAATGTGCAGTGCTGCTGTTTGATGAAAAATATTAAGATAGAACAGCTGAGATGGTTCATTAAGCTAAACCCTGATAAATGTCTTATACTGTGATAATGACCAAAGTTTCCTCTCAGTTACTTTTTTGACCCTTCTGAAATGTGACTCCTCTGTCTGACGGCATCTATATCTGAAAGAGAAAAGGGAACTTTGAGTTGTCCAAGAGTTTCATGAGAAGCTTTTCATTAAGTTTCCATGAACCCTAACACTTTGACCGTAAACTTCTAACATATGGGATTTGGAGACACTCTTAAGGAAAACTTCTGCAGCACAGTTAATGTGCTTTGTGTCTGGATTTTGGGAGAAAATATTTCACAATGAATCACATCATTTCAGGCTTATTAAACCAAAGCACCCATGTTTTTTCAAGTCTTTCAGCCACATGACTTAAATGAAAATTTAATTCACTCCCTGTTATACCAACAATATACAACCTAAACAAATGCAATGTCAAGAGACGTTAAAGCTTCTGTAAAGCTAAACAGACAGAAGTGTCTTTAAAATGGACTTCAAACTAATGACAGCTTTTAACACTAAGTAACACTGCAGTGCTGCCACGTCCCTGTGTGCTTATTAAAGAGCTTTCAAGAACAATGCTGTGTATGTGTAGAGCTAAAATGTTGACTTTGGTCCCCTGTCCCACTGGTGAATACAAACACCCTTAACCGCTCAAAGTCAAAGATGTGTAAGCCCATCAAACACACACACACACACTGACGCAAAACCACAGACACACTAAGACATACACACTAAAACAGAACTGGCAACCCACCAAGACACTCAATAGAGCCAATCTCTCTCTCACACGGCGGGCTGTGAATTCCCAGTTTGCTTTGCAGCGACAACGGGGGTGTGTGCGCGTCTGTGTTTGTGTGTGTATATGTGTATTTGTGTGTGTAGATAAAAACCCAGCAATCACTGAACACAGGCACAAGGGCCACCAAAGTAAATGCTTGGACGAAGCTGGCATGAAGACTCATGTACACTCACACACACACACACAGCACAGCACATATGATTAGGAATGGATATGCTTGCCAAGTCATTTTCCCCTCTGTTCCAGAAGGCACTGAAGTGCTTAGCACACAGTGAGCAGACCCCTCAGCCTATAGAAATGGAAAGGCAGGGTGAGACGGAGAGAAAGAGGGAAGGGTGGGAGGTGGAGACAGAAAGCAACAAAGCATGTTGGTCACCAAAATTGCAAAAATTAATTGGTCACAGCCGTGTGGGCTTGCATTTGCATCCAGCAATTGCACTTGGGCGTAGTTGCAGGAAATTAGATACCTTTGTTTTTCACAAATTTTAGGTTAACACTCATGTGCAAATATGCAATTTCATAATCATAATCTTCCCCACTGCCTCCTCAGTTAATAGGTTGACTACTCTGACATTTATAATAACGGTTATAGCGTTCAGCATGAGTTAAATAGCTTGTTGTCGTGACTGTGATGAAAACAACAGACATTTCCATTGAGATTATTGAAAAAAATATATTAAGTAATAAAATATTGAAAAAAAGATCTGATGACAAACTGTAAATAAAAGGTGCACACCTTTGCGCTCAACATGACATAAATCTGACATTTGTAGGGCATCAATCAGGAAATAATGGCTTGGGTTTGTCAGTATGCCAACAGATGAGTTTGTCTGAAATGAGCTGAAGAAGATTGTAGTAGAAAAAATAGGTGATAAAAAATATGAGATAGTGAAAAGTCATCAAAAACAATCTTTTATATTCCTAGTACATAGTGTTTTTGTAGTCTGAGAAGCAGCATAACAGCTGTATGTCACACACACTAAACAGGCTGTTATGCACTTGTTTTTGGTTTTGCCTTGCACACTGTAAAGTGGTGTCACAGTTAAGTGCAGAATTTGATGAAAAAGAAGGATCTTCTGTCCTTGTCTCTGTGTTTCTTCAAACTAAAGTAGGACTAGCTGCTAATTAGGGCAACACACACATACACATACACACACACATTATTAATAGACATTGTTTGAGCCAGGCCTCAGTTGTAAGGTAGTGTCAGTCACTCCTGTTACTGTGTGTCTGCCCTCAGGCTAGCTAGATCTCATCCCCTCCAGTCCTGCACACACGAACGAACGGCACAGTTTTTTCATATTTAATGTCACTGACTGCATCCTGTGTCAATTAACGTCACTGGTAAAATAAATGTGATATGAGTGCTTTGATCCTGTAAATATTTTAATTGCACCTTCAACATTATTGTCTCAGTAATCTCAAAAGAAGCTGCTGTAGCCGTGACTGACGTGAACATAGATGCTGGTGAAATTTTAAGCTTAGAAAAAAAAAAAAAAAAGACTGTAGGAGGGAAAAAAATGATGATATTTTTAATGGAACACTTTTGGAGCATGCTGAATGACAGCATGGTAAATTGACTGAGCTAAATTGGGCTTAACCTGACAAACATCAACATTGTAATTATGTCAGGTTTTTCTCTCCACACTTTTCTGATTGCCTGCCTGAAAAAAAAAATCCTGATAACAATCCTCAACTAGAAGCCTGGGAAAAAATCTACTTCCTGTTTTTCTCTGTGTGATTTTTTGTTCTTTTCTTTGGCTGCTGCACATCAAAATGCAATCCACTGCCACAGTATAGGAATCGGAGTTTATGGTGTAAGTAGAATACTGGATTATGTGATTATTTATTAATTTTTCATTATCTATTTTATTACAAAAAGTGTCACAAGTCAAATGCTTCTCTAAGGCATTGATTCTACTATCCCTGATTCCACTTAGCTCATTTACTTTAAATGTTTTATTTATGCGCTGCTTTCTGCTTCATAAAGATATTCAGACAAATAAAGAAGCTGCTGGAGGAATTTACTTCATTAGGCAGAAACGAAAAGGTCACAGCCTGAGATGGTGGCTAATGAGAAGCGCTGTCAGCCAACAGCTAATGTCAAAATCCTCTGTATTAGCTGAACTCGTGCCAGTTGTAGGCATCAATTCACTGGTCGACTAATAAATGTATGTTTCATATTTATTGTATATTCATGAAAGACTGGATTTGAGCTGAACTCATCTACTGTGAAATTGAAGCTTGATCCAAAGTTTATTGTGTTTACCTGCTCACCTCAGTATGAAGGTTAACTAGACAGGAAAGAGCAGCTTGTTTTATATGTTTATAGATGTTGTAGGTGGTGATGGTAAAATACTGATTCCTGTGAGCTCAACCATTTCTTTCACCGACTGAAAGGACAGAGCATGTGAGAGGACATGCATTTTCTCTTTCTATACAAACCGGTGAAAAAAAAAATCATTGATACATTTACACTGTTGTATTTGGTTCATCTGTCTGCTATTGTTAAATGAAGATGAGTTCTGAAGAGTCCAAAGAGATGTAATGATTGTATGTGCCACTTCCCATGGAAGAGGAACTATGCAATTCCAGTTGCTTTTCCGCTGTTTTGCTAACCCTCCTCCTGGCCATGTGCATTTGTTTTCAATGAAGCAGGCAAGAAAGCAATCACAAGAATGGTGGATAACGTTATTTATCATATACGCATTATGGTCTATATTTGCGTAGTCTTATCTGTCATAAACAAGAGATTATGGGTTACAGGGCACAGAGACTAGAGCTGGGGCACTGAGGCGGAGGCACTGATCTTGCAAGGTTGGTTTTCAGCCAAGAGACACTAGGTGGAAGGCAGAGAGCCTCCATTCTCCCTGTAACAAGGTACAAGTCACATATAACCATCACAATTACTTCGAAGCTGTTTAATTAAGGTCAAAATGTAGCATAGTTAAGCTAAAAATCCTGCATAGTTCCTCTTTAAAAACAATAAAAGTATTGCTAATCTTTCATATGCACGCTGATAGACTAATTAGGGAAAAATGTCTCCTCACCATGTTGCATCATTAGGCTGTGACTGACCAGAATCCTCATTATGATGCTTTATATTTGTAGTTTTTCTGCTGAAAAGAAAAAGAAGAAAAAATAATACTATTTTACAGGTTCATCCTTCTGCTCGTACAGCTCGAAAAACTTGTTGCACGCACACACATGCACAAACGCAGACGTTATTGATGGATGGCAGAATTAATTCTGATGTTTTCATTTCGTACAAATAAATACATCAGAGGAGCAGCATTACACTGACAGGCACCAAAATCATTGATGGAGATAACAATTTGGAGGGCTGACTAACAGCATGAAAACATCCACATGCATACACACTTCCATCTTGGAAACCAGTCTTTATTTTTCTGTCTCCTGTTGCATCTGGACAAATAAACCTCTCATAATCACACAGTTAAAGTTGAGGGCAGATGCTGGTTTTGACCAGGCATCTCCAGATATTCCACAAAGGGCCGGTGTGGCAGGTTTTTGTTCCAACCAACCAAGAGCACACAGTTTGACCAATCAACCAACTGAAGACTGAGATCAGTTGATTGAATGAGTCAAGTCTGGTGTGCTGCTGCTTGGTTGGAACAAAAACCTGCAGCCACTCCGGCCCTTCTTGGAATATTTGGAGATGCCTGGTTTAGACTTTTTCACAGTCTAATGTTTGACTGTGGCATCTCAGTTGCTTAAAAATACATAGTCTCTAAGCATGAACGCTACCAACACATGCCAATGGGCTTATGCGAGCCCAGCCACTCCCTTTTTTAAATACTTAAATCAATTAAAAGAAATGACATGGTAGACGAGAGATGACAAAGGCAAGCACATTAATGTTGAACCTCCCTTGCATTTCTCTGTGTCCGACGTCGCTCGGTTTCACATCAAAAGGACGTAACTGAGCAGATGACAAATTGACAACAGCTGCAACTAAGACAAGAATTCAGAAACTCTTGCTTTTATTAGAAACAAGTGAAGTGAATGATGCGAAGTGAATAATGATCTCCTTTCTGTGGTTCCCGCCTCAATATTTCATAGTAAGTGATGATCTCCCAAACATAAAGGGTGTCGCTGCATCCATATTTCATTGGGGAACAATGCAGTGTAACTGACATACACAGGGAGGAAATGTGCTTACAAAGCATCAAAAGAACTGTCACACAGTATGGATGGCTGCAGAATAATATAGGGCACTGCTGGATGGATGTAACAAGCTTCATAGCTACACGCATCATTTGATCACATAATACAAAGCTACTGTGAGTGTCTGTGTGTAAGACACGCATCATTTGATCGGGTAATATAAAGCTTTGGTGCCCGTGTTTGTGTGCAAGTTTGCTTGACGTGCACCCATATACCACAAAGTTGCAGTAAGGTGTGAAAGTGTGTGTGTGTTTGTGTGTGTGACGTGCATCAGCTAGGTAAGAAAAGGAAAGGGTACATGCATGTGTCTGCGTGTCAACAGAATGTGTGACATGCATCATTTACTTAGATAATACAAAGCTTGTAAGTGTATGTGTGTGTAGGCTACAAACAGCGATATATCTAATAACAGGGCTTTCTGAGTGAGAGAGTGATGAGTCCTGTCACTCCTGAACCACAGATACACACATGCTGGCTTTCTGCTAAATTAAGCATTGGAGGAAACCTACATTACATTTGACAGTGCAGGCATGTAGACGCACACATGTACAGAAACACACACACATACACAGACACACAAAGACACACACACAAACTGGAAGAGACACTTGTGACTGGGTATGTGCACATAGCATGCACGCACACACACATTCACACACAGATAAAAATGCAGACACGATGACAGAGACACATGTGCCAGTGCAATGCGACACATAAATTGGGGCATGCATTATTAACTGTCTGAGGTTTCAGAGCACATGTTGGGACTGTTGTACCTCAAAACAGAAAGACAGAAGAGAGGGAAACACAGGCAGACTCTGCATGACAACTACTGAGAGACAGAGCTGTAATGAGATATGGGATTTTCGCGTATTCACTCCATAGAAAGTATTTAATAATAAATAAATTGAGAGTTAACTCTGAATTAATCGATCAATCAACACTGAAGTCGTTTTATTCATGAAAAACTGATTTTGTCTTTTATTGAACTGGTTTTGATGGTTGTAACAATGTTGATCAAGAAAACTAAAAGCAGCATACAGTCTCTCTCATTGACTATATATACACTATAAGTAAACCACATATCAAACAGAACAGTTGTGTCACATCTCCCTCTGAGGTTTCTGCTCCCACTCTTTTACAAAGTGTTTGATTTTGTGTTTGTGGTGGTCTGAGTGTTTCACAGATCTCCCTATGAACATATTTCCACTGACGTCATAATCCTTGATGACAGCATGGCTAACAGGGACACTGTGTTCGAGTGGTAGCAGGAATCTCACAGGTGGATATCAGCTACACACCAGGTAGGTGAGAAAATAGGAAACAACCCTGAAGTTGGCACCAGAGCTGATCATAACAAACAAACTAACAAAACCAAACAACAACACTTTGCATCTGTGGTGTTCTCCGGGAAAAAAAAGAAGGCTCAATAATGACCATTAATCCCAGCAGCCATCACTGTCCTCCAGGCTAATTAACAGTTGTAACTAATCGGGTAAAGGGAGAAGTACAGTACAATTTAATTGCATGTGGCTTTCCTGTATGAGGAAAAAAAACATAAAATGACACAGAGTGTGTTGAACAATATCTCTAACAAAATATAACATGGTAAAACAACTTCAAAGACATTCCTTAGGTAGCTTTGTCCATGTCTCTCATTCAAAAATAAATACTTTGAAATGAAGGTTACAAATTACCTTAAATCAGAGTATTGTGTGGATTATTACTCCTCTCCACAGAATAAAATAACATGTACTGTAAAATAAGCACAGTTCAATCAATCAAAACAAGGCTGGCCAACTCTGTAGCACAAAATATTTGGAAACCTACACGCTCAGTACCACTGAGAAAATATGTGGATAATCCTTTAAAACCGAACAATCACTCTGCAACTCAGCACGCTGCAAAGTGACAGATCATCCTCAGATGTGGTTCTGGTACTGATGATCGTAATCTCCAGAGTGTGTTTTCCAAGAGTTTCAACTCGCTGAGCTGTTTTTAATTTCTAAGTGAAACAGCTACAGAGATCCAGACATGATTCAAAACACTTATTAACCAGTCTGTGGACAATATCAGGCTGCAGTCATCAGTAAACAACAGTGTACTTGAAGGATCTTCCTCAGCTCTCATAATGAAACACAAATATGAAATAGAGCCAATGCTTCAAATAGACTGCTTCAAATTTAAAACAGACTTATATAAATATGTGTTTACTAAGGTCTGTGAAGATGACTGACCTGTAATTGCCCATATGGATATTCCCTCTTCATTGACAGAAGAAGACAATGACATCACTTTATTTGGAGTAAAGTGGTACATTTTGCTGTTTAGTTAAAAAGTAAAACTCTAACGTGGGACTTAACACATAAAATAAATACCAACTGTAGATGTTTCTATCTTCTTCTTATGGGTTTGTTAAAAAAAAAAAAAGAATGAAACCATTAAACACACTGTTTGGGCTCTTGTCAAATCACTGTCCACTCCCGTGCTGACAGTCCTCCTCTAGGATTGAGTTGCTCCATCAGAAGAGTTTCTCCACGATTAAGGCCAAGACTGCTGCAGCCAGTGCGAGTCCGATCCCAAGCTTCTTCACCACTTCCCTGTCTAGACTGTAAGAGCCGATCAACAAAACAGACGAAGAGGGCAGAGAAGTGTGCCCTTGAATACCATTGGCAATCTGCTCCTGTGGGGAGAAACACAGAGGAATAAAAGAAAACTCTTTAAAATGAGATCAAGAGAGAGAGCTGCTTTTTCCATTTCCCATCATCCTAACACTGTAATAACAATACAATACTTTACTGACGTCTTGGTAGGGGACTTGGCCAATCGCTCTCTGTAGAAATAAAGATTCCTGGATCAGCTACAGATATGGACTCACAGTGATTCAGTCACACTGCACGGTAGATATTCAGTGGTATGAAACACTCAGCTGCCTGCTCATTAGGAAAATATCCATCCATTCATTCATTGAGCTTATCCATGCAGGGTTGCAGGGCGCTGGAACCAGTCCCAGCTGGCATACAGTAGGGTGAAGGCAGGGCTAGACAGATCAAAAGTGAATCGAAGGGCTGATGTATGGAGTTGAACCACACACACTCACAGTCACACCTACAGTCACTTTAGAGTCTCTGGTCGACCTATTGCACAAGTCTTTGGACTGTGGGAGGAAGCTGGAGATCCCACACAGGCACAGGGAGAACTCCGCCCAGACAGGCCCCAGGCCCAGTAATCAAACCCAGAACCTTCTTGCTGAGAAGCAACAGTGCTAACCACTGCACCGCCATGCAGCCCTGGGAAAATATGTATTGTGTTGTTTGAACCTCTTTCAGGGAGTCAACTAGTTTAAACATCATGCAAATGCCCTTCAGATGCATCAACACACACACACACACACACACACACACACACACACACACACAGAAGACAAAGACAAAGGCCCTGTCTTGCTTTCCCCTTCACACACACACCACCTGGCATAACTCATGTCCATATTTCATAATCAGGGAATCATCTTTATATTAAATCAACCGGCCTCAGTCACAAATCAAAGAATGAGACTTGACAGCAGAGAGGCCAGTGAGCCAACACATCAAATGTCTGTAATCAGTGAGTTTTGTCTTAATGTGTTGGACCATTAAAGAGATATCCACCACTGAGAGCATGTGACAGTGAAAAATGGGAAAGAATGAGTACAGAGAAAAAAGGAAAGACTCAGGAGGGGAGGAAGAAGGCGACTCAATTCTAATTGTCTTTTCTAAAGGAATATCTGGAGCTTATTTTGCCACATCAATCAGCCAAATCCTAATTTACCCAACCCTTGGATCTTTATAAAATATCTAATTTATGTGCGAGGCTCTATTACTACCCTTCATGGATCATTGCTGTTTATCATTACATGTATTTAGAAATACATCTAGTGATGCCACTTGATATTAGGATTCATAGATACTTCAGTGGTAGCACAAATTAGAAGAGCAGGTCATTCCCTTTACTTCCCTGCCTCTCTCTTAGCCCTTGACCTTCTGTTTTTCTCCATCTGCTTCCTCTCTACGGCTCGGTTTCATTTTGGAAAACATCAACACACCAGTAAACAGAATTTACAGGTTATTTCAATATTTTGTGGATGAAAGCATTCATAAAAAACAGCCATTTGTTTATGCAAATGAGCGCATTTCAATTACGAGGCTATTATATCTGTGTAAAGCAGTTAATTCAGTTTTGTAGTGATCCAATTATTACAGGGGGCTCTGTACTGACTCGAGCTGATGCTGCAAAGGTGCGCTGCAATGTAGAGACATGAGGAAAGTTAGTTTACAGCATTACCACAGCACATGGAGCTGCCATGACAGAATCATCAAAAATAAGATGGCATTTTTCACTTATCGACTGCGTTAATATAATTCAGTTGGTAACGCTGAATATTGATAAGCAGCCGATTTCTCCCTGGCCTCCACCCTCCCTCATTGATCATCATTCTGTTTGATTACATATTTATTTAGTTTCATCTTAATGTTTGAGATTGGAGACCTGAGATGCGATTTCAAGCAAAGCCCATTGATTGCTAAATAAATAAATAATCCCACACAAGATGTGGTCCTTTTAATTTGAGCATATAACAAACTGGATGAGAGAACCAACACTTGTCAACATCTCTGGGTGGAGTGGAAATCAATCGGGATGACCTTGTGGTAGTTCCTATACATCTCCGCCTGCATGACAGGTGGTAAAATGCCTTATCACCGCACCGGTGGATTATGCAGGATGATATTGAGCAATTGATCAGCAGCTTTCTAGAATAACCTTTAATCAAGTTCACCAGGGATAACTGTAAGAGGCTTGGCTTTGGTATTTAATAAAGGTAGATTGACTCCTCTCTCTCTCTTTACCCGTCATCTTTTTCAAACTTTGACTCAAGTACATCCATCATGTCTTGTTCAATTCTCTGTCTCTCCTGTCTTTATTCTTTCTTTCTATTTAATCACTGTAGGTGATCCTTGAACTTTTTTTTATAATCCTCTTTGCAGGCAGGGTGCTGTTCACTATACTTTTCTCTCTTGCATTATTATAAAACAAAGAATTAAAAAAGTTCCTACATCAGTCAAAAACTCTACTGCACTTTTGACCAATAAAAGAATGACAGACTTTGTGGGACGCAAACACCCACCTGCACGTACAGTATGTATTTCTATGTAAGTGACAGTCAGTGCACACCTACACGTCTTGCATGCACATGGCCCTGTACTATACATGAGCAGCTGCATAGCATATGTCCTCTATCTCTCTATCCTCCTAGTTACTCCCGCTCCCCTGTCCCCCTGCGCTCCTGAACACTACCTTGCCACCCACTCCTCTGCTCACTGTTGTCGCTGAATGCTTTCCTCTGTTTTAGCACACAATACACGATGGATACTATGACCGACAACGCCTACGTGACACATCAAAATGTCACTTACAGTAATTCCGGACAACAGGTGAAAGAAAAACCAGTAACATAGCTATGGCTGACGCATCCAATCTACCTAATGTTGGCGTCATTGTTGAACTTCATAATGGTGAAACTGATTCATTGTTTTGATGTAAAACAATAAGGGTGTTTTTTGCCAGTGTGTATGGTGGCAGTTATGTCACGTCCCAGTCACAGTGCATGTACTAGTTATCAATGAGCCTCTTAACTGTAGGTTCTCTGACACTCTAATATAAACTTGACAAATTCAGTACAGAGTACACCTGTTAGAAAGTTTTGACAGTGACCTGGCAGCAAGAAAAACAGATGAAAGCTGGTTTTCTGTCTGGACCAGGTACGGGAATGAAACTATTGTATTCTTAGTGTGTGATCCTTATTTCTGACCATTTGCAAAAATGTATGAATTTCTTGTTGCTTAGACAGACAAGGTTGGATGAGGAAGGCTCTGTGTAAAAAAAAAAAAATCACTTATTAGCACAAATTTAATTTCCTGCTTACTTGAGGTAGGGAATGAGCAGTGTGAATATTTAATGTAAATTGAGATGCAAGGAGAAGCGGAATGAGAGCAAAGGAGTGGTGAAACAAGAAAAAAAAATGTGTGGGCTGAGTCTACTTATCTGTCTCTCTGCAGGTGTCTTTAACAACAGGGTGCCAGGACAAAGACTGAATAGTACAGTCTAAAATCTATTACTAGTAGGGAGGATAAGTGAAAATCCAAGTGCCAGTAGGTGCGTGTCAGCACAGTAGGAGAGATGGGAGGAGAGGAGCTGTGAGGCGAGAAGTGAAAAACTGGGAAGAAACAAGGAGAGGTAAAGAGAGGAAGAAAGGTTGCAGGAAAAGTTGAGAGATGAGGCTTTCGGTGATCACCACCTGTGAGCTGGCCTGCTGAGTCCCTGCATATGACTGTGTGAGAGAGACTTGGCATTTGTGAGTAAATTGTCTGTGTACATGTGTAGGGCCTGAGGTGGATAATGCCCGTCTTTCTGCGCACAGCAGTAGAACAGTGCAAAGTAATCTTGAAAATCATATAACACTACACCAGGGGTATAGGGAGGCTTGCACAGCGAGATACTTTTGCTTAACATCCAGATTCTCAGTTTTCTCTCTGTCTTACAAACTCTTACTCCATTTCCAAACATGCACTTCTTTATTTATTTTTCTAAAAGCTCATATTCACAAAGATACACGCTGAGACACACACAATACTGCACCACAAAAACCAGACAGCACAATGTACAGTGGTCACATTTCTCTCTTGATCCTCACCAGCTGTCAGTGTCACTCTAGAGACACAGGGATCTTGGAAGTGGTGTGTGTGTGTGTGTGTGTGTGTGTGTGTGTGTGTGTGTGTGTACATACGTAAACAGATACTGTGACAGGCTCCTTAGTCACGGGTGATTTGACAAAGCCACAGTGACAATAACAATGAGCTGCAGCTGTATTTACAACTGGACAAAAGGATGGGGAAGAAATTAAGGAGTGATTAGAATATTTCTGACACATGACAGATAAATATCTTTATTGGAACTCTATCGCTGACTGAGTCCAAGAGTAAACATGACATTATTTTGGTTTGTTGATAGAAAGTGGGAGACAGTTTACAGCTTAAAAAAACAAGAGGCTCAGTGGGAAACTTGAGTCATGTTCCCTCTCTTTCTGTTTCTTATCTGTCATCTTAAATACCCACCATCACCTATGTAGTTAAACCTGACAATGTATGGCCAAACAGGTGTAGCTGATGTCACACAGTCAAAGCTACAAAACACCTTAATCCACCATACTGTTAAGTTACACTTTGACACAACATGTGTCTCCATGCCACATGTGTGTGCATGCATGTTGACCTGGCATATGAGAGCAAATTAATCCACACAGACCCAATGCTAGGTTCAACTCGAGACACATAAACAAGCAATATCAAAGCAAATAATAGATTAAAAATAAAGTTTCATGACCACTATACCTTTATGCTTGTTTCCTTGTACATTTTCTCTCACTATGCAAAATTACAGTCAAGTCAACAGAAAGAAACACAACAGTGCATCTGCTGCTGTCTGCAGGCCATGGGAATGGAAATCAATATCATCAGTTCTGTCTACCATAAAACCATCACAAAGTGAAGAATATCCTCAGTGGTGAAGGTAACTGCTTGCTCACAGTTATTTTATGTGGTGCTACTGTGGTATTTCATTGTTTTTAACTGCTTTTTGGTTTCAACTGTTGCCTCCAGTTAGTCAGGATGAGTGGTGTCTGAGTCAAGCAGGGATTAAAGTAAAAAAAACAAAATAAAACAAAAAACTTCTGTCTGATTTTCAGACCAGTCCTATTCCCATTTTTCAGTTTGCAAAACATGTAACTGAGAGAGCCCCTACGGTGGGGTGTATATACACTCCCATCCCATTTTACTTCTTTTCTTGTTTTGCTCAGGAAAGGCAGGTACCAAGCCCTTTTTTTCTGCTACACAGTTGCTTCCCACAGGTTTCCATGCAAGGGAGGCAAAGGTAGGTTGTGAGAGGGTGAGCAGTGTTCACACAATCTTAAATCTTGATACCTGCTAAATGAGATTTCAGCACTACCCTATGAAAAACCATTGTTGCTGTTCTCCAAAGCAGCCATCAAGCTTTAAAAGGCTTTAACTTATCAGAAAATGCTTCTCAAGTACTTTCCATTTAATTTTATTCACGCACATCGTCACAAGAAAAATACATCTTCATTTCTGGCAGGGTGTGTAAAAGGGGTCACCCCAAGGAAGTTACTTCAAGCTTGTGTTAGGGGGGCAGTTTTTTTCTTATGGATTTTCAATGCTGTTTTCAATCTGTGAAATAAAGCTGACTTTTGAAAATGTTATGGGTCCTGAGTCTGATCCCATGTAACAGATCATGGGTGGAAAAGAGCAGTAAGTAAACACAGCGGGTCGTTCCTTTTCAGTAATTTGTTTTATTTCACAAAGCATCGTGAGCCTTTTACACCTTGGAGACCCCAGCTCCCAGTCTAATAACAGAAAGTTATTTGTTTCATTTTGTTTGCTTCTGGTTAGAATCCATTGACTTTTCATATAGATCACATAAACACATCAGAATACTCGCTGTATTGTTTATTCCTCATTAAAAGGTCATCTCACTGTGACCCATGCTCAGTCCTTATAGCTCATTCTACAAACATTTCTCAGTTCTATACTCAGTGCTATTATGAGGACAATGTGCATAAATATATGCTTGTATAAGCACCCTTCAGGGTGAGATGGTGCAAGACATGAGGCAATACATAACTTCTACACAAATACAACTCTGGAAGTTGACACTTGGAATCCCCAGTGCTTTCCTAATGTAATTTATGTGAATAAAATGTACTTTATAATAATAAAATGAACCCAAATACCCACTCACAATGAGGACACAGATTATGTGCTGGGTCTGTGGTCTCTTAAAGTTAAAATCAGATTTTATACACGCTCAGTATACTTATACAATATTTATGCAGTGAACCCATGCACGACCTCATTTGAATCCAGTTAAGAGAAATCTGGTTTAGAGACTGAGAGCTTTAATCCATGAGTTATGTAACATGACCCAAAACACCATTAGAAATACAAGTCACTCTCCTCACTCACTGCTTCCTCTGCTGCCATCAGAGACGTGCACACACCATCAGCACTCCAGCTGAACCACCCAGCTGATAGACAGTTGTTTTTCACAGGCAGCAGCCTGATGAACTCAAACTGCACTTCTCTCTCTTTGTTTCACGTACACTCTTGAAGTACTCATTGTGTAATCCACAGAGCTATTGTATAGCGGCATCAATTTTCTTCCGCTAAGAGGGTTACAGTTGCAGTAACTAAATACAGTAGAACAGTACATGTGTGTACAGAGGGGTGCTGCATGTCCTGGTATATGTCAAACACATGACAGGCGCTGATATACTCAGGGAAGACCATGCTTTTAGAAGCTGGATAACAAAAAAAAAGAAATAACCTGGACATGATGTGTAATGTTGCAAAAATGGATTCACCCCAATGAAAGTCTTAGGAGCAAAACTAAATTCACTAAATTAACAAGAATTCACCTACAATTATTGATTAAAGAGGTGTCCAACAGACAGTTGACTATAAAAGGGCATTACTTAACAAATAAAACCCCTTCCCATTTCATGCTGTCAGCAATGGCACCACATGGAAGAGAAATGTTGCATTCTTGAAGAATGGAAAAAGATGTTGCAATATATGGCCACTATATTTCATGCGCAGAAGACTTGGTGCTGTCCTTAAAAATCATGGAGGTCATTCAAAATACTACATGTATTAGGTTTTGCCATGGTGTGTGTGGGAGGATTCATTTTTGCATCAACTAATTTGAGTAAAATTGAAGATTTTGTAATCTAAATTACATTATTAACCTTAGTTTTCATGTTACGAGTTAAACGTTCTATGAAACTCTCTTTTCATTTTCTCTCATTCATTTTTTTGAAAACTGTTCTTGTATTCATTGAGATATTGATACTTTTACTTTTACTACAAAGGTGTACTCATTTATGCTGAGGGCTGTAGATGAACACCCAGTGGACAATAAAACAGAAGGTCAGTGTGACATAGAATAGAGTGAATACACAAGCCCACTATGAAGTGTACTCACACAACGACAAAGGTCTGACCACAAGTGGCACTGCAGTATACCATTTACCCTTCACACGGAGAAGAGCTGTCGCCTCAACTCCACTGTATACACACGCAAGCACACTGCAAGCAAAGTATGACAGAGAACTACCTCCGTTGTTCTCAGACAACAATGGACACATTTCAGATTTCATTTCACAATTCACTAGTACATAATCTAACTTGCTGTTTAAAGCACTTCAACAACAACCTGTGTCTTGGGAGTCATTCCAGGTGACGACGTAGATAACAATGTGGCAAGGTGTTTTCCTGAGCCTGGGATTAAAGGGAGCAGATTATGTTTCCCACATAGATTCAAGCACTGAAACAAGTTTAACAAAGCAAGGAGAAGCATGCCCATAGCCTTTTGTTGTGGACACCATTAGTAAGATTAAACACTTAAAATTATTCCAAAACATGTCTACGTAAAAACCTGCATATTTGTGTAGAGATTATTGAAGGCCAGAATTTACTGCTGACTACTCAGTGCCTGGAAATAATCATCAACAACCCCGATGACCTCTCTGTTGTCAACTCCATATATGTTCAGAAAATGTCTAAATAGATGCTTGCCCAAATAACTGAGGATTTGTTAATAAAACCTGTTTTATGTTTTATGTCTGGGTCAGAATCTAGTACAATAACAATAATTCATTGCTGAGACATGCTTCCCCTAAACTGCAGCTGGAATAGTGATGAGACAGCATGTTGTGCTTAAGAGGATGGTTAAATTCAAAATAAAACACAAGGCCACGAGTGACTCATCTGCTGAGGAACTTTGCTCAGAGGAGTTTTGTTTACAAGGTCGATACTAAGAAAAGACTGATAACAGGGAAGAAAACGGCACAAAACATGTGATGAGATTACCCAATACCTTAACATAATTTTTCTTTCTGCCTAACAGTTGTTGGGTATGTGCTTCATTATTTACGTCTTCCATCTCTGGCTCAAAAACAAAACTCAAGAGCAAAGGGCATTTAAGACCCTCTGACATTTTAAATAAACAAAACAGAATGTGGCTGTGTAATGCCTTCTGACATGTTGGGTAAGAATACTGAAAATAGATGTGACTGATATTTTGATGGCTTAACATTTATTCCTTTGTTAGTGTGACTTTGGTTCTTCAAGTATACACAAAGCACAGGGCATGTAATACAATTTGACATGCTAAATGAAATGCTTAAAATAGCAATGTCTGCTGTTTAAAGGCAAAACAAATTATTTGCCTCTAAAGTAAACAAAGTCATGCAAAGGCCAAGCAAAACCTTTTGACATTTTAAATAAAAAGTTTAAAAATAGATTTGAGAGGATTAACTGCATCCCGACCAGAGAAGGCAGCCTAATCTTTGATTTTTGTTCTTTTCCTGACAATAGAGATGACAACATGTGTGCATAACGCAACATCAAAGCAACAATCCATAATAGTTGCATGTCAAGACAGAGTAGTTCAATTGTTTGGTATGAAATACATATTTTTGTTTGAGCATTATGTGTGTGTGTGTGTGTGTGTGTGTGTGTGTGTTGTGTGTGTATGTTAGTGTTGGGCATGTGTGTGTTTTGTCAACACGGTGTTTGTGTGTCTCATATAGCCTGCAGCTTGTCGGAGTCTGCCAGGCACACCGGGGGGTGGTGGTGTGGGGGTGTGCATTGGTGTATATGTCTGTGTACAAGGATCAGTGTGTATTTGTGTGTGTGTGTGTGTAAGTGTTGTTTTACCAGTGAACCTGCAGTGTGTGTGACTGTTTGCCTTTAACGTAGTACTGGAAGCTTTATGATGCAAAGTACCAGCAATCTCACACACTCAGCCCACAACAGAGTGAATACTGGAATAAATAAAGATACAATTAGAAATTGGACACATCCAGTGTGTTTTTTAATATTTCTCTGTTGCCACCCAAAGAAGTAAAACATAGAACATAGAAAAACTGGAACAGAGAGGAGCAGGAGGCAAGGAGAGGAATGAGACAAAGTGGAAGCAAGCAAGCAAGCAAGCAAGCAAGCAAGCAAGAAGAAGAAGAAAGAAAGAAAGAAAGAAAGAAAGAAAGAAAGAAAGAAAGAAAATCAGCCCAGAGGAAGGGAGAAAGAAAGGCCAGCAAATTTAATACTCAAGCTGTGATTCGTCCATTTACCTCCATTTTTTGTTACTCTGTCAATTTGTGGTCATGGAGGGACATTGTTCACTGCCCATATTCCTTCCTCTCTCTCTCATCCTCTCTCTATCTCCCTCTTTTGCCCATTCTGCCTTTCAAACGTACTGTCAATTTGCTGTCTTGTGGAAGGAGCAGAGCCGTTTTCTTCTCTTTCCCCTATTCTCTCGGTCTCCTTGAGAAAGTATGCTGTGAAAAGAGCTGATTATTGGATGGCACTCAAGCTGCTTTCCTGTCTCCTGATCTCTCCTTCTACCTTGCTCTCTCTCTTTCATTCGTGCTTCATTTTTTTGGCCTCTCTCTCACACATACCTCTCCTCTTCTATCATTTAATTTCATCTGAGGAAGAGCACTGGTGAAGATACATTCTCTTTTTCTTTCCCTCACCATGCTGTTGAGTGCTTTCTCTGCTATTGTGTCCCACTAAAAGACTCATTACTGTCCTTCCTCTACTGCGGAAAGTGCTGTTTCTGTGAATCAAGGGCTGACAGACAGAGAAGTAGTGAGAGAGAGGGGGGGAGAGGGAGCAAAAAGAGAGAGTGAGAGAGAGAGAGAGAGAGAGACGAGATGACATCTATGTCAATAAAAGCAAAACCTTGGTTTTCTTTCACAGAATGAAATGACAAAAACACCAAGGCCTTCTAATGAACATGTCAGTGCACAAAGGAATGAGGGAGAAGGAAGGCAGAAAAGGGACAAAAAAGTCAGGCTAAATAGGGAGGGAGAGATGAGATAAGAAGGAGAGAAACTGAAAAAGATAAGTGAAACGTGATTTAAAAAAATAAAATAAACAAAAGCACAGAAACAAAATTACTGCTGCTGATAAGAAAGCACCTCATCTACACTTCAAAATTCCTCTTTGGGGATCATCATGCTTTAGAATGCAGAGAAACACCACAGTCTAAGCTGCATGATAGATAGATAGATAGATAGATAGATAGATAGATAGATAGATAGATAGATAGATAGATAGATAGATAGATAGATAGACCTTATGTTACAGGGGTTTGGGATCCGTGGCAAATAAAACTGAATCTAAGTGAACATCCACACAGAAAGATGTTCTAATTGCTAATATTTGTGGAAAACAAGGAGTGTAATCCAGTCAAGTGCGTAAAATCAAGCACTCTACCCCTCCCCACGCTGGATAGTAGTTACCTTTACCACTTTTTAGTACACCTTTCCATTGCGAGCTGCAGCACTCAGCAACATCCTTGAGCTGCTCATGGACGAAGAGCAGTGTGTCATCAGATCACTGTGAGTGTATCCTGGTTACTCAACCATCCATCTATAATTTCTACCCCTGTCTATATATTCACACATGTATGCGTCCATTCATCTTCTCCTTTGTCAGTTGTGTGCTCTGAAGCACTGTGTTTCATACCCACGCATCCATATCTATCTGTCCACTTTCACGTCCATCCATTCCCAGTCATTCACACAAGCCTTCACGTGTCACTCTTCCACAAATCCATCCATCCATCCAGGCACATTGCTTCATTCCCGCACACATCAGTATGGATACAGGCTGGTGTGCAATCATCGCTCTCCGTCCATGTCTGAAATAATAGATCTCACTCTGTTCAAATGGACATTACAGACCTTGCCTATCCAACCACCCACTTATCTACCAATCTTTCTTTTTCTCACTTTCTCTTATAATGCTCCTCTGCATCTTAGATGAAATAACAAAGCACAGACTCCATCCCCCTATCCTGGCCCTTTATTCTTGTTTTTTTTTTTTTTTTTTTTCTCGCTCTCTACCAAAAGCCTGTAATTATAGACCTTGCTGCAACACAAGGAGGGGGTGAGTGTCTATCTGCCTTTCCCTAATCACTCATTCATCTCACACACACATTCAGCTCAGTGTGTGGTGGACTCATGCAGAGACTCATAGAAAATAGATGGTTTTCAAATATGTATAGGCCAGCCACTAGTGTGTGGTGCATGTAGGTGTGTGTGTGTATTTGTCCATGTTAACACCCGGTTGTACTGAATGCATGTGTGTGCATGTGTATGATCAATCAGACATGTTCACTTATAATAATACTGACTACAGACATTGGACATGCAGTTGCCAAGCACACTGATCAGTGTAGATCGTATATGGCAGAGAGCTGTGCTGTAATTGTGGCTGTGAGTGTGTAGCTTCCCGATATCGCTGTGTTTTCAAGCCATTAGGTCACTTATCTGTTAGCACTGTGCTCCAGTGCCACTCATTAAGAGCCAGAAATGCAGGTCATAAGGGCTATGGATTACAGATCATCAGCGGCACGATTGGAGGTCACTTAATATAACAACATTAGTTAATAATTAATTGCCAATATGCTGTGGACAGCAGAGATGAGCATTAATGGTTGTTTTTTTTCAAATGTCTTTCTGTCTGTTGGTTTGAATTACTATTTCAGTTGCTCTGCCTCAACTGGTTTATCACTTCCTCTAACGCTCAGATATTTTAAACCACACCTTAGAAAGTGCTCATTTAGTTTCACTGTAACTGTTATATTTATTGCTGTTTCCACTTCTGTTGCAAGGACTTCCCTTTACTGCTGTTGCCAATCTTGTTGTTGCCTCAGCCCAGCTCATCACTGACTTCACCCACATATACAAATAACCACAATAAATTTTGTACTTCCTCCAAGAACCTCAAAGCGCCAGGTGTGTGCACTGCAGGCATAAAGCAGAAACAAACTGATGGTGCGTTCTATTCAGGTATTGCTATTTCAAGAAAGTGCTTAAAGCAAAAACTGAAAACAGTGCTCACATTGGAAGACAAATACTCTTTCCACCCTCTGTGCTGTCAACCTCCAGCTCTCTCATTAATTCTCTTCCAAAGCAAGTCAAGGGTGGAGATGATGGCTTTACCTCAGCTTCCCTCTGAGAAATCCTCCTGAGACAAATTCAGATCTTAAGACTGGTCAAAATTGATGTCAGGATGTATCTGGACAAAGGTATTTACAGTGCTAGAGTGTATTGTCATGTGTATAAGAAAGTAATGTGTGTTTAAATCTATGTGACATATGTATAAATCTATGTGCAAGAGGGTGCATGTATTCTTACATCAATCCAAGACAAATTAAAGCCTTGGTGCATTGTGTAGGAGTGTGTGTTGAAAGAGTGTTGGGGAAAGGAAGTGAGGAGGGTGGGTGGGTGTGGGTGGGGGGGTAATGCAAGAGTGTGTGTTTGATGGGCTGCAGACTTTATGAGTTTTACAAGGTCTAGCCCCCACTGCTGAACTTTTCATTGCTGAGTGACGTGTTGCTTGGCTCACTGTGAAACCTTTCTGTTTCTTTCTTTTTATCTCATTCTCTGCCAACCATTTCTGTCTCTCTGTATGCCTTCCTCTTCATCACTGTCCCTCTTACTCTCTCTCATGTCTCTGTCTGTTCCTTGGTTCCCCTCCCTTTCTGTCTGGCAGTAAAGGCTGATGGAGTGTGAAATTAGAAAGTGTATCATATTCTGCTCTGTGGCTCCATGTCCTGAGCTATAAGCTACAGCTAGTCAGTGAAATAACATGCAGTGAAACAGATACATTAACATGGTGTTCCTGTGTGTGTGGGGCGTGTACATGTGCGTGAGTGTGTGGCGCTGTGGGAAGAAAGCAGCGGACAGTTTAGCCAGCCACAGCTTATCTTAAATTACTTATCTCACGCCTGATACACTGGTGCTTTTTCACAAACTGCAGAAGCCATTATGGATTAAAATTGTGGAAACACACATACACACACGTGTGCGCACATGTACAGATGCACATTAATTTGCTGACAAGACAAAATTTGAATAGCCTATTGTAAACACAGAAAAAGTTTTACAGTTTTAATAAGGAAAGAACAGGGTATTAATTAGCCTGGACACATGCGCATCTGAATGCATGACTTTGCACAACATAGAAAACTGATT
The DNA here is from genome assembly GCA_021432705.1 of Caranx ignobilis. Lineage (NCBI taxonomy): Eukaryota > Metazoa > Chordata > Actinopteri > Carangiformes > Carangidae > Caranx > Caranx ignobilis. The sequence goes on along the minus strand of MU270012.1, from coordinate 2,360,421 downwards.
TGAAACAGCTAAATATAGTCTGCAACAAAGATGCAAAGAAAATTCTGCATGAAATTTGACAGAAATCCAAATGACTGATTTCAGTTTTTTTTCCAGCGATTGTCCCTCTCAGTCCTTTAAATTTATTATATTAATGCAAATTTATTATGATCAGGTCTTTGATTTTTTTCTTTTCTTTGTTGTTGTTTTTATATATATTGCAGGAAATACCAAGTAACCAAGTAACCAGTGCTAATTCATATCATATTAGTGACCACAATTGCAGTGTGTACATCACTGCTCATCACTGCTAACCCTAACCCTCATGTTGACTCTTGCTGGTGTGACAGGGTCAAATCTGACTCACTATTTCAAGACAAAAACAAATTAAAGCAGAATTTAGACTTATTTATTAAACCAGTTACTGAAAATTTACACACTTGGTTGATGAATATTCATTAGAAGCTGAATCAAAGTGAATGGACTGAATGGATTTCTGAAACAGCATCTTTACAAGATTATCTATGGTTGCTATTAAATCATGGATCACATATCCAGATATATACATGATTGATAGAGAGGGAGAGGGATATATTTTCATCTCCACTGAATAAATTTGTGGCATTGTGTGAAAAATGCTCTCAATTCCTCATGATCTCTTTGCTTTCTGGCCTCATTTCCATAGACTTACCTCTATGTAATGATTTACCTATATTTTATATATTCCTGATACCTAGTGAACTCTACTTTGAGGTGTATGCTATGTAAGTACAATTTACTATGATATTATGTTGTGCTGTATTCTTTTGTGGTATAGCCATCAAGCGATAACTGTGTTGCATACATGTTTCATCTGCTTGAACCACTTAAAATGAAAATGCTGTTCTTGGCATGTATTTAAAGACTTTGTGTATCTGTGTGTGGGTGTTTACCTGCATCAGGCCGGACACCTCTCCCTTCTGCAGCGGTACAGCAATGGATGGAGTGAACGGCTTACTGTCTTCTGCCGGCTGGCCTCTGAGGAAGTGCTTTCCTGCCTCGTAGATGTCCACCTCAATCATCTTCCCTTTGAACTCAGCCCTCTTAGGTACCAGCACCTGCAAACCAGGAACAACATATCATACCTGATCAAATTAAAAAGACAAAACTATTACAGAAAACCACTGAAAAAATCATCAGTTACAGGGAAACTATGCGAGTCCAGTCGCTTTCTCGCTGTTTTGCTTACCCCCATTCTCCTTTCTCCCCGTAACAAGTCATTTAAACATCACAATTACTCCAAAGCTGTTTAATTAAAGTTAAAATCTTGCATAGTTCCTCTTTAACATTCGGGATTTCATTTACTGCAGCTTTGACTGTGAGAATGCAACTACAACTGAAGTAATCAACATCTTATTGCCAAAACTTCAAAGTAGAGAACAATGGATATCATTAATTGTCATTTAGTGACGGCACTTTAGTGTCCACAGGTGAGATAAATGCAGTTGCCCATAGAGGCAGACCTTTATGACTTTCTGTTCCACCAAATAACCATCCCTCTGCATGTTTATTCGCATCCATCAATTACATTTTCAATTAACCACTGTTCAAAACTGTTTTCCCCAATACTCACGCTTATTGTTTTTTAGCTAGTCTCTGCATGCTTACAAAAAAACACAGAGCTGAATGTTTTGCGTTCCATTTATGGAAGCCCTCAAGGTCAAAAAACTACGGCAACAGCTGTGAGATAAACCAGTGGGATTTGCTGGTTTGTCTTATTATTTCACCATGGCAACTATAAATCTCGGCTGATCACAGCGGGAGGGAAGAGAATACAAAGACTTATAATTACGGCTTAGTGTGAAATGGAATTTGTTCTTAATGACTTACCCCTGTAAATAAAGATCATATGCAAATGCTTTTCCTTTAAAAACAATTTCCAAACTAACCACTAAATTGACAGATTGACAGCGATTATTTTTTACTGATTTACTCCTTTTCTTTAGCTCTTGCTTTCAAATTCTGTCTTTCTGGTAAACACTAATAGTATAATTGGTGTTGTTATTATTGGTGGGATTTAAAACTGCAGTCATAAATTACAATCACAACTAAAATGCCAGTTTTCCCAGTAAACATCTCATGATTTATTCTATTTCCTGTGTGAAATGAAAGGGCTCCCTCTATATGAGTAATCACCTTAGCAATTGAAAAGTGATGTTATCCTCTAAAAAAAAAAAAAAAAACAACAAAACAAAACAAAACAAAAAAAAAAACAGACATTAAGGCGGCTGAGCCTCTATGACAAACTGACAGAGCACTGACAATTTCCTTTGAAATTACTTCCTTTGGAAACTACTTAGAGTGATTACGGTTACAGTGATCAACTGCTTATATGGATCACAAAGCTTTAAATAGGATTGTTCTTTAGCAAATGCTGTTTAAAGAATGTTGCTTATAGTTATCACATAGTCCATTTACAGTGGTCATTAGGGGTCTTTTCATACATGACAACATATGGAGAAAACTAATTAAACTTGTGAGTTCACAAGCGCTTGCTCGGCGGGCTCCATGTAAAATCTTCACTGCTGTGGCCCAGTGAGTTACTTTGCCATCACACAGTGGTCAGTTATTGTCCCTGCTCTCTCTTACAGCTGGAGAGGGCACAGCATGTGGTGTTATTTTATCTTTAAATCAGTGCACAGTGAACCTGCCAGTTAGTATGATGGATAATGTTTACTCTACAAAGATTTGCACACACTTACATTTACCAATTTGACCCAGACAGATGTGATCACTATAGTAGGTCTACACCGTAATATTTTGCATTGTTGCACAAATACAATGATTAATATCCCCAAATTATTGATAATATAACACTTTCTATTGTTTCTCTTTTCATTTGCCTCTGTCCACATGCATTTCAGAGATGAGGATTAGCAGGAGATCAGCATCTTTGGACAAACTGGGGATACAATATCTTGTCCAAGTACACTTCAGCAGGCAGCGTGCTGACTCAGATCATCTGGTGGTCTGTCTAACCATTACAGGGCTCTGCAGGGCTAAGCTACTGACTCGGCAGAGAGTAGCATGTGAGCTAGTGGAGGGAGTGTTACTGCTGTGATGGCAGGACTACACCTGGTTCAGTGTTAATCTGTCAGTCCTTATCCAGCTGGTGGAATATGATAGGAGATGGAGAGCACACCAGACAGACACGCAGCCAGTGCCACACCTGCCTAATCAACACACCTGCTGCTTGACACTCTGACCACTGCGAGGCTGTGTGTGTGTGTGCGTGCATGTGTGTAGTAGCCAGCAACCAGGCTGAGAGCAGAGAGGTAAAACGCAGCAGGGCTGAGAGCAAGAGAGAGAGAGAGAGAAAGATGTGTGTGTGAGTGTGTGTGAGGGTCATTCAAGGCCCATTACAGGATGATTAAATGATGAAAGAGCTTGTCCGATTTCATTGGAAACCCCCCTTCCTACTTCCTCACTGAGACACACACACACACACACACAACCCAGGTGGGTTGGGTGCCTATTATACCCGTCAGGATGGATATCCATCTGATGGTGTAAAAGTGAAACTAGGCCATTTGTTCACACTCACACCTCTCTACCTTGTTCCCCACTTTCCTCCGCCCACCCACCCCCTCTCTACCTCCTTCTGTCCTTTTCTTTGCTCCCACTACTCTTTTCACGTCTTGCCTGACCCTTGACTTTCCCATTTTTTCTCCTGCAACTCAACTCCCCGACACCCTCCCACACCACCCACTCCTCCCTGCTGAACAAGTCTACCATTTACTTCTCTCACTACTTTCTCCTCTTCTGTATCCTTTTTTTCACCCAACACTCTTAATCAAACCTGCTGTATGTGACTTATGCCTTTATTTTGAGGGATGTACAAGAAGTTTAAGCTTTACATTTTATATATAATAACAATATTACACAAAAATATATATATTAATTATAAAAACCATATATATACATACACACACACACACACACACACATGTATATATATATATATATATATATATGGTGGTAAAGATAAAAGTGAAGAGGTGGGATGACGGGATTCTGAAAAATAATACTTAGACAGTGAGTCAGGCCTCTGAAATACACCCTCAGGTGTATGTACTGCATGTGTCTGTGTCCCGTGGGTGTAGACAGCATGCATGATATAGACATGTATACCTTGGGGGGGGGGGGGGGGGGGGTACACTCAGGAAGATATTGGTACATAGTGTTTTCATGTTCTTTTTTCAAGTCTAACTGTGATTTAGGAGTACATGCCAAATACTTAAAAAAAATAAATGGGGAAGGGAAAACATCAAAGCTCTCCTCATGAGCACAGTCAACTACACTTGACATACACGCCTGCATATGCACAAATGTAGAAATGTATGAAGTGTGCACCCGTACAACATGTGAACCGAGTGACACTTGTAACTTAAGTTTATAGCCTGCAGAAGGAGGTGCAAAGGAGGAGGAGAAGAGGGGAGGAGAGGAAAGTGGAAAGGGGTAAAAATTATTACCATCCCCTGCCCTCCCTGCTAATAAAAAGCATAACTTCAAACATGTTTCTGATGATGGTTAAAGCAGGAGGAAATTGATTTATTTGAAGATGTTTTAAAGTGAATTTTTCACAGGTTGAGAGAGGGTCTTTGAAGCCATGCAGGTGTGTGTGTATGTGAACAGCTGTGTGTGCGTGTGAGTGTGTGTAGAATGGAATGTTCATGTCTTTAGGGCTGACCTTAATGTTAGTACAGTAAAAAAAAAAAAAAAAAAAAACCAGCAGAATGTACTGCCGCTATCAGCCGCCAAATGCTCTCATGACCACCGCAGGGTGTTTGTGTGTGTATTTGTATGTGTGATATTACTGCTAACCTACTTTAGTCAATACAAGCTTAAGCTTCTGACACCTGCTGTGAGTACTCCTGTGACATGCAAAGCAAAGCTTCTGATCTGATTTACTAAGTGTGAAAATGAGGAAGAGTTTGGATTAGCTTCACATAGGAAAAAAATATTCATCAAATGCAGATTAATTTACAGCTTTTTCACTCTATGTTTTCGATGGTGGATGTGAGTGTGCGCGCCAACTAAACTATTTCAGGATTCATTTAATCCATGTGTGTCAACAAACAATCCTGATAGCCAGATCATGGCCAGAACAACTTCAACAAAGCAAGGCTGTGATCACCAAATAACAGGTAATAAATGTTAAGAAATAGTAATCTTTATTTCACCAAACCTTATTAAGATAACTGAAAAACTACCATTAAAATCAGTGTGTTTGATTTAAAATGATGTCATTTTTAGTTGGCTTTTTTATTTGCTGTTGTCAGAAACCGAAGGATGCCAGTTCCAACAAGAACAAACAAGTCACACCTTCAAGTGTTTTCACAAACATCGTACCTGTTCGTAGAACTTGTTGTGAGCCACGTAGTACTGGGCATCAAATGACTCTTCTGTCACCAACACATGTTGCCTCTCCCCTACCTAGAGAGAGAAGGAAACAATATGAAAATGGAAGGAAATATCACATATACAGTTTAAGCATTGACCAAGTGTTGTAGACCTTCTTCAGGTTTAATTCAACACAAGCTGCCGTGGTAATCCACTTGTCTTCTATTCATCAGGATCCCAATTCAATCAAAGTTTTGCTCTTTCATGTTACTCCATGTTTTCTGCTAGTGCAGTTCACCATTTAATTACAATCTCAAGGTCCCGGGCCACTTCAGTTTTAGCGCTTGGCACAGAGGACAGTGAGCACTATTCAACTGAGGACCTTACTAAAAAAGAGAGCTGAATAAAAAAGAAGAAGAAAAAAACGACAAGGCTACACAAGATACAATTCTGATACTTAGAGAAATCAGTCTATTCAGGACATCAGAAAATCAAATACCACAACAAGGACTCCCTATCAAGAAATTTAGCAAAGTGCATAATGACAGAAAGCACATTTTTTATTTTGAAGAATGTTATTGACTCAAGAAGCAGAAAGAAGAGAAAAGAAGAACTTTATTGAAAGTAGTGCGAGCATGAATAAAGCCACCTCAGGACTGACTTTGCCAGAAAGGGGAAATATCTTTTCTCACTTGTTTTTTTCTGTGAATGGATAAAGTTGGCGCTTTGCTGTTAGTGTGGACTAATCAGTGTCCTGAGTGATGTAGCGTTCATCTCAGGTGCATTAACTCCTGTAATTGTGTGTGTCAAGCTCATTACTTTCCAAATATGATCACTCAGGAACCACATTAATGTCAGATGAACACAGGCCCTCGATGAGATGCTTTACATTCATTTTGCCATTAAAAAACATGCAAATCATCCTGCATTGTAAGAAACTGCCATAGTGCTGCAGAGCATAAACCACCTGGGTTTTAAATATCAGCAACATTGGAAATTGTTGGGAACAGAATGTCCTGTAGTCTCGGTGGGCAGTATTTGCATTTTAACTCTGTCGGTGATGAGCCCTGTTCTGTAAAACTGTGCTGACTGATCATTTCCTTGGCAATATGTCGAGCCTTAGAAGTCAGGGCTCTGACACATTGCTCAGGGTGTTTCCATTTTTGCAGACACCCATCTTCTGTGCTCTTTTCATCCCTCCTTCCTGTCCTTATCCTTTTGCTTACATCCCTCTCTCCCATCTCTGGGCTCTTTGTTGTTCATACCTCTTTTCCTCTTCCCTCAACTATAATTCCTTCTCATCCTTCGCTTTTCTATTTTTTTTTTTTTTTTACTTATTTTACTGTGCATGTGTGTTCCAACACCTGCACAGGCATGCTGACAGACTTAAAAAGAGACCAAATAAATCACTGCTTCCTGCAAACAGAGCAATTTTCAGAAAAAAGAGGCTGGAAAAAATATCCTTTGAACATTATTACTGGATGGTGAACATTTGATTTGGGCCTTTTGTTTGCTCCTTTGAATTGAAGACAGATGTCTCTGCTGTGAGCCCAAAATCCTGAGCACATGAAGGAAAGGCCATTCACTGTGTTGCATATACATTTAAAGAAAAGTGTTGCTGTTTGTCCTTTAGATACGTTTGAAATACCTGAAACTCATCTGCTAATGTTTATATCTCTGTAAACCATCAACTAACCTCTGACAATTGACCATAATTGGTTTTGCCTGTGTGCTGTTTCACGTTTCTCAATATATATGGAATTCGACTGTAAAACATTTCTGTACTGTATTCTCAGATTCATACCTCTTTGGGCACAAGGTGAAAGCCTGTAAGTTTTCATTCAGTTTGCAGTCTTGTACGAGAGGACTGATGTAGTGAAAGACCCAGAAGCTAGATGTCTATCCTGTAGATTTGTATTGGTCATGTCAGCCTTAATAATATCTAATCCACACCTAAACAACAAACACAGAGCACTGATCTGGGATTAAGGTATATCCTGATGTGTTAATTGAACTGTGAATAAGAGGATGAGCATGCATGAATACACTGTAGTATAAACAATAATACATAAGGGAATGTAGTGAACTTAGGAAATGGAAATGATGGAAGGGCTGCACACACTTCTGTGCACCAGAACACAAGGTCTGCATGTGTGTAATTGTAATATATGTGTTGGTTTTTGCCTGCGCGGCTGCTTGTCTTTCCTGTAAGCGTCCACGCTGAGATTTGTATTTACTCCATCTGTTGAAACACATCACAGAATACCAAAGAACGCGTGCACTGCATGCGTGTGTCTTCGCACAATAAGACATGGATTTACTTTACCATCCAGAGAGTAAAATCCCACGATGCACAGCAGATCTACTACAGATCTGTGGGATCATGAGTTTAATTGATAATTAATCCACATCATAACAAGGATAATGAGAGAACTGTGGCTTTGAATTGTAATCAACGTTTTCATTTGCGTCAAAAATAAAAGGAGCAATTCACCTGAACATCATCCAAAAGGTGCTATGCTATATTTACTGTAACTGTGGCCTTGCTTTTACCTTGCAACTGGATTATATTTTTAACCAGACTCTTAGATGGGATTAATTATATGGTGATATTAGTCATTATTAAAGGGACTAATTATACACCTGTTGTGATGTCAATGTAATAATTCTTAAAAAGAAACGCAATAAGGATATATAATTTACAGAAAAGTCATATTCACTCTGAATGTGATAAAAATGGGATATTTCACAGCTCTTTAACATGATAAAAGGTTTTAATGATAGCGTAAAAACCATTATTGTGCAGCGTAAACACCAATCAAAGCAACAATAATGGCAAACAGCCATAAGCCATACCTCAAAACAGACATTAGAAGAAAGCAGACTGTAGCCATAAAGGGATGCACATGGTCAGTAACAGTAGTAAAACAGGTTCTGGCATTCAGACCATAATGATACCTAATGTGAGCCAAGAAAACGTTCCCCATCACACCACCACCACCAGTCTAGACTGTTAACACAAAGCAGGTTAGGTTGGGATTTATTAATAGTAAATTCTGACCTTGATCTACATGCCTCAGCAGAAATACAGATTCATCAGGGTAAGAAATGTTTCTATTTTGGGCCGCTGCCCACTGCAGCAAAGATTTGTGATATTGTATGACAGGATTGTGGTCTTCTACTGTTGTAGCCCTTCCATCTCAGTAAAGTTGGTTAGTGGTTATCTAAGTTACTGGAGCCTTTTCTGGCCAGTCCCCTCTGACATGAAGGCGTATCCGCCAAACTGCTGCTCATTGGGCACTTGACTTATATCTGCCTGATTTCCATGCACTGCACTGTGTGTCTTCATATGACTGAACTGTCTCCATCATATGTCCAAAAGAAGCTCCTCTGTTTTTATTTATGTGTTTATTTACTATATTGCCAATTTTCTATCAAAGACCTTTTATTTGTATAAACTCTATTCTCGATATGTTGCTGGTTTGTTTCAGAACAAAACAGTTTACAGCTTTTACGCAACACCAGAGCTGAACTGAAATGTACCCACTCGCTGCATCACTCTCTCTTACTCTGACCCACTTGCTTTTATTTCTCCATTTATCATGATTATTATCTAATTGTTTCCCACTCCTATCATTCCCATACACATTCTCACTCTTTAAACACACACAAATGGAAGAATAAGATATGCATCTTCCTCACAAACCTTGCCAAATTACCACAAACATGCAATCACTGGCACACACGCACACACTGTCAAACAAATCGACAGTTACACACAAACACACACGGCTCTGTGTAGCCCCTTGCAGAAAGATATTTTGTTTTGTTGCCTGCTAAATAGTCGTTGTGGGGAGTGATTTAACAGGGCTAAAGAGAGATGCTCTGATCTTCTGGAGGTTCTCTTTGAATAAGCTGCTTGAAAGAGGAAGAAAAAACACCCCTGCTGGTTTGGGTATTTTGTTTTACCCTCAAAGTCAAATTCAAAGTGAAAGAGACTCAAACTTTTCAGCATTTGCCACAAAGACTGAGGGGATTATGGATGGCTTTGGTTAAATGTTTGTGAGGACAAATGTAAAATCAACATAGATCAAAGTTATCCAAATACACTGTTTGGCACAAGGCCAAAGCATAAATAATTTACACAGGGTAATACACTAACAACATGAGAAGGAAGCCAGAATGAAGAAGCTATATAGTTTGACGGGAGGGAAACAGAGAAACAAGAAAGGTTAGAGAAAAAACAAAAAAGAAGATATTTACACAAACAAAAAAGAGAGGATCCCTCAAAACACTTGTAACTCCATAAGCTCTTTAAATGCCACGACTATCTCTAAGTGGTTTTCAAATCTTTGTCCTCTACAAAGCAGTCCAGACCAATCATTTCATGTTCACACACAGACTCAGCCACAAGTAGCAGCTGGAGGTACTTTTCTCAGTCGATAAACTGACTCCTTATCTGCCTGTTCATGTACCGCATTCACCTGTAGTCTGCAACACGTTCAAATATCTTTCAGCACTTCAGAAGTATTGTGATATCAGGTTTAGGTTCTTATACATGGGAGCAAATAGGTGCATTGCCGACCAGAGGACTGACTCATTATTTACCTGGCTCCACTAAAGAAAGAAAAGCCATGTTATCCATGTGTGCTAACTTTACAGTCTGATACAACTGGCTCCGACAATCTATGATGTCAAAGTAGTGGTCATGTTGAAATTATCTGTGACCACTTGAAGTTCAAAGGGTATTATGATTCAAACCAACTCATGGGGTCTGGTTAATCATAAGTATATTCATTGTTGATTACACAGGGATAAATTATGTTGGTAGTACAAAGCAGAGGAAACACTGCAATGTCTTTCAGGAAGTAAACAAGGGAAGAGGGAAGTTTGCAAGTGCCTCAGCTTTGACCAGAGCTGTACACAAACACACTCCTGTCAATCAGGCAAGGAGACCGTGGAGCACTCTTTGATGGACAGATGCCATTTTTACTCAAACACCTTAGATACTGTGTGTGTGGGTTTGTGTTTGACAGAGACAGACAGTATTAAAACCCAGCATTTATTATGTTAAACTACTTAGAATCCACTTGCCTGCCTGACACCAAATGCGAGTGCATATATTTACATATGTGCCTACATACTGTGTATCTGCAAATGTGAACATACATCACAATATGAGAAAAACACTTCTGTGTCACCACAACACTTGACCCTCTCACCACCAACACAATACTACTGCAGCTTCCTTTATTTCTAAGAGCATGTTTATATCACAAAGTCTCTTCACCAAAGCCCGGATTCCACGAAGGAAGTTCCTGGTAAAGGGTGGGTGCGTGGGGGGGGTGCTTTCTACAAATGTTTCTCTTCTGTTGAGTTTTAAAATGCTGCTTATTTTTGCGCTTTCTGTTGGCATCACATCCTGCTCTGAGTACACCCAATCAGCACAGACTAAGCTTCAAGCCCCACCTGGGAGTTTTTTGGGGCCGCTCGGAGTACCTACCCTGAGGCAGAGACTTGTTTAGCCCCTTAAAAAGTTCCAGGAGATCGTCCTTCAAGCCTCTCAAGTCTTAAACACAGAGAAGTAGCATGGATGTCTACAGTGCTTTCCGAACACTTTCACTCTGCATAAGTCCCTTTGCACAAAGAGAAATTCTTGACCTTTCTGTGGGGTCTTCCTTAACAATTTATATTATCTGCACCAGTCTATTTTTCAAGCCTTTTTATATTCTGGTGAAAACTGACTTCAAATATCCAAGGTGTTGTACTGTTGTGCTTCACCCCCCACTTGGGACCTGAGGAACTCATAGGCAGTAAAAATGACTGATTCCCACAAAAGGAAAAGAGAGACCAGTATTTTGTGTCACCCTCCAAACATTTATATGTTATTACTGCCTCACAAGTTCCGAGTAAATAAAAATCTGCCACTGCCATACTCTAGGGTTCAAGAGAAAACTGTTGTTTGCGGAGGATCAAGGCATTCAGTGAGGAATAATACAGCAATGACCCTGCTATAGATGGAGTGGAAGTTAACAGTTGGAAGAAGTTGGTAACACAGAGAGAAGCAGTGGAGTGGAGCAGAATTCAGTCAACAGATACACTATGAAAGTAGACTGTGTGAAAGATAAGAGGAATTAGAGGGACAGAGATGAGATTTGTATTGATGGAGGGAGAGAAGAAGACAAATGAGGTGCAACATTTGTTGTGTGTGTGTGTGTGTGTGTGTGTGTGAAACATGAAGCCAAGAGGAAGGAAAGATATTATGCAAGGCAGCCAAAATTCTGACTTTATTAGCATGATAAAGACACTTGAACACACAGAGAAGCAGAGCGAGACAAAGCTCCACACACCTACAGTCAAAGACCTCGACCGAGCGCCTCTTCAGGCTAGTTTAATAACAATTACCCTGCTGTACCTCTGTGAATAAACACTGCGCTGAAGCCTTGCTAGCTGTATGTGTGTGTGCCTTGAGGTTTCAAACCATACCTCTAATGTGTTCTTGGCTCTCGCTGCCATCCCTGCCCTCTCTCTCTCTCTCTCTGCTGAAGTGTGAGAGGTTTTTTGCCAAAACAGAGCACTGTGCACCTGCATCAAATCTATAACTGCCCTCCAGGCCCTCTGTAGACTACGCCTCTCTCCAACTCTCTCTTTCTATTTGCCCCCTTTCTCTCTAACATACATACACACAAAGCAAGGCTAAGTTACACATGAGACTGATTTAGCAAGAAGAGACGTGCAAGCAAGAAAGACACACAGAAAAACACACACAAGTAACAAAAGTGTAAAAAATCAGGAAGGAAAAATTAACCTACCCACCTCACTTGTGATTTGGTACACAAACACTGCACACAACAACTTTCAATGTTAACCATACAACTACTTTGGTATGTGGGATGTATTTACTACAAAGAAAGTAGAGTGGTACTCTAGCTAACCTTTATATATGAAAGCACTGCGCTAAGTTTTCATGGTCATGTAACTTAGTTGGATCAGACAAGGACTTTCAAGAAGTTTCATTGCGCATGGATGAAAGAATGGGAAACATGGAAGAGTTGGTGTCAAATGCAGCGCAGCAGCAACGGGCAGCTACAGACATCTCAACTCTTGTTTGCAAAAGCTTTGTTCAGTGTTGGTCCAGACTTTGTTTTCAATTCTAGCTCTGATATCCAATTCTGAAATAGTGCTTCTAACTTTGTTGACAAAAGCTTCCAGACAGAAAATTCATCCAATACAATAACAAAATGTGTTTTTACTCAGTTATTACTGTATTACAGGTATTTTTTTCCAGTGCGATTTTACATTTAAGGTATTGTTCACCTGAAATATTTGATCTGTGGTCCTTATGTGCCAAAATAAGTTAAATATCTTAACATACATCAATGACTCCACTGTAATCCACTGACCTGTAACTATGGAAAATCTTATTTTCAATAGATTGATCAATAGTGAAATGTAAATTGAGTGGGAGAGCAACTGGAGTGAAACAGAAAAGTTGTAGCACAGACTGATGAGTTGATCAGTCCATGTTACAACTTTTCTGTTTCATTATAATTACATAAAGTTGATTTATGTCTTTCCATGTTTGAAACGTGGCCCTGAGGATCATAAAGTGATGTGACAAATTCTTTCTGGTTTCTGCACAATATACTGTGATGCTTTGTCTGTGAACACAAAACATACTGGTACAATTACACTGGAAACATACAAAAATCACACACATACACAGTTGATTGCCTCAATTTCAGCCAACCGACAGAACAAAACAGTCAGGTCTGCCACCAGCATGACAGATCCAGTTTGTCAGAAGAGAGGGATACATGTCTTTCTCCCAAGCATGTACACACTCACACAAACACACAGGCCTGTGACAGTAGCCCATAGGCTGTTTTGTGTCTCAGATGCTGGAATGAATCACATCAAAACAGAGACATGGCAGAAAACACACAATGAAAGGCTCAGAAACATCAGCAATTGAAACACATGATATCACGCACACACATGGAAACACAGTCCCTCGAACACCAAAACACATAAACTTAGTCATACGCAAAAATATGCCTTAAAGCAAAGATTAGAAGGTGTTATAGAGAAAGTATTTGGACAGAGAGAAACTGAAGAGTTCTGCCGAATAAGATCTGTAGGTGGAAGTTGAATAGGAGATGGGGTTGGATTAGTTAGTCACTTCTTTAAATTTAACTTCTTTAAATTTTGTTAGTTGATCCCCTCCTCCAATCTTGAAAGTTATAAATATTTAACATTCAAATACTTAATACTTAGTTAAAAATAATCACAGGGAAAACATCATCAGACTGATACTTAAACCCTGAGCACAATATATTTCCACACACACCTGTCAGGCCAAAAATGTGACAAATTATAATAAAACAGGCTGCCACCTTTCATTACAGGAGATGTTGCAGAGCACAGCTCTTGACAGACCATGTAACAAATGCCCTCTGGCCTAAAGCAATTCTTCTCCCAATACCAGGTTTCATACTGTTAAGCACTGATCATGTATTTCTTTACCCTGCTGGAACGGTTACAATTGTCCCTGCATCGCACAAAGCCAATGATTGGAAATAGTAAAAACATTCCATACTCTTTTATTTATTCAACCACAATGCGGTGTGTGTGTGTGTGTGTGTGTGCATGGATAGGGGGTTAGGGTGCAGCCTTTGGCATTACTGCCTCTGTGTGTGTATGCAACTGCAACATCAATCAGAGCTCAGCTGTGATTGTCAGGCTGATTGTCTGTTATGTCCCTGTGGGTCCGGAGGCCTTGGTGTGTGTAATTCATGTGCATGTGCATGTGTGAAGGAGAGGGGCGGACAGAGGAAGGGAGAGTAACAAGAAGTGTATGTGTAACGCACACATCCATACATCCACATTAATCTATAACTGCAGCTGAAACTAATGCCTTGGCAATAGCAGTATGATTATGATTATCACTGGAGGCCACACCTGGAGACACAACAAATCATACATGCATAGTAAGTCCTATCTAGCGAATGTGTCTGATTGCTGTTCAAGGCTAGCCCTCAAGTCGTCCTATTAGAACCGGAGAAATGTATGTATGTGTTTTGATAAGGGAGAAAAAAAAACATGAGCTTACAAGGCCAGCCTGGTGGCTCTGTGGGACGAGGCGAGGATCATGTACTCGTAATGCCTGATTGGGTTAAAAGCTGGCTCATGACCTTTGATTCATGTTCTATCTCTTTTTCCTTATTGCATTTTTTCTTGACTTTTAGCAATTGTGGAAATCCGAATAAAAAATGAGATAAAAAATGAATGGAAATGTGGTTGGAAAGCTGATAAGACTTGGATAATTAAGTGCAGAATTGGAAAAAGAAAAAAAATCAATGTGACTATAGACTTTAGCTGCGTTACAGGTGGTAGATTTTCAAACAAATGTGAAGACAGAGGTGGGTGTAAATATACAGGTGCCTTCATTCAAATGCAAACGAAAATGTTCACATGCCTACAATCAGCATGTATGGGGTGTTGAACTGTGTGTCTGTGGTGTAGTCGCCAATTTGGACAGTCAGTGGGAAAACATGCAGCGGTACTGTGCTGTTCAGATAACACGGGGAAGAACTAAGAGAGTGGGAATTGAATTGTTGGTTGGCATATCGCACATTCATTCAACAGTAGCTTAACCCTGATCTAAACGTAACCAAAATGTACACCTTTAACCTTTAAATCACCGTTAGTCTTAATACCACACTCTGATTATCACACCAGGCTGTTGTACTCTAAATAATGTCAACAAGTTAAAATATGGGTACTAAACACAACTTAAAGTTTGAGAATCACCAACAAATGATGGTCATAATGTTAAGTTGAAATGGCTTTAGAGGGGTGTTTATCCAACTTTATGGCCATTCTGGATGCTGTAGTTTGTGTCTGCACTGAGAGGCCATACTGAAGTTTGCTCCATCCAATTTGTAACCCTTGGCCGTTGCCCTCCTTTCAACCTTATTCTTTAGAAAACGCAGTAAATGGTTTGCATCTGTTTTCATCTTTCATATAACTGCGGCAACTGAACAAAAAATAAGTCAAGCTCAGTTGATGTTGACCAATGTCAAGGAAGCCCTTAATAACTATCATTGTATACTGCATACTAGGTTTTGTGTACAGTTACAATGCTGTCCTCCCTTTTCTTTCTCTTGTGTAAACAGGGCACTGATGGGAAGGCTGGGGTTGAAGTGTTCTGTACTTTAGTGTTCACCCTGTACCCTCAACATTTTGGTTGTCTTCATGGGCTAACGATTCTGTGTCAGTAGTGTGTGTGTTTGTCAGTGAGTGTACATGCGTGCGTGTGCATATGTGTGTGTGTGTGCACATGGCTCAGTATGCTTGTGTCCTCTTCATCTGTCCCACTGATGGTACATTCTGAAGTGGTGCAATGATGGACTGTCAAGTGCTCTGTTTTTTTCTCTCTCTGCCTCACTCAGGTACCCAAGGACAAGAAAACAACAGATGAACCAAGGGCATATAGAAAAAGGAGAAAAATAAGATTTGATTTTCTGTATGCATCTGATTTCCTCCTACAGTCTCATGACAACCTTTTTGTACAATGGCTTTTTTAGACAGTAATTACATGCGAGTGTCAGGGACGTCCATCATGAATGAAGGGGCACATGTGGAGAGGTCAAAATCTGTATTGAAACACAAAATACAGTGAGTGACCAGGGACCATAAGTTCTTTCAGAGGAAGTCATCGTGACTTGTGATATCGTGAAGATGAGGTAATGGTAACCACTTGAAGAACTCCAGCAAACTCACGTTCAATAATCTGTTACAGTGAATATCGGTATGTATCCAGTGATTACACTTTTTGCTGTACATAAGTTGGTTTGGAATTTACTGGTGTACCAGGAACAATGTGTGGACATCTAGGGGTTGAAAGACTCACGCAAAGAAGGTGTTTTATGAGATAAACAGATGGAAAAGTAGCAGTACTTCAGATTGGCCACAACTGGACATAGTGGTTAGCAATATGAGGGCTAAATAGGACCCTTGAATGAGAAAATGCTGACAAGAGATCTTGATACAAGAAAATGGGCACCACTGAAATGTTAAGCTCCTATGGGGAGAAGTGAGCACAGAGAAAAGTAGTTGAGTTAACTCTGCAAAGCCTTGGGCTATTACTGGTAAAGGCACAGTACAGCATGGAAAGAACATTGGGTTGGAAAGCGCTGACAGTACAGATCATATGTATATATAAAAGGTCAAGCTTGATGCCCATAGAATATAGTTCCCTATAGGCAGACAGCAAGCTTGAGGTGACAAGAATAATGTATGCTGAAAGGCAAGTTGTCCAAAAGGCACTCCAGCAAGTTCAGCAGGAAAAGGCAGTGACAGCCACAAATTGTATGGATGTCAGAACCATATAGAAAATGGATGTGCTGGGCCTCTAAAAAGCTGCTTTATTCTTTTTCATAACTTAACTCACTTCCTATGATCCCTCTGAATTAACCCCATGATACGCATATCTTTATGAGATTAAACCAGTTTCGATTTCCTTTCTGAAGATTTTTTCTTTCTTTACTCTTTTACTTTTTTCTTATTTGGCTCCTTTTTCCTGATTCTGTTTTTCTTCTCTCAGCTTAATTCAAAACAGCAAAGTATAAAGGTGATGATAGAATATACTGTAAGCGCAATGCCTTCAAGGTTATGAGCCACAGAGTCTCCATTTCAACCATTTCACACTCACAGCAACATAAGTGCAAGATAGGCTGAGTATGTGAGTAAAACAGTACATCCATTGTCTCTCTATATGTTTGTTAGTGTCAGGGTCAGAAAGAGTTGACAAACCAACACTGATGTTTGGGTGCTTATTAGCCAATGCATGGAAAATGTATGAGTATAGTATGATCTGAAGGATGTAACATTGGACCTACTCACGTGTCAGGGACACACATGACACTCAGAGAAAAATGACTGGGATGGCAGGGGAGTATGGATAATAACTTATATGTACAGAAAAAGAGCACAGTGAAAACTGGAAATGTCGTCAGGGTAGGTATGCCATCCACCTGGCCAGTGTACAGACGATTTGCAGACAATAGTCTGATATGCAGGAATCAATCTACTGTATGTATACAGTATAGAGTACAGTGTGTCAAATACAGAATGGATCACTGCAGTTGTAGAGAATAAATTAAGATATTTCATCTTCTATTGGTCTAATCCACACAGACAGAAAGACAGAGAGGCTATAAGGATCAAAAAGAGCTGACGTGAGCACACAAAGGGCCGCTTGGCAGATTCTAATGTAATTAACTTCAGTTTAAAAAATGTTCAGAGCAGACATTCATGATTTTTTAAACAGCTTTTTCTTTAATGTTATCTAGCAGATGCCCTTACTGTGTCATTTATATTTAGCATACACAGATGGAAAAGTTTTAAGGAGGCCTGCATTGCCTAACTCTCTCTGAATCTATATAGATATAATGGATTCACAAGCACAAAACTGAGACGTCAGCTTGAAAGGGAGGAAATATCAACAAGGCAATAAATATTAGTAAGACATGAAAGGGAATATTTGTAACGATCTCTTTTGCCATGATCAAATATGTAGCAAAACTCTGCTTTGCATCTGATTCAACAATTAAAACACATCAATCATCAGAGAGATACTGTATAGGGCCACTAGGCTCTGCAATAAACCAACAGCAGTATATCAATGACTTTATCTCACTGCATCCTCTTTTTCATCCTTTCCTTTCAGTTTCCCTATCTTCCCTAACATAAATGAAAACATGAGAGGGAAAGCCATTAAAACATCTAAAAATGTAAAAGAGAAAAAAGTCAAAACAGAAGTCAAGTCAAAATCTTCATCAGTACAAGTCAGACTGGCTTCGACAAGATGAGACTTGAATGAGCAAATGGCTCACAAAGATGGCAGTATTAGCACTTCAATGGTGTTGATTGATTTATGGGGGGGGGGTAAGGTTGAACTGACTCACAGCACCCACACACACGCACACACACTCAGACAAAACGAACATTAATCAATGGGGGCAGGTAGTAATCAGACAGGTCTTTAAGAGGCTAGCCTGTTAGCACACAGCTGTGCCATTCAAACCAGCAGTCTTCAGAGGGAAACAAGAAAGACAAAAAGCACAAACCCTTAGCATTCATCCTCGATCCACTTCAGACCAGTCTGCTAAGTGTGTTGAAATGTGTGTCTATTAATGATGCCTTGTTTATGTGAGCTCAGTCTCAGTTTTAATAGCCTTTAACACTGAAATGAGTGGAATATAACAGAATGGAGGATGTACAGCTGCTTCACACAATAACAACAATAACCAATATCACACAGTACTTATGACCATGACAGACATTCATATGGAAAGAGAGAAGTCAAAAGATAGTAAAAGTGAACTTCCAGCACAGATACATATTATACTGAATTCATATCTAACCGCAAGCGGCCTGTTGTAGATGATGAGTGGGTCACGTTGCCAGGCCGTGTCAGCTTGATTGTGCACTAATGGCACACATGCAAATGAGAAGCTGGTCTAAATGGCTTCAACATGCATTATACCAATCCGTGTATCTGTGTACACAACTATGAATGTGACTCTGCATGTGTTCAGAGGTACAATAGGTGTGTGTGTGTGTGTGTCTTGTCTGACTTTATGCACAATGCCCCTCACAATGAATTTGCCTCCCTGAATGTGTGCATGCATTTTTACAGGGCTGGTTTTGCATAGACTAAGCTCTGCTTTGCTGCCTAAACAAATGGGGATATAGGGACCAATATGTAAGGCCTAGCCCTGTGTTGATCCACATATGCTGTTTAAATACAGAGAATGAGCTTTACAAATGTCAGGTACACAGGGAGTCCTTCACACAGTGTATGTTTTTTCTTTAGGACTGTGCCCTTGTATGCAAATGCACAACACAGAGAAAGTGATTACTTTTGTGGTTGTCTCTTGTTACTGTGTGCTTGTGCTGCAACAGATGCCAGGCCCTTGGGTGGCATATGGCTGAGTGGCAGGGCTATCAAACGGCCACTGTTGTGGGTGTATATGTGTGTGTGACCATGTGTGTGACCAGCCAATAGGCTGGAGCTTGAGTAGGATTTGAATGCTATGTTCATCCGAAATTAGGCTCCACATACACACACACAGAGGCACCTCTATGTTTGGCACAGAGGGCTCTGCTAATTTGTGCACAAGGCAGACGCTTCAAGCTAGTGTACTCATTAACAGAATCCCATATACACACATGTAGGGACAAGTACACAAATCATACAAAAACAAAACCAAAAAGGGGTGCCGTGTGGCTTGGTGGGTTGAGTGGGCGCCCTGTGTACGGGGGCTGCAGTCCTCACTGCGGCTTGCCCCAGTTTGGGTCCCGAATGTGGTGGCCCTTTGCTGCCTGTCGTTCCCCTCTCTCTGCCTCCCCATTTCCTGTCTCTCTCGACTATCCTATCAGCTAAAGGCGAAAGCCCCCCCAAAATAGAGATCACTTTCCTGAACATGAACTCACAGACATGGCCAATAGCAAGAATCTGCACAATTTGGTTTACATTACAAACTCTCTACTTTCAGCAACGGCACTTTGGCAGCTATTTTAATATTTCATGACATATCAATAAGAACTTATTTTAACTTATTTCTACAATACTGCACAAAAGTAAAAGTAAGTTTGCATCCATCAAGGCTGCCTGAGCATATAATCAAATTCATCCAAATTCAGCCTGCATTGGACTGCACAGAATGACACTTCACATAAGTACCGGTATGTGTACAACATCATCAACGCACAGTAGGAAATATGTGTTGAAAATATTGAGTGTCTGTAACTGCACTTATTGGTGCAAAAATAAGACAATATTTGTGAAACAGATAAACACTGCATTCAACTGGGAAGGAATTCTGACTCAGTGTTTTGAATGATGCACATTAGTATTAACAAGTAGGTGTGTATAATGCATATGCAATTGATTATTCTCTATAGTTTCAATCAATCCACGTGACAGGCTCTCAACAGATTCAAAGCAACACTTTGGAGCAAATATTGGAAGTAGTCAGTAACAAAACTTTACTAAGTTGAGTGCATGACTCAGTCTGATCACAGAACGTAAACATATAGCTTGGGTCAAGGGGACAGAGACACACTAAGGCATGTGGTGTACTGTGGGGAATGTCCCTGCTGGGTATGCTATGGGAAAGCAGTGATTGATTAGTGTGACATGTAAAGTTAATGCATGAAAGATGTGATGTGATTGAATTTCTCTAGAATATCTACATTGAAACCTGTGTGCACCACTGACTTCCCCTCCATCAGTTTAAAACAATATTAATGAAATCATAATGCCTTGAGAGGCTGTCATGACCTTGCTTGTCTGAACAAATCCATTTTTGCCTCTCTTCACATCTATTAACAGGCAGTGGACAAAACACATCAGCTGGCATACTGGCCTGTGGTGAACTTGATACATAAACAAGTCTACTGTATGTATCCGATACAAGCCCATGGCAGTTTTTGTCAACTCCATATACTAGCCAGCTAAATGTGCACACACTGTTGTGCTCTAATGTCAACAGGAATTTACCCATGAACAGGTCAATGCAAGTGAGAATTACTGCACACTACATTAAATTAATAAACTAGCCTGTGTCCTCCACACTGTTCTCACTTCGATCCATATTTGCGAGCAAAGGTTATTCACTCATATATGGTACATTAGATACATAAACAACTTGTGTCCTCAATAAAGGCCTGAAGCATTTCACGCACAACTATGAAAAGTGTTATTTACTCTTGAAATAAGCTATCACATAACATAATGTTTCAGCAAGCTAGTCCAACCACTGAATGACTTTTGACTTTTTCTTAGGCCATAAAGGAACTATAAAAGAAATGCAAGAACCAGTGTATAAAACACACTATATGCTTTGTAAGAACCTGAAACAAAGTTGTATGAGGTCTGTATACTGGGTCAAGGAGAAAAAGAAATAAAAAGGAAGACATGTCTATTATATTATACAGTCATAAACTACATCCCAGGATGTTCTTCCCAGTATGTTAGAAAAAAACAAAACATCAAATTATCCATTAATTAATTTCCCTATAGGAATGTCGTGAACACTATGTTGCACTGTGATAAGGCATAGCAAAGTGCAACATTAGACAAACAGTGAGCTAAAACTGCAACAACAGTTCTGCAACAATACAGACAGCAGGAATTTGAGCACAGCTTCGCATATCAAACATTAAAGAAATGAGGTGCACATCCTCAGCAACAGCCTCGAGTACTAGTTATCAATGCACTCCCAGCACCTCCACAAATAACATTAATTTACATTATCTGTCAAACAGCAAAAGGCAAACACAGCTGACAACTTGCCCCACGGTTACTAAATAATCAGGCTGTGTCCTTAATACTTGTCCGAATTCTCCTACAGCTAGTTCCAGATGTGCAAATGGTTATACATGTATCAGAGGAAATAGAGATATCCTATAGACTATACTCTTGCTGCTGTGGGGGAGTACATTACACTAGTTGTGTCTTAGCTCAGCTCTAGCTTTAGGACTTGTCACCATGTGTTGTCCTGAAGAAAAAACAATGTGATAACAACGCGGCCTTGGAGTGACTTGTACACACATTGCCTCAAAGCGAAGCAGTCGAGATGCACTAAATACTCATACACATCTGCATAGAGAGGCATTTCTCTGTGTCAAAAGCACATCAACCACATAAGCAGTGATACACAAACCATACTGTATATACACAAAAATAAACCAAACACAGGGGGGTTGGAGAGGGCAAAATTTCAAGAACACACACAAAAGATGTGCATATAGTTCGTTTCCAGATATGCTGTAGGGATACACTGAGTTAATTTGTTTATGCTGAAGTTCCTGGAAATGATCACGCTCAAGGCGGCACATCACTTCTGCATGAGCAGAGAAGACTGGAACTGGTCTTCCCCTCTCTCTCTTTTGCTCTCCCTTTCATCTTTTGTCATTCTCCATCTATGACAGCCTTTCACATAGGCCTGCTTCTAGCAACAGCTGTAGCCTCTGTTTATCTTTTTCCTTTTTATTCTACATCTTTCCCTTCACTGTCCCCCTTGACAAATGAGTCATTAAATCTACACAAGGTCTACAGTGTGAGAGAGACAAAGAGGACAAACACGGACATATACACACACACACGCACCCTTGCCTTAATCTATACTGATACTATATGTATACATAAAAGCAAATCTTATACAGGAATTGAGGCCAAATGTCATGGGAATCACCAGCACACAAACAGATTCAGCAATGTTACAGCTACAACACACACCGACTGGGTCAAGAGGAGGTCAGTGAAGCACTAGAAGGAGCCACCATTACCAACGGGATTGTGGTTTTGTGAAAACCTGTTAAAGCAAGACATTGTATAATCTGCCATAACTTACATAATGTAGCATTTGTGTGTGTGTGTGTGTGTGTGTGTGTATAAACATGTTTAGTAGAACTCATAAAACCTTCCTGACTCCTCTGAAAGTAAAGCCTTTACTTGACTTGATTGTATTTTCATTGCTCAAGGACACCTAACTATCTACTCATAAATATGTGTATCTATAGAAGACAAACCCACGTATATAATCAAATAAAACTGCACTGTGGCTCCAATGGTTAAAAAGGTGTGTTCTCAGCTCACCAGCAAAGACAACCCCGCAGGCTCCTTAGCTGAACAAGTGCATTAGCTTTGATATTTGTCTCTGTATTACCTCTCCAAGTGTGCTATACATTGTGGAGATACCACTTGAAAAGACTTCAAATAAGAGAGTAAGTTTACGACACACACACATACGCACCCACAAACACACACAGGTGCCGATTAAGCATTTGATCCTCCCTGCTTTCTTTCAGCAGAAGCATCATGTCATCAAGTTGTCTGACAAGCCCTTGGGGCAATGTTTCCTCCTTTGAAAGACCAACTTATTTTATGAATATAGAAAAAATATGTGTGATTGATGGGGGGGGGGGCAAAAGTCCAATTCATTTTAATTTACAATAGGTGTGTGGGTAGTTGATTTACACAAATTATATAAATATTGGTGAAATGACTATGCTGACTGGGTTTTGTGACCTGGTGGGTGTTGAGAGGAAGGAAACTATACTGTTGGACTGAACTACAACATTCAGTCATTTACAGAAAGGGACAGGGCTCCTCTCACATGGCCAATGACCACTTTCTTTTGAATATGAATTACAAGCTGACGAGGCCAACTAATATCATTCCCTGTGGTCAAACCACAGATTCACAGTGTGTCTTAAGCTCCTGAGGTGATGATCTGTTTCTGCTGCAAACTGATACATGGATTACAGTTATAATTATTTCATCTGAAGGGTCAAATTCTTGTCCTGATAAAACCGAACCCACTTGTGCTGGTCAAATACACTCAGCTGGACCATTAAATTACAAGATCAGAGAACAAAGAGATCACATCTCAATGTCTTTAGTTGCACATTGTGTTGATTTTATCCAAGTCACTGTGACTCATTCCTGCAATAATCTGTGCTTAAACAAAACATCAAAAATATCTAGACAAGTACACATGCAACAATTGTATATTGCAATATAATGACAATAATCAGATAATTGCCTTACTGTACTTTATAACAACACTGTTAGGGTGCATAAGGACGCATCAAATAAGTGGGTGTGATAAAGGAACAGACACGAATGTCTGAGCCTCACCTGCGCCCATTCACCTTTTTGTTTGCTTTTTTTTTTTTACGAGGCTTTAAATACAACCACAGATGAAAAAATAAGCTGCTGTAGTCAAAAGAAAGAAAATCCCTGATGATTTAGCTAATGGGCTTAGAGTCCACTTAGAGTCCACTGGCAGGACTTCAAACGGCTGCAACTTGCGTCAACAAGTCTGGGCTCTAAGAAGAGCTAAGGAGGAAAAAAAGGGAGATGAGAAAAGTGAGGAAAGGATGAGACAGCAAGAAATGGGTCGGCTAGTAAAGATGGGAGTCTACGTCTTCAATCAGCGGACAGAGCAGGCAGTTTTTCACCAAAGTATGTACAGATTTCTGTGGGTGTGGAGAGAAGCAGTGTAAGGACATGATAGGGAGAGAGGGGGAGAGGCTGATAAACATGATAAAAAAGCACATGGGCCATCAGCTGCATTCACTGGGTCACTGCCAAATGAAGAAGACTTTAGTGGGGGGACATCAGAATGATCTTAAGATTTACTGGCCCATCTGCTAACACAACATATATCCCGTGTCTCCTCTTACCATGTGCTGTTAGAACACAGTGTCTCATTGTCTACATCTTGAATACTAACTATACTGAATGTTGGACACCCTCACAAAACGAAACTGTATGATACATAAAGAGTGCATTCACACTACTGCACAGTGATGTAACTATATACTATTAATAAGATGTAATTATACACCAAGTAAGAGTTGATATTTCTGTTTTAGGATGCTTTTACGTGCTCTAATTAGTCTTCCACCATTAGCTGGTAGAGAAGTCAGTTTCAGCAGGAAACACTGAGATTGACCTTGCTGCACATTTAATCTAAATGAACCAATGAACAAAAGTTCCAGGTGAATATTTCCTGATTGTAGTTTATTGTTTTCCTGTCGCTGGTTTGCTGGAGCTTTTCCATTGTTGCCTCATCTAACGATGCCTGTTAATTACAGCTATTTATTAGCCCCAAACACCCAATTAACAGGCCTTCAGCACAACAAGCAAACACACTAATCTATACGCAACACATTGAGGGATGACTTCACCAAAGATGATAAAGAAAAATGAAAATGAGGACCACAGATGTGAATAGGTGTCAAAGCTGTTGAAAAGGCTCTTTGTTTTCCTCTTTTTTGTCCAATTCCATAAATATTCAGTTCATTCTCCTTCTTCTTTTTTCTTCCTGAGGTGTTTGTTTTTCTTCTTTTGTCACACTTTCTCCTCTTCAGCATGTGGAAGCTCTAGCTATGGTTTTGCTTTTTTTTTTTTTTTTTTTTTTAACCTTTATCTTTTAATGTCGCTCTCCTTTCTTTTCCAATACTGTCCAGGGTGTTTGGAGAGAGCGGTGAGTAATGATGCTGCTCTGTTAATATCAGCCTCACAACAGTGCTACAACAGAAAAATAAGGTGACAAAACAACAATTCAAGCAAAGAAAACAAGCTGTTACTATCAAAACATCACCAAAAGGAAACATCTCATCTCATGAAGGATGTAAGAGTGGTTATTTTGAAATATCTAGATTTTTCTGGGTTTGTAAACAGGGTCGGGATTTTCCTGCTTTTATGTAATTACAGTACATTTCTCCCTGAAATTCAGACACATTTCATATATATGAATATGAAATATCTGGTTTATGGTGAGTATGATCGAAATTCCCTCAAACTCATGACATACACACTGTCTCTATCACTAAACAGTAAATATCTGATTGATGACCAACAGACACAGCATTTTCTCATTTTCAGCGTCAGCATGGTTGAGTGCAGTTTTATGTTTGCACCTAAATGTCATTGTGTACACACAGAGCTGGATTATTGATTAGATGTCTGAAGTAGATTTATAGTTCTGAAGTGGTATTATTGGTGTGTTTCCAGACCAGTATGACGTTCTCTGGTAGCAATGCAAGTTTTCTTTTTTCTGAATATTTTAGCTGGCAGAGAAGTAGCTTATGTTCTGTTTCAGACTGATAAAGTCACTATAGAAAATGATTATCAGCTGTGACAGCAGTTTTCAGTTTGAGTCTATATGTGTGTATGTGTCATTATGGCAAAATTCATTCCTGGAGACTCAGACTGTAGCAGGAACTACAGGTTGCTAGGTGCTTTGTTTGTGGACACAATTTGTCATCCCAATAGCATCTCAAGTACAACCGTGTACTTTGAAGAGTATGTCCGATCTGATCAATGAGTATTAGGCGCTGATGTAGTAATGACTAGTGAGTAATCATGAGTTGGAACCATAGGGTTGGAACATCAACATGTTGCCAGGTATTGCAGCTGCAATGATCCTATCACAAGATGGTACTTGAAACTGACGTGATAGTGATCAAAGAATAACAAATAATAAGAATGTCAATAATTGCAAATCAATGATGATGTTAAGAAAATCAGAAACAACAATTGGAATAATTATACTTCTTTCCATTTGAAGAAAACTCCAGCAGCAGCCTCTGCCCTGCAGACATCTGCAGTAGGGTGACGTAATGTTGAACCACTTTGTGTACAAATTAATCTCATCCCACAACCTCCAAGCACAAGGCTGAAAACAGTGATTCAGGATTTTCATAAACGAATTTGCTGTCACTACTTTTTTACTTTACTGCCTTCATTTAAAATCGAAATTACAAACACACATAAACAAACGCACACACACACACACACACACACACACACACACAAATGATGCCTGCAGTCAGTTTCTGTATCACTTTCTCCCCCTGCTGTGCCCCAGTTTTTGTAACTCAGTTATAATGAGAATAAATCCTTTACAGTAGTGATCCCACATTTGGCCCTATACACACAGCTCGTTTAGAAGGCCTTGTGTGCAGTGTATGTGTATGTGTGTGTATTTGTCCATTTTAAAACATGTATGTCCTGACTATAAACTCAGTATTCTCCAGATCCAGCACTATGTTTACATGTACACAAGAAACAAAAGAACATGGTTACATAAAATCTTAACCAAAGCTTATCTTTTCCCTCTGTATGTACAGGGCTTTTTGTGTTTGTTTCTAACAAATCAGGTTTTAGAAAGCACAAGAGGTACAAGTGACCTACAACATCATAAAAATTTAATCAATTGTCTTCAGTGCCTACTCAAACTAATCTGGATGAAAGAACAAAATAAAAATGTCCAACTCTGATTTTTAGAAACAGATAGCTTCTGGATAGATCATCCAGCTTTGGTACATACCAATGTAAACAGACTATGTGCACATACAGTATTGACAATATGATTGCTGTGTGTGCACATGCAAGAGTGCATGTGGTTAGTTAGTGATTGCTGACTTAACAGATGGAAGGCAGATGTGGAGTGAAAAGTCAGACTGATGTTATTAGCCTCTGGTGGTTTCCCACACAGATCAAGAGATAGATGGGTCGACCAAACTCTGGCACTAAAACCTCTTTATCTCAGGATAAACAACAGCGCAGGGTTCAGCAACTTAGGCAACGTCAGTGGCATTTAAAAAAGGTTGTGTCAGTAAAAATTACACTTATATCTCCTGTGACAAACCAAGAGTCTCCAAAAGCTGATGAGCTTTATAAATACTAACAGTGACTGACTTTTTCAAAAGAAAACAGACAGTACAAAAATATAACATTATGGAAATATGCAGGTTTAAAGAAATGGTTTAAGCAATATGGAGGAGAATATACAAATATGAATGCAAAATTATACTATTGTAGTTTCAAGTTTATACAACTTCTTCAATTGAGGTAAGATATTGTCAAAATAATGGGATTTCTTTTAACTTTCTTCAGACAAGTGGGCAACCTGTAAACATGCATTACTCAAGATAAAAGCTCTGCAACTACCAAGCACAATCAATAAGTAAATGCAAGATTTCAAACAGTGTTAACACGTAATTTACAATGGAAGATAAGCTTTTCACAGCTTGTTAAATGAGAAGCTAGTGTAGCTAACAAAGAAACTGGTGTTGGTTGCATTTATCAAGGCAATGTGGATTAATCCTACCAAGATTGGCTGAGTTAGTTCTCTGTCTTGACAAAGTGTGTGCGACTGTGAATGTGTGATACTGTGATAAGATTGGATTTAAATGAAAAGGGTGAATGCAATGGCCAATCTCACACGCACACGAAAGAGAACTCAATTTCTGCGGCTGAATCGCTTCCTCTTCCCCTCTTGTGTTTGTTTCATGTGCTAAATAAAGAGCATCGTTACTTTACTTTGTAGGTTGGGCTGTTGCGACTAAACATGGAATGAAACCAAGATGAAGTTGAGATCCCTAAACAGCATGGAAGCAAGGGAGACAGGCTGAAAGCCAGGATGAAAGGGAGGAAAAGTCTAACCACAGCTTTTCGCCTGTAGCCTGAAACCATGCATCTGAATTTCCATATAGATTGTAGTGAGTTTAGTTGAATCGGGCTTCTAATATTTCTAATGACAGGCTATGTTCAGCAATCAGGCACAGACACACAATTACTAGGGCTGATAAGCCTGCATACATGAATACACAAAAACAAATATATCCCAACATTTGCATGTTCACACAAAACAAAGGTCAATTTTAGTCGAAACATTGTAACAACTCAAACAATCATGGAAAAAACACACACTTATATATTGCATACAGGAACAGGACATGCATCCTGTACAGTATATAAATTATAATGGAACTTACACCTTGGTCCTTGCTCCTATTACTCCTAGTATGTGTAAATCATAGAGATATATACTGTACCATATCATATACCTTCATTTATTTTAAAGAAATGAAAGAATCCACTTAGTGAGCCCAGCAGGTGCAGAATATAGAGGGTATAAACGCACATCTCTCCAAATGAGCTTGGCTGAATGGGAGGCCTATTGACTGAATCAGAAAGCATTCACCGTCCTGTCTAGGAAACCATTTAGTAACACAAGCCCTAAGACACCCCTCCTCCCCCCAATTCATTTCTCCGTCCCTTTCTCTCTCCCGCCCCACATTCAGATGTCAGTCACATAACATACTGTTAAAAGGAGGTAGCTGCAAACCATGGTTTCCTTCGGCCCACTGCTGTGTGAGTGCATGTGTGTGCACGTGAGTGTGTGTACCTGTCTGTGTTGACGTGTGTGAATAACACACAGACTTGATGCCTTTGGCCCAACAAATGGAAGCAATCAACAAGCTATTACAGCACACACTGTGTCACTTTGAGAAAGACTGAGTGTGAGTGAGAGAGAGCGAGGAAGAGGGAGTGTGGAGGGGAGAGACAGAGAGGAGCAGGAAGAGAAAGATGTGGAGTGAAAGAGGAGATATTTTATTGGAATTTCATTTCAAAAGCTGAAAAATGATTGCAAAAAAGCCATTTCTCAATTCTATTCAGTTCAACTGAGGGAACTTGTAAAACTTAACTTCCTTAAACTGGCAAAGTAGACATACCCAACAATCTCCTTTTTATTTTTCCTTTTTGGCTACATGACCTTGGGACTATGAAAGGCAGATAAAGAGATTCAGCCGACTGCTCTGTAATGTTAACAGCAGGCACCTTTATCATTGTGACTGGGTTAAATGGCTGTTTCTGTCAGTGTAAAGTATCGCGCTGCTTTCTACTTGTTTGAAAACATGCTGAGACTTACAATGTAGGAATAAAAGAGAGTAACACAATATATATATATATATAAGACTTATAAGTTCCCCAGGAGCATCTGCCTCTGACCCAAATAGCAACTCTGCTCAGTTGGTTTTGTTTTCTTCAGCATTTGTTGTGTCATAATTGCATTGCAAATAGTAGCTCATTAATTTAGAAAAACTTGGCAACATCTCAGAAAACTGTTGGCTCTACACTTTCTTCTCTCCTATGGGTGCAGACAAGGAGAAGACTGTAGAAAAAGAACTAAAAACATTTAAAACAATGCACAGTTTATATTTCAGCCATCCTCACCACAGAAAGCTGGAGAGGATATTGCAGTGTTGTGCCACATACAGTGGAGGTTAAGCATGTTAATTCCCAATACTACCTTATTTACCTTATTACTTTTACCTTTATCTACGTTTCAGCCTTTTGAGCACACAAAACCAATTAAAGACATGCTTCGTCTTAGTCTGGGCAAAAGGCCACAGTGTCGAAGGAGACTTTGTACTGCACAGTAAATCTCATGTACAGAATGAAAGTATAACTTGAGAAAAGTGCACAAAAGTGTAAGTGTGTTTGTGGGTTGTTCTGTGTAAACAGTACGATTAACCCATTTCAGGGCATTGACCCATCGTTCAGGGCATGTCAACTGTGATTGTGCTGCAATCCATATAATATGCAGCTCTGATTTTAACTGTAAGGTACTTATTTAGTGTAACTGCAGGACATGTTGGGCCTACTTTCCTTTGGGTTCATTATGAGAAATCATACTGGGCTGGGGCATATGACCTCAATGTGCTCAGTTGACATGCAGTAAAATATAACATCCCAACAACTGCCATATGGTTGAGATCCATAAAGTCAATGTGACCGTTGGCCTTGTACTGTGTGAATCTATGGCTAGAACCTAGAGGTCAAGAATGTATGGTGGCATTTGGATTTTCTGGGTAACCATGATGATTTCATGTTCTTGGCTGTACATTATAACATTTCCTGATATACATCACTGATATCTGTACAATCATGCAAACAGAATGTGTATCCCTCCTGGTTCAAGCCTTTCACATGCCTGACTGAAACAAAAATATCAAACCCCAAAACACCCTCAGTCAAAATGTTTCAGGGTGCCAGGTTTGGCAAGAGTTGAATACTGTTTATGTGTGTCTTTAGATCTAATGAAATGTATCTATCGTGTAGTGATGCATAAATTAGAAAAAAAAAAAAAAAAAAGAACCTGGGAATATTTCAAAGGCGGATGTTTGTTTGGCAACGAATACACTAAATAATTATGGCGACTCACATGCGTGTTTGTACTTTTGTGGGACCATACATGTGTATGTTCTGCATAAGTCCCTGTTGTGTAACCTTGACAGATTGAGAGCATGTATACATGGCTATAATTCTCTGCTGTACAGTAGCACAAGAAAAGCTTGTGTTTGGCAAGTAGGATTGTGATGTGGGTGGAATATCAGTGTACACACATACACTCGGCTGTCAGTTTATTGGGAACATTTAACTAAAACTAATACAGCCTAATACAACAGTGCTGGAAATAAACCCTCCCTTCATCAGCGCTATCCTGTTCAGTAAAAGAGATGTTGAATTAAAGGGGAACTATGCAAGTCCGGCCGTTTTTCCACTGTTTAGTTAACGCTCCTTAACCCAGCCATGTGCAATTGTTTTCAACAAAGCTGGTGAGAAAGCAATCCATGGAGTGGTGGATAACATTATTTATCATATACGATGTTACGATGTGTATATTTGCGTTGTCTTATTTGTCATAAACAAGAGATTACGGGTTACGGAGTGCATTTGTGTTGCAGTGACGCTGAGAAGAGAGCTGGGACACTGGGTCGGAGGCACTGATCTTACAAGGTTGGTTTTCAGCCAAGAGATGCTAGATGGAAGGTAGAGATCCTCCATTCTCCCTGTAACAAGTTACAAGTCATTTATTTAACCATTGCTCTGAACCTGTTTAATTATGTGAAAAATGTAGCATAGTTAAGGTACATTCTTGCATAGTTCCTCTTTTTTCCTCTTTATATGATGATTTTGGAGGTGGTTGAGTTCAGTTCTGCCTTTACCTTCAAACAGGAGCTGTGACATCACGTACAGTGGGATGCACAAATCTAAGCCAAACATAAGATGCTTGAGAGTATCTGTGAGTTTTACAACCCATGTTGACTCACCATGACTTATCATCCGCTGAGTCACACCTTGGCCCAGGTGACCCTAATGACCCACATTAACCTCAGGACCACCCCAAAGGGTTAAACACTTCCCACATCAGTTTTTAGAACTAAACAAGCCTTTCAGGTGAGAGGCAAAAATTTTCAAGAACTGAAAAGAAGTCCAGGTGCCTTCAATTTTAGCATAATGACTATGACCTGGATTGTATTAAACCGACACAGACAGATAACCCATTTACAACCCCTAATTAGTCTGTTGTTTTGTTTCCATCAAAAGGTCTGAACAGCCATCCAGTACCCTTCAGGTAGCAGAGCTACTTTTAATTAAAATACCTAAGAAAAAATGTCACACACAGCTCAGCAAAGTTAGTCTAATTATTCAAAATGTATGCTTGCAAAAACACATCATTACACAACAGCTAGGGATCAAGTGTCAAAACAGATGCAAAAACAGTATGCAGTATGGTCACAGCATGGCACGACAAATGATGACAAGATTGACAGGAGAGAAAGAAGCAGGTATGTGCTGTCTCTGCAGGTTTAAGGAGCACTTGGTCCTCAGGAAAATCGATTAGGGCCCTGAACACCAGCTGGCACCTGTGTGTGCAGCATCAAACTGATATCAGATGAGAGAGAGGACACAATTGTCAGGGGCAGGCACACAGCATGTGTGTGTTGGGTATACAGGATATGGGAAATCATTAGTAAACCCTGTGTCTGGAACTAATGGAGATGCGCAGGAGGAAGGTGTGTGTGTGTGTGTGTGTGTGTGTGTGTGTGTGTGTGCTAACTAGGTTTGTGTGGCACTCCTCACTCAGCTCATACTGTCAGGATACTGTTAGTTTATCAGGAGGTAATGAAAGTTACACGATAGTCTCAAACAGGGAGACACTTCCTACTGTCCTTCGATTTCCTTTCATGGAGTATGTGATATATAAATCACACCATAAATCAAACTGTGTGAAGAAAAGAGCTGAACCATGTTGTGACAGAGCAACCGAGGAATAAATGATTTTGATACCCAAGAATACATCACAAATAAACACCCAGAATGACCATATTAATTAGCAGATTGGAGATGGACCAGCTTTTACAGTTAACAGCATTAGAACAATGGAAACATAATCAACCATCTTTGTATGTTTGTGACAAAAGAGCTCAACTGACAAAACTGAAGACTTTCAAAAGCTTTAAAGCCTTAAATTTAAACATTTTAACATGTTGACTTGTTCTATAGAGTCATGAAGAACCTGGACACAGACAGCAAAAAAAGAGGAAATTTTCACAGAATTGAGAAAAACAATCAGATTGGTGGAGAGATAAGTTAAGACGACATGGCAAGAAAATGAATCGCCATAACCAATACAGTATTTCAGTCTTTTTCTTTCCTCCCCCCACACCCTCCTCTTCCTGCCCTGAATAGCCAGTTAATTAACCGAAAAGGAGAGAAAAAAAGTGTCACAAACAAATGTCAAGTTTGACAAAGATAGAGGTTAGCTTTTCACAACAATGCAAAACAACAGCAGCTTAAAAAAAAAAAACTAATTGAACAAAATAAAAGTAATTAAAAATGCCAAAAGGGAAAAAAAAATGAATACTAACTGTTTAGTTTAACAACGTGCAGAAAATATGAAGAAAAAAAAAGATCTGTTGGGGAGAGAGAGAATTGTAAGACTAATTAACATTTTTTTCATTTTCTTTAAATGATAATTATGTCAACTTCCATGCAGCCAACTGGGAGTTCAGAATAACTGAAGGGGGAAAGTTTATTGAGTGTAATTAAGTGTTTTATTTTCTGCAAATGCCTTCTTTCCTTTGTAACTCTTTCATGACGAGCCTTTCATTCAGCCACCTCTACCTCCCTCCCTCTTTCAGTCCTCCCTTTTTCTGTTTTGCTCTCTCTCTCTTTCTCTCTCTCTCCCTCTCTCTCTCTCTCTCTCTCGCTCTCTCTCTCTCTCTCCCTCTCTGTCTTGTATGGTTGGACAGATGCAACGGTCCATGTTGACAGCTTGTCCCTCCTCTCTTGCCGCAGGGAAAACTGTCACCCCTGTCATTCAGGCCTATAAACACAGCATGGAGAATGCATGTGTGTGTCCGCGTGTGTGTGTTCTCAGGAGAACATGACAGTGTGGGGTGAGAGAGGGGAGAAAGGCTTTGTTAGCTCTGCCAGAAACAGCTGAGTGTGTGGACACACACACACACACACACAGACACACAGACACAGACACAGACACACACACTGAGATTGACTTAAGCATGATGAGAGTTTCACAACTTCAACCTGGAAGGGCAAACCCTTCAGGGAGCAAAACTTTACACCAGATGACCCTGTGCTGCTGCAAAGGGAGAAAAGTCTGTGTGTGTGTGTCTGTGTTTTTTTGTGTGTGTGTTTTGCACAGGGGGATGAAATGTGGTCAGTCAAGACAAACAATTGCGAGACAAGCATGCCAGTAGCAGTGTGTATCACCCCCGACTATCTCATTGATGACGTGTAAACTGAACAACAATCACAGCAGTGGCCTACTTACCACCAAAGTTACCAGCTTAAAGTCACACATTTTAACAGGAAGCAGCTCCCTGGTAACAATGTAAAACTCAGCTGTGACCAAAATGTGACTGAGTTCAGGTGAAGAAAGGTGGACCTGTAAAACTGCAAGTATTGTCACAATGCTGCTTACCAGCTCTTTTTTTCAAATGTGTGTTCCTGGTACGATTTTCAGACCTGTGCCTGCTCTGTTTAACAGTACAGTTCATGCTTTCTTAAGCAGAAACTCATATGAACACAAATCATGCAAGACAACGCTAGAAAATCCAACAATGTGACCTTTAAACTGTGTCTTGGGACTAGAACGGGTTGCAGACATGTCCAGTTCAAGACTGAACCAGATTTGTTTTCAAGGGTGAGGCACCACCACTCATGTGGGACCCAGGCAGCACAGAACCTGTATTCAAAACAAAAGGCTAAAACATGGCTCAGTGGGTTCCACAGTCAGGGCTGTAGGGAGTGTGTGTGTGTGTGTAGTGTGTCTGGTTGTGCGTCCGGTGCAGGGCACTGGCCCTAGACAAAGTGCTCTGCCAGCTTTCTGCCCACTGGTCTTTTCATTGCTGATGGATGGGCCTTGTTCAGCACCATCTGGCTATAGGATACTTCACATTAATCATGACAAACACACACATGCACACAGACACACACTTCTGTCTCTTAAAAATACACCAGACAAATTGTCTTGATGTATATGTACCCAAAAACACATCAAACTCCGACGCATTACAATGATCTTTCATATGAGGCAAACTGAAGGAAAAGAAAAACAGAGAAAGAATGGCAGAATAAATAAAGAAATAAAGGAAGAGACAAAAGGAAATGAAAACAAACAAAGAAAAAAGAAACTGGTATTTGTTCTCATTGACAGCCCATTTTCGCTCGCGTTTAACTCGCCATTTTCCCCAATTGTGATTCAGAGTTAGCCACGGGAGATTAAGAAACAAGCTTGGTACAAAAAACAACAATTAGTTCATTTAAAAACATTGTTTCATTTGGTGGGGAGCCTGGAGCTATGGAATAATAAAACCTCACTCACCCACCATCCCCCACCCTGTCTCAGTCTTTATTAATGACCTTTTTATACCTATAGGAGGATGTGTATTAACAATAATGGCTGTAAAGACACCGATTTCTCCCTTCCCTCTAAATCTCTGTGTTCTCTTCATCTCTCCCTCCCTTCTTTATCTATCTCTCTTCCTCACACACACACTGATGTGTTGGTAAACACATAATATCCTTACATAAACCGTAAGCTGAAAGGCCAGACACCCAGGGGAATTTAATGTAAAATGAGGGACATTATCAGACTTCATTTATTTCTATCTAACGGCTATACAGGCTTAATACAAGCTATTTTGCCTCAACATTTCCACGCTGTATGGACATGGGCAAGGACAGGCGGAACCGTGGTTGATCTGGGAGGAAGCATGCTTGACATTAGATTTATTATCATTAAATCATATCTCACGGCTATCTGGCTTTGTAACGCAAGGGGATTTATTTGTACGTCTACACAATCTATGGAAAAGGAATAAGACCGAGGGAAAGATGGCTGTAAGCTGAGCTGCATGGAAGATTTACAAGACAGTTGCTTAACATGTTAAAAATATTTATGTATGAGGACTATCAGATGCCATATAATATGAGAGGATTAGTTTTGACACAATATATACTGAAAATATAGTGACATAGGCAAGGTTATCGATGAGTTAGTTGATATTTTACTCGACTGGGGATGAAAAACATGAGATTATATAGCGGTAACAAATGTATCATATCAGGGCAAAGTAAACATATTTATCAGTAGCAATTTATTTGTCCTTAATAAAGCTGAATCTGAAAAAAAAAAGTATCTGCTATGGAGTTAGAATATTAAAAACATTTTTTGGAGGTCTCCAGGGGTCTGGGGCTCCGACTGCAGCCATGTTTCATCCATAGCTCTATAACTTTGGAGTGGACAGAGGCTTTGTCCCTGAAGATGAAGCAGTGGCTCAGACTGGATTAAGAGGTCTAAGAACTGGTGAGACAATACAGTACCTTGAGAGTGGTACTTGACACAGAATCTGCTCAGTGAAAATGAAACAGTCAATATGCCCAAGAAACATGCATGCAGAGAGACAATCTCGCTGC
Organism: Caranx ignobilis; assembly: GCA_021432705.1. Lineage (NCBI taxonomy): Eukaryota > Metazoa > Chordata > Actinopteri > Carangiformes > Carangidae > Caranx > Caranx ignobilis. The sequence goes on along the minus strand of MU270012.1, from coordinate 2,323,895 downwards.
AGGTACAGTAGAAACTGACACAGTTGGTGTCACTTAACAACCTGCAATGAAAATCCTATCTTAGTCATCTATTTGTGTCTGTCCTTCAATGGTTTTGGTGGTGGTGTGTAACGAGGGCAGCATAATTGGACACAAACATGGCTTAATTGGAAAACCTGACATTGAAGGAAATGATTCAACTCACTCATAAACTAAGCTAGAATGGATCAACATGTTAACTACAACAACAAAAAAAAAAACATTCAAAGCAGTGAGCACAAAAAGACTTAAGTGCTCAGTGGTATCTTTAAGATGGAGCAGCTCAGCACAGCAGGTGTGTGTGGCTCCTGTGGGAATCATACTTGAACAGAGAGCATGTTCGCAAATACTAAGTGTCTAATTTAGATCCGGATATGTTTATGTATTATTAAGATATTCTCTGATAACTTTGCTCAATTTACATTCCCTGTTTGTGTTAGGTGTGCTTCTCCACTCACTTACATGCAATGTGTGTTCCTTATGCACTATTATTAGTGTAGCTCTGTGAGTGTGTCTGTGTGTGTATGAGTGTGTGGGAGGCAAAGATCCGTGCCTGCCACAGTGAAAACGTGATTTCTCCCATATCCTTTTAATTAATGTGTAACATATAACAACTGCAACACAGGCACAAACTGCTTGAGAGGTATAAAGTCACACTTGGCTAAGCTGAAGCTTTCTTAAATGACAGTGTGACACCAGCTAAAAATTCTTTGACCAACATGTTAGCCGTATTCGTAAAGCTACCCACTTCCTCGAACAAGGACCTGGGAGAGTCTAACATCATGACAGCAGAAAAATGTGGTGACAGATGTTGTCATGGTGTTGTCACTTTCAGAAGGACATCTTCATGTAAGAACTCAAATAAACACACTCTCACACACAGTTGACACAAGGATCTCATTATCATAATCAGCCTGAAGGGAAGCAAGTTCAGAGTGGTGTCCGATATTAACCTCATAATGTATGGAACCACACACACGTGCACACGCACACACACACACACATAGTATGAGGAGTATATGCATGTGCACACAGTTGAAGAGATTTATCTCTGACTTCAGAATTCAATGTCTCTCTCTCTCTCTCTCTCTGACACACACACACACACACACACACTTTCTCATATACACATTCACACACACAGACACACACACTCACAATGTAATCAGGATCACTTGAGCTGTCCTCATTCACTAGATAGCTGACAAGAGGCGTTCATCTAGAGGAGACAACTAACTCATCAGAGCCATAAAGAGAAACTACTTTTGATGTCAAGTGAAAGCTTCCAGTTTTGAGGTGAATGAGGGTGAACATTAAGTGTTCTTGCCATTATGAAATAGGCTGATGAAATAATTCACTGTACTGCAATAGAAAAAATCAACACCCTTATTCTAAGAAGAAAACTAAATCAGAAGGTGAAAAAGAAATATAAACCAGTGAGAGATGCCTTACCTTGTGGTCGTAGGGATTGTAAGAGTGGAAGAGTTGTGACAACTCTTTAGTCCTCTGCTTTTTCTGTTAAAACAAAAAATGAAAGAAACACAGAAAAAAGGTTTAAAAGCCATCCATAGTGTATGTATGTGAAACACAGCGAAAAAGACAAATTAGGGCCTTAATGATGACTTTCAATTTAATTGCACATGGTTGATTGTAGGGGTGTCATTGACTTTTCATAGTTGAATTTGATTCGTCAGATTTTGCCTAATTGTCGAATCATGTTGTTTTTTCTTCATTGATTCATGATCTCATTTGTGTCTTTTTCCGTTCTGGAGAAAAGAGCTAAAGCAGACAAATTGAATTCTTCAATCTGCATAAGACAACAATTACAGGACATTCTCCATCATCCTTTTCCCTATCTCACTCATTAGGCTTGTGTGGACACTGTGGATCTGTAAAGCTTAGTTTGTAAGTTTTTAAAACATCACATGACCTCTACAGTACGCTCTACTTCTAGGCAGTTGTATTCCAGTACTGTGCAGGAGACAAATGCATCAGTAGTTCTACTCATGTATTTAAGTTATTTAATTATTTATAAAATATTTGCTGATATTTTGCAGATTATACACATTTTTCATTCACTTTTTCAAGCACTTTCTTTTCCTCTTCTGCTTGTCTCACAGATAACAAAAGATGACACACGCTATGAATATGGACATACAGTTCATCTTCACTCATGTTAACTTATTGAATCACTTAAACAGAAGGAAAGAATTACCATGGCTGTGAACAATGCCCACAGTAATTCATTAAGCCTATAAAATATAGAATGAACAGACGGGGGGAAAAAATTTATTTGCCCACCAGCTGGGGCAGAAAATATTTCTCATTTTATTCCAGCTCAAAGTCTGGCCTTAACCTTGCATGTCCTTAATGTATAATGAGATGCACAAGCGTGAGACATGACTGTTTGATGTGTGGCAGTTGTTAATGCAATCAGTTACATGGAGCCGACACAGTTACAAAGAGCGCTAATTAGCTCGCTGATTAGGCCATGTCTGGCTAAGGGGGAAGGATATATGTATATGCTACTGTAGCTAAAGGGAGTATGCATTCATTGCGATTTTCTCTCCTCTAACCTGCCTCTGTCTTTTTCAGTGTTAGTTTGTAAAGGGCTGGATTCTATGTCCTTAGGCCAGATTCGTGCATATGGCGCAGACAACCTAGTCATTCTGCTATCACACACAGGCATCATTAAAGCATGACAGACACTGCTTCAGGACAGAGGAAGAAAGCTTGAGGATGAAGCGAAGAGAAGATGCAGAGAGGGAGGAAAAGCAGTCTATTAAAATGTACGGTGAAGTTTATAAAGATGGACCAAGGTTCAAAGTTAGCATGCAACAGTGATTTGTAGGAAAAAAAAGATGTAGAGAAAACCAAAAAACACTGAAGGAAGGTGAAAGTAATAGGGTTGAAGTGTTTAGAGGTGGCCATGGCACTCTTTGCCCTCGGCCAACTACTGGTTTGACTATCTCTGCCTCTAGTGAGGCTCATCTTTTCATCATTGATCCTCTCATCGCTCCTTACCCTTCTATTCATTCCATCACTGCATCTCCTCTCTTCTTTTGCTTCCCCTTCTTCTATATCTACCTTTCTCTTACTCATTCTGTGTTCACCCAGGGCTCTTTGCAATCCTGTAATCACTGGCCCTGTCCATCTACCATCCCGAGTCCCTCTCGCTCTCTCTGCCAAAGGGCTCTCCACAATCTCCAAATCCCGTTTTCTTTTGTTTTCTTTGGCTTTCCACATATCCCTCAATGCCTCCCCTCTCCCTCGATCCCTGTGTTTTTGTTCAGTGAGGGAAAACTCATACTAATCATTCAGTCTCCCCTCTCTCTTGCCCATCCTCCCCTCTGTAAGTCTGTCCCTCCACAATCTCTCATTCTCACTTTCCCTCTGCCTGGAGCACCTCAGGTGAGAGCAATCCTCTAATCATTGCTTCTCAACACCATTCTCTCTCTTCCTGCCATCCCTTCATCGCTCTCACCATCATTCCCTATTCAGTGATGCTTGACTACATGCGAGTGTGTGTGTGTGTGTGACTTGGTTTACTACATTTGTGGGGTCTGAAAAAAAAAGAGCCTACTAGATTTACTGTATGGTGTCTGAGAGCCAAAGAGCTGGACCCTATAAGTTTGACTGGCCCATGAATAGTGAAACAAGGATGTACATGTGTGTGTGTGTGGAATTGTAAGAAAAATGTAACTGCAGGTAAGGATTTCTCATCCTCCCCAATGAGGTCCCAGCAGAATTTATCCAGTGTAACAGCACACGCACAGACTCGCATGCACACCTGGAAAAAAATCACACCACAGGCACAACTAGCAAAACATGCTCACACAATGACTCACACAAACATACCATACACAAAAAGGTGTGGAAAAATGCCAAATACAAACACAAGGAAATGAGACAACTTAAAAAGAGAGTCAACAGAAGACAGAGAACACAACTAGTATCTAAGATATAAAATGGTAAGAGAAAGCTACCTGTCGATTCACTCCTAATCTCTTTCTGTAACAAGGCTTAAAAAAGGGGAAACCTCCTCTCATCACTTGTACTGTAATCCTTGAGTCGTGTAGTTTTCTAAAGTGAAGGCAAAGAGGAAGAGCTACACATTTGTGATAGTGAGATCCTCAGCTTAAAATCCCTAGACTAGTGTGAAAAAAGATGGCGAAAGAGCGAACATCCTCATTATCGAACAACACCTGCTGCCTGGGTGCCTTTGAGCAAAAACTACAACCTGAGTTGCACCTAGGGAACTGTAAGGTATAGCCACTAGCAGCAGTCCTGCACTCACGAGGTGGAGATGTGAAAACTGAAGTTGAAAACACATTCTCTGTGGGAGTGTACCTCTGAAAACACTGTGAGCATGATACCAGTATAGTAGTGTACAGTGATCAGCGTATAGTGACCACAGCAATCAATGTAAACGATATCTTGTGTGAACAAACCAGAACTTGCTTTTAATCTATATGTAAGACAGTGTAGTACTAATCTATGACCACTCTGTTAAATGTCAGAGGTTCTGGTAGTCCACTCAGTGTCACCTTACCTATTCTATTGTATCCTTAATTCAAAGAGCTACATTAATGTGTCTGTGTACAGGAGTGTGTGTGTGTGTGTGTGTTTGCTTGTGTGTGTGGTCCATCAACCAGAGAAGTTAATCTAGCATGCCGTTGAGGTTGTGTTAGTGACAGCCCAGCAAGTGCAAAGCCACTCTGTGTGTGTGTGTCTGTGGACCTGTCAACGTGGTGATGATGAACGATGGTAGTTACAATGACGTCCATCTGTTGTTGCCGCCAGAGACGAATGCGGCGTCTAAGGGGAAGTGACATTACATGGATGTATACACTTGTACTCATACACAGCCTCCAAATACAGGCAGGACCGGCATAGACAGAGGCACATGGACAAAAACTTACACACTTAACCAATGCTGTTGTACATAAAACTATTTTATGCAAATATCTAGGAGGATCTGGGACAACATGTTCAATTCTTCAGGGCAATTACACTGACTAGGAAATGATTGTTGCTAGAGTGGGCACTTTTTAAAAGTAATATTTTAGTCAAAAGTACGAAAGAGTGGCAAGAAAAAGAAATCTGAATCATAAATGATTGATTGTTTGTAAGACAATATTCTATGTATACCAACACAGCCAACACTACTAACACTGGGTTCATTGTCCATCTCAGAGAAGAGGCATATGTGTGTGTTTGTTTTACTAAATTCATGGGGAATGTGAGTCGTCTATACCTGTGGGGTCCATTGTGCTTTGTGTGTGATTGTGTGTGTGTCAGTATGCCCATGTGTGACTATGTTGTGGGGCAAGGTAACAGTGATCTTGCCTTAGCTGGTATTGTATGAGCTTCCGGCCCACCAGTATGTTCCCATTTGTCTTTCCCTAATGGCAGACAGATGTCAGTGCTATAGAGCCCTCACCCAGGGCATGTGTATGTGTGTCTATGTGTGTTACATTACTCAAAGAAAAACCTTAGGCATAATCTGAGTGTGCCTCTGTCTTTGTGTCCAAAGGTTTAACACTTCCTAAAGCATCATGATAAGACTGGTCACACTCGCTCTGAATTTGTATGACCTTTGTTTCTCTCCAGAGGTCACTATATACATAACATGTTCCACATCTACACTATGTTGACTTGTCAGATCCACTGCATCTTCTGTTAACTAAGCTGAACACAAGACTTCCAGTTTAAATTGTCAACAGCGAGACAGAGTGAAAGACACAGGATTTTGCTTACTAATTAACTTAATGCAAGTTCAGATGCGTTGCGAATGGACACAGAGACGTGATCATATGACAACTATGTTCACACTCAGCACTAATGAAATGCTCATCACGTCTCTTTCAATGTAATCATGTTGCATCAGAAGAGACTGTGTCATTAAGACAAATATTCATATTCATAAACTAGTTACATACAATGGCTACTGTCTGTCTTTAAACTTTGTTTCAGTTCAGTGTCCTTATGAATCTTGATAAAAAATCAGATTTTGAAAATCTATTAGATATATATGAGGTAAAAAAAAAAAAAAAAAAACCTCACAGCATCGTGTTCAAAACGCAAAAAACTCATTCAGGACAATCTGCCTTAAACTGTTCCAATGAAAAAAAAAAAAAGGATTATTTCTATTTTTCTTTGGTCACCTACTGTATTATGTATTATCTCTCTACAGAATCGAGTACGTTTTCCCCTCAGGGATCGGTAAAGTTCCTCTTTGATAATATCTGTTCATGTAAGTGTGTGTTGTTGTTCTTTGTACTCCACTAGAGATTTTAATATCTACACCCTGCAGATTTGCTGCCAGGCCCTCCAGCTAGTTAAACAGTAGAATGAACAGCACACTGATGACATATTCAAGTAAATAATGTGCTTGGATGTGGCAAGCAAAAACTGTGATCATTAAAATGCAATGTGTTACCCCTTCCATTATTAGTGGAACAGGCCTTCATTAATCAAGTGCAGACCTACCTGGTCCCAGACAGCAACTTAACCATTAACTCAGCCTTAATACCTGTTAGACTGCCTTTAGTCAAGCATTATTATCTCCCCAGATATGTGGTTGAGAGAGCAAGTGTCTGCGTTTGAGACGAAAAGAGGGAGAAAAGCATGGATGCATGTGTCTGTGTGTGTCCATGCCTGTGTTTGTGTGTGTGCCCAGGCGTAGATAAATTATAGTGAAGCTAGATGATGGAGCTACTAGTGGCTGGCCAGCTGTTTCACTTTGACAGCTGCTGCACTGGTGCCTCGTGGGTAATGGAGTTCTTAACCAATTACAACCTGGGGAAATTAAAAACACTGCCCAACTAGAACAGCTTATCTTCTTCTCTATCACTTTTTTTTCTATCACTCTGCAGCTGCTCCTTCTCAACTCTTCCTTACATACCAATAGACATGCCTACACACACATACACACCCTCCACTCAGCAAGTCCATTTATCAAGGCTAAGTTCTAGTCACCTGGGGATGATTATGGAGATCCAAGCTAATAGCATTCACATCCCTTTATTCTCAACATGCCCCATTCCCTCTCTCCATCCCTCCATCCCTGTGGTCTCCGACTCTTTCCATCTGCCTCTGTGTGCCCCTGTGTACTGCATTCTCTCATATATCATCTATTACAATAGTTAATAAGTTAGACCTACAGATAGCACAAAACACCTGGACATCCTTGCACCTGGACACTCACCAGCTCCATAGTGTTCTCTCTGCTTCACTGCCCGACTCACTGAGATAAATATGTCTGTCTCTATCTCTCTATTCAAATATGTGTTTTTGTCACAGCTGGAAAACAGATGCAAAGCAAAACCATATTTTCTCCTGTTACACAATTAAAATAAAAATGGAAGCATATTAATTATATATAAGACCAAGTATCCACTATAGTGTATGTGGAATCTGTGTTGTTAGGGCTTCACCAGCAAAGTAGATGCTTCAGAAGAAGAGCGAGAAAAAAATACTTAGCAGCACAAACTGAATTAATATCAGTCAGTTAACACTCTGATTTGAATTTACTTTCTTTTCTTTTTTTTTTAAATCTAATATCAGTTTTGTATTTTCAGGAATCCACTGCAACTTTTTTTTCTTTTGGCTTTAGTTTTTATCTTTCTCTAATGATGAATATTGTTTAAATGGGAATGGGAATGGGAATACACAAATCAAAGAAAATTCTAAATATCTGCACTTGCTTTTAAAATGTATATCGTGGTTAACATTTTTATGATTCAGACCTCTCCTAAACCACAGCCAAGTTGTCACATTTAGTAAGTATGCACTTATGGTGGCCAAACCTATGGTGCCTCCCCCCCAGAGCCCACAATGGCCATACCCCTATAGCTGTTTCTTTTTGTCTCACTTTACCACCTTCATCCATCTCCCTTTCCCTTTCAGCTCTTCTCTCTACCCTGCCTCTTTCCTTACCTTCTCTCTCTTTCTCTCAGAGGCCTCCCTCTGTCTCTGCTTCCTACTCCATCTAGTTCTTCATCCATGCCTCCTGTGGCTATTCAACACAGTTGTGTTCCAGACAAGCCATCTGGTGCACTTTATTAATGACTCACCCTACATGGCCTAGACATCGCCTAGCTGCCACCACTCAGTGTGCATGTATGTGTGTTTGTCTGTCTATGTGCCTGTTTCTCTGTGTGTGTGTGTAAGAACAGGTGCACAATGTTGTGTGCAGCTCTAACCACCAGAGCAGGTGTGCAGGTTACAGGGATCCTAACATATTATTCTGACTCACTCTCACCTTTTTCTTTTCTCTGTCAGACTCACAATTAAGTCAAACTCAAACATTTAAATGACACAGTGAAAATTACTCGTGGAGATGCAGGATGACAGTGAAGTAAAGACCACTACCACTGTTCAAATGATGCAAGCCACCTCTTTAATCACTGTGTGTGACAAATAATTTACTTCATAATACTTCATTGCTCATTTAGCACAAAGCCCACAAGACATTAGAAAATAAAACCAGCTACTGAAATAATTTCGTATGTAAAAAAAGAGCAATGTGGCAATAAAAATTTTCCACAGAAACCGACAAAGTGCCACAATCTCAATCTCAGAGCCGCCTGCAGGATGAAGTCTTGGATAGCTGCACACTGACATCCAACCACTGACAATAAATGTCGGATGAGACAGATGGAGGAGGAAGACAGGAGAGAGGGGGAAAAAGATAAGAAGAAGAGAGGCAGCGATGTGGTTGTCTGGGGATTGATCCCTCTAAGACATACTCAGCTACTCCTCAGAGAGTGAAGACAGGAATAAGGGAGGAGGGGAAAAAGAGAATGACTTATGAAGACGCTCCACTTGAAAGAGATCTGTCAACACTTTGATGGTAAAGAGTGAGGAGGGAGTGCAAATGCAAAAAAGAGACAGGACATGCAGTATAGGGTACATCACACTGTAGGAGGTCAAAGGAAAGTGGAAACAAAGGTCAGAAGAAGTAGCAGGAATGCCACAGTATAGATCCAAAGTTAGTAAGTAAGTTAGCAACAGTCTGCTGATAAACAGTGCTCTTTTGAATTAAATAAAAACAAAGTTCACTTGACCAAAATATGTATGTATAGCTGCGCATCAATAATATTCTGAAATTTGAGTGTAATGAACATTAGCATGAAGTAAACTACTACTGCAAGGGCTAAAATGATTATCAATGTTCATAAGCAACATCGCTGTTAAATTGTGTTTTGCAATTATATTATAAATGACTGCGGATCAGCAAACAATGATGTAGCTGAGAAACCTACGTGGCAGAAGGTCGTGAAACTGCTGGAGCTGCCTCTCTTACACACACCTTTGCAAACAATTATGGCTTCATTAGCTGCTAATTGTTTCATTTGGCAGTGGATTGAGAGAGAGCGAGAGGAAGAGAGAGGGAGTATCTGTCAGGAGCTGAGTGGTTAAACAGAGGAGAATAACAGGTCCATATGAAGCAGCATCCGCCAGCAGACAATGTGTTAGTGGCTCAGGATGCACTAATGACCTTTAGCTCTTAACTCTGAGAAATGCTGAACTTGTGACACAATAAAAGATGAAATGATTAAAAAAAAATCTCAGAATTCCATAATACTTATCAATTTTATGACAGAAAAGGACCATGTTAGAAAAATTCAAACAGTTCTAATAATAACTATTTGATTAAGGAGATAATGAAGCTAACATTCAACATCTCAGCTTAACTGACAGACATTTTATCATATCACAGTTGCTGTTTCAAATTCAGACCAGCCCTAAACGTTCTTAGCTTCAAACACATTTGGATTTTTTTTGGCCCTAATGAACCACCAGCAGCAGGCTTAATTCAAAAAAGGCTTTAATATTTATACAGTAACACTGAGAGCTTCCATATGAATACTGTATATGTCTGTTTGTCTATCTGTCAGTCTGTCTGAAAGGGAAAGTAAGTCATTGTGACTCTCACACACTGACACCCTTTTGATGGTTTTCAGGATTAAAAATATTAAAATTCATACAGAAGTCATGACAGAAGACGAACAGGATTCTACATTTTCAGATGACAGGAGGCTGGCCTGTGTTTTTCTCAATATACACAAATGCAAATGTGTGTGTGCACTCACAGTGCAGCATTTGTATACATCACAGGCAGTATTATTTCTGACCGAATCTGACCCAAGTCAAGAGAGTTGTACAGTAACTGAACCCCATTAGTCCAAACCTTACCTGAAGCCGATGCAGTTGGGTCAGAGTAAGCGGAGGTGTTCAGTTTGCACTACCATGATATGTCATTATACCTTGGTTGCCTATTTACCCTAACTGCACATGTTCTTCTTAAATCACTACCAAAGGCAGGGTTTTAGCTCATAGACATACATATTAGGCCCTGTCATTATCACTCTGAGGTGTCCTAATCAATAGTATTTAAGCTTCCAGTTGTTCAGGATCCTGAACTTGGCTGTTTGGTAAATTATTCAAGCTTTTAACTATCATGGTAGGTTTTAACATTGACTTGCAGCTAAATTTAGTCCAAATCAGATGTCAGATGACTGGAAGTAAAGGACTGTCTATCTCCTTGACCACACTCACCACATGTGCTGCTACTTGCTCCATCTTGGCGGCAGGTGTACCAGGTCTGGGGTAAAACTGGTTGATGAAGAGACTGGGGAATCGGTAGCATTTCACCAAGTCTAGTGTCTCTTGGAAGTCCTCCTCCGTCTCACCGGGAAAACCACAGATTATGTCTGTAGCGATGGTTATACCTGGGACCCTAGGAGCAAGGTAGAGAGAAGCTTTTAGGCCATAACATAAATTTGGAAAAGGAAGTGCCCTTGAGAGAGGGTGAACATCTGTTTGCATCCACATCCATTCAATCTGTACTATCAGCAGCTCATAGCATTGTTGTTTAGTTAACTCCCTCTAAAATGTTTTCTCTTTCTGTATTCATAATTCAATCAGGGAGCATCATGAATATCAACATCCTGTAATCCAATGGAATCTCTCGAGGAAAACTAATAATATAACAAAGAACAACATCATACATTATACATTTCAGTCTAACATCCATTAACCTCGAACTACTACTAGATCAATTATCTAAAATTAGTCTGGAGCTTGTGACTCACTGACATTTTCCCATTGTTGATTGTGCCTCTGAAAAGCTGTGTGAAGCACTATGGCAATTCATAAGGGTAAAGCTGCTCCCCATGGACTCATTCGGCCAATCAAAACCTGATTAGCAACTTCTGCTGCCAATCGGTAGCTATTGATTATTGATCTGTGGCTCATTGGATTAATTGTAGGCAGTAGGGTATGGGAAGAGATGCATTGATCTGTTTTATGTATTTTGTTTGCATTGACAGCAGTTGGATGGCTTGTAAAAGAACTTCGAAGCTATGTCACCACTGTCTGTCAGAATACGACATATACTTGACATTGCCATTACTAAAATATGTTGTTTTGATATGTCATATAATTAAAATCATTAAGCTTGATCCCAAAGACAATTACCATGAAGGCAGAAAATCAGTAATACGAAAATGCTAAAAAAATATATATATACATATAAAAAACTTATTCTGAGAAAAAGACAGTGGTAATTACTTGTGACTGGCTTGTTTTTCAGGAGGAAGTTACTGTATTTGCAAGAGTTGAGTCAGACTGGACATGGTATCCAAAACAGAAATAATTGGAAATCATTCTCTATAGAAGTGAGCCAAACCATTGATTACAAGATTTCTATCAAAGGGCTAGATGCAGTGGAGTAGGAGGGACACTGAAGGCTCTTAATGTAATGTGTAATGTGTTAAATAACAAGCAGTCTGCTGCTATAAGAAGCAAGGATTTAATTAGTAACTGACAGATTTCCTTTGAAAAATCTTTGGATGGAATAAAAGTGGAAGAACACAGTGACTGAGTACACTATCAATCACTTTCTTTCACTCCATTTTATCATTATTCTTGTCACTCTCTTTCCTCTCAACAGATATAACACCTCTGAGGCTGTAATTTCATAAATGCATATGCTTGATCTTAAAGCACAGAGACACAGAGCTGCAGATCTTGCACAATACAGACACAGCAACGGATTAGAGACGTATGAATATAAAAGCATTATATATAAAAAAACACTCTATTTCCTTTCAAAAATCCATGAAAACTGTAAAACATTAAGACAAGAGATAAACACATGTAAACATACACAGCAAAGACAGAGACAACTCAACAAAGACATTCAGCAAAGAGTGGAAAAACACTTTCTCTACAATCGACAACATGATGCATCTTTAATCACATTAACTTCCTGCATCTGCAACCCCATGATAACCTCTAACCTATTGATGAGTTCCAATTGGCAGATGGTCATTAATATTAACCAATGGCCTGCAGGCACAGGCATCCTTGACCTCTTAGATCTGCCTGACCACTGCCCTATGGAAAAGTAAAACTACATAAATTAAAAATAGAAAAAAAAATCTGAGTATGAGATGGTTAAATGGCTAAATAAATGAATAATTCTCTATTTGTGATTAAAACAAACTTCTTGGATGCCCTTAAGCAGTGGTTCTAAACCCCCTTTGAGTATTTAACTCAAAACGCATGCTTTTAATCCCTTACTTTGTTAGGTAAACAAAGGACTAGCAGCCTGTGGGCTCCAACAATAATTAATCAAGCAACGTGTAATGAAAATGGGAAGATATAGTTCTTTTTTTTTGGTGCTGAGGTTCCTACTGTGTCAGTGTGCACCCACATAACAGCCATCAGTAGGAAATATTTATTGTAGACAAGTGGGGTTAATCCACGTCATTCGTCTCTGACAGGGAAAAAAATTAACTTCATATTATTTAATGCTTTTATCATATGAGTATAAATGCCCATAATTCAGTTCCCTCAGCTACTTTATTAATGTCAGTGGGTAAATAAAACCAGAAATGTCAACAAAGAAGCAATTTTTTTCTGTGCTCAATAGATAACTGTGTTTTGCATCTCCGGGGCTTGTAATATCTAATTTGCTATGGCCCTTTGGTGGTGGTGGTGGTAAGAAGGTATGTGCTGTACATGCATGTCCTTCTCAACTGTGCAGCAGTACTAGGAAAATTTACAGCACTGCTGAAGAAATGTGTAATTCAAACCAGGGGTGCAAAGTAACACACGGAGAGAGAGAGCACGCACACGCGTGTGAGAGAGAGCGTGTGTGAATTGGCTTTTGTGGATTTTCTTAAGGTGGAGGCTGAGAGTAAAAAAAAAAAAAAAAAAACATGTGCACACACACAGTCATTTTGACACCTCTGTCTCTCAGATCTAAGGGTGAAGGAGGTGTGATGCGTGATACTAATGAACAAGAACCACACTGATACTATCCTTGTTAAAATGAGAGAGGAGAAATGTATCTTGTTATTGTTCACCTTTCAAAAACAGAGTGTGCATATGAGAAAAAGAGAGAGGCCAAGAAACAGAGAGAGAGAGGGAGAAAATCCAGAAAGACGACAGATAAGGTTTCATCTTAACTGGCTTTGAATTTAACCGACACGGTTAGAGGGCTATTTTTAAAAAGGGACAGCTGTATAACATCTCTGTTTGTCTAACCTGGGATGCCCTTTGTCACAAAGTACTGGACATCTCTGTAATAGTGGGAGAGATTTAAGTAAACCATTGTTTTTGTTTTTGCCCAGCCATGAGCCATAGGATAGGTGTTTAACAAGCCCATCTATCCTATTTAAATGTTAAAAAAAAAAAAAAAAACACCTCTCTAACTCTTAAAAGGCCCCATCCAATGCTAATTAGATCAAAAATAGTTCTGAATGTTAACATCACAAGACAGAAAGAGTGGATATAATTTAAGTGGGTTATGGTCACATTAAAATGTAGCATATCTGATAACGTGTATAAAGAAGGGAGTGAGTTATCTATCCAAAGAACTGGATGCAAAGTAACCCCAAAACACTGACAGCGCAAGATGAGTCTCTTTGGTGTGTGGAGAGGAGATAAACAGACAGAAACGAACAGGATCTATCAAAAGAGACATTATCTGGTATGTCAGGCCCAGAGAAAGAGCTAACATCGATAAGTATTGATCACAGAATTATATTAGACCAAAAAACAAAAAGGGGAAGAAAAAGATGCTGTATGATGCAGAGGGCATAGCATCCCGAGATGATGCATAGATTTATATAAAAAACAGCAGTTAAATTAGGAATATAAATCAAATTATCCAATGCTCATCACACTTTCTGCCAATCCAAATGATGACTTTAAATACAACCTAAATTTTTATAGGGGCCACAGTTAATTAGCCCTCTGTAAGAAAACAATCTGTTCTAATGGAAAGTAAACTAATCCCCTGTGAATATGTTATGTACATGACTGCGTGATGGGAGAAAGGAGGAGAATGGACCAATTTTTATCAACAGCTAGCAGTCAGGCACTAACCTCATGACTAATGCTGCACTTCCTGTCGCTGCTTCAGAATACAAAGACCGTACAGCCCCTGAAGCCTCTAAATCAAAAGAGATAATAGGCCGTGCGTGTGTGCTTTGTTCCTATCATTTCTCCTCCTGCCCAGTGGAGGTAAAGAGACCACATCCCTCAAGACAGTCGCCTCCATTAGCCATAGTGTGTGACCAGTCTGAGCTTGCATTTACACACAGGGACTGTGTTCATGGGAGACTAAAGTCATTTAATTAAAACTAAAGATAAGTACACAGTTAGCCCCTCATTCTACCTCAATAGGCTGAATTAAGCTTCATAAAACATCCCATTGTCTAGCGCACAATTATTATCAGCTCTTTGTTTGCTGAGGCCCTCACACGTCCATCCATGTGTGTATATGTTTCCATACACACACACAGCCATCCTCTTCATCATATATTCAAAAGATATGCATGTGTATGCAAGTATGTTTGCACAACAGATGCCTGTGAGCGGCCCCCATGATAAGCTGAAGGCAGGACCATTGGGACAGAAGAGCCCTGAAAAACGACAGCAAGGAACAAACAGATGAAGGTGGCATGGAGGTGTAGAGTGGAAGGCATTGGGTGGAGGGATGGAAGGATGAGAGCAGAAGAAAGACAATCTGGGAAGGTAAATATTTACCTATTCATCTGTAGGAAAGAGACCATGCTACCCATCTGTGCTGCAGTGCATGTGCTGTGTGTGTGTGTTCTCTGAAATGATAATGTGTGGCACACTGGGGCCGCTCTAGCGTAGGAGTCGGACAGTGAAGGGAGAGAGAGAGAAAGAGAGAGGGAGATGTGGTGGAGGGGGAGAGGGAGAGCGAGATTAAAATGGGAAAGCAATGCACTGCAGGGAGATTTGTCGTCAAATGTAAAAAGTTTGGAAAGCTGCTGGTTTGCGGAAACTCAACTAAATAAAATCACATTAACATGTAAGCTGACGGCTTTACTATAATGTGTGTGTGTGTGTGTGGGAGACAGAGCAGCAGCTGGGGAGGGAGTGAAACTCTACAAGGACTGAAGTTTGAAAATTATCGAACCACAACACATTTTGTGAATTTTATATCTAAGTCAGACATAATCAGTGCTATGTGAGGATGAACAGTGGAGTTTTCACCACGTACAATAAGGTCATCATACAGGATGTGTCCATTAATATCTCTTTGACTTATGATTTTAAAGTCTTAATACGAGTTTGTTTACAGGCCACCTTAAGACTGCCTCTCTAAAATACACCGATGCATCTCAGTTTTTACCAGATAGCCCTGTCAGCGATTTCTTAAACAAAACTCTTAAACTCTGTTACTTGTGTGTCAGCTGCTACTAGGTCACACTTGAAATACTGTTTTGAAAAGTGAAGCAGACTTTAAAAGAAAAAAAAAAGTCAAGATTCCTCTATGCAACAGATCTTGACGATGATGAACTCGACCCCCAAGAGTCTGTGAGATATTCTTAAAACAAAAGAACATCTGCCATCGCATCGACTCATTTACCTCATCAAATTCTTTCCCAACATACAGCGTACACATCAGCGCAGTCTCAAAGGTCATCCGTGTCTTTGACTGCAGTGATTCACAGAGATTAAACCTCCTTTTAAAGATGTGATCAAAACATCAGGAACACAGAGTCATCACGTGTCATGTGCTTAACATTTATCGTTGCTGCTGCCTGGAATACACTTCATAGAAAATTGTCATTGACGCTCAATATGCGATTGTCTTTTGGATGTTGTTATCCAGATAAGTTTTTTCTTGGTTTGTCGTCTTGAATCTCTTTTGCGTTGCTTGTTTTTCCACAGAGTTGGATTTCTTCCCTCAGTCTTTCATTTGCGGCTCCATCTTGTTCACCATTGCTTCAAGGCTGCTCTACATTTCCACATTTATTTATTTCTGTATAATAAACCTAAATGAAACACAGCTCATGCACACTGCGTTTTACATCTGAGAGAAAACAATGCCATCCTAAAAAAGGTGAAACCGAAGAAAACCTATGGGGGGGAAGAGCAGGGACACTTGTGAGGAGTGTGAGTAATCACTCAGACACTTAAGTGTTTGATTTAGCCGTGGCAGCTGGAGGTAATGGCACTGTCATGTAGCAGCTCAATTTACAGGGTGTTGGGGGGGGGGGTCCTCTTGGTGATCTTTCACTTTCCTCACCCACTTCCACCATCAGGGATAAAGGGGGGCACTGTCAGAACTGGTTGAGGAGGTGCCAGGTGACTGGCCAGATAACAGCAGGATTTCAGACAGATTAAAGCTGACCAGCCAAACAATGGTTCCCTCTGTGGCTCTAATGCAGACTTCAATGACTGTAAAATGACTTTAGATTCCTAAGTGACAGTTACCATTACCTAAAAACCTGATTACATCTGACAACAGAACTGAGTGGAGGTAATGTTGTCTCCTAATTCTATTTGTTTGTTTGTGTGTAAGATGCTATGTCTGAAAGTTTTTTTTTTTTTTTCAATAATTTGACCACTTTAGTGAGAGGTTTAATGAAACCTGGAAAAATTCAAGCCCAGTTTCATGAAACTCATCATGTTAAACAAAAGTTTTGGAGAAAATACACAATGGAAAAAAAAACAGCATTGGTGGAAGGTTTGGAAAGTTTCATGTTCATGAGCACAGATGTTCTGACTGACTTAAAAAGTCTGCAGTTTCCATCATAGATGAAAAAACAGCTTAAAAGTAGAAACTAATGTTCTAAGACAAGTTGGCAGTTGGATTCTGGCAGTTTGCTTTCAGGTAATTCAACGCCTGAAGGACACAAAAGAAGAAAAAGCTGAGTGCAGTATGTTTGAGAGTGGAGAGGTGACAGACAAATGATTGGTTAAGAGACAGCAGGTGATGGCTTCAGTTGGCCTGCAAGGAGCTGTCAAACTGTCAGAAAGACTTCGCTCATTCTTTCCTCAAATCCTTGTTTTCTCTCCGTCTATCTTGGGGGTTTAGAAAATGAATTGTGGAATTACTTTTTTCCTTTTTTTGAGATCTGAATCTTGTACATGCAAAAAACACAAGCAGGCACAGCTACAATAAATGCGCCAAGCTGTGGCTGTATCCTTGACTTTACTTCATCACTCTTGCTCTCACATACTTTAATAATCTTCCTTCCTTAATTATGTTTTTCTGTTATTTATCTGTATTGGTGATGGACAGAGTTCAGGCTTGAGGAATTAAAAATACATCATAAAATGTGAGATGTCCTTACTTTATTCTTTCAACTGTGTTTGTTCAGTCAAAGTCTATGATTCTGTCCATTACCTGTTTAACATGCTGGCGACGTCAGTGGTTTGCTGAGTGAATACGAAGTCATTTGTCTTGAACCCGGAGGTGCAAAAACTCTTTTAGTCTTTCAGTGTGATCATTTGTAAAGATTGAGGTAGCTTCTCCGGAATGAATGGAGAGCCGGGTAAATAATGATCCCGCCGGGGTCATCAGTAAACTTTATCATTTAATGAAACAGCCTGAACACACCAGAGCAGAACCGTGGTTCAATTTAACACACACAGTTACACATGCAGACACACACATACTTCATTAGCCTTGGTGAAGGAGAGGAAGAACACACGCATACACATTTCATTAGTCTGTGGGAGGAGTAATAAGAGCGCACAGACACCACAAAACTATCCACTCACTCATTTGCACAGTTATTTTATACGCACACACACACACATACATGCCTACAGAGGGCTGTAGCGCAAAGGCATGACACTCGCAACTGTCTAGTCAGGCGTTAAATGGACTCTCTTTGCACTTTATTTCAATTTAATCCAACCTTCATTGACATACCCACGGTATGTGACTCATTATTCCATCCTGGTGTGCTGACCTGACCTACGCAGATATGGATAACATCAAAGCCGTGGATAAACGCTGCACATAAAAGCCTTACCTGAATCAAATGAATGGTGGGCATAATTTAAGTGTAAGCTTTTTTCATGCTCTTGCTATCAAGCTGCTCACCCAGAGCAAGCCAGAAATATTGTTAATGACATAAACTGCTGAAACAAGTAACCACACACATCTTTTTGTACAGAGGGAGATGTTCCGAAATGCTAAAAAGATTAGTAATTAAAAGTGACATTTTCAAAGAGAGGAAAAACTACCTCTGAAAAATCGGACTAATAGATGTTAAAGGGACCATTAAGATAATCATTGGGCCAAAAGCTACCGGTGTTGAAAATGGTTCTACGGTAATGGCCAGTTGTTCACCAGCGTGTACAGATCGGCAACATAGGAAAAAAAGGCTTGGGCTGACATGCAGAAGCTTCTCCAAACTCATTTAACTTGCAGGTTAGCTGGCTAGGAAGTCAAGTATGAGCAATCCTAGCAAGGCAAACACACTCACAGTTAGACCTGGTGAGAGAAAATTTAATCAAAGACATGAAACACTGAGAGCAGTAGCAACTGTCAGCGAGGGTGAACACTGCATTATATAAAAATATAGAGACTTTTGATTGATGCTGAAGTTGGTTGTTATTATGTGAGCCAGGTAATTAACTGGCTAATTATTTTTGACTAACTAATGATTTTATGAATCATTAGGCTGATAGTCACACAAGTCCAAGAGCAGCATCATCTGGGCTTTTCTTGAGAGTGAAGAAGAACCTGTCAGAGAAAATCAGTCAGTGTGATTTCTCCAGTAAGATGAGCAGCATCAGCAGGACACAAAAGAAGTGTGAATTCATTTTCTTCACTTTGACTGTACTTTCCTGATATTCCAAACATCTATCATACAAATTGCTAAATTTTTCATTCATTTTTCATCAAAACGATAAGTAATGATAATCAAATATATATGACTGATAAAAAAAGTACAGCCATTAACAATGTATCCATTCCCATTCACCACACCTCTTTGATGGCCTTTAACAGTCAATAATATTCCATGACAGAGTAAAGCGCGCACACACAAAAAGCAATGTGTTTTCCTCACATACTAAGAGCCTCATGTTACACAACTGGCAAAGCTTCATATAAAACCTGCGGAAGATGTAACAGTAGAAGAACTGAAATGAGAAGGGGTAAGACTGCATTCCTCAGGGTTTAATAGCTTAACACTGCTAAACATTACTTAACCTTCAAGCTCAGTATTTTGGCGGCAGATTTCCCTCCCCGGAGACAACAGTTTACAGCAATTTAGAAACACACACAAACAGGCGAGTGGTAACACAACGGAGTGTGCTGGCAGTGAAAATCCACTCGAGGCTGGAGTAACTCTTGCATAATGGTAAAGTCAGAAAACAGGCTTTGTCACTCAAACACATACAAACACACCTGCACACGTCTACTCTCGCAGAGACGATATTATAGGCCATCAACTGTGAGTGAAACTGTGTGGGTGAAAATAAGCTCTCAGAGGTAGGCTGAGTCATTGAGCAGGAGAAATACGATCTGTGAGAATGAGCGAGCGAGACAGAGAGGTGAGTGAGGCTGTAAAACATGACTGTGTTCCTAGATGTCAGGATCTGTTGACCTTGCGTGTGTGCTTGTGTGTGAACACTGGGAAGGTGTGAGTACACAGAAAGTTAGCACTTTGCTGCCTTGCCACTGACTTGTTTACATGTTCACATTGTACCGGCACGCTACCATACCACCAGTGATGCGTCACTGTGAAAACGCAGGTGTTAGCATTCTGCATCTAATCTCAGTGTGTGTGTGTGGCCAATATCTCAATTACTTACTACTCACCATCTATTCAAATCTGTGGATAACTCTGCTTGCTTTTATACATGATAATATATTTGTTCTATATATTTTATGAAGTCAACCTTTTTTGCATGAGTTATAATAATTAAGAAAACAATGGCAAGGACCAACCTTGACTGAGCGAGTGTAGTGCGATCACAAGTAGAGGAGTCTCACTGAACAATAATTATGTGAACAAACAGTCTGCCTTGATCCCATGCAGTTTGGGTTTGTACTTGGCGTATACTCTGTAGTCTAAAGGAAAATAAGTCAATGTACTTTCCCATACTAGCGTACAAATAACATTTATTTGAGGCAATAGGAAAAACAAACATGATTATATTGCTAAAGTAAACACAGACAAGGTATGACAAATGAGGACATTGTGGTAAGTCAAACATAACCTCAGTCCTTCAAGAACGCAGGTGACGGGAGGCTCATGAGTCAAACACACATGAAAGTATTAGGTTGATTTGAAAATGACAGTGAGAAAACCACAGTCAGTGAGTTAAGATCTGTACAGACTGACTTCTGCCATGTCTGACCAAATTAATCTACAACTGACATAAAAATGGTAAGCACCGTTAATGAACAACAAAGAGTGAACATCATAAGATAAATGCAACACTAACAGTGTTTTTGACTTTAAATTCGCCAGGTTTCTGATGATGATGCAATTCGAGGAAAGAACACCATGTGTGCTCTTAATCATTTTGACAGTGTGTGCGTGGGCCGGGCTGTTTTTCTACCTGCTCTTTATGACCACCGGGAGGTATTGAGTTTCACCTCCGCTGCTGAAATGTTCTGAAGACGCGCACAAACACATGCCGCTTACATAAGTGTCAATACTTTCTGTCCATCTGTGTTTTCCGCCCCTGACATGAACACACAATACTCATCCTCCTGCATTTGTCTGTGTTCTTTTCTTTGTGAAAGCAGGGAGGATACTATGGTCTGAAAGGCCTAAAAATAAATTAAGATGTCTGAACGAAGGAAAACTTAACCCCTGTAATCATAACGAATTTGTATTTATCCGGTGTGTGTCTGTATGTATTGTTTGTAGAAAGGAAATAAGGTCTAATCCAGAGGAAGTATCTGTAAGACAAGGATGTGTTGGGAACTGCCACGAGTTGTTATCTGAGTCATTTCTCTCGCTCTCACTCTCTTCCTAAAGTGTACACACACACACACAGACACACACACACCTACACACACACACACACACACACACACACACACACTTAAGTTTCAGCTTGTTGTGAAGTTAATGACTCGTTTTCTGCTGGTTTCCTGTTGTGTAAACGGAGCCAAATCACAATGCTAGACTTATTGACACACACAGCCAGGTATGTGGGCAGGAAGCCTCCCTCCTCTCCCTCTTTTACTCCTTCCTGAATTAAATCACTTTAATACACAAATGATGCCACAAAAACATCATAAATAAGCAGACAGGCAGATAATTAGCATTCTCACATTTATGTGATGTTACTACAAATGTAAGGTAAGAGGTTCTTGCTCATACTGTGTATAGACACAAAGCACTATATCTGTTATAACTGTTCTTTGATGAAGAGTAGAGATATTTCTCCTCGTGTGCAACAAGAAGTCAGTTTACCTGTGATCAGTGAAACAAAGGTGATTGCTGTGTTTTCCAAATAAAACTAATTCCATGCATGAGGTAAGAAAACAACACCTGAACACCAGAGAGTTCTCTGGATTGTGTCTCCATGTATGACTCATTTGAATGTGACTGTGGGAGTTCATAGAGATGGAAGAGTCTTCAGGAGCATCAGCAGGCTACTGGACACCAGCTGAAACAGCTGCAGCAGTGCTTGGGGGGCAGATGAGGAGCCATACTACCAATATTAGAAGGCACAGTGGTTGTCCTCAAAAAATTACACCATGCACAATTTGCTATTCATGTAACTTCACACTGAAAATCAGACAGTGTGATGGACACTGCCTGACATCAACCTCTACAAGGCAATCTTCATAAAACACACACACACAACCAAATAGTGGAAGCAGCAAGGTCAACAGAAATGTTTCCAGGAGACACTAAAAAGTGAAGTGCACAGTTAAGACATGTTTGTTACTGTCACAGTGACTCATGACCTGATGTTAACCCTGCAGCATTTCAGTAGATACGTGGGGTTTTCAAGGATTTTTAATGATTTTTTTTATTGCATGGATGTGGCTTAACTGTTGGTGATCATGTTGGCTGTTATCACTAAGAATAAAGTGTGTTATTTTCAGGTACCTGTCAGTCAACATGGTGGGCTCATGTTTAACGGCAGTGACATACCTGAAGTGTGTACACACAGGTCAAATCTGCTTACTGTTTGGTAAGAAAAATACACATGTAGAAACTTGGGTAGTCAAACACAGCTACACACTGCTGAGTTTATAAGACACGAGTGTGTATGCGTGTGTGGTGTTGATGTGGGATGATGTTCCCTGTGCTTGTGATGATTAACTAAGGTCAGTTTGTTGTACATGTTGTTATTCTGTCTGTGTGGTTGAATAAGGGTTTCAATCAAAGACTGAGAGTCAAAACACAAGCAGAAACCCTCAAAGCCTCATTTACTTTACTTGCTGAATCATCAGCTGAAGGAAAAAAAGAGAAGAGAAAAGGAGAGGTGAAATGTTGACAGGTCCCGCCAGTGTGGCAGGTTATCGCGGCAAACCTGTCTTACTCACTGCTCTTTTCCCGCCTCTCTTACCTCTCCCTTCCAATTCCCTTCGGGGAACTGTCGCCCTTTCCACCTGGTATTGCAGTGAAACATTAGCCCTGGCCCGATACCTTAAACCTTGAGGTGCGTGAGTGTGTGTGTAAACTAATGAAGGTATGTCTTCAACAACAAACAGAGTCTCCATATTGTGCAGTCACGCTACTGACGCATGTGCCCTGCAGTAACCCAGGGAGGTTTGATATAACCCTGTCACTCCTCGTGACTAACAAAGATGACTCACATGTGTGCACACAAAGATACACACACACAGACCGCACACAAGTGCAACTCTCTTGGAGCCATTTGTTTGGACAGAAACAGTCGCTACTCTCAGGAGAGACGGAGACAGACAGAGGGTTTATCATCAACAAACTATATCAACAGTCACAGCGTCACTCTGCCGGACCGTTGCACCACACTACTAACACTTAAAGGTGACATCAGTGCAAGGGAGCTTAGGTAATCTAATCTTGACTGTTTTGTTCAGACTGGAAAAACTTGTCCATAATTAGATTCAGGACCCAGTGTCTGTTAACACAAGTTAAAAATCAATCCAATAAAGTTAGAAACACTTTAACACAAGCAATGGCACATTCTACCAGGCTACCAACAGAACACACACACGGATGAGAGGGTGTGCTCCTGTAAAAGTGCCTCGTCGTCCTTGTGGGACATTTTGATCATTGGGTTTAGAATCTTGTTTGGAAGCTGTGCTCACTTTAAGTTCACCTGGTCATTGTGTTTACATCACTGCCAAGTGGAGCAGATCAGAGCCAAAGTCGATAAATACCTCTATCTGCGTGAACGCCAGTAGAACCCTTTTCCGTTCCATCAAAGGTCCAAGTTTCTGGGTCAGAGCTAATTATTGGACCAGTGGAAAAGGGTTTAATTTGCTCTGAAAACAATATACATGTTTTCTTGAAGCATTTTTATACTAGTCACATCCTGTTAAGAACTACGGCACGCTTGTTTGAACTGCTATTTATCCAAATGCTGTACAAGCGGGAACAAGTTATCATCAAATCATTGGATGGATAATGGAAAGTGGCATTCTGGGAGTGGCGTGTAATAAAAACAATTGGGTCAACAGCCAGCTTTGACCCCTGTGATTTGTGAATATGAGGTATGAATATTTTCCCTATGAATCACCGCAGTGTTTTGACCAGGTGCATACTTAAAAATGTGTGATGTGATAAAAATGTTCTCTTCACTTTGTACATCATCGTGGGTGCCTCTAAATTTGGACTAATAATGTGCTGAGAAGTTCAGAGACCACCCAGAGACAAGCCCATCTCTGTTGCCTTTTGTGTTCATGTGCTGATCATTTCAGAGTAAAATTCCTCCTGGCCTGAGAAAAGAGACAGTATTAACAGAATAGCTGTTTTTCTGACATCTGTCTGAAACAACTAAAGACAATATAAAACAAAACATGTCTAAAACAAAACAATAATTGTAGATCATTAAATGAAATCAGGTGCGACAATAACAATGTTTCTGCAGCACGATCAAGGTTGAACAGGTTGAAATTTTAAAACAGGACAGAAAAAAACAATGCTGTGCTGCTTTAGCATCTTCAAGAAAGAGCAGAGTCATGTTATAGGTGCAACTGCCTGGCAATGAGATGCTCAGATGGAGATTAACTGGGGAGTCCAAGGTTTTCAGAGGTCATGTTTGAGGTCGCAGGTCACTGTGTAAGTCAGCTGATGGCATCACACAGATTAATCACCTGTTGACCTATCCCAAATTTGCATTCTTGTGGGATCACAGCTGTAAAAACTCTGTTGTAACTGGAGTTGCCCTCGATATAACTGAAACTTAAATAATTTGAGCACTGTGCTACTGCTTTTTACAGTTATGTTCAACCTTTATTTCTTTCCTCCAATTATACAGAAATGATGGAAATTGTTATTTAAAAAATGCTTGAATAAAACATGCAAGTCTCTCAAGCATGTGAGCGAGTGTCTCTCTGGGAGAAGGACCTCCATGGCCTGAGATTGAAAAGGTTTACAAAGGTCAGGTGTTTAACCACCAGGGAAACCAACCTACCCCAATGAGGGAAACCACAGAGGCTGTGAGGGTCACTCAATGCTCAGCCCTCCACAATCACCAACCCCCTCCTGGTAACACAGTACCCTACACCCACCCCAAACTCAACTAACCCTACAGTTCAATGGTAATATTGCCACAATCCGCTCCTCTGTAACCAATCCCAAACGCACAGACGTGTAACTACTCTTTTCCAGGCTCTTCTTTATCTTTGCTCCCTGTGGTTCAAACACAGTTAATCCTCAGGAGCAGTTGTGGGAAAGTCAGCCTCATATTATGGCAAACTATGAAACAACTGTGAAAAATCCTCTGACCATGTTCACTCACTCTATAACAGCCTTATTCCACCATAACAGGATTTTCTCCATACATCATTACATAAAGACTGTACTTCATTATGTGATTTTAATTGATAGAGGCAGAGAGAAAAGAGTGAAAAAAATATGGTCTATGTTGGCAGACGAGACCAAATTAACCATTTCATTGAAATAATTATGCTAGTGATTGTTAGAATTAGGCATGGCTGAAAACAATCAGTTATAACAACTTGGAGAAATGAGTTACTATTTCATTCAAAGGAGAGTATATTTAATGCAATTTTTCTCTGTGGGGTTTCCATAGTGTTTGCATTGTTCTCCTGCACGTCCTGCATTTGAGAAGAGAAAAAAAAACAGTTTGTCTTTCATAATGACCTCAATCTTAAGAAACACAGAAGTGATTTTCTTCCAGCAGTTCATCTACACATGCCTCAATAAGGGTCAGAGAAGCAGAGAAGATTTACCATTAGATTTGATAAGTGTGAACGAGTTTTCAGTGACGGGAGATTTGGGCATTCAACCATTAAGAGACCTTTAAACTCAATACATGTTTAAGTGTGGCACAAATCAAAGTGTTCAAACAAGCTGCTGTATGGTCATGAGTGTGAGAAATTAACTTTTTTTTTCTTTTGTCCCCAGAGTCTGATGTTTGGTTCGTTTCTGGTTAATTGCTAATATAGATTTAATTAGTGACACTTAGATTTGTTTAACTTGGCACTGCTGTAAAGTTTCAACACTTTGTTTGAGAGACAACTATAAGGAGATTGTTCAGTAATGTTTTTTAGTTGTTCAGTTGGGGCATTTGTATTTTTCTTTTAGTGAGGATAATATTCACTGCTTCATGATTCTTAGTTTCAGAGATTCAGATTTTCCTCTGAAAGACTGCAGTGTAAGGTATCACCAGTCGTAAAACTCAAGCGATGAAGAACAGCAGGGACTGCTCTTTCACTCTGCTCATTATGGAGGGTATTTTAAATTTCATGGGCATTCTTTGAACTTTAATGTTGTCAAGAGCGACCCATAATTTCTGATCGTGACTGGTACTACACCAGTAATATTCTCTTTCACTTCCCACATTACCCTGCCTTGTATATTTCCTCCATTTCAAACCTTTTTTTTCCACCAGGTGAATTAACTCTCTCAGCGGTAGTGGTATCTGATTACACAGAAATGGAAAGACAAACAAACTACCATATATTTGTCTGCAGAAAATTACACTGAAGTTCAGAGAGGGGTGCGTGAGTTAAAATACATATGGTCATTTATTCCAGTGTTTCCTATAATATTTTATTGTCCATATTATACCAAAAAAAGGGGGTGCTTGTGTCATCAATTGAGAAATTTGGTAGCTAGACCAACCAGTGAAAGGGACTGGAGCCATGTTGTTTTTATGTGTGTGTGTGTGCACTGGTTTTCTCTGATAAGCAAGGCCAGAGGCGTTTGACCCCTCATGACCTCTCCAGCGCTGGTGGCATTAAGTAGTTCACAAAGAGAAATGTATAAGCCTGCTGTCTGTGTGTGAGTGTGTGTCAGCCAGATAAGCTCTGACCTCACACATACCTGCACAAGGCTCCTGCCTGTCTTATCATCTCAGCTGAACTTTAAATGGGTAAACTAAGGACTAATGGTGAGAACCTACAGTAATAGTCATCTGTGAGGCTGACTCACAACCACACACTCACAGAGCTTCACCTTCCACCTTGAGTTCAGGTTCACGTTTGCTTGAGAGCAACAGTGTGAAATTTAGTGATGCCAGTGTTAAAATAGCAGAGTCCAAATTTAACTTTAAGAGCACGTTCAAAACTTTACGACTACTTTCATAAACCCTCTAGGTAATTACCTTCAACATGTAAAATCGGGTTTAAGGTTTCTGATCTTTAAAAATCTTGGTCAGCAGTTAGCAGCTTGATGAGTGCCACCAGGCGTGTAAAATTAGGGCTGCAGTTTATATTTGGAAATTGGTAGATCTCCAAGAGGAGACTCAAGTAGTTTGCTGAGAGCAACAAAAACAATAGGATCAGAGAAACAGCTGTCAGGAGACATCAAAATGAAGTTGGTAAACTCTCATAAAGCTGGAGAGGGATCTGAAAATATTTCAGAGCATTTAGGGATACCAGCACCAACTGTGAAGACCATTATCCAGAAATCTGAAAGTATGGATGAACTATGACTCTACCAAGATGTGGAATACCAAGAAAAATAACTGAAACAGCTGTGAGAAAGCTTTCTCAAGAGCCATGTCAGAATCCAAAACAGTTTAGGAGAAAAAGCACAAAGTGTGCTGAAGAGAGTGTCAACAAATTAGAAGAGTTTTTAAACAGCACTGTGTCCTAATAAGACCCAAGCTGAATTAGCTGGTCACAATTCACAAAAATACATGTGGCAAGAAAAGAAATTTCCACATGGGAAGGTGTACATCATTCCTCAGGTGAAAATGGTGGAGGTTTGCAGATATTTTGTGGGTTCAGGCCTGAGTCTGGTGCAAGAGCTCTGCATAAAGTCAAAGGAAGAATGAAGAAGAAGGTCATAATGTGGCAGTCAGTCATACAATCTGTCAGACTGACATAAATGACATAAAGAACGAGTTAAAATTACACACAAGAGGACAGAAAAGGGAGGCAGATAGAAGAGGGAGGCAAACCAGCATCAGTTTCTTTTCATACACTCAACCATTTTTGTTACTTTTGATAAAGAACGAACTTTTTCTTCTAACTCGAGGAGAAATATTCTGTGAATAAAAATAAATGTGAAAGTAATAAAAGTTGAACTTGTTTTGTGGTTTCAGAGTTAAAAACTTTACCACTCAAAAGAAACTGAACAAGAAAAAACAACAAAAGTTATAAACAGACAAATGCAACATGTGGCAAACTGATATGGTTACAATGTCCACATAAGAGAAGAATAGAAGAAAAACAGCGGGCGATGCAGAGAGGACAAAGAGCTCAAGATATTTAGGCTCATCCTATAAATTGTAAAAGAGGTGGAAAACACTATTTGACTATCTCAAACCTCAATGCTTTTAAAAAAAAAGCTTCCCTCATCAAAATATACTGTTTGTTTATGTTTCTCACATACACACTGTTGCAACACACTTACTCTTTTGCACCCACTGACACACTCACTTATACAGTGGGTGTGTTTTTTGGCTTGTCCGAAGCCCTGGCTTCACTCCCAGACCCCAAACTGCACCCCAGTCATAGCAGCAGCAGCCAAATGGGTCAGACCGCTAGATGTGTACTGGTATTGATTTCACACAACCAACATCGCCGTGTGTGTCTGAATGTGTGTTTAAGTAACAGAGGCCAGAAACTGAGTAACCATGCACACATCCACAGAGACTCACACAAAAGGGTAGCCAGACAGTTTATGTAAACAAGATTCTATGACGTGATACCCCTGCATGTGGCCGGCTTGTGTGGGAGTGTGTGAGTGTGTTTCTGCATGCCTGGTCTCTTTGTGCCTCCCATGACCATTTGCCACAAAGTGTTGAGATTTTGGCCGGATCAGTGTCACTGAGTTTGAATTTCTCTTGAACACTTAAAAAAAAAACAACAACAACTGGAGATGGGAAAAGAGACCTCTACTCCAGGCTAAACAATTCCCAAAAAAGAAATGCAGCACACACACACACACACACACACACACACACACACAGATAAGCATCTGAGTCAGTGTTAAAGTAAACACAGCAGTATCACTCCTCAATTCAAGGCCTCTCCAGAAGTAACTTAAAAGGGAGGATTTAAAGGAACGGTTAAGCCTTCAACTACAGAAGAAGAAATGACCTGTCACCCACACCTGAGGAGACAAAGACCTGAGAGAGAAAAACAGACTAGTAAAAAGGTGATAAATTAAGAGACAGAGACAAAAAAAAGTACTGGCGTGAATAAAAAAAAAAAGTCAGAGAGAAACAAGTCACCAGTGCCCGCAGAACTCAAAGAGAAACTACAGCAAGAAAAAGGACTCTTGAGCATGATATGTAATCAGAATTGTTGAAATTTTTGCCACAGTAAAACAAAGAAGCAGCGAAAAGAGATGAATTCTTCTTTATCCTACAAAATGGCCTGTGCTAAAATCATTAGTAACCCTGAGAAGTGCTTCTAAGTAACGCTTGTAGTGATGTTTCAATTCGATCATTGTCTGTCAATTCGAGTCACAGGTGTCTACAGTCATATAATTTAACCTATTTCAATGGAAATAGCTCAGTGTGGTGATTTGTTTCACTGAAGGGTCAAGGGTAGTTAAGGATACAGCAGCTCAATGTTCGCCTCACCACAGTTGCTAATATTATTAAGACATTTAAAGTCCATGACAAAATCAGAGGATTATCTGGTTTAATATCCTGCAAAGTATCACAGAGCTCTGTCTCGATCACTCTCACACTGGAAAAATGACCAAAAATATCCATTTGAAAGCACCCAAAAATGGTTGAGAGGAAAACATCAGACCATTATCAAGTGGCCTGCTACAGTATGAGTCCTGATGTTATTCCAACTGAACATCTGTGGAATGAGCTGAGACGCTGAAACTGAAAAGAGCTAAAAAGGCACCCATCAAACCCAAAAGAACTGCAGTGATTCGCTCCAGAAGAATGGGAATGGAGTGAAGTGTGTGGATAGAGATAGAGAGGCAGTGTGAGAGAAAGAGATCTATTAAGTGTGTCAGAGTGATCCAAAGAGACATAATTGCTGTGTCTCAAATTGGACTCTTCAGTCAGCACACTCACATGCAGTGCGCTGTGTTCACAGTGGTGCTGTGCGTGATTTCCAACGGAGCGTTGTTGTTGCAAATCACACACTGCACTCACCAGAAATGAGTGCTGCCATATGAGACGACAATAAGTCTTTTGCCAAAATATCTGCTGGCTGCTTTGCTCACTTGACTTGAGATTGAACATTTATATTTCCTATGTGCGTCCCCTGTGTTATGTGGCATTAGAAATCAGCACAGGCAACATGTCCTCCTTCCTCTGCTATCATTTTCACAAGTTTGAAAATACGCTGGTAGTCACTTCCCTTCCGCTTTCTTTTCCAGCCAAGTTGGCGATCACTGAGAGCAAGAAGTGTCCATTATTCTGCACTCCAATTTTTCTTCTTTAGTGCATTGCATATTGCCATAGTGAATAAGGCTGAACAATATATCATTATCATATCTATATCTAGATATGAACATGCAAGATATTAATATTGCAAAGGCAATGATATTGGTGATATAGAGTTTCCCCCACTCGGCCAGAACAGCATGTAGTGAAGGTGAGAAGGAGAGAAAATTATCAACAAAAAAGGACACTTTAGCTCATCAGTATGGTAACCGCAACAACAGGTGACTGATACTGTGCGTCTGCCCCAACTCTGAAGCAGAGGCAGGTAGCTCTCCGTCACTAAAACGCTTGATGGAATCTCCGATTAAATACACTGAGCCACGCACGTCATATAGCATGGTAGAGCACGCCCCGCCGCAGCGACCCTGGTTTCGATTCCACCCAGTGGCCCCTTTGGTGCGTGTCATTCTCTCTCTTCTCACTCTCTCTCCCCCTCCCTGTCTCTCTCCAGCTGTCCTTTCAAAATAAATGCACAAAAAGCCCGGAAAAAAAAACACTGACTCGTGAGCTGGTGGCGGTGAGAAGTTTGGCGGTCTGATGAGCATTTGCATACATTTGTTATTATGTTGTCTTTTGAAGAAGACTGTGAGACTGTAAGTCAAAGCAGAGCTGCAGCAGATCAATCATTGACAGTGACTGATCTGTTCTGTTCAATATAACTGCACTTTCCACATCCTTTTGTCCATTACAATGCCGCTTTATTTTTTTTTTTGAAGAATGCTCAGTTTTCCCTGAAACCATAGTTATATCGTATTGATATCGAGATATCTGGCATAAATATTGAGATATGAAATTTTGTCCATATCGTTCAGCCCTAATAGTGAACACACTCATGCTCTCTAAACAGAAAATATGGAAGCACATGAACTGAGGCACAGGAACTGATTCACACAGCAACTGATGCACTAAAACACTTAAGCACAAACTTTTCAATCCAGCACTTCAGTCTGTATGTGAGTGTGGAGTGATTCTATGAATTCTGTCAATATATTTAAATACACAAATCTTTTAATGTAGATGGATGTACAGTGACCTGAATAAAAAGTCTTGTTCGACCAGATTTACATTTTATATCAAATCTATAGTGTGACTGTTGACCTACATGAAGCAGTTACATGAAACCTATTGATTGCTGTAGCACATGGATCTTATCCGCTTAGAGCAAACTCACTGCTGGCAAAATGACTTTAATCTGCAACATCAAAAGACGTGCATTCATACATGGGAACGAGAACGACGTATTTCATCAGAGAAAAAGCGTTGCTTAGGTTAACTACCCACTGCACCGAAAAAGCTACACTTTCATAAGCACCTGCATATGGATGGGAGTGAATCCATATCCATCCTGCGATAAGCTTGCTTTCTAAAGACAAGTACCCTCTCTCCCTCACTGTTTATATAAATCTTACACTTACACACACACACATAATCACATGGAGCAGATATTTCTGATCTGTACTTACCCTAAAATATGCATAGTGTCATTTAATTCCAGGAAAAAGGCATACTTAAAAATAAGAGGTTATCATCAGCAACAGTAATAACATGCTTCAGTATACTGTACCAATGCATACACAAACATCCTTCTTCTAAATCACACAATGATACCTAGAGATTTAAGGCAGAAATGTGACCCAAACTCATTTTCATATGAATCCCTTCATAGCGTATTATCATGGCATCAATTCTATATTTATTCACCACCCCTGACGTGCACTGCCATAATTAATCATACTCAAATTCCATGACAGATTATCTTTCATACAGTAACAGATTAAGTTTGCATCATTTCTTATCTTTTGTGCAATGTCAGAGGTCAAATCCTTTGCATTATGTGCATGTTTTAGAATTGTTATTTTTTTTTAGATTTTTTTCTCTGTAGGGAGGGGTGGAGGTGGGGGTGATATTTAATCCTCATCAGGAATATGCATGTTCATGTTGTAAATCTGTGTCTATTGGTCACTGTACATGTTTTGGAGAAACAGCTTGATCATGACATGTGTGAGGGAGAAAGTCATAAACATTCAAATAGTTTTGCAATCAGTTCTCCTTGAACTTGTCTATTAATCCCAGGTTTGAGATGTTTAAATTTGTAAAGTGATGCCCTGATTAAGGACAGCTGAGAGGCAGATGGACAGCAGCAGCACAACTGAGAGTTTTAAAAAAGAACAGATCAATTGTGTC
Organism: Caranx ignobilis; assembly: GCA_021432705.1. Lineage (NCBI taxonomy): Eukaryota > Metazoa > Chordata > Actinopteri > Carangiformes > Carangidae > Caranx > Caranx ignobilis. The sequence continues at coordinate 2,291,378 of MU270012.1, read as the reverse complement.
ACTTCAATACTTTAGTATAGCTGACAGGAGAACTTAGTTTCACAGTTTGAAAAAACTCAGTAATGTATGCATTTCTCTCAAGCAGTACATTTTTAAAAGTCTGACTCTCAAAGTTAAGTGACTTTGTTCCATTATGTTCCATTATGTCAGAGCAACATCCAAGATAATGGTGGCCAAACTCACAAAAATACACAGTGGCAATAAGTATTCAGGCCCTTTATAGTCTGCACATTTTGTTGTGCTGAAGATCTGTAAAAATGGAATATGTCTACACTCATTAGACTTAGCTGAAATCTCTCTTTTACAAAAGTATCCATACCTTCCACTAAATACTTGAATGCCTTTGCCATTGCCATGCCATTCTTCCTGTTAGATCCACTGTCAGATTGGATGAAAAAGGTCTGTCATCCACCATCTCTACACAGATCTGTGTGTCCGTCACGTATGGCTGGGTGATTTAAATTCATTGCTTTCTTTTTTTGGTAGATCCCTTCCCCTACATTAGTTCCTGTCCAACCAATAGGCCTCAGCTCCTGATTAGGTTTCCCTTCCCCATCCTGTATGAATGGAGTCTGATTAGTATTTTTCTTTTTAAATGATTGTTTAATAAAAGGATTATTAAAAAAAAAAAAAAAAACTTAGAACCATGTCTCTAGCCTAGTAAAATGAACCTATGTGTCTTAAGTGTTTGAAAGGGAAGTAGCAAAGTAGTAGTAGTAGAAAGTGAGCCCTTAGATTCTTAAAGCATATTTAGACGTGGAGTAGTGCACTTGCACCTCCTATCCTACCACTGCCACACTGTCATCACAACACTAACAATCAACAGACTCCAGAGTCCATTTCCTGCCTTACCTCTCCTTGAGAAAGTCCACCACTCTTTTGAAGTCATCGACACAATACTCTCTCTTCATGTCCATCAATACACTGTCTGAGGCCGACTGCACAGGGACATGAAGAAAAGCGTAGACTCGTGGGTGACTCAATATCTTAGCCATTTCCTGATGACACACAGAGAAGAGAGCGAGAAAGAGAGGAAACAAGAGAAAAGGTTAAGGTTTTCATGTATAGAGAAAGTGCTTAAATCACTACAGTGTATCTTTGTTCACATGTTACATAATGTCAGATTTCAAACTACAAAACAAATAACATATCCAAACCTTCTAGCACCAAGAATAAAATGTATCTAATGTATTAATGTAAACAGTTGGATTGAATACAGTATATATATCAATGTGGAGCAGGGAAAATTTGAAAATCTTTACTTTGTGAAAACTGTAATTTTGATATTATCACTTACTAATATTCAAAGAGAACTCTTAATATACGTGTTAATTAACAGTTAGTCTGCCAGTTATTGGGGGACAGCTAATGAGTATTGTAGCCATGGGAGTCATTGAGGCCACAAAATCTACACACTGTGATTATTTCCATGAGGCTATACGGTTAGTCAATGCAAGAGGGCCTGGAGATTGGTAGCTGTTTGCTTTGAATAAAGTGAAGGTTCCATTAACATTCCTGCCTCTTTCGGCACTCGTTTCACCCTCACACCTTCCAATTGCCTGCCTCTCTCTCATACTTTTACTCATCTTTTTTTATATTGGAAAAATAAAGGTGTACAATGCAACGTGTACCCACTAGATCCAAAGTCTAACGAGTCAAGGCTGCTTCAGAGGGAGTTCTTTATATCTGAAAAGTCAAGAGCTTTTACTGAAGCATGCAGGTCCACATCTTGGATCAAAATGGTGAGGGGGAAAAAAAGAAAAGTACATTAAGGCTATAATTAACTCAGTAAGGATTTCTGGCCACAAGGTACTGTGCTGTTTTCGCTGGAGGAGTGATGCTCAGGGTACAGCTCAGGGCTCAGTACATGTTGGCTATGAAGCCTACAGTCTCTATAATACAGAAGACAGAGAGTAGGTTTTATGTATAGAGCTCTGTGGTTCAAAATGGGGTGAATCTTCACTTATTCATAGATTAACTTAAAGGACACATATCACAGATACTGATCATGCTCTCACACTGAAGGAAAAGGCTGAAACTCTTCAATTCTAGTAATTCCTTTATCGCTTTTCAAAGAGCCTTTACAGCTCAAATGAAGAGAATACCTTGGACATAGCTGAAGGCTAAGTTTTCTCTGGTAAACAACTTCAATTGTATTAAATCAAAAAAATCAGGCACAAATTTAATATAAAGTTTCATACAGCGATCAACCACATGTTTGATTTTATGTAAACTGAAGTTACAGATCTCATTTATTTAACCGGAAATATGCACCATTTACTTGATATTTTTAAAGTAGCAGCACAGATCTTTGAGTCATGTGTGAGTCTTTTTTGTCTCTTCCTCTTACACTTTCACCAGAAAACAACTGCTAGAGTGACTCATTCTGTGTGTTTTTTTTTTTATACACCACATCAATTAGAAGACTTGGCAGGTTTTTTTTCTTTTCTTTTCTTTTTTTTCTTTCATTCTTACTTTAATTTCCAGAGTAAAAGAACTGGAGAGACTACAGATGTCAGATTTTTCTGATGGACATAATCAGGATACTATCATTACCATGCTAATCACCACAAGAAGGAGAGAGAGAAAAGGAGAGGGGAGGAAGAAATGATTTAATGATTTCCTACAAGAATGTGCTGATTGCAGTCCGTCTTCTCAATTAAGATCTATTGTGGAATGTTCCCCACTTCATACACAGACACAAAAGCATACGTGTGCACGCACATGCACCCATACACACACACACTCACACACACACAGACACTGCTCAGTTGCAGCACCACAGGGGGCTGACCACTGGAAGCCCCAAATTAGGAAGAATTAATTTGGTTGGAAAATGGAGCTTGATTGGTGACAGAAATCATCCTGCTACATGTGTGTGTGTGTGTGTGTGTGTGTGTGGGAGAGAGCAAGCGAGAGACAAAAATGTAAAGGAACATATATTTATGTATAATGGTCAAAGGTGAATGAGATGTAAACTGAGGATTTATTTTCCCACATGTTCTTTCTAACTTCGTAGAAGTTACTCCCAGGGAAGATTGTGCTCTGCTTATTTCAGCATAGCGCTTCATTGAGTATACTTTAATATAATGTTGTGAAGCCTTTTAGAGTTCACAAGCACAGGATTGGAATACAGAGAGGTATAATGTGCAACTTTTTTAAATTCTGTAGTCCCTTCAAATATCCACACATTATTGTAATTTTATATGAAAAGGTGGGATAAACACCTTTATCTTCTGTTCCTTTTTATCTATAAAGGCTTAAAAGGCAACATGCACCCATATCTATATCAGCACTTTATTGAACTGGTCACATGGCAATTAATCCACATGATCAACTGATATGTCATGCTCAATATTTCCTGAACAAACACTGAGCTTGAAACAACTGCTTCAAGCTCTTCTTCTTTTTGAATGTAACTTTATTTTAATGCTTTTTGGTCTGTTGTGTGTGCTTCTTTTCCCCCTTTAGTATTTTTCTCCTGTGTTCTCAACATCATTGAAAATTGGGACTTGCAGTTCTTTCAGTCAAGGTTGAAAGAATGAAATGAAGACTGCACTTGTCTTTAATAACAATATCTCAGAACTGGGAACAGACCTGATTTTCTAATATGGTGCGTGCTTCTTTTTTATATGTGTGTGTGAGCTATCCATAAGGCTGATTAATGTTAATCATCATGCATAGGTCAAAATACGTACATTGACTAGTCTCTTCATGACATGCAGTCTGACACTGTTTTGAAATTTTTGAAGATGTTATGTTTTATTGGATGTGTGTCCTACTGTGTGTGTGTTTTCAGGCATGACCGGATCTGTTACTGCATCTGTTTTGATGCGAACCACAACAACTTTAACATGATGCTCCAGCCTCATTAGATTCACTGTCAATAACAACTCCCCACTGACCACAACCCTAGCCCACATATCAGATTTGTGTGTGTGTGTTTGTGTATACAGTATATGAATGTGTGTTGAAAGGGTGAATGGGGTCTCAACAGATGGCATGCTAGTCTGAGTAGCAGGACACTGCTGATGGCAACTGGGGATTAATCTGTAAGGGGAGGACTTTTCATTCACACAAGCCATTTATCATGTGTGTGCGTCTGTCTGACAGAGTGCGTCCCATCCTCCAGTGATTAAAAAGCACACTGATATGAATCTCTCTTGTTACCGATCCCTGTGGAGTTGAGGCCTTTTCAATGTTTGACTGCTGCTGACAGACAGTTTAGTGAGTCTGAAGTGAAAATGATGCTGCGATGAGGAAGATATCGCTCAGCAGTGGCGGGTGGCAAAAAATTAAAGTGCTGCTTTAATGCCTTTGCTCCTGGAGGGATGAACTATCTAACTCAAAGCAAAATTCATGAGGTTTAAGCGACCGATCAAGAACTGGTGGAAGTGTTTTTGTTTATATTCATTCAGTTTGTCTTTTTGTTGTTGTTGTTGTCGTTTATCTGTCCTGACAGTGTTAAAAGCAGTGTAATATTGTTCCTCACACTCTCTCTCCACTTTCTTCTTCCCCCCACTAGGCCTATTGCTCTCATTCAAACAAACAGACATGCAATCCTTTCATCTTCGGTTGATCAGCTTAGATAGACACATAAACCAGACCCATAACTGGCTTAGCTCAAAGGATCTGATATCTCCCTCCCAAAATCAGATAGGACTGAGAAGAGCATATATGGAAAAAGGGGAAGAGGAAGCAGATAAAAGGAGGTATGGCTCCAAGCAGCCTCAATGAGGAGATGACACCCTTACACACTTTCATACCACCTTCCTCTTCTTTGCAAAGACAAAAATTGTTTTCACTCTGAGGCTGGTTCAGTACAAGCCTTTGAAAAATTCTGTGTGAAAGTTATTCTGTTGCTCGCTGCTCTGTTTCATGCCCTACCTTTTCATCAGTGTCTCCCACCTCCCTTTTTGTCTTTAGACCAGAAAACATGTATTCTCTGTGTGAGTTACAAATCCTATGTGCATTAAAAAAAGAAAAAAAAATGCTGAAAGTGATGAAGGCATAACTCTGGATTTGTTTGGATCAGGTAGTACTGCTAGAAACTGAAAATATCTTCTTGTTATTTAAGAATGAGAATCATAAAAAACCACTGTCAAAATACACAAATAAGGAAAATTGTAATTCAGGTTGCTTCGAGCCAATAATGTGACATCCCAGAGAAAGCACAATACCTGCACTCAGAGACGTTCAAGTGCTTTTCACTTTTTTACTATTTTCTACTGACTTCAGCATTGTCCAACACTGAAATGTTCCACTGTATATTCCAGTTCACATTTAAGGATAACCTAAAAAAAAAAAAAAAAACATAATAAATGTTTAAATATGTATTTACTGATGCAATACCTACTGTATGTATTGCATTTTTCTCATCAACTGATAGCAGTCATGTGTCTGGCATTTGACTCACAGTATGGGGCAAGAAAAAAGAAGCTAAAACCTTCTACATGGTCGATTCATGTATATGGCCAATGTGTAAAATTGAGGATGTAGTGTTGTGGGAAACATTACAAAGAAAAAACATTACTTCATCCTATTTGTTTTCTGCTTAGCGTCAGCTGGTTCCATGTTTTTATCCATTTGCTCCTCTCTGAGCTCACATGTACAGTTGAATTTCCAGTAAAGCTGTTGCCGTTTACATGTTTTTCTGTTTCTCTTGCCAGGGAAAAAAAGGGGTCTGTAAATGTGGAGACAAATGTAGAGAAGGCTTCCGGCTGTGAAGACCCTCCGTATAACTGGTGGTGGAATGGGGTGCAGCATCTTGGAATATCTTTATCACTTTCCTCAAGACTGTAAAACATTTTTTCATCACTTCTGTCAGTTTCTCAGGAAACTTTGTCGGGCACACATCGAACTGTTGTGCGCATGAGTTTATACAATTTAGTGTAGATAGAGATAGACAGGTGATTGTTTATCGCTCCAGGTGCACACATGTTTTGTGTGTGTGTGGTACATTTGCTCTGGATTCACAGTATGATTGCCAGATTTCTGTGTGTGATGTTGGTAGACACTATTGTCTGGAGAGTGCAACAACAACCTTGATGTGACAGAGCAACTCACATCAGTAAAAAAAAAAAAAATTTCAACAATAATACATGTTTACTTTTCTGACTTTTGTGATGCTGAAAGTGCTTTGTTGCAGCTTCACATTGGGCATGCAAACATTAATTCCTATTAGCTAGAACAAAATTAAAATCATAAACTGCATCCTATAGTAGAGCACAGTCTGTGTTAAGATATAGTAAAGATGTTATCATGTTCGTATATAGTACTGAATAAAGGCAATGTTGAACACAAAAACATCACTGGATTCCCCAGAGTCCCAGCACACAGACAGATTGGGTGACAGTCTGGTTCAAGTGAAATTACTAAAGCAAACACAGAGTAAGTAGCACCCAACTGCATCCAGACACGCTCACAGACATACACACAAACCCACACATAACAGAGTATTAACAGGGTTCACCCAGGGGAGTCTGTAGAGAAAATGATTCTACAAGCCGTTCCCAGGATAATAAGTCAGGTCCCTGTGTGTGTGCTCACTGCCACACACAAACACAGTCGGTGGGAACTGTATTCAGAGGGAGAACGGGAAACTGAGTTCCCTATGGCATTAACCATTTCAAACACTTCAGGCTGCACCTGATTTTCCCTGGAGGGCATATCGAGCCTGCAGCACCTCATTCAGTGCAGAAGTAGTACTAGGTAAAAGAGAACTTAAGTGTATGTATAGCATTTGAACGCCACATTGCACTGTGCTGTGCTGTGTGTATCCTCTGACTGATGTGAGCTGGGAATAAATTACACCACTGTACATTTTGGCATCCAGATCGTTTCCTCATTATAATGACTGAATGAGACAATCCAACCAAAAATACCCCCAAACCAAAATGCGTGAAAACACTCCATGGATAAATGTTTTTCTGCAGCAAACAACAAATGAGTCAGTTTACTCACTGCCAGCATCACTTCTACTCATTATTTTCGCCTCAACTAAACCACAACAAAAGTCACAACCCAAGATCGCTGCTGGAATTCCCAATTTCAAATGTGCTGCTAGCATTTAAATCTCTTTCTCTTCCTTCTTTCAAAACTCATAATTCACCCCATAATTCGGAAAACATAATTCACTGCATTAAGTCAGGAGTCATAATTTAGAGGCACATCAGAATGGCTTTTCTGTGGGCATTCATTCGGTCTCGGGTCCCTCGCACAATGCTACATTAGGCTTCTAATGTGAAGAGGCTCCCAAAGGGTTCATTAAAATGAAAATGGTCTGAGAGGGTGTGTCTAAGTGTGTGCCCATACAGCTGTGCTTGTGTGCACATCTGAGTGTGAAGGTGAGAGATCTGTGTGGGTATGTTTCTGAGTGTGGGTGTATTCATGCATGTGAATGCTTGTGTCCGCTTGTGTGAATGAAAAATATCAGACGATTCGGAGGATGGAGTTTCCGCTCCGTTGCGGGTATTTGGTAGTTTGTCACAGCTCCAGAGGCCCAGTGGGGATCCAGGAGACTGTCAAACACCTCTCACTGTGTCAGGGATGTAAACAGCTTGAAGGAAAAATTAAGTAGAAATACTTAAAAAATATAAATAATAATAAGAAAAGAAATGCATTAATGAAATAAAAAATAAAAATACAGATTCTACTGGGGCGTCACTGCCTTGTGTGGGCACCCCATATACAGAGGCTATAGTCCGTTGCGAATCCCCTGGTGGCCCTTTACTGTGTGTCATTCCCCCTCTCTCTGCCTCCCAATTTCCTGTCCTTCTCTCCGACTGCCCTGTCAGGCAAAAAAGCCCAAAGAAATACTTCCAAAAAAAAATACAGATTCCATCCCATGTCCATGTTGGGGAAATATTTACTTTTTACAACTGAAACCTTGTGAACAGTTACACTGACCTCTCTCTTTCTATTTATCAATTCATTTCGTCCTTTAATGGATGTACATTGAGTCACATTAGATGCAAAACACTGAACACTTGAATGTGCTCGGTGTGGCTGGATGAAACCGAGGACCGATCGAAAATGAGGGAGAGATGTACACTTTAGTTGCTCTGACTGTATTTATAAAATTCGATGTTGGAATGAACTGCAATGACTGACAAAAGCCAAGTATAATGTCAAGTGAAATCCCTCCTCGTTTGCAGCTACAGTCATCACACTGCTGTTTCACAGAGTTATCTGTGGGGAGTGTGAATGGCATATGTGATGCATCTCCGGTAAAACTGAGATGAACTCCAGGGAGGATGTTTAATGGACAACTGCTATTTCATTCATCTCGGCCTGACCGACTGCTACTTATGAGGAGGCTACTTTCACACCTCATTTACTAGGTCTGCTAGCACGCTAGATTCAATCATGCACCGAGACTCATGTGAGCACATGCACACCTATCTGCATGCAGGCACACACACAAACCTTATATAATCAGATGACCTAGTGATGTATTTTTGACAGCTGCTAAGTGATTTATCAACGGAAGATGGACAGAGAAATGGACAGACGGACGATAGATAGAGGAAAGACGACAAAAAAATAAGGGCTGATCTCAAAAACAAGATTTAAAGTGTGGGAAGAAAAATGTCAGCAAAGTGGAGAACAAAGAAGTAGCATTGTTAGAGAAAAGTACTCAAGAAGGAACCACTGAAGGCACGATGCAATCAACTAAAATGTCAGAGACAAGTGGCCCATGAGAGGCGACTGGGCCTCTAACTGCTCCAATCAGCAAATGGTGCTATGAAGCTGTCTACATCTGTCAGGAGAAACAGGCTGCACGTAGTGAGAAATCGTGTGGTCTTGTGTGACACAAGCAAAAGCCTTGATGTGAGTGAGCAAGAGAGTGCGTGTGTGTGAGAGAGAGAGAGAGAGGATGATCTTTTAGGGAGAAGTGGAGAGGTTGCTTGGCCTTTTCAGCTTCAATCACAGCCATTTGGTATGATGCTGTTATATAAGCTCTGGTGTTCTTCAAAAGAAAAGACTGCAGGATGTGATTTGGCCTTTCCTTAAGATGACAGATTAATCTACTTTGGAGATTTGGCCTTAATCATCATCATCATCATCACTGTCATCACCACCCCTGGCTCTTATTCCTGGGATTACCAATAACATTAGAAAAACTGGAGAGGATGGACACAAGATGGGGTGAAGGATGAGCAATAGATTGACTGATGAAGCAATACATGGTAATGGATGATACAGGAGAAGAACTGGAAAGAGAGCAGCAGGTAAAAGTTTTTCTGTTACGTGTTGGGCACACGCCAATATATAGAAAGTAGAACTAGAAAGCAAAGATGGAGTCAGAGGATGTGAAGGAGGGTTTATAGGAAAGAGGAGAAAGGGTAAATGGGGACAGGAGCAACAAAAGACACGATAAGTTAAAGAAGAGCACTATCTCTCCTTATGTAGGTTAATTGACTGAGGAATTAAAGCAAAAAAGATATAATTCAATTCAATGCATGGACGTTAACAATAAAAGGCCCAGCAGCATATGAAATGATTCTTAACATTTACACACACACAGGCTAAGATGGTGTGTCGTCCTAGTATATTTCTAATTATCAGTTAATTGTTATTCTCTATCATTAGGAGGGTGGTTTTTTAATTGTAATGTAGCCAAGCAGAAAGCCTACCTATACATGTGGGGGACAATTAGCCACCTCCATTAACCCCTGGTTAATTACAACCTCCATTGCTGCTTCCCACAGCACTTTTCTCACTCCTTTTTACCCCTCATCTCTATCCCCGGGCCTTCATCCCCATTTTTTTCCCCTCATATCTGCCCTCATTTCATTCATCTAAGATCTTCAGTGCTCCTTGACTGTTGGATTCAAGAGTATATCAGTTGTTAACTTAACTGCCTTTTTTTTTTTTTTTTAAAAGTTTACTTTTCTAGGTTATCATTGCCCTATTTCAGCCCCCCGTGTCTTCCCTTCTTTCCACTATATGTACTAGTGAGGTTTTCCTCGGGGATGAGCCTGAGAAGGCAGTAAAACTACAGGGATATATGGATTAAAATGATTGACAAATGAACCAGAAACATGGATGAAGCATCACATCTCTGCTTTATTCAATGTTGCTTTCCTTGTAGTGTTAAGGTACCACCTCAAATGAACAAAAGTAATGTACAGCCTTATTACTGAGGTCAATTCTGTATTTTTTATTTATTTATTTATTTAAGTTCATCTAAGTCATCTACACACTACACCTTCATTGACTTATACTCAACTGCATTTGGCTTTTTCAAATGACTGTTATTCATGTAAACTCTGCACTTTCATTTCATTCACTTCACTGCCAAACCATATAATTACATAACATAAATACAAAATAACAGTTTTACACTATAAGCTCCCTTTATGTATAGTTATCCAAGTATATGGATTATACAACACCTGTTTACCAATGTAAAGCATGAAAAAGGGGGTACTGGGCAACACAAGCTTCAGTGTTGGATTATTACATGTACAAATAAGTTTGTTCAAAGCAGAGGTATTGTACACACTGAAGTTGAGTAAGGTGCGCCCCACTGACACTTTTCTAATTTCCATATACTTTGTTTTTTGTTCATCGTGTTTTGAAAGAAATGGTCATTTTTTTCTGTAGCTTTCATCAGTTGAACATTTTAGTCTAAACCTGTGAAAGGGAAAGTCAGGTAGTTTTAGAGGTTGATATGCCAATAAGTGTTCTTAAATTCCTTTTCTCATACACACACGCCCACAGACCCAAATCAATGCACTAATTTCAGAGCGTTCACAGCAACACAAATTGCATAACTACGTGGCGAAAACCCTGTTCCTGGTAGTAGTTGCATCCTGCTGTCTGGATTTTATTGATTTTGACAACAATGGACCTCTGGCTGACCAGACCAAGCACAAAACTGAAACATGCTCCTGTTTCTTATTTATTTGTCCACATAATTTGGACAAATGAAGTGAATTTCTCAGTGGACCCCCTCTTGCCTTCCAACACAGCCTTCTGACATTTGGTTTTCTATTCCTCTCCTCTCTCGAAGTTGATTTATTGTCTGGAAGCAGGGGCCGCACACACTGGCTGATAATGGGTGGTGGGAAATGGTGATAATGCAATACTAGGATGTTATTCGAACACTTTCAGAAACAAAGAATAACATAAAATCAAGATAGATTGAGAGAAAAGAAGGGATAGAGCAAAAAAGGAGATTTAAATGATAGGATATGTAAGTCTCACAGTGGCAGACTTACAAAAACTGAGAGACAGAGAGAGGTAGAGAGAAAAAGAGAGAGGGTGAGAGAGAGAGAGGGGATAACAATGTCCATTGTTCCATTAGAGAAGACAATAATGACTGATAAAATGAGGTTGCTAAAGAGGACACAATGGTCCTTAATTGACTCATTAGGGAAAGAAGAGAATGAACTGCACTAATGAATGGAGTATGAGCGCTGCAGCTTAACTGCTTGGTAAGCAAAACAGAAAGACATTTAGTTTATTAAATCTAGGCAAAGCAATTTTATTTGTTCACCAAAAGGGATAGCACAAGAGGCTACACAAACAAAAACAAAACAGTGAAAAGCAGAAACCCTGGTCTTCATAAGTATTTGGGTTTTATTAATCACTGATGTATAATTATCTTTGATGGTACTTCTGTATGAAATTGGAGGCACGAGTGTGTGAGAGTGAGTGAGTGAGTGAGTGTGTGTGTGTGTGTGTGTGTGTGTGTGTGTGTGTACCTCTAGGTGTTCCAGGATGTATGGTGGGTTTGTCATTCCCAGCCTCAGCATGGCTCCTTCAGGTATCACCTCCACCAGTCGCCACAGCAGTGTGGGCAGGTCAGTTCCTATGTCTCTGCCATATGCACCTGTGTCTTCACTGGTCAACCAGATCTCACACACTCCCTCTGGAGACAGCCGTGCACACAAACAAACACAAAGAAAGAGAAAAGATTTAGATTTCTGTTTCAACATTTCACATTTTTTGCATGTTTTCAATGAAACCGCCTAGCCCAGTGAATTATCCATGGGCAGTTAGTCTCATGTACTTCAGTGTGGCTCAACTGAAGTACACACAGATACATTTAGTGTTGGTTGGTAGCAGAAACAGTAGTTTGTTTGGAAGAAGTGTAACTGTGTAATTAGCCTGAAAAGCAAATGCAAGCACAGCTTCCATAAACACCACCTGCAGACAAGAGTCAGCAGAGAAGGGGCCATTACAACACAGGCCCCACTGAGAATCACATACACACAGAACCCCAGTGAAGGTTCCACATCCTGACAGCTGCAGACTGCTGCAACCAGATCAGTTTAATGAAAGAATGACAAATGACAACTTTTAACGCAGCAACCACATTGTTTGAAACAGCTTTTGAATGAGTACCAAAAGTCAAGCAGTGTCACAAACTCATGGCGTCATCTGCACATACCCATGCGTGCAGGACATCTTACTGTCTGGCCAGTGCAACTATATATCCACTCCTCATTACCCAGGAGGACACTCTTTACTGTGACTATTGCTACTGTTACACTTAAGGGAATCTCACATTTACATTGTCTTAATTGGATTCAAAGTCACCTAACACAAGGTAGTGAATGCAAAGACTGACACCTTGGGGAGATATTTGATTCACACATATATATTGATATTAAGATGTTCATGTATCCAAATGAGGTATTTTTTTATCCTTTAATGATTTAATTGGTTAAAATGATCCATGTATTTATTTCATGTCGAAGTTCTCTCTCTCTTATATTTAGTGGCAATTTAACCCACTTCAGCATGGCTTCTTTTTTTTTTTGGCACAATTTGCTTTTATTACCCTTTTTCCAAAATAAATACAGCTGTTACCCACCAAAACATCAACAACATCATAAAATTATATGATGTAAACACATCAATATGGGAGTATTTATGAAGATAGCAGCTCCAGTTGCCAGGTTCATTCTACAAAACTGCTCTACCATCACAGCAGCGTCTCTCAAATATTATTTCATCCTCCCACCTTTAGCAGTCTCTCGTTGTTATTGTCTAAATGCTCCAACTTGGCTCATGACAGTCACTGACAACTATTAAAAACACCCACCTTATAAACATGCATTTCAGGAATGTGAAGGTCATATGCAGCAGGAGGGGACGATCTACTGCCTTCATGCTAAATTAAAGCAACGCTCACTGCTAGGGCTTAATGATCTAACTGTCATTTGGCTGTAGGTCTGGAAATGGTTGAGTGTCTGCTTAAGTTATGGGTTAAGACATACCATATCATGCAGACACAAAAATACATTTGCACTTGCAGGAGCACAAGCTCAGGTACACACACTCACACACACACACACACACACAAAACTACACAACCATCATTATCATTAGCTGTGCAGAGACAGACAGAAAGATGCATGTGGTCATTCAGGGAGTAAAGATGGTGTTTGGCTAATTGGATAGCGTGTGTGCGTGTGAGAGAGAGAGAAACTGCACGTTTAAAGGCATGCATGGGCCAGATAGATTAAAGATGATGACAGTATAATTGTCCGGAGTGAAAGAGTTTCCAAAGCTCATCATCATTGACATCAAGATGCACTAATGATTTTCTGGAGCCAGCCACTAAAAACATCCATCAATCACGTGTGATCAGATCTAAGGGCAAAACACACCCTCTATGAGAATGCATTCAGGGTATGATGTTCATTTCCTTCAGTACGCAATTAATTTCACCTTGGGCAGACACTCAATAATAGCCTGCTTTATTAAATATTCTTTATTAGAGGATTCATGATTTTTGAATTGTCATTGAATTATAAAAAGGAAATTGAATAGTTTATGCTGATATTTGCCTTGTATTTTACCGACAACTGCAATGCACCTCTGGAACCACACCGTCATTATACAACAAAAAAGAAGAATGTGTTGATGAAATGTGTGAGATTACTGTACGGACAGGAAAATATGGAAAGCCAAAGACTGTTGTAAGCATAAACCGGGTCAGTGTGGCACTATTTTATTAAAATAAGTGAAAATTAGCCTCAAGTTAGAGAAAAAAGCAAACTTTGCCAGGAAAAGCTGGTGTGATAATAAAGAATAAAGAAAACACAGAGGGTAGGAACAGCCAGATAGTCCCCAATGTATGTCAAATAGTAGTTTTTTATCATTATTGCTGTTATTTATTAGCTCCTTCAATCATTTCATATACCATATAGGCTCTTTTTTAGCAGTGTCCCCCGTCAGAGCTTCAGATTGGTAAGCGCAACTCATCTGTTGTTGGCCACTGGACACCCTCACCGTGGGACCTGGAGGTCGAGCTCTACACAGAGACGTGTTATTATCAGCAACCATTGTTTGGTAATGAATGTCTCTGTTTAGCAACATAAATGCCATGGTTCATTTGCTGCTGGATTTTCCCTCATAATATGTGACACATTTTTTCAGTTTTTTTGGCCTGAGGGAAGGTGGTGACAGCACATTCCCAGGGTAGCTAATGTCAGCTTGTTTGGGCTCAATTACACCAATCCCTCTGCCAAGGTCTAACACAGCCTGCATCATCTGCAGTCCCAGGAGTGGACGTGTTCCTACGCCCATCACACCGGCGGCATTCATTTCTACGTCACTTTTGTCCCGCAATACTATAGTCCAAGTGACCTGCATTAAATCAGCCAAGTAGGAGTTAAACCAGGTCCTTCCAAAACAGCATTCCTGCAATTCTACTCACATAATGCTGCCAGGATAGTAACCTTGTGTATTGTCTGCTATCTAACAGCTCTTGTGATTCCTGTGTTAATTATGTTTTGAATAGGGTGATGCTTTGGAACAGTCTCAGGTGTTTACTCAAGGCCACAGTCATACATAGATCTCCCGATAAACTCAATAACCTGCCCAGTAATTTGCTGCTTTGGCTTGCTCCACAGTCCCATTTGTGTTAGCTGTGCCAATGGTATTATTGTTGGCCAGAGACACAGAGATGGTGGCCGTTTCATCAGGAAATGGTAACTTGTTCTCCCCTCTCTATCTGTCCCGATACAAACTGCACAGCTGCTTCCTCCGGCTTCGGTATGAATACAGAGGAGAAAGGGGTCGTGGTGGTACAGATCTGTTATGTGTCCGTGTGTCAGCTGTGTGGACATTACAGCAAAAACTCAGCAGGACAAGAGTGTGCTGCAGAGAAATGCAGTAAAATCCATATCATCACTTTTCCAATCCATTACTTTATCTACTGTAGGTCGATTAATCGCAACGCTACTCTGCAATTAAAATACTAAATATTATTTTTACTTATATAACTTGTACCTGTTTCTAATAGGGTTCGGTTAACTCTAACAACAAAGAGAAATAATAACACATCATAGTTGTTTATTTCTTAACATCAGCACTCTATTTTGATTTCAACACTCAACCTCAACCTTCATAAACAAATCACATCACAGGCTTCATTGTGAATAGAGAGTGTTGTCCTCCTGAAGCTGCCGCACATCTGACAGGCCACCGTCCACCACAGGAAACATGTTTACAGCTAGTCATTAGCACTGCCACTGTCAAACCAAGAGTTTGAATTTTCCCACTCTCGTCTGTGGTCAGACTAGCCATGGCATCAAGTTTTACCTGATCATGGGCAGAGTGGGACGAGTCTTCAGAGAATGCAGATGGGATGATGCTGCATTCAAGATACGGGATGCGCTATTTAATCCTCAAATATTTCAACAAACGGGTGATGAACCCAGTGGCGACACAGACACAGACCATAGACTGTATACAGAGACAGGCTCGACCCAAGTCACGTGACGTGATTAATCATGTGTTTTTTTTGTTTGTTTGTTTTTTTTTTACGCATTATTGTTTCCAGATTAATTACATCCATTAATGCATTAACTTTGACAGCCCTACTTTTACATACGGGCTTGTATTATACAGGAATTGTAATCATTGCAAAAAAGTTCAATAGCAGAGATTATTAAGCATGCAGGACATTAGGTGTGTACCACAGGGAGTTTTCCATTCTGCTTTGACCTGTGTGTGTTACACTACTAACCCTCAACCTAACCTTCTCCTCTCCACGTCACTCTGTGATGTAGTTTGATGTCAGAACGGTTATAAACATGGGCGGGGGGCAGCGCATTTTTCCTAAAAGCTATTAACATTCATTTAACTCTGACACAGCAGTGCAAACAGCATGACAATCTAAAAAAAAAAAAAAAAAAAAAGAGAGAGAGAGAGCGAGACAGAGACAGAGAGCACACACAAAAGAAAACAGCTACGTGTTTTCCTGAGCAGCTTTTGACTTTGTCCAAGAATAACACCATCAGCATGCCTGACAAATGCCATACATGTATCAGACAATCATCACTCCAACTCTCTGACAGATATTTTGCCATCTGTGTGTATGTGTGTGCATGCCCCAGTGTGTGTGTGTTTGTTTTCCTAAGAGAGCCCTCTAACCTGACTTGAATAGAGTTATAAGTGCGGCGGGTCTTCTGCTTGTTTCTATAGCTGTCTACAAGATTGAAAAAAAAAAAAAAAAAAAAAACCAGCACCAACCCGAAACTCATGAAGAGGGTGAGAACACGTTGTCTCCTGCCTGGCACATAGCTAATGTAAGGATGGGGTAAGGCTGGTGGCTTTAGTTTATCCCAGCTGTCTCAACCTGTTAATGTTTGACAGTCGTATTTGAGGTTGAAATATGATTTCAGTAAAATGTCGATACGATGATGATTCACAGTTTTGGGTAAAAGATATTTTAGCATTCATTTGTTCATCATCACCAATATGATATGGTTTCCAGGCCAACACTTCCCATCAGCTACAGTACTTAAAATCACACTAGCGTTTTCTGTAGCAGTCATCTATGTATCATTATGGTGTTTACATCTGGCCCTGTGTCCCCGCTCCGCCCTTGGATAAAAGGATGGGAAGAGTGGGTGGAGGAAAGAGACGAGGGCTTTGAAGTGGTTGCTTTGAAGAAGTGTGACAGAACCAATTGATTCAGGTGATTGGGAGCTTTAGTAAAAGCCACTGGTGAAACGGTTAAAGGGTCTTAAATCATAAATGAGACACAAACAGCACAACATGACCACACGTAGTCATGTCATGCTTGTTTCTATTAGTTAGCAAATGCCTGCTCTGATTCTTTCAACAGCACCTCATTTGTGCATTATTTGTGTGTGTGTGTGTGTGTGTCATTTCAGCACAGCTTTATTGTTTACTACGACAAAATATCCTCTCTTAACAGTAGCAGCTCTTAGCCTAGCCTGGCGTATCATGTTATTTGCACGGCAGACACTATGTCTATGGCTGTGAAACTGCATGATGTCAACAACAGAAGATGAAAAACATAGGTTAACAGTGAGACTATGCATCTTCATAAAAGACTCAACTGGTCCTCTGTCTCAAGCAAAGTTTTTATTGCACCTGACGACACGCATTATAATTATCAACACAGAAAACGCTGAACATTCATGTTGAGCTTTTGGTCATGTTTAATGTGTTTCAGATGACTTAGATTTGAAAGCTTTTTATAGACAGAGTAAGCAATGCTCCTGTGCCTGTGCCTGTTAAGATTGACTTTACAAAACTCCACCATGTGCCCAAAAATACACTAGCATCTATATGTTTAAGTGCTTATGTTTTTGTGTGTATGCAAGAGTGTGCTGTAAGTTAACCCCTCTGTCCCCACCCTACATATTCCTACTTATCTTAATCTCTTTGACATGATATACGTTTTGATTGGCTGCCACAGGCTATAATGTTTAACAGATTATAGATTAGATGCACATAAAGATGATCCTATTAAACTGCATTAAAAGCCTATTTTCCATAACACAAGTCAACACATGGCTAAGCATGTTACAGGACATACGTGCAGAGCGTGGAAAAGGGAGAGGGAGTGTTGTTTATTTGGTCGTATTTCAACTAATGTCTCAGACTGCTCTGGAATACTTTATTTGGTAGCTAATAGTTTACTGGATTTTAATACACTTTAACGTGATTGCTAGATAGTCTGCATATACGTCTGCTGCCTTTAGGCTGATGCATCTTAAAATAAAAGCACACACACTCACCTACTGCCTCGTGCATAATGGCAGCTTAATGTATACAACATGCTTAGCAATGTGTTTCTTTGTGTCATGGAAAATAAGGTATTTAATGCAGTATAATAAGATCATCTTTATGTGCATGTAATCTGTAATCTATTTAACATTACTACGAAGGCAGCCAATCGGGATGTGCGTGACCTATACAGCAATAACATCTTACATCCTTTTGAGTGTATTCACTTTTTAACTCTTAGTGTTTTTGTCCAAATCATCATATTCTGATCTGATGGCTTAAAAACCATCAAACCTGTGAAGAATGATACTGAGCATATCAGGGTGCACTTCTGATTTCAGTCTCACACACGTTTTCCGACATTAAATGAACAGTACAAATCCAGTAAAGCATTTCACTGGCTGATACATGTTTAATGGGCGCAGGAGGTGAACAGGTAAGAGAAGAAAGTGACCAAAAATAACATGAAGCATATGTGTGAATTGACCACAAGTTTGTAAATGGTCTATACCCTTGGTTTGACTGCTCTCAACTCTTTTTGTTGGTTCCTATGGAGACGAATATTTAGGGGGAATATAAATATGCATAAACACACATCCAACACCCCATAGAGAGAGATGAGTGTTGACATGGACAGTACATGGATCAATATGTTCCTGCTATCGTACACACAGTATGTGCGTGCCAAGGAGAGAGAGGAGAGATTACCATATAAAGATGTGTAATCTCCAGTATCTGTGCATGTATAATGCACACACATAATAAAAATAATCTTATATTCATAGGTACACAATATTTAAATATTTGAAACATTTTTTCCACCATAGTTGTTTTCGATCTGTGTAACATTCATACATGCCTGAAAAGCACATTTATGTGGAACAACAAGAGTTGAGGGTGGTTTAATAATGAGTGTATTTCCAGTAAATGTATTGGGGGAAGCGTATCACTATGCAGTTATCAGTATAATTTGTTCCATTGGTAGTAATCCTATTCACTCTCTTATGCAAACCAAAAAAAGAACAACATGATAGATTTGTTGCGATGTTACAAAGGTATTTTCTAAGCTATTCTAACAACTGGAACACACTCCGAGTGGTAGGGTTAATGAAAGTTAAAGGTCACAGTTAAATTGATCTAATGCCACAGAAATAGAATAATTTACACTGCCAACCATAACTCAGCATTAAATTACTACTTCACAAATCATGCACATCAACACAACCTTTCTAATATGCCAAACTGAGACACATGCATTCATCAGTAGACACTTGGTGCTTCAGTTCACTGGGTCAACATGAATATGCATCAGGCACCAAGTTAAGATCTGGGATGGATAATATGCTGTGGCCTGCAACACCTACAATCTGCAGTGTGCTTTATTAATAGCATATTAATTCAAACCAAAACCTTTCCTTATCCTCATCACATGGAGAGAAGGCACACGCACAAACACACATTGACACTCGCCTCTATTGCCTTGCAACACTCTTTTTTTTTTTTTTTTTTTTAACAGTACCACTAACTGGAAGGCCTGTCTGACCTTCAACCACATTAGTCCCTCCCCTGTCCTCCCCCATCAGCCAATCCCCTCTGGCTGTCTGCTTCCACAATAATCCTCCCCACCCACCACTAGACTGCAAAAAAAAAAAAAGAAAAAAAAAAAAAACATTCTGGGTCAGATGTCAACAACAGCAACTTGAGAAATGAAATGATGAATTTGGAACGAGTGACAAAAGTGAAGGACTGTGTGGACTGACTCAGGTTTAAAGAGGTGAATTGGGATTGAGAAATTTTGCACAAGACAGTTATTTAACTGTTAAAATAACTGTATTCATTTTTATCTCATTTTTGAATAGAAATGACTTGTTATTGTCCACATAAAATGAACATTAATTTAATCTGCTCGTGCTTCTTCTTTTTTTCTTATAAAGAAACAAATCGAAAAATAATATCCACACCACAGAAATACTGATTTAAAGTATTTATTCCTGCCTTTGTTCTTCCGATGTGACTAGCCAAGGTGGCAGAAATTTTGCGATATTTCCAACAATTCTGATTTAAAGGTTCATTGAAATGATGGAGTTTAACCATAACACACACTCATGGTGGTATATTTTTCATTCTGTGAATACCATCCACCTCTGCATGACATATAACTCATATTGGCTGACATGAAACAGCAATGATAGCTTGTCCAATGTAAAGAAAATCTTCCAAGTCTTCTCGTTTTTCTTAAGGTTTGTATTCAACAGCTCTCATTGAAATTCTTAAACTTTGCTAATCTTTGATTCGCAGGCTTGTTGGAAATAAACATTTTCATACACATAAGGGGCAACATATTAAAATACACATATACACACAGACATGAGCCTTACTTTAATCCCTGCTACACACATTTTGCACACATTCACACACAGAAACTCACACACAAACACCACACAGAGTTTAATTGCAGTAATTAAGCAGCTTAATTTAGAGCAACAACTGTTGATGTGGTGTGTGGGCGTCTTGGCAGGTAGCATCATCATCACGGATTAACCCAACACACACACACACACTTGCGTAGAAGCAAATATTCTCTCTCAGGCATGTTCACACTAAATAAATGCATGTGTGTGTGCACATCAATGTGTGCATGTTGCAAAAGCATGTGTATGTGTGCATGCACATATGTCAATGTACATGCATATGCATGGCTTTAATGAACAACCTACACAATCCTTTAAACAACAACATGTCAGCTTTAACCTACTTTCACATAGTTTCTGAACTACAGGCATGACCCTCTGCACACGCCTGTGAATGTCTGGATACATCAAAGCTTCTGTGTGCATGTCTTAGTACATGCACATGCAATGTGTGTGGTACATAAGAAAAACATGCCATAGCTTATATGGGTCAGCCATATTGTATGAGGATATCAAAAGTAATTGGCAGAGGGGTTCCAAGTGCTGCATGTGTGTGTGAAAAGTATGTATGTATGATGTGTGTGTTTAAGAGCTTCCATCTATATGAATGTATAGGGAGTAATTGGGAGGGAAGATAAGACAATACCATGATGATAAGAGAAGCTGCATCCTCTCTTTCATCTTTTCTTGTGTATATAAGCATGAGTGTGTGTTTATGAGTGTGTACATGTGTGTGTGTGCGTTGACAGAGAGACTGCATCTTGTGAAGAGCTTCCAGAGAGACTGACTGCTGAATGTACAGTGATGCTTTGGACAAAAACAAAAACAACCCTACAACTAAACACAGCTTTCCAAGTCACTTGAAACTTCCTGAGAACTCAAGGGAATTACTGAGAACTCATGGAGATGGATGGGAAAGCTAGTGGAGGAGATGGCAACTGATTGTACTGTATATTTATGTTAATGATAAACTGGGAACATTAGGTTTCAATGTGGCAATCTATTTTTCCTGTCCGAAGGAAACTGACACACAAAATCAAATCAGTTTTTATTTATAAAGCACTTTTTATGCATAGAAATGCAGCACAAAGTGCTGTACATGCCTGCTCTTAAAAATATCGACATTCTCTGCAGCCCCCTCAGGTCCTCCGGCAGGCCATTCCATAGGTGGGGTCCATAATACTGGAAGGATGCCTCACCATGGGTACATGTTTTGACCTTATGAATAATTAGGTGGCCGGTGCCAAAGGACCTCAGGGTCCACGAGGGTTCATAGGGTAAGAGCAATTCTAAAAGATAAGAAGGCCCAAGACCATTAAGACATTTGAAAACCATTAAAAGAACCTTAAAATCGATGCTAAAACACATGGGAAGCCAATGCAATGATTTTAAAACTTGGGTCAAAAAGCATTTGAAAAGCTAAAAGACACAAGCTGATAAAACAGCCTACAGTCTGACCCTATGTCAAATTGAAACATGTTCATCATGCTAGCAAAATATCAACTTCCATTTCGTAATTCCTTTTCATGTGGAACAAAGTGGCAAATTCATTTTGTCCTCACTCAAATATGTATTGCATTCTGTACTGCATGATAGTAAAGTGGTGTAAACAAACACAGCATTCAGTGTGTAACTCACTCTTTCCAGTGTGCATGGATAAAAAATATCAGTTGGACAATTTTTACTTACTCTTAAGTGAGCCTGTTCTCCACTCAGGCCCATACAGGCAATTAGGCTCAGTGGTTTGAAGTGTTGCATAGCATGGGTTTCTCCATGTGCCCTTGATGTGCTAACCCCTGTAAGAGACTGACAGTCTGCCCATAGCTTGACCTGCCTTTCACCCAGTACATGCTGAGATATGCACCTGCCCCCTGCCTTCCTCGGCAGTACAAGAAGGTCTATAAATTGGATGAGTGGATAAAAGGCAGACATATGACTTAGATATCTGCTGTATCACCACCTCAGGTATTAGGTTGTCATGATTTGAATGTATGAGTGGGGGTTAACTGTGTAGACCCATTATAATAGTATGAGTCAGCTATTACACAAAAGCATCCCAAAAACTGGTAAATAATATTAATAATAAGATAATTAAAAAGCAGGATAGATATTGACTAATAGAAGATAAAAGATGTGAGAGACTGTGTGATAACTCTTCTGAAGTGAGGGATTTTTTAAGGGGTGAGACAAATGTTATTAGTGATTTTGTCAGCAAACAACCTGCCTTTTAATCTGCGCTCATTAGTGATGCTTAACAAGCAGCAAATGCAATTAAAAAGGAACGTGAAGGGAAAGATGCAACTGTCACAATAGGTCAAATGTACCTGATGGTAAGGTGCATATTACTGTGAGCCAAATCCAACTGTCCCCGAGAATATTGAGCATCACATTTCAAAGGCTGCCATTTACAAATGTTTGGCATATTTGGTATTCATTTGATGAATGACTTAAAGGTTGAACTAATTAGCAAAATTGTCATCTGTCAATCTACTGATTAATCAGAACTTTTTAGCTTTAAACCTCATTCAAATGTTTGGAGTAAAAAAAAAAAACTTTCATCGTGTTATTGTGAATGATATCATTGTATGAATGGGAGTTATGTATCAAATGGGGATTATCTATACTGTCCTGAGATTTGACCCAACGTCAGTCTATCAAGATAATGAACTTGTACTGTACGTCATTAAAAGCACATGAGTTGAAGCCGAGGGGAGGATGAATGGCTGATGGGATGCTTGGATTAGCGGCCAGGGAGGCTGAGACACAGTGTGTGTGTGTGTGTGTGTGTGTGTGTGTGTGTGTGTGTGTGTGTGTGGGGGGGGGGGGGGGCGTCAAAGGAAGCTATAGGGGGCAGATCCCATGTCTGTATGCTTCAGAGACCATAAGAACTGCAAGGCACTGAGGGCATTAGAAGCATGCACAGACACACAGACATATACGCATGTACTATTATACACATAGACGTGCGCGTCTCAACAGTGATATGGAAATGAGTTCCTATTAAAAAGTCATTGAGGTTGTAATGGTTAATATCAGCTGTCAAAGAAGTCAAGGCAGTGGACACACACACTAAAATACATTGTCACAAATATTCCCATAGACACAGGAGATTCACACACTCGTACAAATATATAGAGTTACGGTTGTGTTATTAATCAGACATAATAAGGTTTAGCTCCTTCTAATTCAAGGCTGTTGACCTAATTTCTTTAGGTACTCTCTGTGTGTGTGTGTGTGTGTGTGTGTGTGTGTGTGTGTGTGAACACGCGCCTACACTTGCCTGTGCGCTGGTGCAGGCACTAATTTGATAAAT
This sequence comes from Caranx ignobilis, assembly GCA_021432705.1. Lineage (NCBI taxonomy): Eukaryota > Metazoa > Chordata > Actinopteri > Carangiformes > Carangidae > Caranx > Caranx ignobilis. The sequence continues at coordinate 2,267,645 of MU270012.1, read as the reverse complement.
AATAATACGTCTGGTCAGTATTTATGCTAATATATTCATAACCCACCAGCAGGCATCATGTTTGTGTTTGTTAATTCACTTAGCCAGTGTGTGTGTGTGTGTGTGTGCGTGCGTGTGTGCGCGGAATTAGTTACTGTAGGAAACTCACCAAGAGCAACTTTAAATGCACCCTGCATGTGTCTGTTTGTGTTAATTAAGTTAGTGACTCTATGAAATGTGTTTACTGTATGACTGTATTTGGAAATTTGAAAAATGTAACAAGTTGTGTGTATTCATTTCTGTGTGTGTGTGTGTTAATTTAGTCAGCGGATCTGTAAACATTATCTTATTATGTAAATATTAGTATTTTTAAGTAAACATATGGGACGTTTTTTGTATTTAAGCTTTAGACTAATGACTGTGGTTTGTTTACTAAGTTAACAAGCTGAGGAGCAGATAAGACAGATGCAGGGCTGAACCTAATCTGCCCATCCTCCCTCTCCACACTTTCTTCTCCCTCCTTTCAACTTTTTTTCTAGTCCTTTTCCACACCAACACCATGCACCTTCATGTACAGGTTTTACCAAACCTAATATAGTTTAACTTAAAACAACAACAACAACCAACATATACTCCATGTCAGATATAATCTTTGTCCATACCAGTTTCCATCTTCTGACCATTTCTCTAGCTACGCTGGATAAGTGCAGGTCATTGTAAACAGGAAGCAGATTGTCTACTCTGCAGTGTGGTGCTTAAATTACAGAAAACACTGGGAATGATGCACAGCAGTGTTGAACACAAGAGAATTTGTGGCTTGGGCAGACGCCGAGGTGGAACTGATAACATCCAATCAGGAGTTTACTAACTTAAACTAGACGTGCAGCATTTCAAACAATCACCATTTTATGGGCTCAAAAACTCATGTAGAGTGGGTATAATTGTACGTAAGTGGTGCATTTTGAAACTGAAATGCATTAATGTGGATGAAACCACAATCTGTATGGTGTTAAGGACTCCTCTCTCAGCTTCTAACAGCCGTTCTTTACGCTGCTTGCTGCAAACACACACACACACGCACACACATTAAGACACATTAAGTGGAACGTTTGACATCTTAGACACCTAAATGTGAACACACCATCATCCTCTCACAGACCTACTTAGTGGCCACCTCAGGCCATGACACTTTAAAGGGTACAGAAAATGTGTGCTGATTAAGAAACAGCTTTTGTGAGTGATGGAGCAGATTATCCTCCTTTCCAGAGGAATAAAAATGTATTTTGGTCTGTGAGAGCACATGCACATGAAAGGTGTGAGCGTCTTAGTATCAATATCCAGATAAGCAAACTTGCCTTAACTTTGAGCTCATGTATTGACTCATGGCTTTCAGTCGCAGTTGCATCAGCAGTAACTGATACTGTTCCAATAATCAATTCAATGAAAAGTAGTGTGACAGTGCAGCGCATTGCAGTCACTATGTCACTACACCAAGAGGCAGATGGAAAGAGGTTGACAGACAGAGGGTCAGTGGTTCAAGACATGTCCTAACATGTACCAGACATGTACAGACGTGTGTCTAACTGTGGTTGTATGTGAGTGTGTGCTACTGTGTGTGAGGCTTCCATGCCATACAGAGTAATATTTAACATTTGTATTCATCTTTTGTTCCTTTTTATTCACCTTCACTTTAACGTAAGTTGGATATTTCTGCTATATTTCCCTTACATTCCTAAAATTTTTCATACTAATGTTTTATTTTTTTTTGACAGACTGCAGCCATTCACTCTGTGGCTCTGTAGTTTTCATTTTTCATTGTATTTCTGTTTTGCTTCATCTCTGAAGTGTCTTATCTGTCAATCTGGCACATTCATTCAGTACAGTGTTATGGGTCCACTTCAAATCCAATGCCACACTTCAGACTCACATGGTTGCACTAAACTAACAGAAGTAAAAAATCTCTAAATATATCTTTACCTCAGCTGCCACAGTTGTTTACGAGGTGTTTTTGAGGTTCCTAAAACAATAACGATTAAAGAGCACAAGCTTTAACAGATCTGAAGATGTACACAAATAAAACGTCATCATTTTCGCAGCACAGAAACAATCAAGTTTACTGCGCCAGTGAATGACCCATTACAGAACCTTCCTTTTGCCCATGTTGACATCACATGGCTCCTACTGACGGTCTGGATATGCACTCATGCTGTGAACTTCTCATGTTATCTCGGATGAAAAGGTGAAACACTTTGAGTTGTGCTGTCTTTTCAGCTTAAGCTTTATGTGCGGAAACCAACACATTCTTCAATTGATTCATCCCACTCAGACCAATTCCATTCATCTATACTGAGGCTTATCATCAAACACATCAGAGCCAGATCTGAGCAGGATGTTCTGTGAGGGCCGGTTCTTAAAACGGACTTGTTCTTCACAGACAAATGTCCTTGAACAGAAAATTTTATGAATCAAAATGATTCACCTTTTCCTGCTGCACTGGACACTGCTCACTGAAGTTCATGGTAAAGTGGGTACAAAGAATTTTTTTTACAGATAAAGGAAGTGAAAAGGAAAAAATAAATGATTGTATGTGCCATGGGTCAACAAAAAACAGCCAGATAAGCAGATAAGCTCCTGTCCAAATGTTTAATTTTCAATTGCTGTTAGAATTATTCATAAAATCTTTATTATTTTTAATTTTAATAGAAAATTTAGTTGTATTTATTTACAGTGACAATAAATCTATCGATCCAGCATAAGGGTCTTCAACCTTAAGAAAATCATTTCTCCATCAACAGAAAAAATATTCTAAGTTACAATGCTCCTCGTGCTCCACCTGACAACATACACACATGTTATGGCTCCTACACCTTTGGATTGCAAACCAAACGGAGATCAGGTTGTAATGAAACACTTCAATATTGCAGCTTTAAAGAAACCAACTAACAATAAAAATGCAGTAAGAAGCACAGATGTACACAATCAACATACGATTTTGAGCTACATTCCTTTCTAAAGGTAGATTAAAAAAAAAAAAAAACTGTCCCTCATACTTTGTACCATCTTCTACTGAAAAAAAAAAACACTTTTAAAATTGATGAATATTTTGCAAATTGAGTTTTGGCTTCCATCTTAAGTAAAGTGTCGCAAAATGAATATGGTCAAGATTTTTTGATGGTGAAATAATAATAAACCATGATAAATTCCTAAATTGCTTCTAAAGGAATGAGATTCAAGGCTTTGATAACAAAAAGCAGTAATGAATTGTAATTTTGTTCCCATCTGTGAGGAAAAGTAACGCTATTCATTCAGTGTTGTTGCATACCCTTTCAAAGTGGATCATTTCCAAACTAAAACACATCTCCCACAGTTATTTTCAATTATCTTCTCTGCACACAAACAAAGGAGGTTTATCTAGTTGTGTGTGTGATGGAGAATTATTATTTTTAGACTCACAAAACAAAGCTTGTTTGTCAAGGGGCAATGCCATGTACAACCCGAAGCACATAGAGTGCGTTTGAGTTCAAAGAGTTAGAAGCAATATTTACTAGAGGACATATTCAATAGTTTCCAGCATTTGCAAAACATCTTTCAGAACCAGTGTGTATGCACGTGCGCTTGTGTGAGTATGTGCGTGTGCATCAGCTGTCCCCCCTGTAGCACCTTTCATGTCACCCAACACCAGGCCCTCGTAGCTGTGGCCACGGGTGGCCCACTATGTGAGAACTGGTTCCTGCAGGGGGTGTGAAGAGACCCCCTGATGCTATCAAAATATATACCACAGGGGGACATGCGCACAGACAAAAAGGAGAACACACACAAACACGCGCAAGTACAACACGAAGCTTCAAATTATACTCGAGGACACTGGTGCCTTTTTCTAGATATCCACACTGATTCTTTTGTAGAATAAAGACAGATTCTAATCTCCTGATGACTGCTGTTCCAATTGGTTTCCAAGGCAAGAATGAAAAGGATGGATTGAACAGGACAGGTACTTATGAGGGTATCGATTCAATGAAGAAATGGTCATTATATTCAAGTTCTTGCTGTAAACTAGTTCACTGTGCAGAACTGTATTAGGCGTGCCTTTTGTAGAAAAATATGTTGGTCTGATTGTTTTGGGGTGAAAGCTCCAATTTATTATCTTTTTTAGTCACTAGTGGCATTTTCTTTCTTTTTTTTTTTTTTTAAGTAGCCAACATTTCAGCCTTTAACCGTCACCTCACCACTCCAATCCTTGAGAGAGCAATGGCCAGTGGGGAAACCGCAACACTCAGCTCAGCAGCCAACAGTGTAACTCACATGTAAATCACATTCACAGGGTCGGCTTCACTGTTCCAGTCCAGCCAACAATAACACAAGCTTGCTGTTCAAGACTTGAACCGGTGGAACCTGTGAACAGCCACATTAAGATGAGTCTACCTTACTTTGCTTTTAAAACTATCCTGTCGGAGTTGTTTGACTTGTCCCTTGACTTGTGTATGAGTAATTAGGCAAAAGTAATAAATGAATGAATATGTAATTATTTGTTTGCGTATGTCAGCACCGTAAGCCTTCGCACATATAGCAGTGTTCCAGCACTAAAGCAGCTAAAATCATGGTTAATAAATTATTTCTACATGTCATGTAACAACCTAATCGTACTATGGATCATTAAAAATTTATTCACCAATGAAGAAAAAATAAATGCAGATGCAAATAACTGCAGGGCTAACAATTTGTAGCTGGATTTCCCATTCACTCAGCTCAATGGGAGATAAATGAGCTGCTGATGGTATATGCCTTGAGAAATAAAATGGGATTTAGCCTTTTCAAGAGCAATATTTTTATTCATCCATCTGAATGTTGGTAAGTGATTTAACATCAGAAAGCCAACTATGTGAAAGGGGAAAAATGAAAAGTAGGCTGGTTGAAAAGGGACAGAAGAGTTACACAGAGAGACACTGAGATGAAATCATGAGGGTGGAAAACTAAAAAGAAAAGGTGATTAAGTTAGAGATGTAAACATAAAGACATGGGGCTAAGATTGAAGTGAACCAAAATAGAAAGAAATGTGAGGGAGCTGGGATTGACTGAAAATGAAGGAAGATCAAAGAAAAACAGACAGAGCAAGAGCAGAGGGAGAAGAGAAGAGGAAAAGAGTGAAAGAACCATCACAGGGGGTGAAGTGGGAGTAAAGTGATAGAATGGATTGAGACAGGAAAACAGACAAACACCAGAGCAAAAGTGGGACAGTTGCAAATAACAGGCTGTACTAATGGAACAGAGAGGAAAATGGTTGTCCAATAAGGTTACTATATTAATAATAATACAAAGGAACTGAAAAGAAAGAGGTGGACACATGTTGGGACTTCAATCAAGATGTATTTCATCTACTGCTGTTTCCTTTCATTCTCTTTCTAACACTTCTGAGTCCCATTCCTCAGGCTTTCATTAGCCTCCCTCTTTTGAGTTTCCTCTCCCTTACAGGTAATGAGTTGTGTTGATCACAACATTGATGTGAGGTTCAAGTTAATTACAGGTAGAATAACCAATTAATTGTGATGTGTGTGCTAAATGAGATGTGTGTTTGAGGTGGTGTGGGGTTTAAAAGATAGGAGGCCAATACCTTAGGAAACTGAGAACAGAGAAAATTAGTTCACCTTTTCTTTGCATGTCAGACTATTATACAAGACAAATTTAAATTAATTGTCTTTGAATCAAGTGCTCGTGTGATAATAAATGTGTTAGTGTTGTGTGTTAACAGTTCTGTGTGACAAAGAACACAGGCTATTTATACTTCTGCTGAGGCTGTGAAGAGGAAAAGTGGAAATGGAAGTCTTTCCCTATGAAGACAGTTGGTCCTGAAAGACATGTTGGTATCTCTGTCCACTGTGTCATATGAACAAGGACCAGGTCTCTAAATTTAGTCCTCACAAAGTTAGACAAAGGCACCTTTAATCCAATTTCTAAAAGCTCATCATTGATATACGGTGGAACTCTAGAGTCAATCCCGTCGATATCTTGATGGAGCCAAGTGAAGGTCGCTTGTAGTGGAGCAATATAAGATACTTTTTTACAGGTCACTTATTCACTCTCACTGCTCTAACCAGTGCAGTTTCCAGATGCAGCAGCTGTTTTCAACTAAGAGCTCTGTAGACTACCTGCCCAGCAGCAAACAGCTAACAGTCATAGCTGGGCCATACAGGAGCATTTAGTACCTAAAGAGCCAGACGTTTCTCTCAGGCCTTGGTGGAGACAAAAACAGAGCTAAAAGCAGGAGAAAACATTGGATGTACTTTCTATAAGCCACAGATGCATTTCGCACAAACGCCAATTATCATTTTAAACTTGTGTCAATGTGTGTGTGAGTGTGTGTCATCATGGTAGCAGAGCATGGTGGTGGAGACATGTAGTGTAGCAGGAGGAACCACGGAAGAGTTCTGAGTGATGAAGCAGGAATGTATAGAGCTGTCTGTCTGCTGACAGATTTTGTCTGAGCAGTAGCCTCGCAAAAGTTTTGTGACTGTTTGAAGCCGGGTGCAGTAATAATGTAGTCTGACTAATCAGTACGCATGTAATAGTGTAGTAATGATGACTGGGTCAGAACGACGAATGTTGTTGCAGCTGGTGTGATGACTGATTGCCTAACTTAGAAGGTGATCAAATATGTTGATGTCATTCCTTTATGACTTGTTCTACTGCCCTCCACTGGGAAAAAAGTCACCTTCAGTAAAAAAAAAAAATGCAATTGCATGTTTCGGGTACCAGGTAGATCATTCACAAAAGTTGGAAATGTAGGCTGTTATGTTGTGATTCAGACTTCTGCCCCCAACCACCTGAATTATGTGCATCCATCTGCAGCTCTGTGGCTTGTGGCTATGAGTTCTCTACCTTTCACTGATCTGTAGTTTCCCCACTCAGAAAATTCACATGACTGAAATATGCCACATGGCAGAAACTTTAATCCCTGCAGGTGTCTTAAGGGCTCTGGTTTTGTGACACAGCCAAAAAGCTGAAAGGGTTCAAACAAGGGACTGTGTAGATTAAACGGCCCAATTAATCTCTCCTTCTCCAGCCTTGCAAGCTCCATGTCTAGACTTCAAAGCAGACACAAACTTGAGGACTTGAGCCACTTGTGCGTTTTTTTCATTACACTGGTGTGTGTGTGTGTGTGTGTGTGTGTGTGTGTATGTCTACATCATGACTCACTCAAGTTGATGGAAACAACCTTGTAGTTGTGTAGACTGTTATCTGTAATAGTAGATTGGCTGGTTACAAACCAGGAAACAAAACTCCAGGTTACAGTTTAACATGTTTGTGTTCTTGTTTGGAGATAAAGATCCCAAACTGGGAATCATGACAAGGCACCAAAGAAACGGTGTAAAGAAACAGCAGAGAGAGTACATGTAAGGGCTTGGGGAAAAAAAGGAGCACATACAAACAATGGCTAATTCGGTAGATCAAACTATACAGTGATTTAAATCTTAAGTTCTTCTCTCTTGACTGGACACGATGTAATGACATAATGAAAAAGAAATCTGACAAGCACAGTCAATTTTGTTTGTTTGTTTGTTTGTTTGTCTCTTTTTTCTGCCACTCGCCCCCAGCTGCAACTGGATAGAGACACAAAAAATGATCACACGGGGACTACTGGGGTTTTCTCAAAATAACAGTGAAAACTGCTTCTTTGAGAGGGTGATCATCACAAATATTTACAAGGCTACAATAACACACCAGACAGTGACAATTATTTTTATTTCTTTTTTTTTTGTGACTCACACAGACAAGGAGGAAGTGGGCATGTCAACAACAGCGCAGCAGTGCGCTTAACAGCTTGGAAAAGGGAGTGCGCATACGTGTGCACACACACACACACACACACACACAGACACACACACTGTCGTTTTGGGAGGAAGAACTAAAAGCCAAATGTGAGTCAGAGGACTTACAACAGTTGAACATTTTAACAGGCACAAGCCGACTCTTGTGTGTGTGCGTGTGTGTGTGTGTGGTATGATTGTGTGCAAAGCCAGACAGACAATAACAAGGCCAGTGAGCCGAGCACATGGTCTGAGTCTTAATCTAAGTGTCTTACTGCCACCTATTGACTGAACGTGTAACTACTCTCCCCTCCCCCACACAGCAACAAAATCCAGCCGCGCGCACACACACACACACACACACACACACACCACCTTTATGGGGAGAAAAAAAGAACCCTAGCAGATGGCGCAGAGGGGGCACAAGAAGAGGAAAACGTGTCATGAAAGGAAAGAGAAGTGAGACAAAAACTTACCCCTAAACAATATCCCTGAAAAAAAAATCTGAGATTCATTTTCATCTGTTGCTCAGACACAATTTTTGCTCAAATTCAGTTCTGTTGTGTTTAAATACTGTATGCCAGTACACACAAGTCTATCTTACAATGAGATAAGAAAAGTAAAAGGTACTTATTCAGTATACTGAAGTAAACTACATGACTAAACTACATGAGGCTGTATATAAATACTGTATAGATTTAGTGCAGGGCTATTCCACATAGCCCTGCTATTCCACTACACAAGTAGTAGTGAAAGATACAGGCCAGTAAAGTGGCACAATGCAACAGCAGCAGTATGATAACCAGTACAGATGTTAGTTTGTGCAGTAATAAACAGCTGTATAACTATGCAGACATCTATAACATAATAAAATATAAAACATTTATTAACACTAGGTTTAGAAAGAGGAAACAGTTGGGCTATGAAATATAGTAGAGATCAAAGGTTTTAAAATATTTTAATGGAGTGTGAGGAAGTAGGAGAGGTGTGGACAAGTTCACAGAGGACAGAGCAGATGGTGTCTGCTGGACTTACGCAGTCACACACACACACAGTCTCTCTTATACACACACAGACGCACACACACTCTGGTGACATAATAGCACCATGCCAGGTGTGCAGTTGGTGGCCTGCAGTCTGGCACTGACTGTGAGTTGTGCGCGTGTATGTGCATGTTTGTGTGCATCCCGTGCCCTCTTTGTGTGAAAGGGGCCCCCTATTCACAGGCAGCCTCCGTTGCCAGCTTGGCACTAAATCACAGGACAAGACGGTACATGTGCACACTCACACTTACACACGGACACACTCACACACACTGCCCTGTTTTGTCTTTTTTGTCCATCCTATGAAGAGAATGAAAAGAGGTCAAACAGGAAGACAGAGGCAGGGAAACAAATGAAGGACGACTGTATTTTAGTTAAGCTATAACACAGGAAGACAAAGAAAAGATACTTCATGTTACAAGAACGTGTGACATGACGTGAAAGTACTAACTGTCTTCTTCTCTCTTTTGTGTGGCTTTGGTCCCAACAGTGAGCTGACTACACTCAAACACACAATTAGCATCATGGTCATACATAAAGAGTGGTGGTGGAGGTGAGACTATAGTTGGCATATGTTGATGTGTATGTGTGTGTGTGTGTGCATGCGTACTTGTGTGTGTGTGTGTGCTTTCCATGTGTACATCTCAAATAGGTGTCAGACAAGTTGCAGTTATTAAACAGCCAAGTCTGGCTTTGTATTAAAGTACTGACAATAACCACACACCAGTGACTAATAATAACAACACCAAGCAAAGGAGACAGACAGAGAGAGACGAGCTGAAAGGGAGACTGAGGTGAAAGACCAGCGGAGAGCAGAACAAACTGATGGATTCTCTTCTCTATATCACTGTGGCTCACTGAAGGAGAGACATGATGTGCATACATCTGGCCTTCAGTCACTTCTTAAACTTAAAGAGGCAGCGAAAACAACATTACTGACCTGTTGTGGCAAGTATGACAACCTGACAGTGAATTCTGGCAGTCAAGCTACCTGCTGATGAGTGTGCGAACGAGGACAAACTTTCCAATCTTTCAGGCTCTTTGATGTTTTTCCTGAAGTAGTTAGGACCAAAAAAGGATGTCTCACTGCTCAAGCAGAATTATGTCACTATGATATCTTTTAAAAAACACTGTCCTACACTGTCATTATGTCATTATGATCAAAAAGAAGTACAAATCATAACCATAATAGGACTGTGAGGTTTTGCTGATTCAGTTGTCGACTTGTTTCACATAACCATGCTGTCACCACAAGCACGTCCTCTGTACACACCATTATTGTGGATATGGAACAGAATTCATGACTTGCACTGGAGGCTTTCTGCAAACTCACTTGAATCTGGGGTGTGTTTAAGTAAAAAGAACCACTTTTAACCATCTCAGTTTTGTGTTTCACCCACAGAGCTATACTGACGATTGGACCCTTCCCCATATCTCTGGCATTGTAACCATCATGTGCAACATGTAAAACTGCACAGGGACACCAAACAAATTAAGAAAAGACCCAAAAGACCTGCTATTGCTCTTTGATGCCTCACTGTTGGTGACATATATTTGAACTCTGATATGTGTGTGTGTGTGTGTGTGTGTGGCTGCAGTCTGTTTGTGTTTTGTGGCTACACCCCAGCCAGGTTTTGAAAAACTGTTGCTGGAGAACGAGCCATTTCTCAGCGCACAACAGCGCACATGAAGAAACTTCTGTCTGTGAGAAAAAATATCTGCAAGTTATCGGCCTGGAGGAGATTCAGAAAATCCATTTTTAGCTTCTCCGTGAGAGCTTTCCCAGAGGATAATGAATTTGACTGCCTCCACACACACAGGAAATTTGTGTTAGTGCTTGCATGCTCAGCAGTTTTCCACATGGCCTTTCCAATAGAAGGCACTTTGATGGTGGTGACTCAACTATGATCAATGTGCTCCTATCAATATTTCAGTCTCTCTGCTCCTCCGCTTGCGTCTCTGTTGCCAAATCTCAATCAATAAGAGACAAATTAGAGGCAAGTTTTTCTTTTAATCTTCTAACCCTCATCTCTTTTACCTGAATGAATGCAATGTGTACAATTTACACTGGCACACACGCATACAGATCTGGATCTGTGTTCTTCAATCTGCAGGGAAAATACCTGACAATAATAGCAACGACATATGCACACTCTCACATCTGCTTTGAGTCAAACTTGTTTCTTTGTTTGCTCTACTCTCAATATCCCACAGCCCTTTTTCCTGCTGTTTTCCTGACAAGGTTTGCTCAACCTTCTTGTAATCTCACCGAAGGTTTAATATAAACATCCACTGAACTTTAATTGAAACACCCAACCTGGAGGAACCGCTGACCCGTGGAGGATCATTCCTGGCAAACTTGGGCATCCCCCCCCCCCCCGTCACATGGCTGCAGCAGCGGAGGTAAACAGGAGCTGACACCTGTCACAGATGTTGGAGCTAGCCAGCAAGCATGCCCACATATCTGTCTATCTATGGCTATCTGTCATATGTCATCCAGCTGGAGCCAGGGAACTAAGCAGTGTCATTTCTGCTAATATCTGTGTTGGACACTGATGCCATCAGTCATGTGGAAAGGGGGGAAAAAGTGGATGATATCTGTGAATATTGGTGGGTAGATCTGTCTCTGATGGATGATGTTATCATTGTGATGTTAACATTAACAGTTAGGTTTAGAAATGTGATTGCTTTGTCAATTCCATGTGCAAACTCCAGGTATTACGCTGCTTTTCAGTGATTTCAGCATCAAATAATTTTACGTAAGGGAGAAAAGCACCAGCTGCCAGTTCAAGAAAAAAAAAAACCTATACTGGTTTCAGTTATGTGTTTTCATATGCCAACACTCGCTACAGCCCAAAAAATTCAAGCTGTGTCGTGATTGCTGAGACGCATGTTGCACACTAATGTAGTGTGTCATGTGGGAGCGATAGCAGTGTGTCTGTATCTACGAAGCGTCACGTCCTGTTTTAGACAGGGCCATTTCAAAAACACCCAACTGACAGTTTAAAATGACAGGGCGACAGCCACAGTGGGGGTTTGAAGACCACAACAAAAATAGAGTTCTCTCTTGTACACATCTCGGTCTGTCTGACCGGCCCCTTGTCTCCTGTCACATTTTTCAGGGGCAGCCACCCTGTTTAAAGTACAGGGGATCCGCAGGTCTGTTAAGGGGGCGTTTAATGCTGCCTTGAATGTGAGAAAGGGAAACCAGCCAATTTCCAAATCAACATGTATAATAACAACTTTTTTAAGTATAAATTGGAAGTACAGAAAGTGTTAAAGTTTAGAGGACTAGAAGGAAGCCAGGAAAAGAACATTCACTGGTTTGTTGGCGGAATGCTGGTTGCTATAGGTTATTTACTTTCTATCCACTGTACTCACACCTCATGCGATCTCTAGGAGTGCTCACCCAGAAGATTATTATTAAATTATCCATTTTAATATACGAGGGAAGTATATATAGTGACTTCATTATGCTTCATGTAACACAAATAAAAAAAAATTACAAGACTGATTATTTTTTACTCCCACTATACCACTGCATCTCACAGCTACACTATGGACAGCACAACAACACATGCATATACTCCAATTTATATCTATATTGGACTGAATATTTGTCACAGCAACTCCAGGGACACAGTCACCCATGGTTAATTAGAGGCCTGGTCACACATTATCATATGACCCCTGAGAGCAACATCTGGGAGAATTTATTTTAGCCAGCCGTTACACTCACAATTTCAAATGACCTCTGTCCTGCAATGAGCAAATTTCCCAAAATTGTGCGAGGCCTTGTCTTGCCCTACAAGGTGTTTTGCAGCATGCCTGCTGCTGTAGAGGAGCAGCACTGATGGCAGCCAGGTCTCATATCCCAAAGTCAACCCTGTCAGTTCAGTTAATGCAACTGACGAGGGGATTGGTTTGGGTTTTTTAGAAACACAATGTCAAAGAAAGGCTTTCACTAAAAAAACTATAAACAAACACAAAACCAACAGTGGTCAGAACAACATGTCTGTACATGATTTTCATTTGATGAAACTCACCTATATATTCTGTGTAGTTTTAGGAAAAAGTATCTTTTTTGTGGTGGTGATGGTGGGGGGTTGGGGGGGGGGGCTTATACACCTTTAATTGACAGGATAGTTGCAGAGACAGACAGGAAATGGAGAGACAGAGAGGGGGAATGACATGCAGCAAAGGGCCATCAGGGGATTTGAACTGGGGCCGGCTGCAGTGAGGACTATTGTCTCTGTATATGAGGCGTCTGTTCAACCCTGAAAGCTATATGACACCCCAGAAAAAGTCTCGTTTTAAGAAGTGTTACACAATTTGGAGCGACAGGAAATAATGCAAAGTGAAAGACGAGGGTGAACGCAGGACAGATGTTTAAATTTAGTGGCCATAAGGAGAACCATAGGGCAACTTTAACTTTTTTGTTGGCAGACCGCTGGTGTTTACCTTCTATCTGCTGTGCTCACACCTCATGGCAAATACTGCCATCTCCAGAATTGCTCACCCAGAGGAATATGATTAAATATTTCTCTACTTCTGGCTGTTTCACACACGCCTGAAGGATACACACTTCTGAGCCAACACACACCAACCCACGCACAATCGCTGTTTCCCCCGTATGTTTCTGTCATACACAAAACGAATCACATGCCATCTTCCCTCCCCACCCATGCGCTCACACACACACACACACCTACAACCTTGTCATTTCCTATGACATCCCCAGCCTCCATTACCTGCATACATTAACAAACCCCTCTGATGTTAAAAATTATACATTCATACATTTGAATAATTCAGATTATTTTAAAAGCTGTGCACTCACTCACTCTCACTTTTTTTTCCAGATGGAAAGAGAGCTATTTACCTCAAATCACATTTGAATAAATCCCATAAATCCTTTCAAAGTTCCCTGAGATAAACCAATCAAATACCCCCATCCCGGGCTGACTGGCCAATAAAAATTAGCATTCATACTTGCAGTCTTTTGTCATTCAAAAGACATCAAATAGCAAATCGAATTGCAGGGCCTATTTGTGAGGCTCAATTTGTTTGAGATAAGAAAAAGGTGGCTAATAAAGAGAGAGTGAGGGAGAGAAGGGGACATAGCTGCACCACCATAACGCAATTCCAAACCTAACAAAAAATATTTGATAGAGCGCCTTCGGTTTATAAATGTGGTTGATGAATCTATTTGCTCAACAAAAGAGCAATACATTATAAATGACAAACAAGATGTATATTAGATGGCCAAAGGGATGTGGACACTCAATTATTCCTGAGGTGAAACCTGCTTATCACAGTTGCCAGCGAGTGTGTGTGTGTGTGTGTGTGTGAGGAGTGTGTGCGCAAACCAATTAAAACATGGTCAACAAGAATCAGGAAACCAGGATGAAAAGACAGTGGCTCAATTGGGCATTAAACCTTTACATGCATGTTTAGGATGAGTGATGATGAGTAAAAACTGACCCGGAAGTACAATATGTTTTTTTTTTTTGTTTTTTGTTTTGTTTTTTTTAAGCTCACAGAATTTGATTCCCTTTGATTTTTGGACTGTATCCACCACAAAACAGTGGATAGACAACTGAAACCTCACCTCTCTTCTCTCTCATTACCCATCTCTGTCTCTGTCTTATTTCCAACTGTCTGTAAATCATGACAGGCGGTAACCTCCAGCTTCCTCTTTCTGTGTTTTGAAAACAACTAACCGTCTCTATCCGACTCATGCTTCCTGCGTTTTAACGGACTGCATGCACGTACGCAAACCCTTTATATCTGACCTCCAAACTGAAGTTTCGGCTATGTATTCTACATCTCAACCAGTACCATCAGAGTTAATGTTGGTAACTGTTTAACATATTCATTTATTTATTCACTCACTTAATGAATATCATCTGTGGCTGCCATAGAGGCTCTAACTGAATTTTCCAGTGCAGCACCTGAGGCAAATGTTTATATCACTGGGCAGTAATACAGGTGTAGTAGTGTGGGTCACAAAACACTCTTATCACTATTTCTTGCACTTCCCTCAACCAAGCCTAAAAGGCAGGTGTATCTTTGCCCTGCACTGTTACCCACATCTCACATGCACATGCAAAAACACACAAACATGCAAACATACACACACACATCAAGGTTCAAGCAGCTGGTGAGTTTGCCCTTGACTGCCCACCCCCGGGCACTGCAGTGGCATGGATGCAGCTGTTTTTAAAAGTTCTGGAAGGGATTTAGAAAGCCATGTCCTTGTCAAGGGTATACTTTTGCTTTTCGTTTTGCAGATATAAACTGAGGCTCTTTTGAGCCAGACAATAGCACTGACTCAAAAATTCCAGACTCCTTATTCATGTCAGAGGACCAATGCTTTGCAGCGTGGGTGCGTTGTAAAGTCATGCCACAGAAGTATTCAAGCCACCGTCTTCTACATCTGTTAAACCCTCACACTAGACTACCAGGTCAATATTTCAATTTCTTACTGCTGCCTTTATAAACACAGCCACACAGTAGGATACCTTGTGTATTTTTGGATTCAGCGCTTCTGTCAGCTTGAACCCAAACTAAGGCTGCAGCGGAAGCAATAGCAACGTGGTTACCCCAAATTACATTTTTTAAAAGTCTGTCATTGTGCCAAATGAATCCCATCACGTCAAAGCATCGCCTTCAAAAGTTCTGTCAGAAAAACCAAGCATGAAAAGACTTTGTTGTCAAAACAGTGATGTGAATTTGCTGCTGCAGTTTGTCATTAAAAAGCTGTCTGCTCACCAGCTGAATCTTTTTTTTTTTTTTTTTTGGGAGGCTCCCACGGCACTGGGTTGCACCTCTGTCCAACAAGTGGTGGTTATGCACAGTGAGTACATGAGGGTGTTGCTATACACTTGAATGCCTACACATGCATTGAATAAACACATTCAAGTTCCAAAATGAAGAATTGTATTATCCAACAAATGTGACATAGATGAGGTAACATACTGGGTTTGGAAAATCTTCCTGCCTTTGATAGCCCTCAGATAAATGAGCTGTGATTTGATCAGGATTTAAAAGCTCTTCTAAAACATTCATGGTCAAATTCTCGGGTTGAACTACATTTTAATTATGTGCATGAACAATGAAATGTTAATCTGATGAGACAACTGACCTTAGTTTATTATTCTCTGGGCATGAAGACCCCAAATGCAGCATTTGACATGAATAAGGCTAGGAGGTTTGGAGAGAATAGGAGGGGGTTGCAAAAGATATTACCGCAAATCTTCAGTGTCTGTTTACAGATACAGAAACCCTCAGATTTTAGACTTAACACCAGCCTGATGACATTCAGAAATCAAACAGGCTATGCCAATAGAAAAGTCACAAATAGATACTATACTAAACTGGAACTGGAGATTTGTGGTATCAATATGTAGATTTGCCCTTGACTGACCCGTCTGGGGCTCTAATAGACGCATGGCCTGCTGTGCATTTGGGGATTCTGGGAGTCTACTCTCAAGGAACAGATGCCAGGGCACAACAGCTGTTCATCTGGCATCGAACTAGAGCCAACTGGCTGGACCCTCTACCCAAGAACAAAAACATCAACATGTGTTACTAAAACCCCCCCCCCCCCATAGGACAGACACACAAACACACACGGACATGCACGAACACACACACACACCTCACATATGCAAACTGACGTGCAAGTGGCACAAAACTTGCAAACTTAATTAACAGCAGCACCAAGAACCGCATTTAATCAGGGCTATTCAAAAATCAACCACTGGTGACTCACCAAGAACCGAGTAATCGAATATCAGCACCTACAATTAACCACCAGCAGTGCCTCCACTTCCACAGACTTATAAGCATTAAATATATTGATCATATATTGATCATAATCAGTGACCTTGTTGTCATTAGTCTGTATGTTTCTTTTTTTTGGTGGTAGATTTTGAGGTGAGCAAAGAAACGCCTTAATTCAGTCCTGCTGTGATTGTGTGTTTGTGTGTGTGTCCATGTGTGAGAGAGATTATGTACTCACCCTGGAAAGACTGTCTGGCTCTCTCCACCAGTTCCTCAATGGGATAGCTGGCCAAGTCTCCTCTGGCATGCTTTGTCTTACAGTAGGTACATGCATTCAAACACCTAAACAGACACACACAGAGAAAAAGAGATGGATGCAAGTCAATACAAGATGGGAAATGTTATTTACCTTTTTTACTCTTATTTCAAATGTTTGATTCTTGTCTATACACATGGCTGACAAACTAAGCAAGAATATTATTTGTGTCTGGTGATTCATTTGGGGATTTTATAAAACTACAGAGTTATACACTGTTAATCATTTACAATATAACATCTTGAGAGTGACCAATCCAGCTATAAACTGATTCACTTGAATCGTCTCAACTGACATGTGGAAAAACAAAGGACCCAGACGAGCATGGTGAGTAAACAGATACACACTAGAGACTTTTTTAATATTTTAATGAAATCTATTCATGCACACTATCCCAATAGAGGAGAGGCAGGGGAAGAAAGCAGGGAGTCAAAACTGTCCTTTTGTCTCCAAACAGTTTATAAGGACTCCAGCTAGCTCCAAAATAACCGTGGACAGCTGTCTCTCTGACTGAGGCAAGCTGTGGAAAGATTGGACTCAATACATTGTTTTGTTTTACTAAAAGTAGAGACGCTTAATTCAAATTGACTGCAAAAGGGAGAGAGAGCAAGACTGTGAAGCAGAAAAATAAAATTAAAGAAACAAAATAGTACAGGGGGAAAAAAAGGGGGAGAAATTCCCTCTCACAGCAAATCCAGACGCACTGTATGGTACAAAGTCTGGAGAGGTCTTTATTTAGCATGAAGGGGCTTTTCTTCACAAGTTGTCTGTAAACCACTCCTCAAAAGAATAATGAAGGCCCCTGTTCGTAGGACTTTTTTCTATTTATTCCATTAAGGCTTCATTTCTGACCTCCAATTTGTCACAGTGGGTAAAAATATACGCTGTTGTTACCACGGTCGTTTCTTTTCACTCATTATTTCACTTTTGGCTTCACTTTTCTGCTCTTCGTTAGCTCTTGGTGAAGTTGTTGCTGGAACACACTGTCGAGCGAACACACGTAAAACACTATAATTAGGTAAATGTGTGTGTTTGTGAGGGATCAAAAATATTTCAAAGGAAAAAATAAGACCAAGAAACTCATCCAGTATATCATTTATAAATCTAATTTATTCCCTCACCATTATTTATCACCCTTCCTTCCACATGTTCCAGTGTGGTGCAAAAAAAAAAAGTGAACTCAGCAAGTTAATCTTCAAGATTTGTTGGTTCAGTTTTCTGTCTAAATCAGCTGAGGGTGATTTTAACACTGCCACATTAAGAGCTGAATTGTCAATGGAGCCACACTTGCCAAGTCTATACCAACAGAGATGTAAAAGCACTAAAAATGTCTCATTGATAGAGTGCAGCATGCCAAGTGGTGTTTTCACTAAAAACTCCATCCTAACCAAACTGTGACTAACAGAAGACCACGGTCCAGCTACACTGACAAAGAAAACAACATGACCATCTATTAACACAGCACTACTAATGCTAGCTTTTGACACAGAGCAAAGATGAAAAGCCGCTATTCCTCTTTAATAAAATGTGTCTCAATGTTGAAATTGGTTTGCTGTGGGACTTATACACCCCAGCACAATGACGAAAACATCTTACCAGTGATTAATAACCATCAAATGCTGTGATGTAAGGCAGCTAGTATGAGGCTAGGAAATCAGACTGTTGCAGATAACAAGCGTAAACCCTGTATCTGTCCATGACAGACTCATGGAGAAATAACAGGGATTCCCCTGAAGCGAAAACTGGCAAACAAACAGAACTCCTGCTGGACTGAAGAAACAATTGTCATGTGCACAGGATGTGTTTGTAAGATAGTCGTGTGCGTTCTAGGGGAGCACTTTGACCAAATTTAACATTTACTTCGAAGTATTACTAAGAACGATGTCCCAGTCCAAGTTTGTCTTGGACTTGGACGCATTTTGGCAATTGACACGCTTGTCTCAGGGCTTTACAATCAATACAGTATACAATAACCACCAAGGATAGGTCATGCCAGGATGACGAAGTAGTGGAGAAACTTTCTAAGTCTCCTCTACCCACTGAATGAACACTGCTATTGTTAACAGCTATGGAAAGAGTGGGGTGAGACACTACAAACCAAGGAAAAATGTACAAAGACACCACGATTAAAAGAAAATGTTATAGTAAATATGAAATGAAAAACTAAATAGCATTCCTTAAAGAAAAGATTTGTTACTTCTCATATTCAGACACTAGATTAATACGTTGGCACTTAGATGATGCCAAGTTTTCACAGAGTCCACCACAGTGGGCTGCAGAGCAGAACCAAAGCACTGTCAAAGCAGCGATGCAGGACGCAGTCTGTGGAAAATTTTGATTAATTATCCAAAGACACCATTCCTGCTTTTGATTAGGGTACGAGGAACCCGAAGGTTTTTGGGCCCTCTGTCTCACTCCACTTACTGGAACATGCAACATCTTCATTAAGGACCCACTGACCGACCCACAATATCTTTATAATCATTTTGAAACACATCTGAAACGCCGAGAGCATTTTTTAATGTCACCATGAAAAAAATCCATCCATCTCTCCCTCTCAGGGTATTGCTTATCCTAGTTGAGGGCACTAAAGATGGCAGCTAGGTCACAGGACCTAGCTGCGGAGAAAACACAGACAGATGGGGCCCTGCATGCGTGCACACACACACATACACACACACACACTTATACCACCAGGGGGTCCATCCATCTTAATGTGATCAGGCCCAGCTGAGTGGATCACACCAACATTAATCTCAAGAGACAGTCAGTGGCCTGTTTGGGTGTGTGTGTGTGTGTGTGTGTGCATGCATGTGTGCATGTGTGTGTTTGCATCAATTATGTCTATGTGTGCCCATGTGCCCGTGTTGCAGTGTGCTGTTGCTACTGCTGCTGAACATTCGTCCAGTATCACAACAACGCATTAGCAGTTTCGACCTCTCAATCAGGCTAAACAGACTGAGACAACTAGTCAGCACCTTCAGACTAACAGTGACTGAGGGAGAGGAGCCGTGTCATTCTTTCTGGAAGACACTCATGGTGGCGAAGAGAAGAGAAGAGAAGAGAAGAGAAGAGAAGAGAAGAGAAGAGAAGAGAAGAGAAGAGAAGAGAAGAGAAGAGAAGCTGGTGCTGTAAAACATCGACACTCCACATTGTACTTTTAGTATAAAAAACAAATATTTTCTCCTCATTATCAAGGCTCCATCCTCTCCCTCCTTTGTTTCTGTCCTCCCTCCCTTCTGTTTTGTCCCAGTTAATTAAACCACAGAGGTAGCTGTTGTACCTGACAACAGTGTAGTTCATCAATGTGTTACAATGAGAGAGGCTACCTCCCCAGTGTGTCTGCGAGTGTGAGAGAGAGCGCGAGAGAGAGACTATTGTGTGGTTGCTGCCTTGAAGAGCTAACAAAGAAAGGAAAGCCCTGAGGTTTCTCTATACATTTGTAAACCTCCATCCACACACACATACACACACACACACACACACTAACACATATGCTCAGACACTCAGATGCAGAATAATTCCCTTTGGAGAAGCTCCCTTGTGCAGCCTCTTAAAGAGGCAGACCGGGAGAGAGTTGAGCAGGAAAGGGTTTTCTCCATGATAAGCATTTATGGTCTACACATTAGAAAGATTCTCTATGCATAAACAAATCAAACCATGTGTGCATTAATCTCTCGCTCCCTCTCTCTCTTTCTGTATGTGCGTGTGTGCGCACACATGTTTGTGGGGGTTTTGTATTGTGTCAGCTTGAAGATGCAATTATGAAAACAAAGCCTAAACTGTGCAGGGAAGTCTGAGCGCTTCGCAAACTGGAAAGCAAGATTATTCATTGCACTTATTGTTGAGTCTGGGAGAGAGGTGGAGTGGGTATATGAGCAAACAAAATCATAAAACTGCTATTATACGAGCGAACAAAGCCTCGAGTCTGTAAGTTTACTGTTAGTGTCATCTCAAAGTCAAAGTGGAGGTTGCAAAATAATGTGGAGTCAAGGAACAAAGAATGTTGACACAATGGAGTAAAGACCTATTAGGGCGGATGAATAGGGGATGATTAGTTATTCAGAGAAAGGTTGGCAACTAAACTCAATTTAGCCTTGATACACAGGCGCGAGTATAAGCCTGGTTGCATTCAAGTTGCGCAGGAACTTTGCACGCACACCACTGATCTTGTGGGACATGGATAAAGATGCTATTCCTTACATCTTATATCTTATTAGGGGTTCTAATTTTAAACCCTGATCAGGCTTTGGGATGAAACACGAATTTCAGTGCTTACAGCTTTTTCGAGTCTTAATTTTTGGCTCACTTTTTAGGCAAAGAAATGTGGCGTTTATTAAGTTGAAACCGAGCTTACTCGAGTAATAAAAGCAAATAAGTACAGCTGTGTGACGAGCCACAGCAGAAACTTTCATTATAATATTAAACAAAGAATATGAATATGTCTGCCCTTTGGCAATGTAATTAGATGATGTTGTGGGTGGCGGTGATATATAACATCTTTTTGTACAAAAACCTGAGCAAGTACACCAGTGTGTCGTGTTACTTGATAAATCTCCATATCACGCATTTAACAGAACTTCTTAAGGAAAAACCCACACATTAGGTTTTATTCCACAAACAAAGAGGATTTTTAGAGGCTGAAAGACACTGGAAAAAACCAAACAGCAGCATTTTGCTGATGTTTTTGAAGTTTAAATTTGTGTGAACTCGACATTTATCCTGTGGTGTTTTATTTATGTATTTTTAAGACATGGTCCATTGACCAGTGGAGCTGGTTAAGACCACAAAACAACGTGTCTGAAACCTTTACAATCAGGAGTTCACACTGAAACAGTCTTGAGTAATATTGTTTTTGGATTTTTGTGTTGGATATTTTGCATGTCTCTGTGTGTGTGCGAGTTCCCTTTCATCTGTGAATAGACCAGTGTGTCCTAATGCAGCTGGGGCCCATTCCTCTCAGTGTTCAATTCAGCCTTTGTGTCTGACCTCTTGAATTCTGTTATTTAGTCTCGTGTTCCCAATGCTGCACACTGAAACAGCTCTGTGTATTTGTTTGAGAGTGTGTGTGTGAGTGTTTTTTTTTTTTTTTTTTTTTTACAAAAATGTCACATGCTGACCTTACATTTCTGTAACTACTACAGCAGCCTTGCTTGTTGTTTTGACTGGGGAAAGACAAGCACGTGTATGTGAGTGAGAGCATGTGCATGTGTGTGAAACCACAAGTCCTGTGTCTACAAAGGAACCATGACTGTTTTCCCCAACTTCTTGTTTTGTCTGTCGATAGACCTCAAGACAGTGTTTGTACTAGATCAGTCGGCCCATTGTTACTGGACAATAATGTTAAGATGTTTGCTTGTTATTGAACCACCAGACAATTGATAAAGTCGTTCACAGCGGTGGAAGATCTGATCTTAAGTTAGAGCTGGAACTGGTTCACCGCTCAGCCAGCACATTATCTCACCTGTTCCCAACCCGCTGACCACTTCACGGTGTTACTCACTTACCCACTAATTGATTCCTTTACTGACTCAGTGGCAGACAACCTGACTAACTGAAAGACTCAGTGACCTGCTCACAATGACTTTGTAAACAACTGCATTATCCACTAGTTAGGTTAATGGCTGGCTGGCTGCCTTTCTGAGTGACAACTTTACCCTGGCCAGATGTGTGACTAACAACACCTGAACATCTCAGACAGTCACTGATGCCTTAATTTGATCTTCTACACATTCTACCTAATGAAGTATTTACACATCTTACAGATCTGTTGAATCTCTGTAATCCAGCTCACTGCTTGGTTAAATGAGGACCCATGATCAGCAGAGCTTGGTGCAAAGATGCAGCACAGGTTTAGATCACCAGCATGCACATGAAGACGGACAGAGCCTATTAAGGTGTAATTTCGGGTAGTTTCTACAGTTTTTTCCCCATCTTCGGAACGTCATAGTCAGCTGTCACTGTACACTGAAAAATCCACGGCATGGTCAAGCTCAAAATTTGAGTGAAATCTGAGCAGCAGGTAACAATGCCATACCATTCTCCTTATTTGTTTTCACCACAGGCAACAAATCAAGAGATGAAAAACGATTGTGCAGCTAATGATGTGGCCTCCCTGAGAGATTGAAAGGCACCGCCAAGGCGGCTTGGGTGCCAGCCATCGCACAGCATCTGCGGTCTTAGGGTCATCAAACATTATAACATTACTTAAGATTACGTTACCAATTACTCTGTCCCCTGGAAATGAGAACATGCATTATATGTGAGTCACAGATAGAAAGTGTAATCTCTGGGTTAATGTTTCTGTTTGACAACTGTGGACCATTTACCTCGAGGAAAGCAAACTTTGTGCAAATAGTCTGTTCAACGATAAGTGTTTGTGTGTGTGTGTGTGTGTGTGCGTGTGCGTGTGTGTGTGTGTGTGTGTGTGTGCGTGTGTGTGCGTGTGTGCGCGTGTGCTACGTTTTCCTGTGGCACACTAGGGCTAATTCAGTTACTCAGGGGTTCTGTAGTGTAATGCCTTGTAATGACACACAATCTCATTTTGTCCAAGGAGACACATCAATCTTTTGGATTTACTGCGGGGTAGCAGAGTCTCTCCTGGTGAGTGAGTGGGGAAAACAGTTAAGGGAGCATGCATGCATGCGTGTGTGTGTGTTTGTGCATGTAGTTGCGTGTTTGTGTGTTAAGCAGTGGGAAAGAGGGAAATGGAATAATATGTTCAGACCAGTGGAGCTGAAAACTACCCATACATTGGTTTGATAAACAGCAGGAAAGGCCACCATGGTACATATCTAGAAGGTGTGTGTGTGGGTTTGTGTGTGTGTGAGTGAGTGAGTGGGAGAGTGCCTGCATATGATCGTGTGTGTGTGTGTGTGTGTTTCTGGAGCAAAAAAGAAAAAGAGAATAGGAATTCCTTTGTGGAGATGTGCATTTGTATGTGTTGTACGTGTGTTTAGGTGCAAAAAAATCAAAAGAATTGGTGAATGTATTGTGCATCCATGCATTCCCACAATCCTGAACAAGCCACAGTATGAACGTGATCAGAAACCCCTGTATAAACACCCTTCACTCCCTCTGTATCTCCACTTTTCTGAAGCACATTTCCGCCTGCTTTTGTTGCTGCTTCACATGATGTATTTTCACTTCTGCTCCTCAGGGAGAAAAACAACACAGAAGAGAAAAGATGAGATCATTGACCAATGATCAACAAAATGAAAAGGCAGTCAAGTAGAACCCTGTAATGTGGCATGTGTCTCTGCTTTAAAGATGCGGTAAAGATATGGACAACTTACAGATGGGTGGCAAATTAAAGGAAAAACCATAGCATCCTCACTCCTTATATCATCATGTTCCCCCATGTGCCACCAGAGCAGCTTCCATGTGCGCTGATTCTTCAAGTCCCTGAATTCTACTGGAGAGATAAATGCGATTCTTTCAAGAGTTACTCCCCGCATTTGGTGTTTTGATGATGATGGTGATGGTGGAAAACACCGGCGTCTACCACACTGGCCCAGATCAGGTGACTGTGGTTTGAGTCATATCATTTTCACACTCATCACTCCAGTCAGTGACCCCTCATGCCCTGGAAGAGACCACTATCTTGAGGATAGAAATGTTTCATCATGGGATCAAGGAAAGATTTCATATTGATTTACACTGAGCCTTCCTTCTAAAGGGACAATTGGTCAAAAGCCATGCCAGCAAAACATGAAATTTTGTGGAAGAGTTGCTCCTCTGTATTTCCTTACACATCACACTAACGCATGAGCATCACAGTCATCAAATGAGCACTGACAGCCATAGTTCTGATCCTATTTACTGATGGCTTTCCCACAGATTTATAAGCAGATATCACAGAAGTCACTGTTCCTAATGAAACAATAACCCGTTGAGCAGCAGCCTGCGCCTGAAGCTCCTGACATCCATGCCCCAACAATGAACTCTCTTTCAAAAGGTACTTGCCTCTTGCCATCTTGATCCAAAATCAGAATCAACTGAGCCTGCTCAGCATTTTTAATTCATCACCCGTCAGTATCTGTGGTGAATATCGCATGAACCCCGCTGGTGGATATTACAGTCTGAATGGGTGTTTCAAGCTGGAGCAGATATGCCTGCTGTGATTGTTAGTGTGTATGTGGGGAAAAAAGAGGGAAAAGGAGATATTCCTTATGTGCCTTTCTGCAGAACCTCATGCAAAAACTGTGTCCCTATTCTCTTAGGCTTTATTCCCTTCCTCGTTGCAATTGCCAAAGAAATTCAAATTACAAAAGAGCATATACAGAGGGGCCTGATTCAATTTGCTTTTAACCCAGCTAATGACTTCCCATCTCTCTCCCTCTTCCTCTCAGTACCCCATTCCACTTTCTCTTTCAAGCTGAGACTTTTATCTGCAGAAATGGCTCCTCTACTCTTATCCTGACACTACAATTCTTTAGTGATTTTCTTCTTTAATATAAGGTATGTCACCAATGAGCTGAGCTGTTTTTTTTTTTACCCTGCCATGACAAGGCCTCTGGCATCAGAGCACAATGTGCTGAGTTCGACTGATCTCCAAACTAAGAAAAGAAACCAGCAGAGGATTGGGACAGAGAAAGTGAAGCATTACTATCAGGTGCTGAATACTGCCATTTGCATTCTGAAAAGCATAGAAAAGTGCCTGTATGATAATATCCAATGTAAGACAGTGTAAGTGAGTATTGAACAATGGTTATAAACTGGAAAGTTAAAAGGATGCAACAGTTTGGAAATGCAGGAAAAAAAGGGTTTGTGAAGAGAGAGCCAACAAGAGATTTGATTTTTCTGTAGAAAACAAAAGGTTGTCAGGGAGATAGAGATAACAGAAAACATGGAGAGGGGGCAGGCAAGTCAGTGTCTATTGTATATTGTTAATATTACAGTATATGAGCTCTCAGTCAGATCATGCACCCTGTACAGGCATGCACACCCTGAATGACAGGCACAGAAAGGGGCCTGCTAAACAGACACAACATGTTCAGTAAAAACTCTGTTTCTCTTTTTTGTCATTACAGCCTCTTTTTTTCAAAGTAATATGTGTACCTCAGACCTGCAGAGCGTGCTGCTGTGGTTGTAGCTTCACAGCCAACTTCAAACCCTGGAGCTGCTTGTTCTGAGCCTTATTGTTTTTCTGCATCTAAATGTCTGTGACCCCAGATTTACTTACCCTGAGCTGGCTATAGCTGTGAACGCTACACCTTGGGCACAATGGTCAACACAACTCTATGTAAAGGTCAGCTGATAAGACCTATTATTCTACTTTGTCGGCCTGAGGAGTGGACGGAGAAGTTGTGGCAGCCAGACGCAAATCACCGGAAACAAGCAGCAAGGGTCTGTCAGCTAACATAAACAAATTTGCAGTGCACGCTAACACACAAGACACTTTTCACTGTGTGTGTGTGCACATGTTTGTGTGTGTGGATTTTGCTATGGTGATTCTTATTGATTGTAGAAATCAAGGATTTGGCAGGGATAAAGGTCTGTGAGAAATAGCCAGTAGCCGGTTCAAATCCTTGTTCGAATGAATGTAGCCAACCACAGAAAAATTCTAATAAAAAATCACACAAAAAGATTAAATACCATGTATCTTGAGTGAAGCATCCAAAACATTCGTGTTTAAAAGGTATTAAATATCAATTCAAAACTCCAACAATGGCTTCATACAATATTCAGCATGGCTTAATGGCCAGATTAAATTAGCTTTCTGTTAAGTAGATAAATATGTTATTATTAGTGTCAGAAGGTGAAAAAAGAAAACAGGGGAGGCTGAATAGATGGAGCTGAACAAAGGAAAGAGGATAAAATAGTGTATGGGCTCCAAGGTTATCTTTTATACTCCCTGGATGGGTGAGGCCAGTGGCTCAGAACAAGAAATTTCCACCCCTACATAGCAAAAATCAAGACTTTTGAAATTTATAATGTAGTAAATCCTTAAATGTTTGCTTCTATTCAAAGGATGTCAGCATCTCTATTTGTCGAGCTATCGTAAGCTTAACCCCACGAGCATTTGAAGGAGAATTATGTGCAGGCACAAGAAAATATCTACTAAAGGTAGCAGAGTATTTTCACAGTAACATAAAATGGAAGTAGGAATGAAGGACATGCACTTTTTTTTTTTTTTTTTTTTTTAATCAGAATTACTTTGGCAGCCGTTGCTATTGCCTTAGGAGTCACTATTAAATGCAGAATGATTATTTTTGCATTTCCTTTACAATGAAAAATTTGGGGGTGTCTCCTACTAAGAATTTTCATAGTCGAATCTGATTCATCAGATTTTGCCTTGCCTTGACTAATAGTCAAATCGTGTTGTTTTTTCCCTCATTGATTCATGAGCTCATTTGCCTCTTTTTCCACTCAGGAGAAAAGGGCTAAAACACCCAGATAAACAAACTGTATTATTCAGTTGGCATAAGATAACAACAACAGGACATTCTCCATCCATTACTTTTGCTTATCTCACTCATCAGGCCAAAGTTAGGCACTATTACAGAAGTGCAAGGCTCCATATCCATATTCATTCAAATTATAATCTATTTCTTTTGTGCCAGCACAGTAATCAAACTTCAAGACAGCAGTTATCCTTCCAGCTATTCTTCAGAAAACGTGTGTTTGAGAGAACTGTCAAACCCAGGAAGCAAACTTCCACTCCCCATTCCTTCTGTTATGTGCTACACCGGCAATGGCCTGGAGGATACAGGGGTTACTGCAGAGGGTCATTAACACCTGACTTTGGCACATTGTAATAACAATAACAGAGTTTAAGGCTTCCGAAAATGTGACTAAATAGAAAACATGCCAGAGACAAACAGTGAAATGAATTGAAATGAGCTGTAATAGTGGGACAAAGGTTTTTTTAATGCCCCCCAGTTTAATGACAAAGGTTCACACAATCAGACACATCAACAAATACACACACAAGTTTAATGACCCATTCTGACTGAGTGGCTGTAAATTCCTTGTTTATGATGCTGAAGCTTCATGATTCAATGTGCTCACAAAAGAGCTTTTATTGCTGCTGATGACTACACACACACACACGTGTAGATCTACACAGAGCAAGAGGGGACTCTTAGTATAGCCTAGGGCTATACTAACATACAAACCGGCTCCCCCACTAGTGTCAAGCGTGCTAAAACTGGGACACAAAACAGAACATTAGAAAGACAAGAAGTCTTTTTCCAGTCCAAGACAGTATGAAAAATGAACTCTACCCCCAGGCTTATCAGTTTGTAAAAAGAAGCAATGGAAGGAATAACGTAAGAAGCCATCCAAAACTAAACGCTGGCGACTGGATCATAAGACAATTACAGAGCACAAGCCCGACATTAGCTGCCTCAGTCAACATCAGAAGCAAGAGTAGGATGGAATACACAGCAACCATGTCTGATTCAGTCCCCTGTAAGAAAAAAAACACCAACACTTTCTGTATTTCAAGTATTTCTCTCATATGCTTCTCATTCATCAACTATTCCCTCCACTGCTTCACCTCTCTTACTGACCAATCAATACGCATTTAAACAACACGTGAAAAAGCTTTCTGTCACATAGTTGCAAATCCAAACTTCCAAGGTTTAGAGGTTGACCTTTATCAAAAGCTGTTGAACTTCCTCCAAAACCCTGACTGTGATTGATTCTGTTTGATTCAGGAAACTTTTGTCAGCTTGTCTTAAGTGTCTTGTTAACTCTTAGAACCTCAAGGCCACAGAGAGAGAGAGTGAGTGAGTGATTATGGTGCCTGGATGTCTATTTAGGGTGATGAAAATGACTGTGTAAAGAAGTAATTATCTAAATATATTTAGGATTGAATGAACTTACTTCAGTTTTACAGTCTTACAGACCAAATTTGTCCAACAAGTGCATCATACTACAAAAATGACATTACGTTTAAATCGACTGAATGTTATTGATTTTGACTCAAATTGTCACTTGTTCAAAAACAACTTCATGAACACACAGTGGATTCAATTGACTGGTAGGTGCAAACAAAATATCAGTGTACTGAGACAAAACCGTTATCTAACTGATATCAGTGCTGATGCAACATGCTGCTTTTGGAGTGAACCTTCAAAGAAGTAACTGGAGCTTTGGCTCATTAATGTGTCAAGCACAGAGGACTCAAAATAACTGTGCTAATGGCCCAGGAGAAACCTGACAATGTTCCTTTAATACAAAGCCAGAGGGCATTTGAGGACTAGCCGGACTACGATGAATTTATTTTCTGATGGGGATAAAATTAACTTGGTGGAAAAAAAAAGTCAATCTAATTTAGCTTTTAATAGGTACAAATGAAATTAATATGCAACTTAATGAAACTAATATTGTGAATCAATTTGAACGCGAAATTAAATTTTCATAGGTAATCCCAGGTGAAACACTTTGCCAAGCTGTTGTGAGGATTTGCACTAATAAAGTGAAGGGAATGGAAGAGTAGGCTCATCTGTTAGACCCTGACTAAAATCACTGTGTGGAGTAATTTGAAATGAGTAATTGGGGTTTATTCAAGAATGAATCTGAATCCTATAGATGACTGTGGTTTACAGAGGCAAAAGTGTTTAAGGGTTTTAAGGTTTTGTTTGAAAAAAAGAAAATAAAAATAAATAAATAAAAATAAAAATATCCGGTAAACCCATGATTTCTGCAGGACACACAGAGTCACAGTTTCACAGTGTGTCCTACATGTCCAGACAATTACCCTTAACTGAGAGAATGATGTCTGAGTAGCTCTCCATCCATTAGCACTGGCTGTTGGGTTGTGATAACAAAGAAGACCAAGAACCTGAAGGTTACTCTGAGCTCCAGAGACTGTGAGTGGAGATGGAGGAAACTTCCATGACAGCTATTCTTGCACCACTCCAGTGATCTCGGCTTTATGACAGAGTGGGCAGACTAAATCTCAGTGAAGGTTCGCAAAAAAAACAAAAAAAAAACAAACCAAAAAAAAACACCTAAAGGACTTTCAGACTTTAGGAAACAAGATTCTCTGATATGATCAAACCAAGATTCTCAGCATCACATCTGGAGGAAAGCAGACATGAGACAAAGAAATGGTTGTCCTTCGTGTAGTTCAACCCATCTCCACACAGGATCTCTGAAGCTCGGCCAGAGAGACCACCATCACTAATTTCTGTTTCCAAGGCCCTTTGACCCCGATTGCTCAGTTTGAATGGGTGGTCAGCTCCACAGTCCTACATTTCTTCCATTAAAAAAATTACAGAGCTGGGGGTGGAAACATGCCAGAGAGGATCAAGAGAAACTGGATGCACTTGAGTTTACGTAAGTGTCTGAGCTGAGCCATAACTAAAAATTCAGTTATTTCTTCATCATTAAATGGTTTTGAGTGTAGCCTGAAGATGAAAAGAAATTTCACATTTAAATTAAAAAAGAAAACTGAGCAGGTTTCAACACTGTAAATGCGCTGTATGGCCGAGGGAAATTCTGTTAGCTTAATTTCATTTTGTTTTTAGACCCTGAGAATATTTGACATTCAAGATTTTTCCAGGAACTGCAGATAACCTGTGGAAGGAGTCTAGGCTACATGACATTAAATTGACACTTGGCAAGAAAACACAGAGAAGGAGAGAGAGAGTGAGAGCTAAAATGAATGCATCCCACATGTCCACACAGAAAAACTGGCGACTAACATTAAAGGCCACACACTCACACTAAAAATTAATAGTTTCAGATGTTCTCATCTGACACAGAGGCAGTCTGGAGAACAACTGCAACTGATGTTGTTCATGTGTGCGTCAGACAAAGATCCCTCTGTTTCATCAGCTGACAAATGTCACCAATGATGTCACTACTACCTCAGAGGAATATTCAAAACAGATCATCTAAAAACAGCGTGCATAAAGGGCGCATTCTCTCTTCCCAAGCACACACACGTACACACATATGTGTGTGTATGTGTGTATAGGGAGAACCATGTCAAATTAGTGACACTAATGAGTGACTGACTCACACAAAAGCACACATTAAGCTTGGATTTTCAGTAACCACACTGTTATTTGGGAGAGATTTGTCCACAGCCAATTCAGCCAGTGAACATATTCATGTAATCCCCCAGCCTCCAAAAAGAGTTCCAGTTGAAAGAGTAAAAACAAGGGGATTTATTTGTAGCCAGGCTGTGCCATTTGGAAAAACAAGGGCAAGTTCAGTTGGATTGGATATAGACCCCCTGCTGGAAGAGGGATGGCAATGGATTGACATCTGCACATACATACCACAACATGGAAGAACTGAAAGAATGGGAGCATCTAGTTTTGAAGCCGAGCAAAAGCATCCAGACATAAAACGGGTCAGTTAGGCAGGAACACAGTGAGGTAGCATGTAAAGCAAGACAGACACTCGCATTGTAATTCTGTTTTGATAGCAGCCAAGACCAACTGACAGAGACACTGAGACAGACAGAGAATTATTTATAATCAACCTGCACCCACCTGGGCACACAGGAGCAGCTTTTTATTTTTAGTCACAGACCACCAGCTTTGCCTTTTTAAATATACCAAGTTTGGTGTCCGCCACAATGCCATTTAATCTGAAAAACAGAACCAGTTGTTTTTCTAGCTGTATTAGATGAGGTCAAGTCCAAGAAGCTTGAGGCAAGAGTAAAGAGCAATGAGCTATGAGCTCTGCTGGCAGTAAACAACTCAAACATAGTCAACTCTGTGTTGACTCTGGTCATGGCAGAACATTCGCTGCCTTTTTAAAATGAGATTGGGTCAATGAATTTTGAAAATAGTAATAACATGGTGTTATAAGGCACATGAGATACACAAAGATGTAATATGAGAGCAG
Source organism: Caranx ignobilis (assembly GCA_021432705.1). NCBI lineage: Eukaryota > Metazoa > Chordata > Actinopteri > Carangiformes > Carangidae > Caranx > Caranx ignobilis. The sequence continues at coordinate 2,235,903 of MU270012.1, read as the reverse complement.
AATTTTTGATATAATGGACCTGATTGCGTGTATTCTCGCAATCTCTGTGTTTTAAGGCAAAAATAAATGGATGACATTTATTGCAACAATGTGAGAGTGCCTACTGCATTACTATCACCCCCGAAATAATCATAAAAACTCTTACTCTGGTAATATAGCAGTAATAAATAATAGGTCAGGACCTGGGAACAGGTCACAGTCCCCGTTGTCTGAGGGTCACTATGTTACAGAGACCAGAGCGTAGCTGCAATTAGCCCAGAAGGTTCAAGAAGACTAATGGAAATTCCAGTGAAATACTGAGGCCCCCTTTACTAACCACAACACGTGCACTCAGCAGACTCAAACAAAAAGATGCTGTACTGTTAATCGTGTAATGTCTACAACTTCTTAATGGTGGTAAGTGACAGTTCATGCTCATTTTCTTAGCTAGTTAAAAACCCAAAGAAACAACTGCAAGAAAAAACAAGTGTTCAGATAAAGGGAGGACACAATGGTGGCGTGTCCACAACTTGTTTACATCCTCATTTTGTACGTCAAGCCATTAATGTATAGACCTTAAAAAAGTGCAGGGGATGGGATGACTGATGGATGATCATCAGCTGAGGCCCGGCACAGTGGAATTAGTCTGTCGTAACCCTCAGTAACTATCCCGCTGAGAATCCAGCACATGGGTCCATACAGACATACAGATCTGTAAACAACATGAAATTAGCCCATAAAAGAGAGTGTGTGTGTGTGTGTGTGTGTTTGTGTATGAGCAGTTTTGTGCTTTTCTGTCTGTACACGTGAAAGTGGTCAAGCCTGCCTATATGTATTTATCCTTAGTATTCACCTAAATTTTTCTATTTTCACGATAAATGTCAGTTGTTTATTGTAAAAATCTAACCAAACTGCATACAACAGGTTTCTTAAACAAACTGTCTCCTGGTGACACAACAGTCACGATAACAAAACTTTAACAGTATAATACAGAACATTACAGCTATGATAGAAGGAGGTCTATCTGTAACTGTGTCAAATGGAAGATAAGGGGGAAAAAAAGGCTAGACACCTGTTGGGTTTCGATTAGATTTGAAGAATAAATAGCAGTATATGCACACACACACGTACACATCCCACTACATACACATCTAAAGCAAACCATGTGAAATTGATAAAATTAGAAGCACTGAGGGGCTCTGTTTAAGTGGTTGTGCAAAGAGGGAGAGGGCATGTGCACACACGCAGACACACACACACACACACACACACACACACACACACCATAAACCAGAATGGCAAGGAAGCAGTGAAATTGAATTCACAGCTAAAGCTGAATATTTCATGAAGCGCGTGTTCTGTTAGTGCATCTGTGTCCTACCCAGTGTTAATGGAGATGATTTCGATTAGAGGGTTCCTCCTGATCTTGGGCAGGTCCAGTCGAGCACCTCCAAGCCTTCGGCCTCCATCTTTCTTCTGACCCAACAGACGAACTGAGTGGCCTGAAAACAACAAACATCATTTAACTCGAAATCCTTTTCAAACAAAGACAGTAGCAGTCAATGTCTTTTTTATGTTGTTTACTTGTGGACACACACCACCATGCAGAGCTGTGATGCACAAATAAAGTTTAAGCATTTCCATGTTAAATATCAATACATTCAAGTAACTACTGTATTATTTATCGTGTTTATGTGCAAAAACCTCATGCCCTGATCTTAATAAGCAGCAGGATGAAATTACTGAAACTTAGAAACTAATAAAATAGAGAAATTAACAGGTCTCACTGTGCAGGAAATAACAAAATAGGCCAAAATCTGGCATCAGTTGCACCTAAATTCAATTAGGAACAAATCTGAATGCACAAACTGTGCAGATGTGCAAGAACATGATATTCCTGCTGAAATAAACTCCACTGATATTACCAAGATAGTTACAGAGTGGAGACAGAAGCGATGAATTATAGGAAGGAAAAAGGAATTTTCAAAATAAAGACGGTTATTTAATCTTTCACTGTAACAGTCCTACACAGTGGGCATCGCTGTGTCACAGATGCAAATGAGAATTCACAGCTGAGTCTAATAGCTAATAGTTCATGATGTCCAGCCTTTGGTGTGTGGAAATGGGATGCAGCAGTCGCTCTTCTCCAACTGCCTAATAGGCTACCATCATGAGACGTGCAGAATGGAGGCGCTGAGGGATGGAATTGTCTTCCTGTTTTCATCCGCTTTACATGGGTCTCCTGGGAGGGTGGGCTCAGGGCAGGAAGCGTGGTTATCAATTGGTAGATAAAAATGACAATCTGCCCCAGAGGAGGACAAAGAGCCAATCGGTGAGGCGTAACTGGTCGTAATATCCCAGTACAAGGAAGAAGATGAGAAAACTTCCCTCTTGGAAAACAGCTGGGATTTGGATTCACATTCGGCCATGTCCTCCTCCAGCTAGCCGTCTGTGCATCACTGGTCATGAAACAAGGATTTGAAATTATATTCTCTAATACTCTCCTCTCTGTTACCATCTCTCCATCTGCTCATTGATCCTCCTTACTTCATCCATTCATGAATACTTCTTTCAATAGCTGAGTGCCACAGTCTCATTCAGCATATCTGCTGTATGACTCAGTAGATATACATTAAACCACATTATGATGCTCCAAGGCCTGAAGTACATACTCATCAAATTAGGACTGAGTTGCCTTTTTAACCTCGATTATGCTTTTCATTATATCCCATTTCAGAACTTAATGCAACCATTACAATTTTAAATGGCATGTGAACCTAACGGGTCTGCTCTGAATGATTTCAAATATCCGACTGCTGACCAATCACTGAATGTTATAAATGAAAAGAAAAACGTGGAACCAATTTTTACTGTGCACAAAGTGGCAGGCTATCACAGCACAAGCCTAGCCATAATGGCTAGCATGCTGAGAATGAACAATGGACCTTGAAACTTACATCTGGGTGATGTGCAATTTCACTGGCTGAAAAAAATGCATGACAGTAATTTAGCTTTACCTCAGGCCTACTGGTGAAGGCCTGCGGTAAACGCTGTTATGAAATTCCATATTTTTTCCAGATAGTTGATATTATGCATTTGTTTCTGATTGAGTTTTAACTCTGGGAAAATAAAGTGACCAATATCTAATTGCATCTCGTCAGGAGAACGCGATTACCAGGAGGTTGCTGGATTTCCAGATGCTTTTTTTTCCATTGACCATTCTCATAAACTTAAAAATTGCTGCTTCTCTTTTTTTTCTTTCTTTTTTTTTGGTCCTCTAAAACTTCATACGACCCCTGGTGATGTGACTGCCACTGACGACTCCAAAAAATAATCTCACTACCAGCATGGAATCACTCCAGGAGTGTACCCAAAGCCAAATTCAATTTCAGGGCCTGAGGGACCGTGAATGGGAAGCGAGAGATTAAATAGCTAACTTGAGTTGCTGAAGAAAACTGAAGAAGCTGCTCTATTTGTCATCTCAATCACAGAGTTTAGAGAGGTCGACTGCTGTGATGGGCAACCCCACCAAGACATGGGGGACACACATCGCCCTGCACCACATTTTCTTGTTACTGACTGGTCTCCTCCTTTCCCCCCTGCGATTTTACAATCTATCTCTCCTTTGTTCTTTTCTCTCCTTCATAAATACAAACCGACATAAATCCTCCTATCCAACTCATAACGGGCCGTCATAACATGCTCAGGAAAAAGAGGGAGGGAAGGCAAGGATAGATGGATGGAAAGGTTGATGGATGGATGGTTGGATGATGATAGAAGAAAATACATCACAGATGAAAGATGCACAGGATAGCCAGATGGATGGTTGGATCATAGAGGTAGGGAGCTAAAAGGACGACCTATTGACCTGTGTCTGATGTCTCATAAGTGGTGGGTCTTGTTGTGCTCCCTGGTTTGATTGTAAAGCAGCAGGCAGGACTGAGGGGGGTGGGGGTATATGAGAAAGAAGGGACCAAAGTGGCAGATGAGCAGGACAGGGGGAATATAATGCCTGTCATTTATCCTCCTCAAAGATCAGGTCACTGGACATGTACAAATGTATTTGGAAAAACTTTATTTTCTTGTGAAATATTAGTAAAATTGATTTTGATGGGAAATGGCTCAGATACACATTAAACACATCACTTAGCAATTCTACACTCTGCCTTATTAATGCAAATATCTCCAAAGAGCACTACCTTTAAAAAGCCATAGTGCTTTGATGCTTGACAATGACAAGCTACACTACAGAGCTTGCATTTGTCACTTCCAGATGGGAGGTCACTAAGCATTAAAGACAATGTTCAGAACAGCTTCAGGTGACTTCAAATGCATATGTATGCAGCAACATGTCTCTTGATACCTGCTCTTCATTTCCTCTTCCTCCTGTCTTACAGTCTCTTTCTATTCAGCAATTTCTATTCCATTGCACTGACACACGCAAACAGTTTGTTTATATTGGTGAAATAAGGATCATGAGGTTATGGATACAATATAGCCTCTGATCTGTAGCTAAGTAGATACATTAGCCTGTCTAACCTTTACTGCCCCCCGTCTCTGTGTCACACCCACTAAATCTAAGCTGTTTCTAAAGATAAAGGAATATCAGGTGAAAGAGTATCATCTGAAGCCATCATCTCAGAGATAGAAGATCAATATTGGTAGACCAATAAAAAGATAAAGACATAAAAAAACACCCCTATAAAGACAGAGGTATCTATATTTATTAATGGAGGAAAGATCAGACTTCAAAACAAGTCGACATTCACTTATGATTGAAAACATGAAGAACATATTTTCCAGCCTTTGTGTGTGTTCCTATATATATATATATATATATATATATATATATATACACACACACGCGCACACACACACACACACACACACACACACACACACACACACACGCTGTATTTTGTTTTTCAGTAATCACTTCTCCTCATGTTTTTGTTTGCTGAGTATCACTAGGAAATATAAAATCTGGTTGGGTGCCTTTGAAAATAATGTGTATCCATGGGTGTCAGTTGTGATTATCTTACAGATCTGCCAGTAGGTTGGAAATACATGATAAAGCCAAGCATGTGTTACCAAGAAAATCAACATCTGGCACAGCTAAAAACACACAAAAAAAAGCTTTGTGACAACAACAACCAAATCACTTACGCTGGCAGTGGCTGTAATGTGTGAGACTGTGTGCATGCTCAGCAACCCAACCTGAGATATCTCAAGTATAAAAACATGCTCCGGTATATACAAACGGCAGCACCTTGAGCAGATAGATAGATAGATAAGATAGATCGATAGATCGATAGAAAGATAGACAGACAGACAGATAGATGCACTATTTACAGTGGTGAGGTCTTAATGCAGTGACAGCTGTTAAGTTCTTTTTGAGCCAGAATAAACAGTCTCTCACCTCAAGAGCCGAACTCATAAAAGCATACCAGTACTCATGTGGAAAACAGACCTGCAAGCAATTTTTGTACAGCAAAGACCTGCATCTATTAGCAGTTCATTGAAGTCAGTATTTTAGTAGCCATTACAACAGGCAAATCCCCGAGCTTAAAGGTTTATGCCCAGGCCTCCGAGCTGAAATAACAGTTCTCAGTTTATACGAGGTCATAAAGAACTGTAATGATACTGGGGAAATTAGTTTCCATGGAGGGGTGAAGGAGGGAAGAAAATGGGAGGGAAGGAGGGTAGAACGGAAGACGAAAAAAGGAGGGGAAGACATCAAAAGATTCAGAGAAATGGGTGGAAGAAGTAGAAAAAGGGAAAGAATGAGCAAATCAGAGAGAAGAAAGGAGGAATAAAAGTCACTGTGTGTGTTGGTGTGTGTGTGCACGCGCGAGTGCATGCATGCATGCGTGCAAGTGTGTAGCCGAACGATTTAGGGTTGATGACACATTGTAAAATTAATCCTCAGTTCAGCTGTCCTTCATTAGAGTGAGGCCTGCAGTGAAAACTAGTCACTCATATACACACACACACACACGCATGCAGCGTAAACTCAATCTGTTCTTTATTAGAGAACAGCTGGGGGTGTATGACAGCTTGACTGGACACTCCAACACTGTAAACTCTCTCTGACCTTCATTAAACAGCTAAGTGCGGTGGTTCACTAACAGTTTAAATGGATGACCTAATCACTGCCATGTGAGTCTGTCTCGCTGTCAGCCTCTCAGACAGAGACGACCACTTAACAAGCTACGCAGGCAGCAAGACGGATAAGATCCCAAAACAACACAGATGACTTTGCTTTTAAATGTACAACGTCAGCCCTAATCACTGGCCTTACTGCTCAGCGTGGTCCGAAACAAGTGTAATGTGCATTTGGTATCATTAAAGTCACTGTCCTTTATACTTGAATACCTAAATACTTGAATACATTGAACAATCATGAATGTTGTATTAGGAACAATAATGTGAGCTCTTGTACAGTACAGGACAGTGATATATTCCTACTTTTGAGAGTCCAGTCATTCTTAGTCCTTGTATTCTGTCAATATGTGGATAGATGACTGAAAATCATTCATACATGGAGCCGGCACTCAGGAACTTCATTTCCTCTTCCAATACTAAAACAGCTCTCATTCATTAATTAGTTGATTGGTGCATTGCTCCTCATTCACTCAAACTTGTGCATGTCAAAATACCTTTAACAGCCTCGTCCACTACTTCCACCACTCGATCAATCTGCTGGACCTGAAATGCAGACAGACACACATGGGAAAAGTTTATTGACGCCGACAAACCGAGTCCATACAAACCAAACAAAAGCCTGTTATCGACAACTCGCAGACACACATATACTGATCCACATTTAAACAAGGTGTGCATGTAAATAAATGTACACAAAAGACAAACAAGTGCAAAAAGAAACAATCACACACAATTCTCTTCAGCCAGGATGAAGTGATATAGATTTCCTAAATGCCTCTGCCTGTCCGTGTAGCTGCAGCACCTCGCATTATGTATCGACAGAGACAGTCTGGCATTAGGAATCCATGGATGAGAACAGAGGCAGAAAAAGAGCGAGGCAGAGGAGGAAAACAGATGATCTAACAGGTAGGAGTAGAGCAATATAACATCCTTAGACTAATGTGAACGGTGATCAAGAAGAAAGAGTCATCCTCCAATGAAGAAAACCCTGCAGCTACGAGGGGAACTCTGAAACAATCCTACACAAAATAATCTGGAGAGGAAAGGGAGAGTGAATGAGAGGAAGAGACAGAGCGGGGTGTAAAGAGGGATAAAGAAGTGGGGGAAGGAAAAATAATTTCTTGTGCCATTATTTCTCCTTTCATTCCTCCCAGCATCCCCTCCACATCTAATTCTCTCATTTTCTCTATTCTTAGAGGTCTATGGTGTAGCCCTTAGCACCAGCTCTCACTGCCTCCAGGCCCATTACCCAGTGTAACCCTTCTTTCAAATACACTCACATGGATGCACACTGTGCTTTGCGGGCAGTGGTTATATGCAAGTTACACACTGAAATAAAATCTATTTTCTTCTAATAGCCAAGCAATCTGGCTCCATTCAAAGCAGCAGCTGGTGTCCCTACTCACAGTAAGGTTCAGGTATCGTTTACAACTTAGCTATTAATTCAAATCTCACATTTCAATTCTGGTTCTTTTCAAATCCTACTTTGCTGCTGGAATACTGGAAAGATATACCCGGAGCTTTATTATGAACACCTGTACACCTACTTATTCATGTGATTATCCAGGCAGCCAATCATGAGGCAGCACCACATTCAAGCGTGTGTCTTGTGTGCATTTCCAGCATAAAGTCAAAAATGACGTGGTTCTCTTTGGTTATTGATCAGAATTAAACAAGTGGAATAGCAAGATGGTAACAGGTGGAGTGAGAGTCAGAGAAGACATCTATAGACTTGTTTATTTATAGAGCAAACAGAAGTCTACTTTACCATCAGGCATAAACATACTGATGTACCGTTTTACACCTAAATAAATACATGCTCACAGAATGTTCAAACATTTCTGAATCCTCTGGTGACTGAATCCTCAGAACTAATTTCCAGGCTGCATTCACTCTTGTCGCCCTAAGCACAGCACGGTGGCTAGCAGCCAGTTAGCATTGTTAGCATAGCTAACGTGCTGTGTGGGTAGGCATTTCTTCAAATTAGCATGTCCTAACTAGTGTCTTGTTTACATTTCTGCCCTAAAGCTGATACAATCGTTCAGCCCACAAGTGAATCTAATTATTATGCTGATGACAAAAGCAGGTATTAGTGGGATTGTGTCTAGTGTGTAAGTGGCTTTACAATTAGAAACTTATGATTTACACATCAGATATTATAAAGAAATGATGGAGTGAGGGTAAAACCCTTTCAGTGACATGGACTCATCATAAACAGTAATAATATTAAGTCTGTGTTCTTTCTAGTTATTACAAAAGGAATGACAAGAGCATAAACTGAGCTCACAATATTCACTTGTGCAGCACACATATGTAGATACACACTAAGCAGAGAAGACTATGTGCGTGCATCTTATGTTTACAACTTTGCTTACCCCATGTAATCCTCTGATTACCTAGCCAGCATTGTGTGCCTGTGTGTGGATGTGTGTAATGTGTCTCTGATATAGGATGTGGCATGTCTAGTCCAGAGTCTGCAAGATTGCGTGACCGCCTGTGTACCTTACACACAATACACTGTCATTCATTTCACAGCAACTTCACAGGAGAACACAACAGAAAAGCACATAAAAGCTGACACACAGATCTATAACACTGAATGAATTCAACAGGAAGCACTTGTTTTTAACTACACCCTTTATCTAGCCGTTAGTGCAGTCACTATATACAAATTCACAACTGCCTATTTGCATCTAATTTGCATAACCCACCAACTGTCAGTGTCACTGTGTGGTTGATTGCAACTACCAAGGATAGACAAGGGAGTCTGTGCGCTCTCATATACCTGTCTGCATCTCTGAACCATGGGCGCCTGTGCATGCATGCATCTCTGTCAGTGTGTGCTTGTTTTTCTATGGTTGTGAGGACAAATGTGTGTTTAAAATCTGTGTTGTGAGGACACACTGGCCAGGCCACACAAATTCAAAGGACTCTTTGAGGGTTAAGACAGTTTTAGGTTTGAGGGTAGGGTTAGGGTTAAAGTGGGAATAGGCATGTAGATGTGATGTTTAAAGCTAGAGTTAAGTGTGGAATTGCATTATGTCATTGTGTGAGTCGGTCTGCATGTGTGTGTATCAATGCACAATTCAATCTCCTCCTGACAATGAAAGGACCAGCAGTGGTAAACTTCCCAGCTGTTTCTGCCTCACCCTGAAGGCTATTACATATATAAACCCGTTTATCTTTAAGTAATTATATTATACATACACGCCACTTGACTTGAATGTAATTATGTTGCACACTGGCATGTTTACTTAAATGGAATTGCATTATTTATGGTAAAGGATATTTGACTTAACATCTTAACCCTACCCCCACCCACCAACCCCCACACAGTGATATTAATGAACATTGGACAGTGAGCTGTTGAATTTATCCCCATTTTCAACGAGGCAGTTTGTTTTTTACACAAACAAATAAATTCAGCATTATGTGAAATCAAGATCAATGTGTTTTGTGGTGGCAAAGCTTAATGAACAAAAAAATGCATTTACACAATACTTCTAATTTGAACAACTGAATACATGCTTTCTTAGAAATGCCCCCAAACATGGATTAAATGTCTGAATGTGTGGTACGGACATGTTTGCATTACACATTGCCTCGCTGCAAGGACTACTTGAATAGCTTCACTGTTTATTAATGTTGGAATGTCTGATATCCTTTTGTTTAAATGACCAGAGGTCTGGAAGTAAGAGCAGACACAAGAAAAAAATCAAGAAACCCTTCACTGAGACTCTTCATATGAAATGTTCCAGACTTCAGACTTTTAAACTCAAGATGACTTTGCAGGGTTTGTAAGGTAGGGTGTGAAAAACCACACCAACTCCAAACACTGCCAATGATTTTAGTTTCCTCTTGTGATTGCTGAAGTGAAACAGATTTCAAAGAAAATCAAATTGTTGTTCCATATTACATGTTGCAATGCACCAGAGGGTTTTAAGTGACAATTCAGATCTTTTGGGGCTGCAAAATAAGCAAAACACAAACTCACTTGTTTGTATTAAATACACTTTTGGATACTGTACTGCAAATGGCCCTAAACCTCAACATAAAATAATCCCTCCTCCCTGCTATTGTTACATTTGCATATTTTTATGATTTTTCTGATGTTAGCTGAGATTTTTCTGTTAGCCACAACATCTTTTGTGTTGTCTGTTGGCTCTTTGCGCTTTCTGTAATCTTCCCTCTTCTCTCACTTCACTCTGAGAACACTACAAAACAACAGAGGGGCAGAGTGTCCTGTGGTGCCTGTAGGGACTGCAAGCTACAGAAAACAGTTGATGCTCAGGGCCCCAAGCCAGGAGCTCTTCATATCATTCACTTGTCTCTTCAGACACTCTCTGTCTTTGTCCACACATTACAGAGCACTTGCATTGGGTTTGCATTTCAACATGAAGACTTAGCATTTATCAAAAATCAACAGGGACAACATATGGTGTTATTAAAACTAACACTCAAAGACATTCTTATTGATTCATGTCAGCCCTCTTGTCAACAGGAAGGACTGTGGTTGATCATTTGTCTATGAGAATGATGACGAGCAGTTCATGAGCTGGTGCAGTCCCATTAAACATCAATGTCATTTGTGTCAGTGTCACTTTTCCTCATTTAGTCCTCAAGTCTCAAACTCTCTATGCTTCCTGTCTTGCAGCATCCTCAGGCCGTTATCTCCTCTCCTCGTGTCCACCACGTTCGCATACTTTTCGCCCTCCTTCGATCATACATTCTTCCTTCTTTTCTACTCCCTACCCTGTTCTTCTTAGTGGTCTCAGTTTTGTGTCCTGGGGATGTCTATTGATCCACCAAGCAGCAGGGAGGCCAGAATAGAACAGACACAGCAGGTTGGCAGCAAGGTGAATGACAGGTCAATCCATCTGTATCTCTGTGTGTACGTGCATCTGTCTGTCTTACTGTACAAATTCCTCAAAATTTTCCCATTAGGCACAAAAGAAGAGCAGTGAAAACACCAAGGCAGATATACAATATATGTTTATATATGTTGCCTACAGTCAAGTACACATCCATACATATAAATCCATACCCCAATGATGCTGAGTCCTTTGAGGTAGTCCATCCGTGGCTGGGCCTGGGGAACACAACCGGCTACTACAACCTTTTTTTGCTGTTCTTGGGCTTTTCTGTAAAAAAAAATAAACGTGAAGAAAAAGACAGAAGAAGAGAATTATATGAGAAGATCACACAGCATTTTTGCATAATTCCTACCAAATGTGAGAAAACTGAGAATGCTGCTGGTCCCATACAAGCACACTACTGTCTCAAAATTTTGCAGTACATGAACCTTAATTCATAATGGTTCTGGACATGTTAATCTGTCACAAGTGTGATACAGATTTCCTCATGTGACCATCAGTGGGGACATAGAAAGGGAACTTCCCACAAATTGTGTGTTTTTTCTCCAAATTCCAAACACGTCGCAGATACTTCTACATCATTTATGGTCAATGTGCCAAAAGAACACAATGTCTGTGAAAGTTTCTTGCTACAAGGAGAAGTGTTGTTGTTTTCCCCAGTGGCATGTAAGCTATTCCCTCCTGAAATGTCCATGAAGAGTCCAAGAAGAATTTGCTCAAGGCTCAAGATAAATCCCACGGTGCCAGTTTAGTTATGTGTGACTAACATAAATATGAGTTGGTTATGTCTCTTCACCAGACAAATATAACTGTTGTTTTCTTTTATTTTTTCAAAAATTTGGTTTAAGGTGAGAACTGTAATAATCACGTCCACACTCAGGTCACAACAACTGAAACATCTCCATCACGCCTCATCATTCTGCTGATGGAGGTCACAAGATGATGAATCTCTTAAATTACCTTTTGTTTATGTTTTTTTTTGTCAAACCTATCTAATATTACAGACCAAAAATGTCCCTTTAAATGTTTGTGATACCTCATGTTAAGTACTCAGAATACTGTCATGTCCTATTATGATCATGATCAACACAGAGGCTAAAACTCAGCAAGTCACAGCTAGGGCTCCACATGTACCACTGAGAAATCACACATTGTTTATAGATCAGGAAAGGGCTGGTTGCTGTAAGAACATGAGAACAGCATGGTCTCAGTCCCTATATGGCCGAGCCAAGGTACCCTTGTCAGCCCAGCATTACCTGGTAAGACACCCAGCTGGCTCTTTATTGCCCCTGGAGCCAGACTATGACTACATACATTTAGTGCCATGGATAACAGTGGGTTTAATGAAAAGCTGTTCTACAGTATACAAGAGCCAGATAATTGATACTGTTGATTAAACTGTTGACTGAAACATGAAACACATATGATCAAAAACACAGTATCATTTTTCTGAAGCAGGTCACAGCACCACATGTTAAGGAAATGTCCTTAACCAGATTGTGAGACTCCATTAACATGTGAGACAGAACAAGAGTACCATGAGGCTACTGAACACAAGCAGAATCACAGTTACAAAATTAGTGGTTTCAATCAGTAGAGATGGCAGAGTATTTGTTGAATAATATTTGTTTTGCAGAACACTGCACAACAAATATACAAAACTACAAGATTAAACTGGCAAAAACATGATCTGGTTCTGATGAACACTGGCTGAACATTCCTTGGTCAAATGAAACAAAACTTATATATACTTTTGGATCTGATCTGAGTCCAGCATTTTTTCTGTGGACCTGTCCAGGACTACCACAGTAACTGCACAGTGCCATGAAACATGTGTTGGTAAAACTCATGCAAAGTTGGTAGTATATCTGAAATACTGAATGAAAAGCTGTGCCCCAGTTTGAAGGAGCTTGGTGGGAGAGGCATTTTCTAACATGACATTAATTCCAAACATACAAAGGTTTGACATTGTCAAGCTAAGCCTAACTTTGTCCAAAAGTTGCCAGGTGCTTTCTTTTGAAATAAGTTGTCAAAGCGCTGTCTCTACACACCCACCGATGACATAACAGAGAACAAGCTTCAGAGACTCCAACATTCATGCAGCCTTAATTATAACTTCATCGCTCAGCCAGTCAGCCATTCAGATTTGTAGGGCTAGCTCTACTGTGGGGGTTCAGCTGAAAATCACACAAGAGTTTTCAAAGGAGAAGACAATCTACTATCATACTATCAACTCGAACCCAATTGAAAACCTTTAGGCTATTTTAAAATGGAAGGTTGACTGACTAAACCCCTCCAGCAAAGAGCATCTGAAAAGGATGATAGGTGAGGAATAGGAGTGTGATCAAAACTGGCATCAAAAAATAAAAGGTGGATATACAAAATAATATATATAATAAGAAAACTAAAAAAAAATGCCAATGCCATAACAGTTTACAGACATTACGGTAATTGTAGCTGATTCTTGAATATAAACCTTTCATTATAATTAGTTTAATTAGACAAACATCACTTTATATATTCATGAGAGTGACTATGGTCGCACTCAGTTTTGTCGTATACTATTTAAAACAGAATACAGTGATGAGAAGAGTTGGGTTAAGGTATTTTACAATGACTTATTATTAGAAATGAAAAGAAGAATCCCATTTCGAAGATGATTTGACTTAAAAAGGGTTAGGCAGATAGCAAAATAGTGTAGCTAACCAGAGGGAGAGTGTGAGTGAGTGTGTGTGTGTGTGTGTGTGTGTGTCTGTGTGTGCATGCGAATGTACTGTATGTGAGTCTGTATGTCACCTCCAGTTAGTGGCAGCGAGATTTGAGACACTCGGTCTGTCTGACAAAGGCTTTTGGAAGAGCTGCCCAGACTCCGCCATGAATCTTTAATAATGAAGCCTCCTGACAGCTGGAGCGAGAGAGGGAGGGAGGGGATGGAAGTGAGGGAGAAATCGTGGGAGGACAGAGGAGGAGCAAAGAAACTGGATGCGAAAACTGTCAGATGTGTTTTAATTCATACTGTGTTTGTATTCTTCAGCAAAACAAAGACAGATAGTGGTGGGGGGGGGTGGGGGCAAGTAAGCAGGGAGAGAGAAAGGTGATGGCAGACAAACAACTCTGTTCAAAGCCAGTTTAGACTGTCACGTGAATGAGGAATGGAGGGATAGATGAAAGCTAAAGTTGGTGAGAGATGAGTGGATGGATGAAGGTAGGGAAGATGAAGGCAAATGCTGAAATGTTTAATGATTATTCTGAGCTGTTTGTATTATTCAGGGGTTATTTTAAGTCTCCTCATCTTTACTTCTTAATCTAACTATTTATTGGCACACAAGTGTTGAGCAAGTAACAACAAATCACATAAGATGCCAAAAAAGATGAAACAAAGAAAGAAGAAAGCCTGTTGGACATGATGCCTCACCACAGACAAAAGGCTTTTAACAGCATATTCAGAGAAACTGTACTTCTATTGATCCTTGGAAATGTGTGTTTTTATTGTTTATATGCTTTCAGGCGTTCCTCTGTTATGATATATGGTATACAATAATATCCACCCACCACAACGCTCTGTTGTAAACAGATCCTGAAATCAAGCAAAGGCATTTAGCTGTAGGCTATCATGACACGAGTGAACACTTAAAGGAGGAGCGACATAAACTTTCAAGACTGGGAGAAGTGAGACAGGCCAAGTCAAAAAAAGGTATTTATCTGCTCAGAGTGGCTTGTTCTCTTCTCTTGGTTCCTCATGAGGAACTCACACTGGCATCACTGTACACAGACACACGCGCTCACACACAGCAGGGGTGCGTCTGCATAATTCACACCGTCTCCTGCCAAAATGCGCCAAACGTTCCTTTAATGCGCTACTTGCTCCCCGCCCACAGACTCAGAGTCCTAGCTGACACAGCGAGTAAGCAGACAGCGCCTGATCCGTCGCCTCAGCGCCCCAGGGGGAACAGGCCAATCACGTCGCACACAGTTCCTGGATGGGATGAAATGGAATGGGATTATGTGATGCAGTTGCCGTGGTGATACTTTTGAGCCCGGCTGAGCGCTCGCTGCCAGTGACCCAGACCAGAGCAGATGTCCCCCGAGATCAGAGGACGAGGTGTGCTAGTGCGCACGCACATACACATACACTCACACAAACACTTCCTTGGCTTCCTTGGCACCTCGCCCTAAATCTCTGCGGCCTCCTGTCAACTCTGTGCTCTCTATAGCCTCAAGACCACACACTCGCACCCACACACACACCGAACATACTGAACATATATACATACCATTGGTCACGGACGGCAACAGCGTATAGTAGTTATGCATACATGTATGACCCCTGTGGTATGTATGGATGGTCGGGAGAGCTGCTGTACATACTGGTTTTTAACAGCTGAGTGGACACAGTGAATCAGTCAAATTAGACCGGACTAAATGTCCAACTGAATTGATCAGGTTGACTTGGAGAAGCCCCTTGCTGTAAATATGACATTAAAATAACTCTAGGCATTTAGATGGACCACAGTGCATGACCTATATACAGGCCTTTTCAACTTCTTTAAAGAAAAACCTGAAGTGAAGTAGGCGCCCATCCTTTGTAGACTATATCTCCTATAGTGCCACTTACATGACTGCAGTCGAAAGTACTGACATCATCATGTAAATACAACAAAGTGCTGATGTTCTCACAGCTGACAAACCTGTCACATCCTAAAACTCTATGTTAATCTTATAAAATATGACCCCCCCCAAAAAAAGCCATTGTTGGAATTCATTGATTTCATGTTGTTAAGCATTTGTCCTGATAATTTCAAAACAGCATCCACTGTGTTCCAATGTTTTTTGTATTTATTATCCTGAACACACAGAAGACATGAACTTCAGTCCATCAGAAATGCCTTGCTGGTCCTTAAGTTGTCAACACTGAGAACAAGACGTAAAATTAAGGCAAAAACACATGGAATCTAATGAAGAACAACTTTTCAACACTGACTTTGTTGAGACTAGTAGTCTTTGTGGAGACCGAAGTCTGGTTCTAATGAGACAAAATAAATTTTAAAGTCCTGATTACGGCTCTGTGTGGGTGTGAGTGTGTGTGTGTGTGTGTGTCCTCTCAATGACCCTCCCTGCTGCTTAACACCCTGAGTCCTATACAGATAGCTACGTTGGGAAGGGTGAGCTCATTACACACACAGAGCAAGCCATATGCTGCATAACATGTGAAAGGATGAGGTCATACTGATACAACTAGGGAGGAAAGGTTGTATAACTGAGATGTACAGATCTGCATCATGGTTACCTCTGCATGCGGCTTGACACCAACAACCTTTGTCTATGACCCATCCTGTTAAGAAAAGTGAATAACAATGGTTGAATGTCATTATATTGATTTTGTTTGCCTTCTGCTGCAAGAGCACTGCATTAAATTTTAATTTAGCACAACCGATATATTATTACTGTATTCCTACTTTCTCTGCCCCCCCCGCTCCCTCTCTCATATTTCTGCTGTCCTTGCTCCTCAGTCTCCTCTCCTCCCTCATCCTCTCATCTGCACTCTGACAGTTGTTTCTGGCTGAGTTGACTGCAAGCCAGCCAATCAGCACACTCCTGACCTCTCTGCATTAGCATAAGCAGCAAGGGGCAAGGTTAAGTACCCATCAAGCTTCAGTAATTAAGATGTGAGCTGGTGTGTGCACTGTGCATGAGCGTGTTTGACTGTGAGCGAGTGAGAAAGAGAGATAGACCAAATGTATTCAATATTCCATTTCCAATATTTTCCACTTCTACAAACCTCTCCTACTTACACAACAACACTCCTATACTTGGTCACTCTCCCAGTTTCAATTCCACAATGGCTGTTATAATCCAGTGCAATACCTTAACTTACTTATCTACGATCTACTGAGGAGAACCTAATGTATGTTTATTTGTTTTATGCATTATTCATTTCCATATTCATTTGCCTGTCTGCTTCTGTCTAGCAGCAGCTGCAGCGATAGGAGATGCATTTCCATCACTGGCTGACAGCCCAGACTGGATGAATGTGGAGAAAACACATTCTGTTAGTCTAATGTAGAATGCAGCTTCTCCTCTGCGAATAAATGTTCTGGAAAAGTTTACTAAAACAACTGTCAAAATACAAACAGTATAAATAAAAAAAACAGCTAACTCTGGGCTTATGGGATATGACTGCCGACAAACAAAACTAAATGAAAGCTGTTAAAGTACCAGACCAGGGGCGTCTAAGAAATGTAGCTAGAAGGGAAAGAAAGAGGGGGAGAGAGGGAAAGTGTGGGAGGATTAGTATAAGAGTGATTGACTGGAAAATGTCAGGACATCTTTTATAAACAGGTAAGGAGCAGACAGAGGAGGAAGTAGGGGAAAACAGGAAGTAGCCGCTGGTTATTAGAAATAAAAGACAAGAAAACAAAACATGAAGCAGAGAGAGAGGGTCAGTGAAAGTCTCTGTCTATCAATCCCAGTCTATAAGCTTCCAGTTTAAACTTATAATGTGACAGACTTTCATTATGACATCCTGTCAAATAGTTTCCCAAATTATCATAAATTCCTAAGAAAACAGAATATGTAATCTATCTTATGGGGTCTGAGGGAAAAATGTTATAAAAGTGACAAAAGATTTTAATGTAAACCAAAATAAATACTTAAAACCCCTTCCAGTGTGCAGCTATCATGATTAATATATTATTTTAGCAAAACAAAACCAACCCTGTTGGATGCCACTTGACAAAAACTCCTGATTAACTGCAGTGATCTTTCATATCTTCTGAGCATGTTGCATATATTTTATTTGTTTATCTATATGGGAGAGTGAACATTAATCAATAATGATATTGGAAATATCAAATGGATATATGGTCAGTTATGCCAGTAAGACAGAAAATACAAAAGTCTTTTTCTAAAGTGAGGATGAGTGGTATATGTCAGGAGGAAGAGGAAACAAGGGACTGAGAACTAGTGAGTTAAAAGAAAGAAAAAAAAAACAAACTGCCAAGAGCGGAGATCTTCATCACCAAGAAGGGAACGGGAGAGGAAGGATGACAACAGGACTCAAAAGGAAATAAAGGAGGAGGACGAGAGCTCGGAGGCACTGAAGGAAGACTGTGATTGAGGGATGATAGAGGGGTTTGAGAGGTAAAGCTGCAGAATCCCCCTGGGATCTCTCTCTTTCTCTCTCACACAGATACACACATCAGCTGCTGTTGTGTTTCAGAGCACACCAAGAGCTGATGTCCATAAAGAGGCACTGAGTGAGAGGAAACCTAAAACAGCTGAGAGCAAAAGAAATAAGAGCAAGGAAAGATATAGACGAGAAGAAAAAGGTTGTCTAATTTAATCAATACAAGATAATTACATGAAAGCAAGCACTATAAAAGTGAGTTGTGGTAAGTGATGTTCAAGACAAAATAGATTTGGGCAGTCTAAGCACTGAAGACAAGTTGCAAGGCCCTGATTGCCTCTCTGGGTTTTCAATCTGCATTTTTAAAGACTTCGATAGTAGCAGAGAGATCAAGATTAATCTGGATCACCACATCCATAACCGTGTCCCAAACCACATGAAGACCCAACCACATGGAAGAAGAAAAAAAACATTTGACTTGATTTCAGTTCTCCACCTTTATTGCCAGCGTGGTTAATAAAGGCATTCACGTTAGAGCTGCGTTTTACAGGATACAGGCAATCTGTTGACCAATCAATATGCCTATAACATGGCTAGTTTATGACTACCTCACATGGCCTGGGGGTATATCAGAGATAGAATGCAGCCCAATTGCCAACATGGGCCTAGTAAAGGTCGGTCGGAGGAAATGCAAGGCTTTCAGATTATGGCCTTTAAAAGAAAAAACAAAAAGCGCCTCACACTCGCCCAGTGTTGTGAAATGGATGACATCTGTCTTGTAAAAATGAGTTGAATGTGTGATGAATATTGCATTACTGTAAATGAGTTGTATTTGTCGCTTGAATGGTTCATAATAGAGAAAATGCTGATAAAAAAAAAAAGCAGGAGCCATGGCAAAGGTCCAGACAAACATTCAGCCACACATATGTGCAGGGAATTGCATCAGAGATGAGCACTTGACTGAACCATGAAAGGGGGAACCCCAAAACCGAGTCCTGCTTTGAGTCCCATGTGTCCCATCTCTAATGCAAAGCCCTCCTCCTATAGAAGACGCTGTGATGGGACAATGGTACGGGAGCAAGCCCTGAGCCTGAGGTGGTTGTGGAGAGACTGCTGAGTGAAGAGTTTTGGAGGGAAGAGAAAAAAAACAAAAACAAATGCACACAAAAATATGAGGCTCAGTGTTTACTGTGTAGCAACCAGGAATCATCTTCCAAAACAAAACCACATGCTTATTAGAGCAAATGTCAGCAGGAAGTCACTGTGCACAGATTTAGACTTGGAGGAACAGAGGAAGCATTCAGTGTTTCAGCGGAGATCAGTTTGTGCTGCAAACAAACTGCCTAAATGAGGAGGAGATCTGCCATCTATTTAATCAAGACGAGTACAAAATACGCACATAGCTTGTATGTGGAGCAGTGGCACTTGTGCATTAGTGTGGCAGCCCCAGTCTGAGACTAAACAGGTCATGTCACAGGGCACACACAGGCATTCATCATTCAGAGCCATAGCCACTCCCCATGAGGCCTTTCACCTCCTTGTGAATCAATCTGAAAACGCCTGAGCATGTGTGTAGCCATACATGCATTTTTCCTCCCTGTGTGCAGACATGCTTACATGTGTATACAAAGGTGTGTGTGTGTATGTGTCAAGGTAAACTGCGTATGGGTGGACGTTTGTGCGTTTCAGTGCAATTATTTTGATCCAGCAGTGGAGACAGAGGGAAATCCAGACTAGGATGACAGGGGTGAAAGGACATTCCTGGTTGAATGAATCCACACAAAATTAGTCCAAGCATAAACAATCATGATTGGTTTCAAGGTCATAAATTATTACAAGCAAGGGTTTGGAAAAGTGGAACGGCACATGCTCAGTGACCTGGGATCCATCAACAGTCTTTGCAAATCAACATTTTTTTCCCAACCAACACAAAGCTTGACAAATTACACAAATAAGGATTATAAACAAGTGTCCAATCTCTAATCCCTAAAGACTCCCCAGTCCTATTCAATAACCTCTGGATAGACGTTACTAACGTCTAATGACTGTCCATTCAGTTATATTGAAAATACAAGGATAAAAAAAAAAACAATTGGTAGGATTAACATAACATATTATTTCAGAGGTAGCAAGGTTTCAAATATCTGACACATGAAATTGTTATGTTTATTGTTTTTATCGATTTCCTGTGATTCTTCATACTGAACAATGTACTGGGAACACACGTGCGGTATGTGCAGTTCACTTAAAGGCAAACACATCACATCAGATGCATCACAATGTCATTCATTTACAGTGAGAGACACGTTTACCTGACAAAACCAGTCTGCACTGGATGCTGTATGTATTCACAACAGACCTGTATACAAAACACCACAGATTCACGCCTCACTTTAGCTGCAGTGTGGTGGAAACATTCGTACCAGTGCGCGCTCACAGCAGGAGGCATCGGGCCTGGCGTGTGGTATTCTGGCTCGGCCTCAGAGCAGCACCAAATAGTGAAAGCCTGCACACTGAACATGCTGTGTTTCATAGTTAAGTCACTCGCCTAATATGCGGTCATCAGACTGAAGACAAAGAAATATTCCTACCAGATCTGATAACCTGGTGATCGATACATGTAGTGTACCTAGATTCACTTCAATATTTCTGTTCTTCATTAAACAGATAAAAGTTATGTTTTCTGATCCTCTCTTCTTCGTCATCACTGCTGCGTTACTGTCAAAAAGATTAAATAAACAAAGAAAAAGATCAATTAAAGTTGTGAGCTTTTCCCTCATGAAAGATAAAATTACAATAATTACAATCTGTCTATTTACACACATTTTCTCGAGTAGCGCCCATGTTCATTTTCACTTGCAATTATGTGTGTTGCATATTTGTAATCTACATTTATGTGCTGGCAAGTCGGTGCACTGTGAGTTATTTATGATATGCGAGCATGCATGTGAAAGCAGATATGTGAATACATGTACAGTACGTGTGGTGGGGGACTATGCAGACTATGGGAGTCTCATTATAGAGCTACAAAGTCTAAGCATCTATTCAGCCTGTTAATTTCCCAGCTGAAGTCTTCTCCCACTCGCAGCCTGAAGTGGCTCCACGGTGCCTCATCAGTCCCTCTAAAAGGCCCTCTCATTTAACCACAGTGCCTTATTTATTCTAAATAACATTCCTTTAAAAGCCAAGGATGCAGTGTGCACAAAGCCAACTGTCTGATTAAATTGCTAAGCAGGACCCCCTTACTTGGTAAGAATTAATTTATGGAATGTTTAAAAAAGGATTTTTTTTTTCCCTACACACACACACACACACACACACACACACACACACACACACACACACAGTACTCTCATCTGAGTCGACACCAATTAAAACAAGGATTCAAGGTAAGGTTCATAACATTAGAAAAGAGAAGAGCAGGAGGGAGGTTGTTAAGAAAAAAAATGGGCTTTATACAATGAGGAGGTGATTTTTTAAAATACTCTTGGCTTGTTAGAAGGATAGTGAATATTTGCTGGGAATGAATCCAGCCTTCTCTGTCCCTTTTGTTGAACCACATTTGTTCCATCTTTCTTTCTCCCTCTTGCTGTATTACACTTTGAAGTAGCAAACATCATACCCATTAAACACACAGAATCTGCGGTCCAAACATGTAAAATGAGTTACCAGATTTGAATAGTCAGACACATTAATGCTATTTTTGTGTATTACATTAACATATGTCGAGTCTGACCATCCAGTTTCTGTCCACAACACATTTAAATACATATAAACACAGTGGTGCTTATTTAACACTATGCACGTTATTCACTTGGGGGTTACACCTGCAGAAACAGCAAAATTTGTGACACGATTTTTCTCAAAAGTGGGTAAACTTCTGTACAAAGAGCTTTGTTTTTCATTAAGGCTGAATCTTCCTATTAATATCCTTATGATATAGCATTTAAATATTTATGCAGTTTTTTAAAATTCTGATTTTTAGCTTCCTCACTGTTCAAGAATAAATTTACATTATATTTTTCAGAACTTTTTGCATGGAAAAGGACACTGCTGCCACAATACGATGTAAAAACATGATTATTAATTGGAGATGTAAGAATCATAAACCTCTAAAGCTTTGGTGACTTTGAAGAAAATAAAAAAAAAAAACACTGGGTAGAAACAAAGCTCATGCCTCGATGGGACCTGACATGAACACACAGTCAGGCATACAGGCATGCACAACATTTTAATCACATGTCACTGTTGAACCAGTGATATTCAGGAAGCCAGTAAATGTACAGTAGCCTGTATGCCACATGTGGCCTGATTCCCCACGGCAATATTCCTTCCTTCCACATCCAGCTATCTGTCTGTCTCTTTGCAGCACCTCAGAGGTTAAGGACTGCCCCGGGTATACTGAGGCACTGACCCACACACCCCGTGCCTTACAGAGGTTGGCTGGCGTTTATTTCTGTGCATCCATCATTCTTTGCACATATACTGTATATACACCTATGGCCAAGTTGTAAGCCTTGGGCTTTTGTCACTCCAAATACTGTTTAGTGAAATTGCTTCTTGGCTGGAGTGCAGCACCCAGTCCTTCTGCTGGTTAAATACAATTAGAAACAAAACAAAGTTCAAGACCAAGTCAACATCTTCAAGGCACACCCACAAACACGCCACAGATATTAATAAACACACAAAGACAACTGCATACATCAATACACAACCTGAAACATACCGGGTATATGACACTATGTATTATTTTAAAGTCTAAAGTTTCAACAACTGTGTCTCTCTTTCTCCCGTATCCTTCTCTTGAAGGTTGACCAACCATTCATGCTGTCACCTGCTCTCTACTCCTTCCTCCTATCTCCTCCTGCATGCATCACTTCTACCATTCCCCTTCAGGCTGTAAGCATAAGGCATGCAAAGGTCAAAAGTTCTTACTGTCATCTTGCATGAGTTAATGTATATCAAACATGTCCGTATACTTTAACGTATGGATTGTGCATGTTACATGTATTGAAGGAGACTTTGAAAGAGTGTCCGTATCTTCATCAGTGTGTATGCATTACTGCCAAGTTTCTCAAATAATTCTGCTGTCATTTGTCACCCTGAAGGTGCGTGGAGGAAGAACACACTCATTCTGAGGAGGGAGAGAATGTCATCTTTCATAACTTGCAGCTAGTATTAAAGTATCTCAGCAGCTCAGTAATTTCCAGGTCAGTGCTTGTTTAGCTAACACCAGCTAAAAAAAGCCTCTGGGATCGTCAGCTGAAAAATACAGGACCGCAGCTGCACAGGGAAAATGCCAAAAGCTTACAGGTGCTCCTCTGGAGAACACACACACCTCTTTCCTGTCGCTGCCCTTTTCTCTCTTTCAGTTGAGCATTATGAATAAATGATTAGGCATGTAAAAACAGCTTGTTCAAACAGACGTTAAAGGCTTTCTGCTCTGTGCAGGTCAACCTGTGTGTGTGCAGGGGTAGGTGGTGAATATGCATTTATGTAATGCGTGTGTATGACAAAGTTAACTGTGCCCACAGTGTATTTGTCTGTTGGTGAATAGGTCCATGCTGCTCATGTTGCAGCATTGGTTCAGTGTCAAATCCCTCTGTGTGTAACTAAAGATTCTTGATAAGAACACAGCAGCTGGTGGGCTGGCTGTTGCTGGTGCGCACACACACACACATACACCTGTCATCTGAGTCACTCGGTCTCTCAGGCTTTCTCACCCTCTTCCACGCACGCAGGCAAACACACACTGAATGAGTGTGCATTATGGTCTCCCTTATTTCAAAGAACAAGTGTGCCAAACTAGTCCAAACATGAAACATGAACATGACTATCCCAAACTGGGAAAACAGAGTTACAGTCAGGGGAAGAGGAGATGTTCTGGCTTTTCTATCCCTGTCTTTCATGTCACTGAGGCAGTTTGTCTGAATTTGTGAGAGAGAAAGAGAGATGGGGAAGGGAGGGGCAGAGCAGCAGGTGTGTGTGTGTGTGTGTGTGTGTGTGTGTGTGTGTGTGTGTGTGTGTCAATATAGGTGAACAGAGGGTCAGTGCACTACTCTCCATATGCCATCTGTCAGATCAACTACATCTCACGCTGACATTTCCCTACAATGAGTAACAATGTTAAGACCCCAATCCAATGCATTCGCCAGAACAGACATATGTTAACTAAATGTCAAGTTTACAGAACATTTCATATATTTATTTATTTATTTATTGAGAAATTAGAAAAGCAACAAATCCTCACATATAAGGAGCCACTAAATCTATGGTGTTTTTGCTCAATTACACAGCTTTTACGATGAATCCCCCCCCCCCCCTTTTTTTTAGCTAATTAACTTTGTCAGCCGAGTAACTGATTGAACCACTAATTGTTTCCGCTCATAAAAACCCTCCCTCTTTACAGAAATTTCCCTGAAATACAGACGTAACTCCAGATTCAAACAGTGACAGCTTGGAGTTGGCCCCCCGTCCAACAGCAACCTTCATCCACCATCTACTATGATCATGCGTTTATGAAGAGGATGCCTATCAAAATTCCAAACACTCATGTCACCATGGAGCAGCCCTTTGATCAGGCAAACATGTGCATATGAAAAGATGGAGAGCTGCAAAACACAACACTCACATCGAGACACACACATCACCCTTGGTCTTCCAACATGAGCTCATTTAAGTAACAAACCTCAGTCAGATCAATTCAGCCCTGAACTGTGCTTGACTCCCTCATTTCCATCTCTCCCCCAGTCTTCTTCTTCTTTCCCTCCCCGTCACTCTCCGTCTCTCTCTCTCTCTCTGTTGCAATGCAAGTCCTAATGAGGTGCTAATGAGATTCAGAGTCCTTTTTTGAATCAGATTACAGTGAATTATGTATAAAGCTTTTAAGTCATTGCTTTAAAATTACACAGGTGGCCTGTGTAGCAACATGACACCGACAGCACGGTGCTGATTTTTTTAAACAGACATTTAGACATCTTGGTATGAAAAATATTAATTGCTATTTAATGCAGTTATTACTGCGGCAATTTAATTAGGATACAATTTTAAAAATCCCTCAGATTGAAGCTGTTAAATGTTTCTGTTTGTTGCTTTTTAATGAAACACTGGATACGACAGAAATCTTGATACTGGGTGCTGATAAATCATCTCTAGACACAACCCAGACATGAGACTCTCAGAGCATGGCTTTCCAGATGAGATGGACTGACACTTCTATACATACAGTAGCCCCGCTGCAATATCTCACGGGCCCAGTGACCTGAACTGTGAAACAAAAGACAAAAGAGAGAGAGAAATGACATGGCAAAAGGTGGAAACATTAAGGTGAAAGATGAGAAAACTAGAGTCACCGGAGTGTGTGAGGGTGCAAAAGTGGAAGCTAAGTGAGGGAGAGGATGATAGGCAGAGAGAGGTAATGGTGTGACCTTGTGAAAGCCTGCCATCGCCTGCTGGGAGAAAAATTACCTGCAGGAGATAGCCAGAGCACCTGAAAAGGCATCAGCATCCACCTCTCTCTACCCTGTAGCTCCCCTTCACTACCTCTTTAACTACTCCCAAATGAGGAATATGTTACTTGCTCAAAATAACTAAACTTAATTAAACTGGAATAGAAATGACTCTGGTGGGTCCTCTGCTTTCATTAATTAGGAGCGAAATAACCTCACTCTCATTTACTCCTACATTTCATCCATCTTTTTATCTCTCTTTCCTCACTTCTTCCTTCCTCCCCTCTGCTGTAATTTGTCTTCATCCATCTCCTTAGCTGTAAATTCCATTTAATGGGCCTTATTATGGCAAAATTTGACAACAGTGTTGCCAAGGCTTCAAGGTCATCACTCTGGCATTAAATCAGATAATGGATTGATTTGTAATTGAATGTGTATATAAGTACACTTGATTATTTTAATCATTTTATTTCATTTTTTTGTCTTGATCTCACACAGAAATTATTTGACTTCATTTTGTACCTTAAAGTGGATATCCTCAAGTTATATTCAATATATAATACATCACAAGTATTTCATCAAATATTAATTGGCTAGTTAGAATGTGTTGGGGCTGGAAGCTGAACGCAATTTTTTCAGGAGGCAAGTACAGGTGGTGGGGTGGTGGTGATAATGGTCGGTTGCCGAGAGCTTCTACAATCATTGTCTTCACAAGACAGTTCAGAAGACACCGTCTGATCTGTACCTTTTCATCCTTTCACGCTGAACTGAGCGCTGGACTGGGTGACCTATTATCACTATTATCACCTATTATTAGGAGATGGGACCCGCCAGCGCTAGCTAACTAGCATGCTAACATCTGAGTAAACCTCACCAGAAATCAAGAAGTACTAATGCTTACTTCTTCCTTCTTCTTAGGCACTGTAATCCTCCAAGGAATGCCGTCTGGCATTGCATCGCGACTCACAAAGTAACCACACTCTAGACTGTTTTTATCTGTTCCTCAACGGTGGAACAAGTTAACGAATGTTAACCTAATCAGAGCAGTAGTAAGCCTCACTATCTTGAAGATTCCCTTAAAAGACTAATCTCCACCAGAGCTCCTCCTCTCCTAACACCTCAAACACCTTAATATGCCTAACTACCACTTACTAAACTTTCCTTATTTTCTGACCTCTTTGCACTTATTAAACAGATGCAGCGCTTAAAACTTAGGCCAAGGTCCCCCACTGTTCTGAAGCTCTCACAGTAAGTCGTTTGACCTCGCAAAGTCTCTTCTAGACTTCAGTAGTAAAGACCTGGTAATGCTGAGGATGACTATGCTGCCAGAGCAAAAACGTATATATCTCCACCACCATTTATAGGAAAATGAATTGCTTTGTCAACAGGCCATGGTGCTGGTGCTCCTCCTCTTACTCTTAGGGCCTGATTTACTAAAGGTTTGTGTGTGTAAAAACATGTGCAAACTTGATTGCACGCGCAAACACATGTTAAAGCTGATCTACTAACCGGGCGCACCGAGTCCTTTAGCGGGTTACTCTTAGTAGATGACCCGGTCACCCAAAATTTTACAGAGAGCACACAATTTAGCGCCCCTTATCTGGGATCTTGGTAAATCAGGCCCTTAGTGTTTAAACAATATGTTAAAATGTAAGAGGACTCAAAGACAATGGCTGGTTATCTAAAAAATATATAGGCAGGGCAACTTAACCACTGGGTAAAAAATCATCACCTTCTGATCAATACCTGGTTTAATTTGTCACCCTGGCTCCGACACCCACACAGACGGGCTTATTGAGGTTCAGAAGAAGTGAGGCAACAGGAAAGTAACTGAACTGAACACTGAGAGAAAAGAGTGAGTGAGTGAAGCAGTTGTTTAAGTAATGATGGGAATTTCTGAATTTAATGAAGCCCAAGCGTGTGTCTGAGTGTGTGAGGGTGTGTGCGCGTGCCCATCTTTATTTCTCGCCTGTCACTACAGTGGCAAATAGGGTCCTGGGAGGCAAAGATCTGGCCTCCCACATGCCTGAAGGGGAAAACGCACACTCACATAGGCACACAGGGGGTTACCATGGGAAATAACTTCATACCAAATTGAGCTTTTCATGTTATTGATCAGGAACGCCCACTTTCTTCAGCTCATATTAAGTGGGAACTATGAACCTGAAACTCAGTGATACAATCTGAAAAGTACGGTTCAAGCATCCAAATACAAAAACACAAGGGGTAAGAAGGAGAAAGAGCTGAGGAACTACTTCAGAACAAGGATAGATAGATATAGATATCTAAACTTGTCCACAACACAGAACACAATATATGGTTATACTGCATAACAAAATTACAACTGAAACCAACAGCAAATGTTCTAACAACAATACATCATACTTATACAATATATACACAACTGAACAATAACAAACCCTTAATATGACTCTGTCTCTACATGACTCCAAACACATATCATGATATATGGACTAAACACTAAGTCTCCCTGATCAATGAATCCCTGGTTTACACACAAGCATGTGTGTGTGTGTGTCTATATATATGCACAAAGCCCCACAGACACAGCCAGGTGATTCATCACTGGCTGAGGAGAGCATGACCTCCAAAACCTCAGAAGTGACCTATGACCTCTTCAATATGACCTTTCCAAAGGGTTGCTGTAGATTTATCAAACAACATAATGAGCATTAGAACCACAATCACTCTCTAATGTTCAGCTCACTCCCAGAAAAAAAAAATCATAATATATAGGCCAAATAAAAACACCACCACCTTGTCAGCTTTCCACAGTGACCTCCCACTTCAACATATTTCACCATTTTCTTATTACAGCTGTCAACCGACATTGTCTCTCAATCTTGCACTCCTGCCCTGCTGCCTTACTCTTTATCTTTTCCTTTTAGACGATGTCTTCAATTCCCCCGTCCTCGTCCTTGTCACATATCTCTCACACAGACACACACGCACAGTCCATGGCAGTCACTCATGCCTGATAGGAAACTGGTCAGTGTAAACCAGCTGCCATCGAGTATAATGCATTGCTGTGACTTGGGTCATCTTGCTGGTGAAACAGACCAACAAAGCTATGATGGTATTATTGACATCTGTTCTAATTAACAGCTTGGAAGATCTGTGTGATAGACCGTCATGACAGTGTTGTATCAACAGCTGAGCAGTTTTGTTTATCACTTGGTGGTTTAAGGCCTCTCAATCTAATCTTGCCCATCCTTGGATACACAGCCTGATTAGCTGGGAGAGGTATGATTTTAAGTGTCACCGATTCAGCTTCCATCTTTTTAACGGGGGAAAATGGATGGTTGTATTCCTGCGGTTAAATTGTTTGGTCTGAAGCTATACTCAAGACGTAGAACACAGCATTTTCCCTGTCATGGCAGGATGTTTTCACTTTAATACCAAAGTACATACAGTATACACTTGTGATGTGTGTGTTTTATCAAAAAAAAAAAAAAAAAAAAAAAAAAGTTATATATAAATGACAAAGTCTGGAATCATTATCCTACAGTATCCTACAGCAACTGTCTTTTGAGATGTAAAGCCTCTTCCGTCCTTTTCCAGCTGTTCAATTCGAGTGTCAGTAGCGTCCAAATCTCTTAATAAGACATCAGTGTTTCCTGGGAAGTGTAAGAATCGCGTGACAAGTCCATCAAAAGTCCCCCCCACCGAGGGATTTATCAGCCCTTCATTCCTTTAAAGCTCACACAACATCAAGACTGATTTGCCAGAAGGAGAGAAAACAGTTAACATGAAACACTGGTAATCCTGTCGTATTATAGTGAGCTGATGCATACACTGTGCTATGATATCTTCTTGCTCTGGTTTTCCTGTCAGTCTCTGTGTGCAGTCTAATATAAGTAATAAAATAATAATAATAAACCTGGTGCTATAACAATCATACAGCTCATAACTATTACAGAAATCCAGTTGTAAATATCTGTATTTCATGGTGCATTGAACTACTGTTTAGCCAGTGGTTATTTTTAATGAAGAAAAAACAAAACCAAAGTCACTTATAAAAAAGAAAAACTTCCAATTCCAATTTAAAGCCCATCATTAATGAAGGGCAATCACAACTCCAAAAAAAGAAGATAAGAAATAGTTTTAAAGCTGCAATTGTCTAACCCCTATATTCCAAAAATGTAAAAATCTCTTGAAGCAACCAAAGTAATACATATGATTCCCTGCACTACTTTTTAAACTTAACCTTTTACCATTTCTTCCTTCAAGTCAATTATAGATGGCTGGTCCAATATATAGACTCAAACTTCCACAAATGTCTAAGGCCCTAATCTAAAACTGCAAAATGAGACACCATAGTAGAAAACATATAGGCCGACGATTTGGCTTAAATTTTAAATATGACTGACTTGATTGTGGTAAGAGATTTGAGACATTTTCCCCACTCTTAAAATTCATAAGGTGATGACCTGACTTTCTTACTTTTTACCCATATATTATTTCCTACTTTTCAGTCTTATCTTTGTCACATTCCTTTAGAAGTTGAAATGGCCAACATGATCACCGAGTTCTCCGATATGAAGAAGAGATTCTTTAAAACCCCTCAACCAAACTCAAACTCAATCCCTTTGCAAAATACAGAATTTAACTTGGGATTCAACTATGGAAACCCAGTTACTCGCAAAACACCAGGGCGAAAGGTCCCTCCTTTATCTTCAATCCTATATTAACTTGGCCTCTTATGGCTTAAATCCACAATCGGGGATCAGCGAAAAGGCTGGAGCACAGTAGGGTGCCTTAAGAGCCCAGCCGTCTGAACGGATGAAAGGCGGAAGCTGTTTGTGATTGCTGCTAAGGAGGACCTTAGAAGGACAGCAACGATGTGACAGGCTGTGATTATGCAGCCATTTATTTCAGGGACCACTCATGCACACACAGCCCCAGAGTAAAACACAAAAATAAGGACACTGAAGAATACCAGTTTGTTTTCCTGCAGGCTTAAGCCTTATGTGGTTTGGGATATAAGCTTGTATCACAGAGGCAAACATAACTGTGCATTTCCTTGCTATTCCTAAATATCTAACAATTCCTAACCCCCTACATACATCAGTGCCAAAATATCTATACTATCTACTACTATCTGCTAGTTAAAAGGCTGTCTACAGCTAATTATTTAATAATTACCTATGCTAAAACACCTTTAAACACCAGTAAATAAAACATGGGAATAATTGCCTTGTCCAAGTCCTGGACACATTGCATTTCAAGAGTAATAGTTCATAAGTATTTAGAAAAGCCCAATCTTGTTTGTGCAGTAACATGTGGTAATAGTGGTATAAACATACTAAAGTAGAGAATAGAAAAACATTATTACATAAGTGTACAGTAATTACTACAGTAATACATGAGTACTTACTTGTCAAAAGTACTTTATTACATGTGTGTCTGTGCTTTCAAGCACAAAAATCTTTGAATAGCCTTTATTTTTGTCTCTACTACACACCTGTAAAGTTTCCTGACTGCATCTTGTGCACTTGTTCTGCTTTAACAAAGTGTGTCCACAGAAATACACTGAACAAAGTCTAAGAACTGGCTCTGTGGTAGTTTCCACCACAATAGGTGTCGCCAGGACCAGATTTTGCCATGATATAACACACACACACGCACACACAAACACACACTAACTCACAAGGTGAAGACAATACCAGCAACACAAGCACAACTGGCAACAGAATCCAGTTGGATGAGGAGAGAGGTTGTTGGCTCATGCCTTTAGTCCAGTACTGTGAGCAGGCATACATTTTAGCCACATACACACAGTCAGGCTTGGATACCCATACTGTGGTGAGCCATGCATTCAAACCCACTTTGTAGAGCAGATGTGACAGGTTGTTTGTGAACAAGAATTCGGCAACCACAGATTTCCACATGCACAGGCTATACACACACACACACAAAGTACACTCTGCATGTAAGCATCAAAATGCACATACAAATGTGCTATAGCATGGAATAAATCACAAAATATATTGAACCAAAGAAGCCTGGAGAAGCTCAGACATCGGCTCGACCACAAAAACTGTCTGAAATAATCACAACTGCAATTGCTGCACTGGTTGAGAGGTCTGCTGCTCCTCTAATTATCTCTATCCATGGCACCCTCTGACTGCACCTAAAGGCAATAACTGCCCTGTCTGTATACTTGTGTGTGTCTAAGTGTGTGTGTGTCCAGCATATTTAAAAATAGTGTGGAATCAGGCAGTGGCTTAGAAGACTTAACTTAAAGTATTTCTATTAATTTCAATTTCTTGTGACCACAATGTAAAATATGATTTCAATTAATCAAATGTTTTACATATGAATGAATTGTACACTACTGATTGTAAATTGTTGAAGTAAATTCTAAGGAGCATTTAAGATTAAATTGCAGTCGACTCCCTACAGAGACCTGAACTTTAATGGCTTATTCAGATTCCATGTTCCATGTTTCATGGTTCCATGCAATGTCGATATTAATGATCTGTCCCAATTGTGACCAGATATTAAAATAACAAACTCTTTTATGTGACATTCCATTGCCAGGACCATATAAAATAGTTTTCACTGGCTGCAGAAACGCGAGGACATAATACCTGGTCTTTCAAAGCCGACAGAAGCTGATAAAAGTCAAGTCTGTTAGGTACAGGGATTTAAACATTATTAGCCTTTCATCACATTACATTCATCCCTTCTGATGCCTGCTTTGCCTATCACCTTTCTGATAAACAAGCTTAAAAAGGGTAAGACTGTTACTTCACTTTCAGCCTTCCTCACGTAAAATTGGTCCTGACTGTTTGTGTATTGTTGACACTGAATGTCTTCGGGGTTAATCAGAGATAAAAGTACCAGAATCTAGCCTGAGAGCAGGAAAGTGATTTCAGGGATAAGTTGGTATGGTCCTGAATGCTCAATGCTGACCTGATTATTATAATTATTGTAAGTATTGTTAACAGGTTCATGTTAATGTGAGCTAGATCAAAGCTGGGAACTTTTAAGACTGCAGCCTGGTGAATCATCAAGGTAAAGCTTCAGGCATTGCTGCATCTTGAGTGGTTAATGGTGTCAAAACCTTTAAATGCTGTAAAATTCAGTTGAATAAAAATCATGGAAGTTAAACAGTTATTATTCATCATGAAATATCAGACACATACTGTACTGAGAGGAATTATACAGTGGTATTTAGTGCACACGATGGTACACGGATTTCTATAATTGCCTCTGTATGTGTGAGGAGCACAAAGCAAGGCCTTAAGTCTCAGGGTCTTCACAATGAATAAACCCCAGTCCTTACATTGTTGTGTTTGATGACATCAATGGTAAAGAAAATTTGTTTTTCACACCAAATCAAATTTGGCCTTAAAGAATTTCACCTTGCCATTACAAGATGACAGATGAAAGCAGGACAAGACCATGTAAAATACAGAACTAAACTAAAGTGCTAATAACCTGCTTCATGAAGTCTGTTCAACTCTGTGGATGGTGTTTAATCTAGAGCTGAAATCAGTCAGCCAGCTCAACTGTAAAATTAAGGGTACTTTCCAACACACTGGTGGGCGCGCACCAGGTGTAAAAATGATACATTGTTTCATTTTTCAGCTAGTACGGTCCACATTCACATGGATTTGTTTTCACTCTGGTCTGAGTGTCATGGGTCGACCTGAACACTGCCTGTGTGAAAACACACTTAGACAAGTGAACTTTCTGGCTTCCCTCACAACTGGCCTGCACCTGCATGTGCACAAAGTCTTGCTGCAGTTGGTTAGTGAAGATCTCAATGACAGGGTGCTTGGTCCTATACTCTCACTTCTTCTTTGGGTTTACCAGGTCTGTGTGGCCACCCCACTCCTCCACCACCTGATCTATCAAAAGGTACAATAAACAGAGAAGCATTCAAAAGTTAAAAAAAACAACAACAACAAAAAGAGATCATGACCTCCCGTGTTAACAAAAAAACACAAAAAAACACCAGAGAAGTAGAGTAGAGTGAAAGTTTAGACAGATGGACCAGCCATGGCCTTGGTGTGGTTCTCATGTGGCCCTGCTCTCACTGAGGCCAATAAATCAAGACACCAGCACTCTACTAACTGCACTCCTCTCTCTTTATATGTATTTTTCCCCTCGGTGTCTGTCAGTCCGTCTTGCTCTCTCTGACTATATTTGTGTGTGTGTGTGTGTACCCCAAAATGTAGGCTAATGCCCTGCGGAACTGACAGATTAAATGCCAATCCCTGGGTTGTACCAAAACCAGCCCCAGGCAGCAAGCTGTGTGTCTGTGCGTCTGTGTTCATATGAGTGTATATGCATGTGCATGCGTGTGTGTGTGTGTCTAGTCAGCCACAAATCCATGCCTGTGTGTCTGCTGGGCTGGGAGAGACATAAAACAACTGCCCTTAGTAAACAACTCTAAAGGTCACTGCAGATTTCAGATTGCTTATACCTCTCTGTCATGTCCCGATGAAAAGGAAACATTTCTGGCCTTACTGTCAGTCACATTCAGAGTGTCAGTTCATTTAAAACTTGCAGTAAGACCTAAATGAAAAGCTCTATGCATCACATGTACTGTAGAAAGACAAGGCTTCGTTTGACCAAAGAGCGATGTCAGACTATTGAGTGATTCTTAAAAGAACAAACAAGACAAATATATATTTATGTGACTGTGAGAGTGAGTGGTGTTTTCTAAGGTCAGTCTCCAATCCATTATTAATGGAGCAACTCATGTCTTGTCAACCAACAGTTCTATCATCTGACAGACTGCAGCCTCAGCTCTCTGATTCTGGGATTTGGAATGAGTTCCCAATGCTCTCGAACACAGGTTGAAAAATTAGGGCTGTGGTCTAACATATGTAAATTTTGTTTCGGGGTAGATTTTCACTTAAAGGTTTTTATTTGCCTGGAATGACCTTTGCCTCTGGTAAATATGTGGTCAGAAATCAATGACATAAAATCACTTGCCCCACGACAGTGGATGTCACACTAATCAGCCGATGCAGGACAAGCAGTATAGCAAGAGCTATACTGCTTGTTCACCATTTGTTACTTGACAATAAATGTGAGGTATTAAATCAGATCTTATACTCTGGGCCTGTGTTTTTTTTTTAAGCTTTTATCAAGTTATATCAAAAAGTTATGATACAGATATTAAGACCCTTCCTTCTGCCTATCACTAAGTGAAAATATCATGTTGTAATATTAACTGTAATATAATATTAGCAAAAATGTCTGCAGTGATTCCTCAGGATAAAAGAAGAGAACATTTTTTTTCACGTCTCTAAAACTAAATCTTTACAGAAAGATATTCTTTTATTCATCTGTTCATTTAAATGATAATTTGTTCATTATTTAATGCTGGAAGAATTAAAAAATGTTACTTTGTGACAAATTGTTGTTAACTAAATAGATACTAATGAGCCTAATCGCAATTAAATATTTTAATCGATTGACAGCCTTTACTGATAAAAAAAAAGAAACTGTGCTTAGATATTTTGGATATTATCAACATATTAGCATATAAGCATGACTAAGACCAAATATTGTCTTTTTGTACTTCAGTGTATCCCGTGTCATAATACACAGTAGAAGCATGCACAGAGTGTATGAAGCAACTAACTTTAGGTCTGTTTTCCACTACACTTCTGGGAGCATGTGGTCTACTATCAAGAGGTCCGAATTGTGAAGAAACTTCCGCCAAGACAACACTGAGCCAACAACAGACTGTCCTGTAGCCGGGGGCCATAATACATATTCACCACCCACCCTACACATCTGTTATAAATACACAGTACAAGCACTGCACATAACACTTTGGACTTCTTCCAGCAGTTCATTCTGTGTGTTGTGTGTCCCTTTTCAATTAACATTAATGATTTTTCTTTCTTATGGTTGGTTCATGAATATTAAAATTGTATTGAAATGAATGTAAATATAATGTGGGAATTGGCGTTTTTTGAAAACAGAAGTACAGAACTCCGACTCGGGTTCTAATTCGTTAAGCATACATTCCCTTGATCATACAAATTACTTGAGACAGCCAAGTGAAGAAATCCAACATCCAATACACACAAACACACACACACAGAGCAGTTTAATTACATGCTGTTGAGCAACTGTTTCTTTAATGCATTCCGCGTTCATTGATTTGAGAGGTCCCTGACACTGAATTACACTATAGATTCAGCATTTCAAACACACGCACACCCAAATATCCATACTAATTGACTTTTTAGCATTCAGAAGCTGCTCTATTAGCAGTTTAGGCTACTTAGTGAGTTCCTGATATAGAAGTCCTGCTGACGGAGTGAACAACAGGACAGAGTATGGCATGAATTTAAAAAAGAAGCTGGAAGGAATCCCATCTCCCACTAGAGATGTAAATACATAGAAATTCAGTGATCGGTGCTGATACCAATGAAATTTAACAATTTGCAAGTGCATGAGAGGCTAACTCACAGACACAGACACACACACCTCCATGTAATCAGCGTACATGTAGTATATTCAATCAATCATCGCAGTGACAGATCAATGGTGTAAATATATTCATTAAAAAAGTCAGTGTTACATTTTGACAGACTACAACAGATGCGAGATGTTGCCACTGACAATCACCTTTCAAACATCCACATTTCAGAACATTATGACAATTTATAAAGTTAAAAACTGAAACTCACCCACCCTGAACTCTGTGTACAGATCTGAATGCCTATGCTTGAGATGCCATGTTAAGTTTGGGGTGTTTCTTCCTTCCATTTGACATTCTCTGTATTTGCATAGTGGCTTGTGGTTGTCTATGACTTACCACTTGAACACTTGTAGGGATATTATACTGCCGCCATTAGCCCCAGAAGAATCACATCTCCGGTACCTATGACATCTTTAGTACCTACGGTGCTGCTGAAAACCATGTACCATCAGTATCTATCGAAATTTGGCATCAACTTAGTAGTGAAGTAGCAGTTCTCCTGACAATTCAAAATGCAACACACGCAGAAACACACACTCGCAAGCTGCCTGGGCATCCATCCACCTGACTACACACACACATACACACATACACACAACTCTTTTTCCCACACACTTGGCATGGAAGCCAACTAAGCCCCAGTCCTCCAGAAGTAATAAACCGTCTTTTCACAGTGTCTCTCGAAACCATGATGGAGGACTGCTGAAAGCCCCTGTGCTCCCATTTCAAACCCCTCAACTCATTTACTAGGACACTGATTGTTACTCCTGTGACCATGTGTTTGTGTGTGTTGGTCGTACATAATGTCCCATATGCACACAGCCATGGGGGACAATTTGTTTTACACACTAACGTACACACATGCACGCCAGTTATATGTGACAGGATGACAAAATGGCCAACAAAATGTTTTTAACAAACACAGGACCTGAGTTCATTCTGCAAGCTAAACTCAGGAAACAGTAAAACACAGGCACCCAACGGTATAGAGTTAATATAAATTGTCATTTAAGGCCGATCTTTCCTTTAACTGGAAACTATAAAAGAGTTTATATCCTCCAACCCTGAACCTCCTTGCTGTGATTATTATTAAAAAAAACTTCCAGCATAGAGGGTGGTCTGGCCAGTCTCCTTTAACACGAACCTGTGTATGCACAACAGCACGCTGAGCACCACCACACAGCGCAGCTTGTTATTGAACACGCAGCGCAGATGTGTCCAAATACCTTTCCAAATAGTGTCAGAGAGGGGAGCTATACACACAAACGGATTAGCAGGCAACATCTGAGGTTAATAAATTATTACTTGTGAATGCCATATCCAATATTCAAACACACCTTTTCCCTTTTTTGTGGAGAACCTTGACAAAAAAAGCAATAAAATCCAGGACAATAGGCTCCACGATGTCTAATCATCAAATATATTCAACAGTATAACTCTTCAGTGATCCACAGCAGAGTGTGTAGTAATAAGAATTTTAAATAAGACAGAAAGATGGGAAAACAAAATTGTCTGTGTATCAACATCTTATCAAGTGAAACATAAAATCTTACTCCTCTTAAACAGGGGGCCTCAGACTTCTCTAGATTTTGAGGCACTGTATTCAAACAGAATTACTAAATAGATGTAAAAACCTTTTTAGGGCCACCAGACAGACGCCTCATCAATGCGTGTGTGAATTTTAAGTGTGTGTGTGTGTGTGTGTGCTCTTGGTACCAGGAGGTGCAGGCACAGAGGCCAGAATGTGACTGAGCGCGAGGCAGCTCGTGTGCCTGCCTCCTCCTCTCGTTCTTTCTCTCTGTCAATCATATGAAGAGAGGCCTAGGAAAAATGAATGCATGAAAAAAGACTAACTTAAGTGGGCATTTGGATTCTGTCTGATCCCGTACCCCCTCATTTTTGTGTCTCCATCATGCAGGCAGCAAGTGATGAAAGGCAAAAAAAAACTTTTTTTCCCCCCCTCCTGTGTGTCCGTGTGTGTGTGCACACAGGCGTGTCTGCTTGTGTCTGGATGTGTGTGTGCGTGTGTGTCCCTCCCAGTGAATAGAGCATTAATTGCATTAGCATTACAGCTGGGTGATTTCCAGTCAAAGAAAAACTCTGGCATCAACAAGGAAGACATTTTCTAAGTCTTGAAGTGTGTTATTATTTTGTGCATTTCAATTGAAAAATTCTTTGCATAAAAATTGGCATGACAGAAAGAGTGAAAGAGAAAGCGAACATGAGGAGACGGTTGAGGCAGAAAGACAGGAAGATTGCACTGATCAAGTTGGCCAAGTAAAATTGTTCATCCTTGAAACTGTAATATTGCATTACGATAAGTTACTCCATTCTGATCACTCAGACATCCAAAATGTAAAATGTGACAGATGATAAATTGCTCCTTTTTGCATTTAGCCTAAAATGCAAATTGTCTATAAGAGCCAACCAACTAAAAAGCCTTCAATTTTTCTATTCATACATGTCAGACAACATGTCCTGTTGCAGCAATGAGGTCATTGAGGGAGAGAGCTTGTCCAAATGTACACAAAACTCGTCACAGCCATATCAATTACAATGTCAAAGAGAGGACCATAAAAGACAAGCAGTTATTTTTTAATTGGTGAAGGGGCTAGTTGGGACGTAATGTATTAATGCAATGCTCTTTGTCCTGTCAGCTGTACAAAAATTTGATAAAGTCAATAGATTGTAAACCTACCAAAACTGGAATAAATCTACCTGCATCTATATTGACTTTTAATATTTTTACACACAATAAACTACATATCTGTTCATGTGGGGGTACATGAGGCTGTGTACACTCTAAATTTTATTGTGATTAAATACAGTCAGAAAACCAACTCAAATACACAAGTGTGTTCGCATGCAGTTCCTCTCATGACCAGCTGATTATCTGGATTTTAAAAAACCCCAATGGATGTTATGACAAATATTTACAAGAAACTCAATGTCGTGTTTGTCAGGCTGCGGTGGATAATAAAAAATTATATCTGTTATTAGTGGATAATATATAATATTAACAGTAAATATGTTCCCGACATATTCACTGAGGTGAAGCTTAAAACCGTCTTCAATAACAAAATTCAACAAATCACCTAGTGACTCAATCTCTCTTGTTTACTCTCACTACCACGAAAGCACACGCCCGCCAGGTGTGTGTTTGCCCCTGATGGAGGGAAATTAATCAAAATGCAAAACAGTTTTGAGCTTAATTTCTCTGTGTTTATGCAGATTTGTGTGCAATTCTCTCTCTCTCTCTCTCTGTATTTCAAGTGTAGCAAGAGACAGTGGAACAGTGAGTAGGTGGGAAGTGACACGGAGCAACAGATTAAAAATGTGCAACACCGATATTCATACAAATACACACACACACACACACACACACGAGTGAGATTTCTCTCAAGCAAAATCTAAATAAAAACCTGCGTGAATGTTAAAAAATAAATAAATAACATACTGCATTTTGATGCAGTATTTTGTTTCATGTTTTGTGTCTTTATTTGCTGATGGGATTAAATGATGTAATTATCCTGAATAGCTGCGTGTTGTCTTTGTGTCTCAAGCTACAAATATGAAATTCTGACTGAATCATATCATTTCACACAAACCTAAATGAAGCTTGTGCATAAAACTTGGTTATATGCATGATCTTGATGACTTGTGGTCTAATATTTCACCATCATAACATGGGTTGTTCATTTTCATCTAATTCTTATGAAGCCTAAAATGTTTCAGACACTGGATGTATTAAAAAAAAGAAATAGAGGGTGTATTTAGTGTGTTTCAGTACTTGATTGAGTTCCTGAAGTGGTCCTCTGCTGGGTTTTTAACAGTACAGCTGTTGAGCAACCACAGGTCCGCTTCTGTTGGGTCATCTGTAAAAAAGAAAGAGAGTACACCTGTTTACAGAACATAACAATAAGCCTGTTTTTACAAATTAAGAAAAGAAGAAAGAAAACCAATGTCCAACCGATCCACACACAACCACAAAAGAAAAAGGAAAGCACAGGAATTTCAATCAGCCACAATTAGCATCCTAATAAGCAGAAATACACCATTGGTGTTACAGTTACAAGGGGTCAGCATGTTTTCAGAAAGTCACAAGTACATGGTTATTTTTGAGGTCTTTACAGATTCTTAAAGTTGTCTATTGAAGTATTTTAACTTAAACAGGTAGTACATTAACAGATCTGGAAATTTTTGAGTATGCTCTCATCTCATTTAATTTCATGTGCACATGTGTTTGTTTGTGTCCCTGGTCACTTTGCATGACACCTTGAGATATGGAAAATCATGATTATATTAAATGTATACTAATGTATACTCACTACAAAGCTCTCAAACCAAAATTCATCCACACATACACAGAGAAACACACACAGAGCTTGCTCCTTGCAATGTTAAGCTCAGCTGCTACTCAAGGCGATGGTGGCAGGCTTTGCATGGCACTGCCAGGAGAGCTGTCACACACAAAGGCACACATACTCAGGGGGATATGGCACGGCAGTGGTGGGGAGCTAGAAGCTCGCTCCTTTACGCTACATTGAACCAGATATTTCACTTAGAATCCACTTCGCAGCTGCAGTCAAGCACACACACACACACAGTATTTCCTGCATTAGTTAATTTGATACGCAACCACAGTACTTTTCACACAGCAGGTCCCAGGATGCTGAGAGAGGGAAGATTAGCAGCCACACTACACCTTGCCTTTGGTAAACTCTGCTTCTCAAGCCCTCCTTTCAGCAAAGCACACACACATACACACACACATGCAGTTTTGAGACCTGGGGCTCATTCTTATTCTGAATGAACAATCAATATCTTGGTTGCACATGCTGTTTTACATAAGTAAGATAAATTAAGATGAAAGATCCAGTACAGTGGCAAGAGAATCTCAATAAATAATATCAATGTATCTCCAAGTTTCAGTTAGTTGAATTTAACATTCATTATCCCAGCTTGCCAAGAGTGTGAAATAAACCTGGTGAGGAAAAGTCCAATACGGCAAAAATCTGGAAGAAAAATATTCAATCCACAACTCTTTTAATAATTCAGCACAGAAGTTCAGGCCTTGAGGTGTGTTAGCTCATTGTATCAGACAGTAAGCTAGACCTAATGATGCCTCATAAAAACAGAAGTGCAGCTGCAAGTCTCGTGAAAGCACTAAAACAACATGACTCACTGTTATGAATCTTGTGTTGTGTTGTGTTGTGTTGTGTTGTGTTGTCTTGTTTGTCTTGTTGTGTTGTGTTGTAATTTGGGACAGAATTATAAATAGAATTCCTAAAAATACAGAGTAATCCTGAAGCTACAACCAAAGTGTGTGTGTGTGTGTGTGTGTGTGTGTGTGTGTGTGTAAAACAGAGAGAGAGAAAGAGAGGGGGACAGGGGGGCAAAATAAGTTCAGCTGGCAAAAGGTGCCCATTATGACTACCTTTATTTGTCTAGGCAACCAACACACACACACACACACACACACACACACACACACACACACACTAGTGGGAGTGGTCTCAGCTGTGTGGCTGCTGTCTCCTCACTGTCCCGAGGGAGGATTTCCAGACCAACAATAACAACCTCTCCATCAATTTAACACACACACACACACACACACACACACACACACACACACACACACACACAACTGACTGCACAGTACAAAACATCTGCAAAACAATCCTATGTCAGCACTACAGTACAGTAAAAGAACTACGGCCAACAGCAGAACAAACACGTGCTCCAGTTACTGTTTGGATATTTCACTTTTAAAGCTTGTTGAACTGTATTGAATTACCAGCGCAGCTGCTTCTTATATCTATGCTAATCAGCTTACTACATTTGTATTAGTTGATTAATGATTCAGTCTGTGAACTGTTACTCTGAAGTAATGGTACTAGTAGTCAGAATTGCACTACGAGGTAACCTTTGCATCTCTTTCAAATGTTTTTTGGTATGATATTTAAGCAGCTGTGTAGTCTATGAAAGTTAAAACTATAGTTGACAGTACATGACTGATAGGTTATGTCAGCAGGATATTAAATACTGATGTCATAATTTAAGACAGCACTGACGTTCTGCTTACACACAACACGTGTTATACAACAAGCTCTTGTTCACATGTTTTTCAAAATCCTTTTTGTTTTTTAAATCACTGACGCACAGCAGCCGAGGTCCAAATGCCCGTGCTAATGACTAATTTTCTGGTATTTGTAGCTTTAAACCTCTAAGGCCTTCAGTCCGGGCAGTGACAACAGCAGCAGCTGTTCTTGATCCAGCACCGGTCTCAGCAGATACACACAGCACCAAGTACAACAGTCTGTCCCTGTCCAGTGGCAAAAGGTTTGACTGTCCACACAGTCAGTCCTCAACAGCACGACAGTAGGAGGTCTGTGCCAGTTTCACATTGGTGGCGACCACATGCCCTCAGTCAGTGCCACACTACTGCTGCCAGTGAACTGGGGGTCAAAGCCACCACCAGGGATTGAAATTAACTGAGGCAGAAGCTGCCTTTGGGCTATATCTAAGTATTTTAATTAGAAAGTTCAGTAGCTGATAACCAGCCATGGCTCGTCCCGCCTTGCCGCTGCCTGGAGGCAGGTTTCTTGTCACAAGGACAGGCTACAACTCCACCCTCTTTGGACTGTAGAGGGTGACAGCGGTTCTTGCTCTGCTCCAGTGGAAAACTACCTGTGCCATTGTGCCAAGCTGGCTGAGGCTCCAGAGCAGGACAAAAACTGGTGTTGCCAGCTGCAGTACATACAGCACCTTTGAATGACACAACTTTCTAATATAGACAATGCTGCAAATCTCTCTCAAACCCCCACAAGACTTCAAGGCAGCAGGATGCCTGACACACAGAAAATTGCAAGCCAAATTTGGAGCACCTGTACCTTGCACTTTAACGTAATTTCATATGGTCACATTTAAATGAGCTGAAATCACTGGATGTTTAAGATGTGAAAACTTTATCCTGTGGTGGATTTGACACCATTTGAGAAATGAGAGTATGATGCTGACATCCAGAAATGACATGAGAAGCCATTCATCTTCACAGTTGCCGCCACAAGTTAGTGCCTGGACACATTCTTATCCCTCCATGAAAATCAGTTAGCGAAATAATACCACAGTCTGGGGGCTGAACTGACAATAGCTGTCACATCCTCGGTGACAGTTGCATATACCGGGTGAACTTTATCTAATTTGAAATTTATCAAGACCTAACTGCCATCATCCATGTCACAGAAATGCACCATATTGGCTTTCATTAGCAACAACTCAGACTCACACAGCAGTGGTAATGATGATGGCAGAGCATGTCTAAAATGCAGTTATCCAATCATTTAAATGTGAAAAAAATATGAAATATATTCATTAATGGGTACGAAAGGCAGTGAAGAATGTACAGTGAAGAATGCACAAGGATTGCAATTGCAAGGACTGCAATTGCTATGGTACTTAGAGAACAGATCAGTTTTCTTTATATTGTAAATGAATATTCAATGGCAAAAAATATTTTATGTTCTCTTTTTCAAAGTATAGATAAAACAAATTGAATTCTTTTCAACTTGCTAACCGTGATAGGAACTGCACAAAGTATAAAGTCAGATTACTGATCGTTCAGTGTAACTTAACATTCTCCACTGTCAGACTCTGCCTGTGGAGAGGACTAACTTTTAGGGAATATGTTATTAATTCATGGGTGCTAACGTGTTTGTGCTGGTTCTCCACAGCATGAGTGTGGGAAAG
This sequence comes from Caranx ignobilis, assembly GCA_021432705.1. Taxonomy (NCBI): domain Eukaryota; kingdom Metazoa; phylum Chordata; class Actinopteri; order Carangiformes; family Carangidae; genus Caranx; species Caranx ignobilis. Next base: position 2,192,082 of record MU270012.1, on the reverse strand, counting down.
TAGACCAAAGTAGCCCTCAGTGACTCAGCAGTGGCCATAAAATTCAGACCACACACAAAAAAAAGCTGCTCTTGGGAAATTTCTGGAAAGTTAGATTTGCATAGGATTTGCATAGGTATGAAGGTGCAGCCAATGGCAGGGGTGGGATCAGGTTAACTTTGCATATCATGGCCATCAGGCAATTATGTTACTGGTTGTTGGAACAGAATGTTCACAGACTGTTGATTTAGCTTTTGTCTGATAAAGAAAAGACCCAGAGGGCGAGGCAAGCATCCTTGTAGGTGTAGGTGTGTCTGTGTGTTGCAAAATGAGTCTATGTTAGGGTTACATTAAATCTGCTGAAAGTCAGGAGGAGTTCAAAGGAGAGGCTAAGAATATTTCTACTCTGACATCAGTTTTTAAGCCAAATGAATTCTTAAATCACCTGAAAAAAACAATCACCTGGAATCAATTATGATTTGAAATGTTTGAAATTTTTTAGATGATGTACACTTATTTCTAAATGTAGGTATGGATTTAACACAGATCAATTGGCTATAGTTTGCCTGATGCATTATCAATAAGAGAAGAGTACAGATCATTTTACCAACTCCTCTCACATGGAATCAATCACCAATTGGCAGCTATTCATAACCATTGTGAATTGGTAATATTGTCAATTTAAAAAAAAAAATACACTGTGATGATTTTCAGACAAACCAAAAAGGACAGCTGATGTTACATTTCAAAAGACACATTCATCCAAGTTATGAAGAATCCTGACACAGTTCACGAACTCATGCTTTTTTCTTATTGTATGATGGCTGTAATTGTAAAGGTAGTGGTGGTGGCAGTAGTACCTTTTCACCTATTAATGTCTCAATCTCTCTCTCTGGTACACACAAGTACACACACACACACACACACAACACACCTGCAATTATGACACACAGTCTGTATCCTGCTGATTGACCACAACAACTGACCCTATACATTCCACCATTCAAACAGCTGACCCCAAGATACATAAAAGGAAAACTAGAGTTACCTCCCCTGTAGTTGCACCCCTCTGAGTTAAGTTACAAGAAATATAGTCAATAACCTCTTCCTGAGTAACAGCTTTGAGGAGTGACCAGACAAGCATGGGAGCTGGCACTGATATCAAATATTGTGACTTAATCATGTGTTAAATTGTGTCATAATTACCTTATGAATTCATAAGCTATAGCCAAAAACATGTTCTGTGAGATCACAGTGACCTCGACCTTTGACCACCAAAACCTCATCTGTTTACCTATGATTTCAAGTTCCCTCAAGGGGTTACTGAGATATTGCATTCAAAAGAATGAGATGAACAGGCAGAGAGACAACTTGAAAAATGACCTGTGTGTGTGTGTGTGTGTGTGTGTGTCAGTACAGTTATGTCTCGATTTATATGTATGTGTAGAAAGATATATAAGGTGTGTATGGTGGTGTGCCTTAGCTCATTCTTCTAAAACATCACCACTGACTGACCGTAATGATTAAATCTAATCCAGGAGGTTATCTCGGTGTGTGAGTGATCTTCACCTCAAATTCCCCACGCAACCAAATCATACAAGAGCCTGGGATATTGGAAAGGTGGCACCTGGGGTCAGCGTGTGTGTATGTGTGTGTGTGTGTATGTGTGGGTTATGTGTTTGTGTACACATATGCACATGGTCATACACAGAGAAGAGGAGGGGGTTATGGGAGCAGGTGCATGCACCAAATAAGTGTGGATGGAAAGATGGACAAAAGAAAGAGTGGGATCGAGCATCAGATGGCTACTCGTGTATATAAAAAGAAATAAAGCAAAAAGGATTAAAGGAATAGGTAGGAAAGACAGGCATGGCAGAGGGTCATCCTGAGAGAGGAACAAAAGAAAGGAGTGAGCATGAAGTGGAGGCAGGTGATAGTCAACACCCAAACATGGTTTTTAAGGATGACCAGCAACCAAGCAGCAATGAGTCAAAAGAGACAGAGCCTGACAGAAAGGACAAGAGATGTGCAAGAAGAAAGGAAGATGAAGATAGAAGTGGAGGGGTGGAGGGGGTGAGAGTGGAAAGGAATGAATAGGAGGATAAAAGAAAAAGGAAAAGGACCTCCAATGAGAAAGAGAGTGAGGGTGTCATCAGTAAAACTGAAACACTTGTTTTATGAACAAACATGCAGTTTATAGGGTTTTACGAGTTTTAGGTTCTAGGTTTCTGCTTCGAAACCAATAAATACATATTTTTGTTTCATTTAAAGCTAGAAAGTTACATATTCCGCTAGATTTGCACATTTCATCTGTTGTCAATTTACCCACAGGTGTGTGCAACAACCCACAGAGAAACCGAAATGAGGCTCAGCTGCAGGGTCAGAAAGCAGAGAAACACACAAACAATAACAGGCAGAATGGGAATAATTTCCCTGAACTCCCATGTAACCACTGTATGCAGATGTGCCAATTCACAAATGCAAACTGAAACTGTAAATCCATTTAAGCTGTTCATCACAAATACACAAAATAATGTCAGCAATGTAGGTGAGAAGCAGCGAGAATTTAATTTGTCTGTTGCCTTAGTAGTAGCTGTTAAAAATGATCAAATATCTCTATAAGCTGCGACACACAATCACAATTAAATGCAAAACTTCATTCGCAACTGCACATAAAAACATGACATGAAGCATAGAAAGTGAATTTGGAGTGTTACACTGGACACAGGGGTCTTTGTTCATCCTCTGCCCATGGTACAAAAACATTATTTTTTTCATATTATTCTTAAAATGCTGGGAATGCAGGCTTCAAAATAAACAAAACAAGCTTGCAAAGGAACGCTTCCTAAAAAAGTGAGACTGGATACCTAAGGTCAAGGGAAAGGCAGTATACATAGGGCTGCTTTTAAAGCCCAGACGTTGAGTTTCTCCATGTCTTTGGTGACAAGAGACCACAGAAGGAAGGCGCTGTCACCTAACAAAAAAAAGCATCCATGCTAGAAAGCATGGAGGTATTCAGTCTTCATTTTCTCCAGTGGCATAGGGAACTATAGGCAGCACAGTGGTGCATATTTAGCACTATCACTACAACTGTGCACACAATCAGCAGTGTATAGATGATGGAGGGACAGATCTTGAAATGTGCCATACAGCACTGGTAAGGACAATGAATGAATGTGTTCAGATCCCCTTGGTGCTGGTGTCACATACTGTCATCTGAACTCCACTGTTTCATAGTTTGAATTAGTCCCGGAGAGGAAATGAGAAACATACAACCACAACAAGAAACAAAGAAAGAGAGGAAGCTAAACTCCCTGGAAGCAACACAGGATTATATCATTATTGTACTGATGTCACATCAATTGTCAGAAACACTGCTGTAATAATATACATTACATTCTGTCTGGTTGCACGGCAAGATTGAGTCCAATAAAACGGAATACTTTCCCAAAAAAGAAACCCTGTTGTTGTCTTTGCATGCTGGTAAAATCCTGTCATGGGCAAATGTCACGTCTAAATGTAATAGAGCTGCCACCAGTGGATTCAGAGTCAGCCGGGGACAGGATGGTATTTTTCTCTCAAAGTGTATAAAATACATTTTAAGAGGTATTTTCAAAAGGAGTGAAAAATGGTTTTCAGAGTTGTTTCAAATAACCATATTTTACTGGAGACACCAGAGTATAAAAAATACAAGCCAGAGGCAAGGTGAGGGTTAAGAAGAGATGGTGTAATTCATACAGCGTTGTTAAGCTTCTGTCAGCATATCCATACCTGACATTTTACCATAATATCCTCAAACCACCGTCGCTCTTTTACTCCCTCTTTTCCCAGAGTAACTTTTTTTCCTTTAATCTATTCTTTTCTCCTTTTCATTTTCCCCACACTCTTTATTTTCCCTCCTCTCCTCTGTCTCATTTATGCACCATATATTACATCCACTCGCTCTCTCTCCTTTACTCCCTCTTTCTTATGTCATTTGCAAACCTCTGGTTGTCACCACTTTCTTTTCTTACCCAATTTTCTGCATCAAAAGTGTCTCATTCTCTTTTTGCTCCTCTCTTTTTTTTCAATTTCATCTGCACCACCCAACCCTAACATTAACCTAGGACTTTTCTTCCTTTTTATTTTTCCAACTCTCTCTTAAAATAAGTGCTCTCAGCTGACTCAAAAAGGTAATTTCCTGTTTCATTTTTACTTCATGTGAGAATTGATATGGTACAAATGTTGTCAAACATCTTAGAGACAGCAGCGGAAAAACACATCAAAGTTGTGGTTTGCTGTAACTTTCAAATGCTTCAATTTTTCCTAATTGTTGCATTCACATAAGGTCAAAGTGATAGAAGTCCCTCCTGAAGAAATCATCTAGTCCCAAAATTCATCCATGTGATTTGCAGACAAGATGATTCGCTTGTGTGTTTCCTGTAGATTTAACAGCAAAACCACCAAATGCAATAAAAAAGCAGTTATACACTCCTTGAAAAAAGTTCGGAAACATTTTGTTCAGTCAATCATTTCTCCGCTTTAATAATACCAACTGGTGTTGTATTTTATATCATCGGAAAGCCAGATTAGTCAACTTTACAACAAGGTACAATTTGTAAGGATCGTACATTCGTGGAATGAGAAACACAGCTAAACGTGTGGGTAGCGCCCAAAAGAAAATGCCAAAATCCCCAAAACAGAACTTCTCATCATTAAAGGCAGCCTCAATGCAGTGAGATATTGGAATGAGATTCTAGAGCCAGTGGCGATCCCATATCTCTAAGATCTGGGACCTAACTTCATCCTCCAGGATGACAGTGCTCTCCCCCACAGAGCCAGGATCATCACAGAGTACCTCCACAGTTTGGGAGCTGAGAGGATGGAGTGACTTGCCGTGAGCCCAGACCTTAACCCAATTGAACACTTGTGGGATCAGCTTGGGTGTGATGTACGTGCTAGAGTGATCAACACAAACACGCGGGTTGACCTTCAACAACTCCCAGTTGAGGAATGGGAAGCCATCCCACAGCAAACTGTTACCAAACCAGTGACCATCATGAGGAGGAGGTGCCAAGCTGCTGTGGCTGCGTATGGATCTTCCACATGCTACTGAGGTTCCTGACAGTGTAAAATGAAAGTGTAACAATATGTATGCTGCAATACAGGTATAAAAGCAAACACTGTTCCATAAATATCAGGTTAATCGAAACACTGCCACCGTCATCTCTATGATTAAAGACATTTATGTTGATATCATTTCAGTCAAAAATGACACAGCAGGTACTTTCTTGCACTGTGGAGCTCCCTTGGTCATTACTCAACAAACAGATTTGTTTTTCTCCCTGTCGGCGGAGTATTTAGCATTTTTAGTTCTCAAAGATTGTAAAGCATCCTGCCTGGATTTTTCAGGCAGTTCAGGAAGTTCACTGAAGTCAGATCTTGTATATTTATGTAGGAAAAACAGCTCTGGAGACTCTCTGCTTTCCAAGCGCTATAAACCTTTCATGTACACTTCTTTAATTCCCTCTCTCTTGATGATAGACATATATCATACATAACCTCACTTTCACTGCTATCACGGTGGCTAGAGTATCTTATTTTTCATTTCCGAACTATACAAGTTCTCAAACTTTCTTTGACATTCCCTCATCAGCTATACATACACCATGTAAATTATATCTGTCCCTAGCGGATGAGGAAAATGTAGCTGTGCTGAGGAACAAGGCAACAATACTGAATAGTGGTTGTTTGTACAGTAGCTGTCTATCAAATTTGGATGGTATTTTCCATGCTGATTTTTTCCACTGTATAAGTCCATTCAGTCGTTTCCCCAAGACGTAGACTAAAACAAAGTAACTGAGAAACAGAGATGTGCAGATTTTCCAGAGCTCAGAAACAGATCTATGGTGTCTTTCATTCCCCTCTGGTCTTCAGCCACTGTCGATGATATATGAGGGCAAAGGCAAAGACGTCTGGGTGTGTGTGTGTATTTGTGAGTGTGTGCGTAAGTAAGAGAGAGAAGAAGCAGACAGCAGCCCTAGGGGTCAATATGATGCTTCTGGTGCTTCACACACAGACCACACCATGACCCACTTTCCAGCCAATCCCACACACACCACTACATGTCCAAACATGCACATATGCAGGCACATGCACACACACACACAGTTACACTCCTCTCCCTTGTTATTTCTGCTTGCTCCCCTCCATCCATTCCACCCTCCATCTAAACACATCATCTTTCCTCCTCCACTGCCCCCACCACTCCCCATCCCGCCTCTCATCTACACACACACACACACAAAAACACACAGGACATGCTGACCTTGGGATACCGAGCAGTGGTGGTTTATAGGGGTAAGCATGCTGGGGCAAAGGGGTAGCTTTGGGGTGAATGGATACACTTGACTGAGCTAACAAGCTCTGTATGGCCTTGCTGGCTGATCGCTTGACCGGAGAGCTGGATGCCAGGCTGACTAGCTGGGAGGACAGGTGGACTGGAGGGCAGGGTGGGGCACTGACCCACTCCACAGTGTTGTATATCACAATCAAGTCAGATACAATGATCACTGTCACATAAACTGAGATTTGCTAGGACAGATAGTGAGATCCAGTGAAATTACCTAACTACTACGTAACAGTGTTTTTCCACCATATGGCACCAACTACTCTACTTTTGGTACCAGGTACTTCTTCATCGACTACAGATAGTATCCCATCAATGTGTTACTATAGCAATGACACACAAATTTATCATGACATTATTTTCAACATGACACATACATGAACACTGAGGTTACTGAAGAGATACCAAACAGAGACACACCTCCCCATGACCACATCTTAGTTTTGTGAAATGCCACACTAAAAAAAACTCAAAACAAACACATTGGTGAGAAGAAGACACAAGTGAAACAGTAAAACTAAGGTGGATAAATACATTAACTGAAGCATATAGGTGGTAGAATTTAAGGAATAGGAATGCTACTTCTTTATTATTAAATGACAAAGTCTCTATTATGATGACTAATAGAGGGCACTGGTAAACAGCCCCAAAAGTAACAGCTACATACACATACATACACAGACACACAGACACACACACAGCCATTCCCAAAGCATGTGAGGTGAGGAGTGACAAGTTGGGTATGTCTGACTGGGACAACAAGACGGATTCCCAGCTGACAACATTTCTGTCTAAAAGGTTTCCTGCTCCTAAGGGAGTGCATGTAATTTAAATGTGTGTGTGTGTGTGTGTATTTGCCCTACTGACGTGGCAAATTGTGAATGGGCCTTAGAGGACTTACGAGTTTCACCTCCAATCACATTCTACAAGAAAGCCCTCAGACAGGCACACAGTCACATACACACAAACGGTAAGACACACGCACTATTGTGCACACACAGAGGGGGCCTTGGGGTTTTGGCGGTTGGTCTATCTGTCTAACAGGGTGAGCAACTACTCAGCCTTGGATGATAATGCAATCAACTGTCATTAATGGGGCCAGTGACTGCAGCCACACACACATACATATGCATACAATACACAACACCTGTCAGTCTCATGTAAAGAAGTGCAGACACTGCCATAGAAAGCCGTGATATTAAACTTCCACCAACTTCATGATACATTCCTTATATTTATGAGGTGAGTAGCACATCAGTACATATTAATCAAATCAATTTGGGTATCAACAGGAAAATAATATAACCATTTTGATAATCAATTAAGTCATTATTCAAGCAACAGCCAGGAAAAATCATTCTTAGGCTGCAGCTTCTCCAATGTGAACAGCTGCTATGTTTCTAAGTCACATGTTGTAAATCAAACCTCTTGCGGTTTATGCACCTGAGGCACTTGAGAGTTGTGATTGGTATTTTTACAGAATTTTTGTCACATCATGGATTAACACATAAATTGCAAAAAAAATTAATGATGATTAGCAGTGGCCAATAATAAAAATAATACTTAGATGAGGCCCAAAACATAAATCATGAAAGCACTCAGTTACAATACATAAAATAGGATACATGCATAGTGACAAGCCAAAGCACTACACAAACAGAGAGAAGCAGACGAGCACAATCACATGTTCCAGTCTCATTGGCAGTTAATTTTCTGATGCAACTACAGAGCAACACCAGTACAGAACTGGAACTGAGCGCCTCATATGACTGTTATTATTTATTACAGTATGAGTGCAGGTTTGGTGCGACAGGTTGATGGTGCTCCCGCTGCTTTTCTTTTCCCCCTTTAAATTCTATAATACATAAATGGTGACACAGAGGTTGCACTGGAAGGGTCATCAAACCTGAAGTCATAGACCTATAGTCAATTGGCTGGATGCATAATGTTTTTTTTTATTATCTCCTCTTCTCACTACACACTAGAATCATCTACTGTTTAAACCAAGTCTTATTTATATATATATATAAAAAAAAAAGGTTTTCTGATCAAGAAAGACTGCAGAATCTGATTAGAATTAGACTTTTCCAAAAAGTTGTATCTGTGAATTACTATATGTTTATTCAAGGCATTTTAAAACACATTTGAAATGTGGGCCAAAGATATCCTTAATTAAAATGCCAGACATTTAACACTGACAGAAACATTGCAGTGTATGCATATTTTTCCATTTTGGACAGACATTTCAAAATGTGTTGCTGTCATGAGTAGAAAATGCCAACTTAATAAGGATATAAGTCCTAAATAGGGAGAAAAGAATGAATGTTCAAATTTATCCGCATTAGCGTGGACATCATCTATGGTGTCTTTTTTTTTTGCAGTTCCTGTCTTTCCCCCTCTCTCTTTCCTGCACATACACACACACACACACACACTCACACACTCACCAAATACACCAGACTGCAGGCCTCTCAGACTCACTGGGGAACAGTACCTCTCCATATATCAGCTTAGTTAAGTGGAAGAAATTCATGGCAATGATTTGTGTAGTATATGCATCATCCAGCGTCTTGTTACAGACAGATATGACTCTATGTGTGTGTGTGTGTGTGTCTGAATACTGAGAAGCAGGGAGTGTATGCCAAGTTAGGCACAGCAGGGGCCCACCACAGCTCTCACACCAACAGTTTGACAACATCTTAGAAACATCTATTCACTCTGGATTTCTCTCCTTGCCTTAACAACTCGGAGTCCATTACAGTTGGAGAGGCAGACAGCCTGACAGAAAGAGGGAGGGAGAGAAACAGAAAGCAGAAGGATAGAGGACTGAGAAGGAAGGAAGGAAGGATTCAAGAGAAAGAAGTTAAGAAGCACAGACATGGAGCAGTATGTAACACTGAAGACCAAAGAAACCAAGAAAAAACAGGGAGGGAGTCTGAGGGAAGGAAAGAAAAGAGGCAGAGGAATATGGAAGAAAGTGGTCTGAACACAAGGGATCCGACAGAAAGAGAGCAAAATAATAAGGGTGCGCAAAGGAGAGACCTAGCATTAGAAGATTAAGTGGCGGTATCTCCGTGAAAAATCGCAGGCAAGCTCAGCTGAAAGTGGAGCAGGGATGATGAATGCAGTGAGACAAGCCAACCGCTAATTTGGATGGCAGAAGTTTGTTTCTACAGGGCCAGGGGCTGGAGTCAATCTGTCTCTCTTACATCTGATTGTAGACACACAGTGGGTGCACCTGGGTCCAGACAAGAGTCCCTCTCCAGGACTAGAAACCATAGAAACAACTACTGAATTGGCAATGCATACAGCCAATTACATATCTGCTTACACTGAGCAACATTAGAGCGCAAGTTTCCATCGGACCAGCGTCTACCACAAGGGGTCAATATACGTTTAAAAGCCCAGAGCGGGAGCAGCTGCGTAACTAAATGTGTCAGGAGATGTGGGAGAGATGTGCGTGTGAACTGGTGAAATAAATACATTTTCAGCTATCAGCTTTCAAAGCAATCACTGTTAAAGACGATAAGAGAGGCTTGTATATATGGGGTGTATGGGGGGGGGGAAGGAAAGTAATGATAAACATCTGGTACTGGATTCCCTGTGATTTTAAAAGTGCATTAAGTGTGATTTATCGAGCTGAATACAGGCAGGGGATGGAAACCAGGCCTAAATAGATTTTTGCCATTACATGTCTCACCTTGCATAGATAGGATGATTTGAAGCCTCAGGTTCATGCAGTAATTGGGGCCAATCACTAGTCTGCAGCTCAGACAGAAAACCATTATGATCATCAGTGCAGGCATGAAAGATATTTCACACAGCGAGAGAGGGATTATTAGAGTCAAGGGCACAAAAGTCAGTGTGTCTGGAAGAAAGAAGGGCCTGGAAGGTTACTGACTGACAGAGTAATATACCAATGATTTCACTTTTACCAAGCACCTTGGAGTGAAACATGACATACTCTTTCACTTCCAGATGGAGGCCAGTCTGACTGTCCTCCCATTATTAACATGGTTTGAAATATGAAGTGAGCATTTTGTGTGGGGACAGAGAAGAGTCAGAACTGACAAAGTGACAGTGGCACGTTCACGATTGCCGAGCCACTGTAATTCAGTTAAGCTCTTCTGATCTCATGGTCTAGGTTTGTGTGGCAAGAACAGAAGAACCAGACTACAGCAGCGTAGGTTCGCCTAAGACACTTCAGGGAAAATTGTAAATGGCTTGGATGGTCAAGTTCCTGCACCATACAAAGAACAGATATTTAAAACGTACTCATTGTACAGTCCAGTTACAATGGAGAAACCTCAGCAAAAATGTATTTTGCAGACACCGTGATAAATCCAACAAAAGTGCCAAATTTTAGGGTTGAAGGTTTGTACTTTGAGGTTTATACTTTATATTTTTTTGGACAAGGATTGGTGTGAAAACATTTGAGTTTATTGATTTCTAATTCTCTCTGTGCTCGGTGACATCATACAATCATTTTAACATGGATGATTCAAACTCTCACATGGGATCAGTCAAAATTATTCTTCTTTTCAAACTGCTTTCGTAACCTGGAAGAATCTGTGTGTGTGTGAGAGAGAGAGAGAGAGAGAGAGAGAGAGAGAGAGAGAGAGAGAGAGAGAGCCTCAAAGTCAACTGTCAAAATCATGCACACCATGGTAACTACAGTCAGTTCCCCATTTCACAACAATAACAGACTAGGCAAATATTGACACACTATTTCTCTGACATTACAAATGTGATTATATTTGCTGTTTGCCCTAGGAGATGGCAGTTTATATTCAATGAGGTGTGTGCCCCTGTGTGTGTGAGAGTGGGTGTGTGGTTGTGTGTGTACATGTTGAATTCTAAGTTTAAAACAAAATAGGCCATGGGAAAAACACTGTGCACACATTAGTGTGTGGGTGTGGGTGTTCTCTATCTCTACCGCCTGTCACCTGGAGGAGACACAAAGAAAGAGAAAGAGAAAGGTAGAAAAAAAAAAGAAAAGAGTTTAAGCCAGCTGTATGTAAAAACTCACCTGTCCTGAGAGCAAAAAACAGATGAATGTGAACTGTAACAGATGGAGCCTGAGCTTTAATAAAAGTGGAGGTGGTACCTGAGAGGCGCTGCCACGGTCTGTGGTCATTAAAGGAACAATAGAAAAGCAGCATTTCGACCTGCTGTTCTTTCTTTGGCAGAGCCATTCACTGAGCGAGCCCGGACAAACATTCTCAGGCTTCTGTCTGATTGTATGTGGTGGACAAATAACCCTACAGTTTAGTTCAGATGTTCAGAGGGATCCAAAAGTCTGACACCACTTCTCAGTCATTCTAATCCTGATTAGAGAAATTCTGCACATCAATTCACAGATTTAATGCTCATCCTCTTCACTTTGCCATGTATAATGTGTTCAGCCCTAGGTGAGCAATTAAATCTGTCTCAGGATTCTGTTATGTAACTCATACTGATATTGTAAAGCCTATTGAAGGTAGTGAAAATCAAGCAACCAGATTCTTAACACTTATCTAGTCGCTGTGCATGACTTTCCTAAACTTGTTGATACTGTGAAAAAGCTCCACATGAGCTTGTCTTAAACCCCCCGCCTCCCCAATATAAGCGCCTTCTGTCTTATCAGTCTGTTTATCAGCTGGAGGAAGGAAAGACCGGTTTTTGTGCAGTGGAAAGCATCGAGCGAGTTTACAAATGTTTGACAGGGAGATAAGGATGTAGCTCTCAGATATACTGCATGTTTGGCAGCAGACGGCAGTGTCTGTTCAAGTCTTTCAAGAAAAGCGGATGAAACACACAGAGAGAAAAACAAATTAATCAAATATTTAATTAAAATGCACAACTGTATGCACTGTTCGGTGCACGTTCACACTGCCTCAGCCCCTGTGGTTAATGAGGTCTGGAAAGTTTAAATAGATATCTTTTAAGGGAGCTCTACGTACAACCGTTTTTCCCCAAAATAGAAAACTTACAAAAACAAAAGGAGCCTTTTGATCAATACTACTGGGACAGGAAGTGCTGATGCGATGTGGGAAATCTAACCAACTGCTCAACCTCAAGCCTCGCACCCACAAACACACACACTATTATTATTTTTTATCTCCAAACTATTGCAGTTTGCATTAAGAGCAGGTTGCCTCAGCTTGTTATTGCAGCTAATAACCCTTTCGCATATTTACGCTCCACATGTAAAGCGTCCTAATTCGATTAATAGTAATAATTAGACCTTCCTCTGCTTTTTTATTTCTGGGTGGAATTGAAACAATTTAGGTCATCTGGCCCCTTATTCCCAGATCCAGGCTGAGGGACATGCAAATCAGATGCAAATGCCACAAAAAAAGTGAAAACTAGTTATGGGCCCGGGTAATAAATACTGAATTTAGCCTCTTGGCATTCCAAAAACAGCCAGTTGGGGTTCATATGCAAATCGTATGCAAATAGCCCAGACGAAGAGAGCTTTTATTTTTCTGATACAGAGAACACTGGGTAGGGGGGTTCCTGGTGGCTTAGTAGGCAGAGGCACATAACATGTCCTTATGATGTTGTGGGTTTGAAGGCAGCTCATGTTGCCATCCCCTGACTCTTGTACTTTAATATTCATTCTCCAACTATCACACACAGAAGAAGGGGCGGAGAGTGTAAAAGCGTGGAAAGCAAGACAGGAGAAGAGATGCACGAGACATTAGATGAGAGGGGGAAGACCAAAGGATAAGACAAGAAGACCGGAGAACGGGAGGCATGCCATGTAATTTCAAAAGTAAACCCCAGATACTGTTCACAGCTGATTAGAGGATCAGTGTCAAGATGAAGGCAGAGGAAAGAATACAAAGACTTTGAGAGTAAGGAATACAATTTGGATGTGGTAAGGAGACGGGTCGAATAAGAAAGAGGAAAGGGTTGGATAGGAGATGAAAAGAAAAAAGGTGAACATACGAAAAAAAAAAGATGACGGACTAGATAGACACGAGGAAAAATAGTTAAGTTGGACATTTGAAAGAGTCGCTATGACAGACTAAGAGAAACATGGCCAGAGAATGGCAGTCAGAGACATTAGACAGAAAGTGCCTTTGAAAGAGTTAGGACACATGGGGGCACATACAGTTTTCTGATTCAGCATGTTAATCAAAAAACAGGAAAGTAAAAATGGATGTTAAAAAAATAAATAAATAAATAAAAGAATCTGAAGGAAGCACACACCGACACACACACAATGCTACATCTCCACCTGCTGTCACACCATATTAGAAATAATCACTATAACTGAAGCCTAGCACTGTGCCCTGACACACATCCCCAGCATTTTCCACCAGCAATGTCACCACATTCAAAATGGACAATGCAAAGCTCTTAATCACAGTCAACACAGCCTTGCTGCTGATGTGCTTCGCACTGTGCGGTGAAAGGAATGTCGGTAGGTAGACTGATGATTAGAGAGGCTCTTCTGCCGAATGTATGTAGGTCTAAACATTTACACACTCACTCTCTCATGAATCCCTAGTCCATCTTACAACCTCTGAGTGCATTTGCATATGCACAAATCAAGATGTCCAGTCAGCATGTTGACATTATGCATTTTGTTTACCTTAAAATTAATCATCTTTTGTGACTGTAATAAACCTGATTGTTCAAATCAGTTCAAACCATTGCCATTGCAGAGACAATGAGTTACAGCATACACAAGTCCAAAAATGTTCAAAGATGTTATGAGAATAGTGATAGCAAAAAATCTCATTGACAGAAAAAGTGCCCTAAATAGACAGAGCAACTGAATGGCAATGACTAAAAAGATTCTGCTACGATTTCTTGACTTTATCCTCTGATTTTTACCAGTCATACTACAATCATGTTCTCCATGCGCTCTCACTTTTCGTTCTGGCCACTCTGGGTGTAGAGTAGTATTTCCACACCACCTCTTAACTGCTAAGCCTCATTAAAAATGCATAATCTCAATCTCCACGTTTCCAAGCCAGCTATTTATTTGAACAACAAAACTGCAGTATTTATTAAAATCTGATTTGTGAGAAATTACAACAGGCATCCCAGTGGATAATCCCATGGAAGTGTTGGAGGCAGCCTAAGGCATCTCTCTGAGCACATCTGTTTGTGCACACGTATACTTGCTTGCATGTGTGCTCCTATGCATCCGTGCATGAATACATTAGCTAGCTGGGGCGGACATGAAGCCAAATCCCAGAGAATTTGCCTCCTAATTAATAAATCATTACAAAATGAAACAATTTAAAGTGTTTTCCATTGTAAATAATTGATGTCTTTGTTCATGGTCTTTGTAAATAATGGGTCTGCTTTTCCCTGTGACAAAAATAAAATAAAAAAAAATAATAACTGCAAATAATGGGACAAAAGACATGAAAATCTGCAGCACTAACACACATAACAGCCCTAAAAAGAGTGACAAGAGCAGGGGTGTATGGGGTGCACACACACATAGACACACACACACACACACATAAAAAGCACACACATTCCCTCCCCTCTAACAGATTCCACTGAAAACAGATGGCATCAGAATTATCTGATGTCCTGTCACTGTCTTTTTATATGCTAATCCGGCTCCTACACACATCTGAGTCTCTTTAATCAGATATTGAGTCAAAGGAGCTAAATCAAGTTGAAACAATTGCACTGCTAATGCACTACAATACACTGAGACAGGTAATCAGATGGCAAAGTATCAATGCACTTGGCTTGGGCAAAGTGTTGAGACAGTATAGATGGGCAATGTTTCCTGCAACATTTTAAGGGATTAGAGAAAGTGTTTCCGTCTTGTGGACACACAGACGGTTGTTTTCAACTTTACACACTGTAGATAATTCCAAAATACTGAGGACAGTGAGCTAAAGGAACAGAAACACTCCAATATTGCCCATTGCCTTTCAAGCTAAAGGAAATGTTGATTTATGGGACTCACTCATGACGTTTAACCCCTTGAACTTGAGATCCAAATTACCTATTTTCAAGCACCCAGTCTCTCTCTCCATTTTCCAAAATATACCATTCAAAGGAAGATAAAATAAATATCCACAAAATTTCATTTTTAAACTGAAGCACGACTGATATGTGACCAAGACACAGGCGAGATAAAGTTCAGGAATATCGGCTTGTCATAACAGTCCTGGTCAGCCATTGATCAGCGATCAGCCTCAGTTCCATGATGACAAGGGTACAGACACATTCAGACCGCAACTGTAAAATAACTTAAACACAACAAAAGATCGAATGAATACTTGTACACGCACACGTATGAGTCAGCAGGGGCCCTCTGAGGACAGATTTATTGAGTTCATCCTTGGAAACCAAACACAGATATACACACACACTCTCTCTCTCTCTCTCACACAGTAATCATCAGATCAGATATCAAAAGGCAGTGTCTGTCTGGAAGATTAGACGAGCCATCTGTCTGCCATGTGGAAAGCCTTGTATTATCAATAAACTTCACTCACTTCTGTATGTGCATGTTTCTTTGTGCTTATGTGTTTGATTAAGCCACTGACAGTGGACAGACAGAAACAGAAGGTAGAATAAGTAACTTATACTAGCAATAAAAATAAATGCTGCTCCCTTCAGCTGACCTTATTATCAGGAGTTTATGTCTGTTAGCTAATGTGTTCTGACATGGAGCAGTATAGTGATTATAGTGACTAAAATGAGCATGGTCATGAGTATTATAGCACTGGCACTGTTGAAAAAAAGGTAATAAAATACAACCTGAGATCATTTCATCAAGTGAAAACATTGCATGTCCCGTCAACAAGAGAACAGCCAAAGTATTCATTTTATTGCTGTGCTGTAACATCTTTCAGACAGTAGACTCTGCAGACACACAGATCACCTGCCCAGCACAGTGCTGTTAAACCAGACACAACACGGCTACATTGTGCTGAGGGATGACAGTGAGCTGCAGCCTGCAGCCTTGCACTCTCCTGTGTGTGTGGTCATGTGACATCACTGAACAAAAAGATCAATTGCCTTTTCTTGCCTTTTTTTCCAGTGACTTTACTCACAAAAAAAAAAAACAGGCTTATATCCATTAACTTTTGTTTCAAAAGCTTTTAGAAGGCTGAAAGATCTTGGGAGCAGCACTGTCACTGGTTCCACCATTGACACATAACAAACCCACGTTGCTCGCCACGCATGCGCTGAGGACACAGTTGCTGTTGATGCTGTACAGCTCACAGTGTTTCCTGTTAATTGACGCCCCCCCCCCCCCCATAGGACGGTCCAACCCGACACCCTTCCGCCATAGCCTGCTAAAATCCTGTGGGAAACAGTGGCTCATGAGTTAAATTAAACACAGTAATCAACCA
This sequence comes from Caranx ignobilis, assembly GCA_021432705.1. Taxonomy (NCBI): domain Eukaryota; kingdom Metazoa; phylum Chordata; class Actinopteri; order Carangiformes; family Carangidae; genus Caranx; species Caranx ignobilis. The sequence continues at coordinate 2,175,387 of MU270012.1, read as the reverse complement.
CAGTAATTGACCACAGGTATAGTGATCATTAAAATTTAAGCAGTAATACTAATCGCCTGGCATTTCCACAGTGATGTAGCATAAAAGCCAGTAACTGATTTGTCTCTAATTGTCTAAGCAGAAATGTGAGGTAACTAGACTAGAAACACACAATGTTAGGACGTAGTATTGTAATTCCTTACTTATTCAATACTGTCCAAACACTGAAACAAACACACTGACCGATTTTAGGGACCGAACACTTCCAAACGACCAGGAAATGACCAGGAAATGACTTGCGGCCAAGCTTAATGCTTATTCAATACACGGCTCGATCTCTTTCCAGGCTAAATGTTACCTGTATTTACTCTCTTACCTTTCCCCCTGTATAGATCTGTACTGCTAATATGACCACAGGATGAGAGAAGAGAGCAAAGGTGAGGAGGAGCCAAGTACAAAAAAACTGAGTCCGAATGTATGAACGCATTATTGGTGGTCAGCGAGACGAACGGTGAAACTAAAGGTCCTGTGCGCACACACAGACACACAAACCTTCAAACAAATTCAACCACAATTATAATTTGTTGACACCCTTCCTTGCCGAGTGCACCGCAGAGAAGCCATTAGGCCTATAACCAATGGACAGACACACAATTACTTATATTTATTCACAATGTCTCTCTGGTCAAGCAAGGTCCTGCCAATGCTTCTAGTCAAGTCATCTGTTCTGGTCGGCAATCAAGGTTACTTTGTCCGATGATGATTCAAAATAAACCCACTGCTCAAATCATCTGCGCCTTTTAAATCCACTTTATCTAATATCTGTGCTCTCACATGGAAATCTAGCACATAGTTGATTCATTTATATGTATGAAGGAGAGATCAGGCAGAGACACATGTAGAATTAATTTATTACAAAGGACGGAAGTACACGTACACACCCAAGCACATGCGCACACACACTGTTCTGTAGTGTTACAGTACTTATGAGGACATTTGAATTCATAACTTAACTATTCCCTGAGTTTCCACTGAAATTTCTATCTGGTCCTCATAAAACTCATAAATTCATGCAGCACACAAACACTGATGCTCACACATTTCTGTGTTCATTCACAGGTAGCCTGTGCTTTCATTTCAGCAGGTGGCCTCATATAAACATCCATCCACACACACACACACACACACACCAATACAGGTCACCCCTGCTTTCTATTCCAGCGGGTGGTCAGCAAGTAATGGCACTGATGGCTGAGCATTGGACACTCAGACAGAAAGCAGGGGTTATCTTCCAAAATAACACAAAAAGGACCAAAGGAAAGAGAGGGAGAGAGGCAGCAGCCTCAAAGGGGGCCTTTAAAAGTCTTTTACTACATGTCCTTGAATGCCTAACTCTCAATTTCTTCGCTTTTTATCCATGTCACCCACACACATTCTCCACCCACACCAACAGCCTGGCTTGCCACATTAATTACTAATGTCTTTCAAGCTTTCATTTTGTCTTCATGAGGGAAATTAGTTGTGTTTTTCTTGTTGAGTCAAGATGACAGGGAAAACAAAGAGGAGAGGACAAATTAGAAGTGGGAAAGACGAAAAAGTCTTTTTCAGCTTGTAAAATAACCGACAAGCTAATTATTCAAAAACAGAGAATGTGACAATGAGTTGTCAAATGTCAAAGAACATAGATCATTTCACTTTGGTCCGTTTAGCTCTACTGTCAGGAAGCCAGACATAACATTGCACTGTTTGTCCTCCAAGGGAACAGAGCTAAGTGATTCCCTGACATTGCTCCACTGAATAAATGAGGACACATGCTGTAATTGTACAAAAACAATGACATTTTGAAATTAGGCCAGTTTATATGTCAATAAAACTCCATTTGTCCTGTGGTGACCCTAATTAACACATTGTTTGCCCTCTCTTACATCCTTCACGGAAACCCTCAATGCAACTTCATCTCTCTAGTTTGAAGAACAAGTTGAGTGAGGGCTAATAAAGAGAAAGCCTTCACAGTGAATTGAGCAAAAATTACAAGTGGATAAGATAAGTGCGACTCAATTTTTTTTCCAATTAATACCATGAAAAAAAAATACAGTTTTATGGTATCTCAACCAAAGCCAATTGCGTCCTCTTAAAAACACGACTCTTTACAGCCCTGACACACACAAAGATGTTTTTAATTGCTCTGGTTGTACTTGAGCAGCCCACTTAGGTAAGTTAAGAGCCACCAAGGTAGATAAATCTATGGGTTGCATCCTAACGTTTTACTCCAAGGATGTGCAGTCTTTAGAGAACATCAGTAAAGAGTACAGAAAACAACCTGAGGTACTCCTCATATCGGTCACACACTGCCTGGGTCAGTAGAACACAATTTTATTCAAAAAGTCTCAACATTTGTACTGTAACAACTGAAATGATAAAACTGGCAAGACAGCAGGTTAGATACTGTTAGAAACACACAAATGGGAGCATCTCAACATAGCCACAGGCATGTCGCATTGCCCACTGAGCGGCTCATTGACACACTGGGGGTTAAATGCCTTGTTAAATAGCACCTGATGCAACTTGTTGAAAGAGAGGGAAAGCATGGCTCCTTTAATCTTCTGCGTAGTGGGGTGTGTTGGTCTGCGACTTCAATTGTCCATCTCTAGGCCATTAGCTTTTATTTTTTACCATTAGGCCACCTCTGATGCCATGAAGAGTCATTTCAACACTCTCAACACTCGATGAGAGCAAAGTCAGTCTTCCACCTTCATTCCTTCTCCAGACAAACCCTGTAACATCCTTGTTCCCTAGCCCCCCCCCCATTTTCCCTCCACCCCATACTTCTCCCTTAGCTCCTGCCTTATCCCATTACTCACATCCCCTCCATGATATTCCCATTATATCCCTTCAGGGTATTCCCAATCCCTGTGGAAGGCGGGCAGTATTCCTGGGATAACAGGGGTTGGCTGGTTAGCTGGCTAGCTGGCTTCAGCAGGGAATAGGGAATAGGCATCCTTCCTCCAGAGGGAAGCAGCAAAGGAGACTTCTTCACTGCTTCTCCATTCATTTATCTCTTGCTCTCTTCTTGAAAGTGTGAGCGAACAAATGAATGGACAGGGGGACAAGTGGCATAGTGATTCTTGCTTCCATTCTTCTTCTTCTTCTTCTTCTTCAATCTTTCCCGCTTCTTTCTGGTTTGTGGAACAAGGATTAGATATAACCACCCTTTAGGGAATCAGTTTGTTCTTTTTTGTGATTTCTCAGAGGAACAAGGAGTGGTTTCTCTTTCACTCAAGTGTAATTCTCTTTCCTTGCTCCTGAATCTCACAAATAAAGAGGTGCTATTAGAAATGAGGGAGATCTTTCTATCCTTGAACAAATGATAGTGAGGGAAGAATAATCCGTGTTTCACTCCTGCAGTCGCTGTAGCTGCTTACTACCACAGGCAGGTATCAGGTGACAGGCTTGTAAACAACATATACAGGTCATGTTGTTCATACTTATTTGCTTATGACTCAATTAAGAACATGGCTGTTAGTCTAAATAATGTGGCAAAAACATCAAGAATGACACCAATAAATCCTTAAGACAGATTTTACTGGTCTTCAGTTCCCATGGCAATATCTTGCTGCAACGGTTGCTCACATCAGGTCAATCTGTGGCACTGTCAAAATTCCTTTCCTCAGAATAATCAATGGATGAGATTGAGCAGTGATCCCCTCTTTCCTGAGGCTATCCCATTTTCCTTCTTCTCTTCTATCCATATTTCCCTCAAGGGAATTTTAGGCCAGGAATGGCTGGGGTCTCTAATCCCATGGCCTCTAAATGGTGGCTGGGTGCTGGCTACATGTGGGTCACCTTGTAGGATCACCAAAATACACACACACACACACACACACACACACACACTCATAACATACACACACAAACACACACAAGGCTTGGGATCACTGTAATCTTCTGGCCTCTAAACGGTTACACACGACTGCCTGGACTCATGGGTCTATTTGTAGGCCTTTAGATGAATTCATAGCCTGGAAACCATGTGTGTATATATGTGTGAGAGAGAGTAATGTTTTACAGAGATGTGATGGAGATATATCCCTATTTTTGTGTGCTTCCAAAGACTCAATACAATGGCAACTTTAACATTCATATAAGTTAAACTCTCATGCTGCCACACTAATATCTACCTTTCTATATTTGCATATTAACACTCTAAAAACTGCGTTTTTTATGCACTGCTGGTGTTCCTCACTTCTAATTGCTTTTAGATTAAAACATCTGAGTAAAATGAGTAAATATAAAAAATATATTTAACAGCCACTCTACCTGTCAGATGTCTGTTCTGAGGGTAACATATTCATTATGTTTAACTGATGTGTGCATGCAGCGATGAGAATTTCTTTAATTTAAGAAATTCATACCTGTGTTGTATTTCTGGTTAAGTCTATATGTAGTTTAGTTGATTTTCATTTTCAAGTTGTTATTTTTCCACACAACTGCCACTTTATTTCTATTTCCATAGCTGCCCATTACAATCGCCTATTTGCTTAACCTCATTCTGCGATGCACTGTTTTTCTCTTTCATTACATCTCTCCTGTCATCTCTCGTAGCTCAAACTACTCCCCTCTCGACTCTTTACCTCTCTATGCCTCTCTCCACTCCATTATTTTTCCATCTATCCATCTCTCTACTGTCCGTTTCTGCAGATTTGCCAGACTCTACTTCGTTTTCCCTGGCAGCGTATCGCCCTCCCTGTTCGCCTCCCTTTCTCCGACCATCGCTTTAGCTGATTTTGGCTTCAAGTGCATCAGTCTCTGTCGCCTGCACGCTTCATTCCACCATCCTCCTCCCTTCCTTACTCTGTCTTCTTCTCATCCTTCCTTACACTCTTACACTGCTTTTCCCTTTACTCCTTTTCACCTCCTTTCCTCTCTCAATCGGGAAATTGGGATTGTGTGACACACACACACACAGTTGCAAGATAGTGGAAAGACAGAATGGGCATACAATAAGTCTTTCCCTCATGCGTATGCACACCCAGGCAATATGTCTAATCTTGCAGAATGACGGCTGTCGAAAAACTAAACTGTCTCTCACACACTTTCTCTGTACAATATCAATTTCCACCACATCTGCAACCGTGTGAGAAGAGCAAATGTGTGTATGAGCTGGCTGTGTGCGACAACGTGTGAGTGTGTGTGTGAGAGAGGTGGAGTCACATAGAACATTGTAAGTTTTCATTGGCTATAATATTGCGGCGTGTAATGTTGCGTAGCACACAGTCCACCAATCAGACGGTCCTCACACACTCATTTTATGAATGAGACGGCATGTATGCGAGGTGCACACACACTCTGAGTGAGAATACTCTACAGTGATGTAATAGAATCACACAGAGCAGCAGAAGTGCTTGAAATACGAACGCCGTGTGAGCTCAATCAGGACAGCTTCCGCCTAAATTTCTAAATAATGCAGATTAAAAAACATCCAATTTGATTTATATGATATTATACAATAGGAAAAAGTAAGGATTCATTAATCTCACAATTTAGGCCATTAAAATGTCATTATGCCTCTATTATATTTACAGTGATGCCATAGGATTTTTTTTCCTTCTTTGCCATGTGCTACACATTTGCAGCATTGAGTCATATTGGAAAACCCACAAATCCATCTGACTTTCTTTCAGCTTTTCATATCAATCAAAAAAATTGTGACAGCAGTTCACTCTGTAAAATTAAGCTGTATATGCATGCTTTCTGTCCACAGCAACACCTGGAATGCCTGCTGATCAATTAAGTCCACGTATCATTTTATCTGAACAACTCACATCCTCTCTCTCTGAAACCCATATCCTCCAACCGTCTGTGTCCAAACCAGGAACTGAGAACGCCTCATTTGGCTGACACTGTGTACAGGGGAGTAACTCTGCCTAACCGGTATGTAAAATCATAACTGAATTGCTGTGTTTGCGGCTGGCTGGCAGGGAAGAGATCGGGAGGGGAGGAGAGCAGCCAAAAACAATCAAAATATCCTGGTGTGACTTTCCATGAAGGGTGTGTGTCTATGCATCTGTGTGTATGCACACACACCTTTCTATGAAGTCACTATTTGGCACAGTGTAGTTCATTTCGACCAGTGTATAATCATGGGTAAACAGTGCCCTCTTTGGTTGAGCACAGGAACAGCAAGTTGGGACAAGAAAGACTGAGCAGACATAGGCAGTGAAACAAGTGGTGAGACAATGAGAGACGGAATAAGAAGATACACAGGTTGTTGTTGAAATAAAACAGGAAAAGACCAACACTGAGGTGAGAAAGTAGAGACTTTTCTTCAGATTGTTCAGCATGACTAAACATATTATATTTGATATTTTATATATTCGACTGGTTGCTTATTAATCTCCACAAATAAGAGAAAATATTCCAATTCAAATACAGGGAAATAAAAGCAGCATCATGACTTCAGACATTTAATAAATTAAAAAAAAAAGCTATGTATAACTAATTATAGAATCATGTGCCAAGGTGCTCTCCTACTGAGGAATGAGGAGTGGTCCTTCTTACTCAAACAAAGTCACCGGTCAATATAACCTGCAACCACTATGCAGCCTTAACCAACAAGGCTTTTGTTATGTAAATGTGTGAACTGAAAGTTACAACTTTTAAAACTATGAATGAGAATACAGAGGAGGGTTTTTTTCAGGGGAATGACCTCATCCTGATGCTGCAGAGATGCACTCTATCAACAAAAAAAGCTACTCCCATGAGCCAAGGCTGCCACCTAGAGTCCAGCCTTAGAACTACTACTACGTCTCAGACCAGGTGATGTCATAGTTTCTGAAAGAAAGGAAGAGTTAGGGAAGGGGGTGAAAGAGGAACACATGAGGATGGGGGTGTGAAAGAGAGAAAACAGACAAGAAAGAAGAGAAAGAAGGGGAAAGGAGGTGATGTCATGTTTTCAGAGGAGCCCGTCAGGCAGCGGAAGCTCAGTCTTTGTCCAAACTCTCTAGTCTGTGGAGCGACACTGCGGATCTGAACGACAGATGCTACAGAGGTATTTGTTTGATATTCATACGGTTTCACCACTCAACGTTTTTCTTTTAAGGAGGTCATAACATTCACACATACAAATGCTAATGTTGGACCTACTCAAAGTCCAGACCAAAAGACCAGACACTACATCCTTCAGCAACCCATTTCAGTCCCTGTCATACCAGACTATTCCACTCTCTTCACTACAGTCCCAACAATTTCATGCTATTCTAGACAATTGCATTGCATTACATGCTATACCATTCAAAACAATCACCACCTGCTCTGACTGTAATCTCCCCTGATTCTGGCCATGACAGGCAATTTCTCCTTCCAACAATCTTACAGTGAAAAACAATGAGCGAAGACACTCACACACACACACACCCCAAAAAAGGAGAGGGGATGAAAGAAGGAGGAAGAATCAAAAAGGGAGGCAGGAAGAAAGAGACAGGAGAGAGTAGACGAGGGGAAAAGACACAGATAAAAAGCAGATGAGAATGAGACAGAAATTAAGCTAATCCCCTAGCTTTAGCAGTTAGATACTGACCTTTAAGTACTTTGTTGAAGTAAAGAAAGAACTGACAAGGACGAAGGCATCAGAGAAACAGAGAGAGCTCTCTGAAGCTTCATCAGATCAAACATTAAGGAGCACAATCGTATTAAGTGAAGTGGTAAATAAGAGAGAACCATATTTTTGATAATTTGTCATCCGTAATATAAGGTCAGCCACAAAAACACAGACTGCATAAAACATGTGATTGTGAAGGCTGTTCTCATGACCATAACCATGTGCAAACAGTAATACACATGCATATATATATATATATATATATATAGACATAGATAAGATGATGGTTAAGGCAATGAGGCACACCAATTTGAGCAGTATCACCATCAGAGAAGAAACTACACCCAGTGTAACAAGGTAAACTCACTCACACACCTAAAAGTAGAGAAGCACACACCAGGCAGACAAGTAATGTCCTATCAAAACATGAAACACACGCAAACCCTTTTGCAAATGAAGTTACTCATGCAAATCATAAGCAAAGGCAAACTGAAATCCATTAAAAGCCACACAGAGCAACTGCGACCCAATTTTGTTTTGATTCGTCCAACTACATAGATTACAGTATTTCAGTGTCTTTCCTATGAGTATAAAAACCAAGTCTTGGACGATTTGACATTAAGTAATTGATTTCCTATTGGATAGTAGGCTATAGGTGTCTGTATTGTAAGATAACTGGAAGGAAGGAGTGAAATTTTTCATGGCTGCAGATTTTCATATACTCTAGTGGACAGTGAACTGAGATGTAATCTAATAAAATTAAACAGTGAGAGGGTTCCTTGCTGCATGGATCCACTTTAAGTAAAAGAGAATGAGAGAAACAAATTTAATTCAGACATTAGAACGTCCATGCCAGCAACTACCTGAGAACACTTTACCATCTTATACTGCACCTGTATTTACTGAGGACCTTAAGACAACAGGAGCTAGTGGGAACAGAAAACTCTTTCACTACAAACAACAGGTTTCACCACACTCACTTCCTGAAAGACAATTGCCTCATTCAGCTAAATTACAGGGTCAAAATAGATCCATGGCAACACAATTAGCACATTCAATATGAAGTGTTAGCAGTTGCTTTAACTCAGGATATGCTACTGAAGTGGGTGAGAGACAACAAAGTGAAAAGAGAGTGTGAGGGAAGGAGTCAAGTTCTTTCAGAGAGGAGCTCAAGGGACTGAGGAAAAAAAACTGTGAAAACAAAGAAAGGTGGAAAAGATAAAGAGATCAAGGCTCTAAACCACCAGATAAGAGAGAAAACCGTTGGCCTTCGTTTGTGAGTAAATTGTGCTCTGAGTGTTCACATCTGCACTTTTGAAATGTGTGATTAATGTCCTCCTTAGGCGGTGAGACCCCACAGCGAGAGAGAAATGCCTGAGGAGTCAATATTAACTCACTCCAAATTTGGCGATCTGACACGTCAGCCCTGATGTATTACAACCAAACAATGCAATACAAGATTTCAACTAAAAGTACTACTGCTGCTGCTGCTGCCACCACTACTGCTATTAATAGTAATAATAACAGTAACGATAATATATAACACAAGGGAGAACTCAGTATGTTAAAAGTTGGCATATCTTCAGTTAAAAACATGTTACAGTTCTTAAGCCTTATATTTTCACTGTTACAACTTCAGAGCAGATTTTTCTCCCTTTGATACTTAGAAAAAAGCTGTCTCCATTTAAATCTCACAGTGTCACAGTCTTCAAACATGAACCCACAACAGAAAAACACACTCAAGATTTCTGCCAATAAGACATTCGTGTGAGTCTAAATGACCCTGCACTGTGCATCCCTTACCTTTGATCACAAGTACTACAAGCCAAAAAGGTCTTTGTGTACCAAAGGCTAGGAGCAGCTGTCACACATTTAAGTCACATTCTATTTAAAATGGTTGGTTGAGGTAACAAGTAGCCATGGAGACATGTAGTCACAGTGCTTTTTCCCCCAGATGTAACACTCGACTACAAAACATTGTGCTGTATCAGCGTGCCATTTCTCATCTGCCATGACCAGTCCACTCTCCAGTTAAGCCAGGTGAGAGACACCAGATCATACTGGTCCTCGGGTGACCTCTTGAGCCTTTCCTCTGGACAGAAGGACAGAACAAATTGCACCTGATACTTAAAGTTTGTGAGACTCAACATGAAACAAATCCTCACAACCATGTCTAATCAAATAATGCCTGGTTGAATCTGTTGATGTCTGTACACTGCTAGCAAAGCTCAGTTGAGGGCAAGATTAAGTAAACCACTGACATCCTACTTTTAAGGCAAGAGTGCCCCCTTCTGGTTACAAATTTTAATGACACCAGCTGTATAAACACTGATGATATTTCACTGACCTCTACTCAACTGCCTTATTATGGCACTGACTTCCAGTCTATTGACGTAATACAAATCACAAGACACAATTAAACTGTTTCTTACCAGTCATCTTGTATCCACTGGCAGCCAGCTGTCCAGCCATGTACTCCCCATCTGAGCTGTTATGACTGCAGCCCCACGTTTTCATCCAGATCTTTTGTGTGCCCGGGATCACACTACAAATCAACAACAATGAAATATGTCTTTGTTTTCCCATAAAGCCTGGTCAAAATGTGAATTCGTAAGGATCTGGCGCAGACTGGTGTGATTCGAGTGTGAAAGCAAAGCAGACAAATTACAGGATTTTTTGATAATAGATTTTTGTCCTGTTTTCACTTATCTGTCATTACATATGACATCCACGCGCAATATCAAATAACATTCCTAACAATCAGTCGGTTGTTTCTCCATCCATCCTTGTGTCACCAAATATACGATGTATGATACAGGATGAAAGTCCAACAGTCCAATGAATAACTTCTCTCTTTTTAGCCAGAACTCAAATGCAATAATTAATTCAAGTGTGAAAGTTAAGCCACTGTCTTTGTCAAATTTGAAAAAAACATGTACAACATGCTGCACATATCACAATTACTAAATTCCCTGTTTTAGGATATATGTGACTAAACTGACCAAAAAAAAAAAAAAAAAAATTGAACAAGGAAACTAATTTATCTAAAGTGTTATACTGTCGCTCCCTATGTTATGAATTACACCTGTGCTTTTCCTGCTATGACATGTTGGATGTCACATCTTAACTGTTACATCAACCTAAAACAATCCATATACTGAAGCAATGTCACAGTCAACTACTATGTGCAATCAATTACCACCACATCAAACATTTAACCCACCTGTCAGCTTGGAGTTCCTCATTGCTCAAAAGTTCTTTTTTCCTCCTGGACCTTGGTATGATACTTTTTCTAGCAGACTGTCTCTCATGAGGAGTCAGGTCACTGGAGGACACCATGTCCTCAATGTCTTCAATCAGAGAGTCACAGGTGGACGGCATGATCGCCTGAAAATCAGATAGAGCTCTGGTCCATACCATACCATACAATTGAAGCCATTGAGTTGTCAAAACAATGCTTAATGTCAGGCATCAGCTGCAGTGTAGTAATGTATTACCTTTCGTTGCAAATGTGCCATAAAAAATCTACCAAGCTTCATGCATTTGTAAGTAAAAACTCGATTGGTGGATGCCAGAGATAGCCATGTTAAGTTCATAACACATCCCAACTTCTGAAAGTAGTCAAGACAAATGTGACTGAAAATCAAAGTTTCCAGCAAAAAGTAAAAAAAAAAAAAAAAAAAGGTATTTTTTTTTTTACTCAACATCCAAAACATGCTTTCATATTCTTGCTGCTGCTGACGATAGCTATACATTAGTTTAACCTCTTAACGGAATTATTTCTTAGCCGCTAATCAGACTGACGTTAACCAGCCCTGTCAAAGTTATATTAACACACTCACCGACTTTCACTTATAAAATAGCTAGATACACATGTTAGGTAACTAATAATAGCTAACGTTGACCAATGAAAACTACAAACACCTGAAAATGTCATTTGATGAATATATATCGACACTGAGTTTAATTTAGATCGATAACATGGCCAAGCTAGTTTTTAGCTTGGCTAACCTCATTAGCTAGCTTCTACCCACGTGCATCGTGTTTTGGTCAGCCAGACCCCTTAAGATCGTGTGCATGCCCCTTACCTTGTTCGCAATGTGGCTATTAGCTATGATAAATGCAAACTGCAGGAAAGGTTTGTTTTAAAAATGGAAAATAATGTTATTTACACCATCAAAACATAGTTGTCACAACTCAGATCGCCATACTTGAACGTAGATACGGTAGGTGAAGAGGGACAAACTAGATGCGTTTGGGTTTCTAACAAGGCGGGTGAACGGTGAAAAACACTTTTGACAAACCCTTACAGACGAATCTCAAAGAATCAGAATATCACAACCTTTTTTGTTTGCTTGTTTGTCGTAATTTTATTCAGAAAGTTAAACTTTTTATTTATTTTTAATTTATATTCAAATAATCAAGAACGCACAGTTTGACCAATCAGTTGTCTAAAGACTGAGCTCAGTTGATTCACTGAGTCAAGTCTGGCGTGCTGCTGCTTGGACCAAAAACCTGCAGCCACTCGACCCTTTGTGGAATGAGTTTGACACCCCTGAACTATGGGCTTCGGGTAAGGCAAGTTGGCTGCAGATGACCCTAAATCATCTGACAACTTCACACTGGATTTCAAGCAACTTGGGTTCTGTGCCCCTACCACTTTTCCCTTCTTGTCAGTTTTCTATGAAATGTAATACAGCCGTCTAAGGATGGCCAGCCTGGACTGAACCAGGCCAAGAGATAGCCAATATATATATATATATATATATATATATATATATAAAAATAAATACTGGCTCTCTCTCTCTCTCATATATATATATATATATATATATACATATACATGTACATAGGCAACACTACTATTCAAAGTTGTCCATCAAGACAAATCATAAACATAATATTAAAGTTTATTCATATTCTTTATTCAAATTTTCAATTACAAACGCCCATAGTACAAAACAAATCCATTTGCCCACCCCCCACCCACCAAACAAATACAACTCAAATTCCTCATTTAACAGATGTTAAAGAAACAGTATATAACTGTGTAACACACATCAAAAACATTGAATTAGTTTACCTTCAACATTCAACAGCACACAGATAGTTTTAACCATGAGTTCAAATTGCAAAAAGAAGGTAATGTGATATTACAGCTTTTTTCTGTAATTAATGGAAACAGGCATCAATATCATACTTGTACAGTCAATTCTTTCCAATCAAATAGTTCACTTTTCACATAACCATTACAGAATATTTACGGATCAGTATATTGTATTTGGTAACAGCTTCAGTATAACCATAGGAAAATAGCAGGAAAAACAGTGCTGTTTCAATCTTGACTATAGTTAACACCACATTTAGCCTAATGATAACTTTCTGCAAGGTCTAATCACACGTCAGAATCACACATTAGAAATGAAGGAGCTGTAATTTTAAGAGTCAACCATAATACATTTACAGACTCACTGGCTAACTAGCATTAGCAGTGCATTACAATCTTTAACATTCCATTAGAAACTGATGGAAAGGTACAATCTTTCCAAAATTCATGTTTCCATCACATAAAAGTGGATAAAATATTGTGACCAGATTCTGGTCGCTTATAATAGATGGAGGAAAATGTAATTACTATGTAAATGGACTTAGAAAATAGCACAACTAGTTAATGAATCAAATTGGGGAAAAAAAAAATGAGCTCAACGTTTCCATAAATACATATAAAACACAATGATATAAATATGCCTATAGGGAAATTGTGTTTTGTGAAACAGAGCATTCATGTGCGTTGGGTTCAGGTATGTAATTTTAGTTCATGAAGTGAAAATTTAGTTTTAACCATATTGAAAACTCTCTGAAAGTGGAAGTAGCAAAAAAGGCAAAAAGAAAAAGAAAGAAAGAAAAAAAAAGAGAGAAAATATCAAATACTCCCTTGAATCACTCCAAAACTAAAACGGACACACAGTGTCACAGAAGCAAAGCTCCCAACACATTTCAGCAGAAGACAACCAAGTCACTGATTGTGGTTCAGTGGCACACAGACATGCAGGCAGGGTCTCCTAATGACCAGATAACTCATAAGCTAACTTTGAATGAATGCCTGCATGTGTGTGTGCACATGTATTATGAATGTGTACCAGTTTTTAGGTTAAACAGATGCTCTGGATTTTACAAAAAACACTGAGGGAAAAAAAAAAAAAAAAAAAAAACTAAATAACTTATGGAAAAGAAAATTGAAAAAATATTGCAATACATGTCTGCTTAACTGTCCATTAAAATGTGCACCCCAGTATTCAAATTCAACATGTGACAGTATGAGACTGGAACTGAGTGGAATCTCACTCACCCCAAAAGACACAAGTGCGATGCAATATCCAATATCACATCTCAATAATGTAAGGATAATTTCTATGACAAGGGGGAATTTAAAGACTCATACACACTATGGCATTTACCTCTACGCCCTATTACTATTGTCAAACATTAAGTGAGAGGTAGCCTACAGTACCTTGTGCACTGAAAAATTTAGAAAACTGTACATCAATTTACACATGGCAGGCTTACTCTTTAGCAAGCTTGATCTTTGACATTAACTCACACATGCTGCACACGCAATTACTCAAGCGCATATCAATCAGGTCGGGGAGAAGTTAACACTAACAGCAGCAATACTCCCTGCAGCCGCAGGTTGTTTTAGTTTAAAAGCTAGGGTTTTCAGAGATCTGCTTTCTGTCATCAGGGATGTACTCAAACACAACAACCTATTACAAATGAACAGCAAGTGTCTCAAATACACATCCCCACAGCTTTGTTCACCGAGTCCTCAAGCTCTTCTTGATTAAGAACTGTTTAAAGATTCAGTGGCCCTAGACAACAACACCAAAACTTGGTTGCACCGACTTTGCTTAAAATATAAAAGTTTTTTGTTTTTTTAATCCTTTTTTTTTTTTTTTTTTTTACTTTTTCATATTTTTTCAATATCATGTTATGGCAGAAAATAAGCCCTTCGTTACATGCTGCAGCCTCAGTGGCTATCTGGTTCTTTGTTGCTTCGATGACCATGATATTGTTTGTTATTTCTACAGTATTAAAATCCATTAAAATTCAACATTTATTAAACCTAAAAAGACTAGCCACCTATCTTGCTTCCTACACTTCTTTCAGTACACACTGACAAGGCAGCGTGCATTCAGTGGTTCAAAGTCACATTTTTCTGATAAACTCAAACCACAGTATAATTTCACAGCACACAGTCATAACTGAGGAGGCATTATGGGAAGTTTTGTTATGGCAGCTTCTGCTGATGGCGATGGAAGGGAGAGGTGAAAAGCAGCAAGAAAGGGAGTTTCTGTCCTGAATTATCCAGAGTATCAGTAAAAGTAGGCGATGATATTCAAGTTTGAACATCTTATATCCTAATAGGCCAGATTTACGTAGGTGCATCAGGTGCTTTCACTTAACCCCACACCACCCAGGTGGGATGGCTTTTCTGGGTTCTGTTTGCAACAAAACACAAAGTTCTGGGTTATGTAAGGTTAGCTATTACCCCCCCATTCTGAGCATTTTTGCATTTGTCATTGCAGGGCAAAAAACATGAGGTTTCCCAATTGATCTGCAGATGAAAGGCTGATCTGGTGGACAGGCAAAAGAAAGCTGTATGCCTAAAAGCATTTAGAGTAAACCTGGAGTACCCAATATCTTCCACTGTCATTTTACAGTTTGTTCTAAATCAACTCAGGGCGCACTAAAAGAGCCATTCATGCTACTCTCAATACATCTAAATAGTGCTTAAATGTACAAAATAGTCATTCTTGTAATTTGATAATTAGAAGCCCAGATATACAATAGATAACCTGACAGGTCTCAGACACAGGACAGAGAACCTAGGTCTCAGCCTGCCTAATTTAACTCACTGTCATGAATGGTGTGCACCAAATTCCTCTTTTCATATTCACTTTAATTTCTAAAATGTGATCAAAGAAAAATGTCTACTTAACAGTCAGCAGTGTGAGCATTCAACTACAGATGACCGGTGTAATAGAATGCAATCATTAAGGATTCTTCAGGATCTACTCTTCCCCATAACACCTGGCATTAACGCATCTTAAAGTAGTGGATATGTCACAGGATGGATTACCTGGATCTATTTGGATAACTGACTAGGAAGTGCATCACAACAAACAGATGAACATATTCTCTCCTCACTCACCTGTCAAATCCTCATCTTTCAAGATTTAGGGGTACACAATTTTCCTCTTCCCTGCTCTTGAGCCTTCCACTGATGGTTTCTGTTGATCATATCGGCGCACTTCAGTTGCATTTACACTTGAATTTTATGCTAAATCCACCCACCACCTAGGATGTGTGTTAATGCCATGTGATGTGGGGGTATTTTCAAGCTGTACAGTGCTGAGAGTCTAGCCTCATATAAAGGTGGATATCTTTCCTCTCACCAGTTATACTCATCCAAACAGACAGCAAAGGCTTTCAGATGTTCCTCCGATGCTCGGCTACACTGAAGGCCTTACATAGCCTGAGACAAGGAGTAATGGATATGTCTGCACGTTGACCAGTCGTGTCTTTGTGTGAATCATTCAAGGCCATTCATTTCTCATGCCATGTAATAACATGGCATTTAGTCCAACTGGGACTGAAAAAGCCCTCAATGTTTCCCTCTATTTATTTAAAATTGGCTTCTACTAACTACACACAGTCACAGGCATCAAACCCCTCACTGATTCTCCATCTCTCTCCCATGCATCCAATCTTAATTTCTGCTAATGCTAGCTGCACAGGAGGTCATCCAGGCTGGAGGGCATTTTGTCAAAGTCATAGGCCTCAAACAAATCGCTGATTCCCTGGTCATCTCCCAAACCTAGAAGGTAGTCATCTTCCAGAAGAGGAGGCCCGAGGTTTAAGAAAGGCCCCAAGGACGAAGGGATCTGGTCATCTGTCTGCTGGAGAAGACTGGTGAAAGGGGACAAAATGGGGGAGAGAGTAGTAACGGAGACGGCTGAGGAGGAAGTAGGTGGAGCCACAGGTGCAGAGCTGGGAGAGGCGGTTGCGCAGCTGGGATCTGTGAAAGAAGATAGAGACAATTAGTTTATCTTTCTGCATGGCATACCAGCAAAATGGTTGTGTTGATCAGTGTCATGGTGTTTACTGTTCCATAAACCATGGTTCAAAGATTTGATCAAAATGACTTTTCTGGGTCTTATCACAGGTCTGTTTCCTTTGATTGTACCAGTGAATGAATGATTTGAACCGATGGTGGCCTAGGTACAAGCGAGTTGGTTATTAAAAAAGTTTGGGTTTAATGTTTATCTGCCAGGTCAGAGTTGTTTTGGCACCAGAGGCACAATAAACACAACATAGTACAAACAGGAAGATTATGTGTTTTATAAGAAAAAAAGGAAGCCCGAGGTCCAACCTGAGTCAACTGAATATATTTTCGACCACCGTGTTGGCTTCGGTTGGTCAGGCCGGCTTGGCATGTTAAGAACTCAAATATAGATACTTGTAAACGTTAAGTTTGACTAGATTTTCAAAGAGACAGACAATTTCTACTTGTAAAATACAGCGTCACACTTAATCCTTTTCTGAAACAAACCTTGAAGGACTTTGAGGAAAGGTGAGTTCCCATTGATGTCTGTGTTTCCATTTTTTACAGGACTCCTGGGGTCATTCTCATCATCTGGGCACAGGAGGACTTCTATGGGACCTTTGGTGCTGGTCAGATGGATGGACAAACTCTGGAATGAAAAGAAAAAGGAGAAGATGAGTTCACATCACAACACTGACAAAACGACACTCATTATAAGGAGTGGATAGGCAGCGTGGAGAGAAAAATAAACAGCAAGCTTCCTTTCTACATGTCTCCACTGAGGCGTATAAGCTGATACCCACATACAAACTGATGCATATATTGCTGTTGACCATGAACACCTTTAGTTACCATGTAGACATTCCCAGTAGTTTGGTAAATCCAGTAAGACCAACTTTATGAGAACTGAACTATCTGCAACTTTCAGTTATAGTGCATACTTGACATTTAGTCAAGTGGTTAGATGTTTTTTGTTATTTTGGAAATAAAACACAGGGTTAACTTTGCTTAGCAACAAGAGTGGACTATTCCTGACTAAAATGTCCCAGAAATATCACACGCTTGAAAACAATTGAAATATTCTCTGGGGTAATGAGAGCAAATGTTTGTTTATGAAACACAAGTCATTGGTCAGATGAGAAGCAGCAGAAGTTTCTTCAAAACAACAAGGAATCCAGTGCATGTTGGAAATGCCTTTATGAGAGTATACATACCTCATCAGGGTCTGGTACTTCTAGTTTGGTGTCTGTGGGTGCTTTGACGACAATAACAGTCTGGTCTCTGAGGTTTCCCAGCTGTTTGATATCTTGGTATGTTACATAGGCATGCGTGAAGAAAACAGGGTTAAAGAAATAACGCCACACATTCAGTTCATGTAAATTCTAAACTTACATGTTTTCATGCCTGAAAACGCTCACTATTTGAATCCAAACATTCAAGTGAAGTGAAAAAGTGAAGTGAGTGCAATACCATGGCTGCACACATGCTGATGTTGTAAACTACATGAGTGAGGTACAACCTAAAGAAAAAAAAAAAGATTTGCATTTTGAAGATGAAGCCTTGCACTTCTGCTTAGGATCCGATAAGTTTTTCCAGCAGTTTGATATTTGAAAAAAGGATGTCACTGTTGACACATTATCATCAACTAACTTAGCAAGGTATAGGCCCAAGCATGCAACAATGTCACACTTACATCAGTCTAGTTATGTTTACC
This sequence comes from Caranx ignobilis, assembly GCA_021432705.1. Lineage (NCBI taxonomy): Eukaryota > Metazoa > Chordata > Actinopteri > Carangiformes > Carangidae > Caranx > Caranx ignobilis. The sequence continues at coordinate 2,156,991 of MU270012.1, read as the reverse complement.
TGCAGTATTATAAGAACATAGTTACAGGATGTTTTAACACTGAAGTAAGGTAGCTTACATCATTGTTACTTTGGGATGACCTAACAACAAAAGGATATTTCTGGTTGCTTGGTGACTCGCTCATGTATCTCATATCCAGGCTACATCTCTGGATAAGTTGTTCAAGCCTCTGTTCTTCTTCTCCCAGTGCAGAAACTTCCGCTGCCAGTCTTTGTCTCTGGCTCAGTGCTCCCTCTACCTCTAACAGGCTACATCCCCTGGGCCAAAGAGGATTGAAGAGAGTGAATTAAAAACAGATTTAGAGTTTAGTGCAACAGTTTCTCATCTCTCCCTAATATTGTGGACGTTTTGGAGGTCTAAAATAACATACAAAATATCATGCATTTTCAACAGGCACAAATTAAATATTCCTAAGCTTCCTTGTAACATAAATACTTTCTGTGAACATACACTTCTCACAAAAAGTTAGGGATATTTGACGTTCAGGTGAAATATATGGAAAATGCAAAAAGTTCATGCTACAGTGACATTATAATGAAACTAGTGCATTTCAGAAGAAGTATGGAACGGTAATTTCCTCATCTCAAACAACGTCTTTAAACAAAAGCTGACAACAGTGGTGACTGCACCACAACAAAAAATGTCTGTGTCAATAACTTGTCACGTGGCCAAAGAACGTCCAATTCTCTGCCTTTCTGTGACTCTTCCAGTCTCTGTGTCTCTGTTGCAACCTGCTGATGACACTCTGTGACAGTCTAAGCTCATTGGCAACTTCCCTCTGTAAACATCCCATCTGAAGCCTCACAATGGCCACATAGTGTTGATGGATTGATGGAGGTGTTGTCTTGGTCTCATGATGTCAAAATGTGAACAGCATGATGAAGAGGACGAGAACATTTAGTGGTTGACTCATGGGCCAGACACTTGTTGTGATTTTTGCGGTTAAACACCTTGTTATAAAAAATGAAACACTGAACAGTTGGACATGTGCATTCATAAGTTTAGAGAACGTCAAATTAAGTTCACCTGTAAAGGTTATAGTGCATTTTAGGTGCATTCTGAAATCTCATCCAAAAGTGGAATATCCCTAACTTTTTGAGAGTCATGTATGTGGACTATAAATGGCCACACCGAAGACAACATACTGAAAATGTTTCTTTGTCTCATTTCATGCTAGATTAAAACAGTTATTCACCTGTGGACTCTTTCAAATCATGTCACTGATGTTTGAACTGAATTTACTTTTGCTTAAAATTAGGCCAACCACAGCAGTTCAGATTAAAAAAATCAACACGGCGAGCTAACTGAAAGAAAATAGAGATAGAATATATCCTCATAAACACTGAGGGGAAAGCATTCAGGTATTTCCCTGAATTTACTTATGGGTCTAAAGCTGTAATTCATTAATAATGATGCAATAAAATGTGCAGAGTGGGCAGAGTCAGGTATCATCTTGGATGTGATAACAGTTTACATGCAGCCACCTGCCTTCCTGTGCGGGCAAAGGAACCCATTTACTGGCAGTAAAACAGTCATGCCAATTTATCAGCATCAACCCAAGATAAACCCACAGTCTCTCTCAGAGTTAAACCTGTAGAAACTGTACATGCACACAATTCTGCTTGGTTATATTTTTGTGGAAAAAAAGATGAAAACAAGTCAAGTATCAAGTATTCACATGAAGTGAGAGGGCATGATGACTTACATCCACTGAATGTTGTTCTTCGACTTCTTCTTGATGAGGTGAATGCCTTCTAGTACATTGGTGATATCATACAGGCGTCTCTTCTGTACCTGAAAGTAGAGAATACGGGTTTTTAAACCTAGCTGTGTAAATTAATGCAACTACCAGAATCAACAACAAAAATGCATCCCTGGCAGTGTTGATTTCAATCTAAAATGCAGTGAACAGATCCATTAGGAAATAAAGATACCTGTAAGGTTTCAGCAGCAAGGTTGAGGTCCAAAACTCCATCAGAGGACTGGGCGAGAAGGTCCACAAACTTCTTTGTTAGCAGGCCCAGGGAGGTGTCGTACCGCGTCTTCTCTGGTGGAGATTTGGGTGCTACGGTGAGGGGGAAAAAGAGCAGGAGCAGAGAGACCAAGGAGAGGAACAATGTCAAATTTAGACACAAAGATCCTTTGAAACTGTTTTACTTGTGGAAGTCAGGGAGTCAAGAGAAATGTGGCTTCATCAGTTTTATACCAGACAGTCAGATCATAGGATTCCCATAATATCAAAAGGTTCCCAACAGCAGCAATGATATTAGAAAACATCATTAATATGTACAATAGTATAGTTTTCACAAATAAAGTTTTATGCTTGGACTGTGTCACAAAAATGTAGATTCCCCTTTGGTATTTTGAGGAAAACTGACCTGGAGTTTTTGTCCTGGACTACATTTAAAGCGTTGATATTCTAAGTACATTCGACCATTGAGAAAACAACCTGGGGTTGAAGCATTAAGTTATATTTCCCAGCAGGACTAACCCTATGTTATCAAGAGCTCTGTGCTGGTGGAATCAGTTTCTCTAATCAGAGGGTTACAGGATTTCTGACAGGTCTTTTCCACCAAAAACAACCTGGTGCTAGTTCTGTGCTGGTGCTTAACTGGTTTGAGTCTCGTGCCTCCAAAGAACCAGTTTGTTTTTCCACTGGCCTGGAGCTAAGTCGGAGCCACACTCCCCATACAGGAGCTGCTCCTGTCTTTGCTGCCTACTACAGTTATAGACAGAACTGAAAATTAAAACCTGGTCCGACCTGCAGGTGTTGAAGCTGGGACCCGACATGGTCCATCTAACTAGTGTTATGTATGGTATCGATAACGTCTCTGTATATCTTCGCGTTGGTCCTGTTGGCTTGGAACCAGTTTTGAGAGCCAGGAACCGGTGCTTAGGCGGTGGAAAAGCAAAGAACCGTTGCTAAGTCAGGCACTGGCTCCGAACTAGCACTGGAACCAGTTTGGTGGAAAAGGGGTATGAGAGGAGCACAGGGCAGTGTCCACTCTGCAAAACATCCTGTGGCTGGAATCAACAATATAATTTCACTACTGCAATGCAGTGACTGGCCATAGAAAAACTCATGTCAGAGTTTTGTTTCCCTTTTAAATTCCAATTCTATTCTACTTTAAAATAATCTGAGAGGAAAATTATGGGACAGTGGAGAGGAACTTTTTGGTTTGTTTTTTTCCTGTGCTGATTACGCCCAAGAAAATCTGAACTACTACTGAGATTTTCACAGTGCAAGGGCATTTAAATTAATTTAGCTCCCGTTTTTGTACTTTTGAGATCGCCAATTTCTAGTGAATTTTGAAGGGTTATTAATTGATGACATAACCCTGACAAAGGAGTGGGGTAAACTCTCACCCACTTACGGTAAGAATTAAGTAGTTCTTTAAGCCTTGACAATAATGCCTACAGAGTCACACTGTCCAGTGTGTTCAGCTCAGTGAGAACCTGTTTTGTTTTTTTCTGAGTAACTGTAAAAAGGAGCCACATCTCAGCTGTTCCTGTGGATAAAACTTGATGTAGCTAATTTCCAACACATGATACTGAATCAACATGTTACAAAACCCTCGATTGGATGTACTGAATGGATGTAAAAAAAAAAAAAGGCCCATTACAGTATTTTGGTTCTTACTTCTGGGTGTCTTTAGCCGTGCCCCATTGGTCGCTGCTGCTGCTCCTCTGCCTCTTGGAGTTTTGGCTGGTTCCGACTGGTACTGGTGATCTGAATCATCAAGCGCCAATCGCCTTTTTGCCTAGAAGAAGGAAAAAGATACTTTTAAGAAAAGTTACTGGTGTTTTTGGCCATCTGCAGGGTCATAACTTTGATTTTCTCTCATATTTCTTTGCCCAACATGAAAAATAAACAAGATAAAATGTTCAATGGAAAAACTGAAGAACTGTTAGAGCACATTGAACTTTGTAATTTGATCACCAAATCAGGAAACTGTTCTTTACAGCCTTTCCCCATTTCAGTTTTGATAACCACAACTCATTTTACTTTAAAACATCTGAAGTGGAGCAGTATTGACACAGTCATAATAGTCTGTCAAGAAACAATACGCTCATCAAAATTCCAAAAGTATCATGGAGAAACTGTTAGTTTTATACACGTGCCTCACAAATGGGTCACAAAACCAGACACCAGTTTATTCTTTTCCAGCCTAATTTACCAAGAGAAAACCACGTGGCTTAGTAGTGAGTCACATCTATGGGTTTGATGATTGTGCTGCACAGTATTATAAAAGTGATTCAGGTATACTAAAAACAGTATATTCCTCACAGGATACCACATGATCCTGTGAGCAAGTGGTTAAGTGATTCAGCCGTCAAAGCAGGCCATTTCAAACATTTAAATGACTCTCCAACCTATTGTGCAATAACATGCTGATATTTTCTGTTGCCTATTGATCCATTCATCAAATCTAAATATTGATATTGCTACCAGTGTAAGCACAACAGCCATCTGAGTTCACTGAATGTTTTCTAGTTAAGCTTGACAAAGGGCAACATATATTTCATCACCTCTGACTTCACCAATAGCACATTATGTTCCGGCTCATTACCATTTTAATACTTTACATCATTTTAAACAATGTGTTGAACATCTGAGCCTTTATACTGCGGATTCTGTATCACCTCACATAACATTTCTGATCCAAAATTGCATCTTTTGTTTCAGTGAAATCCCAAGTACTTTTTGTATTTCCAGCCTAAATTCTCATTCTGGGTATTTTAACTATTACATGGCATGGTAGCTTAGTGAGTAGGACACCTTAAGTTTTATATGCTGCAGTTATCCACCCTGTTGTAGTGCCTTTGAGCAACACCCCAGTACCAGAGTGCTGGTCTACTACAGTTCCAACTAAAACTCTACAAAAGAGAGAAATCAATGTATCCCCAGGTAATATAAACTCTTTAAATCATAATCAAACCCATGTGTACTACTTTCTTACTTCATCAAGTACTAGTATAAGAATAATATGCCCTCTGTTGACAGCCAAAATGTCAGCCATTTTATATCAGCAAGCAGCTCCCTTCACCCCCTGCCTGGTCATGGCTACAGCCTGAGATAGAGACTGGTTTAGTTCATGAAAGATGAATAGCCAGGAACAAACCACCACCCTGAATGCTACTCTAACTATTTAGTGTTGTTTGTGCATGTTGAGAATACAGGAAACGTGCACCAGCACTAAAGCAACAAACTCAAGTTTCACTTTACTTGGCATGAAAGGCACCATAACGTTAGACTTTATTTACAAAAGAAGGACATAAGACATTTGTGCAGAATTAAGGTCAAGGCCGGCAACGAGTAATGTTGTCCTCTAATAATCAATAATGCTACTAGCTTGGAAAGCTAACATGTTTTAAGCTCCATCCAAGTTGGCTTGCATCTTCAGAGACGACTGGGAGAAATATCTATCGAGTAGTTTAAAAGCTGGAGCAAATCTTTAGCCATGTATTACCCCAAGTCTTTGCAAGTTTAGCCACTCGTGCCTTGCTAGAAAGCGAAAAATTAGCTAACTAAGAGCCAAGCTGCCCAACAAATCCCCCAACCCCCAAATTAAGACACCAACAGCAGCCACTAGGCCACCGCTAACGTTACTCATCTCTTACCAATATTTCCATCTGCCTGCGAGGGTGAAGCGGACTCATAAGCGCCATGAAGTTAGCATAGCACGCTATTAGATGACATGTCTGCGTTTCTGTAAACGCGAAACTAACTTAAACTCGGCGTTTGGTCGCCATACGGTCAATAAACCACTTAACCAACCCACTTGAATAACTTAGCTAGCGGTAGTTAGTTAGCCACCTCGCTAGGTTGAGTCGTGGGAATGCACTGGCTAAGTAGCTAACGTTAGCTGCTCGAACAACAAGCTCGGCTAATCTAGCAGGCTAACATTTTGTCGTGTTTGTGGCTAGTTGTAGCAAGCGAAATGTGTTCAAACGAGCTGTGTAGATTACCGGCGGTCTTCCCAGAGCCGGTCGTTGTCCTGTTCCGTTTGCTGCAGCTTGTTGTGGAGTTGTGTAAATGTTGTTTATCTGAGGCTCGGATAAACACACATTTGATGTCTGTGTAACGTTGCAAGGCGGTGAGGTGGTTATTATTTGGATATAGGTAGCGTTGGATTGTCCGGGGTTTAAACGATCCGAAAGAGTTGTTAAAATTATATTATTATCCAGAGGAGAGCCCCCAACCCCCGCTAAAATCACTTTGTCCGGAGCCGAGGAGATCCCTCTTCTCATCTTGCGTATTCGGGGTAACCCCTTTCTTGTCTCTGTACTTTTAAGCCCGTATGGCTGCTAATCCGCGGCAATAGTTACAAAAATAATCAGACCGAAGTAAAGATGAGAGTCTGATTCATCGACTTTCGTAAAGTATTTGTCTTTATGAAAGTGCATTTAGGCAGATGCAACGGATTAAAAAGTAGCGCAACTCTCGTTTCTCCCGTCGAGAAATGGCTTCAGGAAGCGGCCTGATGAATGAAGGGATACGGTTTACGCGCTCAAGAGCCCTCCCGCGAAACTCAGATTTCCCGGGAAATTTTCAAACGGAATTTACATGCCAGACGCTATTGGTTCGTCTGTAAACAGTCCCCGCCCCATTCACCGCAGTATTGACCAATGACAGCTCAATCGTCAATGCGCCACGTGTTCATTGGCAGTTGTAAACAGGCGACGTCACCTGTCACGCCTTGCGTGTTCCCTGACGGGACGCTAAGTGGCGCAAGTGACCAATTGTGCTGAAGACTGAAGAGTCTGGGTAAACCTGTAGCCTACAACAGAACAGGAAACACGACAATGTACTTTTAAAACGCTGTAATCTTTAAATATGTACTCGATATATGTTTTACATTAGTGCATCATGTAATCATCATGTTTTTTTTTTTTTTTGACTTAATAAATGGATGCCACAAGATTTTGTCTGCTCTAAAGTTTACTGCAGGAGCAGCTGGTGGGATTTTCGGGCCTCTGACATATTATGTCTCCCTTTGTTAACATGATTGTCATGGAACCTCAGATGTCACAGTGGCAGCATCATCACTGAATATTAAATACTGACCTCTTTCTAGATAATGGGCTGCTGTGATGGTAGTAGATGAATAAATCTAACAGAATAAAAAGTAATGAGACAAGATACAAAATGAAAAGGTTTTAACTCGTTATGCTGTCTGCATTGATCTTTGGGAAACTATAATCCCTTTCTTAGCCGGTTCCACGAGCATGCCTAAATAAAAACGGGTCTGATCAGCCTTTGTAATCAACATACAATATATCAGCTATACTGCTGGACTCAAAGCAAAGCTTACCCATTTGCCTTAGCATGATGTTGACAACAAGTAGAAATAAACTCCTCACCCAGGAGGACAGCATAGCCCTACTAGGAGTTGTGTCTAATCTAAATATACACATTACATTGCAGGAATAGGTCTGTAACGATCCTGTTCAGTTATAGAGCAGACTCAAGAATCACTGTCTTTACATGTCACCACATACAGAATTACCAGAATCTATATTGACATATTCAAGTCTATAAAAAAAAAATCATGTTGTATGGTGTTGTACACTTTACATTTTAATTTTTGCATTTCTACTTGTACTACACACACTACAGGCAAAATATTAGTTTCTCTGACCATATACCAGTTGATGTTTTGCTATTTTCGTAACCCACATGAGAGAAATGTCAGTATGTACTGTGTAAACTGTAACATTATTATTCTGATGGTAATATGACATATTGCCAGATTTAGGAGATACCACTTCAGCCTGAGGATTTTTATGTTCCAACATTGACCCTCAATCTAAATGCAACAGAAATGTCCTCACATAAGATGTTACATCATTACCTGGCTGCCTCTTAAACTGACCTCTGACCTCCATGTTGAGGTGTACAAGAGGATCCATTAAATGTCATGTTATTTGTATGTCATTAAGAAAAGTTGAAGGGGTGCCAAAGATTCAAGATATATTTTTCTACTTTTGATTGATTTCTGTCACTCATATCTAGTGTACACCTTACTTTGTTAAAATGCAGACACTACAAACTAGACTGCAAATACTGGCAATTCATAACCTGGCAGTTTCCCACACTTCATTTGGTGAGTAAGAATCCCATACTCACAATTCATCTTTGAGCCCAAGGGAGCCTCTTCTTGAGTCTGTGCCAAAAGTTCATATTTTATTTCAGAGATGCAGTGGGAGAAGTTTCTTGTGTAAAAAATAAAAAAGTCAATACTTGCTCAGCATTAAACGGCATCCAACTGTTGTGAAATTTTCAACAAATAGAGATGGTATCATGATAAGTCATCCTGTTATTGGGTAACATCTTTGGCTTCATTGTCTCAATAGAAACAGCTTTATTAGTGTAGATAAGAAATAACACAGCATGGATTTGATCTTCAGTATATGTATGTGTATATATATATATATATATATATATATATATATATATGTGTGTGTGTGTGTGTGTGTGTGTTTTATGGAGCTGGAGTGATTGAAGAAGAAACTACATGTCTCAAAAGCTTCCTGTTGCTCAGTCAGCAACATCAGATTTACCAGGGAGCTTTTATAATCAAAGATACTGAGCTGTCCGTTGAGTGCTCATGTGAGCTCTTCAGTACCAAGAATCTGAAGGTGGCAAAGTGGGGGCAGGGATTTTCACTTTGATAGGAAATAAGGGAAGCCATCGTCCAGGTTGTGCCTCACACTTAAGGATAAGGTGGACTTGAAATGGAGAAACTGGGTGAGTTAGATCAAATCTGGTGAAAGCACTGGCAGCTAACCATCAGCTTCAGCCATCAAGCCGATCCTGTATCTTCAGGACAAACTGGATGAAGAGAGACTAAGGCCAAAGATTTGGCCTTAGGCTGTCCTGCCCAGCCAGGCCCCAGTGTGGAGGGACAAACACAGTTGACTCTGGTCAAAGGTCAAAACAGACAAAGGGACAAACAGCTACAGCTAAAGAAAAAGGATGCCCAGCTTTCCCAATTATCACCATCAAGCACTATGTGATGGAGTAAACCAGCCATTCTATCCTCCATGTGTTTGACAAGCCTGCAGTGGACCGAATGTTCAAGTTCAGTTAAAATTTAAAGGAATGAAGGTCTATTGCTGCTTAAAATACACAACTCAGGGCCAGTGAGGCAGATCTTAGACCTGGGAAGTTACACTCCATACTGCAGATGTGCCTGACATGTGGCTCTGCCTCACTGAGGTTATCAGCCCCATGCAGCATAAATGAGGCATTGGAAAAATCTGCAATAATGTGACTTTTTAACAGGCTAATGTGCTGCTGGGACACATCCTCTCTGATGTCCAACAACAATCCATCCTCTATTCCTTCCGCCTTGACTCCCTGCTCGACTCCAGCTTCCCCAGTCATTACCATCAGGAAACTTGTGAACATCCCCTCTCTCCCCACACTGTCTCTCACTCTCTTTACTGTGTACCTCTCCTCCCATCCCCTCCCTTTTCAACCAAACCAGCTGAAGCAGATTTGCCACCTACCATAAGCCTGATTCTGCTTTAGGTTTCCGGTGTTTACCAATGCCACTTGTCTCAGGAAAGAGCTTTCATCTGTTGTATAGCACACTTCACACGCACATGTTCTGAAACGAGATTTGGGCTACTTCACATATCTGACCAAATTACATTAACTAACCACAAAAGCACATTTAATTAACATTTTTTAATTCGTAAACTTAAGTTTTAAAGGTACTTTCTCATAGATAAGACAAGGATGCCAGAGAAAATCACCTTTACACTTTCAAACAATTGTTCCTATTTTCTCAATCTGCTGAAAAAATAGTCTCTTGTCCCACCTTGTCAATTAATGTTGGTCAAGCTTGAAACGCAGCATCGGAAGTAAGGTAAAGTAGCTTTCATGGGTATTTTATTTTTTTAGTTTATTTTGTCAGTCACCACAAATATTACGATATTACAGTTAGCTTTATAGGCATTACTCACTCAAGCACAAAGCACGGACACTCTGTTGCTTTAAAAAGGGAGCAGACACAATTTACACTTATATGCGAATTGAAACGTAGGGTTAAAAAGTCTGTCTGTATGCTAGTGGTTGATTAGTAAGGTAAACAATACTGCAGAAAAGCTTTTTACCGGCAGATATTTGCTCTCTGTTTCCAGTTATGCGCTACAAAACGTAAAATTGCACATTCGTTATCCGAGCTTTTATTTTGGAGAACTGGCCGGAAAAGCTATTTATTTTCTTCTGTCTCAGTCAGACTTGACCGGTGCTGAGACCGAGGAGGAGCGGAGGAGAGAGCTGGGGAGTGCCATGTCCTGTCTGTCAAACAGTGGACTGGTTCGACTTGTCACGAAGCTTACCGGGCAAACAATGTATTTCAGTGACATAGAATAGCGAGTAGTTATTTCTAGGAGAAGGGATAAGGCAACCGGCAACACCGAGGCGTCGCACCGGAGGAACTACGCAGGATGGGCGAGCAGGCGGACACTGCGTTTAAAACCACTGGCTCCAAGTGGCTGCTGCCTGTCAGTGAATACTTGGGCTTTCAACTTGATCAGGTACGATATATTATCAAATCACTACCTAACGGTGGCATTTCTGTGGGATCAAAGAGAGATCAGTACGATGTTTTGTAGTAACTGTTTGTAACTGTAATGGGAATTATTTTAATTTGAGCCACTTTTTCTGTCTCCAACATGTTTAAAAATAAAGCTACTTCATACTTAAAGTCAATTATTTCAAAGTTCACAAGGACGGCAGCAAAGCTATACATCCTATTATACCAGTGAGAATGATGAAACAGCTGTGGAGGACTACCTTGCTGTCACACATGCCTGTAACACAACGATCAGCACGTGGTTTGTTGACTGTTATGAGCAGCGCTAAGCTCCTGTCCTCCACCTCTCCCCACGCACAGGTGAATTTCTTGGCTTGTCAGCTGTTTGCCCTGGCTGCTGCCTTTTGGTTTCGTCTCTACCTCAGTCCGAGCCATGCCAACCCCCTGGTCAGACACGCTGTGGCCACTCTACTGGGCATTGCCTTTCTCATCTTCTGCTTTGGATGGTATGACACCTGATCCCAACCAGTACTCCATTATATTATCTCATGTGATGCTGTACTCAGTCGTATACACTCAGAAAAAGTTATGTTAAAATATGTGACAGTAAGGTTCCTGGTGTAGTTTGCCATTGAGCAGATCTCAATTATACAATGACCAATAAACAGACAGGGCTGATGTCCAGTAGCTATGTGGTGTCCAGCACTGTAGGGTTATAATTTCAGGAAGACAATGAGGCTGCAGACAATAACAGCAGCACACAGGAGACATGTGGTCACACTTTACTAACAAGTAGCAGGGTTCAAGAGAAATGTGTCAACACCGTATCATATCACAGCCATACAGAAGAACTTCGACTTAAATCTTAAATGGAGGACTCTGTATTATTCAAGTAATAGTGGTGATACACATGTTTTCATACAGTGTGTGTGTGTGTGTGTGTGTGTGTGTGTGTGTGTCCCTTTCTACAGGTACTCAGCACACATCCTGACAGTGGTGGTTGCAAACTACTTGATCATCGTCAAAGCTGACATCAACAATGTGCACAGGTATACAGGAGATTCATATAAAAGCCTGGGCTATGGCAATTTCTTCGGGGGTGAAATGATGGATTATAAATGTTGTTACCATATTTAATGTGCTGTGCAGTCAGTGAATGCCCAGTTTGGCTCATCTTCAAAGGGAAGTTTTGAACTATCTTAAATATGTTATTGCAGTTCTGCCATTTGTAACTTCCTACTTGTGTGGCTGGTTTTAGACTTACAAAATCCATAATATTTACATTGGCGCATATGTTGGGGGTTTACCTGACTGACCAGTCTGTCCATCATCACAGTGACGGGTGAATGACAGGCCTGCTAACATGGCAGCATCTCATTTCCATTAAAGTGGTGTAGTTTTAGTTACTGACAATTCCAGGTAAAACTTGTTGAACAAGATCAGCCCAGAAACTATTTACGTTGTAGGCGTGCGTTTGGTGGAGAGGGCAGATGGCCCGGTCTAGATTATGGCAATGATATTGGTAATTTATTGTTGTCATGCTCATGAAGTTTTTGACTTTCAAATCTTTAAATCTTTCAAAAAACTGTGTTTTTTTGTGTTGCCCATTCCTCGAACACTCCCATGAATTCATGAATCCCCCCTGCACATTCCAATAGCTACTGTAGAACAATTCACCCCCCTAATTATCCTCCTTTCATTACTAAAGTACTGTTGTTGAAGTCAACAACTGAACGCAAAACACGTCCGATGAAAAGCAGCCTGACACGCCAGCTGGACCAGTCTGTTGCATCATGACAGTCACACTGTGTGTAGTTTTTTTTAAATAAAAAAAAAAAAAAAATTTAACTGTCTTTTTCTCATATGGTTATAGTAATTTGTGTGTTTCTAAGCATAGAAAAATGGTTTGACATGGGTGTTTGTGGGCATGTACACAAACACCTTGGCTCAAGTGTATCATGGTAGTTTCTTTTTTATGAATGGAGGCATGTGTGGTTTGGTTAGGCTGCTATGGCATTCATGTACAAAGGAATTACCTGCAGGGAGAGGGAGATAAAAGCAGCATTGTTCTATCCATATGGAGGCAAACTGCAGTGTAAACCATGTTCCAAGTTAAACATACATAACACATTACACATTTCTTTATCTCAGTCTCACTCTGAATGTGTGGGGCCAGTCTCAGCAAACTGTGTATTTGTCTACAGAATGAGTAATCGGTCTGCTATGTTACAGTGTCAGTTGTGTCATCAAAGATTTTTCTTGTGATTACCCTGCTTCATGAAGTAATTTGGTCACTGTGAGATGTAAAATGGAATATAAATGTGTGGAAGAGTTGTTACCCCCACTGTCTTTTACTTATTTGGACAATAGGTCGGTCAGTTACAGTTTTGAATGTTTTTTCCTTACATGATCTGTTTGGCCTTTTTTATGTTTCAGCTGAAGATACTCTGGTACATTTGACTTTTATCTTAGTTTAAGTCAGTTCATACAACTTTATTATCTCCACTCAGAGCTCCCTCTCATAAGTCAGGCTACAGTTAACAGCTTTACATTCCTTACATTAGAACTTACATATTTACAGTTTGCCATGTGCCAATCAATAAAATGTGCAGTCGCACCAAATGTAAAAACAAAAAAATACATCATTGAAGTAATTATTGCCAATTGGCAAATCCTGCCAAAATACACAATGTAAAACAAATTCACTCTCTCTTGTTTCCAGTAATATCGTATGACTTAGAGGTTTGTTAGCTCAAAAAAATATGACAAGAAATTTCTGAGTGGCAAGAGGTGACAGTCCTGCTAGGTAGCTTTAACAGGTATTGGATGTATCGCAATCTATATTCCCCCCTGACTGATCTTGTATTGTTCATTCCCCCTCATACAGATACTCCATGGTGACAGCAATGGGCTACCTGACAATATGCCAAGTGAGCCGAGTCTTCATCTATAGCTATGGGATACTGTCCACTGACTTCTCTGGGTAAGGAAAAACTTAGTCACTCAGTTTCCTCATCACCTCTCCTCCCTCTTTGCCACACCTTCTTGGTGACAGTATATTAATCACTTCACTCTCAGTGCTGCAGCGCTTGTCTTATCAGTTAACGTTTCCAAACTGTGTGGTACCTGCTTACAAAGTCTTCAGTGCCACAGCCTTGTGTAAATACAACATCACTGATTACAAAAACTGCCAGTGGGAATTGTCAAGAGTTGACATTGTTCAGCAAGGCAGAGTTAAGGTACGCACTGCCTCCTGGCAACTGTAACATTGTTGTGTTAGAAACAAACCTGCCTCCAAAGAAGCTGACAATTAAATGCTTTTGTTAAATCAAAACTCTTACCAAAGGTATCAACTACAACTGCAGTCCACAGATATTGTCACATTGATGGGATGGAGTTGCTTTGATAAAGAGGGTTATAAAATGATGCTTATCTCACTGGGGCCCGCCTCTTAAATAAAGAGCAGGACCTCTTTTGGTTCCTAAAAACAGACTAAACATGGAGCTGCCAGTGCTCGTGCTTTCTCAGAATAATAGGTGAGGTGGTTTTACTCGAAATGATCACAGCAGATACTAGCATTTCTGTGTGCAGTTGTGCTTTTAAAGGTGACGGCTCATTTTGCTGGCTCCGGTATTCAGCAATTTCTTTGCCCAGTCCTCATGTGGATGAATTTGCTGGCACCCTCACTCGCACTCCACATGACTTTGGTGATGAGCAGCCAGGCCTGTGAGTCAGCCTTTGGGAGGGCCATACACTGAATGGAGATCCAGCTTCTTCAGGCTTCCAGAGCAGACAGATAAATGGCTATGAATCACAGAGGTGGTGTAATGCGCATGTAAATCAAATCGCATTAAATCAATTTGCTTTTTTTTTTTTTTTTTTTTTTAGAGTATGTTGGAAACAGCTGGGGTTAACCAAAGTGCTTGTACACATTTTAGTTCATGGCAAAAACCATGAAATTGATTCTGTTTTTGACAGATAGCCAGTGCAGGGATGGCGTTATGCTGTCTCTCTACCCGGCACCAGTTTCTGCACACAGGCGGAACAAAGATCACTGCCCAACATAGTACCTGGGGGCAATGAGTTGCAATAGTAAAGCCTTGATGAAATTTATGTGCTAGTATCAGTCTTCAAGGAAGGATGGACTTTGTGTCATACATTTATTGTAAGCAATAGTGCTATTATTTTGAAGGCTTAGCTCAAAGTTGCTCAAGAAGTCCTATTGGGCATTGACACCAATGAGTGAGACTATGACAACATCTGCAAGCAAGCAGCAAGCATGGACATGCATATGAGCTAGTGCAAGGTAATGCTGGCCATGATGGCCTTTGATATGCAGTGAACGGGTATAAGGAAGACACAAAAACAATTTCCTCTTTTGTAGCATGCAGGCAAAGAGGTATTTGTTTTGTTTGTCTTCATTTTACTAAAGTAACATACTATCCGACATGCTGGCATTGTTAAGCTAACTAGTTAAAAAAACTAGCTAATGATTAGGTTAAGCTAACATGGTTATATTTTGTGTTCAGCTCACAGTAGATTTAGCCAGATGTCATTTACTTATGGCTGTTGCTTTGAGGGAACTAAACAAAGATCTTGTGCTTGAGGTAGATGGAGTCAAAAGGGAGGATATACCAAAGAGAATAAAATGGACCTCTAATGGATCCTTGGGGTACTCCATGCCAGCACGAACCCAGGATTTGATAAAATGACCCCACTCAAACAAAGGATTTACAAATCACCCTTTCTGGTATAACAGTAACTGGGCATGTTGGGTATTTTCTGGTGTTTTGGTTGTCACTGTGGTATCCTGTGTTGCTTTCCCTGTACGTAAAAGTCAAACACAGTTAATCCAGACCTAGTCTCTGCAGTCTGTGTACTGGTCTGCCATTTGTCTATGAGAATTTCCATAAGCTAATCTTTTCAGGATTTTTGCAAGGCAGCAGAACTGAAATTGAACTGGGTCAAAATTGCAAATACTGTGCCAACGCTACATGGAAAAACAGAGTCTGTGGGCTACAGTGGTGCTCTGTCGCACATGCTGGCTGGCACCCTGAAAATGTTTCTCTAAAGCCAACTGCCAACTCTCATTGAGCTAGTACTGCCAGCCGCACGGCCAGCCCCTCTCTGCCTCAGTTTTCCATGCTGTGCACACAATGCAGCCCCCTCACACACTGGTTCCTGTGTGCAAATGTGTATGCGGGAAACAGGGAGAGAGGGAGATGTAGTTAAATGTGTGTTTGTGTGCCTTTGTGCGCACACACTCACATTCTTGGGACAGAGAGGTCTCTATCTATGAATGAAACTAGGAGAGTGGGTGTGAAACTAGTCTGCTCTCACTTACTGTACAGGACCTTGATGCTCTCCACTGTTATCTCAGCTCTAACACTTTTGGTATCAATAAATTGCTAATCCTTCTGAGACAAATGAGCCCAAACTTTAAACTGTTATTGCACACTTTATTAAATGTTCACCTATTCTATTGTTTAAACTGTTCTCATAGTTTACATTATCTATGGTAGATAATCTACTGTGTTTCTCTTGATAATGGTGTGATTTTGCTGTTTACTGAAAACAAGAAAAAAGCACAGTATTAGTAGAGAAGTGGCATTGTGTTTGTGTTTTAGGACATGATTTTTTTTTTCTGTAACGCTTGAGTCTTTCAAGATAAAGCTCTAGTTGTCCCAGTTTAAAAGGTGATTAAGTGAAAATGTGGGTGTTTGAATGAATTGCATTGGAGTAATAAGTGACCTGACATGACACTGCTGGAAGAGAATGAAGTGATTCACTAGGGAAAATAAATTCAGCAGCCCCAGACAGAGGCGCAGTAGGCAGCGGCTCAGGGCGTGCTTTGTTTCACGTCTGTCCTGTAGTAAATGTCTAAAAACTGCTCTTTTTCAGTTTTCCTCATCAGACAGTCATTCTGCTTGCTGAGCTCTTGCAGTCTTTACTTTTGAAACATTTACGGTCACAACTGTCCAAATACATGATGATGGCTTTTTGAAGCTGGAAAAAAAACCCTGAATGCTTTTACTGCTAAAAGATCATCACTACCTCTTATCTTTATGTATATCAGTTCTTTCATATGTCAGAATGACACTACCAGTGACATTCCCTGTGGCATTCTCATCTGGGAATCCACCCAGTCAGCTCAGCAGTGGAAATCCAATGATTTTCTCACAAATTTTACAGTGGAAATACTTTTTTTTTATCTGGCTTTTCTGCACAGGCCTCTGATGATAGTAACTCAGAAGATTACCACACTGGCCTTCCAGCTCCATGACGGTAAGGCAGAGGAGAGGATACACCCAAACACACACACTTACACGCTCGAACGCACTCAGATGTTGGCAAGCATTGGATAATAATGGCACAAAGCTCTCACAATATTTAAGTGAAAACTTTTGTCGCTACTGACTATTTAGTAAAAAGAAAAGCTCTGTTGTTGCTAATAACATGTACAGTGGCTAACGTCTGTTTGAATGTCCTACTCAGCCATGAGAGTGTGACAGTGTGTCACTGTGTGCAAAATCATGGCACTGTGGAATTTAGCCATCATGCTTTTCATTAGCAACACCTGTGTTTCCATGAAAAATGCCTGGAGTGAAATTTAATAATCCTAAAAGAGAGGGAAATAAATGATAAAAAGAGAGTGATGACATATTTGGGAATGATGAAAAGTGGAAAAATGAAAATTTCCAAACAGGGTTACACTGGTGACTTTGTTTTTCAGGTATGTGTAAGAAATCTGAACAGCTGACACCAGAGCAGAAGCTTCTGGCGATAAAGTAAGTTTTTTAATGTGGCTAAATACACATAAGGATGTTTTATATGTTGCTGTGTGAAACATGAGGGGATGAATGTGTTGGAGAGAAGGCTGAGCACTGTGCTCTCTGATGTGAATGATTTTCTTTAAGTCTGACCTTTTGCGGAGCACATTGTAGGGTTAATATGTATATGGCAACAGTGTTCCTGTTAAAATACGTGTGAAAGGTTGCATCTTAGTTAACCCCTTATTTAAAGAAAAAAAATAACTCTTTCTTTTCCTTTAGCTGTGAGGGACAGTGACAAGGAGATGCAAACATGGTGAATAGCTTATTCATGTAAAAAGCATGCTGGGAACTTAGAAAAGGAGCATCATTTTGCATGGAAAATACTATATTTATATGCATGTTAATCTTAATATAAAATCACATTCATTGTGTTCCATGCATGCAATTTCCAAAAAAAAAGAAAAACATATCAATGAATGGTCGTAACATGTTGTGTGGTTCTTGTGTGATAACATTGCAGCTATGAATTTGATGATTGTCTCATGTTTGGGGATTTTTTTTTTTTTTTTTTTTGATACTGGTTCTGATTTTACATAACAGTGCTGATTGTACTGTAAACATGATATAGAGGTTTTAATGTGTACATATCCAGCAATGTAGGTGGAATCTTAGCAGGTCATGATATGCTTGTCTCACATTTCCACTTTACTTAAACAGAGATATGCCATACCACTGTTACGTTTCACCTAAAGTGATCGCTGTCCTTATATGCAAAACAGCGTGGTTCCCTGCTTGATTTCTTCCATTGTTCATTCTGCAGTGTGAGGCCTTCTCTCATTGAATACCTGAGTTACAATCTGAACTTCCTGAGTGTGTTGGTGGGACCGTGCAGTGACTATAAGGACTACATAGACTTCATAGAGGGCAGACACATCAGCCAGAGGCTCAAGCAGCGCTCTGGGACGTGTACCGGACAGAATGGTTTCGATAAGACAGCCGACCCGTCACCTCTGGTAAGCTCATGAATATGTTTGCTGCTTGCTGCTCTGATTTTATTCAGTGACACAGCAAGACTTTGGACTGCAGGAGGACACTGCTCAGACATTACCAATTATCTCTGCAGCCCGCCGTCTGTCAAAAGCTGGTGGTCTGCTGTGGCTGTATGCTGTTCTTCCTCACGGTCACTCGCTCCTTGCCAATTAAGTACAACGTGGACCTCGACTTTGTCAACCACGCCCCCTTCCTCACCAGGCTCACATACGCTTTCTTTTCCATACAAGCAGCAAGGCCCAAATTCTACTTTGCCTGGACGCTAGGTGAGCACAGCGTGTGTTTTGAATTGGTTTGCTGTGGTTGACCAATAACTGCATCAGCTGCTGTCAGAAAGGGAGCATAGGTTATTGTTTATATTGTCATGTAAGTCTCAATTTTCACTTTCCAGCCGATGCTGTGAACAACGCTGCAGGCTTTGGTTTCTTGGGGATGGATGAAAATGGAAAGCCATCATGGGATCTCATCTGCAACCTCAACATCTTGGGGATTGAGGTAAAAGAACACAAACAGGCCTGGTGTTGTGTCAGACTTTATGCAGATTAATTTAAGTCAAAGTCTTTCATTGACTGAGGATTAGTTCACACAGTTACTGTTATGTGGATGTTGTTTTTCATTGATGGATAACTTTTTTCCCCAGACTGCAACCAGCTTCAAGACATTCATAGACAACTGGAATATCCGAACAGGAATTTGGCTCAAAACGTAAGTGCTGCAAATATGAAATCCATACAGCCAGAAAACATTTCCTCTTAGCATTTCACAATCACTCCTTCATTTATGTCTGATTTCTCTCATCTGTCCAGTGTGTGTTATGACCGAGCTCCAAAGCACCAGTTGGCGTTGACCTTCATATTATCTGCCCTGTGGCACGGTGTTTATCCAGGCTACTATTTTACCTTCATCACTGCCATCCCCATCACCATAGCAGCACGAGCAGTGAGTACCATATCTCCTCTGCAAATTTCAGTGTGTGATCCAATCCAGTGTATAACTTTATTAGATTCCTAGCTTTAAGAGAAACCATCCATATGTCTCAGTTTGTAATTTTAACTGATACTAAGTGACTGTGTATTGTGTCAGAAAGACTTGTACCTGTGTAGGAGGGGCTTGAATTGACTTTTCATTCCAAAGCTGTGGTCTGGCTGTTTCTCACTCTGCTGTGTGTGACATAACCATGGAGCAGCTTCGGGGAAGTTTTGTTGATCACACCTAGCTGACCTGTTGGTGAAAGTAGAATTTATACAATAGCAAAATAAAACAAAGAGTCATTGTAGACGTAGAGGTCTGATTTCATACAATCTGATTTGAAGAAAGATTAAAAAAAATATTGACTTTATTTAGTTTCCAATAGTTAGTTGAAATTGCCATAAAATTCTTTCACAGGTGCAAAAGAAAGCAGCAACTTATCTTTCTCTGTTTATCTTTAATTCTTCATCAGATAAGGAAATCCATTCGCCATTACTTCCTGGGATCCAGAGGCTTGAAGCTTGGATACGACATCTTAACTTGGGCAGCGACTCAGCTGGCCATCTGCTACACCGTCATGCCTTTTCTACTTCTTGCAGTAGAGCCCACTTTGGTTTATTACAGGTATGTCCACCCCGACTTTCATCATCTTTCCTGCTTAAGACCAATTTATGATGAATCACAAAGTATTTTCTCTGCTTTACAAAATGAAATGCATAGCATGTTCAGCTGATACCTTTGTACCTATTGTTTTTTTCCTGTCATATAACACTCAAATTAATAGCAAATCATTATTTCAGACAATCACCAGATTCTCTGGTTTTATTCTTAAGCTTCTCCAAATATTGGTGATGCTTTTTCCTGTCTAATCTGCAAATTCCCTGTTAGTCATCTTATTCTTGTCAAAAGGTCACACACACCATTTCCTCTGGCTTTTTCTTGGTGTTCAGCTCAATGCAATAAACAAAGGAACTTCTCTTCTTGCTATTTGGAGGTTGCTATCTTATTTTCTAGTCTATGTGAAGAATGCATCTGTTTATGCACAGACTTGATTATATTTATAGTGTGTAAACTGCATAGTTGCATGTATGCACATACCCACATCCATACTGGTTTAAGCAAATTAGATTAGAATAGATTAACAAAATAAATGCAGACCAAACGGTATTTAATTAATTGACTAATCATTGCAGCTCTCGTAGTAATCTGTGCTCATACCCTGGCCTCTGATATTTCTGAAGGTTTTCTCCTTTTTTTAATACATTTCAACAAATAGTTTAGTGTATGTTGCTTTATGGTTAGCCTTATTTTTTCACCTCAGGTTTTCCTGATGATCAGCTTAGAAAAGTTACACTCAGCGTTTCCTCCACTCTTTCTTAGGTCCATGTACTTCCACGTGCACATCATCAGCATTCTAGCTGCGATCGCCCTGCATCGGAAACACAAAACCAGGGACCCCTCTGCCACCACTAAACCGTTTTCCTTGGCCTCCTCCTTCTCGTCTTCATGCTCAGCACAGTGCCAGCCTGTTCACTCCAACAACAATGACAAAGTAGACTGAAAAGCCCCTCTCCATGATCTTTTACCAGGCTCTCACTCTCACTCCAGTGTTCTCTCAGAGACAAGTGAATATCCCCCAAGGGCATTCAACCAACTTCAAATGGGAAACCAGTGTGTTATTTATTCTTTTGGGACATATCGGATTTGAACCTACGGTACTGGATGTGCACAGGAAGAGACTTTCCACCATATTACAAGAATAAGACAATGCATCAAACTTCAGCTCAGCAGGCTGACTGGAAAGAGAAACATGAGCTGAGGGAGTATCTCTGGTATTACCGTGAACACCACTTGGGACCCTGGCCTCCTTCCACTATGCTACATGCGCATCTTAACACCGGCCTGCCTGCTGCTCCAGCAACAATGCAGCAGTGTGAAGAGAGAAAGGAAGCTCACTTTTTATCCTTGTCCTCTATCTGCACATTGTTGCCCCATGGTGGGATGAAAGCCAGGGCAGTGGGAGAGCAGCTCAAACATGGCACAAATACCAGGACACACACACAAACACAAACTCAAATACACAAAAACGCATGCATGAACAGACACTTGGAGCAAATATGCACATACTCTCTTTTAGACATGCTCGTACTTGGTCACACTCTGATGGCACACAAAGGCTGCCCTTGTGTGGCCACAACAAAAGAGCATGCCATGGGGAGAGAGAGTCCATGTACCCGCTGCACCCACTGTGCCCAGAGGATGTATTTGTGTGTGTGTGTGTGTGTGTTTGTGATCGCTGACCCTCGGCTACATCTCAGTGACCCTGGGTGTGTGTGGACTTCGTCATGAACAACTGTGGATTCTGTCAATATACTTCCCACAAGGTCGAGAGCCACTTCAAATACAAACTAGACCATATAGCTTCGTAACTCTCCACTGAATCTGTAACTATTGAAGTTTTTTTAAGGCAAGGTCAGGGCTTCAATATGTGACAAGATCCAACTGTTCTTTTGAACAACACTTGTAGGCACAAAGGAGAGGCTAACAAATATTTAAAGAATAAACCATGTGGCCAACAAGCTTTTGGTCCAGTGAGTCTGAAACGGTGCAGTATGTGCACAAAGTTAATGAAAAACAAGGCTTTCCAATACTTTAGTCATTTTACTTTCCCTTAGGAATATCTTTTTATGCTGAAGCAGGAGGGAATGTAATATTAACACAGTTCTTATCATCTTATCATGTAAACGGTGCTGGAAACCTGCTATCATGATATAGAGTAATTGAACAGTAGTGAAACTGAGAGGAAATACATTTAGAGTTTCTTATATTTTGGAGAGCAATTGGAAAATATGATTAAAAAACAGGAATTTACAAGTTTAAATGTTTGTCTTGTCAGCGGGAGCTTGGCGCTGTTAATTCTGTTGTTCTTTCTGAGAAAGAACAATATTAAAAACCACAGATTTGCCAGAGCTCATCAGCAGCTGCAGGTTGATGGAACAGAGACACCTGCTGGTTGTTTGTACTGTGTGAACTCTGCTGACTGAAGTCATGAAGGTAAACCATGTGGGACTGACTGAAACGGCCTCTGTGCAGCTTCTCTCAGTGCAGCTTCACAACTTATTTCTCCACTACAAGTACAATTCCTCACCAAAATTTCACAATTACTTCGCTGCACTAGCTTTCACCTTTGCACACTCATAAGTTGATATTTGTGGTAGAAAACATGGTGAAAACAAAAACACTCTCTTAAATTATTAATTATTATTTTGTTGTTTCTGGTTATGGAAGCGTTATCACTCATGAGAGGTTTAAGAGCGGCTTGGTTATTAATGGTGCTATCTGCTGCAGGCTAGCATGTTAATTTTCAGTGACAATTATCAGTTGATTGGAATAAGGGTCCGCTAACAACACTAACACATATGCAATGCAACACATTCTTTTTGGTAGCGTGCCTGGTGAAGAACAATTACACTTGAAGATGTCAGGTCGTACCATTTTTAAATGCATTATAATGGTTGTCTAATGGAAATGCTAATACTTTCTTTGCATATAGTATGTGTAGAGCATACTTAATCGTTTTCTCATGCATTAATTGTAATGCATTTTATTACCTGCCTTGAAATTTTGGGCTAATTACAAGTTTTTGAGCACAGCAAAATGATTTGAATTGCCTGTTTTGGCTCAGTTTACATATTGACTGAGACCTCCACTACTTAATAGGTGAAGCCTGCAGAGTAAAACCTGCTCATATGGAATAAAAAATCAATACAGATTTTTTATGTTTTTCTGGTACAGAAGATGCCATGTAATAAAAATCTCAATTCTTAGCTTTGCTGTGACAAAGACCTCATGTTGACATTTGCTAAGGGAGGGGCGCATTAACACAAATTATTGGAAACTACAGGGTTCAAGGGGTAAATCATCCCAGATTTTAGGTGAAACATGAAGTTTGGGGGGGGGGGGGGGGGGGGCAAACTAACCTTTTGTTAGTCTCTCTCTGCTAATTTGAACAAATCTCTTTTTCAGACTAGACTTTTTTTTTTTTTAATTTGGGGGGTTTTGAGTAAACACGGCAATATTTAATTTGTGTTAATTATTTGAATATTTAGTTGCACATTAGTACCTCACTTGGAGTTAATGAAGTGTCAGTAGTGAATAGTTGGGGGACCTGTTGCCATTTATGTGCAAGAAGCCATTTCGCCTGCATTGAACAATCTAAATGCTAATGGTATTACACTTTGTCCCCATGACAGACACTGTCGCACACTTGACTGCACCTAAATTCCTCAAGTGGAGTGTGCACTAAAAAAAGAAACTTCTCCTCCCATGTATGAGTTTGCAAGAACATGAAATTGCTTTTGTGAAACAGGACATGGAACTAGCTGTAACCTTTAAATGTGTTTCTGTGATCAATAACATGTTCACGGCATTGGTATGTCTGCATGTGTTTTTGGTACGGGGAAATGAGTGATGAACGGCACATATACTGTATGAATGTGATGTCAGGATGAGCAGCTATTTGAATGACTTAATACTGAAAATGAGGATATTTTTTTATGTTTATGTGAGGTCAAATGTACTGACTGTGAGAGTGTGTGTGTGTGTGATATTTTCTTATTACCCTATTGTCCCATTTTAGTATTGTTTGTATGCAGGAAAGAGTGAGTGGTACAGCAAAAAATAGAATAACAAATAAAGCTTCATTGAAATAAATGTTACTTCCAGGTGTCACTGAAGAGTTGCATTTGTTTATCTGTTCATACTTGACTCTCCCACAGTTACAGCATCAAGTCAGGCCTTCACTATGCGACACTTGTCCCAAGCTGATTAATCTCTGATGATTCTCTCAAACTGGCTGCTTCTCTGTCCCTTGTCACTTGTAAGGTCCCCTCTGACATGGATATGCCTGGGTGGTTGTGTTTTCATCCAGCTTGAATCAACAGACAGCTAATGACAACCAGAGGGAGGGAAAATGGGACAAAGATGACAACAAGCAACAATGAAGTGTAAGGCTGTGGCCACATGTTTGGCCACAGAATGAAACAGATGTAGAAAGGGAGGGATTCTTCCTTATTCTCTCAAAAATCTTCTAAAAAAGGTTTGTACAAGAATCGGTTCTCCTTAAAAGTGGCAATAAATAAATGGTTTGTACTGATATTTCAGGCTTCAATTAGTCTCAAAGGTTTCTTCTCAGTTGCTGATATTGAGAAGTTTAGACTCAGCGGAACTGTAGCCAACCTCTTTGGACGTGGCTGAGAGAGGAAAAATGACCCCAGATATAAAAGAAGAAGAATGTCAATGAAACTCCTAGCCTAGTTTCTACAAACACAATCAAGTCTGTGCATCTATCCAGCACACCGATGGAGGGACGAGGCAAACAGTCACATGCATATAAGTACATATTCAAAATGCCTAAAAGCCATTCAGGGTCAAACAATATAGTGCAAGTTATTCTTCATGATTGCAAAATAGATTGAAATACTAGAGGTCAGTTCCAGTAATAATCAGATGAAGTATTAATTTGATTCAAGCCAATGACTGACAATGGATGGATCAAATGTTATACCTTTGAATGCATGAAAACAGATATAAGTGTATCAAACAAATCCATTTTAAAGGGATCAGTTACATTAACTGTAAATGAAAATGTAGAACGTAATCATGCAGAATGTAAAGGCAAAGTCCACACCAGGCCAGATGTTTTGCAGCCAGGTGGTAACTGTTTAATTAAAGCAGATAGAATCATCACAGAACAGACTCTTGAAATGAATCCAGCATTTTCTCTGTATTATATTTATGTTTAGTAACCATTTGAATGTCTCTCTTCTTTTGACACATGCTCTGAGCAGACTTATACTGCATATACTGTAAAAAAAAAAAAAAAAAAAAAATCTCACAGAAAAGCCCACCCAATAAGACATTGTGCTTTAACCTCATTGCCAAATGAAGTGAATTCTGTGCTTGTGCAACTAGAGAATAGACCAACATTCATGTCTGTAAAATTTCTACCTTTATATGTTTTGGCTTGAATTTGAAGGACGATGAAGGAGAACTGTCACTACTGCTCTCACGCTATGACACCACTTCATCACTTCAGCTCCCATGGTGACTAAGTCAAAACCAAATCCTTATTAGTTCCTGTACAGAAACAAAGCTCTGCCACAGCTAAAGCATACCAACCTTCTTCTCATTGGCTATAATTTAACTTGAAAACCCAGAATGTACTGTTTGCTTATTTATCTTTTAGTAGTTTTGAGAACAAGCTCTTTTGAATGATCAGGAAAAATACTCACCAGACTGTGTCAAATATGATCTACAAACACTGGACGCTGTCCTGTAAACCTTGGCACAGTAATATAGTAAAATGCCTTTAGCTAATAACCTTTGCCTTTCCAAATCTCAACTTTTTACATCTAAAAAATAACTTCAGATTTCTTCACCTGCATTTATATTAACTAAATGAATACAGGCAGCCAGCTTACTGATACAAAACAGCAGATTATTAAGCACGGCCCCTTAGTATGCATTCATGCACCCGCACCCGTGAACTTGTTCAGGCGTCTTTGATGAAACATTTCTTGTTGATAAATGACACCAGTTCAATAACAAAGAGACCAGGGAGGGAACAAGAAGAGAGAAACAAGGCCGAACCCCTTTCGGCCGTAACACATGTAACTCTGAGCTTCTGTTCACTGTGCATCTTTCTTCCCACTAACACGCACACATAAATTTAGTGATACTATGCAATTCAAGGAGGTAAACTGCTACTAACGTAAGAAACCGCATTGCATTTTGTCCATCAAGCAGCCATCTCTTCATAACACACTGCTCTATGTAGGATCCACCCCAAACTCGGTCCAACTGTCCACTTCCACATCAAAACAGAGCTGTTTAATCTGCAAAATCCTTTACAAGACAACACAATGCCAGACGATCCTACTCTTCATCTTTTTGATTATCACTGGCTGTCTAAAAAGCGAGACACATGTGATCCTTTGTGCTCTGTAACTGTTCAGACAGCCATAAAAATATATATGAATCCTTTGCATGTAAATCCAGCCTGAGTTATTCGTATCGTCTCTCCTCCAGTGATTCATATCCTGCTGCTGTGCATAATTTTCGAACATACAGTTTGTTTTTTTTTAATTATTCTTACAAAGTAAACATGTACAATAGGATTTTTTTTTTATTAGCAGTGCATGCACGGTGGAAATCAAGCAATGACATCAAAAACTCCTAACTACATAAATATGTTCAATTGTTTGTACATTTTCTTCATTTTTACCACTGTTAAGGATCACTGTTACCCACATTATAAATATCTAGAACAATCTTATACAGGGTAAGTCTCTTGTGAGTGTCAACTTTTTAGAGCATGATTGGTTAGTTTAGTCATGGACTGTGATGGAGAGCGATCAGCTGCAAAGTCTTTCCTCTTTTGAGAAACACACAAAAGTGTTTTGTGCAGACAATTGTGTTCTTTTCTTAACATCATCTTTTGAGATAAAGAGGACAAACACTGAGAACGTACATGAGAATGAGTCTGAACATTATAACAAAAATAAAGACTTTTCTTCATTCAGTGACATGACGGTTACTTCCTTTCATTTCAGCTGCTAAACAGATTCAGCACCTTCTGCCGTTGTGCCACCTGTGCCAAGCAGATGACAACAACAACAACAACAAAAAAAAAAAGACTTAATAAACGAGGAAGTGATGGTTGACTGAATCCTTCGATGGATGATAGCATCCTATCATCTAAAATATATCTTTCCTGTCGCCATGTTTCATGGCTGTCAGATGCTGTAGATTATCTAGTTTGCATATTGATTAAGAGCAGTAATTATAGAGTTATAAAGTGATTAATCACAGCAAGACTTTGAGGGGTTTGAATACTAAAGAGGGAGAGTCAACAGGTAATGAATTAGAACTTTATGTGATGATAGTGCAGCAGTTCTACCAAACTCAGAGACTCAACCAGTGGAGGGCAGCAGAACAGAGACATTGATGTCAAGAGGCAGGGGGGATGTAGTTGTGCGTTTGCATTACAGTAAAAATCAGTAACAGCCTTTTCATGGAACGAAAACAGGGTAACAACCATCTCCTAATACAAACTGGATTAGTGGCCTGGTGCTATCTCGCCACAGGAGAAAAGTGTTGGGGTTCAGCTTCAGGTTGTCTGGTGCAGAACAGGAGGAGATAAATCATACTGGATTGGAGCCAGAGGGTCAGCACGAATGGGAGAGAGGTGTCAGGTGGTTCAGTGTTGGCATTTCTTATCTTTGTGCCACAGTCACACTTCCTCCCTCCTGCTCCTCAGTTCTGATCTCTAAAAGGTTTTTGCAGAACTGCATCCACCTAGTTACATAAGGTGAGGTCATTTTTTCTGGATGTTACTGCTGTAGGGGATTTCATAAAGCAATATATATATATATATATAAACTATCCAAAGAAGCAGCCTGCAGTGTGGAAGAGGCAGCTTGGCTTTCCAACTTAAGACTTTGACATAATTAAAAGGCAGACATACTTGTAAAGCTAAGACATAATGTACATAATGTGGGATGAGGCAACTAAATATGCAAATGTAACTTTCTCTCCTTCAGTGATCACCCTTAATAACTGACTATGGAAACACAGGAGAGGCCTTTAACATGGTTTTAAACACATGTAACACTGTATGATGATGACATGGCTCTAACTGATGAGGATTTCTGACAATATTTCAGACACCTTCAACGTCAAAATGCCATGAAGGAACTTTTTTTTTTTTTTTTTGGAATCGGCTCTGGTAATGTTTTTCCTGCATTGATTGCAAAGTTGTTGTTTTTTGTGATATTTCAGTGAGCCCTATCTTCCACAAAGGTTTATATTTGTTCTATTCGACAAACCTAGAGCAGAGGAGATGCACAGGCCACTGCAGTGTGTGTTAAATAAATTAGTTTCAGCCCGTGTCTGTCAAGTCAAAACAAGGTGAGGTTACGGTGCAATAGTTGAAGTAGCAGCAGTCCAATGAATCAATGGTCTCATGTCTCCTCGAGAGACAGTCAGCTCCCTGTGCTTCAGTTAAAAAGTCCACTATCAAATAATATTTAAAACCCTCTTCAGAATACGTTTGGTTTGTTGGTTTGATTCAGCCTTGGAAAGTGATTAGACTGTATGGGGTCCATACACACCAGTCCACCAGTCAAAGCAAATCAGTCCCAGTTTAAAGTATTCGAATGGATTCCAAATAATATTTGTCTCCGGTAAAGTTGTCAAATTCAGTTTTTGCTGCTCTCTGTTGGAGCAGCTGGCGACTGTGTTTTCTCCTTCGCCTCCGTCTGGCCCTCGTTCTTTTCATCATCGTCCTTGAAGAACAAAAGAGGAAACATACCAAGGATGCAGCCGATGCCAACGCCAATGGCTTTGCCCTGAGGAGAGGTGAAAGAAAGTAAGACTATACACATATACACAGAGCCTATGTTTTGAAATTGCTAAATTTGTCTAAAGCTTGGTTTTTTACTTATTTTCATAATTGACTTATTCTTTATTTCATTATACTTTCATATACTTATGCTTTTTCATCATTATATTGTACTAAACCTTTGAATGCAGCACCTGGCCTGTTGCAAGGTAGGATTACCAAGCCAGAAAACAACTGTGTCAAATGCCTGAGGACTGACACATTGATTTCCAATTACACTTTGACATGTTTGCAAGAAAATAAAATAGGCATTTCCCAGCATGTCAGAACAATACGCATGACCTTTTACAAAGAGCAGGGAACCTTTTCCTGCTGCATTAATTACTGAAGCTAATTAAAACTAATTACATTATGCACTTCAGCAGTCACAGCATATTGAAAAATTATTCAGGTGTAATTTCCTCTCAGAATGATTGGGTGATGGAAAAGGCAAATCAAAGGAACAACACCGTGCAAAGACCAGCACTGATGTGATGTTTATGATGCACGACAAATAGAACCCATGAAAACACAAACAACACATCAGGTTGATTAATGTCCACTCTGACTGGGTTTACACTGAGTGTTCATAAGTCTGAGTCTTTCACATTAAAAGAGCAGAGATGGGGTTAGGGGTTTCAGTGAGGGACAGTGGTACCAACCGCATGACAGCTGACTCTGGTCTGCCACATGTCAGCCTGTTTCGGGCTCAGGTCAGGAATCTGCATCCCCAGCCGAGACGCCAAGGCCTCCACATAACCTGCCAGTCTAAAGAGAGGGAGCGACAATTAATCACTTCTATTCAGTGAACTGTGAAGGAGCTGTGAAAGACAGTGATAAATTGTGCCAGTCTTTTTTTTAATTTCATCCTTCTTTCATTGTGACATTTCATGAGATTGAAAAGTCTGTTCAAACAGTTCAAACACAGAGAGAGCAGACATAAAGGTCAGTAATAGAAACATGTGACTGAAGGCATTACATGAAGTCTGTACCCCATCATTTGAGTCTTTTCAGGTGTGAATAGCTCTGTCAGTGTGAGGCCCTTGGCTCAGAGCTTCAGCAAATGTGACATTCAGACAAATATGGAAATTGTGTTTGTTCAGACTTTGGGTTATGTCGGTGATTTGTTCTGAGATTCAATTTACAACCGAATATCCATGTTGTCATGCTGTTTCACATAATAGACTCCTGTTGATATTTTTCCACATTAAATGTCATGATTCATTAAACCACCCACAGAACCACACTTTCCCACTCAGGGTAAAAACCTCACGAGTTTAATGACCAAAGTAATCAATAATAACAGCAAACAAAATACATCAGCATATTAATGTTCCAGTCTGCTCCTTGTTGCTGCCATCTGTCATGAACCCAGCACGACATCAGATATCAGCTCTAATACCAGAGAGACAGGGAGACGGAAAGCCGCCAATGTGATTGAATAAAATAATTCCCGACAATTTGCACAGCTGACGGAATAAAGACAGATGGCAGAGGACTGAGAGTAATGTAACATTTGGAACTTATCAATCAAACTTCTTCCTTCTAGTTCATTTCAATTCAAGCGGAACAATGTGTCTGATGTGGAGCACTGAATTATACTGCACGTCTACGAATGGATGAAGAGTTCTGTGTCACCAAATCAAATCACCGAAAAAGAGCAACAGTGCTTCCAGTCATAATTATAGTCAACTTTGCCAAATTGACAAAACTGAAATGTCATGACATCTTTAGGCAATTCAAGAGGCTGCAGCGACTAAAAAAGATGTAGATCATTACCAGCTCACAAAATGTCAGCCTTTGGCGCAAGGACTACAGATGGAGCGCATTTAAAAACTTGTGCATGTGCATGTCTGTCGCAGTTCCAGGGTGAGAAAGGAATTCATGTCAATATTTTGGCCCAGGACTGGGTGCGTCAGCGGCACTAATGGGTCCTCGGTTCGCTGCCCACACAAATAATCTGCAGCTGGAGCTGTCGGGTCCGAGGACTGATAAGTACCAAGCAGCATATTTAAAGGAAAGATAAGGAAAAGAGGAGAGGAAGCCAGAGTGTGTATGAGCCTGAAGCCCATGGCGTTTCATCACTGAAAGGAAAAAAAAAGAGAAAATATGAAATTTACCCATAATCAGGAGAGACGGGCATTTGTCCACAGTCTACACTAAGTGCACAGAGGCAGATGAGTAATGTTGTCAAACTCTGTGGTGGCAACAGGGGGCAGGATTGAGTCTCTAGTCCTCTAGTCAGGGAAATGTGCTGTGAGTATTTCTTTTCTTTTCTGCTGAGATAATCGAGACATAATGTGAGGGAACATTCTGCAATTAGTTTTAACTGTTTTGTTTTCTCCCTGGATCAATGAAACATAAATTCCTCATCAATCCAAATACCCCCTGCTGTGTTCACACAAGACATCTGATTTGTGTTTTGCCAACTGCAGCAATGTCACAGACGCTCCTGCCTTCCAGTCAAGCGCAGTCCAAATATTTCACACGCTTGCGACAGCAAGACGGCAAAAAAAAAAAAAAAAGAAATCGGGTTTTTATCGGAAAACGAAACACTGTAGTTTTGTAGTCAGACATGATGAAATTTACTGAAAGCATAGCTGTGAAAGACGAACTATCAGGAACACAGCGTTGTAAATCTTGTGCGTTTTAAAATGACACTGGTGACACATCCCTCAATATGATAGACTCAGATTAAGCTGTGATATGAACAAACATCTGCCTAAACTGAATCACCCTTGAGCAAAACACTGAATCCTCACAAGAGCACAATACAGGCTTTAAAGCTCCTTAAAGGAAGTGAAGCAGAATGAGACTTTCCCCAATAAAGTGTCACACTGTATGTTAATCCTGCACAAAACTGAACTATCAATCATCCATTTATTCCTTGCTTTTTTCTCGCTTTTTATGGCACAAGGTCACGGTGTTATTATCCCAGACAGTCATTTAGCCCAGACTGCAAAGGTTTTAGGGTAGAGACCCTGTGGTAATCAAATTATAGTCCCTGCTTTTTACTCCCTGGAGTCCACTAATGAGTCTTCTCCAAGTTTCCGTCCTGTTTTCTTCAACTTTATCTAATACATTAATGCTTTTTAGGGCTCCTAGCCTGCCCCAGAAAACCACTGATGCATAGTGTCCATAGGAAACACAAACAGAAGCAGCAGCCCAGACCAAGCAGCAGTAAAAACCGGCTGAACACTCGGTGACTCACGAGCTAAATTATATGGCCTTCAACAGGAATCATCTGGTTTGTAACACACAAACAGGAAAATCTTACAAATTCACCCAAGCTTGTACCCACACACATGAAATACATATATAAAAATGTATATGAATACAGCTGCACAGCCTCCTCACCACAGGCACTAACACACACACACAACAAACACGAGCACATGCACACACACTTGTGTAAATTCTACACAAGGCAGAGCAGCAGAGCTCAGTCAGTGTCTCTTAAATGAGCCAAACAGACATCGGTTGGGAGGATTTTCAAACAATTACTGCAACGTAATCGCTACAATATTGACCAAAAAGCCTCTGGAGGAGTGGACTGTAGTGACAGCTCCATCTACTTGTACCAGTTTGCTTAAAGGACTGAGAAAATAGTCTTGACTGTGAGTTCTGGTGGATCAGCAGGTTCGTATGAGCTTAAAACATCTTTTATCATGTTTTCTTCATTCAGTGTGAGCTTCCTGTCTCTCTCCATCAACAGTGGAGATTACATATGAGATATATGTTCTTATTACTTTTGATTTAAGGTAGTATAGCTAGTATAGCTCTGTGGTCTGTCTACAAGTTCACAAAACAGTGTGCAACAACAATCAGTTTTGGCGCACATGAATATTAATAGAAACTATCAGTGATGTAGAAAATGCACTTGTCAGATTTCTTCCTCTAGCCCATCCAGTGTGATTTAAAGGCACAACACTAGCACATATGCTGGGAGGTTTCAGCATGACAATCCTTTGAATGAAGCCAAAATGAGAGCTCTCTGGAGGAAAAGTAACCCCTTTTTCCGAGTCTTTCCAGCAGATGGAAACTAAATGAAGGTTCCTACAAAGCACGTTCACCACAATATACTCAGCCTCTTGAGCCTCTTTTAACACGGATCATTTAGGCAGGTGAGAACTATTCTGTCTATGCATCGACACTGTCTGGAAATGAGGATTTTGATGTTCTTCCAAGTGAAATGCAGTGAGAATGTAATCCCAGCCAGTTACACAAAGCAACCTACAAGATATGCAAATTCATGGGTACAACATCAGAGTCTTTGCAACACTAGAGCTGCAACAATTAGTCAGATAATCGACAAAGAACGAAAAATTACTTGTGGTTGATGTACATTTTTAAGGTCTAAACATGGGTGTGATATAGGGCTGTCAGTAATTAGCAGACCTAGCAAACCTGCAGCATGTGTTTGCTTTGTTTTTTTTCTGTTGCTGCACCACACAACACTGCACACTCACACACTCACTCCTTCACTAGTGATACAGATTAAATACACCATTGATTGTTTAAGTACTTCTCCTATGACAATAAAATAAGATTTATTGTCTTATTTTTTAAATAAAACATTTATTTATTGGCTTGTCTGTGTGCACCTCTTCCTCTTTTGTCATAGCCGTGAAGCAAATGATAGTGACAGTTAGTTGTAGCCTTAGTGCATAGTTAGTACAATCATGGTATTAAGCTAAGATAAACTAAAACATACTTAAACAAAGGAATCAGATGTTTTTACTGACGATATATACATAATATACACTTGGTGAAGTTACAGCTAGTTCAAGAGGGTAATCTCTGTTCAAGAAGCTTGCCTGCAAATGGACACTGTGGATCTAAAGTGAACTTAAAACCAATACTGCTACCAGTTTGCAGCACAGAGGCATCCAGGGTCTCCTCATCCTGTCAAATTCTGATCAATGTTTAAAGATACAATCTACTGAGATTCCCCCTCCACATATGTACAAGCCTCTGAACTGCCACAAAGGTGCCACCAGTTCCCAGAGAAGCACAGAGTTTTCGATTCGTACACTCAAGCCTGGAGATGTAAACTGTTGCAGTGAAGGACACTCGCAGGAGCACTACAACTGACAAACAGCCTCCACAGTCGCTGGTGTGAATCTATCAAAATAGAAAAAAGAAAGTGCTCTTGTCTGGTGTAATCGAGTCTCACCTTGACAAACTGGCCACAAGGGCTCTGCTCTCCAATTATGATTGATTGGCCAAAGCGCGCACATAGACACATAAATATGAGTGTGTCAACTGAGAGCCTTTGCAGAGGCCACAGCAGTTCAGCTAATCAATCACACTGAAAAGGTGCACAGGCAACAGCAGAGTCTGAGCAGTGTCCGTGTATTTATTCAATGTTTAGCTGTATTTAAATCAGAGCAACAGGCTATTACAGTACACCACTGATACATGGTTCTGTTACCTCAAGTATTATGACCAGTTACGGCAGGTTTGATTATTAGCCCCTTGCCACTAGGAGGCTCTGAGGTAGAAAATGATCCTGAATCAGGTCATTGAACTTTATAGGAATTTCAATCAATTGAAAGGATCCAAGACAAAACACTGTCTCCTCTTCAGCCTCCAGCGCTCATAGAGCTCGTTATGCTTTTATTGATCACATACTGCTTTTAACTGTCATCAGCAGCTGGAATGAGACCTGATATTTTTAGTTTTGATTCATTTTCTCAAAAAATCCTGGACATAGATTTGTTTTACACTGCTAGAAGATAAGTCAGTGGAACAAAGTAAAAATGAAAAACGCTACAGGAAATTAATCAAAATTGTCAATGAATTCTGCCTCAATAATAAATGAAGTTGGATTAACATATATATATATATATATATATATATATATATATACATATATATATATATTACATCCTGTGAAACTGGGCAGTAATATGTCAGCAATAATAAGCATTGTACCTCATACATAATATTACCTTAGGAAACCAGGATAATGGATGAGGTGCACACACCTTCTATGGCACACAAATCTTGAATGTCTCAATAAATAAAATGTTCACCAGACTGATTATGCCTGAGGTGCTCACTGATCACCATGATAAAATACCACCAATACAAGATCTATTCCCAGTATGATTAAGCAAATAAAAATTTTTTTATTAGTTAATTAATTATTAATTTTGTTTTTGCCTTTGCCTTTGTTCGCATTTACAGGTACAGCTACCTACTGTACCAAGAACTTCAGCTATTGTTGGCTATTAAAGTTTCATAACTAATGTTTCCTTTAGACTAAGTAAACAGCTGTTGTTGGGTATGGCAAAAACGTATGGTTTATTATTAACAACAGGATATGTGGTAAGACTGTGATGAATTTACATCATCTAATAATAATAAGCTGTAACATGACTAGATCAAAGCAGAAATGGACACATACAGTAACACCTTGCTCAAACTGTCTTGATTTTATCAAACCATGCTAATAGGTTTACATTACCAGCCATGTTTTTATTCATGGTAATATCCCTTTCATGCTCTGCAAAACCACAGCGGGACACAAATCTCTTGTGGCTGTGTTTCATTTTCTCTTCTGCTGATTACACTGATCTTCCTCTAGGTTAAAGTCAATAATTACTATTTAACACTCTAAAGACACAGTCTTCATTGGAGGGAGCAGAGTGGGATGGTAAACCTGTGTATGTAATATCATGAAAATGGAAGTTGCAGAAACCAGTTCTAAATTACAGTGAACCTCCCACACCAACCTGCCATGATTTGCAGAAACTCAGTAGCTGCCTCTGTTAGCCTGCTCGTGTGAAAACAATGCGTGAAACAATGTGTGTGTGTGTGTGTGTGTGTGTGTGTGTGTGTGTGTGTGTGTGTGAAATTCTTACCCTAGTCCTGCCAGATCAGACACCAGGTTGCCAAGGGCAGCAGCTGCAGCAAATGTGAGAAGAGAAAGAGACATGATTTCAAAATGAGTTAGGAAATTGAGCCAAAAGGCACAAGGCACATGATGTGTTTGTGAAGAAAACTGAATCTGTCACAATGTGAGAGAAAAAGAATGATCTGTCTGCCAATCAAAAGCATGTACCTCGATGCATGGCACCATTCACACTGAAATGTTACTAAATTTAGTACATTCAATAACAATACACTGTATTCAAGCTATAATGGAAGACACAGAGTCTGCCAGAGTCAAAGATAATTTGCTTCATGCGTCATGACATTAGGACTAATGTATCAAATAAAAGCTGGTGAGCTGCACACACTGTTCAAACATGGAGGATAGTGAAGTGGTAGTGTGGGTACAGCATCAGAAATGATCTGTCCTGTTCCTTGTCTCGATTAAAACATGTCTCTGTAACTGAGGAAGACGAACAACCACTGCAATTTACCACCTGTACCCTTTAATATTTTTCAGTATTATACCATATGTCTCTGAGTGTCCATTTACAATGCAGACTGCGAGTGAAAAGCAGGATGCAGCATGTTTAAAGCAGACATTTACTATTTGATCATAACTAACTATGAAGCCTAACCATCATCTCTAAATACAGTATAAAATCAATTATAGCTGAGTGATTTCCCTTAAAATAACCATACATTGATTAGTTCTACCATGTTTGCACAAGATATGATGGACAACCACAGTGCATTGTGGGCTGGTTAATGAGGCAGATGCACTTCTGAAGCCCATATCAGTGTTGACTTGCTCCCTGAGCCTCATAACTTCACATGAATAATGTGAGCGGCAGAGTAGCACTTGACAAAGTGCCCAAGGAGAGGAGGATGAGGGCACGTTGAAATGACTAATGAAGAAGGACCAAAGAGCAAATCCGAGTGTCATCATGTCTGAATATTTTCTGGTCTCTGTCACGAAGCTGTTAGCAGTGAGAGCAGGAGATCAGGATTCGGGAGACGCTGCCTTAAAGGATCTGCTGATTTCTGTTCCTGTAGTAGCTGCTCCCAAAAGGAAGAATAAAAGCTGTGCTGCCCTTTTGTTCCCTGTATTGCTGGTGACCCTGAGATCAGAGTGTTGCTCAGAGCACTGAAACCCTCAGGGGAACTGAAGCAAAGCTGAAGTGCCATTTCTGCTGAGACTCAATCTCCATCACTCTAGCAGGAGGTCTTCAGTGCTTCACTCTGATCTTTAAACTGCTGTAGCTACAAGGACTCACAATCTGGACGCAACACATATAAATGTCAGCTGAAAATCTTATTGTATGTATATGACTTCAATGTGGTCCCAATGCGTCCTTGAACACCTCTGGAGGGGGTGTGATCAAATGGATTACAATTCGTCATCAATGCATCTCGGGTGCATGTACAATACTATTACCCAAAATGCATTTCAATGCCAAATACAAAAGGGGTTAAAGTTAAAACAGTAAATGACGTATCCAACTAATGTCCACTGGCTGCAGTTACTTTCTGCCAACTGCCATGTCATACATTTCAACAAAGCATCAACATTAATCAGCTCAGAGAAATTCAGATAAGACTTGATTCATCAAACGATACAGTCTAATAAGGAACATTTGTATGTGATACATGGTAGAGAGAAGTATAGTTGACTGTGTCCCAGCAGACCTATTTTCGCAGGGAGACTTGCAGGTTACCGGTAGTTGTATTTGATCAAAGATGTTAGAGTTTCACTTTGAGAGGTGCTTTTGGATGAGAGAGAGAGAGGCAGGGCCACAGGAAGCCAAGTCTGCAAGTTTGTTATTCTGAGCCAATCATTTGGTGCCAAAAGACACAGCAGATTTGGGCTGAATAAAGAGTTTTTACTGGTATTTTCAACAGTAGAAAAAAATGTTTCCCCTGGGCAGGGTCAGACTGTAAGTCCTTGAATAAGATGGTGTCTATGAGGAGAAATGTGTTGTGATTTAGGTGAGGTGTATAATGTTTTGTTTTTCACATCTTAGTACCATATACTAAGATTTGAACATCTGGGTTATGCATTAGATGTCTGGTTCTTCTTTGTTTGCAGTGTCATAGGTTCACAGCAGCAAATACACCTTTTTTTGGTGATGTCAAAATTCAACAAGGCTCAAAGATTCTGCTTCTGGTCTT
The DNA here is from genome assembly GCA_021432705.1 of Caranx ignobilis. Taxonomy (NCBI): domain Eukaryota; kingdom Metazoa; phylum Chordata; class Actinopteri; order Carangiformes; family Carangidae; genus Caranx; species Caranx ignobilis. Next base: position 2,119,156 of record MU270012.1, on the reverse strand, counting down.
TAACTTTAAAAGCTGTGCACATTAAAGAAAATTGATGGTACATTATCCAAATTGTGTCTGCATGGCCGTGAAATAGAGGATACATGAATGCATTTATTGTAGCTCTGGGCCCTTGTTAATTAGCTTTGGTTTGATGTTACTAATATTAGTCATGTCTATTAAATTTTGATATCTAATCAGGGGTGAAAATGTCCACTGAACAACCAAATAGGAGAATTATGACATTGTCTTTTCTATTAGCAAAACATAATGTTTTAATTAACTAGAAATAAAACAGTCTCAGTGTGGAGAAGTATGTGAAGACCTAGTAGACTTGTTATCAGTGGAGCAGGTGGTTAGTTTCAGGAAGTTAGGTTGCTTAAGTTTAAAGTCTCATAGTTATTAAAGAGATGATGATGTGGAATTAAAACATCCTGCAGTGGTTAAACATCAAATCTCTGTACAAGCCCGTGAAGTGGCAGATGTAATGGAGAGCCCCTCAGGCTCCATTCTGTGGTCCAGCAGCTCAAATGCAATTACAAGACAAGATCAGTAGTCTGCCACAAGGCGCGTTCTCCCTGCTTCTCACTGTCTCCGCATCAGATTCACACATCCACACATACCTAGAGACACCTACACAGTTCAGTGAGTAAAGACAAGAGACAGTTCCTATGTATCTTTCTGTGGTGGTGGATTTTTACTTCTGAAAAGAAATTTGGCCCTAAAGGAAACATTTAGATTTCCTGCTCTTTTGATTTCATACTTTATGATGAAACCTTAAAATCTTTCTTGAGAACTTTCCAAAAGTTTCTGTTCCTGAAGCTTAACCAGTGAAACTGTCAGCACCAGTGACCGCTGGTGGTTAAATGGGCCGTGAAACAATGTGAAATAACAAACATGAGAGAGTGGGAATCTTCTGTTGGGCTCCAGCTCTTGTCTGTGAGGCTTAGCTACCAGCTGTAATCTCGAGGTCATAATGTTCACAGACTGAGAAATGGAAAACTGTATATGAGCAATGTAAACTATAACTGCAATACAACAACACTCAAATACAGCCACACAAAACACAAGTCTACTCTTTCTGATTGAGCTTTTAAAAGTGAGGAATATGTATCTGTATGAAAACATATCAGTACAATGCAACAACGAGAATCTGGGTCCTTGAAGGCAACTCTCCCCAGCATGGGGTGTTTTGTGTTTTAATAATTTATGCTATCATTAAAAAAAAATAGATTTAATCCTGTTTGGAGAGTTTCACATCATTACCTCTGTTTAAATTATGTAATTAGATCAGATGCCTCCATCTTCAGTTGAGCTAAGATATGTTTGCCCCTTAGCGAATGTGTAACTGGTGGACTTAACTGCAGACTTGACACTAGTGGTAAATCACTGTGGGCTGAGTTAGATAACTCCAGCCTTTTGATTTGCAGACATCTGAATGTCCCCGACCTAGCAGGAATGAGAAAGGGAACAACTGCTGTGAAAATGGAGCCTGGGCAATAGAAACTGGGCTGAGGCCATGAAAGGCTGGAGAGAAAGAACAGAAGCTGCTTCTGTTGTTTTATCCATCAGTGTCTGTGTGGGCTCCTGGGTAGTCACACACTTTCTCTTTCTCTCTCTCTCTCTCTCTCTCTTTTTTTTTTTTATTAACAGGATTTCAGCTCGGGCTGAAAAACCTTTGCCTCACAGAGATAACAGCGTCTGCCCGTCAAACTCCTAGAAGCTCAGCTGAAATTGAATTTGACATATTCTGGCTGAGTTTGCAACCTGAAAACTCAGGTTATGAATCCCAGCAGGCCTGAATTCTCTCCTTTGGCTTCATCAAGATCACAATCTCTCGCCAAAAAGAAAAGTCTTTTTGACTTTGTTTGACTGGAAATCTACATGAGCAGGATCAGACACAGAAGCATGTTTGACAGACGGTAAGCTCCTCAAAGTGGAGATTCACATCTTCACCTCTCTACACTTTATCCCTCATGGATCAATGTCTCCTTGCTCTGGTCAGCAGTGGTCCAGTCATTTGGATCCCTCCTGCTCCCAGTGAAACCCAGTGTCACTACTTTTTCCTCTTCTGTTCTGTTTGGCGTTTGACATATCCAAGTGTTTCAGACCCATCGGTTTACTGAGTCTGTTTGATATTTGAGAGTTGGAGCTAAAAACAGGTTCACAACCGATATCACCTCTAGCAACAACAACAACAGAATAACAAAAGGAGAGGTAGGACCTGCAGAGCTAGAGTAAGTGAAGGAGAAGTTTTGTTTTTGTGGACATGACTGACAAAAACAAAGTAGGGAAACTGGGGGTTTAGCTGATGCTTGCTGCATAACGTAAATCATTTTCAACACTCTGATTTGCTAATAGATACAGTTATTCAGTATTTCTACATAATGATCAAATGTTATAAATAGGACCCGTTTTATTGCTTGATCATGCACAAGAAACGAGACGCCCTGTCTGCATTCACTCATTGTAACTGTAACACAATAATAATAACTTAAGTGTCTCTCCCAGACACACAGAAGAAGAACAGGTGATTACATTAAAATGCAAATGTGCCTCTTTGAGCTAAATAGATATCACTGCAGTCATTTAATCTGCTGGTGAGCAGTATTATTATATTCATGAATTATTAAATGATTATCCTCTCGGCCAGACACTCACACTGACACTTTACCTTCCTCTAATGTTATCTCACTTTACTTATTTTGGATTAGTGTCATTGCAGGGGTCGGAGTGTTATTTGGCTGAAAATGAAAATGACTCTTTGTATTCATTTCATTTTTTTTTTTTGTGGAAGTGCAGTGTGATTTGGCATTTCACTTTGTGCAGCACCTGCAGTCTGGTCAGGTGAAACGTATCTCTGAACCTACATAAACTCACCTCACTTCAATCTGAGGAACTGAACTATGTGTAATTCACTTATGAACTGGTATGTTTACAGAATTTACCAAAGCAGCTTTACAACAAGCAACATGGACGTTTCCCTTGTGTTGTCAGTGCAGGCTTTACTATCACTGTGCCAAAATCCTAATATTTATAAGAAGAATTAGTGAAAATACTCTCACTCCTGCTTTGCATTCAGATCCAGAATACAAACACACCTACACACATGCTTTTGAATACAAAAATGAAAACATGTCTAACAAGATTACATTAAAATCATGACATTTTCATACCTGCCATAGTTGAAATGCCGAGGATGACACCGATGGATAACTCAATCTGTGTGCCCTGTGGAAAACACACAGATTACAGATGTTTGGATTCCAAATAATAATTATACAGTAACACCAATATAAATAGAGAGAGTGAGTGCTGAGGTTTCATAATCTGGACTAAATATTGAAGGTTCATGATGTCCGTTTGTTTTAATCTCTACCACCAGCAACTTACTCTGTATAATGGAGAATTTTCATTCTCAACAAGATCTGTTTTTAACTTTTTCACTTACAAGTCTTATCCAAAATGCCAGAGCAAGTTTTTTTTCTTTAACTTTAAACCAGTAAAGTGGCCACTGCTCTTCTGCACAACTGTACATCTGGACTGACAGTACCAAATAGAGAGAAGGCTCTGGAAGACATGAGAACAATCCGGTCTGTGCAGTCACTTACAACATTTATTACAGTATGACTTTAATAAATTCACAAACTTGCACAAACACCAAAAGTGCGATTATGCATTGGTTTGACTCTTCTTGTGTGTGATGAGCCCCCTTATGAAAAGAGTTTAAATATTCTTATTTTTGTTACAGTACACGGAGCTGTGGGGCCAAACACGGCATTTCAAGATGTTCCATTTAGATGTATTCTCTTTTGTTTGTTTCTTTGTATACATTCTTCTCTCTGCATTTCTTTTCTTCCTTCCTGTTAAAGCCCCAAAAGAATTCATCATCTTCTGTTAAAACATAAATTACCCTGCTATGCAAGCAGATGTTGAATTAATCCAATCTTATTCACTTTCCCCTGGGTTTAGATATTATTATCTGGATGACTTTGCAAAGATTGACTCAAGAGTGATGTATTGGATGTAAAAAGACAAAGAGAAAAGAACACAGAGAAACAGAGATGAGACAGTTTGCTGTGCAGTGACAAAGAGAGAACAGGAAATGTACAGTGGCATCAAACAAACTTGATTCACTTTTCTCCTTCTCCCTTGATGGTTCTTTCCAAACTGTCCTGCAGTATCGGGAGCACATGCAGCATATTCTTCATGCTCAGCTACCCCCCGTGGAAATCAAACTCCGAGCACTGAATACATCCCCACGCTCACCGAGCTGCAGGCGACCTCAGCTCTGCATGAAGCCGATACTTACGGCAACAATCATGATGCAGTTGTCCAGGAATCCAAATCCAACAAAAGGGAGAGCGTTGTGCAGCAAAACTGTAAAAGAACAAACACAAACAATCAATCCCCAACAGAGAAAATAAACAAAAGCTATGCAGATTAAGCAACATACATTATACATTCAAAATAATCAAGCCTGGCAGAACTTAATGAACACAAACACAAAAGATACAAGATTCACAACATGAGTTTCCCCAAACATATTCTTATCCTAGATAACAGTGAAAATGAACTGATTGTAATCATCCACTCTCAGTCTCTCGAATTCATGAAGTGGTTGCTATGTTTAGCTCAACAGCTTATGTAAAACCTCAGTGCCAGTGTTCTACTCCGGTGCATGTTGGTACATGGGAACGAGGTAAAGAACATATTTATCAATTTCCTCATCTTGGATGCTCAGAATGTGACATAAGGTAATGTGTCACACAAGGAAATCAGGTGCAAAAACAAAGACATCCACAGTTTAAATGATACAAGCACATTATCATAATGTTGTTTCTCATAGCACAGTGACTGGCCACCTGACAGGCAGCTGCAAAATGTAAATAAAGCCTTAAACTCTGAACTGGAAAGGTCTCAGAAAATGAAAAAGGTTCAAGTTTGACATTTTGTTTAAAGAATAATATGAAGCATCTTTTTTACATACCCCCCCGCCCAAAAAAAGGATATAAGCTATTAGGATATTCATACCAGTGCGTGTGTGTGTGTAGGTGTAATACACAGTGTAATGCCGTGGCAGTGAAACTGAAATGTCATCCGCAGCCTGAGGAAAGTTCAGTCTCTTCTAAGTTGAAGTTCAAGCGAAGTTCCGTCTGGTTCAAGTAACTGATCTGCAGAGAAAGTGATGGCTTCAAGCACTGACGCTGCTCAGCACTTCATTTCTTTCCTTAGTTGTCTTCCTGCTGCAGTTCGAGCCTCGCTACACAAAACACCTCCTCACTCACATGTTCAACACAGACTACTTTAATACTTTAACAGCACTCCATCTCTCAAGAAAGAAAAGACGTGCCAAGTGAAATCGTGTTGTTTGGTGTGGATGCTGCTCACAAAACAAACAAACTAGAACTTAACTCTGCAGAGTGACAGAAGACATATGATAGGGCTGTTGTTCTTCTGGTATCCTTCTATAAAATCACCACGTACTGGTGCAATGACAAGTTACATTACCAATGAGTTAAACTCAGAAGCTCTCCAAGCTGTTTCAGAGTCACTGCTAATCCTTGGGTGTACTTTTTTGACAAATATGACACCTGATTGGCTCCAGCCCTCTGTTACCCTACATGGATTAGCAATATAGCTAATGGATGGATATGTGAGACCAGGGTCAGTTTGTTCCTAACTGCATTCACACTCACTCAGTGTGGTCGGCAACCATGTAGAATATTCCCTACATTCATTCACCACTCAGTCGGTGAGTCAGTGTAGGTCAGAGTGTTATGAGTCATGTGTTGAATAGATCTGCTTGTAGATCTGAGAGGTCATGGCATTTTTTCCACACAAGTCATCAACATGTGTAACTCCCAATGAGAGAGATATAACTGAGGCAACAACATACTCAACACACGGGCTTTGCGGTGCTGAGGGAATGTATGTGAGGTGCGTTGAACAGTGTCAGTCTGCTGAGTCGATGTTTCCTTTAAAGATTCACTTGGTGTGTTATCTTTACTGAGGAGCCGGAGCAGGAAGAACAGCATTTCATCACAGCTCAGAGGAAGAGCTGAGATGTTTCTGTCTGCCTACACTCACAAGGATCTCACTGTCAAAAGTATACTGTGAGAAAAAGAAACAAACACTTGATGATATGAACTATGCTTATCCAGCAGATGTCTCAACCTCTTGGCTGCAGCAGGAGGAAGAGGAGGAGGAGGATGAGGAGGATGAGGAGGAGGCGGTAAAGCCTCTGAGGTCATGTCAGTAACTCAGCACCAGAGAGTGAAGGAGCTTGCATGAGTTTCCCGTGTGTTTGTGTGTGCAGGTGGACTGCATGTGTGTGAGTGTGCACATCTTTGACCTTCTGTATGATCTAACAGTCTCAGGCTCAATAATGTATAACCCTATTACACAGGTAGTTCATTGCTGTAGACCAAAATTAAGCTCAGTAATTCTAATTAACACAGATCCTTCATGAATCATTCTTGTTAAAATGAGGGACATCAATCTAAGTTGTCACGTCACAAGGTTAATATGCACTTGTCAAATCAATGTGCTCACTTAATCACAGTTAAATACACACATACATCAAAATTCATTAAAAAAAAGAAGTTTAGACATCTTACCATATCTCAACTGTGCTGCAGTAGGTGGTGCAATTTCAAGCTGCCCTGCAAAGAAAAGAAGAAAAAATGAATTATTAAAAAAAAACAAAAAAAAAAAAAAACATCTCACACATGCCTGTCAGTCAGGACCTTTAGGACACGTCAGGTGAGATTGGAGGGACTCAAACCGGAAGAGAAGAAGATCTCAGAGGAATCCTCAGTGTGAGACACAGATGGGGACAGAGCTGCCAATCAGGCCTCAGAGGAGATCTGCCTGCACGCTGATTATAACTGCTGTGTACCGGTGTGTTTGTGTATGTGTGTGACAAACAGACACAAAGAAAGGGAAGAAAAGCTACAGGGTGTGGAAAAGCATTTTTTCTGCCTTGTATGAACAGATGTCACAGTGATAACATGGACTGACACAGCATGGATGAAAATAAAATCACTTTACTTTACAATCTCATCACAGGTTTTTAACACCTGTGTGTGATGAGGAGTGAAAGACACCGTCAGACTGGATGCACCACATTAAAGCTTCCATCACTGAACTCTGAAGTAACTGTGTGAGACTAGGGATAATTACATTGGTTTAAGGACTGAAGACACAAGACAGGATCATTTCCTCTTCAGGTTCAGTGAAATTGAGTTCAGTGCTCTGAGGTCAGTGGAAATAATCGTCTGTACAATGGAGTCCGCTCCATCTCTTACAGGTGTGTGTTTGTGTGTGCATTCATACACAGGTTAATACAATGCTCAAATTAGAGCAAATGGCAAAATCCAAATTAGGAAAGCTTAAATCACCAAGTATCAACTGAGAGTTCATCTTTTCATGTCAAGTACAGTTTGACTTTGGATGAAATTATGTGAAAAACTGGCCACGTTTTCTCCAGAATAAACCTGTAACAACATGAAATGTAAAGAACAAAAACCACAACACAAAAACAGAAACGTCAGCTCTCCCCTCACATCACATGCTCACCTCCCCCTTTCCTTTCAGCAGACAGTGTCACATTACAAGCTTCATACACAACCGTACACTCCTCAGATTCAGCCTTCAGCTCATGTTGCTGACACAACAACGGACAATTGTTCACCTCACTGACGACACTTTTATTAGCACTGTGGAAAAAGAAGCTGCTGACACACGCTGTACATTCGCTGTCGGTCGCACACACGCTGTCACTGCCTTCATCTGTGGCTCCTTGTGCATTCGTAGAGCTTTTCTTCAAATTTCCCCATGAGCATTGTCACAGCTGTTATCTCATTCTACAGGTTTTGGGAAAATCCTCTCAGCTACAAAAACCTAAACACTGTAAGACAGGAGGTAACCGGCATGAGATGAAGATCCTATCCCAAGAAGACGGATGCCTCTGGCTATTAAATACCACATTTTGGATTTATCGCTCATTCGGGCGTTGTTTTAGGATTTAATTAAAAGCTTTCAATGATCCTCCTGCGTTCCTACTGTCAGAATAGCTGCTGCTTCCATGACATAACTTTTCTCATTGGAACCTTAAACCCAGGTCATCCATTTGGATATAATAAATGCTCATTAAGAAATAGTTCTCTGAAGAAAGTAACACGAGCTGGTTTAAGGCTGCCGCATCTTTATGGAAGAAAGTTGAAAAGTTATAAAACTATTTTCTATTTCCTAATGAGCTCCACCAGTATAAGACTTGGGAAGGTCAGTCAAATAAAGTGATTTACTGAGGCGAGGGTACAAGTGTCAGACAACAGGGCTCAGTCTCAGTATTCACACCTGTGTCTTCTTGTGTCGACCGTGGAGATTTTTCTGAAGCATTCGACCAATTAAATGTCTCAAACTGTTCTTGTCTCCTTCTAAACAAACACTGATCTTTCCAGTGGGCCTGCAGCCTGCTGCTACACCTGTGACCCCCCGGCCTGTAGACAGGCAACAGAGAGTAATCACTGGAAAACCTGTTGTAGATACTGCCTGTATTGAAATCCCACTTAGCTTTAGCTCTCATACAACTCAGGTTAATATGTTAATGTGTTACATGTTAAAACTGTAACATGGTAAAACTAGGGAAAAATCCGGACCACAGGATTAAATGTTAACACTGACACGCATTCCTCTGTAAAATGAATGCAGCAATTTCCCCTGACTTGGATGTCAGCCAAAATTTTGTCCTTTTACAAAATCTCACACCTTGTTATAATTATCACACTGTGATCTATGCTTATTAAGAGTTAAAATGAACAAGCAATATTAGTGGTTGTAGAAGCTAATGTTGTAGTCAAGATCACCTAACCCAAGACCGAGTCAAGACCAACAGCAGAGCATACCAAGACCAAGACAAGACCAAGACTTTGAGGGGGTCGAGACCAAGTCAAGACCAAGACCAAGACCAAGTAAAAATGTATTAGATTCCAAGACAAGACCAAGACCTCGGAAATGTGGTCGTGACCAGTCTAAAACTGGTCTTAACCACGTTTTCAAGTCTTGAGTCTTGAGACTGGACTTGAGACCAAGACCGGTCTCAAGTACCACAACACTAGCAGAAGTCTCAGATAAACAATGATGCAAGATGGGTTTTGCTAGCTAAACTTCTTAACATCAACACAATTCAAATATGAAAGTTTTTTTCACTTGTCTCAGACAGGATACACTGTTGTCCTATGGTGCAGAACAACGCTCCAATGCAGCCCCGTGATCGATCAAATCAGTGACTTTAATCTGTCCCAGTTTTGTAAGAAAGAAATTGATGCGCTGCATCATCACGGTCCAAAAGAGAAGCCAATTCCAGCTAGATTTTCCCATCACTTAAATAAGAATGAGGCCAAATGACAAAATCGGCTGAGTCACCGTCTCATCATGAAAAAAACCCATTAACTGGAAGATTTTTTTGTCCTCTCTACATCCACTGGGCCTCATTCAGATATTTATTAGAGCTGTGATAGCTGACATGTCTGAATATTGGCCCCAGAACTCAGCTGGTACCAAGTATTGACTGCATTGAGTCTTCACAGGAGGACTCAATCCCACCAGGCAGGAGTGGTGAGAAGCTGTGATAAGTAACTGTTGGCATGAGCCGTGGTTGATTCCTCTAAACCCGTATCTATCTTCCTCCTGCTGAACAATCACATGTGCACCACTTGACATCAGATAAAGGTTGTGTTTACAGATAAACAGAAAACACAATACGTCACCATTTTGGTGACATACCGAGATCTTCACTTTTAATGACCAAGTAAGCAGCAAAACTTCTCTTGAGCATCTACCATGTATGCCTACATGCTGCTTTACACTAATTAGCTGCATAAGTCAGTTCACAAGCTGAGAAAACAGGACAAACAGGAGGAGAACACACCAACAAATCATTTTTGCTAATGAGACTGAGTATTTGGTCTGTTTGTGAAATCTAATACTTCAGTTCTACAGCTGACCATTAGTGTGCTTTATCTGACAATCTGTGGAGGGAAACCACTGAGGGTTTTCTTGGTGCTGCAATATAAAAAACACTTTTTGTGTCTTGTTTTTTGGTTTTGATAGATGACTCATTTCAAACTCTTGGTGCTGGTGCAGCACGAATTTGAAGTGTGAGCAGAGTTTTGGAAATTGGAGATAAGTCTGTGAAGGAACCCGAAAGCTGAGCCCTCTCTCAGCAGAACTCAGCTAAGATGAATTAATGTGAGTCGGTCCATCGTGAGTTTTATACGCTTGAATAAAAGTGACAAATAGAGTCGATAAGGGTTTCTGCAAATTCAGGTGCTGTTAAAGGGGCAGAAATGAACTGTATGCAAGAGGTATTTTGCATCACAGGACTGTGCATAGCAGTGCAATGCAGTTTGTGAGACTGTCTCTCTTTAGTGTGTGTGTGTGTGTGGATGTTATCCTTGTTTTCCCTGAGGATTTTATTGACTTTCCACTTTCACACCTCTTCACAAATAGAGGGGGTTCTCATTATCTGAGAGCAGGTTTAACACAGGAGACGGTGTCATGGTGTGTGACCGTATAAGCATCTGTTGGTTTGTATGAGTACATGTGACCTTATTTGCACTTTTGAGGATGCGCCTATGGTGTGTGTGACCGAGCATGTCCGTGCACGAGATCGATGGAGCTCAGCCAAACATAGGCAGGAGACGACTGCAGCCATTTATCAACGGCACTTTGCTATTCTCCTATGATTTATGAGACAGAGGAGAGGAAATTACCCAGCACAGATAATGTGGGCCAAGATGGCAGAGACAGTCCTTAGTAAACATGGGATATGAACTGATTTGTGGTGGCAAATTTTTTGCAGCGACTAAATTTCGAGGTTGACGTGAATTTGTCCTTGGATAGATGATTGGATTTTATACAACAATGCCTCAAGGCCCGGCCCCTGGAAAAGTTGGTGCCCTTGGCAAGATTGTGGGTTGCTGCTTTCTGATTTTTGCACCTGATAGTTTTGTCTTTTTTTTTTTAACTTATTTTGCAGCTGTGACACAAAGGCACACCAAGACCACTTAGACCACCTGTGGTGTATGATATAATGCATGCATTGGTAACACGCCTCATGTCATGACAGCGAACGTGTTCATCATGTTGTTAACTCCTGAGTGAAAGCTCAGGGGGCACGGTATCTTTATTTTTGTCATCAAATGTCCGTTTTTGTTGACAAGGTTAATGTAAAACTGATTGATATAAATGTGTTACTGGCATATTCACCAACAACTTTTGAGACAGTACAACATAAAGTGATACTCCATGAAAGGACTCATCCACCTTGAGTTTGTTATTTGCATATATGAGGTTATTTGCAGGAGAGTCTAATTATTTCTATTTTTAGACTTTCTACTTCTGTGATTCTACCTATTGGTTTTTAGTATGTGTTTACCAGAGGGCTCCTGAATATCACATCTCCACTGAAAAGCACCGAGAGGAAATAATGAGCAGCTCCCAGTAAATGCAGAGATACCCTGTCAGTTTAACCTTACAGTGGAGCAGCCCGCTTCTTTTTCCCTACGACTTCACTGTGTTTCCCCTGTGCTAATTAGGGCAGCGGTAACAAAACACAAGGACACACACACACAACCAAATCCTTGAAACATCCCCCTGACAAATGGCAGCCCACAGGAGATGGGAGGGAAGAAGGTGAGTTTCTATTTACTGAGTAGCAAACACTCAGCTGTGGGAACAAAGAGGACATAGGGAAATGTTTTTAATTGAGAATGAGACGCTCACACTGAAACCAGTTAAAAGTCACTCCCCCATAAAGATATAGTTACTGACCATGCATTTTACATGACAGTAACACTAATACTCTCCCCCAGTTATGGTGATAAACAACCGGTTTACATTTAGTTCTCATTCCTGGCACTGAATGAAAGTGTGTTTTTTTTCTGTCATGCAGAGCAAGTGAACTGGCGGCATCTGGCCTCCTCAGTGCCTATTAGTCATTGATCACATGACACGCAGGAGCACATGGGCAGGTGCTCTCACTTGTTTTGGCTAATTACAACTACTGTGCTGTTGTTTACAGACATTTCTGACTCGCAGCAGACACGCTGGCATGAAAAACAAGTGCATTTGATCATTCAACAAAAATAACTGCTTCCCGTTGAGGGCGAGCTCGGTGCAGGTTTGTGTTTTTGTGCAGGCTGGCTCACCGCTGTGTCTGACTGAGGCACTTGATGGCACTGAGCCGATGAAATTTGTTTCATGTGTGTTTTTCCTGCTATGACAGATCAAAATGTCTGCTGGGAAAAAGGGTCTGCTTCACCCGTTTCATGTGGGAAAACTTTACACCTTGATGATCGGCTTTGCTCTGTTAGCCTGTGCTGGGATGTAGCTCTCCAAAGCAGAAACAATAAGACTGCTTACACAGTGTGACCGCGACACCCAGCTGAATAAGAGCAGCAGTGGCAGCAGCTTCATCTTAAAAACTGCTCTGACAACGCACCTTAAAGTCAGTAGCATTTCCATTTGGTTTCAGTCATGTGATGCCATGCTCGATTTCCGTATTTCCATACCACAACAGTACAGCATGCACCTGGATCACTCTAGTGTGGATCTGACTCTAGCAAAGAGAGCTCGGCAAGGAAAACAGGAGAACTGCCTTTTAAAGCCTGCATCCTGAGGACAAGATGATTTTCAACATTAAATTTACATTTAACTTATAATTATTATTTCAAAGCTGCAGTTGTCAATAAAAAAAAGTGATGATCATATATATTGAGAGACAGATTGTTGGTAGGGACAAACTCAGAGAATTATCACATGACATTTCCCCTCATGATAGAGCTTCTTTTCAGCTCATTGTTTAGGTACCAGTCCGTTTGGGGTCAGTTTTTCAGGACTGTTTCCAAACATGGCAGATGACTATTTTTGTGTACATTGTTTGTCCTGTTAGCATGTGAACCCTGTGGAGCTTTTAGTCACATATTTTACTCTAAAGATGGTGGAGACCAAAAAACGAGTTAAAATAAGGATGGGTAAATCAGCAACTGTTTGACATACCAATTTAGAAGGACGTAATGTTGACAATGCAAACAGTTAAAAACAAAAAGCCAATTTTTAATGTGAATATTTATATCTATATAGATGTGTGTTCCAGGTAGACCAGTAAACGAAGCAGCTAGTTAGGTCAAGTTTCTGGTGAGGTATTTCCCCAGGTTAAACCCACAATGAATACAAAGCATGGAGAGAAATAATAACGTAATACCTGGTATAAAGTGCTGACTATAGCCTCCTGGGGCTACAGTGAAATCAGCAGCCGTGGTGACTGTGCAGCAAGGTCAGTTCAAGAAGCCCCTGAGGGGATCTGGGTATAAACCAAGGACAACGAAGCAGGTATGACGTGGAGTGTGCGGTGGTCTGACAATAGAAGACAGACAGAGCGATAACAGGGGAAGGACAGTGAGTGAGCAGGTAACAGCAAAAGCAATGGAGGAGAAAAGTTGAGGTGACAAAAAGTGAGTTGTCTTTAAAGTTCACACTGTCCTCTGAGGAGAAAAAAAAAAAAACATGAAAGAATTCATTCCTGTCTCTTATGCGCTCAAGTCCATGACCTCATGATCAAATGGACAGGCGCACCAAAACAAACACCATCTTGAATATCAAACATGTCCCGCTGCGCATAACAATATTACCTGGGCTTCTGTGGTGCCTGTGTAATTTAATTCATGCGTCGACCCATCTGTCTGCATTTCAGAAAAAAATACCATCCATACACAGTGATTTTCCTCCTCACCTCATTGGTATAATTTGAGCGATACAAATTGAATGGCAGATTGCCAAGTGGATGACAACCTTACATACAGGGCTCCAGTTGAAGGGGGTTTGTTCTTGTACAAAGACTCAAAACAAGGAAAAGCAACTCAGACAGCTCAGTGAAGATGACTTTCTTTTGAACGTCACATTTGTCCTTGACCTCCAAAAATAATCTTAGCTACATGGTTTATTGGGCCCTTAACAATACACTGGAAACTTTTCAGAGATGTTTTCAACCAACTTTTGCAATTAGCTAGCTAGATACAGCTAATCATATGGGTCAGTGAGTGGCTGTTCAGTGAACAAAATCAATCAATATTTTTTTTAACTATTTAACATCAAGGACAAATTATCATAGAATTCATGAAATTGTGAGCTTTGCATCTGCAGCAGTTGTTACTGTAAACCCAAAGTGCGTCATGTTGGATCAGGACAGTGCAGCCACAGTATGAAAGGGCAGGGTCCAGTTCGCTGTCAATAGCAGTACATCGTCTGTGTATAATTAATCAAATAAGGCATCTCCTGAGGGGAAAAAGCTGTAGGTGTCATATCGTTTAATTTTGTCCCTCTCACAAGCCAGTAACTTCAGGAAAGTTCCCACTAGAGATCTGAAATCTCCTCAGCACACAGCCCTGTTGTTTGCAGCAAACTGCACTCACACTTACAGCCTGTGTGATGAGCAATGTGCTGTCTGCGCGCAAATCACCAGACAAATGACACACATGAAAATTGGACAGCAGTAGGACTGAAATTCACTGCACGGTGGCAGCTTCTAACTGACGGGGGGTGGGGGGGTTGGGTCCAGCAGGTTAAACCACAGACAAATGCAGCAGTGTGTGTGAATTAACATGACAATAACACCGCATGAGCCGAGGCAGGACCAAGAAAGGGGAAGGTGAGCTCCTTTGTCCGTCTTTCCAAGGAAGAATGCTATAATATGAGAGGCGGGGGCGGGAGGTGGCCTCCTGCCTTTGAAATAGACAAACCTGGGGCGAAAAGGATGAAAAGCTTTGATTCAGAATATTTCACGTTATTTTTTTTTCCCCTGAATGTGCAGTCACAGAGCACTCAAGATGAAGACGAAAATTCAAACTTTATAACATAAGGATGAAGGGATGTTTCAAGAAAATGGAAGTACGGGTGATTTATGTGTTGATGCCCCTTAGAGTTTACACCGCTGAACTCAAGAATCCCCGAGGTGACAAACGAAACAGTCATGACAAGCATCCAGATACTCTGTGGTGAACTCTCTCTCTCTACAATACTTGTCCAATCTCTGAGCCATGAAGAGAAATTGCCTCAATCTACTCTCCTATCACGTTTTCCTTGCCGCCGATGGGCTTGTGGGAAAACCATGTTAGCATAGTGGATGTCACTGAGTCCCCATGTGTAACTGAACGCTGATGCTCACAGGGGTCCAGATGGAACGGAAGGATCTCTGCTCGTTTATCCACTCATCTGCTCCATCTCTCCTCCCCTCCTCTCTGAATCTGTGCTTCTTCTTCCTCTCTCCGCGCTTTCATCTCATACCAACTTGAGCTGAGGCTGAACTTTTAGGTGAAGTGAACAAGATAACTTTCGATGCAAATGTATTCCCCCCGTCTGAGAGCTGCAAGAAGTAGCTTTTTCTATTTCCGAAAATGTGCACAGATCAGCACACACCGCTGGTAAGAACATGTTCAGTTTATATCTTGTGCAGAAAGGATTTCAAAGTTGCCTCAAAAAAAAAAAAGAAAAAAAAAAAAAACTGTGAAATTTCACTGACAGGTTCATCAGCCATTTTCCAGCTTGGTCCTAATAACTACAGCTAATATTCACACATCAATAACACAGTCCAATTTTCTACAGTTATGACACTGACTAAAATATTGTGGATATGTTCAGCAAATAAATGTGACTCTGTGAAAATGGCGTACTGTATATTGAATGAAACTGAAGATTGTCCCCTCATCATCATCACTTCAGTGGGCCCTCTGCATCTCCACTCTCTCTCTATCATTATTATAACCTCATAATGAGATTGAAATACGAGGAGCTTTCTTTCATGTCTGATAATAACTCCACTGTTCTATATGAAAACCCCAGTGTTATTTGGTTTGTCATTTCCCCAGCCAATCATTTCTTTTATGTATAATCACTGTCTCTGACTTTGACAGTGCAATTAGTGAGAAATAATCGTGAAACGAAGTGCCCTGCACTTTGACTGTACTGTGGGTCAGAGATGTAACAGTGGGTTTGAGGCTTTGCTTTTGTTCCCAGATGAGTTTTATTTCTCTCTGTGACTGATTTCTTTTGATATCATGAGCTCTTATTTTCCCCAGTTTCTGGCTTGAGTCAAACTAAAAATACTGACTCCATTGCCCTGGAGTGGTAAAATGTGTATTAGTGATGATATTTTAAAAGAAAAGTCAGTCCCCTTGCGCCAGTCTGGTGGTTAGAGTCAAGATCTTTGTTTGTTTTAACTTAGCTCCATCCTTTCTCTTCCCGTCTTTTCACTCACCTCCTCTCAGTGTCTCCTCATATCTCATTCTCTCAGCGTCTCCACCGCACCCGTCTTCATACTTTCTTGCTTTTTTCAAGTTTTACTTTCTCTCCTCTTACACCTCTAAGGATCGGCCATTTCTACCAGTAAAAATGGTCTTGGAGCTTCTGAAATTGAGGGATTGAAACAAGAGTATACTCATGTCTGACATTCACTTGAAATTCTTATTTTTTTCTAACTTTTTCTTTGGTCTCGAATATTGAGTCTTTGAGATGATCTTGACAGCCCCTTAAAAGTTCAGTGGATATTTTCTTTCTGGAGAATAGTTTCAAAAACTTTTAAAGCAACACAGAAACTAGGAGAGGCAAACTAACAGTTTATCAGACTTCAGCTGGTTTCAGATGGGTTTTGCTCCTCTTCAGTGATTTCACCACATTATTGATGCTTCAAGAGTAAAAATAGCTTCAACTACTCTCAGATAACTTGTAGAAACTGCTGTTTTTACATGAAAACATGGACCCACAGTAAAGCTGACCTCAAATTCAGCATGACCCACTTCCAGAGAACAGTGAAGTTTTAACTTTTTTGTAAAAACTTTATTTTTAACAAAGCTGTCCCTGATCCACTCTCTGATCCACCAGCAGTACTGTTAAGGCACATTCACTTTTCTGTCTACAACCTCGAAGCTGCGCTAATCGCGATTTTTAGATTAACAATGGATCAGAGCTGAGTGATAAATGGAGGGGGTCGCTCGTCATCCTTATCTTCTAACTCTCCTCAGCTCTTTCAGTTCCACAACTTTAATCTTCTGGTTCACTCTTACTGCTCTCATCAGCACTGTTTCTTTGTCTTTGGCCAGAGCAAGAAGCTATTTTCAGCAAAATAACCTCTGATAAACCCACTGTACACCATCTGCCCCACAGCACCAGATGACAGATATTTCCCTGAGGAACTGGTGAAGCCTGAAAATGGCTGAACGGACAGTGAACTGGACCTAACATTTATCAAAATACCTGAAACACAAACTCAGAATGACTCTAGACTTTGGCAAGAAATTTCTGGCGCTCAAATCCTAATTTCTGACAAATATCTATGTTAATGGTACATACAGTAGCTACACATCTTAAATGCCAAGTTTGTAGTATAGTATGAGATCTAAACGTACCAGCACAAACAGGAAGAAATGTGTTTGAGAGGTATAACCACGTTCAGCATGCATATACTGCAGTGGACTCCACTGACTCAGGCGACTGCCCAGTGCTAAGATATGTCAGAGAGATTTAACTGCAGCCAGACACCAAGCTTCCTCCCCAGTCACCAGACCCGCACACAACTGTCAAGAAAATAAGGGTTTGACTTCAGGTGTCCTGCAGCTACTGGGTCAAATGATGATAGATCTTGATGGGCCTGTCAAAAAAAAAAGAAAATCAATCTCTCAGCCAGTGAGTGTGAGAGAGAGTGTGTCGACCAGTACAGCAATCACTGATTCAGCTCCTCTGCCTTCTCTGCCTCCATATACAGTACAGGAGGTAAGAGAATCCCTGAGGGTTTTTATAGCATGAAGGTGAGGATGTCTCCAGCCAGGCAGGCCCCATAGGTGAGGGCAGAGAGGCTGTCCTCTGTGTTCACATCAGTTGTGTCTTTGTGATAATTTTCAATATAAAGGAATATTAAGCTTTAATGAAAGCTGGTATTCCCTGACATCCTGCAAAATTGCTTTGTGATTGTTTACTCCTTAAATGCAATATACTGGTCCAAAATGCTTTTTGGAACCTCTGTGTGTGATATGAAATCCTCCACCCCGAGGCTCGTGGGATTTCACGACAGTTTGCTCAGCCATGATACAGCAGGGTGGTTGCGGTCTGCAGAGGGAAGGCCTGTAGTATGTGGTCAGGAAGCCATCAGCCACAGCTGACAGGAAAATAATGATGCACTATTAGGAAAGAGAGCATGGAGGATCTCACTGAAACGCCTTGTAATGATCCCCTGCAACAATTCTGGATAGTGAATGTGGGAATGACGAAGGGATACAGACGTAGCTGACATGATCACTAAAAGTATGCTACATGGTATGTGATGGGCTTATCAATAACGCAGCGCTGTGTACCTGTTCAGCAAACCACCACATGCTTGTTTTTACTGCCAGCACTACCAACTCAGCCTCTTTCAGCATTATCATCATTATCACAGCCAAAATGACAACAATAGCCACCGCAGTTGCTACCAGTCAGCAGAAATATAAATGGCCTATTTTTAATGCAGCTACAGGGAGAGAGGTGAACAACTTGACCCAATCGATAATATAAAGGATCCATACCATCACGTGCAGCAGCTGACAACAACAATCTTTCCTCCCCCCATATGCATTTATGGTTCTGACGCAGCATCTTATGAAACATAATTTGACAATTTAAAACTTAAAACTGCCTCTTTGAATGTTGCTTTCAAGCAACAGTATCAGAGGCATGCTAATATTACTATAACAGTGTCACTCTGCTCTAGAATGAGAAGAAACAGTATGACACTAGTCATGGCAGAGGATGATTAATGTGCTTGTGTACAACATGAGTACATAGCAGTTCATCTACTGGGTGGAACAAAAGCCTCTATGTGTCAGTATGGAGGAACTGTGAGATTTTGGGGATTATTCTGTTAAAATCTCAAGAGGAGAGAGCTATTTGAAGCTTCCCTGCAGGTCATGCGAATCATTTGTCCATCATGAGACTCGAGAGTAAACAAAGCTACACTGAAAACTCCACTGATTTCTTACAGAGCTGCAGAGATAATGCGACAGCGCTTCGTCTTTTATCCTCAGAATCATATGGCTCAGAGCATCTGATCTGATATTCTTCACATCAGTTTCATCGCTGACTACAGTAAAGGAGCACTGATTATGTTTCCAGTTCATATGCATTACAATTTTCAATGGTTTTTGAGTTCTCTGTTATTATTCATTAAAATCCAATATCCAACAACTTGGCAAAGATGAACACAAAGCCAGGAGACAAAATTAAAATCATCCATTTTTGAGTTATTAAATAAACACACTTTGCCGCTGGAGAGAAATATAAAGGGTGACAAGAGCTCAGGGCAGCATACTCTCAGAGAGCTTTGTATGCTTTAAGCCTCTTCATCATTACTCATGCCCTTACGCTTTCCCTCCCCCGATTCTCTTCTATCTCAGTATCGATCAATCCCCTCCCTCCTCTCTCTCCTGATGTGGGACATGGAGTGTGCTCCTCCTCTTATGTACTCATATAATTCAATTGTTATGTTCCATTGATGCCCGGAATACTGCCACAGAGCTGCTCTCACACAGTGGACTGACAAACTAAATACTGTACACGCAGGGCCAGGGAGTGTAGACTGGACCTGATAAACTGCACTGCACTGTAGACCTGGTATGTTCCATTAGTTTCTATACCACCTAGAGCTTAATGAGTTTTTTCCAAGATGGGTTTGGGTTAAAACAACTATTAGGATAACAGGTGTACTAACAGGTTGATATATTTATATCATATATCAACTACTCCTTGTCAAATAACTCCACATTGTCATTTTTTCTTGCTTTACTCACTCCTCTTTTGTGGTTGGTCAACCTATCAAGACACGTTTTTTTCTCCCCAGCAGTTTCAGGTAGAAATACTGAGTCACATGACAGAGATGACAGACAGATGGCCTACCACTAGACTGACAGTCAGTCTCATGCAGTTTCACACCCACGAGTAATTTAGATCATTCAATAATCCTGACTGTGAAGACAACAAAAGAGGTGTCAATCAATCAATCAATCAATCAATCCTGTTTCTGGTTAATAGACATATGTAGCTCAAGTGTGTGCCTACTCTGCTACCCTGATCAGTCTGTCTGTGAACAGGACTATATGCCCATGCCCATTCTAGGGCTGCCAATCCACATTTGGTTATCAGTGATTCCTGATTATTGGGTGACGTGCTTTATTGATTCCTGCTGATAGATTCTCTTTTCTCTGCACACAGGGTAGACAGAGGTCAGAGGTCGCCTGTAGAACACACATAAATTCACAATGTGACAACGGGAT
The DNA here is from genome assembly GCA_021432705.1 of Caranx ignobilis. Lineage (NCBI taxonomy): Eukaryota > Metazoa > Chordata > Actinopteri > Carangiformes > Carangidae > Caranx > Caranx ignobilis. The sequence goes on along the minus strand of MU270012.1, from coordinate 2,098,817 downwards.
GATGTTTTGAAAGGCTTTAACCAGCTGTGGCTCTCAGATCTGCATTATGCTACAGATCTTTTGTTTTTACCACCAGAGTGAACTATTTGTTGTTGGATATTACATCCAGAGGTGAATAATCAGACTATGACCTATAATGGATTACTACAATGATGCAAAGTAAATCATCATGCTGGATCATTATTATGAAGCCACATGAATTAGTTCAATAAAGCATTTCCTCAATTATGAATTTCCAAATAAAGCCTGCCATTAGGAGACTAACTCCTGCTGATATGAATTAAATGGTCCATGTTCAAATGTATTAACCCATTTCATTCATTAATTTCACTCAATGTCAAAAATGAGTGTATGTTGCGGAACACATCACCTACCTTGAGCTATAGCTATGGACTCGAACCTGTGCAGTTCTCGCAGCAGGCAGGTGCGCTCAGAAGGATGAAGACTATAAATAAACTCCTTTGCTCCCCGGGGCGAGTTGAGCGGCTCCACGGGCTCCTTCAGCGGGTGTGTGCCCAGGTTACACCTCTGCACCAGCATGGTCAGCGGGGGCTCCGAGGCGAATCGTGCCGTGGATGCCATGGCGGGTGTTTGGTGGTTGCTGAGTCCGGCTCTAGCCAACCCAGTCCCGGTTCTCAGAGAGAGGGCGGGCCGCAGCACTCTCCGCAGGCAGGGCAGCATCTCTGAGATGGGGGGGAGGGGGGTGAGAAGAGCTGATGGAGAACAGAGGGGGACACTGTCACAGGCCTGTCATCAACACCCTGCTTAAAACACATGGCACATGTCACTACATATGACACAATTAATGGCTGCAATGGTCGCATGAAAACACACAACTACACATCCCCATCCTGGGTTATTTAAGGGCAAAGCGCGGGGCCTGAAGACAACACTGTCACATTATTTACCAACACATCGACTCGAGCCTACATTAAACGCCTCGTGGGAGGCATGCAGTGGGGAAGGATGCGGCAGATGTCCACTAATCCAAGTGCAACTTGTCTTATCGGACGCACCTCAGTCGATGCTCCGCTGTCCCGGACCACAACCACCACAGCAAACCTTTAAAAAAAAGCACAAGCTGCTCCGGCGCATACGGCTCTGGTCTCCTCGCTGTCAAATTTCGGAGCTAATCGCACACAAAAACAACCCTCCCACACACTGACTGGCTGCTGTGTATGTGGCGACAAAATCACATTTTTGCGAGCCGTAATCCCGGGTTGCTGTAACCTCTGGTTGACAGGATGGTGTGAGGCGGATGGGAGGGCGCTCCAGCGGCCAATAGCCCCGAAAATATTTTCCAATGGCAGCGCTGCTTTCCTCCGTACGTAACTGTGACGGCACCGCCAGACGTACGCAGGCACCACTCAACACGGAGGGATCATGGGCGGTCAGTTGTAGACATGATAGAGCTACTAGCTGCTGCATCTGATCTGCTACAATGAAAACCGAAAGGTATTTCTCTGCAGTGAGAGTAAAGAGCATGACGTTTAGTGAGATGTGAGTCAATAAAAGGAATATTTGATATCAGATCTGTATTGATTATGTATTATTTTCAGCTTTCATACAGTTTAATGGATGTTTCAGACATGCTTTAAGTCTTCTGTGGGATTGTCCTACCGTTTTGAAGGAGTGTATTGTCCGTTGGGTGTGTAACCCATCCCTCCCTTTGCTGTTATGCGTGTGGGGCATTTGAGCTATTCAAGCCAGAGTCCACACCCCGAGAAAATATGACACCATGTGGAAGTTATTTGTTTCGAGGAGGAAGGAGGAGAAGAGGAAATATTGTTTGGCTCAGACAGAAGTTTAACGCTTTGTTGGCGGATTTTCTGAACTGTGATGGAGCTTTTTTGTTTGTTTTTTTTTGGAGCAGGAGAGTTATTGTTGAGGCTGTAGTTTCGTGAAGCTGTGTTTTCACTCCTGGATGGGAGGAGTGATGCCTTTCCAAGAACTATAGACCAGGTTTGAGTTTTTAAAGGGCAGACAAGAGCGACCCCTGGTGGCCAAAAACAAACAAGTCACCTGTGGACAGTGGCTGGTTTTTCAGACCGGATTAGTGTAAATGCTTGGTTGCCAGTTGCAAACCAGTGAAATGAACAAACAACTCATTGCTGGGATTCTACGTAAGAGTCACTACACTGCATCGATCTTTTGTTTTCAACTTCAACAGTGAATAGTGAACCCCTACTGATGGACTAAACCTCCACAAACCTGAGTGGACAGTGATGATGTGATAATGTAGAAAGCAGAGAACAAACACAGAATGAAACTTGAGATGAGATAGTTTTTGCCAAATATACTTACCTTTAAAAAGAGGACTTCCACATATTGGAATGGAGGTGGTCTGGTCTGCACACATCACATGGACTCTTGCACATTCAAAACGCCACTGAGCCCAAGCAAAATTTATACTTTTATTATATTGCTAAAGCTGTCATTACACAAAAAATAACAACCTTACTTCCTGAAACAAACTGCATCGTAGCCTGTAGAACTGTATCTGAACAGACAGAGAGGTCAACTCTCCTCAAGGGGAAAAATAAGCTAAAAACTTAACTAGAAAGCAGGTTTAACCCCCCCCCCCCAAAAAAAACCCAACTATAAACGTCTTATTCATAGGATATAGCGAGATTTGGCTGCTCTGATATATATATTTATACTAGTAATTTAAATATGAAAATTACAGGTTGACAATACAAGTTTTGAACAGGTGGACGGCCAAGAACAAATAAAAACAAACTTAAAAACATCTTAAGCAATATGAACAAGTCAATTCTGGGTTTTCCAAAACATCTAAACAGAGATATAATCTTTGCTCTTTTGACGTTACAAAGTTAAGTGGTATTTTCAATGCAAACTATGGTTTATGGTCCACCCCCCCTGCAAAGAGAGGATATATTCATTTGTCATCCCTTCTTTTGCTGCCTTTCCTACTCTCGTAGTTCTCTAGTAGACTAAATGCATAAAAATGTTGAAACTATATAAACAAGGAAGGCCAGACATTGTGGGAAGCGTGACATTTGTTCCTGAAATCAGTTCAGCTCAGTCACTCCTCTCAGTCAATCTTTCAAATATTTAAACAAAAGATTAAGATGCAACAGTTCAAAAAAAGTGTGTACTTGTGTCACTGAACTAAAGGGGATGCAGCTCTGCATCATCAGCACTCATAATACTGATTTAAATGTCTGCATTACTTCTCTCAATGCCTGGAGGTCAGAGAGGGAGAGAGGGAGAGAAAGAGATAGAGACAGAGAGAGAGAGAGAGAGAGAGTTTCCCAGAGCGGCTGTTCACGTCCCAAGGCAGCCACTAATCAAACGCTACGGTCATGGACCTTTCACTGCTATTAAAACCTGATGTACAACACATCATTAGATAGCACATGCATGGATACAGAACAACTCTATTACTCCGATATTTTATATAGATATAAAAATAGAGATAGGCTGAGGGGAAAAAGGAGATTTAAAGACTGAGAAAGAAAATAAATTAAAAAAAAAAGCTGTGAGTTCCTGGACTAACTTGTACAGCTAAATAATATTTACACTTTTATACATCTCGTAGTAGCCTTGGTCTCACAGTGCTTGAACTGAAAAGATAATTAAAACACAGACTGTAACTCAATAAAAGTAATTGTCTTAACATTGCTGTAAATTGAGGAAAAGCCTATTATCTTCAAAACATCCTACTGTCCTGGTAAAAAATGTTAAATGTACCTATGATGGCGAACTTCTTTAAGGTTTTGATGTGACTGAAGTTTTAGGGTAACAAAATGTGTTGGGACTGGACTTCCTGCTATTACAAAAACAAAAACAAAAGAAAAACACCAACACTGGAGATGACATATAAAACCCTAATTAATCACAAGGATGCGTGCAGGCAACATGCGTTTTGAAGAGAACACAGGTCAATAACAGCAACCAGACAGAACAAAAACAGTATGGCATTAACAATAATAGCTTTAAACTTACGATTTTCAAAACATCAAAAAATATTTTTGCCTCATTAACATCTATAAAATGTCTAATAATATATATGTATATATATATATATATATATACAATTTTGAATTAAAGTTGACATGGCACATCTGTACTGTGACACTGATTAGTAAAGTTACAGGCAATCAATGTGCCGGTTGCAGTATGGCTAATAAATGCTACAAAAAATAAAGAGGTAATAGATAAGACTAATGTATAATCACAAACCACTGAGGGGTTCTACAAAGCTCAGCATGTTGATACTGCAGATTAAATCAGATCCATGTTGGAAAAAATGAGGGAAAGGAAAATCAATCCACACCCCAAGGCAATGGGATTTGATGATCAGTATATAAACATCTTGTTTAAAGATGTGAGACTGAGTGATTTTGGCACCGTGGAGCAGGTGGAGCAGATTGAAATACAGTGAAGACACAGACCGCGAGAAGCACCAACACACTCCTCAGCAACGGAGGCGTGCAAAGCTATTTACAAATCATGTAAATACAGAGGAAAAAAAAAACTAAAACAGAACAAATGACATCAGCCTTGTGACTCTTTCGTCACACTGTTGTTCTCTGCAGCTTTAACTTGGCTGCAGTGTTATCGGTTCCTTTGCTTTTGAAGAGCTCTCTGAATTGTTCACACCACTGCTCGTTCTGGCTCTGTGGACGTCCTGTGTGTTTTAGTGTCAGTCAGAGAACGACAGGTTTAATGACACAGCACATAGCTGTTACGCTGTCTCTCCGGGTGAACAGTCAATGACATTCAGAAGTTTCCAAAAGGAGCCATTACTTTGTGATGCACCTGAATTTTGCCCTTGTGACACTGTGGTGAACCTGCAGTGGTTATTGTGCTCTCTCTGCCAAGTCACCATGCAGTTTATCGCGGTTCATTTGTCCTCCATGGTGCAATGCACTCCTCCAACAAGTGTTTGGACATATAATACAGTGTTTTTTTACACTGTGAAGAGGCATACATGTTGTCCTTGTCAACCCCTTGCTTCAGGGAGAATACTGGATGCAAAGAACTTAAACACACCTTTGCTGTCAAAGAAATGAACAAACTGTGCTATAATGCTGCTCTGTTCCCATTGTTATTAACAAAAACATCCTCATGTTTTGCTCTGAGACTACATGGCTGTGGGCTCGGATTTGCAAATAGTGCTTAGGCCAGAATCCTTTATTCAAGGGTCTGTGCGAGAAATGATGTCTTTACCTCGTACTGGCACAGACTCATACAGTAATTACACTATACAGGGGTCTAACTTACATGAGCCTGTGATCCACTTTGAACTCATATTTTAACAAATCACTCTTTCTGAAGGCATCATAATCCAAATCAATGAAAATTTGAAGCTTATACATCTATATGTTTTATTCTCATTATGGATGGCTTCTGAAGTGAGAGATTCTTGAGGATGAAAATTTACAGAGTGAAAAATGTAGGACTGGTGTCAATGATTTCTCATTGCAGCGTGAGATTCTGTATATTCCGTTTCTATCAGCAACACTGTTTGTAAAGCCTTTAACCTCATTTACAAATATAATGATGGGGCGCCACATGTCTATCACAAGACATCACATGTTTCTTGTGACCCTCGCCTGTGTGTTGTGATTGTGTCATTATGCAATGCGTGGTGCAGAGCGATCGTTGGTGCGGGTTCTCTTGAGCTTGACCCCCTTGCGTATGGCCACCAGCATGTTTCCTTCTCCCCCTTCTCCAGCCTCCTCTCCTCCTCCTTCCAGCCCAGTCTCACTCTGAAAGTGTTGCTGGGTCAGCTGGTTGGGCAGGGGGATGGTAGGAGGGTTGGTTGAAGCCTGACCACTCCACGACATCACAGGCAGAGTACCAGCATCTTCCACTCCAGCAAATGTGGGAGAATCTGGGCTTTCTTCTGCACCCTCTCCTCCCCCTGCCATCTCCTCTGCACTCCTGCTCCCATTAACTGCTCCTGACATGTCGGGCACCGTTGGGATTTTAACTGGGATGACAGGTGTACGAATAGGGATGGGGCCTGTACCTACAATGGAGCCTGAACGACGAGCAGAGGGTTTTGAAGAAGGGGTGCGGCGAATTGTGGCAACCCCTGGGGTGACAATAACTGGACCGTGGCCTGTAGAGTAGGAGCCAGAAGCATTATGGGAGCTGGATCCTGAATAATATCCCTGACTTGAACATGAGCCTGCAATGACACAGCAGAAATAATAATTTCAGCCATTGACAAAATCAATTTCACCAACTATACAGTACATTTAAATATATTAGGAGTGTATAAAGGGGAATGATTCATGTATAGCACCATGATATTGTGCATACATAAAACATATATGTACAATTGTGACACTGTCTCTGCAGCCTGTACCTGTAGGGGTAGATGGATAAGCTCCTGTGTGGATAGGAGTAGGGGGATACTGCCCTGCAGGGTAGGCCCCCTGTCCAGGGTAAGGAGCCTGTGTGCTGGGCAGGCCGGCAGTGGAGGCTGGACGCTTGGTCTGGAACATACGTCGATAGGACTGACTGATGTCACTATTTCTGGGGATGGTGGAGGACTTGTCAAAGTCAGATTGCTGCTGTTCAGGCTCTTGATCTCCAGCCATCGAGAAATAGTCATAATCTGACACTAGAGGGGCAGAAGGAGAGAGGATGGCAGAGCAGTGGCATGAAAAGATACAGAAGGATAAAAAAGAATGAGGTCTGCAATGTACTTTAAAATTGAACTCAGAGTGACTCTAGAAAGTAAATGTTACCTTGTGAAGGTATCGTGTCTTCAGAGCAGCAGGGTGTGTTGGTCTGTGTGCTATAGCCACTGGAGCACTGGATGGAGTCTCTACTGGACCTCTGGGTGTCCAGCTCCAGACCTCTAGATAGGGCCAGTGCTAGTTCCTCATGGGCCTCAATATCACCACCCTGCAGCAATCACCCGCAGGAAAAAAGCATTTAGTAATAGCCTGAAAGCCCGAATCTCTGGATACAGCCAGGTACAATTCATTAAAGTCATTAAAATCATTAGGTACAACTTTTAGTCATTAAATGGGGACATTAATGGTGGGAACCTTTCATGTGGTCTAAGTGTTAAATGTGGGGTTGTCATGAACATAATATAAGCTTCACAAATGCCATTATATGTAGACTGACCTGTGTTCATGTGCTTCATCAATTATTGGCAGAGAAAGGAGGTAAATGAGTCACTGAACAATTTTCATGTTTTTTGGGGAGACCAGCTGCAGCAAAGTGCAGAGTTCTCACGCACAAAGTGAACAGACTATCTGAAATCTTATGGAGTTACTGCATCCAACAGCATAAAGAACATTAAGTGCAAATCAGGTAAAAAAAAAAAACAAAAACACTATGATTTACTGGCAATCAACAAAATACCCACATATTGCTTTCATTAAGCCTGAGTTATTCCAGGTCTTCAAATATGTGGTAAACAAACCATGACTACAACTGACCTTGAGAGGTGAGGTCACAGTCCTGCTCCTCTCCTCCATTGAGGCCGATGAACTTGGTGTTTGTGGTGCAGCCGGAGCTGGTGTTGAGGTCGAGATCGAGGCTGCGCCTGAGGACGGGCTGCTGTCACTGTTCATATTACCATTACTGTCTATTAAAGCTGGGCTTTCCTTGTCTTTCTTCCTCCTCAGTGTGTTGACCATGGGCTGGTCATAAGGCCCTGGTTTTGCCCAGTCCTGTAGAGATGGTCATGTCAGTTTTATTGATGATATTTATCTGATATGTGTTAATGTCTGCTGAAGTACAAGATTACACCAAAGTATAAAAGATATACATTGATAAATTAAGTGTATTCATACATAAATCGACAGTTAAAAAGTGAACCAGGCTTGCATGTTGAACAAACTGTTCATAAAGAGGAGGGGACTAAGTTGGTCAACAGGACTGAGGTGATTAACAAACCTTCCAGCTGGGGACTCGAGATGAAGGCACCATGGGGGAGCCCATCGTGCAGTAGTGAGGGTAGTCTGGCAGCAAGGCTGAGGCAGGACGTGACCATGAACGAGTGGGGCAGGAGGAGGTGGAGGATGAGGAGGATGGGGGGCAGAATGGGAAGGCAGTGCCTGACACTGAACCCAAACTCCCCCCATTGCTATGCAGGTAGGGGGAACTGGCCGGACTGTAGTGGTCAAAACCATTGGAAAACTGGATGTGTGTGCATCAGTGGGAGAAGGGGTGATAAAAGAAACAAACACACAATGGGATAAATTACTGAAATGATAAACAAAAGGGAAATAAAACCAAAACAGACCACATCACATCACAGAGGAGAGATCAACACAAAAATAATAATGTTGATCATGTCAACACAGGACAAAGAAAATGGGCTCAAAAGTAAAAAAAAAAAGATGCCAGGTGGTTTGGGTTTTTTTGTTTCCTCTAATGTTTCTACGATTAACTAAAGTCACTGCAACATACAGCATTGGAGGAAACTGGGGTGAGTATGATGCTGGGGCAACTGAGACATTTATATGCAAAAGGGGAGAGCTTAATGTTGGTTGAGTGTGTTTCACCTTGTCAGTAGTATGCTGAGGTGCAGTAGCAGCAGCTAGAGAAGAGGGGGAGCTGCAGTCACTGTAAAGCTGCCCAGTCTCTGACACCTCAGAGGAGCTGGAACTGGGACAAGGCTGGGACAGCAAGGGCGGCAGCAGCAGCAAGCAGGCAGAGAGACGAGACCAGAGGGAGAGAGGAGGAGGGAGTGGGGGAGATAGAAAAAGAGAGAGAGAGAGAGACACGGACAGACAGACAGAAGTGCAGAGGGAAAGAGTTGCAAAGACAGACATGTCAGCAGGTAGACAGAGACAAGCAGGGAGAGGCAGTTTATTAGAGAGGGGGGCAACTTTCCACCATTCTCAGCAGTTAGTGAAGAGTACAGCCAAGTGACTATGGAGGCTGAGGACAAGGTGCACTGAGAGTCAGCATTAACTGCGTATACATCAGCAGTGTTATGTCAGTGGTGTTGGAGCCTTGTTAAAAGGAAGCACAAGCAAAGATCTACCTCTTGTGTGAGGATAAGAAGTTATCCTCACACACCCATGACATTTTTAGGCATATGAGTAAGCAATTACATCCTATTTCATTTATGTTAACAATATCATACTTCATCATACCAGTGGAATAATAAACATTTTTGGATGCTGCTGTCTAGATCTGTGGTTGGGGTCAGCTACAGAAGAGTAGATTGCATGGAAGCAAGTATTGAAAATGGTTGGAAATTAAAGAGACCCACAGAGCCATGGAAAGGTCATATTGTCCCTGTGTTAGGGAGTAAATCATGGTGAGCCCTGTTTAGCCATGCGACTGTCCTCTTTCAGACTTCAGCTACTGTAACCACATTAAGAATGGGGGAATAAGAAGACAAATTCCCAGGACTGTATTGTAAAAGGGTCATGTATGGACTTGCCAAACCACCTTCACTGCATCATAAAAACTTGAGTCTAACCATACAAATATGTTCTGGACAGAGGAACTCTGGCTGCTGGCGTGTTTACAAAATGTCAACTAGTGCGACCGCTCTCATGGTTGATCTCAAACCGCAAACCCACGCAGACAATCTGCTGGAATAACTCATTGATAATTATATGAAACCCTGTGTCAGATGGTTAGATAAAAGCGACAGAATGAGACCTGCTGATAGAGACACGCTCTTAGTGCTTATAAAACATACTGTTGACACTGTAACATGTCATTTTACTGTGATATATTTAATGAAAATACAACATGCCGTCTGGTCAATCCTCTGCAATTTTAACCAAACCACAGTCTGTCACGGTGGTCAACACTCTAATAGCAGGATGAGGCTGACCTGTTTTGCCCTGGGCTAGAATGGAGGCAGACTAATTTCCTCTGCATTTATGTTATAATAATAATAGTAGAGAAATGAGTTCACCATGATCACATATACTTATTGCTGCCAGCTAACTGCCTTTCATGGTGGTTAGGATAATGTGTGAGAAAAGACTTGTGTGGATTGCTGATTTGGGGTTTTCTCTCTGTCTCTCTGACTACAATAACTTGTAAAGCATAGAGCATATGTGGTTTTACAGTCTCAACCATATGTATGTACTTTGAGCCAAAACTGTGGTCAAGTGTGGGTAGCTGAGTTTTTTTTTTTTTTCTTACCTTTGTTTCAGCTGGCATAGGCGAAGATGATTTGGACGACATGTATTGGTCTTGTGATGAAGACATGAAGCCCGAATCGTGGGAGGAGATGCTAGAGAGCCGAGCTGGGGCCTGCTGCGGTAGCGTGGAGCTACGGTACCGATGGCGAGGGTGATGGTGGTGGAAGAGGTGGTGTGAGGAAGAGGAGGAAGAAGAGGAGGAAGGAGAATGAGAGTGAGAGCCACTGGATCCCCTGGAGTCACTACTGTTAACGCTGTTCAGACTACTGTGAAAGGGGAAGGAGTGAGGGATGAAGGGTGGACCAGAGGGAGGAGAAGTTTGGCAGTGACAGGCGGGGTAAAGAGAATCAAGTGCACCCAAAGACATGGATTGAAGAAGCAAAGTTGGGTAAAGAAGAGACAAAAGGAATAAGAGAAGGGATGAAGGCAGAGGATTGGGGGAATGTGGAGGAGACAGGATGGGAAACAATTAACACAGCACACCAAGATGCAGCAAGCCGTGACTGAGGCCAATCAAGTCAAAACAACAAAACAAACCAACATAAGAGGCGTGAAATCATAATGGCAATAATTACAGGCAGGAAATCGCAGGATTTCATGCCTTTAAGGCAGCTTTCTGAGGATATTCACACAAAACACCCATGAAAAGCAAACTCCGGGTCTAATTACTGTGTGAACTGAGAAGCATCAAAGTGACCATCTGAAGCTAATTTAAAAATTGTGTTTTGCATTATCTGCACGACAAAGTATGCATACAACATCTGCAAAATTATGAACTAACCTTACAGTACGAAACATATGAAGTGGGCAAAACTACTGCATATCTGCTGTCGGATACTAGTGCTACGCTATCATGCAAAATAAGTGAAAATTACAAGTTGTAAAGTGTCACTGTGGATTATTGTGAATTTTAATGGGCATTTTTAAAAGCATAATAAGCACAAGCTTTGCACTGTCAGGTGAAAATATGATTTCTGCAAATACATCACCATTGTAAGAATCAAGATTAAAGAATTCCCTAAGCGGGTTTGATCTGAAGTTTGTATGTCAACAAGACATATCAAGTCATTTTTTGAAACTTGAAATAAATTGTAGAAGACCCACAACCACCATAATATTATCACAAGATTTTAGCAGGAGAAAAGCAAGGCAAAAATAAACCCAAGCTTTTTCTTTAAACCAGAACAGCTGAGGAAAAACCAATGGGAAATGCACATCAAGCATTTGAGGACAGAGTGTAGAGGACATGGTCTGAACAGCAACTAAAGAAATGGTCCAATTCTTTAACACTTCTGACCTTTAATTCTCAGTTTCTATATTCAAGAAAACTTTCTTAGACAATGTAGGTCGGCTTTAAATGTTTAACTGAATATCAAGACTTCGCAAACAACAGCAGCTCATATTGACCACTGGGTGGCAGACATAGATTGGTCTAGACAATTAAAATGTTTGTCCTTATTCCTCATCCCTTAAGCTAATGGCAGCTGTCTACAAAGAAGATTCATACTTTAACTATTAAAAAGGGTCATACAGTACAAGTGATTTCTTTTTATATTGTTCTTTAGCTATTATAATAATGGCTAACCTCTAACTACAAATAAAGACAGTGTTTGCAGTTTCAGCTCCTTAGTTCTAGGAAACTGGTAACTGAGTAACTGAGTAATTTAATTGTCTATTTGCCATCATTTAGAAGCAAACTGAATAACAAAAGCATTTAAAGGCAAAGTAAGTACATGTTTACTTGAAATACAAAACCTCTCCACCTCATTTGTTTGTGCCTATGCATTTTGTCTGAGCTTACCTGCACATGCTAGACTTCCTGGACATAGTGGTGCTTGGGGATGAAGGCGGTGTTTGATATGACCAGCCATAGTCTGAGCCTTTCAGGTCCAAGATCACCTGAGAGGGAGGCAAATATGAGTCATACTTAACAACTGTACTGGTGAGGTTGGGCACTGAGCAAAGTTTCTTTAGTAAACAAAACTGTTCAAGGACTGTGTCATCTTTTATGTTTCTCTTTACCTGTTCACTAGCAGGGGGAAGCTTGTGTGGGTCAGAGGTCAGGGCTTTGAGGTCATCAGAGATAGCCTGGAGATGAGTGACCTCTCCCAACATGGAAATCTCCTCATCCTAGAAGACATAATGACAAAGAGAACGTCAAAAATGATTATCCTTCAATAGTTTACACAACAATGAAAAAACATGCTTTTCAGTGAGCGGTGGTGGTAAAAAACAGCTCTAGTGATTGTGTGGAGAGAAAACATGTGTTAGCTGTGTGATTAAGCAGCTGTAGGCGTATAAAAAAAAGGATCTTTCCAGTCTGTGGGATTAAAAGAAAGAGCTATGAGTGAGGAGACTTTCTGTTGTTCTCTCACACTGCTTTCCTAAGGCTCATTTTGTCCTTTCCCCTCCTGCCGTACTCACCACTACAGGCCGCAGCATGGCTACAAAACAGCAGAATCTCTGTCTCTCTTCTATCAGAGCCTTCCTCAGGGCCTGTTTCTCCGTCTCCTCCAGCAGGATGTATTTATCACTGACATCCTGCATGGCGCTGTCCAGCTGGGGCTGGATATCACCACGACCTTGGTGATAAAATAGACACACACAGGCACAGACAAAATGAATATGCATGTCATTACAGGTGTAACAAAATTACCAACTCACAAGGACACGCCTGACTGGACAGTTTACTGTTCCATAACATTTAAAAAATCAAATTACAGAGATAAATTTGACAAACTTAGAGAACATTATTCTCCATCAATACTCTGGTGTAGACCTGGTCTGTTACTAGTGCTCCATGCGTTATCTTTCTTTATTGTGGACCTTGCTATCATCATTACCAGCATTTGAATGTCTCTACTACTTTTTGGCTATCACCTCAGCATGAAGGGCCACTCTTGTCATTGAAGTGTTTTGTGTTTCTTGTTCTGAGGTGGCAACAAGGTTATCTCTGCTGGGCTAATCTGTTGCTTGTCTCAAAAATGTCCATCTATTATGATGACATACTCAAAAGTGAGTATCTTCACTGCTCTTTGTTAAACACTTAAACTCCAGGATGTGTCTTGACAGGGTTAAGAGAGACTGTATGTTTGTGTGTGTGTGTGTGTGTTTGCTTTCATAAATGGCAAGAGAGCAAGGTATGTACAAGACCATCTGGTCCTTGTGCTGTGTTTGTGTCTGTGTTTAATATGCATATGTAAATCTATGAACATCTGAGGACAATGACAATTCCAAGGTTATCCTGTCATTCAGCACTATGTGTGCCTGTGGTCTGTGTGTAGAAGTGAGTGGGTGTGTGTATCTGTGTGTTTGATGTTACGAGAGGATACCCTGAAGCCAAATCAAGCCCTCTTGAGTTCTCTATGGAGGCAGGAAGGCTGGCGACTGCCCGGGATGACATAGTGGGCCTCAAAGGCATTATCTAACCACTCAAACTGCACTTGCACACAAACACACAGTCTTCACTTTGATACATCAAGGTTAAATCCACAGCGAACAACTCTGTGGTCTGTATGTCTGCTCGTGTCTGGGCAAAGATAACAAACTTGTGCCTTTTGTTGAACATTTGATGTGAGGCCCTATATCATGCAAACCAGTAGTAAAGAAACACAGATAGAGTTACACAGGCAAACCATCCTCACCTCAAATATAAAACAGAAGAGTGTACATCACATTGTGAGGACAAACTATCAGTTCTTTCCTATAGGATATGTCAGTACAGTCTATACATAAAAACATGACAAAACAAGAGGCTGCTCCCCAGGCACCAAGCACCCCAAATGGAGAATCTTCATTATGCATCCGCTCATAGTAGCTGACAATACAAGTACAATGTGACTGTTGATGATGGGTAAAGTCACATACAACTCCAAATGGTGGATTAAGTTCTTCTAAGACAAGGTCCATGCACAAATTGAGAGGGCTGTGCAATTACCCCGGTCCAAGAAAATGGCTTCACCACAACACTAAAGTTAACTTTAGAATTCCGAGTTAATATATTGATGATATAGTATATTTACAAAGGGTCCTTAGAAAGCAGTCCTTAGAACGTAATGGCTGTTGACAAAACAAGACAAACCCAGTTTCCATCCATAGAGAATCCATTCACCAAGCTTGGTTTGGTGTCTGTAACGCTGGATTCAGTGGAATGTGAGTTATGTGTGTGTTTATTGCAGCTCCTACCATATTACACTACAGAGACCAGGACAGAGTAGATGGACTGTAGAAGCCAGACTGGAAAGTCCAAATTGCAGTATATATTTTCAGTCTCATTTAGATCCAAAGGCAGCATGTTGAGCAGACAAGTATGCCATTACAATGTACAAGGTTTTGTGCAGAGCTGGCTATACGACTGAGCCTGAGAGGGCTAGACGAGCCTCACTCATTAGTCTGGTTCCCACTGAAGGACCAAACTCATTATCATTCATTTCCCTCCAGGCAAAATTAGTCTTTTTCCATCTTGTCGCTACGGAATTTATTTGTAAGCTAGACTGTCATTTCAAATAATGTTGTAAATGCTGGTTATACACAGCTGACCAATCATTATTAAATGCTATTGCAAGACAATAATATACTTTAAATGCATCCTTTAAGTAAAATGACCAAAACTACAGAAATCCAACTCTTTATGGCCTCAACACTTGACAACACATGAAGGAGAGAAGTAATTTAGTTTCTGCTATAAATACCAAGAAATACTCTTGTCACAGCCAAGTTTCATTTAACTTTGTTCTAAGATGACTAAGAAACATTTCGAGCTTTGGCTTTTACTTGGGCTCAGCGTAGTAAAGCAGCTTTTCAAGCCCTAATGCTAACGATGCTCCTTGGCACGCAGTGAAACGAGGGAACATACAACATTCTGGTTTCTACCACTAGTTCAAGTCTTGGCAGACTGTTTTCTCGACATAACCAAAGTGGTTTTGGAAAGACACAACTGTAAGTTGAGGAAATTTGACTATGACAGATGGAAAGCCAAATATTTCTTTGTCACTGTGTTGGTACCGCCAATGAGAAGCTTGAGTAGAGCCTAACAATATCACAGTCAGCATCATATTACTTCATCTACTTCTGCTAAAGGGTGATCCATCAATGACCCATCAATCATTCATTTAATCCCATGAATTTATGAACTACTTTGTAACCAGTAGATGTTGATGAGTTCTGCCAAGTTACAACTTTGCCTCTGACTTGGATTGTTCCTTGTTTTGTCCACATTCCCAGTCTTTGTGCCATTACTTGCACAACTATGTGAATGAAATGACAAGGCCCTGATTGCTACTTCCCCTTCTCTTCAACCAGACAAACACTGAAGCTCACTGATTGCACTGTGAAAAAAATTCACACTGACATATTTTGTAACTCTTTTCAGTGCTCAATTAAGGACAATTAAGGCTTGACATTTGTTTATTCATTAATTTTTGATTAAGTATGCTACTGTCTAACTGCTTTACACCGCAATGACACGCTGCAGATGTGCTGGTGTGTGTGTGTGTCTCTGTTGATTGCACCGACACAACCATCACTAAAATATGGCTCTATCATAACACCATAAATATACACTAATGAACTTCAGAACCCAATTTGTCTTCCTCATCTTTTGTAGATTTTTCAGATGAATAAGACTGATCTACTCACCAACACAACAGCTGGAGCAATGAGGAAAATAGGGTTAGAGTTCCAGTGTGTGTTTGGTTTAAAAATCATACAGATATTTTTGAGTTGTTTTTGCCAAACTCAACTTGCCAGAAAGTAACTCAGCCAAGATGAGTAAGGTGGGGGTCGAAATGGTCCACACATGTGTATACATGTGCACACACAAATGAGATTAACTGCTCCAGCTTTCACATGACCCATGATTACATTAGGTTGCAGTCACAGGCTGATTCTTAGTAAGACTTTGGTCTCAGGTCAGAAAAGCCCTCACAAGACATGTATCAAACATCAGCTATATAAGCACCAACACATAATGACAGAGGGGAGTTATTTCTGTGCATAACAGGGGTGCTCTTCTTTTAAATAGTCTGAAAAAAAACTTTTAAACTATGTACTATGTGATACAAGGCATGTGAAGATCTTTTAATGGTGCCAGGTGCAACAACTTTCAGTGATCATCTCCATTCACATCAAGGGGGAATGGCCAAAATGCTGAAATGATGATGGCTGCCTCTCAGCAATCTTGTTATGCATCTATTTCTTCTATTGATGCTAACCAGCTAGCTCCACTTCCCGATGCAGTCACTGTAGTGTCCAGGTTACTCTGAGGGAGTTGTCTTGCTCAGATGCAATACAGTGGCTATGTAGTGATAGAAAAACTTACAAATAGCTACTTTAAGGTGCTTACAAACATTAGCCTTGTAACCCAAAGCTGCAGACAATGAAAGAGAAAAACCAGAAGACAACAATGGATGTATACGACACAAGAGCAGACTCATTTAAAATATGTGGTTGCTAGAACAAATTGGCATAGAAGAGTTTCATAAATATAGAGGAAAGTTGAGCATTCTGATCTATAGCATGCATTTATTCTTTGCATAAAAATAAACATCTTAATTCATCTATTTTACAATGAAATTGAGATGAGAGGCTTGTAGCGTAAGCAACTATCTAGACAGTATGCCTATTCCACAGACTGACTTACCTAGATTATCAGCTGCAGTGCAGCATAAAGCGAAGGAATGTATCAGAATCACATGGGGAAAGGGAGAGGAAAAAGATTCAAGTCAACTGCAAGACTAAACACTAAATCATCAAGGTGCAGCTTTTTTGTGCTTGGATGACAGTTTTAGGGGTATAACACTTTGTGCCACTACGTTTTTGTCCAAAACCATTAGCACTGTTTCCTACCAATAAGACAAACCCTACTAACTCTAACCCTACTGACAGAGATATGCATGTTTACAGCTCACACTAATACCACAGTGAGGGGATTTTTTACTCTGTCTACACTAAAAAAAATATATGAAATGTCTGATACTGGCCACATACTGGCTTTTCTCACTAATCAATTTGTCAGTAACTTAAAATTAAATCCCATTCAAAATCTGTGATTTTGTTAGACGTATTTTTTAACTTAAATACTAAATTTAGACATAACAACCCTAGGTTTGACAAATTCTAGCATGCAGCAGTGTTGGTAATGATCAATAAGTGCAGCAGAAGTTGTTCAAATCTGAGACTATCAACATCCCAAAACATACTGGAAACATATTAATCAAGCTCCTTTTTTGTGTATGGTATTTTTTCTCAAGGTAGGTTAGTGCGCATGTAGAATCTGAGCCAAGAGGACTGCAGAGAGAAACAGACTCTGTACTCTCACTGAGTGTTTACCAAGTAAGGTAATGTTTAGCCTTAGTAGACCTGCACATGTCTAATCAGTCAGGACAAACTACTTTTATATACACACATCACTGCCTTCTAATAAAAACAACATATATACAATTTGGACGCTGTCCCACTTTCCTATTTGATGATTTCACTAATCACATTTTTGTTTTAGTCCTCAATAAGGACTTCTTTCATCTTTGATCCAGTATTGCAAAAATAACACAAAGCTAAAACACTACCAAAGCCCACATGCATAGTTTTAAAGTAAAGCTCTAGTACATCTCATCGAATGAGTTGTTTTTTGTTTTGCGTGATGTACTTTGCAGCAGGCAGATGGAAGATTTTTAGTTGTGTTAGAATCCAGAAAATATATGATTAAAATATTCTCACAAAGGTTGTCTGGGTATTCGGGCAGACACATAGCATTTTTGCATTGAGGGTCTTATAAAGCCTATCCTTCCCAATCTTTGCTTGAAGTACATAGTACATATAATGTTTCATGCCTTCTCTTAGGAAATGAGAATGGCAATTTACTTAATTTTCATTCAAAGAACAGTTTTCATTCTCTTTAATACTCTGTGTTTACAAGAGAGTAAGAATGAGATTTTGTCTTCATCGTTAAGTAGTTCGTTGACTGCACTTAGCATTGTTATTTTCATTGAGTCTCACAATCTACGGGTTTAAAACAAAAATTAAAATGAAACATGTTTTACCTTTCTTTGCTTTCTTCTGAAGTTTCAGTGTGTCTGAAGACTTCTTCTTAATTTCTTGCCGTGCTCTTTTATACTCTGGTTCAGATGTACAAAGAAAAAAAAGTGAACAGTGTGAAAATGTTATCTTGACGTTTTGATACAATTAATATTTTCTGGGACAGAATAACAAACTAAAATGAAATAACAAACTTCATGCCAACGTAAGTTTAAAGTCATGGGGACTTCATATTACACAATGCAGGAATTAATATAGCTTATAAAAGAACACTAGCACTTTCTAGTGCTTAAAATAACTGTTAGATGTATCTTGTTGTTGAACCAATTTCTGGGCATGTGCAATACTTCTGCTCTAGTATGTGATTACATGTGTATACCCTACCTTTAGCATGGTCCTTGTCCAAAGTATGCACACCTCTTTTCCACTCCTCCATCTGTTCTTGTAGAGGATTGATCAAACCCTCCAGGAAACCCCTGCAAAAGCAACAGGTTACAGGTATCCAAAATAAGTTTTATTGGCCAATCTTACAGCTGAGCATCCTATTTATAAACATATAAAAGTAATACCGCCAACCTTTGTATTTCCCTTTTCACATGAATCACTTGAATTTGCTATGCAAGTTATGTCAGTCTTTGTGTGGCAGACAGACTGTCAGACATAAAAACCATTCAGTCTGGTTTTGCTTGTCTGTCTGTATAGTGTATGGTCTTGTCTGTCAATCATTAACAGAGAGAAAGAAAGGGAAAAAAACAGGGTGAGAGAGAAAAAAGACTGCTTATGTCTGATTGTGTCACAAGAGGAAATAAGAGGCTGTGCAGTCACGTCTGTCAATCATTACCAAACTGTGCCTGTCTTCCAAGATGTATTTGTGAGTGTGTTTAAGAGGCTGAGAGTGTGAGAGCTGGGCAGCTGCAGGCTTAGTGCATGAAACTAAAATTAGACTTCTCTGGCTTGCAGACGTTTCTCCAAAGAGCGTGTGTGTGTGCCTGTGGGTGGCTGGTGGTGACCACAGCCCCCCTGTGTACAGCCCCTACTATGGAGATCCAAGTGGAATCTCTGCTGAAATGCCACCCGAATTAGAGAGACCCTTGTCTGTGTAGAGAGTCTGTGTGACTTCACTGTGACATTAAAGATGCTTGTCCTTCCAGACAGTTCGTCTCTTTATCAGCATTTCATGAAAACAAATGGGCATTTTCACCCCCCACCACCACCAAAAATATCAAGCTATGGGGACATATATTGAGTGAACAATTCAATTACAGACCATTTTAACAGCAGTTGCAGGGCTAGTGAAACAGCTTGGGTTGAAGTACAGGAAGTAATGTAGGAAACACTAACCCTAACCCTAACTCAAACAAGTGGGAGTAAACTTGTTTATCTGTTTTGAAGTTTGAAAACCTAATAATCCTGATATTTTTTCCCAGAGAGGTCACTCTTAAATCACTTGAATTTGGCACCATTTGAGTGTGTGGAGAGGATATGTGTTTGGCATATGAACTCCCTGTAACCCTTTCTTTTTTAGCTTAGCCAATGATGATTGATATGATACCATCTTCCATTACAGCCTCTCTAACATCCTGTTCAAGCATTCACAAAAAATCACCAGTATTGCATCATATCAGATACTGTATGGTTAAAAATTTCAGTGGGACTGTGGTTGAAGAGTGAAAACAAAAGGGGAGAAAAAGCAGCACAGCACTAAAGTATGTGCAGTGTTACTTACATTGAGAACTGTTTGAGTTTAACCTCTATGCTTCGATGTCTCATACACATCCTGGTCAGTGCTGATCCAATGTCTCTGGTCCCACCTGAAAGACAAAAAAATAACAAAATATCACCATTTTTTAGGTGATAATTATGCATTTATCTCTGTAAGTCAAACTAAGATTTGGAGCACAACCCAAAGCTAATTGGAGACATAAGGAAAACAGACAGTAGTCAAACAAAAGACATGAGCAGGTTTGACAGTAATCTGAGGGAGAAAAAAGGCAGAAAGGAAGGTTCAAGTGTAAATACCACACTGTGATTTACATAGACTGTAGCAAACCTTTTTATTTTTACCAAAGCAACACTTTGGTCCACAAAAACGATTAACAGAGAATCCCAATAGTAACATATTCACTTCAGTCCTCTGTTTTTGGGATTAACTGTCTGAAACGACCACCATCAAAATGTTTCAAATTTGCAACAGAAGGTTTGCTGCAATTTGAATCAATGTACCATTACATCAGAACTACAGCTGCATCATTTAACAAGACATCTCATTACAAAGGCAACTAGAGAGCTCCCACAGCGATGAATGCAGACAATAGGCTTTTGAAAAAAATTAGGTAGCTGCAAATCTACATTATAAGCACCAAATGAAAAGCAGTTTGGTATTTGAGTACAGCACATAATAGTCAGCTAATGCTGTAAAGCAATTAACTTCATACTAAATTGAGAGTGACTTCGCTAATGGAAAAAAACTGTTGCTGGAGCGAGCACTCACTGACCCCACTCTTTCCGCTGCGGCTAAAAACTGCGGGAATCAGTGGGAAACACCGAATTACGAATTGCACACTTATTCAGGTCAGGAGAAGTGATGGGAAGTTGGAGCTGGAGTCTTTAAAATGTGCTCGGGGCTAGTGTCAGTTCCCGGCCTAACTAGCTGTCCACTGGAGGCCTCAGGCTGGACAGCTAAGCAGGAACTTGGCGTTGATTGACAGGACTATTGTCTGGCTGCTCAGTATGACTAGTCGGCTTCTCTGTGGGGCTGAAGCACAACTGTGTGTGTGTCTATGTCTGCATGTGTTGGAGTGTGCAGGAGGGAGGGAAGGTGGGGGCAAGGAGATCTTATATGAAACTGAGTAGAGTTCTTGTGACATTCTGTTATGTGACAGAGTGATACTGTGTGTGTGTGTGTGGGGGTGTGTGTGAGAGACAGTTTGGTTGTGATGATCTGATGTGAAGTGTGAATCCCCTCCAACCGAGCAAGCCATTCTGCTGTCAGCACAGTCCTTGCTCCATGCAGAGTCACACACACAGAGCTGTCAGTCACTCACACTCAGATCCACAAAACACACACATACACAAAATTGTCTTTTGTCAGAGGCAGGAGAAAACAAATGCAAGAGGCTGCTGATTTGGCCAAAAACACTTATTCATGGTGACTTGATTGAGACAAACTTGAGAAATTTAGACTTTGTCCTCAGTATTACTGGTGAATAGTAGTAGGATCAAGTCCAAGCAAAACAAAGACAGTCCAAGACAAATTTCAACTGTACAACTGTATTTTAACTGTATTTCAGACTCAGAGCTGCGCCTGTGTGAGCGGTACATCTCAAGATGACATATGAAAAGCAAAGTTTGGACCAAAACCTTTTGCATGCAGCATGTCTGCTGAATTGCTGAATCTAACAGCTGAGTGAGAAGTTAAAACAGTGACAGGATGAAATACACTGAGTTGAATGTTGAATTACCACTTCGAAACAGCTTTCAACAATGCATAATCTGATGCCAATCCTAAATCCATCATGTCCTCAAATGTGTCCCTCTATCCATTCATTCATTCATCCATTCCTCTGCAACTGTGTGTGATTATTATTGGAGAGGGTGTGGCTACTACAGGGCATAAAAGGCTGTTCTGTTATACCACGCCATAATGCTCACTCATTCCTGTGTTGACTTGTTTAGTCATCCTATCCCCATCCATCTGCCCACCTCTTCCTTACTATAACTGCTTGTTATTCCAGAGGGTGTGGCTGATAGATGCCACAGTGCCACAGGGAGGCCACAGCGCCAAAAAAAGAGTTAGTTTTGCATTAAAAAGTTACTGCAGAGGTCAAACCCATGCTGTCAAGGGAAGAGTTTGGTTTCACTTGATTATTCATTTAGCCAAACCCCACCCAAGCAACTGGATTTAATATGAGGGATACAAGAGATCCAAAACTTGCCCTTGGGTATGTGTAGCATTATGGTTTTGCTAGAAATATTACACTCTAACTTGCATTCAATTTGGATTTTGTGAAATAACTGCAATAATCCCATTGAACTGGGCCCCCAAATTGTTACTGGGTTAAAATGTGTCTTGTTTTCTGCCAAGTGCAAAGTTTATTGTGAAATGTCATAATCTCTGGGAAAGATTTGAGACACACATGCTGTGCAGATCCAAATGCATCAGTATGTGGTAGGACTGGGAGATTACTCAATATTTTATAAACCTGATGAAATACACTACTCACAAAAAGTTAGGGATATTGGGCTTTCGGGTGAATTTTCAGAATGCACCTAAAACACACTATAACCTTTACAGGTGAACTTGAGTTGAAATTACACTAAATGCCTTATACTTTCATGATATAATATCACTGTAGCATGAACCTTTTACATTTTCCATAAATTTTTCCCAGTCAATTATCCCTAACTTTTTGTGAGTAGTGTATATTAGTTGAACTGTATCTATGTCCCAAGATCTGACTGATGTGAGTTCCATGATTATTTTCAATTTTACTTAATGTTTTTGCCATATTGTTACCCATTGATGTTATGAAAACTACTCTAAATCATTAAATAATAATCAAAATATCGATTCAACCATGACACCCAGTAGGAGCTCACATATTACATGAAGTCAAAGGTGTTGATGGCTGGGACACTGGCCAAAAGTAGATACAGTACAGTATCAGGTTGATCTGCACCATTTGTGGAAAGTTGTTCTGTTGCTCTCAGGATAAAGTGGCTGCTAACAGTGTACTCCGTCTAGCACCGAATGACCCTTGGATAGAAATAGAAGCACTGCCAGCACCAGTTGTCAACCACACACACACGCACACACACACACACTGCTGCTGTGTGTCGTGGAATAGCTGGCTGTCAGAAGAAATACCTGCTGTGTGACATGGTTGTTTCAGAGGCTTGTAATTAGTGCTGCACAACTAACAACTGACCAGTAGAAAACACAGATATACACAGACATGCCATAAACACAACTCTTTGGTGCACATGTGCACAATGGACAGTAAACTAACTCATTTGTGTTTTGTAAACACGGCAGGTAAAATGAGGGAGCACTAGAAATATTTTTGGCCACAGTATGTTAATGTTTCACAGTACTGTTACCAACGGTAACTGGCCTAGTCGGTCAACAACATATACTGCATTCAGTACATCTAGATGGTGTTACCGCACTAATTTCAAACTATGAAAAAAATATGTCACTGTATGTGTGTTGTAATACTAAGAAACTAATATCAATTCCATTGTTTGCTTTGTCGTTTACTTTCTGGTACAGCAACTTTCTGTGGGAACCACCGGGACATTTGTGGTGGAGGTGATAGTTTTCCATCTATGTGTGTGTCTCTCTGAGTCTATGAGCGTCAGTGTGTGCGTGAGAGTGACAGACAGATAGGATGGCAATTTGATGTCAAGTTGCCAAGTCTGACTCTGTCCTCAACCCCCTTTCAGACTGTTCCTTGGAATGTCACACTATGCTGACACAGAGGGTGTGTGTGTGTGTGTCTGCCTGCCTGTCTGTGTGTGTCTGCATCATTTTGTCTTAGAAAGGAAACAAGGGACTTTGAGAAGACACACTTGATTAAAAAGTATTGTTTTCATGACCAGCCTTTGTTATGATACCTCGCCCTTAATAGTTGTACAGATGAGTGCACTACCAAAATGGTGTGTGTGAGGGACCCTTCTTTATTTCTGGCTAAAAACTCACTTGCTAAATAAGCTTCTTTTTTTCAGATTTTTTCCAAACACATCAACCCGTCCTTTCTGTAGGTTTATATAAAGGTAGAGGGAAAAAGTTCCTTCTTTTGTCTGAAACCATCAATAATGTTGTCATCAGTGCAGGTGGAAGCAGTATGATACTGTTATCACATTTTGTGTCATTTGATAGCCAAGTGGTGTTACACAGTTGTGATGGGACTGTACTACAAAGAGATGAGATTTTCCTTTTCCTGTAAGGCCCAAATCCCCAACTATCCAGTCTCAAAGTACTGTCAGAAACATCCATCTTTGTCCTTTCAGATTTTACATGTATCTAAATGGTGCTTATGTAAATGCAAATCCTATGGTGTAGCCTTTCTACAAAAAACAAGATCCATGGTTAATTCCTGGTAAACCCACTTCAGAAAACATGTAGTACACACTGAATCAATCTGCATCTTTAGATAGATCTCAGCCAGTAGAAGATGGAAGCAAAACTGATAAGAAGAGGGAGGAATGAGAGAATTACAGAGAAAGGAAAATGAAGATAGGGAGACTGGTTAAAGGTATGAATGTTAAAAAGCCTCTCCATATACAATTATAAAGAAACAGAAGATAATAAGAGACGGGGGAGGAGAAATGCCTCGGAGAAAACAGGAAAAGGTGAATAGAGAATGAGAGTGATTTGGATTGGTAGCTATGACATGAACATCAGAGAAGCTGGCTAGCTAAAACCAAGTCTGTGTATGGGCCCCAGATGGTTGCTGTTAACTCCAGGCCAGTGGTTACACTGATAAGAGACTGGAGACCATACAGCTGCAAACACAAATACACACACTCACCCAGCTGGACAGAGGCAAGGCGATCTGTTCACTAACTAATTAGAGGGCTGGAGAAAGCACTAAATGCTACAGCCACACTAAGCTGGCTAAATTTAAAAATGCATCTTTCCATTAGCCAAATCTGGTGCTGGCCACCAAAACACCAAAAAAAAAAAAGAGCGATTATGTGTGTCTGCACAGCTGCCTGAAGAAGGCAATCATCTGTTGCCTTTTACTAATGCAACTGATCACATGAAACAACAACCTGCACTAACATTTATCATCCCAGGCTAATTTGTAAGCATTAAGCATTAATTAGACTGATGATCTTATTGTAAAATTACAAGAGTTAAAACAGGAACTAGTTGAATTTGGTCAAATCACTGTTTTACTCTCATAACGGGTAACTGCGGTACAGGAGGTAGAGCTGGTTTTCCACAGAAGGTTGCGGTTTGATCCCTAGCTCCCCCAGTCCACATGTCAAAGTGTCTGCGTGCAAGATACTGAACCCCTCCTAGTCCCACATGTATATGTGTGTGGAAAAGTGAATGCGTGTGTGTGCGAATGGGTAACTGTGACTAGTAGTGTTAAATGCTTTGTGATTGTTAAAACTCCAAAACACTATGTCAACACAGTCCATTTACGATAACAGAAACACAAATGTTTCAATGTGAGGAACCCAAATCAGTATTTGGCAAAACTCAAACACAATATTACAGGAGGTCTCTTAACTAACTGAAGTAATGTTTATGCTACACCAATACACTGAGAATGTATAAGGTGGTTAGAAGCACCAGGATCCTGAATCATTTGATCATTTACAGACTTCTGGATTCCAATCATGCCTTTGAACACACACACACACACACACACACACACACACACACACACACACACACACACACACTCCTAGCTGAGCAGTTGGCATGCCCAGATGGAGCCACCCACATAGCACAGAAACAGGCTAGCATTTCATTCATTGATTTATTGGTCTCCTCTGTCAGTCTGGTAGCTTACTGTAAGTATACAATTACACTTCTTAATAAACAATAAACTACATGGAAGAGTGTGTGAGTCTCAAGTGAACATAGGAGGAGGCAGATGGGAAAAAAGCAATGAATGTTGGAATGACTGAGTTGAACGATTGTAATTATCTTAAGACATTCACATTTAATTTCCATATTAGTCACATTGGTTATGTAAGGAGAAGAGTCTAAACAGTCTTCACAGTCAAGGGCCCACAAGAGTTCGCTTTAATAGTTAGTCTGGTGTTCCAGTGAGCCCAACTCACCTCTTCATTCATCAATAGCTGCTGACAGAATGTCAGCTTGTCTGTCTTACCCCATCTACCCACACACACTCTACAGTCAGCAAGTCTGGCCTCGGTGGGCACCAACATAATGCAAATGAGTGGGTGAGAGAGTGCACATGCACCTGCTGCAGTGTGACCAGTGCTGACACACAAGAACTCTGGACTGTCTGTCTACAGCCCACCAACAGCTGTCATCCACAGACAGGAGCACAGAAAAGCAGGGCAGAGGGGAGAGGAGGTAGATGAGGAGAGAGCAGAGAGGGAAAAAAGAGGAGTCACTTTGGATAATGTAAACACTGTGTAAAAGATGTACAACTTAACTAATGTTGAAAAGAGGTTTTCACAGTACTTGAGCTGTTGGGCTGGGAATTAAGACAACAACAGAAACATTAGCAGACAAAAGGATGGTGTCCCGTTGACCTCAGTGCTGCTACATGAACCGAAGGTCATACAGAAAATCATGAAAGGACATATACAGGATGGTAACAACAACTGTAAAGTAATTAACCTGAAAACTGCCAAGAGGGATAGGAGAAAGACACAGACAACATCCATCATCAGACAGGTTTAGACCTATGTTGTTATTTATCAGTGGTTTACATCATAGTCAAAAGAACCACCAAAACAACTGGAGGCTGAAATCTGAGTGTCTTTGCACAGAAAGAGATAGATGTGTGTCTTAAGGATGATATTTATCACAACTGGCATTTGGCCAAAAGTGTAGTGGATCATCCATCTGCAATTCCACAAAGATATTCACAACCTGACTTGTTTAAAAGAGGCCAAGACACTCACTGTAAACTGCAGTTGTGAATGTGTGTCAGTGTGCCACTGCATTGCAGTGAAATGCATCCTGAATAGCAATGTGTGAGACTCCTGCTACCCTCCTCTCCTTTACATTGCTCCCCTCTCCTGAGGGCTGTACCTCCCCCTACAGCAAAATCTCTTCTCCTACCCTAGATTCCTCTTCTCTTCTCCATCGGTTGCCCTCTTTCTTCCTCTTCACCACCTTCCTGCACTCTCAGACAGATTAATTACAGGCACAAATGAGGGATGTGTGCAGAGATGATTTAGAGGTGTAGGGAACATTGGACTGATGTACTCTTCACAGATTCACGGCTGGTAACTGTCATTTCATGACATGAAAGAACATATAGAGATATATTTTGAGTTTTTGATGTAAGGGGCTTGGGTGTGAGAGACGAGGAGAGCAGAATGTACAGAGGAGAGGAGAGAGTACAGACGACAGAATGGAGTAATTTGAGACTGACAGTATGCCACCTCTGTGTGGTTCTGCAGTGTGAATGCTAACAAGGTCTTGAGGCCACAGATAAACAAGAAAGGAAATGCACCAATTGCTCTCTGTCTCTCTCTTTTTTAATTTGAATGCTTACTTCGCCACTGTATGTGCACCTTCTTCTGTTATCTTCATAATTTTTCACAATTTCTGTCTCAAATTACAGTGGGGTGATGGATAACAGAAGCAATGAATAGGAACCAATTAAGATAACAAGACTGCATTCCACAAAATGCCACTTCTTTCCTGTCACACTCGTTCTATTTGCTGAACACCGCTTCCTTATAGAGAAAAAATCTTCCTATGTTCCCACTACATCATCATTAAAACAAAAACATCTGCACATTTGTCTTATCCATCACTTGAATAATAGCAAGGGGAACTGGAAAAAAAATTTAAGAGTTTCACATCAAATCCATAGTACAAGAATGTATAAGCCTTTCTATGCAGACTCTGGTTTTAGAACAATGTATCCTCATTTTAAACATACTGATGAATCAAACAAAGTGTGGAAGGGTCCTTACTGGCATTCACCCAATGGGGAGCAGGTGTTTCGCTTTGCTGAGGTCCATTTACTACAGTAATGAAAAACTCAAGATGTCAGCTGATGTTTACAGTATGGTAACAGTCTTGAGTTGGTCATTGAAAGCAGTGAAGCAGATATTTATGTCAAAGCCACTAAATGCCATGACATGTGATATGTGAGCCTGGAGACAAACTGAGATTAATGAGATTCATTAAAAAGGGGAGTGCAGCATAGTGCAGAGATCTCTAAAATTCACATGGTGTGCAATAAGAATACAAGAAAACAGCATGAGGGTGGTCTCTGGACAGAAATCATCAGCAAGCAAACAGTCTCCAGGCAGACTTCATATGCTAATTTATGCTAACTGCTTTAGTGTACTCTTACAGGACTATGCCATAACTGCAGATGTTGGCTTCAGCTGCAGATTGCAATGCAAATGTAGGTCATGGAGAAATTTTACCCCTCCTCCTCCTCTTTATTTTACTGTATTCCTTTGATTTCTTCCTTTCAGCTGTTCTCTCTCTGATCTACTTCTCGTCGTACACTCATTTTTTTTCTGTGCTCGGTTTAGGTTTCTCTCTTTCTAGTTTCTCACTGTACTCGCTTAATCCTCTGCTCTCACCTCTCCCCTCTGATGTCTGTGAATGCAGTACCATAATGTTAACATGGTGCCGAAGATAATCTAGTCAGTAAGCAGTTGGCCAGTTCAGTGAGCGGTCAAAGTCAAGACAAAAATAAACGTCCAAAGAAAAGAAGAGTGGGTCCCATGGGAAAGTGCATTTTGGTGAATACTTCAAACGCCACATCTACTGACTGAATTAAGAAGAGTTTCAGTGTTGTCTCAGAAGAAGATATTTGCAACAACTTTGAAGAATAACACATTAAGCACAAAATGCAAACATCTCCCCACTGACAACCAAAAAGCCTGTGGATTCCCTCATACAGTAGAGGATATTACACAAGTGTTATCTTCAGAGCTGCATGTTTCAGGACACAGTTCTTGAATATTGGAATGATGGATGCGTATTATGGCAAAAAAACCCTGTTTTATATTTATGGGCAACACAAACACAAAGGCCATGTAAGACAGGCCACAGTTACTGGACGTTTGAACAGCATAAATCACCAAAAGTGCCTTTGCATTTCTGTCATTGGTAGTGAACAGTAAACCTGTGGTTAAAGCACAATAATATCAGTTGTATGTGTGATAGAAATGACAACGTGGGCTTTCACTCACTGATAACCAATGCCTGTATATTTCCCCACATCATATAACAGCTCAACAGCAGCTATAAGTCTGATGCCAGGAATCTAATCAATTAAAGCCTCGAATGAGGGGGTTCATATGTCTCATAAGATGACCACAGAGAGAGAGAAAGAAAGAGAGAATAGATTACCCAAGGGCCCACTCTTGCTCTTTTCTGGGCTCTGATGCCCCACTTTTCACTAATCTTCCTTTCTGGTCTGACACACATTCTACAGGCAGAAAGACAGACAGGATTTACCAAGACCTCTACTAATGAGTCCAGTGTTTGAAGAGAAACAGTGGACAACTCATGTAAGCATATGGTCAGAACGTGCAAAAAGTCTGCTGTCACAGTTAATCATTAACACTGAGGACAGCAAAGGTTCATATTTAAACTGCCGCAACAACTCAATAAACTAACGTCTGAGTCACAGGGTCTGAGTCAGTGTAGTTCATGCTCATTTTGTGTGCTAGACCAAAAGTCACAGGTGTAGTTACCTGCAATTCTCAGGATAGATTGACTTTTTCTCATTCTTTTAAGTGTGAACATTGCACCTTGATATTCAAGGGACAAGTATCAACAATAGAGGTCTCAACACCCCAGTAGGGTGAAATAAATACACATTTTAAAAAATATTAGTGAAAACTTTGTTTCAACATGTATGTGTAAACGATCTCGAGAAAAACAGGTAATACAAGTAAAGAAGGTGGAGAAGTTGCACATAAAACACAGACTTAGACCAGGTGTTTAGTCTCAATGTGACATTTAGGGTATTATGCAAGAGATTTACTTGGAAGCAACACTTTTGAAACTGTTTCAACACAACTCATGATGTGCTTTGGCAAGGCTGTGAACAAGGATCACCATCTTTGGGTTGAAGCATTGCTGATGCTGACGTGGTGCTGATGTGAGGAATCACTGAGGTATAAAATGTAACAGATGTGTATAAAAATGACTGTTAATTGCTGCAATGCTGTAATAACAAACACAAATTGATACGAAAGTTGGAAACTTAACGGGTGCTTCAAAATATAAACGATGTGCATTGTAACGTCCATTCAAGTTCTGTAGTCCCTGTACTACTGCCAAAATACAGCCCTACACAATAATCAGTCATAGGTGTTCTAGTCAACCGAAGCAAAATGGTACAGATAAGACATCTATTACTTACCCATGATAACACCTTCTACAATCATTCATCATTATGGTATTCACAACCCCACAATCCATTAGCTGCTGTTTGCAAACAGGAGCAAATGATGACAGATAGAAATGAAGACAAAAAAGCCTAGTGAGGCTCAGCCAAATATATATACCCATTTAAACAATCGATAGCACAGCTGGTTTTATTAGAATCGGGAAAAGACAACACGAGGATAAGATAAAAGGTTATAGCATTAGAAGAGGGACAAGTATCAATATTTGCCTTGATCAGTAACAAAGACTGAAGTTGTATCTTTGTGGGCCTTGTGCTGTGACAGAGACAGGCCCAAGGTGAGCCAGTGCATCAAAGGGAATAAGTAAAAAAAACATTTGGTTGCCAACAATAAGAAGATAGCCATTTACCTCTGAGGGGAAATCCAAGCACAAGCTAGAGTAAGAAGTTTTACTAAACAAAGTTAGACACAAAGCAGCACTCTGTATATAATTAACAGACACATGAAAGCAATGAAGGGCAGCTTGTAGAAACCAACCAAAGGGGGAATCACAAACACCCACTACCCACTACAGTGTTTGGCTTTTCAACTTCTGCACTTAGTCTCTGAGTGAGCCTGTGACCTTTCCCTTCCCTGCAGGGAGAGAGACTGAGAGGCCTCCAGTCTGCGAGATACTGGCGATAATTTAAACCAGAGACACACCAGAGAGGCTGAACTGTTTGTCAGTACGACACAACGCTACCTTGTTTGCAATAATGACCGCCAGATTACATCTACCAAGTGTGTGTCTGAGTGTTTGCATGCATGTTTGTCTGCACATGTGTAATTGTGTATGTGTAGGAGTCCCATTACTGTCGAAGAGTTAGAGAGGCGACATTCTCCACCCTGATGTCACTCTACATCCATCTACCCACCCACGTGTACTCAAATACACACTCACACAAACACATCATTCATTCAGCGCGTTTTATGAAGTGTCTATGGGACGATAGGGAACAATTCAGTCACTGAAAGCTCAGAGTCAACCCACTGACTAACTTGGCTGCACATAACCTTTATTTATCGGTCTATCAACAAATACAATGGCTGTATTGTGTCACAGACTCAAGGATAAACTCATATCCTTTGAATCTACAAGGAATCTTGATTGACATGGTTGTTCAGCAGTGTTTTTAGAACATTTATTGAGGCATTATTTTTCAAAATATGAAAACACTTAAACTTTACAGTGATTGTATGTAGAGATACTGGAGACATCTGACAGTCCTTTTTAATATTTACATGGATACCATATTTACAGGTTCTAAAGAACTTTTTTTTCCAGTGACAGGGAAGGACTGACTGAGCTGAGACTATTTCCAAGTTCACCTTTTAAGTCCATTCTGTGTCAGATGGCTCACAAGCCCAGTAACACAGCAACAAGCTGATGATGGTATCCCACTGTGCATGTGTGTTGCCATTTTTGTGTATTTATGCAAATATGTGGCTGTTGCACTCTACTTGCAAGTATGACGCATCAAAGACTGGAATCCCGGAGGACACAAACACTCCCTTTATTTCATTTCTTTCACATCACAACATAACTCTTACACTTGTGGTACTGTGTCCCTGCCCCTGAAATCTTCCCATTTTTCGAACTGCCCTTGAGAGGAGTTTCAGCCAAGCAAAAAGTTCCTGATGATAAACAGAAAATGGTTTGGTGTTGCTGTCACAGACCGGCTGTGTATACACCTGGCCACGACAGCTTGGACACAGACAGGAGGGGAGGGTATAGGTACAGAGGGGAGGAGAAGACATGGAGAAAGGGGGGAACTGAAGGAGACAAAAAATAAGGGTGAGGAAGTGAGAACAAATATGCAGAAAGAGGGACTGGAGGGAGGAAAAGAGAACTAAAAAAGCTACCTTCAATTACTAGAGTGTGATCAAATATTTACAAATGCAATGGGGGACAAATCAATAAACATACAGATTTTCTTGGTATGCATTATTTTATCTCAGGAGATATTAAGTATAAACATTTTGTTCAATTTGTGTTTTCTGGTTGCAACATGACTGCTGATTTACTTTTGGTGACTCATCAAAATAGGAATCAGCAAACTTAGACACATTCAGCATGCACCTACATGCAGAACAGAGCAATGCCAAACCATGCTGGGCCACAGCCTGGTCACTGGGAGTATTGAAGAGAGATAACCTTGGTCTTTTAATGCATCTTTATCCATCAGAGAGGAGAATCCAGCAAATCGTTGATAAATGCTTATCAAACCACCCTGGTAAGACACAAGTTGGATGTTCATTTACAGGAGATGTGTGTGCTTTGAATTTAGCTTTGCATGCAAGTCAGATGTTCCAAATCCAAATCTCACTGGTCTAACCGGGTTTGTGTTTAAACAAAAACAGAGAGCAAACTGTGTTAACATGCACAAACATATGTGCAGAAACACACTGCACGCACAGTCAAGTGCCATGGATTCTCTGCCTCTACATCTAAGGGTGTTAAAACTACACTCGTCTGCATTTAAAAAAACATACCCACTCTCTCTCACTGCTGTGTTTTCCACACATACACAGAAACACCTACACTCACACATTTGTGGCTACTACGTCAATGACAAGGGCATTTTGGAGCCAAAGTCTGACTTTGTAATGTCACCAAGCAGATGTTCATATTAAAGCAGATGGCTGCAGATAAATCTTTCAAAGAAAGTTCTTATATTAGGTGTTTTATAGTGCAAGCTAAATGGCAAGAAAAGTGAGTGTGCCATGAAACGTGACAAAAGAGTGTGTCCCATAAATCCTCGAACAGCAGAAAGAAAAACCCACACTAAATCAGTCTGAGGAATCTATTGTCAGTGAGTCTGAGGGAAGCAGAGATCATCTTGCACCAACTAGCCTATATGATTGAATATGTGTGCATGTGAACACAAGGGTGTGGAAGCTTCAATTTATCTGTGAATCTATGCGTGAGTTTGTGTATTTGACCCATTAACTGATTTAATTGCTGGTTCCAGTGATCTGTAGGATTCCCAGGATGGGGTCATGGTGAACAGAAGAGAACAGAGGGTGGATTGAGAGGCCCTGAGCTCGTCCAGGGGATGAAATCTAGGTCTAGGCAGGACACAGGGCAGGAAATGTACACGGCCATGCTGGTCTTAGACTGAAAAGGACAGAGCCCTTTCAGAGAGGGCATTGAGACAGTGGGTTAGTTCAGCATCTGAGGGTGCTCTGTAACAGAGGCCAAGGCTTGAACTGAGAGGGGCAAAGAGGAGAGGGCCCTTTTTTTTTTGGAGGAGCTGTATGGGGGTCTGTCCGTAGCAGAACACACAGAGCGCGCTCAGAGAAACGAGCAAAGTCCTGACAGACTTAGACTAAAGTCTGTTCCAACAATTTTGAGTTCAGTGCATTCCAAGTTCGCTTTAGTAAGTCAGTGTGCATGATCATCTCACAGAAAGTGTCACTTTTGAGTTGGAGCCTGTCAAATGAAAGTACATCTGTATTCAGCTGAGGCTTAGAGGATTATTGAGAGTTAGTGTGAGCAGCTCAAACAGAAAAGGGCACGATAGAAACTGAACGTCTGCTCATTTCAAACTTTGTAACTGGATCACTTATTTACTTTAATTAAAATAGGCTGGCTGTCAGCTAGTTCACAGTAATTATGTGGCCCAGCGTCTATATGCAAAGAAAGGATGGAAGAGAGAACAGAGGCCTCATTGAGAAACAACCAGGGCATGAGCACACACACGAATAAATATGTGTAGCATGTGCTTGGCTATGTGTACACACATGCACCCACAAGCTCAAACCACTGCACACACATGACAACTGACATTTGATTCCTCACTTTAAACCTCTCTCACACTCTCATACACACTTTCACACACACACAGTGACAGTTATTAATGTGCAGTGTTTGGGCTCCTGGGACTCACTATAAGACTTAGACTACAGGGATCTACAGTATCTAGACCATGTATATAATCATAACTAATCCCTCTATCTCCCATTTAGATTTTGTGGAACCCACTGTCTCATATGCACAATAAGAGAACTGTCAGCTTCACGTGCAGCCTCATTTTTTTGCCATGCATGCTGCCACTGTGACTTAGCTTTTAATTACTCTTAAAGCATCAACTACTGGGCCTGAGAAGTTCAACAGAGTAATCATATGTGACTATGTTATCTATGCCTGTAATGGAGACAGGCATAGATAATAGATAACAGTTGTGACAGCTCCTGCCCTGCATTAACACAGGCACCAAGTGCATTACCAGATGACTGGAAATAGTAGAAGGTAAATCTTTACAGACATCTGGGCTTTACAGCTCCACTCGCTCAGACTATCTGCTTAAACACAGCAACAAGAACATCATGAGCAAAAATTGATGCCAGATGCATGTCAATTGCTGTTTTGGAAAATGTCAATTCAATTTACTTTTTTTTCCTGTTCCAGAGACATTTTATTTGGAAATGTACAAGAAACAGACCACAGACAGTTCCAATGGAAGAACTCACACCTCTAGATTGGAAGTTATTTTCAGGTGCTGAACTCATTGTAGGCACACAAAGGCCTCAGTGGAACTAAGCAATTCCTTAAGGAGGGACAACACTGATATTAATGGGAGAGGTTATACAATGAGCTGAAGCTAGGCAGCATATGGAGGTCAGAAACATGTAGCACCGCCACTTTGTCAAGGCTGGAAGCAAGCTGGCAAGGGAGAATCCTGCTATGAGCATTTCAAACAGCATAGCAGTACAATACAATCAGTCCAAGAAATGTTTTCATTGAAATACTACTGTCTGTGTTGACTAAAATATTCCCTGTACACTGAATCCATTACGCCTTGCTTATGACTTCATACTGTACATTTTGATCTAGGATTTTCATCTTGCAGCCAGTACTGCAGCACACAATGAAACTCAGTACCATAGCCCCCATCCTCTACCTCGCCATGTTTATCGTGAGACCAAAAAACATTTGAGTTTCATAAAGGCTGCAGCTTTTTCAGACATACGGTGCTGCCCCCAGTAAACACATGAGTGCTTATGTTTGGTGGGTGTGTTGTTTTTCTCCACTGGCCCTAATGGAAAATCTTACATCCATTCAACTCCAGTATTGTAACAATGACACCAGAATGACAGTCAATAAAAGCTGATATTCTTGCAAACAGAGAGGATGTGTGTAAGAATTTGTGATTAATACTTTAGAAACATTAGGTTTGTTTCAGTTCCTTGTAAGCCTAGGGAACACCAGGCATCCAAATTGAAGAATATACTTCTAAGATGAAGTTTATTTTCATGCAGGTGCACTTCTTACAACACTAACACACACAATTACAGTGATTTGGTTTAATGAATTATTATTTCTGCTCAGAACAATCTGAATAAATGGTTAAGCGATGTAAATGTGGGATTTAAGTAATTATCAGCTCTTAAAACACGTTTGTACAACAACATAATCTTTCTCGGCCCACATAGACCCAACAGGCTGTTACATGCTAGCGTTGTGGGGAGGTGTCCTCTTCATCTCTACAGGGCCAAACATGTCCAAACAGACTCAATGCTGGAGCTGCTGACAGAGCCACTGGGTTTAATATACACACAGGCACACACTCACATGGACTGTATATGTACACAAACACACACACACTCTACATGCAGAGACAGTGTCCTGACAGCTGCCAAGCCACATGTGACACAGCCTTAGTTATTAGTTATTTTTATAAGTGTGAACAAACTATTATCCTTTGGGTGTGCATGTGTTTGTCCATGTGTTATTGTACATTGGATGAATAGGAAAGTGACAAATGATTTATCAATATTTCATACACTGTGTTATATGTTATTATCTGCATCTTATTTCAGATTACAAGCTCTAAAAGGATAATCAACTCAACTGAGTTGTTTTTTACCCCCCCATCAGTGGCTGTTAGGATCAGATGCTGGTATGTAAAGATGGGTCAATGGATGACTCAAACAAACCTGCCCCTTAATAACAACTGAGACTGGTAAAACTTGCTCTCTGAGACTAATGACATGCTGAGATGTGTAACACTCTTCCTACCATACATGCCTTCTTGTGTATTAGTAACACACTGTAGTCCTTGCCATAATGGCTCTTGCCTTGAGAGAATAAATTGAAATCATTCTATTCTTTTCTAAGTTGAACACACATGCAGTTCCTGGAAAGGGTCAAAATTGCATTACTGTGTTATTTTTAACTTTGGTTTTCCTTGTCTGGTCTCTTGTATGCAATGACCTCATCTCTCTGTGCAGCCTGGTAACCATCAGCTGCTTCACCAAGGCTGACGCGGTACAAATCTCACAACTCAACCTCTCTGTCACTCTCACACTCACTAAGTGAATGGAATACCAGAGAGGTAGCCCTTGTACACATGAACACAGAAACACACAACCAAACAAGCTCAAAGACAGACAGAGGCACACAGAGACAAGACACATAAACAAGCCCATTATATGAAGAAGGAAACTATGACGAAACTATAATTTGATACAAAACAGAGGGAAATGGGAGATCTACATGGAAAATGAACTGAGGCTTGATGAAACAAGAGAAATGATTATTCTCCAGAGTAGCTCTTCTTTGTTCTCCTGCCCATATTCTCTCTTTTTCTCCTCCTTTGTCTCTTCATGGATTCAATAGGGCTTTGTCTCATTCTTCACCAGCGACAGTGTTGTTTAGTTTTCAGAGATAGGGAATACAGTTCATATCAACCAAATGCTGAAATCCAGCAGAAATGATCATGAATACATTGAATTTCAAATCTATT
Source organism: Caranx ignobilis (assembly GCA_021432705.1). Classification (NCBI taxonomy): domain Eukaryota; kingdom Metazoa; phylum Chordata; class Actinopteri; order Carangiformes; family Carangidae; genus Caranx; species Caranx ignobilis. The sequence goes on along the minus strand of MU270012.1, from coordinate 2,061,832 downwards.
GCTCTGGCTTTATGTAATCACTGGCATAATATTAAGTCCACTTGTTTTGCCCTAAAACTCAAGTTCCGTGGCAAGCGTCTTGCTTGTATTTGAGTGTAAATACTTTTCTTGTCTTGGTGCAGGCAATTGCAAAAAAAAAAAAAAAAAAAAAAGGGCAGGAACACTTTCGAAGGATGGCTGCTGATGCATATACCAGTATTTGTTTTCTGTCTACAGTTGCAGCCTGCGCTTGGGTTCACTCGGTCCGTTTTCTAAACTGCTCATATACCTAGTAGGCATTGGGAAAAGCAAATGGATCTTAGATGCATCGTGACAAATAAACACTGATGGGGAAAAAAACCCTTCTCCACGGGTGGCTACCTTTATATACTGCAGTAAAGCCACAGTTTAGAGAGGGTGATAATGAGTTAAGGAGATTATTGACATAATGTGATGTGAATCAATGAGTACAATTCTGCTCTTTCAAAATGTTTAATTTAAGCAAGATTAATTAACTGATTCCAGCAAGTGCACTCTGCTAAAATCTGTCTTTATTCTGCCTACTGACAAAAGCTTTACTCTTTACTGTGCATCAAGAGGAAAGTTTCTATACGCCATTTCTCATTCTCTAATGTGTTTAACTACACAGTTTGAAGAATCCAACCAAGCCTATCAAGACGGGTCATGTGCATCTGTAGCAAGAATAGTTTTGTGGTCAAATCATACCACTTTCTATTTAAATCTAATTGAATTGTGAGATAAGATAAGATCCTCAGGCCATCACATTTTTGCTTTAACAATTCCACAGTGACCTCTTGGTATCAGTTTGTTTTTCAGTCTCCTGGGCATTGTTCCACGTGGCTGTGGATGTCTGAGTGCTTCCATCAAGTCAAACGCAAAACATGTTTAATCATTAACCCATAATCACATCAGTTTAAATCAAATAGAACCATTAGACCTATCAGGGCAAACACTATAACACTGCTACAAGGCACAGGCAGTTCTGTAGGTGCATGGTTTGTGTCCTTGGATGTGTTTGTTTCAAAAGTGCATGGATACAAGCATATGACGGTGTGCAATGTTTTCACCTTTATGAGCAGGTTAAAGAGAAAAGTCACAAGATACAGGGACACAAATTAAGGAAGGTAAAAAATGACAATACATAGAAGACCAAGTGGAAAAGGAGACAGGACAAGAAAAAAGAAACACAAAACTGTGATAGACTTAAGTGAGAGACAGAACAAATGACACTGTAATTCAGTTCTTCAGTAATGAGTCACTGGATTAGTGCGAAGCCAGCAAACAAATATTATTTAAACACACTTGAGGATGTGAACTAATCTTCTGTCACCAGAATTGCTGCAGGCAAAACAACTTTGAATATGTTACTGAGTCTTAGAAATGAAGCTCCTGTCATGAATAAATCGATTGTTGACTTGACACAGTGACAGAAAACATGATGCATCACAAACAAAAAGTCTACAAACAAATCATCTTTTTTAGTCTCTCCAGAATATCTTGCACTGAATTCAAGGTGAGTTTTGACTCTTCTCATGTGAGTGGGAACATTTTTCAGTGACATTGAGTCCACGTGTGTTGTTAAACTTTCAAGAATTATTAACCAGTGTCAAAACTGCGCTCAGGTCACTTCAGGAGATCCTCACATCTGACAGACAAAGCCAGCCAGCCAATGTTTTACAAAAACAAGTCTGATGTCTTTTGAAAACACACAGTGTAGCCAAAGCTAAGCTGTCCATACTCAGCACCTACTGCTAAAATAAACAGAGCTTTGAGGACAAATTCAGAGACAGAAAACAAATTGGATGAAAAAATTGTGTATACTGGGGACAGACTAAAATGGTCAGGGGGGTGTCTTGAATAAAATAAAAAATGCTTACATATCATATATATGTACAAGCATGTGTGCTTGCTAAAGAAAGCAGATCTACATATGCGCACTGTTGGCTTGTGTACACATTAGCCACATTAATAGAGCAGCAGAGATGAAAAGAAAGGCTTTGTCTGGAAGATTAAGTCCGTCTTTCTTTCTTTTGTATACACTTTCTCCGCTCTGTATTTTATTTCACTCAACTGTAAACTAATAAGTTGGAATTCAAAATGAAAAGAAGCACATTCACATCTCCCCCAGTAGATTTAACATTATTCTTCCTAATTTCCATTTATTCTCTAGCTATAGTGCAATGAAATAAAAAGTCTAGACCAGTACCGCAGGTTTCTAGGATCTTCCTTTTTTTGGTTCAAGATATCTGGTTCTCATAAATCAATTAGAAATAATTACTTAAACAAATGCACAAACAAAAACAGTATGCAACAGCTGATCATTATATGAAGCTGTAGTCTGTCACTGGAGCATTTCCAATACTCAGTTGTAGGTTTTTACTACACCACAAGGATTATCTCATGCAAAGAGTATTTACTGATATTTGCACTAGAAAGTTGTTCCACGGACACAGTTCTGCTCTACAAGACACAGTTATATCTACGATGCTGACATAGGTTTTTTACTATAAATCGATATACAAGTTACAATCAAAAACCAGCTGCACTAATTTGTCAGGTTCCATCTTGCTTCACATATGTTTCAATATGATCAATATCAAGGATGTAACAATGACACAACAATGTTTGACTGTAACTTTTACAGCTGCTGAGCTGGTCCAGGAGAGCAACTTAGTCTGTCAACACTCATGATGTGTCAATTACATTCTCATTTGATAACAGAAGGACTAATCTTGGCCCAATTATATAAACGAAGTTGGGACCAAGGCAGGCCATAGCCAGAGCGATCAAAGATATCTTGGCAAAAGATCATCTTCTGAGCATGAAGTGTTTTCCAGTCATTTTAGCTTTTTAAGAGCTTAAACCCAACTGTCACACAATGGAACAACAACTAAACTACTACAGTGGTGGTGATGAAATGCTCCACAGTGCAAATGATAAAGATAAAAATGACATAAGTTTACAATTACAACAGTTACAAACAAAAAATAAATAGCACTACGGAAAAAACTGGAGGGAGCACATCTTGTGCGTCTTTGGCACAATCACAGAACACATACCTACACAACACAACACATTTTGTTTTGAAGAAGATGCATGTGTGAACAGGAAATGGCAGTCCAAAGTTCAAGTTTTGAAGGAACTCCTTGCTGCTTCAGTAATAGCACTGATAAAAAATAACTTATCTGAGCAGCAATAAAACAAACTGCCACATATCAAAGCCTGCGGTGAGTATAGATAAACCCTTGAATCTCTATGAGCTACCACCACTGTCAATCTACAAGGGCGGCCGAAAGTTTTGTTGTCATGTTTAAGAGACTAAATGACCATTAATATGTGCACCAACACATCTCTGGTTACCTTTATGTTTGTGCACCTTCGTCATTGTTGCTGTCTCTATGGTGAGGTGCTGTTTATTTTTTTAGTTTTGTCCTTCAACTGATTTCCATGCTGTTACCATGGTGACAGCTGTAGGGTGCAGGGTAAGACTTATAGACACACAGGAGGCCAATAGGATAGAGGGAGAGAGACAGAATGAAGGATGAAAGAAGTCACCATCAACTGTGTGTATACTATGGCCTCAGCAGCCCCTGGCTAATTATGATGAGCAAACAAAAAATGGTACGTGTCAGTCTGTATTTTTCTGCCGTGTAGATGCTCTTTAACTTCAAAGCTACTGTAGCAAGTGCACACAGACACACATACACACACACAGGCTGTGATATCTTTAGAGAATACCCATTGCTCTTGTGCTTTGTAAGTGAACAATACAGTAAGATGATATTTTCACAGACACCTACCCCGGGCACTTCTATAGGTCCATTACATCCACATAACAACTGTTTTGTAGATACAGTACATTCCTGCAGAGCAGTTTGGTTTAGTGACAAATGAGTCCTCTGTAAATTATACTCAAGAGATCAAGTTTTCTTCCCCAAACAGATTTTATGGGCTGCTGTGGGGACTATCCAATCTTTCATGCCCCTGAGCTACAACAAACCATGGCCACCACAAACACCATATTGCTAGTAACTTTAAAGTAAGTTACCTTATGGGGTGATGAGAAAAAGTTTTGCTTCAGACTTTCTTCACTCTACTGTCGAGCAACTGTTCACACGGCGTGTTTTATTTATAGGCCTGTCAATTAACTAACATATTAAAAACGTCAAAACAAGCATGCAAACAAATATATTTAAAAAAAAACTTAACACCTTTACTTTATTATCAGTGTTATTTTCTGCTCAACACATGGTGGTCATTACAGCAGTTATCAGTGCTATCTAGCATGTGCCTGATTCAAAAACTCTTTAATCACTATGGGGAAAAAAAAAAAAAATCAAACAACCCTATCTACAGGAAGACAGTCATTAGGCCGACAAAGTGTGCGTGTGCGTAATGGGACTTTAGATAGATCTAGTTTCCACTGAAACAGTAGTCCAAATTGGTATTTTACCCAGATATTTCAGCTACTGCAAAAAATAATCAAGTAATTAACTTAAACTAGTCATAAACATTTTTTTACAGATGAGAGGATGAAGATATTCATATTAAATTCCATTTCCCATATTAAGATGTAAAAGCATTCATAAGCTGTACAAAGAATGATAAGAAAAATAAAGCTTTAAAGGGCGTAACTGTCAAAAGAATAATGGGAATTTTACATTCATAGGAACATGAAAATCTATGGCTCATCAATAAAAATTATAGTCTGTAACTCATGTAATCAAGGTTCAGTATAACACCCTGGGACAACTGTCATGTGGACAGGTTATCCACCTGTTATACAGACAACATCAGGTAAGGAGGTAAGGCAACAGCACATTGTAACTCATTATCCCTGTTTGGCTTTCTGCTGCAGAGCTCAGCTGTAAAGTGAAACCTGAGCAACAAAGTGTCATGTGATACTATTCAACTAAAGCATAAAATGGAGAGATAAAGTGATGTAATAGCTGATGAAAGATGATGCAATGCTCTTCAGCTCACTGAATCTGACTCCTTCACAGCAAACAGTTATACTGTGCATGATACACAAAAAGAGGGAGAGGGGGAGAGAGAATGATGAGTTTCTATAGCTCTGTTCACCCCCTCTCTTTCTCTCTGCAGTGAGTGAGGTGATGAATGTGTGTGTCTGTCTCAGCTCCTATTAATAGTATGGAGCAGGGCTGGAGGTGTCAAAGCTAGGGCGAGATGAGATCTCTCGCTCGCTCTCTTTCCCTCTTACACATACAGAGCTGAAGCAGACTCTACCAGAGTCCAGATGTAGCAGAGGTGGGTCTCGGTGGGGGTGGGGGGCAGAAAACAGAGGAAAGAGGGTAGAGGTTGAAGACAAAGCCAGCAGCAGAGCTTCAAACAGCAGAGTGACGGATTTACTACCCATATGATAAAGCAAATAACCCACAGACCTTCTCAGCACAGTGGGGTGAAAGACAGGACTTGCACAGTGGAGCTATACAGACAAACATGCTGACACTTAGGTGCCTGAACTCACACATTGTTAACAGCGAGTTAACCTTTTTAACCCAGTCAGCACTAAGTGACAACATGGCTCCTTCAAGACTAAATCCCGATTTCTTTACCAGACAAGAAATAGGCAGAGAACACCTCTCATTACACTAGCAGTCACGTCCATGTGCATATTCTTACCTCGAGAGTTGGTAGCGAGGTCTGCCACTTTCTGAAAGGCATCCAGGAAGGCCCCCACAGCAACCACTGTCGCTCTAGGAGAAAAACCAAGACAGGGATTAAAGTTTAGAGAGAAAAAAGTCAAAGGTTACATAAATGCATTCATACAAAGTACTAGCGCGTCAACAGCAGTAATTAGAAACAGGTGTTGGCCAGCACAGACAAACTGATGTGATGATAAAAAAGAATGTATTAGGCGTTCACCTTCACCTTGTGAAAGTGAAAACAAAAACATTATTTGCATGTGTATGCCTATGTGGGCTACACTTTTGATTATGACTCCAATATCAACCCTGATAATTTGGAAATGTAATTCAGTAGGATTGCGTGTATATCTATATTCTTAGTCTGTGTGTGCAAGTTAAAACTTAAACGTGCCCTGCTGTGTGAGGAATGTCTATGTGATTGCTTAGAGACCACTGGAATCTGTCCGGCTCAGCAGAGCAGCTTAGTTTGCCACACTTACAGGTCAGTGAAAGATCAGAGTAGGATCTACCCTGTTCTGCTCTAAAATGGAACGGGGCCCTGTGACAAGTTTGCAACTCATACCTGCTTATCTGTCATCTTGTACAATTTACCAAGTATTTCCAAACTGCAGCATAAAAAGCTGCCTATATTTAACTGACTGAAAAAAGGGCAAAATCCAGTCCCCTCGTAAAAAACAAGTGGGAGCTTGGTGTAAGATTACTTTCTGTTTTAGTCATTACAGACACTATTTTAGTGGTATCCCAATTGATTGCCTGTCTCGCCTCCTGTCTGACCAGTTACTTTGCTAGCTGGCAACAGGCTGCCCCATTGAAGGGAAAAGCTGGCTGGTTAAGTGGCAAACACAGATGGGCCATCTTAGAAAAAAAACACACCTCTCATGATTAAGATCACAGGTACTGAGATAAAAAAGGCTCTTGGTATGTGTCAGTACGTGTGCACATGCAAGTGAGCGATATCTGATCTCCTCAGCAGAGACAAGACTACCCATCAGTCATGAATGCTACACAAAGACTGGAAAGTTTCCAAGGCATGCTCAGTCACAAAGCTTGTTTGTTCTAACTCTGAGTATCTTCATTTGAAAACACACGTTACCCTTCACGAGCCAACAAAAAAACCTTCATGAAAAAAACCTTCATGAACACTAAACACACCTTTCACAACTGGGCAGAAAACAGCAGAACATCATGGGACATGGGTTTCTCAAGTCTGAATTACTGTTCCCACTGCATCTACATGAGATCTGCCTAAATCTGACAAATTCTAGTGACAGTAAATGACGCTTAATGCAACATCAATAGGTGCTTGAGAATAAAGTTTGACAATGAAAATAACCTTAAATCTTATAATGTAGCCTCAAGCGAATATGAGGAGTGAGCTACAGAGGTCAAGTAAACCCCACCTCTGTCAAACTTACTGAAATCTCCAGCTGCACTGCCAGAAGTGGAGTTATGACATGGATAAAGGGGGTGGGTTTTGAAAAAGGATATGAAAAGTATTTACATTTTTTCTTGCCGCCAATACTTCTGTGGTTGATACAGGTGATACTGATCATTTTTTGCATGAATTGAAGATGTTACACATATCAGTCTCACACATCTTGTAGAAGTTCCACTCTGCTAAAATGTGTGGTTTGGTGGGCACTGAACAAGGTGGGAGGTGGGACTACACTACATGGCACACAATGCTTCTCTCAGTTGCAGAAACCAGAGGTATTAACTAGGGGTGCACCAACTGCAATTTTCTGGCCGATCAACAATCTGCACATGAGGTAGTTCTCTCAAATATAAATGAAAACAATAGAGCATTGCTGTCCAACCTACTAAAATATATCAGCTCCTTTAGTCTTTCACTTTTCACATCTTAAAACAAACAAAACTTGTAGATGCTCGCGCACGTGCAGATGTAATCTGGTGGGCGGGCCTGCCAGTCAGCCCTCTCTCATGGCAGAGCAAAGGGGGACAGTGGCTGACTTTCAGACTTTTGCATAGGTAGATAAGATCGGTTTTACATAAAAGAATTGCCGATCGCCGATCCCGCAAAATTAAGGAAATCAGCGCTGATCAATCAGTGCACCCTTAGTATTAACCAGAGGAGAGTAGTGTTAAGGAGATTGGTGACTAGAAGCAAAACTTGCTCTCTGCCACACCCTGCTCTTCCAATCACATACTTTCAATGATCAGCAGCCAATCAACTGACATCCCCAGAGGAAATAAAGACAATATCTCTAGTTCTGCTGTGTCAAATTTGCTATTCTTTTTAAACTGTCCAAAAATTAAACCAATGCTAAAATGGTGGTGTGCATGTGTCCTTTTTTCTGTGTCGATACTGTTGAAGTTGTTGTCATTTCATCAAGTAACAGCTGCAAGCATGACAGAAAGGAAAACCAGAACAAAACTGATCAACTGATAAACACAAACAGAAACACTGAGCCAAAATGTAGCTTTGTGTATTGCTTCTACATTCAAGTGGCGATCTAGTGTCAGCATTCAATCAATGACGGAACAATGACTTACTTTTATGACTCGCTTATATTGGCTAATATGTGCTGTGGTATTGCAGATCTGACCAAAAGATCCAAGGGTGTGTCTTGCAAATGGAAAAAGAAACATACGCACAGGCACACGCGCATTCCTTTCTATTTACAGCCCAGCGTGGGCACCCGAGGAACCTCCATCGGATATCTGCCTTCACTAATTTATGACATATACACATTGATCTATGAAAAGTCTTGTTCAGTCAACATGTGCTTATTATTCCAAAACAGGTTTAGCATGGGCAGTGGTTTTAACTGAATCTTGCTTTTAGTATCAGTAGCACCAGTGCACTACCATATGGTGTGCAGTGGTTTACTGACTACCGCTTGTATTGTGTTCTGCGCTTTTACACGAGAAATGCCAAACTATTTCACCAGTTCATCTGTCCAATACACTTTCACCTACCATCAGTACAATGAGAGGAAAGGGAAGAATTGCAGCTTAACACTCCAGAGAATTGTTTCAGCAGCAGCATTGCAGAAATTAAACATATGAGTTTTTCAACATATTTTCTGGCTCAATTGACAGTGAAATTGGATAACTTCTCAAGAAGCGAATTAATACTTAATTGCACAGACAGAACAATCGGTTTTTAATTTCAGCTCTGACAGTCAGTCAGCTTCAAGAGTTCTGTGGCTGTACAGGTAAAAAAACAAAAACAAAACATGACTGCTACAGTACAAGCTTTCAGTTCTGAACAGTACACAACGACATGACTGCTACCACTGGCTTTGAAATCTGCAAACGCCCCTGTACTGGAGTCAAGACAAATGACTTTAACATATCTATTCCGTAAGGCCTTGACCAAGCCAATCTAAACTCCCCATAGACCCCAGTGTAGTACAGCACAGTGCTCTTTCTGACAATGATACATTCAGTGCTGCTGCCCCCATCTATTCTTAGTTCAACTGAAACTGGAGTGTTACTGTTGTTCATCTGAATGATAGAAAGGCCTCTTTCCTGATCCCAACTAGATGTTGTAAACATAAAGTTCATGAGTTGAATTTGAGGTTTTAGGGTGGTCTTTTTCTTTACATCATGAACTTTAAACCAAGAGGAGGGAAGTCTCTGCATATGCCTTGTTCTGACACAGCTGCAACAACCATGACCCACCAAACAGACCAAACACTGACAAGTTAAAAGAGGACTGTGATTAGAAATCAACCAGTCTATATTCCACCCTGCCCACTTTCTTCAAAGCTCCCTTCAGTGCACATGCCTCTATGTGTGTGAATGTGTGTGTGATGGCCACTTAAAAGCAGAATGGCCAGAAAAAAACACCATATTTGGACCAAAAAATGACAGCCCCAGAACAGCCCCAACACTGTAATTGGTCGATTTCCTAGTTGCTTTGAGAGAGGGGAGCAGAGGGGCTAAATTACAGAGTAGTCTGCCTTAGAACGTCATTACACAAACAGACATATGCCGCTACCACTGCTGGCTAGTCACTCATCCAAGCTGAGGGGGGAAGGTGGGTGTGTTTGCATTTTACTGTGTGTGTGCCCCTCTATCTGGTCCTATCCCCAAACAGATTACAGAGGGTCTTGGGTGGGAGGTTATCGTGTAGTCAAAAGGTCTAGTTTGGCCAGATTTGTAGTAGCTGGAGACCAGCTTTAAAGCGAACAGAAAAAGTCTTATTTGTAGGTCACCAAGAGCAAGCCCAGATAGCACACTCTTATTAGTGCTTCAGCAGCAAGGGCATCGTTACAGCCAGCCATATGCCACAACCACTGCAGCCTGGAGCAGGGCGTAGGCCAAGCTTTTCTATGAATGATACTCAAATTCTGTTTAAGACGTACTGATCTTTTCTGGGACCAGTGGTGGACTAATCCTGATGGAACAAGAAAAGGTGTAAAGTTGGAAAATAAAGAGGTTCGAGTATAGATCATATACATTATAGCATACTGACATATTGGACCAAAGACAAAGTTTTCCCACTTTCCTCCCTTCTCACCAAGCAGCCACTGACCTACTATGACTGGATAAAGACATCTCACTGACATAGCATATGTTCAGCTCACCTTCTCACACACAAAATAACTGCGTATTTGTTCTCTTATGATTGCCCCACTGTCCAGACACACAGACATCCTACTGCTAACCAGTCAGTCATTAGCAACAAGGCCACAAATACTCCCCTGAGCTTTAGCATGGTAGGGTCACATACTTAACCCCGGAATGATGGAGACACTTGAATAACATATCACCATTAATCAGCCTTAATACTAAGAAAATGGAAGAATGGGGCACTGAGTGCCCTCTGGAACCTATTGTTAAGTCCCCTAGCCTTTATACAACTGTCACTCTTAGTCTGTCTGTGGACACGTGGACACTTAAATGGCTAGAGAACTGCCATGCATTGTTAATCAAAGAATAATTTAGACCACGGGATGTCCGTATTTACAGTAGTTGCCGGACAATGAGCTTTTATTTCAGCTGTCATAAATTGTTTGTCGTTTGACACGTGGCCACTTAAATCCAACTAGGAGAGGTGGCTGGGACTGACATCCATTGTCAGCATAAGACTTGGAATAATTTTGCCAAGAGGTGTACATATTTAAAGGATTAGAGGGACAAATTAAATCAGGCTAAAGATGGGGAAGAAGAACAATTATTGACCTCTAGACTGTATAGTTAAAAACACTGGGCTATAATATAAACTGTAATTGCTCGTTAGTCCCAGGACACTTGGCCATTTAGGACCTCTTAGAAGACATCTGTTACCGATATCTCATGTAAGTCGGATAAAATATAATGAAGTTGACAGAATAAAGTGATGAAAGGTATCGGAGATGTTATGCAACAATCACAGCGATATTTCTCTTCCAATACTGCTGAAGTACATGTCACACCTCTGACACCAGTAAACTGGGGCAACATTATTTGGTTCAGTATAAAAAAAAAAGCAATAATGGCATAAGGAGGGGTCCTCTTAACTGTAAAAAGGGATTAGTTACAGAAGAGAAGATGCTGTGAGGTGATGTAATTGAAAGTCAAACTTCAAACAACAATAATCTGGAAAACATGTTGGAAATATATTGGCATTTCAGTTACATATGTTCATTTGTAAAAGATTAGTCATCAGACCACACAAATGTGATGTTATTGTTGGCGGCAATTTCTTGTCGATCCGGTGGGGCGGAAGCGTTATGACATTTCTTGTGTACATCATGCTTTATTCACTGAGGCATTTCCTTTTTCCACCTCAGCCAAGCCTAAACCTTTTTTGAGATATTCTACTTTTTATGCATTTCTATGATTTCCACTTAAGTTTTTTTAATTCACAATGTGACTTTGCATACAACGGGTATTTCAGTTTAAATCAATTGACATCATTACAATAACAGCCAACTTCATTACTGAAATTATAGGAACAACTAAACAGCTAATTGAAAATCTTGACTTTTTCCTCTTGTTACAGTTTCTGTCAATGAAAACATGGCAAAACATAAATGTGTTCACGTTAGTGTACGTGCATACAGACGTGTGCTCACCTTAGCTGCGACTGCAGTTTGCCGGCCTTGGTGATAAAGTCCTCCCAAATAGGGTAGCTGCTCTGTGGTTAACAAAAAGAGACATGACACAATCATCAGAACAGATTTCAGTATTCCCAAAGTTACATAACAGTTCAACCACCATCAGGCCGTACTGATGCCTCACCTTATCTGCAGGGGTAAACAAAACTAACCAAGCCTTAAGCTTTCCCATACATGTTACCCAGTTACATCACCACCCAAAATATGTTTTTTCATACTGCTGTTTGTAGACCTGAGGGAATCTCAGACTTTACAGTGTAAGAGTTAGTTGAGCAGTGTTGTATGCAAGGGAAAATAATGAGGTTTGATCTGTATGCACAGTAAGATCTAAATTACACACGCAAATTACTTTGAAACATTTGCATTTCATTTTGCTCCAACTCTGTTTAGCTTTTTATCATGGAATTTTATTAGCTTTTTATGTTATCTATTAATGGGACAACAGACATTATCATTATGTCCTGCATGTGTTGCAAATGGGTCACGGGACTCTTTCGGAAAGATCTCCACACAACAAGGGCACTAATACTATGGTATAATGAGCCTGGTTCCCAACGGGACTCTAAATTTACCCAATTAGGTCCTGGGCTGAAAATAGTTGAAGAGCCCTTTACCAAACTATCACAGTGAACAAGTGGCTTAATGCATCTACAAGAAGAGGCTAAAACAGTAGTAACACAGCACATGACAAAGTGATGAATATAGCATGTGCACATGTTTGTCACTGATGTGCTACTACTGTCAGGGGCCTGGGGAATGTCATGTTATGCTGTCAAACATTACACCCAACAAACACTTCTCTGCCTACACTGCCCCCTCCTCTCTCTCCTTTCCTTTGTATCTCCCTTACATCACCTTTATTTTTATCTCTTCCCTGTCTAGTCTACCTTTCTCTCTCTCTGAAGAGGTCCCTGCTATCAGCTGCTCTCATGCAGATATCAAACACACTCAAGCACCATGGCGAACAAGCTTTCTCTGCATTCCTCAATCCTGTTGACAGATTAGGTTTAAAGACAGTGAGATGTCACGTTGTTTTGAAAGCATACAACCCCAGCCCATAGTTCTGTAAAAGAAATAGCACACTTTAAATTTGAGTGGCTTATGTAAAAAAGACAAAGCAAAAGCACAAGGTATTTGCGTATTTCCGCTGGTGTTGTCTGGCTGCATCTAGTCACCTGACACTTAAGAAACAGGGGGGACTACCATGTCAAGTGAGACGTGGGATGTTGAGAAGTGCTGAATATCTGAGCAGTATTCATAACAAACTTTGTGACTCCTGCAGACCCTTTGGCTGGCCATTTGACCTACACATGTCAAAGCCTTCAGCCTCTGTGGACAATTTTCTACCCTGACAGAGACATTCCCTGCATTCCTCCAGTCAACTACAACAGCTGGGAAATCTGCTAATTGTCTCATCCGCCAAGCTCTGTCAAAAATAACATCAAAATAAGATGCCCTAGTTTTGTGACTGATGGTTGCCCTATTTAGCCTTTTAACCAATGTAGACTGCTGCATCCACTTGAAACTGTGACAAACGCACCCCCCACCCATAACAGAGGAGAATGGAGAGGAGTGGGGCAGAGTGAAGGCAGAAGTAGTAAAATGAAAACCAACGCAGATGAATATATAGAGTCACTATACTATCTATCACTGAAAATAATTGAAAACAACATCCCAAATTCATTCAGCTGCAGTCTATTTTTTTTTTTATCGACTTCTACGTGTACAATGAAAAAGATAGTGTGGCTCATGCGTAAATTTGTAAGTCTGTCACTAAGTTAGCTAACTTTAACTCATTGTTGCTTGTTAACATTAGTCGTCTGTTGCTAGGAAATAAAAATTCACAACCCAAGGGGGAAGGTGACTATCCGGGGTTGGATACTGGACGTCGCTGAGGCGTTTAAGTCTGACATAACTCGTGATGCAAAGTTAAATTTTCTTACTTTCATGTCTCCGATAACTGTTTGGAAGAGTCCTCCGAGCGCGCTGCATTCCTTCTCGATAACAGCCTCCATTTTCAGGACCAACTCCAGTGGTCAGTCCCGACTCGGTGAGCCGCTCTCAATTCGCCACCTCCACTCCAGGAAACCCCTCCACACACAAAAAAAAAACTCCAATTATAAACGAACTAAAGACACCTAACCAGTGTGAAATTGTCTCTGCAGATGAGACACCGACGAAACACAACTTTTAATTTGGTCTAACTTGTACAAAAACGCGGCTCGGTTCTGCTCTGGTGAACGTTTACTTCCAATCAAAAGACGCCGTTGGGACGAAAAGGGAAATTTAAACCCCCCTCTCCCCTCCACGCCGCTCCGGTCATACCCATGGCAGGACCGTAAAGGTAATGTTTTGCAGACTGACGGTCAAAACGAAAAATAATCCACGGTAATCGACTGGAAACGTTACTCTGTGGTCTTGACAGGTAGATACCGACAGTCAGAGATAGACACACTGCTTTCTCTACACAGACAGAAGCGACACGAGAAACAAACGTTAAGTCAAAGTGCATGGATACTAAACGCTTTTCCGGTTTATTGTTTGCCACCAAAATAAAAGGTTTGATGAACGACTTCAACGATTTTAACGGAATAAACCAGTCCCTCTGATATAATGCTAAATACATTTTTTTGTAAATACAAAATTAGAATTGATAAGATAAGCGGTATAAAAGCAAGACACTTCGAAAGGGATATTCCTATAGATTGTTTAAACTAAACATTACTTTGACGTCACGTTACATTGGGTTTACGTCAATTAAACACACATTTCTCGAATTGTTTTGAATAAAACATATTATTGGAACTTTGGCACGAACTATTACCTTTTATTATGAAGGAAGTCCCGAGATACTTCCGGTTGAATTGTGCTCGAATTAATTATTATAGATGGAAGCTGTAAAGGTGAACGGTGGGAAATAAGGCCCGTTCATAAGTAACTAGATGCTTTATTTTGGTGTCATGATATTTTTGCAATGAAAGAAATAAAGCAATAGCAGAATATGTGGGATAGTCCTCATAGGAAAACCCCCATATGTTTATCTGGTTTCCCAGTATTGGTGAAGCATGACAAAGCATAAAAATATAAAGCATCACCGGCATTTTTTGTTGATGTTAACCTTTTACTATTTATGTATAAACATGAGATTATGCGGAAAACTCATGCAACTGAGTTGAGGGGATGTAGATAACGGGGGACATCTAGTGGCTGAAATAAAAATAACAACATAAAACCACTACAGAGCGTACACTAGAATAGGTTGCTTATATTTGAAATAATGAATCTATTATGCTACAGATACCTGTGTGCGCGCGGCCATTTATAGAAAAAAATATTATTCTGTATTACTGTGCACTTAACTGCATTACACATGAAGTAACAAGTTTTAATTCTGTTTTAAGTAACACGCAGATAAGAGACAGAAAATATCTAGTATCCACCCTTTTTCTGTTTTCATGTAGCAATTGCTAGTTGCATTAATATAAAAAGAATGTGTTTATAGTCAAGTCTGAGAAAAAATTGTCATTGTGTCATTTATAAAAAGAAATCAAGGTTTTTTTTTCTCAGATTTCTAGAAAATAAGATATGATCTTTATGATGCACCGTTTTGGGGGTTATTGCATCAATAATGTATTTTTGTTGCCACAAAAGGAATTTGCAATGCCGCATAAAAGACAGTATAGATTTGCACAATGGTCGGAGTCGGAGACCGGTTTAATCTGGCGACAAGCGCTTCTCACCTGCATGCAAATCACCTCTTGGATACCTATTGGCTGTTGCACGGCGCTCCCCACCTTTCGCTCACATTTCCCACAGGAATCACGTTGCCGCGTTTCACGGTATTTTGTAAAACCATGTGAACTCCACGAGCTCACAGGGCAACCACACGGTAACCAGTGCTTCAGGTTATTGACATTAACAAGCAAAACATAATATTTTCAAGGTGAAATCGATTATCATCTTTATTCAAGTGATGGTTTTAGTCCACTTGCAAGAAGATAAATTGTGCAGTGGAGTTGGTCAGACAATTTTAATGCACGATCTGTTTCCTGTTTTATTTTGAAACTACTTTCTTAGGCGTCTGTTGTGCATTTTACTTCCTGCCTCGTTGTGTTCCCGCCTTTTGTGATTAGTTGCACCTGTGTCTCATTATCTGCTCCACCTGTGTCTATTTAGTCTCCGAGTTCCCTCCACTTCCCTTCAGTTTGCATGTTTCCCGCTGTTAACCTTATGCTCCTGTGCTGGTCCTGGTCCTCCTAGTGTTTCTGGATTCCTGCCTGTCACTGTCACCACATCAGCCTGTAAGCATGTTTTCTTCACGAAAATGTCTTCACTGCAATTACCATCCTTCATTGCTGGCTTCTGGGTCATGAAATCCTGAGGCAGTCACACTTAAAAATGAAAGAGAGATAAACAAAAGTATGTGGACAGGACAGTGTGATGATGTGATGCATTGTTTTGGGAGGTTGGATGGCCTGCGCTGGAGGTTTTCTACACTACTTAAAACTGTAGATTCAGGGGCATTGCTTTTAGGGACAGGCCTTTTTGATTCAGCTCGCCCAAGTTATATTTTACTTCTGACCCTTTCTGTTGTTGTTCAAGTAAACCAGGCGTGTCCAATCTATTCCACAAGGAGATGTGTGGCTGCAGGTTTTTGTTCCAACCAATCAAGAGCACACAGTTTGACCAATCAGCTGTCTGAGGACTGACATCAGTCGATCAAATGAGTTACGTCTGGTGTGCTGATGCTTGGTTGGAAAGAAAGACACTGTCATATCAGAGTGGGTGAGGTAGAGGTAGTATAGGGGCTGTCCTCTCCTGAGAGTGCAAGGTCAGGTCAGTGCAGGTCTCATGGGTTTTTGTGCAACCCAGCCTTTATATATAATGATGGCAAAGTACATGGATGGCTTATCAGAGGTTCTGAATAACTCCAGTTTAAAGGAGCTGGTAATTCTATTAACTCTATTTTGGTCAGCATCTGCTGAGCTGGGCTGTACACGGCAGCACCACTATTTCCTGACTGATAAATGGAAATGAAGTTCAGACAGATACATATCTAGGTCCACCTTAACACCACCTGTACATTTATTTAAATCTATTTTAGTGTATGTGCGCAGCTCCTTGAAACCAGCAGAGGCAGCAAATCAAATTCATACACGGGTCTGTCATTTGAAAGCTATCACTTTTTGAGACCAGTGTAATCGTGTTAGGCATGTGGGGTTTTTTTCTTGTATATTTTATTTTCATTTTCATTGTTGCCAAATCATTAGAGATATGCTTCCATAGCTAGTTTCAGTCTCAGTTCATTTGTCACTGTTTTGGTCAAACTTAAAATGAGCTGTGGAGGTCTAGTTTTACCATCTCTGTTCACTCATTGAGCCCTTTAATTAGGAACATTATACGACAACTGGACATGCTTGAATCCCAAGCTTCACTTCTGTGTCACTTGGACTCCTTAAGGCGTTGGGAGTATTCTTTTTCAGATTCTGGTGCACGTTGACATGATTGTGTACATAGTTTCTCCAGATTTGTCAGCTGTGTGGTCATGTTCTAACGCATCACAAAGGCATGTAAAACTGGTGACTGAGGAGGCCAAACCAGTTTGAGATGACTCTTATTTTATGACATGGTGCATTTTTCAAGCTGGATGTAGCTGTTCTCAGAGGGTCACCTCTGGCTATAAAGGGACATAGAGGTCAGAAACAAGACAACAGGTGTACACACAGTTTTGCTGGACACCAATAATTGTTTATGTGTAGTGCCACAAGTGAAGGGAGTCTAGCACCATGGACAGAGTTCTGCCAGTGCTTTCTCAAAGCCCAGCTGACACAATAACTCATATTTGCACATTTGCTAGTCTAAGCTGATCTGTGGAGAAACCACTTTGCTTTTAGCAGACACATGGATAAGAGATGCAAAGGACAGGGATGATTTATTGTGGACTCGCAAAGGATTTCTAGATATTTCTGGCTGTGTCTGTATATCTTTCAGTGTCATTTTGGCAATCCAACCATTGGTGAGCAGACAGGGCTGGGGGTAGGGAAATGATAAATTTAGGAGTAACACTGTCTGCTCTGGTGTAGGATCTTTTGGCAAATGATGCTCCCTGGGGCACAGTTAGAAACTCATATACTGAATACAGCATACATGGTGTGTTTGCTTTCACGCCCTTAATGCAGGATTTGAAGTTTTCTGACTTTGGTGACTTGTTGTTGCATCAATCAATCAATCATACAAAGACATCAATGCAGGGATGCATCTTGTCTACTACAGACACTTTTTCCTTCATGACCTTTATTTCTGTAATTCTAAAATGTATTAAAAAGTCAAAAATAGCAGGTGTCAAAATCAGGATGCTTCATTTTTAACCAATTTAAATTAACATTTTAATAGCCTAATGCAAACAAACATATACAATAAATCCAACTAAAATCACATCATCACATTTCACAGCAAGTGAAACGTTTTGATCGGGACAAAATAATTATGTATCAATAAGTTACAATAATGATACAATTCTAAAAAAAAAAAAAAAAAAAAAAAGACCACTCAAAACATACCACTGAAACAATCCACTGATCAGTTTGAAATGTAGTTTGCTATAAAAAGGATTTTCATTGATGCTCAGATTAAGTGTTAATAGAACTCAACTCACTACAGTAACAGATTTATTTAACCCAGACCTAGGCTAGGGTATATTTTAGTCACTGGCCAATCAAGACAACACTCAAACTTTAAACAGTTACAACTGGTTCTTTTACACATAATATTATGTGATAAATACCAACAAAAAGTGCTCATAACAAGGAATCAAAGCTTTGAAATTGACATATTCGATCAACTCACACTATAGCTAATGGCCATGCTGTCAATGTTAAATCTAGAGTGGTTTTGCAGCTCCTTACCACCATAGTAACTCCAGTGAAAACAACTGCTTTGCTTTTCAGGGTCTTTCCCAAAAAATATTTTAAAACCTTTTTAACAACATACATGGACATGTTTTTGTGGTAAAGGAAATGGGAAAATATTTCCTCCTGTGAGGATGTGACTTTGGCAAAGGGTTTATATCATTAACAAAGTGGTTAAGAATACAAAACCAGAACTGTCAGAGCCATCACTTGCATCTTGCAAAATTACTCTGTATAGCCCCAAAAAGCAAAGCCTTCCAAATCTTCCCATCCATTTTCCTGGCAATATGGGAAGCTGCAAACAGTGAAATTATCAGATCCAGGGAAGAAAAAATTCAAATGCTGCCAGTAAATCCTATTCTTTAACACTGATGTCGACCAGAATGAACTCAACCTGCTCAAACCCAATCCTTTCAATGTCTCAAATCTTAACAGATGAAATTTGGTCATCTACACTTTGCCAGTTTAGCTCTGATGTTGTGATCACATGCTGACAGACATTCCCATCAGTGAATAATATAGTTTGCAATGAACAGAGTAGCAGTGCCGTTTATGGAGATAAATGGTACAGTGATATTTTAATACATACTTAAGTCTGTGTATTGGAAAATTAGTTTGTTGGTCATGGTTACATTCTCCACCTCTTAAAGCCCATCACCATGCTGAGGCCGTAGAGTAGTGTCACTATAAATGCAAATATCTGCAACAGAAAAGGAAAAAAACAGCTGGTCAGAAAAGGGAGGACAATTTGTTTGGCAAGACTGAAGCAAAGAAAGCTATGCCAATCCAGTGATCACTGTTTGATTGTAGTATCTGATAATCCTTTTTAAAACCTAACCACCATAACATATTTATACATATACATATCGTTTTTTGTTTTATCACAGACCTACTCTTAAACTAACAAACCCTCTGGAAATTGATGTAGTATTTGAAGATTATAAATAAAAAAATAAGTGTTTTTCATTATATGTAGATTTCTCATATGAGAGTAAATTAGGCTTAACTGAATTGCAAGAAAAATGATACATGTACTATTATTCTTATACAGTAGGATTGTTCATAAAACATGCTTTATTATCTAAAGTGGCTTGATCCTGGAACCCAGAAGTGACCATATCATTAAAAATATTTATTTATTTATTTTGTCAAGATGATTCAAAGTGTCTGTTTTTCAGTCACAGAGATAGACTGATGAGAATTTTTAATGGTAATTCTCCCAGAAATAACAACAATATACCTGGGCGCCACAGACATGCACCTTTATTCTGCTGTGACAAGATGGACACTCTCACAGGAATGAAAAGGTGCATGTTAAAGTTTAAACCGGGGAGAAAAAAAAGGAGCAAAGATGAGTTTAGTTTTGAGGTTATTTTGTACAGATGTGTAAACTGATGTGGAGAGCCTAAGAGAGAAATAGTGTCACTAAACAAGTTTAACACTGTTGTTCTGTGAATGACAGTGATAAGAATTTAAATCTACAGAAAAGATGTGTAACACTCACCGTGGCTGCCACATTAATACTGTATTGCTTCTCCGTCATGACTGTGAATATGTTGCCGCGAGGGTAGGTTATGCACATGAGAGTTTCAGTGGCATTAGCCTGAGGCTTGATATGGGCTCCTCCATTTGCTGCTGTAGTTGCTGCCTCCAAAACAAAGGCAGCAAAGTAGAAAAGCACAGCTACAAAATGGTAAAACACATCCTGACAAAAAGAACACAGAGAATGTATTAGAATTTACCACAAGTGTATACAACTGCAAAGTTAAAGTTTGCTGAACAACTGCTAAATTCTTCTGCTCAGGACAAAGTATGGGAATAACCAGCATGTGAGGTTTCTCCCATTAAGTAATTATCAGATAATGGCTGCCTGCCTACTGCAGCTACACCCTGGCATTCATATAATAAACCAGATCATCTAACAGAGAACAAATCATGGAAATTCTTTGTAGAACATTAATCTTGGAACATCACAAATGAGATAAATAAAGGAACCAGACAGACTCAAAAACACAAGACAGTGGAAATGTTCAAGTGATTTGAAAAACAACATATTAAAGACAATGGAAAAGACAGGGAGAAGAATTGAAGATACAGGGGGAGAGGTGGAGGAAAGAGAGTGAGGGTGTGTCAGAGAGTAAAGAAGGTTAATGAGAGTTTGTGTGGCCGATCCTAAGAGCCTGGCGGGACTACAGTCAGTCCTTTGTTGTGCTTTGGTGTGAGCTCATCATCTATGTCACTCATTGTTCTGCCGAAAACAAACAACCCCACATGCCTGACTACTCCTGGGAGCAGGGCCTGGAGCCTGAGGCAAGACCAGCTCTGTCTGAGAGCCCAGACTTAACACAGAGTCCTCTACACTCGCAAAACATCATAAGAACATGGCACAGGTTCTCTCTGTGTTGTTTCTTAATTTTCTGTACAGTTCTCTTTTAGGATAAGTCACTGAACATGAGCTTCAGTTGACTTTATAACTGCATTTCAGCCTGGAAAAGACAATGTGTTGCTTTCCACTGAAATAGAAACTGCAGACACACGCTGTAGTCATGGTTCACATCTTCCATCATATCTTTTTTATGCAAATTGTTCAATAGGATTAGGGCTGGCTGGGCTAGTAGGCTGATGTGTGTATTTGAAAACCCACTTACAATGGCTATGGTCTATACTGGGACTTCATCAGAATATGATCTCAGAAGACAACAGTCTATGCTGGTGAGTCATTTAAGGATGAGAAAGTGTAACCTCGTATATTTGAATCTGAAGTTAAACAAAGCTTAGTATATGCACTTACAACACAGCTAATAAACCACTGAGTTGTGTCCCTGTGTGCAGTAGTTTATAGAAGAGACATAATTCATTTGGTGACTTTAAGTTAGTAAAGAGTTGTTTTAATTGTACATATAGTTACTGGTATAGTAGTAATGACAGTGGGCCTGTCTATGTACAAGAGTCAGTGTCAGGATTCGTTTTTACAATAAACTCGTGCAGTATGTGTGTTCACACTTAAGTTTAAATCACAAGTTTATTCTTGTTTTTCATAGTGAAATATGAGTGACAGCCACAGTGAAGATGAGATTTCAAAATACTATGTATAGCATGTAATCCACAAGTATAGTATTTATAATAAATATAACTGAACTTAGCCATAACCAGCCGTCTGAATATTAGATTACTTAAAGAAGTTACTTCTGTGGAGCATTACATGTTTAATATGTAGACAGGTCATAGCATAAGTTGACCTGAAATGCTGCCACTGCCATTAGACTGACATGTGTTTTGCCCCAGAACCATATCTCAGACTTTCATGCACCAAACAACAGTTGCTACCATAACAACAAAACCAAACACTGACAACGATCTTATATTTCTGTGACTGGACTTTTTGTTACTGGACTGCACTTGCATATTTTTGAAATCTTCCTTCATAGATAGATGGATAGATGGATTATGGATCGATGGATAGATGATTAGGACAAACTGTTGGATGGGCTCATTTTAATTACATCTTACCAAGAAGTTCCAGTCAGTGTTGATGCGGTCAGCCAGGCCAGTGATGAGGAGTGTGAGGTAGGCGGATGAAAGGAAGAAAGCAGTGACTGAGACAAACATCACCCAGCCCTGCAGCAGAGGCACAGGCACATTGGAGGAAGCCACCAGGATCCATACTAAACCACCAAATAACTAAGGGCAGAAACAAAACCTCACATTAGAAACAGATGCAGTGCAAACTTTATTGTACATGCTGACAATTAGCTACATAAACCTCAAGAGCTACCTGACTTTTATGGCTTTGGATTGGGTGCATTTGAGTATTTAGAAAACACATCTGTATAGTTACAGGCTAGCCAACAGTATATGATAGGCCTACACTAGGAAGACTACTAGTACAATGGTGCCTTGTTATCAGTGGAGCACAAATACAACACTTTCTCTTCTAATTCTGATACCAATACCTCAATTTAAGATATCTACCTATTCCCAATCCAATACCAGTGTTCTCATTGGATGAACTGCTTGGGACTAATTTCAAGTAAGGTTGCCCCCATTAAAGCAGGCAATCAGGTCATCTACAGTATGTGACGACAGGTAGTTCATATTGACAAAAGCTTGGACACCAAGAACGATTCAGCAAGGCATTACTTGCAGTTTGAAGTACAAGGCATATCTATTATATCTACTAGACAGGCTTTAAGCTAAGATCAGCAGTCACATAGTTAAAGGCACCGTAGAAATCACCTTGTGGGGTTAAAGGTCATGGAGAGAGAAAAACTAAACCTATAACTTATGAATGGATTGCCATTGTTAATAGCCTCTTAAATAATGAGATGATGCTCTTAACACTCTTGCATTCCCGAGGCCTACACAGGTGGAAAGGGGCGTTTCGATCCTCGCGGCACAGACATATCTACGTTGCTTGAGGCGACATTTGCCTTCGCTTTGGCTGTCAGACCTAAGCATTAAACGCAGCCTCAGGCAATGACCACCGGTCTGCTGCTAACATTTAAACTAATAGTCCGCAACATCAGTGAGCAACGACCGGGTTAGTAGCCTGGAAGTAAGAGTCTAACTTTGACATGGCCAACCAAAGGCCATCAATTATTAATAAAGACATACAGAGGATAGGTTAGGCAGACTTGTATAACACAGAGGGACCACTGGCAAATGTAAATAAATAATATACAGTTCAATGTTCGGGGGGTGAAAAACCCCATACTCACTATTTCTAAACAGACGAGGGCTCCAGAGTAAGTCCTCAGTACTTCCAGTCCCAAAGGTAGCGAAATCGTTGGCGCTGGGAACGAGGTGGCAGCGGGGTTAGTGGCTGGTTCCGACATCTCTCCGTCACCCTCTCTCTTCTCTCTGTCTCCCCCTCTCCTCTGCCTCTCTCCCTCTGCCTCCCACTGAAAAGCCTCAGTTAGACAAAGGACGGGAGAAAAGGGGGGGAAATTCCTCCGGAGTCATGTATCCACCCCTCCACAAAACAGGTCGGACAGGTGCAGGAGCCACTCCCTAGGAACCGGTGCTGCATTCATGGACCCGCACGAAAGCTCCTACATCAGACTGTCCATGTTGTTAAGGTCATTGGGTGTTTCTATGTGCTTTAAAGAGGGTGAACTTTAATTCCCCCTGATGATGACTTTAAGTTCAGCGATTGCTTTAGAGTCCTCAATATAAAATATTGTCTTTTTAGATCAAACTTATAAGCAAGTTTGGTAAGAAAAATACAACAAAATAAATCACAAGATTGAGCTTTTAATTGATTTATTGAAGGTGCTGAGTAGGCAAAAACAGAAATGGGGCAATGAATATACAATATGAATTATCCATAATTATAACTGAGAGCATTTCTTTATGATATGATCATGGTAGTTAATGGCTACAACATGCAAATGAATGTGGCTTTGACTGCATAAATATGGTTTGATTGCTTCATGCTGTCGGCGTCAGGTGTCATAAAAATCAAGTGTGTGTTTACATAGACACTCCTTGCTTGTTTGTATGGTTATTATGATCCCCACCCCACACCTTCTTCATAATTCTGTAGTCACTCCCATTAATCATCACAATTGCTCATCTTGTCCTTGTAGAAATTCCCACAGTAACTGAAGGCAGCAGTTTTACTTTCACTGAATGTTTTTTGAGGCACTTGACTCTGTGTGTGAACAGCCAACAGCAGGCACAATAAGCAGCTCAGGGACATTATTGACATGGTAAATCAAACAATTGGAGTCAAGACCATAAAGGAAACAAGAGCTAAGAAACAATAGTGTGTTTACTGGTTAACCTTTACAATGCTGAAGCGGAGAGGTCTTAAAGTAAATATTGGTTTAAGGGGGAGCCAAGGAGAGAGGAGAAGAACTGATTTCTAATCTGACTTGGCGACACTTGTGACTGTTTGCTCTAAGCACAAACCTGGGTGAGCACTTTTATGTGCATCAATTTTTTTTTAAAAATCAAATGGTAAAGTAAAATTCCTGTTGTGACATCAGATGCTGGGCACAGATTATTGTGGTTAAACCCAGTTAATGTTTAGCTAGGACTTGGTTTATGTGAAACAATGTTGATATAACCTCTGTGAAGGCACTGGGCTGAGTTCACTTTATCCTGGCTAACAGTTACTGTACAATCAATATGACCTGTATGAGACCCTGTGTCCTTTCACCTTAGGTGAAGACATTGATTGTAAGACCTTCTTTTTGTCTTCTTGGGTGTTTTACAAACTTTACATGAGCCAGAGTCCAGCTCAGAGCAGGACACAAGATATACATCTTTTATTGTTTGTTTAATGAGAAGTGGTATAAAAACAGTCAGAGGCTACACCGTTCCATATACTTTTTGTTTTTAATGATTATTTATTGATCCAATAGAAAGAAACTATCATGAAGCAGAATGGTGTCAATTCTGTAATGTGAATGTCACCTCCATTTTTTTATCAGTATTTTTTTACATCTACATCTTTACCTACATTTTTATCTTTTGTGTTTTATTTGATATAAGAAATAAGAAAAGCAGTAGTCTGTGTCTGAAGGACATGCATGCAAAACTATTAGACACAACAAAAAGGAACAGTAGTTATCAGACTGTTGATTATATTAGATATGTTCAGCTGGAGTCCAAACATCAACACTTGACACTTCACATTGAATATGATTATCTGTTCATGTTCTCCATAACATGATGGGATGACCTGAATCACGCCAAAGACAAACATTGATCTTAATACTCACAAATCCATGATTTTCTGAGATTGCAAGGCACATCATTCCATTTCCCATTTGAATGTGAGATCTCTGCACAATCTTCATGTCCCTCATTATTTGGTTCTCCAGGTTGCCAGAATCCCCCACCTACCAGTTCAGTCCCATCCACCCATTTCCATTTGCCTTCTTCCTCTATGTCAGACAGACCAATCCAGGCTCTGTTGTTGGTAAGGGTGGTGAGAAAATTCTGCTCATCATTCGTGGTTATAATCACCAGATCCGATCTTCTTGCTAGACAGTCTTGTCTGCTCTCTCTCCAAGTTTTAAACTCTCCTCTCGCAGAGGCATAGTAGCAGCTGCTGTTGAATCGCACCCATCCATGGTGGCAATCTTTCTCTTAAGAGAACACGAGTGTATTTCAGTTAGTCTGCTCTTGACTTGGGCACCGGCAGGAAACACATTGTGCAATTTTAAGTACCAGGCTCCAGATTGGTCTCTGTTACACATGACATGATACGCCCTTTTCACAAGAATATACTTGATGTTGAAACTGCAAATGATACGATATATCTGAAGACTGGAATGTTGACCTGACTTTGGTTCATTCTCACAGACATGTTTAGCTGCTTTGATTACAATCAGTACTATTGAAAAAATATCTTCATGTTTGATTTGATAGGGACAAATCACAGTGTGTAGCAATCTAGGATGATGAGTTCCGCAAGGAGAGCTACAGCATAAATTCAACAGTAGAGGAAAAATCCAACAATGTGACCCTTTATGCTGACATGGTCCTGTCCAACCAACAAAGTCATGCAGTATGAAATGCTCCTTGATCTTGGATGTAATGCTGGGTTAGGTTACTAGTGTAGGTAAGCCAGTTTAACAGGCACACTACAGTCTCATGTTACAGCTAGTGAACACACAGTTTAGCCATAATATTCATTCTCAGTGTGACAACACAAAGATTTGTGCCTCTAAATCATGCTGTGACTCGATACTTTGTTAAATGAAATAACACAGTTGCGGTTTTGTTGATTGTACATAACTGAAATTTAACAGTTATACAATATAAACCTTTTCTTATTGCTGTGTAACATTAAACAGGCAACATATCAAGCTTGATATGCTATATTTCTTATCATAACTCTTGTGTTGAATGAAGTATATATTTTAAATAGAGTCATTCAATCTAAACAACCATAGTTTATTTTTTCAAAAAAAAATATTCTCTTGTCTGATTTGGGTTCTCAGCTGTAGAGAGAAAACTGGAAATGATGCAAAAAATAAAGACATATAGATATATATAGATATATAGATTATCAAACTTTCAATCTCTTAGCGACATTTCTTACCTGCTGTGCTTTGATTTAACCGTCTGACCTCCGCTTCTAATTCATTGCGATGTGCAGTCATGGCGTTGTATTGGCTCTGCAGCATGTCTATATCTTTAGTCAGGTTACAAACCAGCTTTTTACTCTCCATCAGATCATCATGAAGTTTGTTCCACTGACTAAACGTGTGGCCATCTAAAGTTCAAAAAGTTCATGTAGAAATGGAGCATTTAGTGGAGTGATATGGCTCTGGAAGCTGATTTTTTTTCACTCTCTAAATCTTTATAACCAACTCTTACTAACTGACACATATGACAACTGACAAATAATAAATAACTGACAAATATTGAGAGATTTGCTTTGTGCTTATGTTGAGGCAGGATTATACTTACTCTGGACCACCAAGCCTAAGATGACAGACAGCAGAAGAAGAACCAGACACGCTGCAGCAGCTCCAATCCACCAGACTGAACCATACGTTTTCACCATAATGCAATGAAAACAAATGGTCTAATTAACAGTTGTAAGCCTACATACTTGCATTTTGTCACATGTAACCTTTTTTTTTTAAATTTTAAAATTTCTACAGCTACCCTTTAGTTTCAGTAGATGTTATATACATTTCATTAAATTAGTAATGTATTTATTCTTACTTGGACTTTGAGTTATCCATCCAAATTTTGGTCTTTTTCCATTTGCCAGCAGACCCCAGGTGTCTATCGTGACCTCCTCCTCCTTCAGCGTGACTGACATCTCTCTGATTTGTGGTCATTTCTCGTTACTGCCTTTTGTTGAAGTTCAGTTGCTGACACAGCAAGTACAAACCTTGTGAAATGTTTTATCTGGAAAAACCTTTTTTTTCTTTCCTTGAGTTGTAGTGGATATATGAAGCATTTCATTGACTCTTTTCTCCAAACTATCATCATTTAACCTTAAGTTGTTTGCAACATTTGCAGAATCATTTGTATTCAATGTTTTTACTTTCCACATGCTTGCTTGTGATTGGCTCAGTGTCTTGTTGCAGTGTGTAGTTGTGTTTTGTGAGTTTTGGCCTAATATATCCCCTCTCTATCTCCATTATCAGTGTCAATGAAAGTAAAAATGTATAATATACATCAAAAAACACAGAGGATATCTTGTGATATTACTGTTGTTGGTGGTGGTAGTGTAACAAAGCAGTGGTTGTTCTTTGTTCTTTGCGGATAATGAAAGGAGTCATTATAAGGGCACAGTTTTTGTACACTTAAAAAACCCTTATTCATAACATACAGTACCACATAAAACAATGAGGAGAACTGAAAGAGGACCTTACCCCTGTGCATCTTGTTGCTTTTGGGAACACTGTTCAAAAGATGAAGTGAAAATTCTTCGGAGTGGTTTCTTATGGGAAAGTTTCGTTTCTATGCTTGAGATACCTTGGCTACCATTTAAAAATAGTCCTTAATATTTTCCATGGCCAAAAAGCACATGCACAATTATAAAAATAATATTACCAATTGCATTAATCAGTTCTTAATAACAACACCCCATTTATTCTACCCAGTTGCCAGTCCTCTTTTTTGTACACCATGGTACAATGGAAATGATTTGTTGATATTACCACTTGTGCTATTTCTTCTGTGACAAGTGAAACTGTCCACATCCACGGAAAGATATACTATCTTTCACAACTTCTGCTGTTACAAAATTTGGTTTTCCCATACTGATCAGGCAGAAATTTGCTTGTCAGAGTTTTCTTAAATACTCTGAATGTTACACTGTCACTCTGACACTGAAATGCAGAGGGGGACAAACCTTCTGAGTTTATTGCAAAATCAATCACAATATTATATTCGCAATTATATATTGAAAGTGCCAATGTTAATCATTTCTACACTTTTGTAACTTACATTTTATAAAGGTCGGAGGCCTCATAAAATGTAACTTTGGCCCCTTCAGTGTAAGAGAATCCCTTCAAATCTGATAAATTGATGACATCTCATGTCCAAATGGTCAAAGATCTACTGTGACATTATAATGTTCTGCGACATTTCTGGCTTTTATTCAGTGCTGTTGCTCAGAAGGGGGAGGATGTAACCATAACCTGGTTGGTTAGCTGCAAGTCTGCAACTTTTTTGTGAAGTCATTTTACACATTAAAACCTTTTTCTTTGTCCCAGACATCAGCCTTTAGGCCTTTGGACAGCCTTGAAGACAAACATCTGTTTAAGTTTTGTAGCACTGTCACTTTACCAACTCTATGTGTATCCATGCATGTCTTGTTTAACCCCCCCACCCTCACTACTAATGAACCAAGATCATCTCCAAACCACTACTCACTCACTTAAGTAGTTGGCAATATACTGTGTTGATATGTGGCTCTGGAAAAGAGAGGAAAGTATCCCTCACAGTTTCTGTTTTACATTTGTCTTCATCAGATATTTCATTGGCCTCTGGGTGGCAGAGTAGCAATAACAGCTGCACATTTCATCTTCAGCTTTGAATATGAGAGTGCAGAGAGTGAAAAGAGCAGACAAGAACAACAAAGTTTCTGGATGAGATTTGTGTCAGATGGATATAATAATACTTGTCACCTATCACTGAAATAAGCATTTCGCATGTCTAGATTGGTATTCATCAGATCCATGAAGTCAGCAATTTGTCTTATTATTGCTAATGAGATATGGAGCAAAAAAACAAGGGGTATATCTAGTTTCCCAAGAAATCTCTCTCTTATATATTAGAACACAACACAGCTCACATTCAGATTGTACAACTGCAAAAAACAACAACAACCATAAAACACCACTTTAAGGGAAACAGAAGACGAGAGCAACAGAAAATTCATCAAAAATGTAATTATCCCTCATTTAAGTAAAAAACCCAACAACAATATGTTATGAAATGTCAGTAACTACACACTACAAAACATGCACCTACAGTATATGTATATAAACACATTGTATGTTTGTATATGCAAGTCTGAACGTGTCATTAACTCATGATGTTGCTAATGCAGGTATTGCTCATTCTCCTCTTCCTGTTCCTCCCCCTCTTCTTCTGCTCTTTGGGAACTCACACATGAAAAACATGGCTGCCTCACACTCCACATGACCCCATGTTCCAGTGCTGAGCAGCTCCACGCAGCTGGAGTTTGTGGTTAGAGATAATCTGGAATTTAGCTCCTCTTCTTGACCCCAGGCTGCAAACCCCCGCAGAGGGCTGGAGTCTGCATAAACAAAACTGCTTGTTCCATCCTGAGGACAAGAACACGGGAAGGAAATAAGCATCAGGGAGCTCTCTCAAAAACTAAGTGTCTCATCATTTAGTCAGGTTTCAGTGGAATTTGGCTCTAGATGCTGAAAGAGGAAATGAAAACAGTGGTGGGGAGCATCAGTTTGTCGTCAAATTACAACAGCCTAAAACATATTTAAGGTAGTAGCAGTGTTTGTGATCCTACACAGTATGAAACTTCATCATCAATCATTCAGAGAGGTTACAAACTGCTCAAGACCTCGATTCAACCTGTATCATTTTTCTCTATTGGTTTTTTTGTTATGCATCCTTATGGATCATATCGCCCTATACAATTACTGATAGTTCACTGAGGTCCACTTACTGTGTCCATGCTTTGAGCATACACCCCGATATACACTCTTGTCAGTCCTGCGTGACTGATATAGTCTGCCATGAGACGGTTGGTGTTGGTGGTTTTTGGCATGGCCAGGGTTCCTCCTCTCAGCTTGCAGTTCATTGAAGCCTCTCTGAACCTCTTTGGCTCCTTCACCAGCAAATAATACCTCTCCTCTGTTTCTCTCAGGCCCAGGATAACTGCACAGGCCAGGGTTTAGGGTTAAAGGTCATTGGGGGTTAGGTTGTTCCCCATTTTATATTTACCGAGTTTCCTGGGTTTGGGTCAGGACTAAGAACTTACCATTTTTCAAAAACTTGACAGCGTTCCTCAGCTTGCCTGTATTGACTTCCAGTTGTCCCACCACCTTCCTGTACCTGCCACAGTCACATGTGGTGCCTGTATGAGTAAGCACAGGGTGTTTTTGTATGCACTGTGCAGCACATAATCACCCTCCTGACAGTGACAACACAGAGCACTACTTTGTCTCTCTAATCAAATCCTCATTCTCAGTTTAAATTAGGTTTTGTTTTCAGAGGAATTGTGTAACAACTGTAGCCGAAGCTTATGATTTAATACTTGGTTCTTCCTTTTTTGCTGTCTGGCTGACTGGCTGAAGCTTTTGAGCCAGACACATCAGGCAGCATTCATTATTTTCCCTAGTGATGCAGGCCCGAACGGCAGACATCATCTTTTCATGCTTTACTCTCGGCTTTCTGACCTCAGTCTGGTCCTTACGCAAGGGAAACACATGATGATAAATTAGATCAGTTAGGTGGTTTGTCAAATAGCCCACAGTTTAACCATTTGTTTAAGTTTGTCTGAGTGTTTAAAATCACTGTCCTTCTACAATGCCATAACATTTTGTAGGTCTAAAACAGGCTACACACGTGCACTGTTCAAACAAACTGATTTTATGTACCCTCAAACACACTTAAAGATAAATGTCAGCGCTGTTAGACATCACCTAAGTCTTGAATACAGAACAAAAACACAGAAGAACCTATCGCTGCTCTGATACATCCTTCTGAATGCATGAACGAAGTGTATTTAATGCTGTATGGCAGCAGGGAGCATCCAGAAGACCATCTAGAGTGAATTTATAGGTTTCAAAATAATATTGTTTGTTTTTTTAAAGCAGTAACCGTCTTGAATATAGTTTCCCTGACTCCACATTTATTCATACAAACCCTCACACAAGGCTGAAAATTCCAAAGAAACAAAGACGATTTCTATCTCGCTGTTTATTTTTAAATCCATAATTGCTGTAACATCATGATGTTGGTTCATGGGGGACTAAACAGGGTCATAGTCTTGCAAACAACTTGAAAACAAGTGATGTCTTTATGTGAACTGTGAGGAGCTTACTCACCTGGTTTCCCCTTTAGACCAGAGGGCCCATCCAAACCTGTGTCACCTTTGTCACCTGCAGAGGAAAAGACACCACAGACCAACTCTGAATGATCACAGATAAGTCTGTAATCCTGGTTTTCAATCACTTAAAAATCTAAATATCTTACCACAATAATTCAACTTATTGGCATCTACTTGGGTTATGATATTATGTTGTAGTTACAGTAAAGTGCCACCAGATGGCTGTATACAACATTTAAAAAATTACTGTGTAACCTGTTGTTACCCTGATTTATATGTTCTAAAATGACATTAATATGACATTTTACATATTTTAAGAAGGTTAAGACAAGATGCAGCTTTTATGAGTAGATTTTTTTCTCCAAACTGTATGTGCACTGCAGCGTTTGCAATGGAATTAACCCAACTGGCAGTTACACATTTTGGGGAAGTGGAGTGTAGTACAAACATCACAATAGGCTGGTGCTGTAAGAGGAAGAGCCCCAACAGTAACAGTAACTGAAGTGGTACAATCTGACCAGCCTGAGTGGTTTTTGTGATTTGGATGAATTTACAATTGGAGCAC
Organism: Caranx ignobilis; assembly: GCA_021432705.1. Lineage (NCBI taxonomy): Eukaryota > Metazoa > Chordata > Actinopteri > Carangiformes > Carangidae > Caranx > Caranx ignobilis. The sequence continues at coordinate 2,029,601 of MU270012.1, read as the reverse complement.
CCTGACGCAAATGTGAATACCCTAATAAATAATTGAAAAGTAAACACAGACTTCACCATCCTGTTACCAATAGTGCAGCTTCCTGGGTGATGAAAAGAAAAACTGCTCTGGTGTTATAGTGAAGATACCAAACTGCCCTGCTGCAGTTATTAGTAATTTTCCATATGAACTCAGTGATCACAGAGTTTTAGAGTTATGCAATTAGGCAGTTATGTCTATAAATATACATACATATAAGACATATGTATGGAATTACAATAGTTTTTGCTAAAATAGACGTGAACCAATCACCATGACCAGAATTCTGTAAAAGAGAGGCTGAATTTTATTTTTTTTTGATTCCACTAAAGCCAAAATTTCCCTGAAAAACATGTTTTTTTCCAGGTGTTTTATGAGCTACAGGCACTCAGGATCAAGGAAAATCCAAACCTGTGACCTCACTCTCTTGCCTGTGATGGCTGATGCACAGCCACTTTCCTGTAAACGTATTAAACATAATGAATACTGGAGAATGCTTAGAAACGCAGGAGAACGGGACTACTCATTAAAAAAAAAAAAAGAAAGTGAAGATAGAAATAGTTTCAGCCACCCTGGGCAAGGCAAATAGATTACTTCATACTGTGGGATTACACTTTCTTCTATCTTTGGATGTGATAAATTAAAACATAAAGGAAATGAGGAAAATACAGGCTTTTTAAGGAAATTGCAACTGGCCTGAATCAGTTCCTGCTGGCATGTATTAGTCTTGGGACTAATTAAGTTTACTGATTTTCGTACAACTGTCCTTTCTACTTATTTTAATGTTTTGAGTCTGTGGTTATGGTGCAGCAGTCCAAGCTAAGGAGGAAAGTATATTTCTTCTTTTAGGCAAGTACAACCTCACAGCTGCATTATTTGACATTTTTGTAACCTGTTTTGACAACTACAGACTCTTTTCTGCAGGAAAGTTACCAAGTTCTCTCTCTTTAACAAGACACTGAGGATCGGAAGTTTTGCTCTTGATTCAATCTCATTTGTTTACGATATACTGTAGTGTACACAATGTGTATGCATTGTAATAAGGCCTGTGTTTACACAACTACATTACAACTACACAGACAGACATGAAGTTTAGATTAAAATTGTATTAAAAATCATTTTGCTTTTTGTCTTTTGTTTTACCTTTGTCTCCTCTAGGTCCCATCTTTCCTGTGTGGCCAACCTCTCCTCTAAGTCCCTTCTCTCCTGGCATTCCTAGGGGAACAAAGAAGAAGAAGACAGGAAGATGGAAGAGGTTAAGCATGGGGAGGAAAACATGGTGAGGAAATCCTGTCACCTTTGTTTTTATTGATAATAACAGGATAATAACAGCATCCATAACATACCTGGAAAGGTGGAGTACATAATATGACTGGAAGAACGTCACTCTTACTCCAGAGTTAATATTGTTTCTGCGACTGTTACATTATGTAAAAGGTCGAAATCATGATGAGATAAAGACATTTACGTTTCTTATGCATATAACACTGACTGCATCGTGGTGTCCACCAGGTTTCTTTTCTTTTTCTTGATTATTTGTTGTTTTCAAGCACAATCAATATAATTACATGCTCCCATCTCATCCTTTACAAATTTTCTCTGGGCCTAAGGCTTTTTTCCAAGAATTTCTGGATAGTTTGGTTCCTAAACAGATTCCACGATTATTATCATCATCATTATTATGTCAATCAATAAATTGGAAGGAAAAAATGCTGATTTGTTGTGGGCACCAACTAAAGTCTTTATACTGCAAATCTGTGGAGTGGAGACAGTGCATTGTTGCAGGACATGTCTTAGATAAAAGAATAAATTGTCACATTATTTATTATTTATTCATCCTGGTCCATTATTTTCAGTCGCTCCTTGATTTCTGTACAGAGATTGTAATCAACTATATGTTCTGGTACACTGAACATAATTTTTTTGTTTGCAAGCATCTGTATTGAGTATTTATGATTGCCCTAGATTGCCTTTTTGATCAGGTTATTATCGTCACAATGACTAACTGATTACAGTCCTTCTCTATAATCTGATTACGGCTGCTTCAGTTCAGTGTTAGAAGAACTAACTGAGGTACTATGGACGTTAAGGCGTGATGTTTGATGTAACAGTGAAAGTGTAGCAGAATGGAGAATGGCAGAAATAGCAAAAATGATATTTTGTGTGAGTGTGTGTGGGAAAACTACAGAGCAGACGGAGGCCTTTTGCCAGCACTTGAACGAGTATTTCCTCAGGAAACTATTCAACTGGAAATTAATGGTGTTTGAAACAGTAAGTGACACATTGGAGGGGCCTATTGCTATTAGAGGGATTTGCCCCATACTCACACACACACATACACACACACACACACTCAGCTATTCACTACTATTTCCTCCTCTCTCGTGTTGATTTTCTGCCTGATGATTTGTGAGAAGTGTTGGCAGAAGGTGCGAGGTCTTATGGATTGTGTGCGGTCTGGTAGACTAAAGCCTCCAGCCTTTGGGAAACTTCACTGTTGCACTATGATCTGTGTAGAATTTTTGTGTAATTTTCAGTGTGAGAGCACAATCACAAAGTAAATATTTTAACAATAACGACCTGAGAACAGAATGCGAGTGGTCATTATAGGTGTTTGTTCTTTACTGTATGGAGAAATTGAATCTGCTGCTCTCAAGTTATTCTGTCTGTGTCTATAAAAGTTGATTAATGTTGTTTTCACAGTGCTCATGCTCGCCAGTTAAACTGTCTATCTAAACATCCAGATAACAGATCTTCCTATCACTGCACTCGCTCTTTATAATGGCCAACCCCTCCAACTGGTTTAACGTCTGGATTCTCCAGCTGCTGGAGGATAAAGTAGGTGGAGACCACATTTTTCATTATAATCGTGGAGCCCAGGACGCATTTTAAAACCTATTAATTCTGAATTCAATTGACTGGATGTTTTAAAGGCTAACAGACACCATTAAAAATGATAAGCAGACGTTAGATCCTTTATTACACATGGCTTACTCAATCATAATGAGCAAATAATGCCTGTACTTCTTCTTTTTAGAGTTTGGAGGCCAGTGGAAAGAGTACTGGGGTACGTGAAACACAGGCTTTAAGCCAGTTTTTCCATTTGTTGAGCAGGTTCTTCACAAGAATTAAGGACATTACATAACACCAGAATCTGCAATTTGTAACTCCACACTCCAGCATCAACAGCAGCTCTGAGCAGAGCACAATTAATAAATGTCGAAGTTAAGCTGGGCTATTTGTTGATTTTAATAAGCTTAGAGCAACAATTTGCTTTTGTTGCCCACTGGAGCATTAACGGTCATGTATTCCCTTTTAACCGTCCAAATTTAAGCAACTGTTTCCTGTAAAAGGGCCTAAATTAAGATGGGGAATACATGCGTCATTTGTTGAGCTGCTGACATGCTGTAGTTACAAAATCATCATGAGAATCTGTGCTCATGCTTACAGTAAGCAAACACACAAACAGACCAACCATAATGACCGGGTTTGCTATAGTGTTGAAAAATATCCACAAAGTTGAAAAGTTGAAAAATGTTCATGTATACATTCTTGCCGCTTGTTGGAAGTGACTTAAACAGCTCTGGCATCTGTCTCTCTAACAGTCTGATGGAAGAAGCGTGTGTGCTGTTGTTAAGTGTATGTGTGCCTGTGTTTGTGTGACTGAAGATCTGCAGAACAAGAACAAGAAGGGCAGCCAGGAGCCAGTGCTGAGTGTGTGACCGTGTGGACACATTGATGTGTTGTGTGTTGCTCGCATTCCTTGCGTACAGTACATTGAACATATGCCTCCAGTGTGCGGCTGTATGCACAGACGTTTGTGTACGCTGTAGGCCTGGTTGACTGGCCAGCTATAGTCCACCAGCTCAGTTGAAACACATATGGTAAAGCGGCACGCCACTGCTTTGCTCAGCAGCAATTAACACGTCTGTTGTCTCCACGGAAACACAGCAGTGCAGGTCTGTCTGTCACAGAGCAGGGCGGGCCGCTGTATCAGCTGCACAGCAAAGGAAAGCAGCGAGTGTAGAGCAGGAAAAAGCAAAAGCTGCTGCCAGGGCAAAGTCACACAGGCTGTCTGCTTGGGAAAAACTCAGAGCACAGAAAGTCAGACTTGATTGTCTGTCTATTTTACAGCAGCACATGTTTTTTTTGTAATATCTTTTGACTTAAACAGGGATGAAGTTAGACTTTACATTTCCTGCTCATTCCTCTTTCGTTGTCTTAAGCCCTTGCTCACATTGAAAACATGCTGATATCAAAGTGGGACGTGTTGTGTTACTGTTACATTTACATGTGTTCAAATTGAAAAGTGACTTTACAAGAACTTTTTTTGTATGTGATACTGGGGAAAAGGCCTAAATCTAAATGTTACCGTTTCCTATGATTTGCTGTTGTAGTACTTCTTTTAAATGGCAATTAGATAATTTTACCAGTTTTCAATGCAAATGAACTTGTTTCAGTACTTTTCTAGCATGGTGTTGTTCTATGGATTACAGTATTGGGTCATTTTCAAGACAGTGAACATGACCAAACACTCAGGGGAGCTATATTTTAAGGATAGGCCTATCACTTGTCTGACTTCATTAGCAGCATGGGCGTTGTTTTCAACTGCCCATTGTGAGTCTGATGATGTTATAGGATTGCAACACTAACAGTAGAGCAGTTATGGTTAGGGGGAGTAAACTACTGGTCGGTGCTTTAAATACAAAATACAGAGTAGATGAATGGATGCTGAATACCTGGATGTCCTGGTCGTCCATTCTTTCCCAGTTTTCCCTGATCCCCGTCATCTCCAACTTCACCTTGATCTCCTGGATTAAAAAGGAAAGGCAGTAAAAAAGGTGAAAGAAGGGCAAACTTGCCATTATGTTTCATACACAACTCGGTTCTGATGGGGCCTGCAGAAAACAACTGAATATATATTGTAGGCTAGAGCTGCTTTGTTTTGCTATTGTGGCAGCAGTCAACATTCCCGCTGACATAGATGGAGCATCAGTGGCATCACAGGAAGATGATACATTAGATCAACTCTCAGTTGGCCAAGAACCACTATACCACAGAACTTTGGTGAATGACTGTTTATGGGTTCGAGTGAAAATCCTTTTGAGGGTTTGGGTGCGAGAGCTTCAGTAAGACTGAATCACTTGTAAATCTAAACATAAGATTGATTTCTCATTTTCCATTTGAACGTATGTTAAGCCTGGCTTTTTTTGCAAAAGAAACAACTAACAGTGTAAAAGTGTTAATGACACAGAGACGAAAGCATAAATGAGGTGTGGGGGAGTTATCTCCAGTAGATTCAAAAAGCTCAAAAATTTCTTGGCAAAAATATTCTTGAGAGGATTCGAAGTATCTGTCAGAGCTGTAATTTTACTACGGCTGGTGATTTCAACAGCCCTATGTCTTATTAAGTGCTAGGCCTTGAAATGAAAGCTCGTAATAACCCCCTCTCTATTAGCCTGGAGGAGTACTTAGGAAAATTGATTCTTGAATTCTGCCGGCTGCGCAGAAACATCCTAAATGGCTGCTTTTCAGATGATGCTGCCTGTTTGAGATTCTTTCCTAACGCGGACTACTGACATGAAACCATGTTCAGTGAAATTACTGACATGCCTCATTTGTGTGGTTCAGGTGTCAAATCATATTGAGATGTCAGGTATTATTCTGGCAGTGATTTAACACATTAGTCATCAATAGGATCAGTTTAGCTATGACATAAGTGAAGAACACATACATTCATAGTTTAGTGTCATCACAATTATTCAACAAATGGAAGTGAAGTGTTTTGACCTAGATTGCGTTGACCCACAGTAACACCCTCACATCTTCAACACAACATGCCAGTAAAAATAGGCTATTTAGAAATGCTGAAGTCATAGTACCAGTAAATGTAGTAAAAGCATGTTTGTTTAAAACACTGCATGGACATTGTTTCAGGGTATGAAACATCAAAAAAGAGCACATCCGACACCCACTCGGATACAAAGATGTGACAATACACAAGCTCCAAGACTAACTCTGTGGTCAGTAGTATCTAGGAAGACTTTTGTGTCAATAATCAGTTCAGTTTAGTAGCAGCTGTCTAAACACACGCTGTTCACAAAGGGAATTTCTTACTAGCAGACAAAAATGCCCAAATGTTTCATACATATTCTCACTTCCTAGTAACTTCTTACACACACTATCCCTGGACTATTGCAGTTAAAAGTTATTGTAAAGTCATACTTGTCCTACAGCAGCCAAACTAACCTGTATGTCTGCGTTCTCAAGAATTTTAAACTTTACTGTCAAAGCCTTTGTCTACACTTTTGTCGACACTTTTTTTTCTCTTTTTCACTTGACAGACAGTCACAGTTTCTACACGTTGGCTCCTGAAGTAACGTCTCTGCAGTTTTAAGCCAAAACTGAAGCCATGTTTTTCAGTAGCGTGAATGGAGCTGAAAAAACAATGTAGCTTAGCTGAACTGTGTGTTTTATTAGGTCTGTCTGTCTGAATCAGCAGGGGAACGAGCTACTGGATGTCATAAAATGGAAAACACACACAGGGAGGCATTCCCTCCAAAAGACTATGGGGTAGCAGACTCCTAGCTAATAAACTACAGGACATTACATGCTTAGTACCTTTACCATCAGCTCTGTAAACCCTGGAGCCTATTAAGGGTGTTTCCTCACTATTTTCCACTCCGCTTTTTTGGGGGTATCAAACAAAAGCAAATGTCCACTGGAAGGACATTTCCAGCTCAGCACCACTTGTATACATTTACAGTGAGGTCATAAACTTAAATTGCTTTATATCTCCAAACAAAAGTAAAGATTTTAAGCACTCACAAACCTAAACAGCAAGTATAGGGAGGCTACATGCACAGCATTGTATAAGATGTAAAATTTACGACGATACTTAAAACTTTTTCCATACAAACATAATCTTACATCATTTGTTTGCTTGTGGATGATTAATGTTAAACTTTTGCTCCTGGGAAAGCCTTTACAATTCCTAATGCTGTGTTTACATCGTAGTTAATTTGACTGTGATGTCTTCCATGGTATATCAGACCGGTGTGATCAATAGGATAAACATTTTAAAACAGAACAGTTTACAATTACACACAGAGGCATATACAGGGTTACCTTTAGCTCCAGGCAGGAGGGTGTTGGTGCAGACCTCTGGGGAGGCAGAGATGTAGCTGAACACAGCCGCACACAAAAAAAGCACCAACAGTCTTGTACTGCACCTTCTCGGCATCATCTTCTAACCATCACTGTTCACCACTGAAGATCTCTGCAGTGGCTGTGTGAAGTATCTCATGTGCTGTTAGGACTGTGACTGTAGGAACCAGGGGATCAGTGCTGCTCAGTGAGGAAACACATTGCATGGACAATTAGAAAAGGCTGTGCTGGTGTTTGTAGAAGACACACTCACACACACATAGACACGCACACAGTTGTTTATAGAGTCTTATCAGCTACTTGTCATAATGTCAAACAACACATAACAGAGTACTGCATTCCTCTGATTCTCTTGGCCCCTGGAATTTAAAACTGTGATTACAAGTGCAGTTTGTAATGAAATGTAGATAGAAACAATATTGATGCTTTTTATGACCTCACATTTTTCTTTATATCCTTTGCCATTTCACTAGTGTGGTAAAATATACACTACAGTGATCTCATGCAAAAATAATGATGATTTGTAAATTCATGTCCTACTCACAGTTGAGACACAGCAACAGACATCTAGATGGTGAACGAGATGAAGATAAAGAAAATGTCAAAGACATTTTACACCATGTTCAGTACAGATATTTCAAAGTATCTTGTGTGATATTGCTCAAACATGAAAACATAACTAGTGGAAGGATTGAGTTTTGGTTTGGCCACTCGATGAGTTTGTTAGACTGTTCTTATTAGCTGCAGTTTGTATTTTTGGAGAGGAAATGACGAGATCAGAGAAGCTGAAGTTACATCCCTGCTCATCATCTGGACAATCTTTGTCATTATTATGATACCTCTCATCACCTTTGAGGACAATAAAGGCCCATCTCCTATTCATAGCTCAATGGAGAATGAAAACTGATATTGTTTAGATACATATAGATTATATGTAACATTATAAGTAGTGTCAGAGTGCAACTTGCACTAATTAACACATTGATGTGCACTCAATTTGCATATCAATAATGTATTTTGCTCCCTGGTTGTTATCAACAACCAGGGAACAGCACCTCTGGCCCTGAAAATTTTTTCCTCTTTTCTCCTCCTCTTGTCCTTTACTCTTCCTCCCACCCTTCAGACCACAAACCACTTGAGAGGTGGAGACACTCACATTCACACACAAACAAAAGTGTACATTATGTACATACTGTACACTTAGACACAAAAACACGTGCCCACAAATACACAAGACCAAAAAAAAAAAAAGAACGAGAACAAAATGTGTGCACACAGATTCTTGATGCATGATTGCATCCTCTGGTTTGTCACAATGTGCTGAAAACATACAGGGATTAGAGAGTTTGGAGGCCTTGGGGGCATGGGGGGAAAGTAGAAAGAGGGTAGGTGGCAGAGGAAAAGAGACAGAAAGAGATAATGAGAAATAATGAGATAAGAAGACACGGAAAGACCAGAGACAGAGCAGGGAACAAAGGGGGATAACAAGAGCGGAAGAGCGTGTGGTCGGAGCCACATGTCTTGGCACTAGGAGGGATTTCCTTCTTCAAGAGTTCTGTCTACAGGGACGTTCAGTTCTCCATCAGTAGGACAAGTCATCGGGGGCGTTGGTGTGCTGTGCTCTTTGCAGCACAGGGAGGGGCTGATGTTATTGAGAGACTATTAATTAAAACAAGGGAGATTCATCTTAATCAGACACGGACTGTTGTTCCCTGAGGAGCTGTGCTGGCGACTTGTCACTTTGAAGAGCAGCCATCCCGAGGAGTTAAATGCTTCGTTGCTTTTACTGTGGTTGGCCTGTTACAATGTTATTTGTATTTATAGACAGAAATCTTTCAAATACATCCAGTATTGGCTCAGAAATGACAGTACGTTTTTCCTCTTAGAATCAGGCTGCAGTTGTGCTCTTCAGAGGAAATAAAGTAGGCCTGTCACATGTTGGGCAAGTTGCACCGCAATCATTAATCAATCCACGTTGCTGATTGTGATGTTTGTTTCCTTTGGCTTATCTTTGAAAAATATTTTCGAACCCCACACATACACGATGCCTTGAAAATATTTCAGGCCTCACACATTTGATATCAGTGATAGAATTTGTAAAAAGTTTGATTTGGCTTCCTCCACTGTTTGCTCCGAGCTTCAAGGTCTACAGTATATCGTTCCTGCTAAGGGATTTGTTGATGTTGAGAACTGTATATTTTGATTTGAGAACCCTTTTATGACTGTGGCATTTGGTGTTGCAGATGGCAAGCTGGTGCTGCATGCTCCGTGATCAAAGAGACCAATTTCAACAAGACGAATTTGTGTGGCCTGCATTGTTAAAAAAAGCATGTAGTAGTAGTAGTAGTAGTAGTAGTAGTAGTAGTAGTAGTAGTAGTAGTAGTAGCAGTAATCATCGTCGTCGTAGTATTTAAAGCCAAGCATGGTTAAGAAAGATAATATTTCACAGAAAACATAGTGATTTGTGTGTGTGTGTGTGTGTGTGTGTGTGTGTAAATTAAATGTGTGTGAGTGATTCTGCACTTTCCCAGACCTCGGCTCCACAAATGAAAGAATGATTAGTAACTAATGGTATGCACAGACACACAGACGCACAGACGCACGCACACACACACACACACACACACACACATACATAGGAACAACCCTGGTATCCTGAAGGCTAATTGTTTACATGTGGTTTGAACTGCGTTCTCTAATTAAGAATGTGATTCACACTCCTGGATTGAGGGTTGACTCCATAGTGGTAAGTGCACCACAAAACAACCCTGTTTTCTCTGTTGCTTTAAAACCCATTTACAACAGTGGAGGCCCCATTTGGATTCTGAAACAGCAAAAAGTAGCAGAAACTGCCCACATGTGTGTCAATGACAAATCCGTCAACAGCAGACTTCAGCATATAAAACATTTACCTAACCTCGACCCTGAACCGCATTCATTTACTGTCGAGCATGAGTGTCATAATTGGCCCAGTAACTGCTGTGGAAGTGGCTGCACTGCCTGTGTTTCCTGGTATTTGAGGGGACAAAGCTTTTTTCTTGGGAAAGCGGCAAGGAACACAACAAACAGTGGTGACAACCAGACGTGCGCCGTGTGATCTCTTTGTTTTCCTGAATTCACTGAAACAATCCTCACCAGGATTCAATTACAGTCATGTTTCACTTAATCTGCTGAGATCATAAGCAGTCAACCGCGAGCATTGGTGGTCTTGTTAATCCAAAGTGCTTCCTCTGAAAAGCCTCAGCTAACGAGTCCAAATGTGGAAACATGATATCCAAAAATGTAAAAAAAAGAAACTGACGAGTGTACAGAAAAATGAATTGTGAATAACTGTTTGAAGTCACATCAATGCCTTTTAGTTACTCAACAAATGCAAAGACGTGTCTCAACAATCAAAGGTTGTTTACCGCATCATGTCTCAAGAGTTCAAAGTTCGTCCAGTTACCAGTAAGGATCCAGTTCTGGCTCAGAATGCTCAATGAGGGAGGGAATCTCATGGATTCAGAAAATTGTACGTGCAAAACAACAGTATTTATGAGGAGAGACTCATCTGTGGTTTCAAAGTATTGACTGATGTAATGTTAGAAGCATTTTTGCCTAAATTGATTTACCGTATATTGTGACATTATGTAAGACTTTATTTGAGTCACTTGTACTTCCAAGCGTCTGAATAAACCACATTTCAATCAGATACAGTAAATAAAGTGTGGTGTATTGATTCAAATTAGACACAAACGCTAAGAGTTCTCCAAGATGCGAATGTCCATATCTGGGCCTTGGTCCAAACTGACACACTGGCTTCCTCTACAAACCCATCGTGGAAAGACCCTCTTGTGTGGTCAGCAACACATTCATTTAGCACCTTCCATCAGAGAATGAAAACTCATCTCGCCATCATTTCCCATGAAACACTCCTCCCACAGGATGATTTCCCCCTTTGACTCATTGTGATTGCTTAAAAAAACAACAAAAACAAATATAAGAAAGCCTCTTCCAGCATGAAAGTCTGTAAAATAAGCAAACTCACAGATTATTTGTTGTTGGCGACACTGGTGTCTGGCCTGGGCGTGAACCGCATCGCTGGGCATGAACACCACTTCCAAACCAAGTCTTCATTCCTTTTCTATATTGCAGCCTATAATACAGCAGACTATACCACTTAAAAATACACAGCTGCCTTCCTCAGCGTAGCCTCGCTAGAATCAACCAATATTCATGCAACAACACATATAGAAAGATTTTGCAAACTCCAGTCCACACAGTGCTGTTTTCAGGAATTTTGGTGCTGGAGAATGAGCACTTTGTGGAAAAGGAAACAACGTTATCAACTTTATGCTGCACTCAATCTATAAGGCCTTTTATTCTGTTTAGCGTCACATGGCAGACTGGGCCTATGTCCCAAAGCACAACAGGCAAGAAGCAGAGTAAAAAGGGGACAGGTTGGCAGTCTATCACATAGCCACATGTCTCAGTCTCTCTGGAGTCAAAAACCAGCTGGTTGTGCCTTTTAGGCTGAAAGCAAACGTCTCGAATTTGGATGACATCAATGCCTGCAAGGTATCGAATTCTTCTAGATCATAAGGAGAATCAGTTTTCCATTCCTGCATAAAGTGGAGGGCCATAACGTTAGTCCCTGTGAAGCCTGTGGGAAGAAAGCGCAAAGCGAGCTCAGATGAATGTGTTGAAAACACTAATCTGGAGGTGGAGAGATCAAATTGGGCGGGGGAGCGGCACAACGACATGGGAAGTCAGAATCCATAAACTGCCAACATGCTTCGTCAATACAGCTTCAGACTAACTTTTTTGATCAGAGTCAACCTCTCACAAAACTGTGTTTAAAGTATTGTTTAGTGTAGACTATAAAAAATTGGTCTGAAATGCAAAACTAAGTAAAAAGACATTTGTTTTTAAATATTTACCAATAACTCAAAAATATAATGATGCTCAGCCAGAAGGCGAAGCTATCGTTTCCAGTCAATCTTCATTCTAGTCCTCACCTATAACTGCAATCTCTGCATAGTGACTAAAAATGAATTCACAAGATGCAAGCAGTCAAAAAATTTCAGATGTCGGGATAGGATAAGGAGCTTGAACATCAAGAGGAAGCTCAGTATAGAGCTACTACCCCTCCACATTGACAGGAACCTATTGAGGTGGTTTGGGGATCTGATAAGGATGCCCCCAGGGTACCTCTCTTTGGAGGTCTTGCGGGGCATGTGCAGCTGGGAGGAGACCTTGGGGCAAAACTTGCTGGATGGATTATCTGGCCTGGGAACGCCTTGGGATTACTCAGACAGAGCTGGAAGGCAATGCCGTGGAGAGGGATGTCTGGAAGCTTGGATTTAGTCTGCTGCCACTGCTACCTGACCCAGGATAAGCAAAGGATCATGGGTGGATGCATGGATGGATGGATGATTACCTCACAACAAACCTATTACTTTATCTGATGTCATGGGTTTTCAGCTTCAAGTGGGCCTACAGAAGGAGTGCTCAGAGACAAAGTAATCATAATCTTAATCTTGGCCTTGGTTTACATAAGTGGGGAGCAAGAAGAGTAATGATTTCAGAATAAAACTTGAGGTTTGATTCTACTTAGATATACAGGTAATGACTTTGTATAAACACAGATGGCTGAAATTTCACTTAACTGTATTGACACAGGTTTTGAGGTACCTGTTCATACCTGGTATGAGAGTCCAGACTCTCTTATCATCTACTGAGCACTGGTTCACACAAGCCTGGTCCTCTGAGATATTGAAATATTATTCTTAACAGCAAGTGAGTGGTACCTGCATGAAAGATGAGATGCACTTTTTCTCCTCTCTGCGAAAAGATGATGTTTCTTCAACAAAATCAGCCATTTGTTTGACATGGAAACAGCATGATGGAAAGTAATGATGTTGTGGTTTGGATGATGGATTTGTGTTTACATCTGCCTTCAGCTCTGCTGACTTTGGTTCAAAATCCAGCTCTTCCAGGAAGTATTTCACTGAGAGTAGTTTTCATTTTTCAAAGGTTTGTCTTATCCAACCATGACCAATGGCTCTCCCAACTTTAAATAAACTGTTTTGTTGCTAAACCTCAATTTAAATTTTTATTGCTTTAACCTAATCCCAACCTTGACCAAGGTTGTTTTAACCAGTGCCCATGATTTCTTCTGTTTGTCATTTACACTATGTGGCAACACAAGTGAGAAGCAAGTGAAGTACTCAGTGTAATAGTTGCATCATGTTCATAGCTCATGTGAGAGTACAGTTTGTGCTCATGTCATGGAGTCTAATGGACGGTGTTGAACAGACTCACTTCAGTGTATCAAATGTCACTTTTGTTGTCATAGCAGTAAAATGTTAACAGCCATTCAAATAACGGGGAGAGAATAACAAGCCAGATGGTGTTTGTTGTTATCGTGAAGTCTGAAAATAAAACTTGTGCGCTTAAATATATAAACACCATGAAATTCTATTTTATTTAGATTATTTTCACATTTTTAGACACATACTTTATTCCAACATCTTGCCCAGATCTTTTAAAGAAAATCTGTTGCGGCCGCAAAACAAGCTTTGTTTGCTTAGCAAAACTTTTATATCCATCTACTGTCTGCATTTCTCTTCAGAATTTTACTCCTTGGCACTGGATCAAACCAAGTCTCTGGACACAGTTTTACAGTCTGGGCAAAACATTTACACTCGAGGAAAATTATAAACAGCAGTAGAAACAGTTGAGCTATACTTGTACCTTTGTCATGTCTGAGGAAATTTGTTTGCTTTGGTTTAATCATATGTGTCTCATTGCTTGATGATGATATATATTTTTACCAAACATTGCAGAGATACAAGTGCAGGATTTTCTTGTTGCCTTCAAGTTTTTTAACCTTTGCTGTTTTGTTGCATGGCCTCAGGCATAAAGCTGATACCTGCTTTGGGCCAAAACAACAGCAGATTTGTTTGAGTGTGTGTGTTTTTGTCTATGCGTGCAAATGTGTTAGGATGATGTTAAAATCATTGTAGCATGCTGTTCAGATGAGAGACCTGATTTGGTGTCATTTGCATCGTTTGAGCCTCAGCTTCCCGGAGAAAGTCCCCGAGGGAAGTTTGATCAGCTTCCCTGACCCTATAAATGGACACTAAGTAATTTTCTTTTACAGAGTTGAAAAATGCTCTCCATTTTTAGAAAGGAGTGGGCCGGTACAGCTTTCTGTGAGAAGGAGAAGTTATTATGACACAGATGCAGACTGTAAGGCGAGCAGACAGTCAGGTAGACAGACAGATAAATAAATTGGAGACAGACATTAGGAGGAGTGTCTAGAGGTGAGAGAGCACGTGCAGTAGTAAGTGATAAACTAAACCACCATCATTATTGCCTTGGGGCTCTTAGATCTGGCACTTAAATCACTGGCTTTGTTCTCACTGTAACTAAAAAACTGCCTTTTTAAGAATGTAGCATCTTGAGAGTGTTGTGTTACCATCAAGAAATGTCATCTAGTCTACTTCCGAGCTTAAGAATAAGTGTATAATCCACATTTTGCTATTTAATGTTTGAGGTAAATTCATTTTGAAGCCTCAGTGATGATGGAGCCAGCCATAAGAACCGATTCCAGTAACAAATCAAACATATTAGATGAACAGTGTGGCAATGCTGTCTAATGCTATCAACACACGCAGACTCTGCTGCATTTATCCTCATAAGAAATGTGGAAATCTTTTAATCAATTCCTGATCTCACCGAGATTACAAGCCCACTCGTCACGTAACCCTGCAGGATTTAAGAAACTATTTGCAGTGAAGATCGATTGCGCAAACGCCTTTATCTCACTCTCGATGAAACGTTGGATTAGATAGGGAGCTGTAAGCCGCAAATTGTTGTGCACAAGTAGCTGGCAATATTGAATAATATGAGTCAGATGGGTGTTGAGAAAACCACCTCTAGAGCCCTTACCGTTTCTCACGACTCCACCTTACAGCTTTGGATGTCACAGTGTTTTTATAGTATACCTCATCCAGACCTGTGGTTGCACTTTAATTTTAAAAATCCTTCCTGTTCTAAATGATTGACTTGAGTCTAAATTCCTCTTGTGTGTGTGTCTGAACTACACCTAGACGTTTGGAAACCTCAGCATGAGAACAAGTAACAACTAGGGAATAAAAATGCCATTATAGTAATGTCTGCACTAAATTCAGCAAACACAGACAAAACAGAAGCAGTTACAAACTGTATCTGTATTTATCATGTTTGTTTTTAATTGAAAGGGTTACCTCACTGTGACAAAATAACTTTGATTTGGTGTCTCCTAAATGCAGTGTGAAGATTAGACCCAACGTTATCATAGTGTCTATTTTGTGACCTGCAAGATCTTTTATTTTAAATATCAGTCACACCTTTATTAATCAATGACTCTTTAATTTGTAGATATGTATGGTAGCTGAACGTTGGGTTGTCTCACTTGTACAAAATTGTCAACCATTGATGCTTATGTAAAATTTTATATTGAGTTTACACACACACACACACACACACACACACACTCACACACACAGATTTAGGTGCTTATCACTATGTCAGTTGTCGGATATGGTGATTAGTTTCTCTTCCTTGTCAGGCTGTGTTGAATATTTGCCTTCGGGAATAGTTACTATAGCAAGTTACTATAGTGACATAGTATCTGAAAATTATATAAGAAAAACATGATCAAAGTAAGATCATTTTGAAGCATACATGTCAAGTAAATGTTTTAGTTTCATGAGTTGTTGCTGTTTAGCACTTAGAGTATCTGTTTATTGTAATTTTTCTTTTTTTGGGGGGGTCATTTGATTCACCCAATTAGTCATTTTGGTCATTTTAACAGTCCATTAAATGCTGCCCACATATAATTTGATGGAATAAACAGAAAATAGGACGATGGGAAACCTTTTATGGCACTTTCATGTCACTGTGGACGAATTAAGCTTTTGGAGAATTCCCCTCGCTCCCTTGAACACATTGTGAAAGTGGTTTGGTTGCAATTTAAAAGCTTCCCGATCTTCTACATCACTGTCTTGGCAGCACGGCCTGTTTGTCTCACTCTGGATCTTTGGAGGGCGACTGAATGACTGATGTTGAAATCAGTCACTCAGTCATGTCTGACACAGATGCACTGTTGTTGTTTAGCTGTTTCTCTAAACCAACAGCAAGATGACCTCAGCTGACCTTTGAGTTTAAAGATATGGAAGTGAACTTTTAAATTTTTTTAACTTTTACTAAACAGTAACCTATACTAATGCTGAAACATAAAATTTTGACAAAAAACACGCACCTGCTGAGTCTTTATGGCAAAAAGTGACTGGAATGATATTGATATATAAAAAAAGAATTTGGTGTCTGTTGTGAACACTCACTGCTTGTGCCAAAGTGCAAGAGGAACAGGCCTCATCAAATTTAGATGTTTTGCGTCTGTGAGCTCGTCATAGTAGAATTTCTCTCTACAACAGTCGCAGCCATTTGGAGCTGCTGCGTTGCGAAACTGCCTAATGTAGCGTTACAAATATGCATTGATAACTGTTTTTACAATATGATTAATGAGGTTTTGCCTCACTTGCTTGTCCCCATTGGACTTGAAGTTATGTCATAATTGTCATAAATTATAGCAATAACAAAGACCCAGGTTGTATAAACAGACGTTTCCTTTTAACTGTTTTGTTGTCCATCCAAAATACAGAACGATGTAATGACAAGATACTGCAGATACACCCCTGGATGTTCTGCGATTTCTCAGAAAAAAAAAAGGGACTACTCAAAAGCCTTGGGCTCAAACAGAGATCTTTATTTTTATGGCTTTTTCTTCACAGCATAAATCACTGACACAGAAAATTTAATTTGCGGTGGATGACTTATGGAATGACAACAGAGAGCTGGAGTGGCTTTTGAAGACTGAGGTTGGAGCCACCAGTGTTGCTTTAGGCACAGCAAGTTCTGCGTGTGTGTTCAAGCGTGAGTGTGTGGTGTGTGTGTGTGTGTGTGCGTCCTAAGCATGAATGTGATATTTTCTGTCTGGATTCAGAGTTGCAGCGGACATAATGATTTATGCATGCACATGTGTATGCAGCACAGATTTGTTCACCTCACTGCTGTGTAATTACAGGAACAAATAAACAGCGTTTCTTCCTGTATTAACAGCATCGTTTTACTGTATGAAAATCAGCTACAGCGCTGGCGGCGCAAACAGCAGACAGCATTAGGGTTTGTACCATGATGTGTGGGCTGAGATCATGATGTGTGGGTTGAAACTCTGATGTGTGGTTTGAAAGGCTGCTTGAAATATGGGTCATATGCTGCTCTTTGCGCTCACATTCACCCTATAAATCTTAGCAATGGGTGAATTGTTAAACTGTGACAAGAGGAAGGGTGGAGAGGCAAAAGTTTGATGGTGTGTAGCTGAAAAGAATTGATTCCAATTGAGATTTTTTATTTTTTCATTCTTTAAAGAGATTGATGCAGTTATTGGGAGGTAGTATGCAGTATACTGGTTCTGTTAGCAAATTCACATATTGATAAACAAAGGCTGTGGAATATATCTGACACCATAGTTTGGTTGACATAATACAATGAATAGTCAATATCTGGAGGTTGGCAGATGGGTCTATGGACTGTTTATGGTAGTTTTGTAATACAGTGCTTTTTTCATTTCACTTCTGCAAACTATGAACATTTTATATTGACTCAATTTCAGCTTTAGCTGACTGATATTATCTGTCTCGGTTAGGTATTTGCTGTGCCTCCCTCACTCCACTGTTTCCCCCTTCCTTATGTGTGTGTGTGTGTGTGTGTGTGTGTGTGTATTGTTCCTGGGTGTGGCCTCTCAAACTCCTACGCCTGAAAACCACCTGCACACCTGCCTTCAGATCAGCTCATTAACTCAACCGGCCCCCTGCAGCATTCTTCACTCCACTCTCTCTGCATGCTTGTTTGTTCCTTCTGTGGGCAAAGTTCTAGTTTCTGAGATCACGTGTTCTTGCGCAGCATTTATCTCCAACCTCACTGTGCTCCAGGTTCACCTCCGGCTGCTCACCAACATCCTGCCTCGCTCAGCTCCTCGTCACATTTTCAAACCTCCGTCTGAGATCCAAGCCATTGTCATTAAATTCTACAATAAAACTGTCTTTACAGTCATTACATGGCTCGACTGCCTCTGGGTCTTAGTCCTGCCTTTGGGTCCAAAACGCTAAACTTTACTCAAAACACACTTATTCATTTTCAAATCCAGCCTATCTGTACCACTGGCATTTCCTCTTATACATTTTTTCATTGACAAAATAAGCCTAAGGACAGTTGTGAGAGAAGATGATTTACATGAAGTGTGGTTTGGGAGTGTATCTGTGCATACATTTGTTCATGGGCATGATTATGTAAGAGTTTGTGTGGAAATACATTCATGAAAACAAGATATAATCATGTAATAAAATAAAATGAAATCCTGAAATGCCATATATAAAGCTGTTTGCTTTTGTTATACAAGCTCACTATCGTTTCAAGACCCTTGAAAAAGGAGATCTAAGAATCACCTCATAAAAATACATTTCTCTACAAGAAAGTGAAATTGACTCAAACTCACCTGTCAAACATGAGCCACTCACTTTGTTTTCTTTTGGTTTGGGAGATTTCCTTTCTGTTGTGCTTTGGTTCTGCACTGTGTCTGCCTCCATTCCTGACAACAGAGAATTATTATACACAAAATCTTTGTTAACATCAGATCTTACTTTTGCCATTTATCCAAACAATAATTTTTCTTTGGCCCTAATGTATGTTTTATTTCTGTTTTCCTCATTTTTCTTTCCCTTGTTCCCTCTCTAGTGAGACAGGGAAACGTTTTCCTGATGATTGAGGGAAAAAAAATGGCATAAATCAGAATTAAGCTGTCCCACGCGCCAGAAAATAAACCAGGCCTCATACGCACACAAGGTTTTGCGAAAAGTCATGTATGTGCGTATGCAAAAAACCAGGAATCCACGTTTCAAAGCGCTGGCGGACTTAGAGAATATTGCAGTTGTTTGTTTACCCTCATATAGATGGTGCAATATGGCGACCTTTTCAATAACTCATTTAAGTGGCTTTAAGTCTTTTTTTTTTGCTTGTGAATGGGAGAAGCAACTTAAATGACTTGACAGGACCTATTATAAGCAGAACAATCTGCAGACATCATATGATGCATCCACCAGCTCATCATGTTTTTTTCCCGGCTTTTTTCCCTCGTCTCTTTCCATTTCTCCATTCCCACTGTATCTTTCCTATTACTGGTCTTCTGGAGTTTCATGAAATGGGGCTAATGACTAAAAATTCAAATACAAGCTTCATTCAGGTGAAGCGAGAAAAAAACACCAAGCCCAACTACAAACAGCTGTAGTCTGACACTCAGACTACACAGAATGATGGAAAGTGTAAGTGTGTGTGTTCATAAATGTGTCCACAGCTCCAGTATGTAGTCACTGCCAAACTCATGCTAAGAAGTGTCGTTGTACATTGGATAAATGTTTACTTTGTAGTTCAAGTGTTTCTCATTTAATCATGACCAAAACCTTCCAACACTTCAAGGAAAGTTGTTTTAATTTTGCTAACCTTTTCACATGGCAAGTTAGTGAAAATGGCCTCCACATCTTTTCAACTGCAGCAACATTTCATGGGGGAATCATTTTTCTTATGGCAAAACATCTTGATCTCACTTCTGTGACTATAAATCTCCATCTATCACACCAGATCATAATATTTGGTATTTTTCTTTCTTATTACTTTTTTATATTCATTGCTGACACAGGATGAGAACAGAAATGATCTGTACGTGTTACTATCTCACATGGCACATGTGCAGCAGGCTGTTGTTTTTGCCCGAAACAACAATTGCATGGCAGATTTTGCTAGCTGTACTTCTTTGCATAAAGCAAAATGGTCTATAATGAACAATTTTCCATAGTCTTAAATAGAAATTTGATGGTGCCATATGAATACATGACAGTGCTAAAAGACTGAAGCTAGGACTGCAAAAGACAGCACACGCAGTCCTTGTAAAACAGGTAACGTTAAAAATCATATATAGTTCATATATATAAATGTAAAGTGAGATAGACCTAGTGATATAAGCAGGGGTTACATTGGGTCATGAGCTGAGCTCCACCTCCACACATCCACAGTGCACCCTGCGGGAGCTGAGCTCCGTCTGCTTCAATATCACATCATGAATTCACTTTTTTTTTTGTTTTGGAAAGACTAAAGAATGCACCTTCCTCCAAATTGTAGTATCACTCAAACCTCATGTGCACCTCGCCAGTTTGTGGAGAAATCTGCAGCTTGACAGGCCTGATGTGCCTGTTGACGGCTGCTAAGCTGTGACTGACCGGTCAATTGAAAGGGAGGGAGTATTGCAAGTGATCTAGTTTCACAGATCCAAACAATGGGATCTAGTCTAATTACAGTTTTTTTTCTTTTCTTGTCTCTCTGTACAGAAAGCACCACAGACTCTCTGCTGACTACGGTGCCACCATCATCTCCCTTCTCTGGTGCTTCAGCTGAGCGTGCCTGGCTGCAGTTCCTATTCCCTGGCTCACAGTCACGATGGTGAATCAACTTTTCTCCAGAGATTTGATGGACTTAGGTAGGTCATCACAGACAGCTTGGATAATTATCGTGATGTGCTCAGCTCATCTGTGGTCTTCGCTGTCTTCTTTCCATCGTTCTCCTGGCTCAGATTTCAGATTTCTCCTCCTGGACTAGCTTGCGCTCTTCTTTGCCTTCAGTGTTGTCAAAATGTGTGACCGCAACACTGTGAAGCCCAGTTCTTTCCAAAGCGCACAGCCCCCACCCACCAGCACCTAAAACCACACCAGCAGGAGTAGTTGAGCTTGCAGAAGGCCTCGAGCCCTTACTGCGACTTTAGTGTGACACAACACAGAAGCAAATTCCCGTTGGTGCTGTTG
Source organism: Caranx ignobilis (assembly GCA_021432705.1). Lineage (NCBI taxonomy): Eukaryota > Metazoa > Chordata > Actinopteri > Carangiformes > Carangidae > Caranx > Caranx ignobilis. Next base: position 2,008,479 of record MU270012.1, on the reverse strand, counting down.
TAGTGACAAAACAGACAGTCTCATTAAATCTAACATGTGGTGACTGAATTGTAAAATCTACACTTAATTTCCTGACAGACGTACTGTGCTCTGCATATTACCGCCTCTGCGTGTTTCCCACCACACCTAAACGGAGGTGACATCTCAGGCTACATTTCACTTAATCCCCTCTCCATCTTTCGACATCTTTTCTGTCCTTCTTATTCCCTCCTTCATCCTCCACCCAAAAAGTGATGACAGCATGTCACATACAGATGAAAGTTTGCGTATACTCTCTCTCCCCAGGGCATATGGTGGAACATATGATACGGCAAAGGGCAGGAAGGGAGGGGTAAGGCAGAGGGAAGAAGAAAAGCGGATTGGGATGGATGATTGATTTTATGGAACACTGGAGCTGACATATAAATGTTCATTCGTGCTGTCAGCTCTGGGTTAGGGATTATATCGCTGTCTATTAGGATCCTGGACCATTTTCACCCCTGGAATACTTTGTTGCTCTTAAAATAATCAGTCCTGGTCATCAGCCTGCCATATTTTTCTGGGCACTATTTTAAATGGAAATTAGGACTTTGGCGGAAGGATTAGGACCTGCTCCTGAAATCTGTTTTATTGTGATGATTAAGAAGAATGTTTCTTATTGACTATTTCACTAGGTCTCATATATGTCTGGACGGCATTACAACCTATTGGCATTCCCCCTTTTGTAAGTGACTGAAACACTGCCCGTTAAGACTACATCTTAGCTTCCAAGCCATTTCCATTTTTACCACTAAAATCCTAATTCTGTATGACGCTGTCTCCCAAAATCACCATATAAATAAATTAGACACAATGGCTATACTGTGACTTTGGTTGTATATACTTGTTAAAAGGTCTCTCAGAGAGCAATTTAGAAGCTCATTCATATCAGCTGAGGTACAATCAGACTTGTGCCAGTGAAGGAAAACTGAAAGCATATAATTGTCGGGCAACACTGTCAACAAAGGAAAGCTAGGGTTTGTCCAAAATGTCACTTTATAGATTTGTTGCTAGGTGCTTGTTTGAAAGAAAAAACATGAACAAAAGGTCTTTAGAGTCAGTTAATGTACCAACAAAGGCACAAGATCAACGTTGCATGTTCGTGCTGAATGCTTTTGAAAGAGATATGACCAGTGGCATATCTCCAACACTTGGCAGAGCAACCAATCGTATAACTTAATCACTCAGTCAGTCAGCAACAGAGCCATTTATGGAGCTGGTTACGTTCCTGCCAAAAACTAAAGATAAGTCTGCAGAGGGTAAGAGCTGTCCCAGATACAGCTGTGCTGAGATCTCATATCCTCAAATAGGATGTTGCATATTTTACAACAAGGTGTGTGCTGTTTGATGCTGAAACATCTTGAGACGCTTTTCACCACAACATGTGGAAATGTGATTTTTGTATATAAATCTTTGTCACATCCTGCGCTGAACGCTCTCACAACCTGAGGAGAATCCATCCAGTTTGGAGAGTTGAGCCAAGACTGATTTTGGCCCTGTGTCTTTGAAAATGTTCCACATGACATCATGACTGTTTCACAAAGGGCTTCTCTTTGTTCACTGGAGGCAACTAATGAACGTGTTGAAATTTGGATGTTGATGTTCAAGTCAAAGGGAGCAGTGAGAGTCAGAAGGTTAATACAATAACTCAAGCCTCTAATGTCTTCTGAATTCAAATACATGTTCTTGTCCATTGACTGACCAAGTTTCTAATCACATAATTTGAAATACCATGATTGTATGAAGTTTTTGATGCTTAACAATTTATGTAACAGTATTAACAGCTTTCATTCAGAATTGGTTTGCCAGTAGACCATCTTTTGTTAAAACATATTTCACTCTTTCCTTTTTTGCACCACTGTATTTTTCCCTTTCATCCATTTCCCAGTAGAATTATTTGTCATCTTAATTTATTTATACTGGGACTCACTGAGATCATCAGCTCTCACAACATTCACACTCATAGCGGTTGTCCAGCCCATTTGCACTGACAAAAGACTGTTTAGCTTCTTTGGAAGTGGACAAATTAGAGCAGCAGGAGCTACAATAACTTTCTTCTTTTCCTCCATCCGTTCTGTCTTTCTCTATAGTTTTACCATCGCCCCACTTTTCTTCCTGTGGCACACATGTGCACTTATTTTTGTTTCTCCTGCCGGGTCGGTCTCTCCCTCTCTCCTTGTCTGATGGGCTAAATCTGTCACTGTCCTGTTAGAGAAATAAACAGAGCGCCAAAGTAAAAGCAGGAGGACAGAGAGCGACTGTGCTCTGGTCTCACTGGTTCTGATGAGAGGAGCAGACAGAGCGCTGGCAGCACTACAGTGAGGCAGTCTGGGAGAAAGGGACCATTAGGGAGAAAACATTACGTCGTCAAAGCAGACCAGAAAGGTCACTCAAGATGCACCCGGATGCTCTGGGACAAACAAAGCCTTGCTCCAGTGAAAAGAAGAAAAAAAAATGAATAGAAGATGAACTCAGGAAAAATGTGACACATGTTGTTCGTCCGAAAAAGGCCTAAAGTTGAACTTTTTACTTGAATTTTCAAATTGGAAATGGAAGCTTGTTAGTCAATAGCATTAACACAAATGCCAACTGGATGGTAGATTTCATCAATGTTATTTCAACACCTGCTGAGTCACTGGCAGCTCTTGCACATTCAGTGTAGGCAGTAGGTGGAGTAGACTGCATTAGCTGTCTCTCTTTCATGGATCCACAAGTGCTGATGGCAAATGACCACATTGTCAGAACCCACAGCAATTGGTAGTTGTGTGACTTCAGGATATAGAATAACATATAAAGCCACTTAAAAGAGTAATTTACAGAAGTCCTATTAGTCATGCTGCTTCCTTGCTTAACATTTTGTTTCTTTTTCTGCCTTACTCAATCATCTGTATGCATGGCATGTGTTAGAAAAGGTGGAAGTACTACAGCACAAACAAAACACTGGACAATGGCCAGTATTCAGGAAAGAGATATTCTGACTTCAAATGTAAAGGAGTTGACTCACTGAACACTTCCATGTGTTGAAGCAGAATTAATAATAATACTTTGTCCACAGCACTGGAACACATAATGTCCTGCAGTGCAACAAAAGAGCCTGGTTCTGGTCATCAGTGGCAGGATCAAAGCGTGAAGTCACACAGATTCATGGTCTTCATTTAGAAGAAGGAACATACCCCGAGGCAGAAATGACAGTGGTAATATAGGGCCCCAATGCATCATCTTTAACTTGGGTTTATAGGGTTTATAGGCTGCAAGTCTTGGCCTGTTAATGTGTAGCCACAGTAGCTTGGAATCCCGTTGATATTTAGTCATGGTCGCGTGTCTGGAGGTTGAGCAGATTTCCACTTGTCGGTAGGTGTGAGTCACCAACTGGACCCGAGGTCGATGATGTTGTAGCTGAGAAATGATCCAGGGCACGACAGGAGCAGGGACCGTGTCTGGCAGGTGAAACAACAAGCTCTGGCGAATCAGAATTTATATGAAATGAGTGCGGACACTGCAGTAGTGCAACCTCCAGCAGAGAACATATAGAGTTTGTGTGTTCTGATGTGTGTTGACGCCGGGATGAAAGAAAGGATCAGTATTCTGAGGGGAAGAATATTTTGCATCGATGAGAAAACGAGTGTGCAAATGTTACGGTTGACCACACATACACACAGTTACGGACACACAGTGACCCATTCATCAGGGTCTGTGGAGTCTGGAAACTCCCCTGTCACAGCCAAACACACACACAGAGACACACACACAGTATATGCTGAAACACTGAGAAACACATAAACAGTTGGCCTGCTGAATCCGTCTGTCACATTTCATATACTTAAGGAAATTTGCAACTTCAATAAATTTGTTGGTCTGACATGCAAAGCTTCATATAATATTATGAGTCTGTTTTCACGCCATTTAAATCACAGAGGCTTGGGATTGCTTTGGCTAATTGTCATGTTGTATGTTTTTGTACTTTTGGCTGAATTAGATTTATTTGTGGGTGTGGAGGGTTTTTGCACTTTGCAAAAACTATGCAAGGGAAAGTTAAGTTCTATTTAAAAGTTCTTAATTCATAAACTGGCACTGGAAATGAGAACGTGCAAACCATCCATCTGTGAAAGACTGAAAAAGCTAATGTTTTTTTTCTTCTTTTTAATCATACTCCTGAAATTCAGAAGTGTTTTCATGAGTCTGCCTCAGGAAACATTCATTTGTATTCATGCTAAGCTGTCTCAAATTGCTTGAAACTGGAGTTTAACGTTGGCCATAAAAAGCACTGCTACAGTTTCAGTGTTGGGAAGTTGGAAGGAGGACAGTAGTGGCAGAGAGAACATCCAGCATATTTCTTTTCATCCCTTAATAAGAGGTAGGTTTTTTGACTTACCATCTGTCTGTTCTGCTTTGTGAAGCAGCAAGGATAATATAAATGAAACGTAACATGTTGAGGAAATAAATATAAATGATGATAAATATGGAAGAAAAAAATTGGCTTTTTCCCCCTGTATCAGCAGTGGATTTGCTCCTTTATTTTATTTCCAGCAAAGAAACCACAGCTGTAAGAAGGAAATAGGGACAGATCATTATCATCATTATAGAGTATCATCATCATCATCATTATCATCATATCATTATTGTCATCATGGGAAATCAGATTCTCAAATATCCCTCTCTTCTTTCTTTTCTTACATTCTTAAAGCAGTTTGAAGCCGTTGAGCCGTCGAGTTTTCTTCAGTGCACACACCTTTCCATGTCTTTTGGTCTTTCTGTCCTACCATAAAAACATACCTTCCACTTCTGGTTCAGCATGAACTTATATATCCTCTGCATGTCCTGCAAGTGTCTTGAGAAAAACAACTGCATTATGTTTTTTTTTCTCCAATTCACAAAATGATACTGGACTGGTAGAGTGATTAGAGATCTGAGTTCAGACGTCTAATTTGGTAGCTCCTTGATGTGATGGGAGGAGAGGAGAGGAGGAAAGGAGAGGACTCAAAGTGAAGAGGAGGAAATTGGAACATTGTGTGACCACAGAGAGGCCATGGACGGTTTTAATATGCCCCACTAAAAAGAAGGGGAAAGCCAGAAAAACAAAAGGGGGTTTCAGCTGCGACTCTTTCGCAAGCGACCTGGCCAGCTGCTCAGGCAGGGTGCAGGGTGGGTGGGGTGTGTCACACATGGAGGCTGCAGGAATGTGATTTCCCGCTCACTTTCTGTTCTGCTCCTTTCCATCCACTTTCCCTGTCCAAGTCTCTTGATCTGTTTCTCCTGTTATCTAATCCTGAGAACCTCTTTTCCGGAATTCAAAGAATGACTGTTGTTGCATTTTTGAAATTGTATCAGAAAGACCGTTCTTATTACATCTGATCACATGCAAGGGCCTCTATTTACCAGGAGTCCACCCAGCTCATGCAAGCTTGAATATTGCACTATTCTCAGGGAATCAGATTTAAAACCGTGAGCTGTCAGAAGGTCGTAATAATAATGTGGTGACTCAGTAATTTGCCCAATTTGTCACACAGCTAATTTGGTCCATTTTATGCAGTGACATTTTAAAATGAACAGACATGACCATGACAAGTAACGACCACGACGGATCACAAAGCCACATCAACCATCTTAACTTCCGAGAATACACACACAGACTGAGGTAAATTAAGAAAAATATTCTGGTCTTTTCTGTAGCTATTTCAATCATATTACGCAGTCTCTGAGGAATAGAGACAATTACTTCAGCAGAGGCTTGGAGAAAAATTACCCAGTGGCAAGAATCAGGGACATCTAAACCACATTTTAAGGAGGGTTAGTGATCTACTGCACTGCAGATCCACACAGAAGGCTTAGGAATACATACATGCACAGAAACACACATGGAGACTTAACATATGCAGGAAAACCCCTAGGAAACACACATGGTGCTCACATGACATGAACATGGGAATTTATACACATGTGTGTGTGCACCCAGGCACGGACATGGCATGTTCCAGTATGTGTGTGTTCCCTACATTTACCAGAAACTGTATTAACAATAAGAACTCTAACAAGATGATTATATGATTATTACTGTCTTGGCCAAAGAGAGAGAGAGAGTGAATCTAAGAGAGGGCAGTGGCGGTCAGAAGGAAAATGACATGAAAGAACCAGGGAGGAGTTTTGGCCAACCTTGAAGGGCTTTTAAATTTTTTACTTTAAATTTCAAGGATTTTCTGATCTTTAAAGACAGGCCTGACCGTAAATGAGACACACACACACACACATGCTCATAAGTATCTTGCAGGATCTTCAAGGGCTTTCAAATTTTTCTTCAAGGATTTCTGATGTTTTAAAACATGGACAGGCTTGACTGTAAACCACACACACACACACACACATGGACACACGGACACATATACACACACGGACACACTCTCTCTCTCTCTGCCTGTGACCTTAGTTCAAATGCGGCTCAGAACTTTCACCACATACAGTAAATGTCTTCATCTTTCCTTCATTTTCTTTTGTCGAGCTGTGTTCCAACATGTTAAAACTTGAACAAATGTTTGGACCACGCAGGTGTGAAGTGATATTTTTGATGTAACTTTCATGAGGGAACAAACCTCACACTCTCTTTTCTCTCAGTTCTTTCACTTCTTTACCTCACTCCAGCCTTTGCTCTCACAGTAATCTTAGAAACTCAGATCAAAGGTGGCCGTTTCATTGTTTCAATTTAGCTGAGTCCTGCCGCAGCACACAAGGATTGATAGATGATTTAAGACCATCATTGACCAGTTGAGCCTACGTCCACACGCATACCCACTTTCCAGATGTTCATTGATAAACTATGGACCCGATTTGGTCAATCCACTCACACCGGACCACAATACTCAGCCATCTGAATGGGAGCATGATGGAGTGGCCTTATCCCCAAACCTCACCACTGCTTTGAACTTCCAGAAGGTTTAGAGAGAGACTTAGGAGCTCAGCTCATAATATGGTTACTGGTTAGCCACTAGCAACCACACTCTGCTCTCTGATGTTGCCTTCAGAGGCCCGATGCAGCTGGCTGATGGTCGAGGCTTGGCAGAGAAAAGCTCTTTGTAATGTGGCAGGTTGCAAAAAAGCAGGGAATGCCCCTTCATTTGATTTCTACCCCCTGTAGCTTATTTCTTATCTAAAAAAACAGAAACAACCGCAACTTTACACAGAGGAACTGGCTGGCTCCGTTGTTGTGGAACAAGAGGGCTCCACAGTGGATTTAGTCTCAACTAATCCAAGCTGTTGGTGGAAGTAAATAGGGTATGACTTCTATAGCAAATGCAACTCTGTGTAATAACAATGTGGAAGGATTTTATTCTTACCACTCATGTACAATAGAACATCTATGCTGAAAATGTAGTTAAAATACAGGTCATAATGTGAAAAACACAAACTATATGACAACAAACTACACTATACAAAATTTTGTCACCTAATAACTAATAACACTCAACAAAAGCACGCTCACTCGGCTGTGCTGTCATTGACCCCTCCAGCATGAGAGTCTTCACTTGGGGAAAAACAAAGAGAAAATTTCACCTCTCCGGGTTATGTACATCTGAAGACTGAGCAGCCTGTCTGCACGGAGCCAATGGTGAGCTGTACGTTCGTTTCCAGCTGGAGAATGTCATGGATGTCAGCCAGAGAAATCATGGTTTGCAAGTTTGTTGATTTATGAACACTAGCTAGCAAGTAAGTCCAGCTAGGTTACTTCATACACAGCATGCCACATTGTCCAGATCAGACAGAAGCAGTATGGTAATGTTATTCCCGAAAGTCCATGTCAAAGCCTACCCAAGCATGCAAACCTTTACTGTCAGTGTCAGTGAGAATGGCAGTAACACACAGTAACGGCAGGGTTGCTACAGAGCACCACACACCACACATGATAAATCACCCGGCACACATGGTAAGTGTATATTTTACCCAAGTTCATGTTAGTTTCTTCCCACTGTCCAGAAGAAGCTAAACTTAATGCTGAAAACTACCATAGGTGTTAATATAGACTGGAAAGCTGTGCAGACTGTTTTCTGCCAAGACATCCATGGAAGTTTCCAGCCTTTTATGCACTGGTCCAAAATGAACAAATCAGATTAATCTCGGAAACCAAGGAGATCCAACCTAGAAGGTTCTGAAAACAGGATTTTCAACAACAATAAAGCAGCAAGCAGCAATTGTCTATGTAAATATATAGTGGCGTGACGGCATCCAGAGAACAAAGTCAGCCCCCTGCAATGTGTGTTGTAATGTCAGATTCAGTGCAGTACGCAGGGTTAGGATGAAAGCGATCTTCTAAATTTCTTCCTCTGAAGAAACCTTGTTTTTCAGCTAAAAAGGCCTCCGACAAAGAGACATCAAAATATCCATAAAGTTTTTACCTCCATCCGTGTGATTACTGACTGTTGGTATCATTCAACCAGATGGTCCCAAGGGATAAGTCGAAGGCTGAATTTCTTTCCCAGTCCCACTGTGAAGCCAGCACTGGTCTGGCTCTATTAAGATGGAGCGACCCACAAACTGCTTAAGAGCTCCAGCTTGACTCAGAACTGGCTTTTCTTGTTAATGTGTAAGCGACTTGATGGCTTCATAATGTAGCATGTATTTTCATTAGTGACCTCTACAGAAGACATGGTAGCACTGGCAAATTGACTGTTACCCATTTTAGCAATGTGTTCAGCACATGTTGCCATCACTAACTGGCTTAGTGCTAGCATTGCAGTGGAGCATATCATGGCAAGGCTAGTGTGGACTAATGACTGTGGTTACAGAGTTGCTGGCTCTTGTGTACACTAACTTCATTCAGTTGTGCTTCTTGTTGTATGTTTATAGGCCACTTCCCGGCTTTGTAACACCTTGCTGACAAGAATGTGAAATGGGGGGAGGGGGAGGCTGTGGCTGATGAACCATTTGGTTTGGCCTGAGATGCTGGTGGTCTTGTGCTACTTCTTGTGGCAGTATACAGAAAGTTTAAAAGAATAGTTCAACATATTGTAGTTGTTCACTTTTTATCAAGATGAATAGATCAGTTTTCTCGGTACAGTTGAAGCCTGACTGTGTGTAAAGTTGAGTAACTTGTTGTAGCTCAGTTGTTTCATACACAAATGACTTGAACTCGAGCATCTCAGAAATCCAGTGTACTTCCCATGAAGTCAAACTGTTTCTTCAAATGGGATTGATGCACTGAAGAATGAGCTGAAGTTGTTTGTTGAAACTGACCTGACTTTGAAACTCAAGAAGAACTGAGGAAAGAAGCGCCCATGCTGCTCAGTGTCTCTGGCTGCCAGTCTGATGTTATTAACGCAACATCTGGTAAATCCAACAGGAACAGGGATCGCTTAACATCACAGTGTGAAAATGCTCAGCCACAGAGAAGATCATGATTCACTCCATAAAAATGTGGTGTCTCGGTCCAGTCATAGACCAAGGATATCCTTCCCGTTGTGGCTCATAGGCAGAATAGACAGGTCACTTTCACATAAGTGACTCTGTGTCAGTGAATCATGGCACTCGGTTAGCTTTTGCTTTCACACCCCAGCAGAACCACACCCCATCACACATACCGAATGTGTTTCAAGCTGCATTGCTATCATCATTTTGGTGTCTGTAGGAAGACTTGCCACTCCCTTTCACTTCGTAACCTTCATCAAATATTTCACTGGTGACTCGCGTGTTTGTCATAGCAGTGAGGGTCTTGTTAAAATCTGGCAAGATATAAATACTGTTCCTGGTGCCTTCACAGGCTGATGCTTCCTCTTGGGCTACAGAGGAGTGAAACTTCTCTCATCTCAGTGAGAGCAGGCTGTTGCGACTCACTCTCTTCCTCTGTGGCTGCAGTTTCTGTGACTTTCAACTCATTCATATAACCTGAGTGTAGTTTACAGCTCATAGAGGCCAGTCAGGAACACTGCACCATTTCTCTTTGTTACTCAGAGACTATTCCAACTAGACAATCTATTCTTGTATAAATTACATCTGTGAATCACCCATGACATTTCAAGATGATACAGTAACTATGTCTTTCATTCAGAATATTTATTTCAATGGAGGGATTCAGACCACCCCAGCCCTGGTAATAATGATCAGTGTTTGGCTCCAGTGATTACACCAACACGGACTGTGTCTTTAGATACAGAACAGAACAGGCAAAGCTGAAGTAAGACCATGAACAACATGACAAACAAAATATTTCCCAAGAATGATGTGCTGTCATGCGCATTAAAATGAGCATGCTGTTTTATCTGCTATGCTAAGGGAGAAAATGATATATTATATATTTTGCCTATTGTGTGTTAACAATGTTGTGTGTTTTTTTTTTTTTTTTTTTGCTGTTGTCATTCCACCAGCCATGGCAGACACATCCAGGGAAAGTTTTTTTTTGTAATACACACAGAAGCTGATATTGAAAGCCCCTTTCACCTCAGGTGCTGCATCATAGCTCTGCTGCATAATTTCTGCTTCACGATCCTGCCAGTAGTACTGTGAGTCAGGCTTCCCTCAGCCGGAGGTGAGCTGTAGGAGGGTGATGTGTGACAACATCCACTGTCTTCAGTAATAAAAGAAAATAAAAGTATGTGAAAGCAGTTACCTTGTTTGCTGGAATTAGCGTCATAAACACTCTTTTCCTTTTAAAATTAGTAAATTGCACTTGGCCATGCTCAGGACAGATAGCAGGGAAAAATGTGAAGGGAAAAACAAACAAGTTGAAGTGTTTTCCCAACCCAAAGCCTAAAAACATATACAAAGATGACAGTTATTATGACAAATATGACAGTAATTATGACAGCAACTGAAGCGGGAACGAGAACTGCAGTGACTCAGATTGCAGGGAATTACAGTATAGAATTGAGTTAGGAAAATGGGGCTGGATGTAGGCGTTTACTCAGTAGTGGATGAGAAGATCTGCTAAAGGTGTGTCCACATTAGAAGTGCTGTTGCTATGTCAAAGCAAGTTACTGCAGGAGACCACTCCATCAGCAAAAAAAAAAAAAAAAAAAAAAAAAAATTCACAAGCCAGTAGCACTCAGACTAAACTAGATCTCAGATACAGATTGTAAATTTTTCTCATTTGCAGGTGGTGGGCAGCTCTGTTCGATGAATTTAACTAAACTACAGTTTGCAGTTTATTTACCTTATGTGTTAGAGCCTGACTGATAGTACTGATCTAATCTCATTCTAAATACATGCCGAGATAAGACAAGATATGACATTTTTTATCAGTCAAGTTGGGAAAGTAGCCCTCCCTAAGAAACCCAAACAAAGCTTCATTTGAGTAGGTCCTTCTTCAGCACGGATTACACGAGAAAAGAAAGAAAGTCAAAACATTTCATCATTTGTACCCCTGTCACTTTTCATAAAATTTAGCACTTTACTGCCTCTCCAGGCACAGCCAATATTAACTAACCCGTGCTTCGTTCAACACTCTATTTAACCTTGCTGAACATACGCACTGGATCTCAACATTGAAATTCTTCGCAATCCACACAGCACTGTCAGTTACGTGCTGGAGGCTTAGGCGGCTTGGTCAACAAAAGTTTGACATTGGTTCTTAAGGGAGCTGAGATGCTTGTTAATTTAGCTTTCCCACCCAGATGTTCCAACCTTGTACTGAGATTAGATCTGTTAGTGTTATGGCCACCACCCTGTTAGCTGTGCCAAACGCTGTTCCACATGTGTTGCATCTGTCCACCATGACTCTTAATCTTGCTCGAAAGCCCAACCTCAGATCAGTCAAACTCAGAATAAAAGATAAAAGCAGCATGAAGCATCCGAACTCTCCAACAGCAGTTTTATGAGTTGAAATATATTTCATAGACAAACTAATGCACTGAGCTGCATGTGTGTGTATGCAACATAGACCAGTATAGATCCAGGCCACAAGCTTTATGAGCCCACCCTGAACTGCTTATTACTAAAGCCAAGACATTTTACTTCGGCATTATTTTATTAGCATTAGCATTAGGCCTATGCTGTGTTTTTATGTGATGGTATTTTTCTCCATGTTTATGTTGGAAAGAGGAAAAGACATGAACAGAGAACAAGAGGAGCATCGTTCATAGACATTGCTCATAGATGAGTGTCGACAGCCCTGCTAGCAGCTCTGTGAGATTCAACACGGTGCCACTTGGAGCTAAATGCTAATGTCAGCATGCTAAGATAGCTCACAAACAAAATGTTAACACACTGATGTTTATCAGAGTGTTTACTGTCACTAACGTGCTAATTTGCAGTGCAGCTGAGCCTAATGTGGATGATATTAGTTTTGCAGACACCAAAGTGCTGACTGAGGAGACATTTCAACCTGATGGCTGCACTAGATGACACGTCAGGGAATCACCACAGTTATTACACAAATTACATGAACACACAAATGCTGTTATATATCATATCGTTGCCTGCCGTCCTTACATGGTCGTCATATACCTAGTATATTATTGTTTTCATATGTGTTATTATTTTGGAGTTTGGACATCTTCCATCCTAGCCAAAAAAATGCACCCTGCTCTGCCATTTAGAGAAGAATTAGGAGCTACTTGCTGTGGTTATCCCTCTTTAATTCTGTTGCATTACAGCTAATAAACGTGACTCTGGCTGTGAGAAGCTTTGCCAACCATTACAGCAGCAGACCTCACTGTTTATTCACCCCTGTCACATTAAGTGGGCTCTACCACCCATTGCATTACCAGCAGAGGCACTGGCTGGCCCACACACCATTTCATGACCTGTCTATTCTCCTGGCTGGCCCACACTGTCTTCCCAGCACCGAGCCACTGTGTGCTTCCACTGAAGAACATTGATTCATTGCCTTTGAATGTGGAAATAAATAGTTTCTGACCAGACAGGGATCACTTAAATGTTTTTAAAAGGCATCATCGCAATGTTGCTGATTGAAAACCAGATGAACAAAAAAACTTGTTTAACTGTTTACAGCACGACATGCTCTTTGAGAGGCTGTCTCAACATAATGACTCCTGATTGAAGCTCTTGTTTCTTCATCAGGTCTATTTGGCCATCATTTCCTCTCTGACGTCAACAGAGAGGAAAAACAAAACAGTTTCAATTTAAATCCATCTACAGTACAAGCTCTAGCTCATACGTTAAATTGATGACAAATGCAAGGAGGAAATTCATATCTAGATCACGTTACACTTGTTCATAATAGTGTGTATTTTCCCAGTGTCATTTGTTTTGTGTGTGTGGTTCAAGGAGATGACAGGATGGATGGAAAAACAATAAGATTACAATGACTTACCACAGTAGGAATGCATTGAACTAACAACTAACTTACCCCAAATTGTTCTTGGCCTCAATAAAATGAAGTGTCCGACCTACTGTACATTGAGGAAGGGTGGGTTTTCTCTTGAGCACAAAGTCAAGCTGGTCATATTTAATGAAATCAGAAAAGGCAGATTTAGGGAAATACCCTAAATGATTGTCACTCTAATTCAAGACCTTGATAATAATCCCAACCTGGAGAGGAAAATAAAACAGTTACTTGAGTGCGAAACATCGAAATATTAGTTTGCTTTAATGCTGTTGAAATTAAAAGTGTGAGCGAGAGTGAATGTGGAGACCTGTTTATACGTTCACAGGGAAGGTCACAGAGAAACGAGCAGGAAATTTGCTAACAATTAGGGATAATCCACACACGCAGACACACACCCTTTGCTAAATTCGGCAGATGGTTTAGATTTACTTTTAGGCTCAGTTTGTTGAAAAATCTTATTTAGATTTTATTTTTATTCTATTTATTTATCTTTATTTCATTTGTGTATAAGAGAGGCTACCAAACATTGTAAGTAATTTTTAAATGAAATAATGATTGAAATGCAAGATGCAGTGTTGGAAGAATACAGTGCCTCCATTCACTTGTAGACATGTGTTTCAGATTATTTCTTGCATTAGGCATGTGACAAATAATCTAAAACATATGTCCCCAAATAAATAAATACATTTACGTAGTCTGTCTGGAAATCTAAAATAAACAATGCTGAAAATGTTGCTTTGACACAGCTGACACATTGCCCCAATCCTCTAGTTCAGCAGACATCTTGTGAGCAGCCTAAAGGACTTTTCCAATCAAATTAATGAGTACAGATGTTGTATGATAGTGGTTCACACAGTTTCTCCCAGTCTGACACAAAACTGAAAACAGCTCCCCAGCCTGCCCCTTTCTAAAGATACAAAACTTACACATAAAGAGTAATGTGACATAACATTTGATTCATCCAGTGAAAACTGAGACTGATATCTGTGACCAAAAACATCATGTTTGAGAAAGATGACAGAAATCTGACAGTTTTTGTCTCACTTTTTAACCCTTTGTTTCTGTGTAAGTGAGGGGAGGGTTGCATATGTAGAGATACATGCCACCAGCCACCATATTTAATGCTAACAATGGGAGGAAATAGCTAATTAATGTACAATTCATACAATATAATAAGAAGTTCATACATTGATGTGTGCACTTTCACAGACATTACCACAGATTTATACAGTGGCCTAAGTGGCCTATGCACTATGACTTAATCCTCCAATATCACATGTTTTAGCCACTCTATTTCAGCCAAAAAACATGGTAGGATTGTAGCGTAGCTTTTCATTCTGTGTTCCCGTGCATCGTGTCAGTTTGTGGTGTGCTGTTTTTTATGTCATTATGTCCACTGTACACTTTATACAAAGGCTGAGGTAGCTGTGGCACGCATTGGTCTCACTCGTCAACATGGATATTGGCTCATACTGACAGAATCATAGGTTATAAACGGTCAGTCTGTTTTTGTTCGCCTTATTCATAAAAATTGGTGTGACTCGCTTCTTTGTTCTTCCTCCAAGACATTCTCATAAAAACAGGTGGAACGCACATCTGATGTCAATTACAGCGATTAGCATTGGTACTCTAAACAGTTGAGTAAACAGTAGGTAAATGACAGCAATCATACAAACAATTGACAAAATTACAATTGGGATGCAAGGTCACTGACATAAAAGTTTCCTTCTGACCTCTACTCCTTCACACATGTCTTGGTGCAGTGGTGATACTTCCTGGCAGGCAGCTGTATGGCTGACAATTCCCATCTCTCACTGGCGTAAGAGGTCACTTGTCCTCTCAGGTTTTGAGCGCAAGCGTCTGTGTGTGTATATGTGTGTAAATGTTTCCTGTCTGCCCTGCACTCATGCTTACAGGTCCTCCTCTTCTTTTAACAGAATCATATGGTATTCCCTCTTTCTCTTCATGTGGTCGTAATGACGCTTCCAAGAAAGTTGAGCGGGCCGAGAGTTTGGCCACAGCATGACCGTCAGCAGACCACTGCTGTGGTCGGAGAGGGAGACCTTGCTGAAAAGAAAAGCTCCCTTGGATGGATGGGGCGAAGCTTAACAAAATTCTGCTCCTGACAACCTCTGTTAAACAAACACAGCAATGTGTGGTGAAGACCCAAAGGGACACATTCATTGATATTTATTTATTCCTCGTCGCTACAGATCTCTTTTCCCTTATATGTCATCTTTGAGTTGAGATCTACAGTATATACCAGATGGACTGTTGCTTCCATTTATTTTCCACCTACAGTTTCTTTGCCATCTCCCTCCTCTCCTCCCCTCTTCTCCCTCACTCATTTTTGTGGCATTTTACCATGGGTGCACCTATCAATTTCTCACCCCTGAAGGATTCAACTGTTTCCTCTGTGCCATTTCCAGTCATCCAGGACCCGATCCGGACAAATATAGGCCTAGTTTTCAAGGCCCTTTTACTGGCAATGAACCCATCAGTGGATTTAGGTTGCACTCTTCGCAGGCTGGTAATTTGACATGTGAGAAAAAGGAAATGAATGAAATCATGTGTCTGTGTGTTGATCTGTCCGCATTTGAGCACAATCTAGTAGTGTTCTGCAATCAAACTGCCATGGGTCATCATCACCATAAAATTAGCCTCAGCATAAGTGTGTCTTGTTAGAAAAGCAAACACGTATAATTGGTTGTAAATGATGGAGAGAGGTTGACTGGAAATCCTGTGTTGCCCCCTGGGCCTCCTAAATTTATATGTACTGGTAGGAATAAGCAAATGAAATCAGGAAGGCCACATAATTTAGGGATTTTATTTTGTGATAATGTTTTTACTCACCAACTTAACTGCTGGGATTTGGAGAAGGTGACGACATGGACACAGTCACTCAGTCAAACAGGCTGTAAACAAACATCTACTGTTGCTTATTTTGGAACAAAGTCAAGCTATTACTCAAACTGCCCATTGTAAATGTTCATTAAATACATCTTATATTTTTCATTATATTTTTAATAGCACAGTGTCCTGTGCTAATATGTTGTGTATGTGGTAGCAGAGCTCATGTAAAACCAAATGAAGTGAAATAAAAAACAAAACAAAAACAACCACAGATTTTAAGTATTTCAACATCCCTTTGCATCACAAAATAAACCTCCTTTTGTTACAGTAGAGTTTTGATGACAGGTCAGGTTTAGCATGGATGATGAATGTGTTCATCTGTATTTAAAAATACCCGCTCAGTCATGCATTTCGATTAACATGGGACTTCATTAGACATCAGGTGATTTCTATGAGGTCAACAGGATTAAAAGTCTTGAAAGTCATTTAATTTTCCACATCTCGTTTTATTAGGTGTGTGACTCACTTAAATGAAACTGTGCATGTATTGTTCCTGTTGCAATATCTGACACCTAATTTTTCCATTTACACGCCTCACGTTGTTAGTCAATACAGTGTTCCTGTTAACTGTGCCCAGGCCACACATTCAGAATAGTCTCTGGTTGCTTTTACTTTTCTTATGGCATTTGCCAAAAAAAGAACCAAAGAAAAAAAAGCAGCTTCACCAAATCTGCCAGAATTTAAGTATAGGTAGCATTTAACTGTCTCCTCCATCCTGCAGCCTGTCATGTTCATAATCATAGTGATTATAGGAATATTAAGCCTTGGATTGCTTTGAACATGGCGCAATGTCATTATACTGTAATGTTTTTTCAGGGATTGTAAAGGGATGTTAAGAGAAGGAGTATACACTCCCTTCATTCAGTCATACAGACCTGTAGGCTAGCTTTTTTCTTTGACAGGAGGTCAAGGGGTCAAGAAAACACAGATGAGGTTCAAAAATATGGGCCACACTCACCTTCACACGCCCACCCACACTCCCCAACACACATTTGCTCCCAGACGGTCAGACAGGCAGGCAGGCCTTTCAGCAGAGCTAAATGCCTAGTGGCCTGCATGCCAGTGGCATCCTGGTGAGAGAGCAGGAAAACATGCTGCTGTTTCAGAGGCTGCTGGCCTGTTTGTCATCTTTTCCAAGGTAACCAGAGACTGCAGGAGATTAGCCCAGTGGAAAATACTCACAGAGATAATGATGGAAAAAAAACAACAGAGCGAAAATGTACGACTCAAGTGGAAACCCGTTGTCAAGTCTTGATTATGTCATTTTTGAATGAGCATATTTCACATTAGGTAGATAGCAAGAAAAAGATAGTACAGAAAAAAAAGAGACGCATGGAAACCTTCCAATAAGGTCATAAAGCATACATTTTTTAGGATTGTTAGCAGTGTGGCTCTAGTGCTGGAAATGTTGGTCCGACAATCGCTCAGTTAGGTCACCACTTTGGTCCAGACTGGAGTACAGTATCTCCACAACTACTTGATGAACTGCCATGGAATTTGGTGCACACACTGTTCCTCCCACAATGACTCTGGTGATTTGTGGTCATGCAAAACTGATCACATTCCTATCAGACTGAGCTGGGCTTTGAGTTGCATGCTAGAGTGCCAGTGTTAGCACAGTAAGTGACACAAAACCCAGGTGGTGAATATGGTCAACATTATACCCGTCAAATATCAACACCTTAAGCATTGTCACTGTGAGCACACGTGCCTGCTGATAGAGCACACAGCACCCATGTGCATCTTACTGAGTCTTTATATGGTGGTGCAAGAAAGATTAAGAAAGGTGCAATGGTTTATCATCTTGTGGTGTACAGTATAAAGTTCCTAGTGTTTAAAAGGACTCATGTACAGAATCCTGTACATTCATTCACACAATGATTTTCTTGAATTTTCTGACTATATATTTTCAGGTGTGGTTGGTTGATGGTTTGGCTGCGGGGAGCATCAAATATTTCTTAATGAAACAGAAATATTCCAAAATGATGTGTGAGATTAGAGGCTGGAGGCCAAAATCTACTTCCTCTTTCTTTATAGTATGTTTTATTTTTACTTTGGTTATTTAATGGAGGTGTGACTTAGGTCACGAGGGGTGAAGCCTTGTAAGAGGACAGTGTAAGTACAGTAGTTGCACAGTGAGGCCATCTTTACTTTGGGTGCACGCCACTGTAGATTGTGGCTGGTGACTAAGAACTTCTGTGCCACGCGCTAGTTCTGTACAGTAAACATTAGGCACAAATACGCACATTCAGGGTTCGGCTCATGAAACGAATTAGACAAACAGGGAAGCAGGCTGCTGCCTCTTCTCTGTTGACTTTCCCTGACCATCACTTTTCCCTTGCTGGCAGCAAAATAATTAAAATGGTGTAAAACACGTCCTTGTAATTCAACCATGAGTTTATTTGAGATTCATTTTACTGTATCCGGCAGTTTCCCGGCAAAGAATTGTCTGTAAAACACTCTATTCATCATCCTTGGTCCTTCTCTCTGATACCTGAAATGCTGCAGTGCACCTGACTATAAGGACCACATAAGTACCCCCTTAAATCTGAATTCCTATTGGTGCATAGTCCACGGTCTAGTTCACAGCAATGTTTGTATAGGCCAGGAGGAGATTCGATATCACATTTCCTGTTCAAGACAATACATGTGTTGTTTCTACAGCATCAACTTCAATCTCCTGTAATTATGCAATCTCCTTCCTTCTGAATCTGTAGGTCCTGTCCCTGATAAGACAAGACCCTCAACAACACAGTGTTGGCACTCAAATTGTTTAATATGCTGCACTGCCAGAAAGCCCTCATTAGTTTGTCAATCAGTGATGAGAATGTGAATGGGAATATTCCTTATTTTGTGCATCACTTCAGTGATCCACTCCATGCCAGGGAATGTGGAGGCCGACTGTAAACAGGAGACTGACGTAAAGTTCATTCATTTCAGAATATGAAATGCAGCATTTCGTTGGAAGTCACCGGAAAGAGGGGGATTGTTTTTAAACTGAAAAGAACTGTTAACAGTTGTCAGCAGTGATAATTGCCTCCTTATGTTTTTGCCCCTTATTGTGTGGGAGTTTTCCTGGCAGCAGCCTTATGTCAGCCTTATGCTGCTGAATGATATAAATAGGTGCACTATCCTCAAACTGTAATTTCCTCATGTGAAGTTAATTATGTAATTAATGTTAGCATCAGGTGATTCATCATCTAATCCACGATCATTTCAATATATAACCTTTACACTAGTTTTAGGGGCTCATAAAAGAACCTTCTCATGCCTGATTTGAATATAGTGAATGTGTTTGTTCAGTATATTGATTATCTTTATTAGAATCACAATGTGACAACCTAATTAGCTAACGAATGATAATGTGACCTTACTTCTAATATAACAATACTAAATGTGCTAGCTGCTCCCTGAGACCACTAACACAGCCGTAGTAGCCTACAGCTAATGGTGTGTAGTGACCTGGTGCTAGCACCGGGTCACTACATACCATTAGTGCTAGACCTGGTGCTAGCACCAGTTCACTACCATCAGGGTATTGCCTAACTCATTAGGATTCATCCTAAAACATGAATGTCTGTACAACATATCATGCCATGACACTTTTGAGTATGGAACAAAGTGGTGGACCAACAGTCAACTGACTTAGTTGCTAAAGCCATGCTGCTGGCATGGTCATAAGTCACTGGTCATTTTTAACCATAAAGACGTGGTATTGCTCCCAACTTATTTAAGGATTGGCCCAAAATATAAAAATACCACACCATGTGCATGAAGGTTTGAAAATACAGAGATTACCAGTCAGTAAACTCACCTGCTGTGGTGTTTGGCTCGAATAAAAACCTGCCTGACCGCAGCCTTTACCATTAGGCCTACTTGATGAAACTGATCCCGAGCGTGCTCCGAAAACTTCTCCATCAGACAAACATGCAAACATTTCCTGAGAATAAGTCTTGTTGCATGCGTCACCCTCGACACCACGCACTCCTTAAGCCCAAAAGAGTTTCCTTTAAATCATTTTCAGAAACCTCACCAGAGAAAACAAGGCGACCACATCAGCTGCCGTGGAAGTCCAGGGATCCCTCTGCTGTTATTTCTTCTCTCAAGGTCACAAGTGACTCACTGCTTTCACTGGCAAGACTTCCAACACTGGGCACAAGGTTCGCTGGAGCCCCTATCCTTTTTTCCTCCCGGTCTTGCTCTTTCTCTCTGCTACTGCTTCCCTTTCCCTCTTCGCACTTTCTCAGTGTGTTGCTCACAGGTCTTCGTTCAGTACACTCCTTCACCATGCCCTCTCTCGTCTTCTTCATTCATTCTAACCTTGCTCCTTCCATTCATCCACACCCTCTCCAGCTATCTTTGCCCCACGTTGATTTCAGCTACAGTTTCCTGTTGAGGCTTTTTTCATCAGTTAGTAAAATAAAGGCTTGTCCACTGTGATTTCCATCTGAGGGGCCCGGGCAGTGAGAGATATAAAATATCCTGAAACAAGAACTCTGAGGTGGACCGCAGGAAGGCAGAGAGGAGAATATGAGAAGGTCAAGAACCTTAACAAGGCAACATGGTTCTTCTGTGTCTGTACAACAACACAGATTAAAGTGGTGTGGCCTGGGTTTTTTGAAAACCTTTGCACTAAGGTCACCTTACAGTACCCCACTGACTTGCAGCAGAACTAAACTGACCTTAAATAGCACAGTGCAGAAGTTTTTTCAGATCATCCCTGTTTGCATGTCCAAACAGAGCCGTTGCATAGTTGCCATGAATATGAAACATCTAATTACTGCCAATATAGCCGATCACAACACACAGCTGTTGTCTTTAACTTGTATTTATGGGGATTTTGTCAGACAACATTGCAAAACGCTTATTTCATCAACTCCTTGCCAGATGCTGGACATGATACTGTTTTGTTGTTTACCAACTGAAACACACAGACTAAGAAGTGTTTCACAGACAGACAAATGTCTATGCAAAAACAACCTGAATTGCTTTCACACGTTCCACATGCTTTTTTTTTTTTTTTTAATGGATGTCAATGTAGTCTCAGAGTGCTCAAAAATATGAGGCACATACGACACCCTCTGTCCTTTAAACTCATAATATTGACAAAAAAAACACCCACAAAAACACACAGGAAAAACCTCCACCACAGGCTCAGGATGGGAAAGGCTCAGGCAGACTGACAGAGAGTTTCTTTGAATAGACAGACAATAGGTACAAGCAAACAGTAAAGAGTAAAAACATTAGGTTCAAATGGAGCATTGTACTGTACCTGATCAAGAAACAAATAAATGTCAACTAATGCATTTTCAAGATAAGTTTCCACAAGCATCATGAAAACAACAGAAATGTGATATCTGCATAAAAGAAATCTGCTCTGTAAAAGTCACCACCACATGCATGTCAGACATGTACATTTTGCCAAGGACTTAATGCAAATAAGGGTCTTTGCCACATCAGCATTTGCTGGTACTTGGTGGTCAAAACGCTCTCAGAACCAAATACAACCAGATTGGTCAAAGGACCAAGGAGAGGAGCGACAAACCTTTTTAAATTTTTAACTTTTGAACTACTGCCACAATAACGATCGTCCCACTGATATACGTTCCGCAATTTTTGCAATTGATAGTATCGCTACCTGTCGTCAGGATGTTTGGACCCTCTTGTCATGCTTTGCCTCTTTCTCTCTCTTTGAGGTTTACGTATTAAATGCACCTTATTTGCATGGGTAATGTTGAACAAATTCAAAAAGTTATCTCTGCGCCTTTCACCTTTGACTGTCTCAAGCCCCGCAACAGTTATCAGTTCCCTTTTCCAGTCATTCGTTTTTGAGATCTGTTATGGAAATGAGTGGGATTCAGATAGACGTGTTACTAATCAACACCCACACACATACACAGAGGCAATACAGTACATGCATTCACACTCCTGGCTACCATGCGAACAGACAACAATATACACTCACATACACAGAAGTTACCAAGGATCTGAACAATAATTGGCAATGACAATGATCTTATATTTGCCTATTGCATGCAAACAAGATGGCAAAAGTATCACAAAGGAATAACCTCAGCATCTTTGCAGCTGAATTCAAATCAAGAATTATTTATCGCACCTTACAATTGCTGTCACTAAACTGTGACCAATCCAAATCCATGTAATCAGTGGGGTACTGTGTTTAGTCTGAGGGGACTGAACTTAAATACACTTTCTGCTACTAAATTAGAAAGTAGCACAATTGTCAACTGGCCAAACCTACAATTTATGGATATGAGGTCAGCAAGGAGTTTTATTTTGATTTAAATGCCAGCCTGTGTGTGTGTGTGTGTGTGGAGTGGTCAGTTGCTTCAAGTTCAACTCGTAACACCCATTTGTGCCCTGCTCCTACGCTACAGACAACTAATACGTCAAAGAGGCTTATTACAATTTAATGTGTGTGTGTGTGTGTCTTGTGTGTGTGTGTGTGTGTGTGTGTGTGTGTGTGTGTGTGTGTATCTGCATGAGTGGGAGACATCCAGTTTCCATCCCACTATTGTTGTGGTCTTCCTTGACCTTGATACTGAAAAATATGTGCGTGTGTGTGTATTTCTCTGTTCTTTTGTGCGTGTTTGGTCATCCTGTGGTGAGCTGTGACCTCATCACTGAGATTTCCCTCGCAGACTAGATGGTGGGTGAGTGAGTCTTTTCTCCGATTACGTCGAGCCTTTGTGCTTCTACGTCAGCAGGTTGTGACATTTTGTCATGCCTCTGCCCTGGCTGGATGGTGAGCAGCTCCAAATGGAAAACTAGGTTTGTTTTAAGGACATTTGATGTCAGAGGTCTTGTATAAACATGACAGTGTGGGAGTGCTCTTTTGGTTTTACTGCGTGAGTTGTCTGGTATCTATTATGCGTTTTGACCTCTTTGTGGAAGTTCTTCTCCAGCCTGATGAAGGTACTTAAATCTCTTGGTACATAACTTTTTTAAAATATTTTTTGAAAGGCTTATAATTAAGATAAAAAAACAGACCAGTGGAGAGACAGAAGTCTGAGGTTTGAGCAAGTTTCAAAAATGAAATATCACTAGTACATGTTACTGGATTGGTGCGCTGATATATATCTATCATTGGACTTAAGTATGCATCAAATCAGAGTGTGTGTGTTTTTCTTTCAGAAAATGGAAAATTCTTTTGAATGAATTGTTTATACCCTGAGTGGTTTCGAATGCAAAGATTAAACAATTAGTTAAAAAAAAAAAACTGAATTGAAAAATCTGAGCTTTCCACCACAACTCTTTTTCCACAATAAATATATTTTTCCGTCTGGATCTGAAAAAAACAACAACTGTGTGTAACTGTGCAGTTTATTGACATATAGACATTACATTAAAAATAAACAAATGTCTTAGGTAAAACGTACAATCAAATAACGCAGACATGTTGCTACACTCAGTTTGATGATCACACTGAAACGTTCACAGTATGATTCAGTATCTAAAACATCTGGTTATGTTTCTCAGGGTTTTCTTAAACCTCCAGAGTATGATATTTAAAAAAAAGAGAATAAAACACTGTAGTGTATCAGGGGTTAGACTCTTCAATCAAAATGATTTTCCCCACATGAGTCCAGTGGACAACACAGCACTGTGGGACTTACCCTGGTTGAGGAACAGTGGAGACAGGGCAGCTTCCAGATGTGATTGTGTGTGACTGTGTTGATGTGTTCCTGCACAGTGTCGCTTGGTGCAGATTCCCTCAATGATCAATGGCTTATGAAAAATGGCAAAAGTGAAATCATTTGATTCGCTCCATAATTATAAAAGATGCAGCAGAAATATAAAAAAGAAACATCTGGAGTTTATGGACCAAACACCTGAAAATGCACTTTATGGAAATCACTCAAATATGTCGTCAGCACAATAAAAACTTATGAAACTCAGAGTACCTCAGCTTTCATCGAGGTCTGTGAACCACGAGGAAGGAGAAGTGTGATAGTTTGACTAGACTTTGGTGTTTGATGCTCGAAGCTCAAGACTAAACCAGTTCTCCTGTTCGCATGGACACTGTTGTCCGTCCACACTGACACAACATTTCCAAGTTCCCACTGAGCGTGTTCAAATAAGCAGAACCCATCCAATGAAGTGACTCTGACTGCTCCAAATAAACAGCTGTCAATCACTGTATTTATGTGCTGTCAAAGCAGGAGTCAAAATATTTATCCTGGAGGATATCCCTTTATCCCTTCTTCACACTGCCACTTTTTCTTACTTTGACACATGCAGACCGGCTGCCATATAAAAAACACTTGTTCACACTGTAGAACTTAAATATGGAAATAGTTACTTTGGACTTTCGACACTGTTTTATTCCACCGCAGTGCTTCAGTAGTCAGGAATATATCAAGCACCTAAGTTATTGGCTTTCTTTGCTCTATTTTTATCCATTATAAATAAACAAGTTTACACGAGACTTATGTTTTTTTCCCCTTCCTGTAAAATCGGGGGGGGGTGTTTGCATAGTTGAAAACGTAGACTTGACTCCATCAGTGAATCGGCATCATCACCTGACGCTCACTGGATGCTGTTTTCCAGACTCCGCGTTGTTTCCTTTCGGTGTCGCCCACGCCATTCACTACTTCGCGTAATCATCGCCAGCGACGCTCCTTCCGAGGATGCAGTTTAACAGTTTATTTTTAGGACTGAAGGGCGACGAAGAAACACAAGCAGACACAGTGAGAGGGCAGTGCACTAGGTGGGTGGGCGCAAGCTCTCTCTCTCTCTCCCTCTCTCCCTCTCTCTCTCTCTCTCTGTGAACTATAAGTACCGATATTTGATGGAGACTTCCATCACACCACAGTTGACTTTTACGCAGAGGAGATGAGCGCTCGGATAGTGAAATCCAACCCGGCCATGAAACTGATAGTGGTGAGTAACCATAGTATCTGTCTGCTGTTCGCTGACCTGATCTTGATCCGCAGGAGCGCAGGGACACTTAACTCCCTGAAGGACTCACACTTCACACACTTGAAGTTGTTTCTTTCGGAAGGATTATTCCCGAGACGTGGAATTTGATTTGCGCCACGCACTTGGGTCGGTTGGGTAGTTATGGGCAATCGCCTTAGTTCAGATGTACTCTCAGTAAAGAAGGAGAGAGAGAGGCAAAGTATTCGCTTGGCACGCATAGCATGCATCTGTGCAGGTAGTTTGGCATCACAGGTGCCAATAAAAGTAATGATAACGATCATCAGTGTGCAAATCTGTCAGCTGTCAGATTTGGCGTTGGTTTTCTTTCATAGACATGAATCAAAAAGCTTCAGACTATTAGAGTTCATGTACAGTTTTCTCACTCAGTACCTGTTTTACATGGCATGCACGTGTGACACAAAAATGAAATCTCACCACCATGTTAGGCTACATTATTTGTGTCATATTTGCATAACACAGGGATTTGTGAATGGGGGGAGTGGAGGGCAAAAGCAGCTAAAGCCAGCCTGAGAAGGCTGATGTGAATATGTGTGAGGCAGAGTGTGGACAACAGAACAGGAACACCTGTCATAATTAACCTGCAGATTTTTATCCTGTTTATGCTGAGACGTGTCAGCTTTGACCTTATGTGTTAGTTGTGTAGCTGTTGTGTGAGATGATATGATGTTGTTAAGCTGTCTGTGTCCAGCTTCTGTTGGTTTGTGTTAGAAATGTAAGCAAGTGTCGAATGCACTGTGTTTCATAGTGATAAATGATGGTGAGGTCTTTGAAAGGGGAAAATTCGGTCTTTTCAAATAAATTGTGTTTGGACTGGAGGTTGTTTGTCATTGATGAATAATGGAGCTGATGCTTTGCCCACCACCTGTTTGTTCACTCACCATCCACAAAACATATCAAATAAGATCTATGATTGAAATCAGTGAATGAAAGTTTGCTTTGGGTCACATTTCCTATGGCAAATTTAAAATGAATGAAACTTTACACTCTCAAAATAGAGACATGTGGTGTGCTGCCAGCAGATGGTGTTTACTGTGGGTCTGTCTTTACACTAATTTGCTGTACAACGCCTCTCAGGAGTTTTTTTAAATGTGTGCCCTGAGGCCATCAGCAGTTATTTCATTTGGCTTGTTTTGCATGTTGTGCTGTGTTGGGGCCTTTGCGGGTTTTGCATATGTTCATGCACAGATGTGTATCAGGGCAGAAAGCAGATCATATGTGATAGCTGCACAACACTAGAGCCACTATCTAGCCTCATGGCCAGCATGTGTTTGTCTGTGTGTGTGTGTGTGTGTGTGGGTGTGTGTGTGTGTGTATGTGTGTGTGTGTGTGTATGAAACAGAAACAGCTTTTGTGCTGTGCATGCGTAGTCACGTGTTGTTTTAAATAGGTGTAGAAAGCAGGAAGATATAGCTGTGTTGGCATGTACTTAATGTCACCATCTGTACAGACTAATTCTGATGTCTGTCGTCTCCAGTTGACCTAAAAAGAGGCAAATATTTTGTTGTTACGATTGTGTTCTGACGTAGTGCTCTTGTGTTTATCCTTCATTCAGTTAGTCAGACAGTTATTTGGCCCACCACACAAGCATCTATTTAGCCAAGTAGTGAGTCAGTCATCCAACTAGTCAGTCAGTCTCGACTGTCAACATTTAGCCAATAAGTCCATCTGCACAGCTCTGGATCTGCTGTGGCAAACCTTTGCGACTGTTTTTCATCATGTCAAACACCCTGTGACTGCAAGTGAGGTAGTAGTAAAGGGACACTCTGTAGTCTTGTGTCCAAAACATTGTTTTGGCTCGCCAGTCATGTGGAAAATCCACCTCATACACCTGTGTGCTCTTCCTCTGCATGCTCCTGAAAAAATGTGGTCTGCTGAAAACCTACATGATGTCATTGCATGTAATATAAACAGGACACTACTTATATTTTGTATGCATGCAAGTCTTTTTAGACTTAAATGCTTTGGTTTGGACTTAAGAAAAAGTATTTTATAGAGATCTGTTTCACTGGGGGAAAAGGGTATGAAGTAAGAGACATGTACCTCTTATCAGACTGTCTTTATCTTTATACCTCTTCTCCCTTACTCTCTGTTGTGGCCGTTGGCATGAGCCACGAACTTCCCCAAACTTAGCACCAGGTTCACACACAGATAGGCAAAGCTACAGGTAGGTCACTTACCCAAACAAATGCAACATGATTACTCTTTTTTCTTTCTTTCTTTTTCTTGTCTTTGCTTTTCTTTTTTTTTTTAAGACAAACGCTGGGTAAAGGGTGAGGAAGCAAGGGTACATACAGAGGGTGTGTAAAAGTACAGGATCAACATGTTTTAAACAAACAAGTACAAACGTTTATTCAGAAAGCAACGATTAACCTCTGGAAGCTACTTCCGCACACCTTACTTCCTCTTTTTCCATGTGGGCGCGGATGTGTGTGAATAAGAGACACAAAGGGCAGAAAGCGAGTAGGCAAAAGAGATACAACTGTGGTATTAGTGTCATGGCTGCATACAGGTTATGTTTGTTGTATCTTTCCATTGTATGAGTCATATTAAAAGCAGCATAACAGATGCCATGCAAATGTTTCTGGTAAACGTTTATCTGACACTAGATATGCAAGATCATGAGGGGAGTCTGATTTATTTTGCTTGAAATCTTTACAGACACAAAATATAAACCCTCCTGTTAAAATGTGTAAAGTATCCCAAATGAATGCAGTTTCTATTTATTCTTCATATCCATATCATACCAGTCCAAGTTATTGTGGTATATACAGTGGTGGTAAATGCACTTGATCATTTACTTATGAAAAAGTGTCCACACTCCATTGTAAAAATACACAAAAGTCCTGCTTTGTATTGAAGCAAAATGTACTTACAGGGATCAGGAAATAAGACTCAATACTGACACGACGGCCGTTGCGGGTAATTGTGTTTTGATTGACGAGATGCTGCTGATAAAATGTTCGTTTTCTTCTTTGTGGGACTTTTCAGTGGACTTTGTGTGGTGGTGGGTCGTTTGTTTACAACAGCAGCGTCCATTACTACTGCGCTTGTCTTCTTCCAGTATCCAAGTTGAAAGCCGTTGAGAACACGCAAACAGCGTCATCTGACGTCACGTCCGCAGAACTGCGCGGGAAATTCGGACTCTGAATTGCAATGCATTATGAGGTACACAGCCTGTTCAAGGCAATGGAGAGATACATGGGTGGGCTCATTCTTTTTGGTTTTGAACACTTCATCACCCATTAGCATCAAAAAAAAAACTTGCATGTTTAATTTTTCACAAATCCTGCCCTAAGTCCCTTTAAAGTTTCAAAACTAAAAGTAGTTGTTGTGCAGCAGAATGGCTCATGTGTAAATGCATAAAGTTTATAGATGTTTTTAAGTTTTGTTCAACAGTTCCCAGTCTGGGGGTTTGGGCCCCTGCAGGCAGTCACAAGATAAAGGATTTGGAGATGATTGACAGCATAACAAAGATGGAAAGTTAAACAGATATACTCATTTTAAACTATTTGCTTATTTTAAAATATTGGACAATGTTACTATCTTTAAACTTTAAACTTAAACCATCCTAAATATTTAAGGTGGAACTGCTAACAACAGCTATATAACTCTCATGCAACAAAAAGCCCCAGCTGGATGCTGCTTTTTTGTGACTAGTCACAAGCCAAACAGATTTTGAACTACTGTTTAATCTTACTCGATGCATTGTATTTTATCACATGTTTTTTCATTTTTTATCTTAATCTGAAAAACAACTTGTATTTAGCTGTCAAATCAGTGAAATGGGGTAAAAAGCATTTCCTCCTGAAGTCTAATGGAGCTCCATAAAATTGACTTCAGTCCAGTACTTGAGGACTGGACTCTACTCTTCGGACTCAAGTGACGCTGATAAAAACGTCTGGAAAATGTTTCTGCTTTAGGCATTAAGTCTGCAACCTATAATTCCCGGTTAATCAATTAATCATTTGGTTGATTAACTGTCAGGAATTAATGGACAAAAAGCCCACATGGAGACATTCACAGTTCTTTCTTTGTGCGACATCAGTCCCAAACCCAAAGTTAATTGAGTTTCATGTCTGAGAGAACAAGAAAGTATCACAGTTAAGATGCTTGAGGCAGACAACACATCCTGTTTTTCCACAGATTGATTAGGCAATTAATCAACACTATACCGCTAATTAACATGATATGTAGATTATACATGGGAAAACAGAAATGAAAAACTGCTTCTGCAAAGTCAGCTTCAGTTTCCAATATACTGGCAGACTGTCTGTGTTTAGTTAAATGACCATACAGTATAAAATGTTTTTAATTTCAGGCTCATGTTTCATGTTGTTCACACACAGGGATCATTAATCATTCTAGCAACAAATTCAAATTCAGAAGCACTTTTGGTTTGAGATAATGGGACAAGTGTGTGGAGTCAACACTGCTTGCACTATTGACATTGTTTTGAGTTATCAATAACTGTGTCATGATGGATGTTTTATTACAAGGCACCATGTCCCAGTCTTTGTGTCTGTATGAGTGAAAACAGACCATAGTCCATATTCATATGAACATGCGTGTGTGTGCGCGTGTGTGTGCGCACGCGCACACACACGTGCACACACATGCACTCACATATACAGTTGGAATCCCCCCTCAGACCACCTGCATTCGACAGTTAACTGAAGCCATGTGCCTGGTGGATAAGCTGGTGTAGTGCGGTGTGGTCCCTTTGTGCCATGGCTCTTCTCCTCATGCCATGAATTTAAAGCTGACCCCAGGCAAGCCAGACTCTGATTCTCCTCTGTCTTTGAATTTCACTGTACTGCACATTCACCGTAACCCAGAGCCTTATATTAACGCTGTCTGCGGGAAGTTAGTTAAATACTCTGGCCAGTTTCAGCTGGATGCATTTTTCAAAACTTCCACTGCCAAATACAAGCAGGGACATATTGACTATTTCAAAATATAATTGCAATTCACTGAATTACATCCAGTTGTTTTTTACTTTTACTGTTTTTTGCCCTAAATGATTGTGATATTTTTCTTGTATCACATAAGAACAAATCAAACGATATTTCTCAAAAATAAGACCCTGACATAATACACTGTCAAGATGCCTACCCTGTGTTTTTATTTAGTATAAACCTATATATATATTCAATGTGTTTTCACAGATGTGTAAAATGAATATGCACATGACCAACCACTGTCTGTACATGCTGCTCTCAGTTCATATGGAAAGCACATTGGATCATTTTTAAGGTTATTTTGTAAGGTGTCTGATCTGTGCATGGCTATTGGTATGGCTGTTGAAGCTGTCATTACTGCACATGTGCATTATTATACAATTTACTGGACATACAAAAAAAAACAAAAAAAACTCCCAAAGTCTTACAAACCCTGTCCACCCAAAAAGGACTGGCATCTATTTTAGGATTTATTGCAGTTGAAACGATATCAAAATGTAATGCTGGTCTGACTATGTTTCCACAGATCAACTCACGCGGTTAAAGAAAAGGCCAGTGCGCTGACTGGATATCTCACTGTGTCTTGTGTGTGTTGTCTATTGTGGGAAGCATAATCCATCTACCCCAAATCTAGCATGGCCTTGTGTATCGTCACACTCACAGACGGGAGTACATTTGTGTGGTTGTTTGTTGGTTGAGGATACCATCTGTTAAATAACACAAGTTCTTTTTTAAAGTTTTTCCACCGCATAAACTCAAATTGTCCCTCAACTTGGTTCAAATGGTTCAAATTTACTGGCATAGTTGACATAAGCAAAGTGTATCAGATTAAGATGTGGATTATTCGTCCAATGTAAATACTTAGTGTTTTTATTTGAACCATTATTCATGTGGGAAATGATGAATGAGTGGCAGCTTCAGCTTCACATCCTGCCCTCATCAGTTACAATCATTTACGTAACAGCTGCTCAGGGGAATCTTCACAGCAGTTTGCTCAGGGAAGGTAAGACCGTACCATTACCTTCGTCTGCTCCCCTCAGCTGGCTGTTCTCCACGTAGGATATGCCTCTTGCTGAGCCTCACTCTGATGATGCTAACAGTATAATTATGGCTGTCAGTGGCCCCTAGCTGCTGTGTAATTTGGGTTTCCAGTGGTCGTCCATGATGTCGTCAGATGGCGGCTTCTGAGGCGACAAGGAGGGTGAAAAGTTCAATATCTCTTTTAGCTGCTGATACGTAAACTCTCACACACCACAGGGTATCTTCCTAATTAGTTAAAAAGTTGACGTTTTCCCTCATCCTTTGGAGCAGAGAGCTACTGTTAGGCCTGGTTGAGAAAACTGAGGTTCTGTCTAAATGATGACGTGACCAGGTAACAATTGAATTATTGTTGAGAAATGAAACATTTTCCAGGTTTCTCAGTGGAAAGATTTTATTTGCATGTCAAATCATTTTAGATCTAAAATCTAGCTTGACTTGCATTTGACTCATTCACCCAGTGTGGACTGCATATCCGACATTATTCAAGTAAAAGCCACTGGAAATGGCTCATGTCTGCTGAATATCCTCCTCAAAGCGAGGTGTAGAATTTAGAAGTTAATTGATTCCAGACTACAGTGGTATTTCAGTGTGAGCTCACATGCTCCACCACTGATGACCTCTGTTTTTTTTTTATCATTATTAGTATTATTTTAGCTGTATGCTACATTTACTTTTTTGAACGACTAATGGTGCTTGAAATCAGAAAATAGAAGCCAATGAGAAGCAACAAAAGTCACAGTGGATATGTAATATAATGTGTTTTTAATCATTTGAAATGGATTTCTCACATCTGTTTTTAAAGATTTGAGCATGCATGTGTGCTTTGTGCTTTGATTCTTTTAATACTTACATTACTGTTACTTATTCTTTTCTTTACTATATATAGTCTGCACTGTATGAAGGGTTTGAAAGTCAGTACAAACCTGACCCTTACCACATGTGTGCAGGCTCATGGGCTCTGATGACAGAGGAGGATCCAGTTCAGCCAGTAAACTCATCCCGACTCGAACTAAAAACCCAGGTGACCCTCTGTTGGACCGTCAGTGCACTCCACCCTTCTGATGTTTCTGAATTGATTGGATGTGGTCTCAGGGCTTAATATTGTGTGCATGCACCTCTTAATTTGAAGAACGAGACTATGATTATGGGTTTGATTCCCGTTGGGGCCACCCATGCTACAAACAAACACATGCAGTCAGGGTACTGCACGGCAAGTGGCGGCACCCTGAAAGCCTTCCACCAAATGTTGTGCTCAGAGGTCGATAGGTTTTGCCGGGAAAACCACTGTGCTCGCCAGGCTGTTTGAAGCCTGGGTTTCTATTATGGTGTGTGAAACCCATTCATCTATTTTTACTGTTCTTCTCAATGACCTCTACTGCCTACATGTTTTTTTTTTCTTTTTCATGTTTTGCATCAGATGTACTATACATAAACAGGGATGTACAGTATATACAGTGTAATAAATCACAAAGGGAGAATACAAAATACAGTTACACATCTACATGAACAGCAGATGAGATCAATGTGGCAGATGGTAAAGACGGAGCCATACAAACACACGTGCAATTTTTATGGAGAGATTTCTATGACAAGATATTTTGTAATAATGAATTGAAGATGCACAACTTCACATGCACATTTATAAACACACACGCGCGCGCGGACACACACACACACGCACCCACATGGAAAATAACAATCTTTTTCAATATTTTATTCTTTCATTTCACACACTCAAACACATACTAAAGTGTTTTGTGGTTACAAGTTATATACTTAAAGGTAAATGGGATGAGGACAAATACACACACGTAGGTAGGAGGTCAATGGTGTATTATGTGTTCTGGTGGTGAATGGGGAAAGCCCAGTAACCTCCAACAGCTCTTTATGAACAGCAGCCAGGAGAGGAGACCACAGAACACACAGACCAACACTGAGGAAGACAGTAATTGGAAATGAACAGTGACATATACGTGCACACACGCACACGCACACACGCATACAGTGCTGCATTCACCCCTGCATGAGCGCACTCTTACGTGCACATGCATGATTGTGCCTGTTTTGTAGTTAGTTGTTTGTTCTATGGATTTGTTTGTTTTTGAAGATGCACACACACAGATGGTGGAAAGCAGAAAACCACAAGCACACACACACACACAATGAGAGGACGGCCTATTGTTAGTTTGTCCAAGCAGTGAGGATGTATCCTGGCCAACGGGAAAGTCCACAGAGCCAATGGCTGAGGGCCTTCAGGGTGGAAGGAGCCTGTTGTGTGACATCTGGTCTGCATGTGGCCTCGACCAGCTGCATGGCTGCATGTCAAACATGTGCACCAACTGATATCTTAGATTTTAGGTTTGGCCAAAGTTTCTGCTCAGGCGATGATACATGGGCTTGTTTTTGAGGAAATAGCTACATATGTCCATCTTAGAGGCTTGCCAGCAGCCACCCACTGTACTGTGTGTCCATATAGATGGGTCGCTTTTTGGGGGGGGGGGGGGGTGATATATGGGTGTGGTGTGCTGTTGCCCCAGGGCGTCGTTAAACTGTTGTAGATCACCCTGAAATCACGTCAGATGCTTTTCAGCTACAAAGCAGCGTATCTTACGGAGCTGCTGACATGAGTAGATCACTGGTGAGGTCAGAGAACACAGGGCTGCACAATTAATGTCTACAATCCTGTGTCATAAGCTATTAAATTTTAATTTAATATGAGCAGAATACTGGCATGGCTGAAACATCTGAATTTGTTTAAAAGCTTTGGAAAGCCGTTAAAATGTCAGAAAAAGATGCCAAAAGTGCAAGAAAATAAATCTGAAACCCTAATCTAATAGTCTGGATAAAAAGGTAATGATTATCATTTGAGGCAACGTAAACGGTCGGCAAATCTACAAAGATTAAAACGTAATGTCATTAGGTTGGCCCTGTGTGTTCTGCGTGTAATCTATGTCTACGAATCTGCTGCTGAGTTTCTCCCCTGACTCCCTGAACCCCACTCTGTAAAGCAGAGGAAATCACTTTAGCGCCGCGTGTCCACCAGGAGCTTCAACTTTACAGCACTGACCTTTCTTTCAACTCTCACTTACTGGAAGCTTTGGGTTGGCAAGTGCTCCAAAATATAAAAATATCTGAAACTTAAGCCAAAGAGGATCTGTGCACGAGACGGGTTTTTATTAGAGATTTCTGTCACTGCCGTTGAATCAGTGCTACTTTTTCTCTCTTGCAGCTCTTCACAGCCTCTCTCTCCTGGGCCTTCCAGCAGCAGGCTGTACCGCCAAAGTACCAGTACCGTGACCCTGTGACATCTGACCTCCTCCTGTGCGACCAGTGCCCCCCTGGCACAGCCGTGAAGCAACACTGCACCGCCGACACCCCCACAGAGTGTCAGCCCTGTCCCGAGAGGCATTTTGCTGAGAACTGGCACTGGGGAGATACGTGCCAATACTGCACCTCGGTATGTATGATGTCAAAATGTTTTCAAGACATCTTAATATTAAATTCTTCCGTTTTCATCTTGAATTATTCCCCAAGCTGCTTCTTTTCATCCATGCACATTTAGTTGTGTGACTCAGTGTAGTTGACATGAGAAGTTTTTTTTAAATCTCCTTTGTGTATCTACTCACTTGAATGAATCAGCCAAATCTGAACTTGCAGCACATCATGGTCAGGAACTAAAGTTAATGTTTTCATCCTTCAGCTTGTCCTTTATGCCACTTCTCTGTGGTTCCTCTGGTGTATTTTCCTTAGATGTATGACCATACTGTTTGTTTACATTTTGGCACAGCATCTTTCATTTTTTGAAACCAGTGTTTCCACTTCAGTTGTTGTTACTAAAAGTAAAGTCTGAATGTGCCCATTGTGGTAGTGTGATCTTCCCCCAGAGTTTACTTGTTTTCCTCTTTGCCACTCTGGATAAATTATGTAATATGACCACTATTGTTAAGTCCTCTTTGAGGTGTTTTTATCTTTTAGCACG
The DNA here is from genome assembly GCA_021432705.1 of Caranx ignobilis. NCBI lineage: Eukaryota > Metazoa > Chordata > Actinopteri > Carangiformes > Carangidae > Caranx > Caranx ignobilis. The sequence continues at coordinate 1,973,339 of MU270012.1, read as the reverse complement.
CCCTATATCATTTTTAAAGATACTACAGGATCTCATTGGCAGCTGCTGGCTCAAACCCTTGGGGGAGGACAGAAGGAATACCAACAGCATCATGTTATTTTACACTGGGTTCTTTTATTGTATGAGCCTACCTATCACTTCCTAACCAGTTTAGCAGTTTATCAAAATGTTTTATAAACAACACATTCTCTTTTTAACCTTTGTTTACTTCAAGTAACTACTGTAGTCTTTAATATATTTTGATCTACCTAAAAACCAGAGGGATGGAGGGGGCAACCACCGCGTTTATGTCAATTTTAATAATGTGCTCCCTTGTATGTTCTTCAGTAAATGTAGCAGCACCCACTAGTGTCAATAGGCCTGAAGTGACTGACAGTGCCTCTGTGTGTTTGTTGTCGCTAGGTGTGCAAAGAAAAGCAGTTAGTACGGCAGAGCTGTAACAGCACCCATGACCAGCTGTGTGAGTGTGCTCCAGGTTTCCACCTAGTGGTTGAGTTCTGCATCACACACAGTGTCTGCCCTCCAGGCTACGGGGTGACAGCTTTAGGTAAGTTATTATGTAAAGTCGCTTTTTATGGCACAGTGCTTTTATTTTGCATAGAATATCTACAATATGATGGTCAAGACACTTGGGGTTATTTTGTGGGTTTTCTATCCATCTGGTCAGCATATAAATTAGATTTCCATCAGAAAACCAATGAATAACATAATAGTAGGTATTTGTATTTCACCGGTGAAAATTAGGAATTCAGCCACAGACTTAACTGCCTTAGTTCAATTGAGTTCAGCTCTTTAATGGGAGGAAAGTGCAGTCCTTGCAAATGATTATGGGAATACATGTGGATCTGTGAGTATGAGCGTGACCATGTGTACACATCTATGTATGGCTCAGTATGCACTGTATACATCTCAAGCATTTTAGTAGAAACCCAAAGTTGTTTACTTGGTCTTTCCTTTAATCTTCTCTGTCTGCTTCGCTCTTCCACTCTCTCAAATCAGTTCCAAATACGCTGGACTAGTTTGTCTGGAAGGAACCATTATGGTGCCACTGCAAAGACACACATCAGTTAGAGATCACTCTGTCACATTAAACTGTCCCGTCCCTTCTGTCATGGAAGCTTGTCTGTCTCTTTCGCCATCCACTGATTCTCTGGATTAGATGTGTTCCAGATGCAGGACATCCTTTTCCCAAATTTGATTCTGACTCTGGCACTCTCTCTGTCTCACACATGCACACACGCACACAAAAACACATGCATACATGCACACACACACACACACACACACTTGCACATCAATCCCCTTACCCTGACCTTCTAACTTTAACCATCATAACCAAATGCTGAATGCTTAAAACTAAGTTTTAACTCTTAAGCAACCATTTAAACTTTGATGCTTCAGCATTTTGGTCCTCACAAAGCTGTCAGAGTGTGTATACTGCATGTTCGAGTCTTAAAGAAGCACACTACATGAGTATTGCTCAAGTCCACCAAAACTGACCACAGTTTTAATAGGAATTTCTCTATTCTGTGATTTCCACTTCCACAAAATGATGTAACTCATTGCTTCATTTGCAATAGTACCTTGTCAGAAGTGATTTAGAGTACGGGAAATGATTAAATGAAAGGTAAATTACATTAAATGAGCTCAAAATGGGTTTTGGTCGAGAAACACAAGGAAAAGTCCTGAGGAGCATTTCCTAAAAATAATCAATAATGTGAAGATGATGTAACAATTTGCGCAGATAACTGGGAGTTTAGCTTCATAAGTGGCTGTGGAAATAAGTCATCACCCGCTCATTGTTATCGTATGGAAACAGACCACTTAATATTTTCCAATAACTCCTTTAATATATTAACTGTGAAATGACTATACAACTTCTACTGCTGTTACGTCTGTTTGCTGAATACTTCTGCTTCTTTTTCTGTGTTATCACACACTGTGATGATAACACAGGAGACTGAGTTCATCTGTGTGTATTGTGTGTCAAATGAATGAATGATTTGCTTTTGCGTCCAGGCCTCACTTCCTCTGGGTTCTGCATTTACGTGGCTTAATCTTCGATTTTGATTGAGACTCGGGGGGGATTTATTTCACTTAAGGAAGTTGACTAATTCATGTTCTTCTTTATTGGGATTTGGGGTTTTTGTTGGAGGTGACCACAATGTCTTTTTACAATAAATGATGCATTACGCATTTTACTTGAGAAAATGCTTTCACTCTATGTCCTGCAGCAGTTGTCTGAGTAAAAAAAAAAGTCCATAATTATAAAAATCTTTTGGAGATGTACAGTGTAGGTGTTTGATTATGATATTATATGTCCGTTTAAAAGATAGCAGTTAAAAGGGATAATCACTCTACTGTCTCCGAGCATTAGCTACTTTAAAATCAGCAAGAGAAAATAACTTGAACTGCAAAGTGGTTTATCACTTGTTCCCTTTCCCTTTCATTATGGATGTTTCACAGCATAATTAAAGAGGAAATGTTAAACACGCAGATTGCTTTGTCTCAATAAATAGCATTACCTTTCCCCTATATACCTGAAGCTGGTTCCTCTTAGATTTCTCTGGAACCAGGTTTAAGCCGAACCATCTCAAATCGACTGTCCTTGTAGTCATTGTGGAATAATCTTAAATAAATCTTAATAAGATTTCAGATAGCAGCAAACCATTCTGACTGCTGTTGTTTGAGTCCTAACAAACACTATGACACACTTCAGTGGAATTACAGTGGAAAAACGTAATAAGCTGATTATAAAATAAAATTGCCCTGAAACTTGTGAAGAACTTTATTCATGGTCCAATTATAAACAAACAAAATCTATTTTGACTTACAACACACTAATCTTTGTATTGTTCTTGTCCGTATTGAAAACATTATTCAAATACTCAAAGAGACTCTCAGAGCAGCTCAATCAGGACCCAGACCTTAATCCAGTGTAATGCTGTGACCAGGAGAGAGCCACAAACTCTTCACACATCGTAAGATCATACCTGAGCTGAAAGGTGGTCCAAAATTCCTCCTGAGCATTGTGCAGCTACTGGAAGAACTTGTTTGTGATTTCTGTTGCCAAAGGAGGTTTACAGAGAGTTCATTAGCACTGTGAATGTTTAGTATGTGTGTTCAGTAAAAAGACAATAAAACGATTATAACTGTTTGTTTGATATTAGCTTAGAGACATAATCATTTATGACTCAAATGAGCCACATATTATGACTAGTTAATGCAGAAAACCAGGTCATTCCGAAAGGTTCTTTCCACATCTGCGTCTGTTGTGATATCGACGTCAGCATCAGTCTAATACATCTAATACAGTGTTAGCTGCTTATTAAGCCAGGCACAACCAAGGATGTCATTATCATGCTGGATAACTGACCTGATATTCCTCACAGATTTTCTCCAGCATGCGTCACTAGTGATTGTGGGCAACATAAAGACAGGCTGGTGCTGAATTTTAACATTCCAGTGAACATAATCTGATATTTCTACTGGAATCACAGCATGAAGTGGCACCACACTTCTCATGACTTCATCTTATCCCTGAGAGCCAACTCTGCACAGATGAAACAACACATTTCACTAGATGCTGGTTGAGTTTCTGACCCCTGTGGCACTGAAACTGCTCAAAGATGACACACCGTTCATCTACAATTAAAATCTAATGGAGCTACAGACATCAGCAGTTCAGGGGATTCCCCTTCTTGAAGCTGAAGGACTTATTATGTAATGCCATGAGCTGTGGTTAGACCTTTAAACCACAGGATGTTAGAAAACCCAGAACTCAACAACACATGCCTCTTCATGACTCCAGTCCTTGATCGACTGATTTGTCTGTTTCTAGTTTTAACTCTGTCCCTTCTTGGATTTTTAGGAGCTCTAAGTAATATATCTGTGTGTTAGGAAACTGAGTTCACTGAGCAGTAGCAATTAAGTAGTCTACGACAAGTATATGAAGTGTGCGACAGACAATATTGATTATTTGTGTGCTTATTTTCTTGACTGATTCCCAAGTAGCTTTAATGTCATTATAGAGTTTGAGTTGTCCAAATCCAAAATTAATATTTTCTAAATCTTTTTATATTTTGATTTTTTTTTTTCTAACAACATAACTCTGATTGAGGTTGAAAACCTGTTTTGACCTGATCAAACCTGGTCAAAATTTTTAAAATTAATTAATTCAGACTTAATATAATTTTTTTATGGAAATGCAATACTTTTTCTGCACCCCTCTAAATGCACCCTGGATGTATTATTTTTGAAAAAATATAGCTTTTAATACACATTCTTCATATTCAACCTCAATTTTGATGTTATTATCTCTTTTAGATAAGAAAGATAGACAACACAAAAATAATGCTACATGAAGATACATGGATACCAGATTCATCAAGTTATTATCAAATTTACTGTTTTATAAGATGAAGAAACAAGGCAATTCACCACAGCTGAGATGCTGATTTCTTATCATTTTTTTTTTTTATAAGAAAACATAACAAAATAGTTATAAGAGAACTTTTGTCGATATAATTGAACTAACTGATAGATTGATGACAATTCTACCCAACTGCAGCCAATTTAGTTTAATATAATATACCCCTTTTTATGAAGACAGTAGCGCTAGCACCACTGCCTTAAATTAAATCTTCAGCTATTTCTTATGATGGTAAATTGCTGATTTGCTGACTTTACACAGACGGGGGAAATTCTGAGAAAAAAAAGCGAGAGAGAGACTGATGCCAGCATATGAAACCATATTGCATGTGCGCTTACACAGCCCCAGGGCTATACTTTACATGCTTTGTCATCAGTGGTGCAGGAAACATGCAGTTTGCACTTTGCTGTATGCATATCAGCCGGCGGTTTCATACATTAGAGCTAAATGGTGAAATGTTTTCAAGAAAGAGCGCATTGTGCCCTGATAGCGGGAAATTAGGCGAAGGTTACATCTGATACAATCAGAGCTCATCCTCCCACAAATCTTTCACTTCTACACTTCAGCAATAAGAATAAAAATGAGGATGTGACCCACTGCATATCGTCATGCATGCCACAAGTCATGTACCAAAAGCTGTCATGGTTTACTGTAAAGGTGTCATAGCAACTGCTGAACAAGATGAAATAGGTCACAACATTATCTAGTAATGCTAAAATACACACATGAGCTAGTAAAGATATGTCGTGAAGGCTAGGACAGTAAATGTGTCTCTGTGTTTGTTTCCTAAAATGAATTCATGAATTATATTAATAGTACTGTATTACTTACATATGTTACAAATATTAGAATGTGATAAAAAAAATTACAGATTTTCCTCCTTTAATTCAATTAGAATTAATAGTTTGTTTTCATACTTTCCAATACATTTATATATATATATATATATATATATATATATATATATATATATATATATATATATATGTGTGTGTGTGTGTGCATGTGTGTGTGTGTGTGTGTTTTCTTTAAAAATCTGGCAAATGACATTTGACATGTTTGAAGTGTCATGCGGCAATAGTAATAGTACTTCTACTTAGTAGAAACTAAGGAAGTTGTATGTAGTGAGTAAGACTAGAGTGAGTCATTTGTAGAATCATACAGTCATCTATCTTCATGATGGCTTGTCACATGTCATTGTGGTTGGAGTTCTTGGAATCACATCTTCATTTTCTGTGCTTAACTGTGTACATTGTATTCACACAGAAAAATGCTGAGACTTGTAAGATGAAATAAGATTGTAAATATCCGAAAAATGCGTACGACTGACTGTTTTTCTCACTGTTTAGAATATGAAACAAAATTTTTAACTGTTTTTTAGAGGCTGCACATGTAAATTGTGGTATACTGCACAATGACAGTTAGGTAGATCATTATTTTTATTGTTGTTGTTGTTGTTTTCAATCATATTTTTGTTCAAAAAATCAATATACCAATATAGTGTGTGTGTCTCTTCCAGGTACACCAGTGAGTGATACTGTTTGTGAGCCTTGTCCTGCTGGTTATTTCTCCACTGGCGGCTCCTCCACTGAACTGTGTCAGCCCCACACAAACTGCTCTGATTTGGGCCTGAAGACACTGAGATGGGGCACGTCCACTTCAGACAGCTCCTGTCAGGACAAGACGCCAACACTGGAGTGCTCCCAGCATCACACTCTGTGCCACACTGGTGAGAGCACAACACACTGCAGCAATGACCTAATCTTTAATAGCGATTGTATGGAAGGTTTTTGAACAAAAGCAGGCTGGAATCAGGATAGGGATCATTTGTCCAGTGTGTACACAACACACACTCACACATGTGATTATGATTTTGAGTAAACCTCAATTGTCAACAATTTGAAATCAACCAGGACTGAATTATTTCAGACTAGTGGTCATTTTCATTCCTGAATGCAGGGAATTTCCTCGGTCAGGTTTGTTGTCCAGATTCCATTCTTTTCCAAATTCTTGCGTGCCTGAAAACCAAACACAAAAGAAAAAAGCCAGAGTAAAGGGTTGAATGGGGTGTTTGAAGCATTATTGTCATAATGACCCATGATGGATCAATTACTTGTTTAACTGTCACATCCTCAAGCTGCAATAACAGAGAAAACTGAGTCAAGCTAAAATGAGATGAGAGACTTTGTTACTCAGACTTGAACTATGACAGATGCTGACAATTAACTCACAAGGAGACGCTTCAGATATGACTGTGAATTTCTCAGTGTCAACCCTGTGGGAGGGTGATGCTTCATTTCCACTCTCATTCACAAATCCTGTGAACTACACAACCACAGACTGCCTGCAGCAAATCATGGGAGAGTTGGGATTCCCAAAGCTACATGATTTCACTGTAACCACCAGGATGTCTATGTCAATTACAGACCAAACCACGTTTACAACATCCAGACATCAGAGAAACAAGATTAATATCCTCCTCATATTAAGCTCAGTGATGCTGCAACAACCTCGGTTTCACTTAACATTTTTTGTTTCATATTTACTGGCATCTTTCTTGTTCTTGTAAATCAATCAGAGAATATTTTCACATGCAAGCAGGTATGGCTGATTTCAAAAAATGAAAAAAGAAAAAAGGAGAGAAAATGCTGCGCTTGACAAAAATACTTTTACCTTATAAGGGAGGCTCAGGGGACCTGGGCTTGCTGAACTGTAGGCGTATGTTTGGTGAAACCCAGCATGATAGGCGTTTCATGACAGATCTTTTCAAATCAGTTCACTTCAGTGTTCCTGCAGCTCTAGGTGTAGAGGAACATTGGCAGGCTCAGTTTGCTTTGGCTGGTCATGCTTACTGTTGTAGTGGTTCTGTGCTGTCAATGGGGAACAGAAAGAGAGGAAATCCCTGTTTCTGTTGTGGTCACATTACAAGGCGTACGCATGCAAACACATATAAACAAACACAGACATGTAACAACAGGCTGATGGCACTTCCAAATCATGTAAACGAAATCTAGACTAAACACCCACAAAATGGCCATTGGTTCCATTTACATGAAACTACTTATAATTTTTCTTATAATATATAATCTATCTTCAAATTTCATTTGCTGGAATAAACTGGAAGGTCAACTCAGGTCAGAGGACATGAGTGAGACATTGGCACCTTTGCAGTCACAGTTGTAGAAGTGTCATTACATGAGTGAAGTGACTCAGTACTGTCACTTACACAACAATATCTATTTAAAGTCTTCATTTCATTAGTATTATCATACGCTATTGTAAGCTGCTACGTCATGGCAGAAGTAAAACTGTTGGAGCACGGGGACCTGAGCCAACCAGGGGTGCATGTCATTGCTAGCGTTTTCTATGGAAAAAGTTGTCAGATGTCCAACAGCACTATCTGTTTCAGCTTCCCTTTCTCGCACAATGTGCATCAACATTTTTTGGATGTTGCAATAATGAAGAAATTTAAAACCCTGTTTTTAAAGATGTGACCCTGTGTGAGGAGGCGGTCTTTCAAAACCTAGCCTCACTACGACTGTCCTCGGTGCCCATGGAGCGACTGTTGGAGAGTCTTCCAGGACGGAGGGTGGATCGTAAGAGCCTGGAGAGGCTGAAAAAGGCATGCTCTCCTCAGCAGCAGGTCCTCCATCTGCTGCGACTGTGGAGGGAGCAGAACAAAGACCAGGACAAACTTTATGGCATCATACAAGGTGTAAATAAAATCTGGACTTTTTAAAATTGAGATACTTCTCATTTCAATCTTAACTGTATATTAATATTTCTGTGTGTCCATCCAGGTGTGAACCACTGTGAGAGGAAGGTCTCCCGCTGCAACGGCCTGAGGAACCTGACCCTGGATGACCTCCTGAAGGTCACCAACAGCCTGCCAGGGGAGAGAGTAAAGCAGGAGGACGTCCAGGCTGTGGTCTCTACGTGCCTGCCCAGACAGTACATCCTGGAGCTACTTCACCTCTGGAAGACAGCAAACTATGACCTGGATCTAGCCAAAGGTCTTTCTCACAGTCTGAGGGTGCTCCGCGGCCAGGGGGCACCGCGCTATCTGCTGAAAGGCCTGAAGAAGATCAGCCGCATCATAGGAGCCACATCCACACACAAGATGTATGAGAAGATGTTTGTCAATATGATTCAGGATGAGGTGTGTTTCAAGGCTCACAAGCCATTAAATGAATGAGGAAATAAGAGGGACAATAGAAAACACAAAAAGATGCAGTGAATGGGGGGATAAATGTATGTGAAAGAGTAACAGACATGGGTCACATGATAATGTCAGGTCTTTAGATATCAGTGAATGATATCAAGATATGCACATGGAGCCTATTGAGGTATTTTGTCATAAAGGCAAGAGTAGAAGATAAATTCTTCTCCCTGTCTCTGATTTTCTTTGCCAAAATAATGTTTTGATTATGTGAGGGAGGGTGGGGGGTTGAGGCGCTCACCCGGAGTGTACAGCATCTGTCTGCAGTAATGAATCTAATAAGCCTTAAAATAAAGAAAAAACACTATCACACATCTGTGTACTCCAGGCAGACCAAAATCAAAAGTTGAAAAAAAAAAAAAAAAAAAAAAAAAAGTTTCCTGGAACCTTTTTGACTGGAGTCTGTGAAAAAAGAAAAACTATTTAAGATGTAAATAGCACACTATTTTATGGAAGATGGGCTGGCAGATGTTGTGTTTTATTATTGTTGCTTTCTCGCTGTTTGAGAGGAAGGATTTGGTTTCATAATGAAATACATGTATTTTCTACAGTTTCCTTTGTTTGTTGGTTTGCTCTGGACTGCTGGCAAGTAAAGCTCATCTGATTATGTTTTTTTTATAAGTTGTCAGCTTTATGAATGTACAAAGGAGTGCAATTGTTTTCTATTTAAAAATAATAATTTTACTTTCTGAATATGTAAAGGCTTGTTTTTATTACTTCATCAGAAATACTGGATTCCAAATGCTGCAAGTTCATGAGGTGATATTTGTTTTTATATTTTGTTCTATTACTTTTATATTATTATAAGTGTATTATCTTTATTGTATATATGCTTGACTTGTTCTCTTTAAGCTTGTGTAACTTGTGAACATTCATGTCTGATTAAAATCAGTTTGTAAAAATGCATTGTCTTCATAAATAACTGGCAGAGAGATGAATCATTGACTTTGGTCTTTTCTGAACTTAACAGGTTTAATTTTCTTCTAAGATCCTGTTTTTGTCTTTTACTGTTGTAGACAATATCAGCTAATAGGATTCTTTACTTTACCACCGACCACTGCTCTTCCACTTTCATGTGTCACCACTTTGTAATTCGAAAGGACACATCTGAACAAGTTATTGATGTGTCAGCTGTTAGTCAAATTAGTGTCCTCCTCTTACGGTGATTGGGATCCACTGACCTGTGGATCTGAGTCAAACGTTTGACTCATCACACATGTCACGTGTACTGTATGCAGCTCACAGGCTGATTGAATGGGATACAGCCTTGGGCTACAGGCAGAGATGGCTAACAGGTGGTTGCTATGGAGATGTGTTGTGCATTCTCAAAACACTGAGATGTATTCAAAATGTTTTATTTGTATTGTGTAATAGAATAAAATGACATCCATTATGTTGTTCAAAGTGACCCACGAGATAAATTAAATTATATAAATATGAACATTTCATAACTAAACATGGGTGTACTAAACACCAAGTCCAAGTATACACAATCCATTAAACATTCAACTAAATATCTGTTTCATATTAGGGCTGGGCGTCATGGATAGAAATCTGCAGAGAAATGTCAGAAAATGAGGAAGTTTAAATTGAGGAAGGATAAATAAATATGTGAAACTCAGAGAGGTCCTTGAAGAAAACCTTTTGCGGAGTGCCCACATCCACCTAAGATGAGACTGCAGCGATCGGCCAGCAGGACAACGTCCCCACAGAATGCATCCAAGACAGTGCTGGAAAACCTGCAAGACAAGTCTGTGACTGAGCTTGAGTGATCCAGCTGCAGCACTTCAACCTTAAAGAGACATATGTGAGGATGTGCAACTCACAGAAACTTCCCATATATGCTGGCCAGAGCTTGAGAGGATCATGCCACCCAGGAGATCTACCCCAAGATCCTGCCTCTACCCAGGTACAGTAAGCAAAGCTTGTATGGACTAACACAAAAAGTCTTGATTCTTTATTTGTCTTTGCCTTTTTTATGTGGAATTCGCAAATATTTCAGAAACCATAATTTGGCTTTTTATTGACCAACTGGAAAAATGTACATTTGGAAGCCACTGTATTGTAATTAAGAATAGTTTTGTTAATTTCAAAGTTATGGGCAGCTGCTTTCAGTTAAAAATGAATGAAACTAAACACAATAATATCAAGTTTCAATGTTTTGTATTTGTATTGGTTGCAAAATCCATTGCTTAGACAACAATATCAGACAATATGTCTATGAATTATAAACACACCCTGAGATGACGAATGTTGAACGTTTGCACATTCTGTGGAAAGAGGAGGAAAGGATTCACATGTAGACACTTGTTTGACTCATTGCTGATTTTAAAAGAATTCATCCCATTTTGCTAAAACAGCACCCTGTCATTATACGCATATCACTGAGTGACTCACTGCCTTCTTTTTTTTTTTTTTTAAGAAAAGGGTGACTTATACTGACACAACCACTTCAAGAGGAAATCAGCAAATTTTATATTTATGGGGTTTTCCTCAAATATCAATCATTGCAAGCTGACATGTAAATGTCAATAATGAGACCGTCTATGGAAATTTTACAGTGTCCTTTTCGAGCGGTTGTGCAAAAACAGATATTTTACAAGATCTTCATCAAATGGTTTCACAACCTCTTCGACCTGAGCTCTAATGCATGCCTGTGGTCCTATCGATTCAAATGCATTTCATTCCGTGCTTGAGCCAGACAACTGATTTTTTTTTTCTGTTTTTTGTACAAGGTTTTCATCTAGACAATCTAAACATGGGCAAAGAAAAATGCTCAGTCACACCAAAGCACATGATGTGGGAATGTAAACAACCTCATCCCCCAACTCATACCGTGCCAATGCTGATGATTTCAGGTTTATTTATTGAAGTCTTTCCCTTTACTTGTCAGGAGAGAGCAAGAGGATGACGTTGCAACAACCACAACTACAATTTGCATACAGTATTAGACTTAAGAGGAAATGGCTGACTGACCAGTATAGTTGATTATAAATTATACGTTAACCGTTTCCTTTGTTGCTGAATCACATGTAGCCATAAACCTATTACTTCTTAGAAACTTCTGGTCAACACTATTTAATTGTCTGGTTGAAACTTCTCTTGTGGATGTAGAACCTGGAAATGATTTGACCTTTCACAAACTATAAAAAAAAAATAAAGCTACACAATATTATTCAAAACCACACACCCACACAAAAGAACATTTCCTGTATGAGCAGTAAGTATAAAAATGAACCTCAACCCACTGTCAAACCCTCATTGACAGAAGTGACAACATGCACGTCATCAGCATGGTGAGTGTGATCTGTGAAAATGTACTCTGTTTAAAACCCAGCTAGGACAGAGACAGATGTGATGATTAGTGATGCTTTACTTACAGTTTGGTTTAAAAATGTCAAGATGTTGTCAACTATTTCTGTAAATTCTTAAGGGAGTTTATAACAAGAATAATAACAAGCAATAGTTTAAGAATCAGTGCCTTTTTATTTTGTTTGATATGAATTCAGTGGGAAATCTGTCTTTAACAGGTTATTTGGCTACACGTGAAAACTGAAATGTGGAAAAAATGACATATTTGTATTTTATAATAGTTAACAGTAATATGGTAGTTATAATCTAATATCATACAATATCATAATGAAAGAGTTGTGTGAATAGTGGCAAATATGTCAAATCCTGCCTGCCTTGGGGAGCCAACAATGATTGACAGCCATCACAGAGATCTGGGCAATAAATAGCCCATTTTCCAGTACATTACTGTCATTTAGCCAAAAAAAAAAGCGTGTAACTGCCTGATGTCAGATAATCTGGTCCAGCTGAGAATATGATGAGACAGCAGGAAACTGAAAATGATCACCTGAGCTACATGATAACATGTTGCTGCAGACTACCTGAAACAGCACAGCTGTTGTGGTATCTAATGGAGGCCTTAGTGGATGCGTATTGGACTGGTGCTATAGCAACCAATAATACTTGCAGGAACAGTAACCATCTCCTCCTCCGCTCCCCAGCTCCTCTTACCGTTCCTGCTCCTGTTCTGGGGTTCCCTGGCCGAAGTCGTTCCCACATTTGAGTACCGAGACCCGCACACCGGAGAAGATCTCACCTGTGAGAAGTGTCCACCAGGCACTCACATGACTGCTTACTGCACCGCCACCACGCAAACCCAGTGCGCGCCGTGCAAGGACCACCACTTCACCGAGCTGTACAACTACCTGCCCAGGTGTCTGTATTGTAACAACTTCTGTACTGAAAATCAGGAAGTGGAAACGGAGTGCTCGGCGGTCAGAAACAGGGTCTGCCGTTGCAAAGAAGGCTTTTACTGGGTCAACGACTTCTGTGTCAGACACTCAGAGTGCGAGCCTGGACAAGGTGTCCTAACAAAAGGTATGTGTCCGAGCAAACACAATGACTAATCTCTTGTCTCGCCAGATTCTACGTTCTGATTTTGCGTGATCGGTTACATTTCAGCAGAATGCATACCATCAGTGGTCTCTTACCTCCTTTTGATGTAGAGCTGGTTACGCAGTGCATAGAAACTGTGCTGAAATACGCAAGGTCACTTGTGCTCTTTTCAGCCGCGCCTTAAAAACGTGTAATGACATCAAATGCATCGCTGTGTTGTTTCAGGTACACGGCGAACGGACACTGTTTGTGAAACATGTCCTGACGGCTTCTTCTCCAACTTATCCTCTGCGCTGGTACCGTGCGTAAAACACCGGGAGTGCCCAAGTGGACAGATTGCGCTCCTCCCCGACTCAGTTTACCAGGACACGGTCTGTGGGACCTGTGAGGATCTTGCCAAAGGAGGTATGTGCTAAACTTCGTTATTTCGTTATTTTAAGTCAGTGAAGAAAAGAAAAACTGAGTTTCAAACTTAACTTTGTGTCTCAGGTGACGCGCTCAGGACCTTCCTCTCTGGAGTCTTCGGTATGCAAAAGATGCGTGTGGCAAAAATGAAGAAATTTGTCACCAGGTGAACCTGCACTTCTTTTTCAAGCCTTTTTTTTCGACTTTTCCTTTCACATCTTAATTCAGTACTAAATAACACCTACTTTACAATCATCTCCTTGGAACAGGTACATTGAGAAGTCAGTGCTGAGACAGAGAGGCCCTCTCCTGCATGAAATCAGAGCCTGGCTGGCGGAGGCTCCAGAGGAGCAGCTGAGGAAACTGCCACAGATGCTGAAGGTTTCACAGCTCAGCTCCTTGGCTGAAAAACTGGAGAAGAGCATCCTGGAGATAAACCAGAGGAGCCCAGGCTGTAACTTTGACCTGTGAGCGACTCTATGAGACTGATTAGTCAATGGTAGGAGTATGATCTACCTCTCTATGAGAGAGAGAGAGAGAGAGAGAGAGAGAGAGAGAGAGAGAGAAGTTACAATGTCATATGGCAGCAATTAGTTTTGGAATATTTGCCCATTGAAAAAAAAGTTATTTATCAGCTTTTTCATTTGTGTATTTAATAGAATTATGTTTAAAATACATTATATTTGTACTACTGCTTAAAAACCTCATGTGATGGAGACACACATGCAGCTTGACTTTCTCTTGATGGCAGACATCAATGGTTCCAGATGAGCGTAACAAAATCCTTATAAACCCACAATCCACCCACCTCATTCAGTTTTGTTACAGGAGAAAAATAGGAGTCCAAATTTGTGTCCAAATCGCCAGAGAGAAAACTGTGTAATTTTACCACATCACCACAAGGTGTCGCCGTCTTACCTCTGTAAGTCTACATGCACTGTGAGATTAAAATGTTTTGAATCAGGAATGTTGTTGTCAGTTTTCAAAATGGCCTAATGTAGCAAGTAACTGCATCTTGTCTGTCACTGACCGAGTTACCATGTGACTGTTAGACCAGATCGTGGTCCTGGTACTATTTCTCCATTAAAGCAATTTGGAATAAAGAGCAAGATTTAAATGTGTTTTATTTTACATGTATCCAGAGCTTCAGTTGAATCTGTCTGTTGTCAGTGCAAAAAAACAACAAACATGTTATTAATCAGTTCAATCAGACTGTTGAGCATGCTAAAGAAAATACACATATACCTTTAAAATAGTTTTAACAAACAAAAACTGTTCTTATATCCAAGACTCATTTGTGTGCTATTCACTGCAGTGTGTTTATGAGGTGTTTTGACAGTGTTATAGTTATACAGTATATAGGCCTATTATTATTATATAGTTTCTTATCTTGTTTTTCTTTTAATGGGCCTGTGTCCATTGAATACATCTTTTTCTGCACATAAAAACCCCACCTGCTAGCCTATAGTTATCAAAAGCCAGTATTGCTTGCTATATTATCCCTAAAACATGATGAAATTATGGAGCCCACAGAAGTTGCTGGGCAGGCCTGTACACCACATTCACCTGTAGTACATTACAAATCTGGGGCCTGACCACTGTGATGCCCCCTCCAGGACCACTAGGGGTCCCTGCCTCCCTGTTTGGCCACCACTGGCAGCCTGCTCATTAATTTTGGGCTGACACGATCACCACCGCCCCCTCCTGCCACGCCACACCAGCCCCGGCATCGCATCGTCTCCCAGGCTGTCGCATCACCGAGCGGGGAGGGGCCCCGGTTCTCCGCTATTGGCTGGTACAGTGTTACCGTCAGCTTTACGGTAGGGCCACGGCCAGAGAGGATGTAGCCTGCGTGAACGGTGGTCTTTTCATCTCGCTGAAGCGCAGACTCTGCGGGCTTTCACCATGATTTTAAGAGGACTTTAGCGGGATTTTCTTTTGCTTATTCCCCCACCAGACATTCACCGAAGCTGGTTAAACCGAAAAGAGATGCGCCCAGTTAAACGCGGATACATTGTCCGGGCTACGCGAGGGGAGGAGAGGAGCATGTAACCGGGAGAAACGCACCGGCGGCGGCGGCGGCACCACCTGACACTTCTCCCTCTCTTAACTCAGTGTTTGAGGCTTCTCGATGCGTTGAGTGAACTCTGGTCGTTGCTTTGGCTTTTATCTCCAGCAAAATGAGCGAGGAAGTGTCAGAGGTCCCCAAAGAGCTTCTGGGTAAGAGCAGACACGGATCATTTGTAGCCATGTGTTCAGACTGGAACAATCACTGATAACTGCCTCTAACATTATTCCTCTCAGGAGCTCACAGGCTGCAAGTGCTGCATGCTGTTCACAAGTTTTGCAGGAACCTCATTGTAGCCCATCCATACAATATGTTGTGTTCTTGTAATACAGCAAGCCATGTGCTGGGGCACAATGGTAGTGTTATTGTCTTAGGGATATCACTAATATCCAACCCTTATCCCCATACGCCCAGTTTTATTGTGATAATTAGTATCCTTGTTATTGGAGGAGCAAATCACAGTCATATTTCCCTAAATGCAGACATCTTCAATGAGACTGTAAAAGGTTGAGCTGCAGTAAAGCCTGTAGCTGTGTTCATGCATTGCTGCTGTTATTAATCGAGGTGCATTGAATATAATGTGCACAGCAGAAGCCTTCATTAAAGACAAATAGTTCTGATGTGAGTGGTCAGCCCTGTCATCCACCAGCACATAACTTACGGGATTAATCCCCCCCTCCTTAGTCAGCATTGGCCCACCCTCCAAGTCTCTGCCTTGGAGTTTGAACATGTCTGGTAGCCTCACCAGCCTGGTCCTGTTGGCTGAAGTCTGGCATGTATCTCTTGACTTCTTGTATTTGAACTGATCGTGGACAAAGCTTACAGTCCTGCAGGCTGTTTGGCTGAAGCTCAGGGTCTCTTTGTTTGGCAGTGTAGCTCAGTTTTTGACACCTCGGTGCAATGTTGAACTAGAACAAGCAGCACTTTCCTCTTCATCTCTCACATAAAAACTTGCATCTTCCTTCAATTCCATGTTTCTTTCCTTGTAAGAGTTATAAAGACGGTGCATACAGGAGAGAAGACTCGGAAAATGTTGCTAGGTCACAGAGTCACTTGACCAGACATGCATTTACTCACTGAGTCACTGAATTTTTCTGCCATTTTGGTCCATCAAAGTATCTGTGGGTCTTTTATATCCCTGCAGACTCATACAGCTCTCATGTGTTGGTTTCTGTGTTATCCAGCCTGTTGTTTGAGTTTCTGTTGCAGTTTGGAGTATGTCAGGTTGACATGGAAATTTCACCCTCTTGAAATCAGAATATCATGCTTAAAGACCTCTTTACATTCAGTCGTCCCTTTTTAAGCAGCTTTGTGGTGTTTAAAATCATGTTACATCATGTGCTGCACATTTTCTATCGGCTTGTTCCAGTTCTTCATTTAAGCTACACAGTATTGGCACACTGATATGGTTAAAATGTGCTGTGCATTATGCAGTCTGACGTGTTTGGTCTCATTAGACATTCTGGGATGTGAATTTAAAATGACTATCCCACTGCTGAAGCTGTTTTTAGGCAAGCGTGGTAAGACCTTCTGTCTTCCACCTGAGTATTCTGTCCTCTGAAGAGTATTTTGGATGTCCACATCTTTTCTATGGCTTTCTAAAGACAATCTAGGTCCAAGGAGCTCAGTGGTAGAGTTTTGCAGTCTTCAGCTCATGATGAGACACAAAATATATTTTTCCAACAATAGGAAGACCTTTTATAAGACCAGAAATACAGATTTTTCTCTGGTGGCTCAGATTCCAAGTAGGCGTTAAGTGAGCAAGCGTTCCATCTTCATCCTCCGTCTGAGAATTTCCCTGTCTCTAGCTGACTCACGTACCCAACACTGCACACTTAACCTATGTAATCTGGTTTGGCATGATCCTATTGTCATGTGGTGTTGTTGGGATGCGTATATAACCAGCCATTGTCTATCATTCACTGGTGCTGGTGATTCACCATCAGGCAGTAAACAAACAGACAAACAAAAGCATTTACGTACCAGATTTTCATGAACATTGAAGTGCGCACATTCAGATGTTGTGCTGCTAAAAAGATATTTCACTGTAAAAAAATATATATCTGAGAAACATTTTCCATTAGGTAACAAGACAAAGACAGAGTTGATTTGATTTTCCCTAATGGTCAACTAGTTTGCATGTGTGTGAGATGAATTAACGTTAAAGAGACCTTTGAGGAAAAGAGTGTCAGACAGAGGAAGAACACAATCGATACTGCTGACAGTTCAGTTATCACTATGATGCTGCAAGTTCTTGTCATTGAGCCCTGACTTGCTCAGAATAACAAATGAAGGAGATGTAGTTAAACGCAAACACCTCAAATGTTTCTTTCAGTCTTTATTCTTCATTCCTCTTTTTCAGTGCATACACACCAAGAAGTACTGTAAAGATCGATGAGGCGACATGCTAAGGGGTCAAGTACTTATGTATTGTTAACAGGACACAATAACAAAACAGACCGAAGCAGTTCCCACATTTCCTGTGATTTATAATGATTCATTTTATCTCAGTGGTTAAATATTTACCTCATTTGACCTCTTTCATTTTATGACAAATCATGACTCGGGAGTTGTTTGTGATCAAACACCTTCAAGATGTCTGCCACATAATCCCCCTGTGGAATGAAATCTAATGTCCAGGCTGTGACGCCCTCAACATACAAATCTCCATAACAGGGGAAGTGACTTTATGGGCTTGTGAATTGTTTGTTAAAACTTTTACAAGCCCATAGGTCTCCCATGTCCCAGCCCTAGTCATGAGTCCCCAGTGAAATGCAACCTTGCGTGACCCTGTGCACACACCTCAGCTACCCAGTAGGAACCACAGAGCAGCTGGCTAGTAAAACATTAATGTGTGATGAAATTCTGTCAGGAACTGTGTCTGTGCTTGGTCCTGGATGGAAAAAAGTTCCTGTCAGAATCTCATTTATAACTTTTCCACTCATTTGTTCACCCAGGCTCATTAAAACACATCCATTTTGTGCAGAGTCCCACTGCAGACGTCACTGTAACTTATCTATCTGGACTAGAGTTTTAAAAATCCCACAGTAGAAAATGCTGGACATTTTCAGTGGAGTGTCCTCAGCAAAGCTCCGGGGTGGCAGATGAACAATTTTAGACTTTGCCTAATTATTAGTTTCACTTTGATCTGATGATGGTGGTTGGAGGAAGCCTCTGGGTGAGGATACATGCATGCCAGCACAGATGTACACGCACAGAATATCTCTCTGTCTCAACCACTTGTGCATACACACAGACTGTATCAGTTGCTGTGTGCTG
Source organism: Caranx ignobilis (assembly GCA_021432705.1). Classification (NCBI taxonomy): domain Eukaryota; kingdom Metazoa; phylum Chordata; class Actinopteri; order Carangiformes; family Carangidae; genus Caranx; species Caranx ignobilis. Next base: position 1,954,529 of record MU270012.1, on the reverse strand, counting down.
GGTGAATGAGAGGCGTGGAGCGGTGGCTGACCCAGTTCTGCTCTCTAAGCCAGTTTCTGTGGGTGTGAACAATCAATCTGAACAGGAGCACACACACTAAGGATAATGCTCATTATGGTATATTTGAGTATATATACTTAAGATTTGAGTCCAATTGTATTTTATTGATTGATCTTTGGATTATTTTAATTTGATTGCTTAGTAATGATAAAGTAAAGTGAATACGAAGCAGATATGTTTATAATGTTCATCATCATAGTTAACCGTGTTGCCAACATGCCAACATTTACTAGTTTGCAGAACTGAGGCTAATGGAATCCATTTTCATTATAATTTCTGGCTATCCATCCATTAGTTGCTGACATGTTTTCCCCAAATGTCACCTCATAGTGGCACAATAGGAAGTCAGGGAATCACCAAAGTCTGTAGGATTCATCCTCAGGAGACAATGCATTTGTCTACAAAATACCTTTGGGATGCATTCAATAGTTGTTGTTGAGATATTTTAGTTCAGACCAAAGCGGTGGAACAACAGACCAAGCAATTGAACAGCATTACACTCCATCCTGCTAGATTGGCCAGAAACATCCATCAAAGGCTCCCACAGCCTACGATGACATTTTCAAATGATGTGTTTTTTTTTTCCTGAGTAACAGTCCAAAACTCAAAATATTTTTGATGTGCAACAAAGAAATGCACCAGCTCTCATTTCAGAAGCTGGACCCAGCAAATCTCTGGCATTTTTGCCTGATAAACGATCAGAATTGTTGTTGACTAATACAATGTTGAGCCAAGAGTGTTAGCACTATTACAGATAAATATTTATGCAATGACATGTGCATGGGATTTTTCAGTTTACTTCTGCCTCCGACTGTGGAACTCTGTGTATTTGTTGTCGGCGTTACTGGTGACAGTTTCTCTTCTAATCGCTCAGAAGAGAGACTCCTGATGTGCAAATTAAATGGAGAATACAGGAAAGATCTTTCCTCCTGTGGCGTGTTACAAATGGGCTTGATAAAAAAATTTTTTATAAAATATGTTGTTTCTAATCAGCAGATATGGGGTATTAGTCCCTCTGAGGCAAAGGGGCAATGATCTGTGCTCTGCTCAAGATGTCAAAATCACACTTGACTTGAGCTTTTGATTTGGATTCGATCTGTGTTAAGAGAGTGGGAAAGAGCCATGAGAGGAAAAATCTTTTTTGTAATGTATTGTGAATTACTTTGTCTTTGTGTCACTTGAATTTTTTTTTTCTAATTAAACCACTGTCAAAAATCATTTTCAGTTCAATGCACAAATCCACATTGAATCTCATAGATAAATTTAAATCTCTCCTCATTTGATCGTCTCCTCTTTTCTCTCTGTAGAGAGCGTGAGGGATGCACTGGGGAGGAAGGTGAAGCTGTCGCTGAGGAAGAGAGTCAAACTAGAGATCAAAGGAGACAAGACGGAGAACAGAGTCTTGGTGAGTCAACTTGTGCTGCTTTCAAGCTACTTCTTCATTAAAGGGAGTAAAATCATTCTCTTTCTTTCCCTCACGCTTTTTCTCTGCTTCTGAAATGTGCGGTTCTCACTTAAAAATGTCAAACCTTCACCATTTGTGGGCGTCCATTTCACCGCTCTGTGGCAATATCCAAAAAATAAACTTAGAAACAGTGCTGCAGTACTGGGAATATTTCAAAACAGTTTCCCGAACGCATCATTATTTACACTGGTGTAAGTGGGATTGGCATCATCTTTCCTGCAGAGAGATTTCCTCTAACACTTGAATCTTTGCTCATTCATGAGACAGTTTTGTAAATGATTGCCAGTATGCTTGCCAAAGATTTCAACAATCTTGTGTAAATTGCACAAGGAAGTGTTGCAGAAGATCTGAAGGATTAATGAACACATCACTCTTTGATGAATCATACTCAGTTGTGGACATGGATTTAGTAACTTCCACAGTTGGCTGCAACTTTTGCACACTTTCTTTTGAGCTTCTCTCTGTTGGCAAATTTGCACCATTAAAAAACTCTGCCGTAATTAGCTATTAGCAGATCATGATTGCAGTGTACCTCAGGGGATGTGCATGTGGCTATCACTGTAATACTGTAGATAAAGTAAATATGTGATGAATCTCAGGCAGGTTGTTTAGAGAGAAGGAGCATCTTCTTATCTGATTTTTGAAAGTTGATTAATGTATAATATTCACATGATGGAAAATAAGATGGAAAGAGATCATCTTCAGAAAATGCAAACTACATATTTGTATTATGGCTGCATTTTTAGATTTGAATGAGTAATGGCTACTAGAACGAATAAGATTTTCAAGCACACTGCAGCAAGTGCAATTGGAAGGGTTTTAATACTTAATACTTTCATACTGTATGCTGTATTCTGCCTAAACTGACATGGCTGCTGCTGCAGCCCACACAGTTTGAAAACCTCTGGTTCAAGTTGTCGTTTTCAAAGGTCTTAGCCACAGTGAACAATAATAGCCCCAGCTAAAGTTAAACACCCTGACTCAGGGCTGAGGTAATTCATTCATCATGTCACACCTCTGACTGTGTACCCACATCAGGCCTCAGCCAGTCTATTGGACAGGTAGAAATAGCAACTCAGACCATTAACTTTTGCCAGTGGAGCCAGTAAGCCCACAGAACGCTAAATAATTAATACCTGGTAGATCATTAAACATGAATATTGGATCTTTCTGGGCTTAAAAAGGCAAAGAAGTTGAGATTAGAACAGTTCCCTCAGTAAATCAGTGTCAGAGTAGGGTCTATAAAGTTGGTGATTGTATCAGAAGGCTTTCAGTTGCTGTGACCAATGTTTAATATGTGTGGCTTTGGGTGGAAATGGCCGGAGCCTTTTAGTTATACAACTCTCAGTGGAATGAGAAGCTTTTAGTGGTGCAGCTCTGTGTGGACTCAACAAAGAAGTTCAGAAGTTTAAAAGCTTTGTGAAGAACACCAGAGGAGGTTTGCCGTGCCTAGCATGTGTTATTGACACACATTAACTGAACTAACAGCCAGATCCCCTGGGCATGAGGATGCTTATATTATCATTATTATTTTTAAAAAACTTGAACATCCATACACTTGTAGTTACTGCGGGAACTTAAATGACACAGGAGCCATCTGGGGACACAGGCAGAGAAATGAAGAGATTCACTATTACATCTCCTGCTCTTGCTAAATGATCTGGGACCACGCTGTGGTGGAAGCAGCGGGAGGGAAGGGGGAGTTTCTCTGATGGGAAATTGCACTTGTCAGTTTATGTAATTTTATCATTAATGGGAGACACATCAGTACCTCTGAAATCATGACCCAACAGTGTTTTATCAGCAAGGAATATGGGCATGGAGTATGAGATCTAAGGCCAAATTCATTTAAAGCTCTATATTTGGGGATTTTTTTCCATAGAGACTTCTCCAGTGTTCTAGTTTATTTCATTATAATGTAATAAAGCATTCGTTTTGAAGGGATTAGATTCATTTTTTCCCTTGGAACCAGTGTCAAATCTGTCCAATTCAAATTTTTGAACAAAATAGCAAAAAACTATTATTTTACAATCTAGTCCCATTCAGTGAAGTTCTCAGTTTGAGGCTGACTCTTTGGCGTGTGACTATGACAGCAATGTCAGCATGTGGGAGGTGGAGACAGAGGCTAGTAGTGCTCCAACACACGTACACTAAACAATGTAAAGAAGTGGGAGTCGGTGCTGGGAAGTGAGGAATTCCAGTGGAGTGGTTCTGGTATTTCATCCAGACGCAGAGCATGAGAATGACTCTGTGAGTTTGTATCAACGCTCTGCTTGACCAGACTGAACAAATAAACCAGTGTTTGTAGCACTGCAGAGAACCCGACCCAGAGGAACTGGTTATGGAGGAAGTGGCTCAGAGGGAAAACAAACATGTCATGGAATTTCAGCCCGTGAGTGTCGTAGTATCTCTAATGTCAGACGTGATGAAAGAGCAGTGGATTTACGGGTCGCCTTGAGATCAGATGTTGTAATCAAATTAAATCTTGATTGAAACACCATCTTCAGAAGCGTACACATGATGCAGCAAAACATTAACACCCCACTGGGATACAAACTGACAGCAGCCTCACTTTATTTTATTTTCATAACAGAACAATGAGAATTAAACAGTATATACCAAACACATCTGACCTTAAAAAACAAGATTAGTGGATTTGGGAACAGAATAAGCGTGAAATAACCACAGTAAACAAAATTCAAATAACACACAAAATAAAATGAATAAATACTACAAACAGAGGTGTTACAAGAATGTGATTATGCACTGTGAAATCACAGCTGAGTGTGTCAGTGAGTCAGAAGGTGTAATGTAGTAAAAGTGGGTGCTTGTACATGTTTGTGGAGAGAGTGAGACAAGGAGGGCGGGCAGATGGTGTCGGATCTTTTTAGCAGCTGAAAGCAGTATCAGCAGTCTGTCAGACGCTCGTCCACTTTGTAGTGTCTGTGTGACTAAGCAGAGGAAAAGCGGCGACTTGACTGATTAATTCTGTGGCATGCTCAACTTTGGGTGTGATATGTAAACATTGAACCTCAGACAGTATTTCTGTGTCAAACATATTGAAGGTATCTCTACAAAGTACCACTGAGCACACTGCCACTGGTTTTTTGCTCCATCAGAGATTCTTTTGTTTTACCAGTCCAGACCCATGAAATCTTACAGCAGTAAAAACTGCTCTAAAGTCGTATTTATCAGACGTGTAAACATGGAGGTAGTCAGGAATAGGTCATATTAACTTTCATGTCAAGTCTGACATAGTGTTGTGCCCCATGAGGGTGTATGTTGTATGAATTCACTGTATAATCAGTTGTAACTATATAATGAATAGTAAGCATCTGCCAGTGTTAAACTTCTAGCTGTCTGATGCATAAGCTGTGTGAGAATATATCCTTCTCAGTGTTGTATTCCCAAGTATAAATCGCCTCAAATATCAAACACAAAGGCTATCTATCTTCACTGAGACTTACAATCCACATCTGAATGTTTTTTGTTGACATTTATTGATCATTCCCTGTCAGCCTCCTGCAGGCACCTACACTACAGAGCTAGATTTACCTCAGACAGTGCAGGACATCTATCTTCAGTAGAAAGTAAACAGATAATGAAGGGAGAAATATGGTTATTTCAGCTATCAATTCACCAGGCTGTCAAATACGCACAAGGCTTTCCCCCCTTTTTCCCGCCGAGCTTCACTCAGAGTGGGAGTGGAGCACTACAGTGCCCCGGGCGTCTCTTAAGCACACTAAAGCCTGATAGATACAGTCATCTCCCTCCTTTGAAGACGGAAGGATGAAGGAGGTAAAGATAATAACATCAGTCCATCAAACACACCCCGGGGAAGAGGAGAGTGGAATGGAGGGAGGATGGGACAGAGAGGGAGAGTAAAATGGGCAATGAGACAGTCTGTACAGGACAGAGGGCACAGAGGCAACAAGGAAAAACAGAAGAATCATCAAGAACTACAGCTGTGAGCTGTGAAACTCTCACAGTGTGTGACAGACAGAGGCTATCAGTCACTTTGGTCCAGGCTGAAATATCTAAACAACTTTTGGCTGAATTGCCCCAAACCACAGGATAGAGTTTCATGGACCCCAGAGAGTGAATCTTAATGAATCTTTTCTTCACTCACAGGGGTTGAATTTTTAGCTGTTTATCTCAACAACAAATGGGATGAATCCCATTGGCTTTGGCAATCCTAGGGATTTGGCCTTAGTTGACCTGATCTCTAAGTGTGAATTTTAAATGGTTAGAATCAGTCAATATTTGGTTATATTCAACATTTGTGAAGTTGTGACCGTATACATGCATATCTAATAACATCTCCATTGGCTGCGCCTGTTCATCCTGTTTAGACATATTAAATAAATGTTAGCAGACAAACATGCCAAACTAAGAGAGCAAACATGATACACATTGTGTCTGCTAAACATCACAAAGTTGAAGGGAAAAAAAAAAGTTGAATGTGATCCAGATTTTGCAAACTGTACAAATGGAAACTGTCTTGTCTGGTGACAGGGTTTGAACAGCAGTAGCGTTTTCAGTCTGACTGAGCCAGTATGAAAGCAGAACAGCTTGACTCCCATGATTCTCTGAGACCTAGAGAGTGTAGTCCTCTCTGATGTCCTGCCATTAGTAACTCATTGATAAACCCTTGGCTGCCACCGACAACTACAATACTGGAGGGGCGGTGTACAGTACAGGCCAACTTCCTCTTGACCTCCTGCTGTAGATAAATGAAAGTGTATGTGTGTTTGTCTTAGCCAGAGACTGTCATCCATAGTTAACTGCTTTATCTCACTGTTTGTCTAGCATGTGGCAGTGAAAGATGACACAGTGTGAAACAAAGCGGCTGTGCAACAAAACCATTAGAAGCCGATTTTAATCTTATTGCACTGTCACATGACTTCACAACTTACTACACAATGAAAGTACAGATATGATCTGTTTTGCAGGTATTTTGTGTCACATAAAATTGTGGCCTGTAGGATTTCTAGTATCTGATACAGCTTTGTGGTTTGTAATGGAAAAAACAGAAAGTGTGGCTGTCTCACAGGATGTGATGGGAACCATGCAGCCAGTAAGAAACTAAAGAATCCTGAAGCCTTCCTTCAACAGTTCCACAAATATTTTACAAATTTCTATCATTCATTTCTTTTTTTGACAAGAACAATATATCTGCTGCCGCTGGTCCTCAGTCACTTAATAGAAAATGCTGTTTTACTGCCCCCTCCCTCAACTTGTCTTCCTTTCGTTCCTCTGTCATTCCTTTAAACCTAGAGGTCTGTCATTAGGGACACTGAGAAAATAGTGGTGACGAAACTCTGTGCTCCCAGACCAGATGATCACCTGTAATGCTCTCCCTTGGGAACCTGCAGTCCTCCACTATTTATCGTTAGAGTACCTAAAAAGTCTTGCTTTAAAGCTGCAGAGGAAGTATCAGCCACACTTCAAATTCCTTATAATAATAGACTGTGTAGGCATCCTGTCCTTGCTCTCAGCTCCTGATGTTTTTGTGTCTCCTCTCTGTTCAGTAGTTGTGAGTATACTGCTACTTTTTACATTTTACAACATTTTTAGCTGTGGTCAGTCACTTGGCTTTATATTGTCCTGTGATCACAAATACTCTACAATAAGAGTAGGTGCCAGAATATAGTCATGTGAGCCATAGGGTAGGTATGTTGATAATTGATAATGCAAAATATTCCACAATAATGTTAAATGACATACAACATAAAACAATAGTAGCACCATAGATAATATTATTCTTATTGATGTGGGATATTTGTGTCGTTTATCTAGGCTATTGCAGTACATTTAAAACCTGATACAATGCATGGTTGTGTTTTCTTGTGTACAATGAGAGACCGTATCATTACTGTTTCAGCTGGGTGCACTGTACCATAAAGAGCAGTCAGTTTGTCTCCCTGTTGTTGTATCAGCCAATTCAGTGCATCATGATGCAGAGATGTAGTATTCCTTTTCTCTTCTGTTATTCTGCTACAAGTGCTTCAGTTGGTGTTTGTGTGTAGAGAATCCAGGTCACTTCCCAGCAAAATAAATCTGTTTCTAGTTTTGCTTTAGTTTTTGTGGCTTGGCATCGTTTTGTAAATACAATTTGCGCTCAAACTTTTGCTCGGTTGAATGAACATGAACATTGAAAATACTCTTTTTTATCCTTTTTTTTTTTTTCCAGAGTTCAGCCTGAGTTCAAACTGCTATAACGTTGTGAACCACATAATCATTGTGTCTATGAAATAGTTAAATCTGCTTGAAGGTCCTATGTGTTCTCTATCATAATGCTGTGGTGATTGTTAACATAATTGGGGTGACATTCAGCGCTAACCAGGCAGAATAAATGCAGGGGAATAGGTCACTATTCCCCTGCTGAGTACACCGCAGTCACTATATAATCCACTATAGTTTTGTCTAATGGTTTGTGTTTGGTCAAAGGGACTAGATTGGACTCTTAAGCATTTTAAGTGTTTTTCTGGCCTATGCTGAAGCAGGTTAAAGTTGAAGTGGAAAATAAACAAAAGCTTTATCAAACTATTCAGAATTGCTCAGACCATAGACAGACAAGGAAACATACCAAAACATGAGAGTCTGTGACACTGATCGTGTCTTTGTCTTAAAGTCTGAATGCTCTAGAAACAGCATACTCTAAATTGAGAAGCTGGAATCAGTGACTGGAAAGAAAATGCTTATTAATCACCACTTAATTTTTTTCAGTTCTGCAAAAGCCTTTAATGCTACTTCTGAAAACTGAAGATCCTGTGATGAGAATTTTTGCATGTGGCTTGTGGATCACACTTTAATGTGTTACGATCACAGGACCATTTCTAGTTTCCACTTCGAGTCACTTAAAGCGTGAGAGAGGACACATACACACTCAGCCCAGTCAGCACTGGTGGGGTTTTCCACCTAGTTGCTGTGAGACATCAGTGTCAACTTGGTTCTCCCTTCACACAGAATATGGATATATTTAAACATTCAGTGTTCCCAGTCTGAAATAATCTCATTAGGTACACTCCCCTGCTTCTTCATGTATTTATGTTGGATGAACGAACGTAAAACACTTCTCGCAGTGATTAGGGCTATAAACAGAAGTCGAGTTGAACCCCTTCCCATGTATTGATTTGTGGCAGCTAGTCACCATTAACCATCATACTGTATATTTATTTCCTATTAATCATTTATGGTCTTCTTGGTCATCTGCTGTGGTGGAGGAGGTGGGGCTGCTTACTCAGTACACACACACACACACACACACACACACACACACACACACACACACACACACACACACACGATAACTGAACATTACTGAAGTTGAAGACAACTATTAGTTAACTTTACAGTGCAGTAAAATATAAAAGGTCAAGTATAACTTTATTAACCCACCTGTTCAATAAGCAACGGACATTGTGTTGGTTCAGCTAACAGCAAAATGTTAGGAAATGCATAAAGGGAAGCTGTCTGTATGTAAGTAACAGATTACAGGTCACTATGAATCTTAAAATATGGCCATATGGCCAACTGTTGTAAACTGAGCAGCTGGAGGAGGTGAACCAGCCCAATCACTTAGTTAACTGGATCAATAAGGAAATGGATAACATAAAGATAGAAACCTGCTGATAGCATCAGGTTAGCAGGTCAGTGGCTGACTTTGAAGAATAGAAAATCAAAATTCAAATCTCATCAGGTCTTATCTTAGTTGAACCAGTCTTTTTTGTGATGATGTTTTCGGAGGTGCAGAGTGATATCAGTCATAAACATGTGAATGATAACTGCATTTATAACTGTTGTCTACAAGGACTCATGAGAAGCCAGAGCTTTTTAATTGCCTTTGTTCTTGTAGCAGCTAATTACTCTCATAAAGCCATGAAGTGCTGCTGTTTACACTGAGTCAGTGTGTGAATCTGGCTTAGTTGACCTTACCAGTGTGTCATTTAGGTTTTCTGGAGCAAAACTGATCATATGGATTAGTCAACTGTTCAATAAAATTGCTGATAGTCTGTGGTGACAGCCCCTCTCCTCTCAGCTTGGAGCCGGTGCTGTTATCAGTGCCATCTGTTAGAATAGACTGAATGCAGATGCTGGTTTAGGTCAGTCAGAGTCTAATCTCAGCTCTAGCTGCATTTGCACCACATTATCAGACTGTTTATGTTCTTCCTGAGTGGTTTGGTTTCTGTAAAGTGCTGGAACTGATTCACCTGAACGAGCAGGTTAATGAGGAGGAATTCAGCATGTGGTTGGTTCTGTGTGTGTGTGTGTGTGTGTGGGGGGGGGGGGGTCTGATTCTGTTGTGTTGTATGGAGGAATGTCTTTCTTTATTGCAAAGCGTGAGAGATTACAACAGTGTAGTCTGTGCCATCCTGGGGAAAGTGAAGAGTGAAGAGAGAAAAATGTATATATATATATATATAAACAGAAAAGGTAAAAGGTATGAAGAAATTTAAGGTCATCCTCAGCTCAAAAGTAAAGTTTGCAGAAGTACAACATGTAAAGGTCAGTTTGCAAAAAAAAAAGAGCTAAACTTCCTGTTGATATACAGAGGAGTTATTTCCTTACATTTCTTTGAATATATTATACAAGTTGTTTAAATGCCTGCACAGCCAGCAGTGGTGCGTTTGCATTAAGCATCTTCTCCTCTAAGTGTGTGTGCGTGTGTGCCGGAGAGAATTTCCATTCCCTGTGTGGCCCTGCTCAGAATAGAGGGAAAGGTTGAACATGCTCATTATGTCCTGCAGTCTGTTCACTCACTGTTACATTTTAATAGCAAAGTATCTGTCTGTCTCTGTGTTGCATTAGGGCCTCACCAGGCTGAATGGGGATTTTGTTATAGCACGTTTGCAGCCCACAATGCCCTACAAAAACCTCCCTGGAGAGGTATTAACCATCCACATAGCCAGGCTCTATGCAAGTCCCACCCACAGCCATTCATCATCATTATCTCATAGGTCAGGGTCATTGTCACTCAGACAGTGTTAGTAATATAATTGACCCTACCTTGGGTCATTGGCTTGATAGGTTTGGGTTTGTTTTTTTTATCCTATACTGTTGACCTGCAATATGTCTGGTTTCAACCTTGACACCAAATGGTGCAAAAGAGGTCTTGCTGTTTTATTTCCATTTTGATGTTTGACTTTAATTTAGAACCTGCATACAAATGGTCCTGTCCATTGTGAGTCCGGCTTGGCCATATGAGTAATGAGTTGCTACTGGATGTTGTAATGGACTGGCCAGGCTGCTACAGTATCAGTCCGCTCTTATTGGGCATAATTGAATGGGGTTTGTAGGTCACAGCAACACACAGCATTGACTCGATGATAATGACATTTGTGAACCATGTTGTAGTAACCAACCTCAGATCAATCAGTCTAATCAATGTGAACACTAAAGCCTGAGTGATTGACAATAAACCAGCATAATGTGTATGTCCCAGAGAGGGGTACCTTTCTCTCAGTCAAAACAATAACAAAAGACAGCATTGGATATCATGAAATAACATTGGATCATAGGAGCCATTGTCTTCTTATCCGTAAAAAAAAATGGATAGGAGAATGAAACCAGCCCCGAGTTACCCATAGAGGTGTCCATCTCTCCATAACAAATGGACCATGCAGGTGATTAGAACATGTAGAAACGCCCATAAAGCAATTTGAAAATCTGTATCAGTGATTTAAGATCCAGATATCCAGTGACTAAAATCTGTTCAAATCTATAGCTGAAAAAGACCAAAGATGTAAAAAGTGTATGTGGCCTAAATCTTGGGTAACACTGACCCATGCACATAGGGGATATGATGTAATTAATTGGTGACTGCCGCATATATATAGCATAAGTTTAGTCATTTCTAATCTGGAAATGTTACATAACTCTGAAGGACTAACACAGGTTAGAGGAGACTGGAATTGTTAGTGTTATGTTGCATAGCTCGCTCTGTCTGCCTTCCTTCCAGAGCTGGTGCACATGCTGCTGTTTCTCAGCAAACCACCAACCTGATTTCACTGCCAGCGATGTCATATGCTGTTGCTGCACGGTTGGTTTTTATGTTGCCTTGTTTTATTGCTGCCTCCTGCAAACTGCTAACCTCCTTATCTATATATTTCATTTTGTTGTGTAATTTTATTTCCGACATTGTTTCGTACTAGATTCAGGGCTGATGGTATGTTTCAATGCTGTAAAGCTGACGTTGTAGAAATGCATAAGCTTTTACCCTCCCTGGTCACCGTGGTGAGGGTCTATGTGTGTGATCATGTGTGTCCGTGTTCACATGTGTGGATGGGCTCATGATTTTGACAGGTCAGCAGTATGTTGTGCCGGATATTGATCATTTGTGACCTTTACTGTGAAATAAAACAGTTTTCTAGAATGATTGGAAGGGGAAAGCCTTGCCAAATAACAAATCATTTTTTACATTAGAGTTGCTGGAGACTGCTACTTCTGCGCTCTTGTGAAAGAACCAGACTAGATTTTTTTCCATTTGCTGTTTTGATGCTAAGTGGCTGGTGGCTGGTGGCTCTTCTTATCTAACGGTCCACCGTAAAGCAAATAATGTGACACTGTTTTCTTGAAAGTCAAAACGGTTGGTGCTCATCACATTATTTGAATATATGACCTGTTGAGATTTGTTGGGGTTTTTTTCCCCATCAAAATCCATTCTGTCATGAATGAAACACCCAGTTTATGAAGGGCACATTACCAGTGTTCAGGTTTTTCTGTTTCTGTCTCTGAAGTCTTACATCATCTTCTTTTGATCATTTTTTTTACTTTGGTAACATAAACGTAATCTTAAGAGGACGTTGTCTCAACAGCAGCTTGATTTAAGTAACATTCACGTTATCGTTGAAATCACTGTTCAGCTCTGAGCTCGTGTTTGTGTGTGTTATTAGTGCCAACTGATGTTATCTACCCACTCCAGAGGGAAACCGTGGGTAATGCCAACACAAGCCCAGAACGAAATCCCCCCCCCCCGCCCCTCCCTCCCCGCACCCTCCTCCCCTCCTCTCGCTCTGCCTTTGTCTATACCAGTCCTTTCTTCTCTCCCTCACTTTCTCTTTGTCATACCTGTGTATGTCTCTCTCTCTCATCCACAAAGCAGCGCACGTCAGTTTTTAGGAGGCTTTCCATTTTTTTTTTATGATACTCTAACAATAACACCCTCTCCACCTCCAGTCTCTCTGTCTGTCTGTTTTTTTTTCTGTCTAACCACTTCGTCTCTATGGTCTGCAGTGATATTCTATTTATTCTGAAACCTTGGCTCACCATCGCATAGCTACACACAGACACACACACACACACAGAGGCACACACACACAAAACCACCCCATTGTGTCTGGCTGCCATGCTGATGAATGAATCAACCCTTGTGATTATTCCTTATCTCTGTAACCTAAACACATGCAGTGTTCTCAGAGGGCACCATGCAGACTGACACTGTTCTAAGACCATCCTCCTCTTTCCCACTCGCACCAGTCCAGTTTCTCAAAACCCTGACATCTATCCAGTGTTACAGGGCGTCTCACTAACCTGGACTAATCCTAATCTGAATGCACAGTCATTTAATCCCTCTGCTCTGCCCCTTTGTACACTTGCTCATCCTCAGTTGCGTTGTGTAAGACACGTTCAGGAGGTTGATTGAATATTTTAGGCTTTTAAAATGAGGTGGTGACAAACAGGCAGCATGTGGAGATAATGTGTATGGTATCATTTATGAATGTGCTGCTGTCCACTGTAACAAATTCAATAACAAAGGGCTTTGTTTTCAGTCCAAAGAGAAACTGTCAGCTGGTGCGAATGATTTTTATTGCCTCTAAAGTATTTCCATATATATTAATCATCAACCTTACATTGTATATGTCTCATTTATTATTGAACACACTGTGCATATTTGCCTGACATTTGATCGGTGACTGAAAATAAAACCAGCAACCTCAGAAATAATAATCATAAAAAATTCCCCCAAAACACCAACTGCACATGAAATGTAACAGAATCAGACACCACATTTATTCATGCCTCCACTCGCTGCAGCTGTGGTCTGATGAGACCAACCAATCAAATTTGTTCAGGAAGTACCACTGTCAGCCGCCCTTTGTTCCTCACCATGCTCATCTCCTCAGCAGTAAAACACATAATGATGAGCAGGGCAGTGATAAAAAGAAAATTGATGTCTCTCTCTCTTAATGCTCTCCTTGGCTGCTGAATGAGAGGAGGACGTGCGCTGCAAAGAACAGCTTTATCCATCATTTCAGTAGAAATGGAACATATCATTATAGAATTGCTTTCTAAGGTAAAATCACAAAAAAATGGTGTAGTATTAAGCATTTATTTTGTGTTTTATTGTTATTATTTGTATGAATAGGTGTTTTGTCTTCCTGTAAATTCATACATTAATAATCCTGTATAGTAAGTGTAAGATAATGTCTTTTCTGGAGGATGTTTTGATGCTTGCTTTGTTTTGTCTGAAACTGCAGACAGAAGAACTGATGTACATGTTTGCCGTTCAGTCACTGAGCCGTGCGCTGCTGTCGGAGAGCTGTGAGTCCTACATGCTCACATTGTGCTGTGGTTTTGGCGCAGTGTGAGTCGGCAGACGGCACAGGACTAGACCTCAGCTGCACTGTCAGCAGCTTGTCTTGGCAGTAGAGAGTCAATGTATCGCAAAACAAATGATTTTTGGGGTTTACTGGACACTATTCTGGAATCATATTAGGTTCAATTTGGCCTGAAGCGCAGATCCCACCACGATGATCTCTCCTTCAGCCAAACTGAGTCTTCTTTTCAGTATCCCCTCTTTCGACAAAGATAAGTGGTTATCTGAGGCTTCAGAGTCAATTTCTACTGCAGACGAAAGGCATAAAAACAGAGGAGTGTGCTTCCTCTGCATCTGAGGGGACTAACTAGGGTTAAATTATGTGCTCAGGGTCATTCTTGGGATGTTTTGACAGATTGGATGGCTGTGTGTATAGTACAGTTTTGGGACGGCATGAGGTTATTAACCTTAATATAGCGTCATTATGGTTAAACCAACCTGTGTCAGGAGTATTGGTGTGTGAAAACAATTCAATCATGCCGTGCTGTTGAGGTCTTTACAGGTCCAGAGTGGTGGATCTAATTTGAAATGAACAACATAGCCAATCTCAGTGTAGATAAATATATATTCTTCAAGGAGAGTAGATCTGATGGTAAACAGAGCTGATTCAACAGAGCCATACTGAGAGAAAATGTCAACAGCATGATGTATTGTCAAGGCTTATATTCAACCTCTGCATCAACAATAAAAACATTCAAGTAGATGCTGTTGTACAATATTTGGTCATAGTAATTATGACTGGAGCCGAGGGAGACATGTGGTGACGTAGTATAAAGAGCGACAAAGTTGATATCACGACGAGTTTGGGTCAGATGGATGAGTCAATGAAATAAGACAGAACTGTGTTTGATTCCCACATGAAACTAGCAGTTAAGGTATTTTCTTTTATCCAGGAGTCTTCAAAAAAGTTATCCAAGTCGTTATTATTGTAATCATGACAACAAATAACTGTTAGGCATATCTTATGTTGAGAAAGTACTTATTTTAACCCAACCTGATCAAGCCATAACAGTTATTCTAGACACCACAGCAACACGCAGTACACCAACGCCACTCTCGATGCAGCTTTGTGTTTTTATTATGGTAACCATGACACCCTAGATTCGGTGCGCATTGTTGTAGGTAAGAGATACCTCCATCTTGGTGATCTGGTGGATTTTGTGTGATGCCCTCACCTTGTGTACAATGGTGCAGTCCAGTGGACATCTAGTCTGAGATAAGGAAGATATGGAAAGCAATGACATGGAATGGATTTTTCTCTGCAGTGATGGTTCAATTGTCCGGTCATTGTACATTTAAGGCTTGGATGCAGGTTTAAAGGTGCAACGTCGGGAACCTGCTGGTATCATACGGTGGGAGAGGAGAGGGCTAAATGAGGGTAAGGACATGAAGAGAGATTAAGTAAGAAAAGAGTGGGAGGGAAAAGCAGAGAAGTACAAGAGAGGAGGATGAGGAGGAGGAGAGGAATCTTCTCCAGTGGCTCCAGGGAGAGCCGATTGATTTCAGTGTATCTAGAGCTAAGTTGGGGTCATCCGGGCAGCATTGGTTCTGACAGAGAGGAAACGGCTTTTAAACACTTTCCTTCATTAAATATCTTCCCCACTGATTGGATTTAAATCTTGGCTCCTTATCAGCGAAACAGCACTTAGAATCTATTAAGTCATTTCACTCTCTTTGCCCTTCCACCTCCTCCCCGTCACTCACTGTCTCACTCTCTGTCTCTCTGGTGTCCACTCTTCTGCTCTCTCTCTCTCTCTCTGTCTCTCTCTCTCTCTTTTTCTCTAAAAATACTCTCGTTTCCACTGCGCTGCGCTGACAGTTTGAGCTCGCAGCCAGCACATCATGACTCATTAATGTTACAAACAGACACACACAAACATGCAGGACATGCTGGCATTAATTATGCAATAAAGAGTGTGTGTCAGCAGTGGTGTGGGGATGAATGTGATTGTAGATTTCTTTTAAGGCACCAACTAATGATAATTGTTATTTAGAGCTGAAACTATTCGCTGATGCCTCGATTTGCCAGTTGGCAACAATTTGGACTGATTAATTGTTTTTCAAGAACAATGCCAAGACTTGCCCCTTCTAGCTTCTGAAATGTGCTGCTTTTCCTCAGCTCATATCATAATAATAAATGTTTTTGTGTAAAAAATGTATTTCCCATGATGTCTTACCATTTCAGCACAATAATCAAATAAACATGAGAGCTGCACATGTGAGAAGACAGGAGAGTATACCTGATTGTTTTTTTTTTTTGCTTAGGGATTTATATATTAATGATTATCTTTCCAGCAAGTATACCTCAGTGGGGTCAAGTAATAAAACATTTTTTGTTGGCGATTTCTGTCGTGTTGTTTTTAGAACAACGTTCTCACGCTAACAAAATGAGCCAAATGAATCAACAGTGGAAATGGTGTAATGGATATAATAGAGTGTGAATGCACACCAAGAGATGATGGATGAATAAAGTGTCTTTGGCAGGGGAAGATTTCCTGTGGCTGAGTGCTGCCACAGCTGAATGACTGCAGATCAAACACTGCTCTGCGTTGCTTCGGTTCCTACAGAGATTCACCATAACTGTAGGCCAGAGTGAATGTTGTTTAAGGGGCTGAGAACTCATTGACATTCTCAAGCAAGGCTCGGCACTGCAGCATGCTACTTTCATGTGTGAGTGTCTGTCAGTGTGTGTGTGTGTGTATTGGCTAGCTGTTACCATAGTAACCCAGTGCGTGATACTTGCACATGTGGGGTAAGTGAATGAGAGGGAGGGAAGGAGGGAGAGAGGGTAGGAGAGAGGGAGGGATGGAGGGGGGTGGGTGGGGTTGACAGTTTGACAGAAAAAAAGATAATCTGGGAACAGTAGTCCAGTGATTGGACCGCACAGCAGACACACACACACACACACACACACACCTAGACACCTACACACAGAAAAATACCCACTTAACAGGTCTGTGTGTCTATTACTGACCCTTTAACGGGGTTCAGACCTTGTCGACTATTTCATGTTGTGTGTGTGTGTGTCAAATAAAATTTGAGAGTGTGTGTTATGTACTCTTTTATCTAAATCTATCTGTATATTCATATAATATAACGAAAAGGGCTGGGTCAGTTTTTCATGTTAAATTGGATTTGGCTTTGAAATTCTCCACCAGAGCTGTGTGTCTGTCTATGTGTGTGTGTGGCGTGTTGCAGGCCAAGGAGACAAATGGCGCTTTACAGCCTATGGCAGTTATCTTGCATGTGAGCCACCGGTTTTGGTGTGTGTGTGTGTGTATGAGAGAGAGAGAGTAATAGCAGATGCTCTCTCTGGTCTTGTAGACATGCTCCAATGCTACTGCCATCTGGTTGGCTGAGTAGAGCTAAAGGCGGGATGGCGGTTACTGTGAAATCATTGGCTGATGGGAAGGCTGAAGGCTTTAAGTCCACTAAAGACGAAGAGCAGAGAGAGAGAGAGAGAGAGAGAGAGAGAGAGCAGAGAGAGAGAGAGAGAGAGAGATAAGAGGGCAGTTAAAGGGACGGGGGGGTCATGAAATCGGGGTGTTATGGCTTTGTCCAGGCAAAAGGGCAGATGGAGCACTGCACTGGGAAAGTGCAGAGGGCAGTCAAGCATGGACAGGAGGAGGATGGGTGGGATGAAACGCTAAAGGAAAACCGAAGAGGCTGCGGCATCAGGAATTAAAGTGTGTTTAAAACAGGGATGGGCAATTATTATTTATTTATTTATTTATTTATTGAGGTCCACAGGAGAAACCCAGATCATTACCAGGGGCCACACAAACTTTTATCACCCCATACCTTTTTACCCGTAAGATGAAATATAGACAACATGTCATCTTTTAACTTAGCCACATGTTCATTGCAATAAGCATGTAGGGCTTTGCATCAGACCCCTGGTGGTTTATGACTGACTAGAAGCACTACATCCAGTATCAACCACCTGTAACAGGTGTCAGTGAGATTGTTGGTTAGCACAACCGGCTGTGGACAGGTACCAGTCGCCTGAAGCTCAGCAGTCGACTTGGGAAAGTTGGAAAACGTGAAGCCGTCACAGCAGTGTTTAACTGTCGAGTTGTAAAATGTCTAAACACTGGTGACTGATTGCTTTAAAGCCTTAACTGACTATTGAAGCCCTGAATGATTCCTGTTGCTGTGTGTACTGTGCTCTGTCACTTACTTTGGCAAATGATCTACTTTTTCAAAACTGATGTCTGACATTTCAAGAAATTGGGGGTCGGATGATAGTACCGTTTTTAAATGGTCCCTTAATCAAGTTGGTACTAGTGCACATGACGTCAGGTTTTTATCTTTACCTCAACTTTAGAAAGTGTTATAAAACAAGCATTGTTTTCATGTGTAATATCACTGCAGTACCGTGTCCCCCTTTAACAAAAAGTAAAGCTGAAAGATTCCTTCACATGTTTTTATAGCCGCCACTGAGACAACAGAAAAACTGAAAGTGAGAGGGCGAGTTGAGCGAAGCGGTGGTGACTGGTGCTCTTTAGGAGAGGTTATCTTTGGTCACACAGGCCGGCCTGTCCATCTCCATCACATCAAACCACACAGTCCCTGCCTGTGGAGCTGAGCCACAGAGGGCAGGGAGATACTGTCATTCTTTTTACCCACGTCTAATCCCTCTGTTTCTTTTTTCACGTCTTTGAAGAAAGATTTTGACTGTATAGATTTTACTTAATCTTGCTTTCTCTTCCTCCTGTGTCCTTTTTGCCACTCACTGTTTATTTGGCACTTGTTAGTATGCAGTGTTCCCCCTTTCCCTCCTTTGTAGCTTTTCATTTTATCTTTTGTTCCTCTGCTTTGAAACCCCATCCCCAGTTTTATTTCAACTTTGATCACTCTCCCCGCTCCCTTTCATTTCATCTCCTTGATGTCAGTCTCTCCTTTGCATGTTACAGCTACTCTCACCGAAGCTCTTCTTTTTGCTTCATTTTATTCTTGTATTCCCTGTTTCATCAATTTTCTTTTTTTCTGTGACTTCTAACCTTGATCTTTTTCTTGTAGCATTCAAAATCCAACAGGTTTGAGTCTTTTTTTAAAGCATCTTACACACTTGGCCTCCAAGCACAAAAATTATTAGCGTTCCAGGCATGTCTTCAGTGCAGACAGAAAGGAAAACAGTAGGAGATGGTTTGCCACAAAGGTCACTGCATATCACTCTACAAAAAATGAATCTGTAGCAGTTTTTTAAAGCGAAAAATCTAAGTGTGAGTGTGTGCTGGTTTTCTTAGTAGCCTTTGATAGTGAACTGAACATCTTTGGACTCTGGGCTGATGGTTTTCAGTATTTTAGAGACGTCCATTCAATGATTAATGGGGAAATTAATCTAATAAATCTAATGGTAATAGTGTGTTTGTTAGTTGCAGCTCTTCTTTCTATGTGCCCTGGATGGCTGTGAAAAAATGGTAGACTGTAGTAGCTTTAACAGTCAGCATCTGGTTTGTTGTGATTTTTCCACTTGTGATATTGCACCCAACATTTAAACAGAACTTTGTATTCAGCATAGAACACACTTCAGTCTTTTCAAGTCAAACTTTGTCCTTGTGTTGACCTTTGATCCTCTGATGGATTATACTGTGGTGCAGAATATCGTTACTACAGTTTGATAGTGTACTGTGAATGTACAATGGTGTAATGTAGAGAGTACAAAAGTTGCAGTGTTTGAATTGTTCAATATGCGCAGCACTGACTGGACTGTGCCCGTGTCAGGGTCAACACATTCTCAGTAGCATGAGTTGTGCAAATCCTCACTCTAACAATATCACGCTCTATGGTTGCAATCTCAGTAAAGTGAGGCTGGATGGGAATGTCAAGTTTATGTATGCCAGTTATGCCTCTTCAAGGCTTGACTTTTTTTTCCCACAGCTCAGCAACAGAAGCAAACACAGTCCTCACCATGTGCTCTAATAAACAATGGCAGTTGGTGTCTCATTTGCTCAGCAGGCGGAGGCAACGCAAGCAGGAAATCAAGAAAACCATACTGACCTATGACGCTCTCACTCAGACAGGGTGTATTTCAATAAAAACAAAGGCAACTTGGCTACATGTAATGATATAATATGGTATAATATACCGTAGATGTTATTGTCTGTTAATGTGTGTTTTCAGCAATATCTCTCCTCACTGACGGAGGTGTTTCAAAGTCACGAGCCTTTTCATTGTGATGAGTCAATGGGAGGAATCCCTGTGTTCTTTGTCATTTCCTTGTTCTTGTCATTCAGAGTGTATATTTACAGCTAAATACTCATTATTCTCTGTGTTCTCTCTGTCTCAGGCTCTCGCGTCTCACCGGGCTTACCTCTTGACAGCACGCATTCCCACCAAGGTAAGAACAGCAACTCGGTTTTAAGTGTGCAGAGTCGGCACTTTGTCACAAGGGACCAGAAATTATTAAACAAAATGTGCTACCATCAAAATCATAACAAGAGGGTTTTGTCAGCAGTTGTTGTAACTTGTTTCTTCTCTGTGTGAATGTAAATTCATCACATTACATTGTCAAAGGTGACCTCGGAGTTTTGGGACATCCTCCTACACCATCAATGCAATCCTTACCTGATGCCACAGCTGCATTAAAACTTTAATAAAACAGTCTTGGTGGTTGGTTCGTGGTTTAATTGCCCTCTAAATTGAAAACCTTATCTTTAAAGCTCCGTTAGATGAATAAAGAATCTATTATAGTGTATAGTGTGTGTTAGACCCTTGTATATGTTTAAGTTTCAGTGATTCACTGATCATTACCTGACCTCCAGTCTTATTCCCAACTTTTTTCCTCTTGCTGTATTGGTGATTTTGTGTGTGTGTGTGTGTTTGTGTGTGTTGTATGGGCGATACAAAAGAATAAATCAGAGTTAAACTAGTAGCTCTGCTTGTGGCTTGTTATAGTGCACTTTTTAAAACTTTTTTTTTTAAACCACAGTACCATATGCCCAACAGATGGCAGTTATTAGCACCATCACCAGCAATGAAACATCTGTCATCAGCTTTCCCAGTATCATTGTCACCACTACCACATAAAAACCAGCAGTGCAGTAACATGATGCAGATGTTCCCTCAGACTTCCAGCAGCACCAGTCAAAAAGCTACTATTTGCACTACTGCCAGTATTAAACTTCACATTCCCTGAATTGATCCTGTGCAGCTTCAGAAAACAGGCTCACAGCAAATTTAAATTCATGATGTTCAAAATCAAAGTTCCTATAGCTGTTTGTAGGTGCAAAACACCTGGAAAAACTGTATCTCCCCATGGTTTATTTATTAGTTGTTGCGGGGTCTTTCAGTCATACCATCATTATTTTCATCAGCAAATCTTTTTTAACAACTTACAAGTCAACTGAGGTGGCAAGAAGTCATTGAAATGCAAAAACCGAACACCTGCAATTCCACCATGAGCAAACTCCATCTGGTGATGATCATCTGAAATGATCAAAAGCTCCAGAACATCTGCTAAATAAACTATCAAGTGAGAAACTTATGTAAACTTTGCTGTATCGTTTTTACAGCCAATGTGCAAACAACATATGCTGTTAAATATGAAAAGGATGTTCTGTACAACATCTGAAATCACTCTTCTAATTTAAAAAATATTCAGTTATGGCGTTTCTTTATTGTATATGCAAAATAGATAGAAACCCACAGCACTGTGATTGTATGTGGAAACAAACTATAACACATGTTTCTACCGACTTTAAACTGACATATCCGTCTGTGAGGACAGAGTAGCACAGTATTTTCCCCAACTCATGAGATCACGTATCATCTCATCTTGTACCATGCCCAGGAAACAGTTAACGGCAGCCCTTCAAATAGATGCTTTCCAGTCAACAGGATGCCTCTAGGGACAGTAGAGGTGATTTACTGGTTGTTTGAAAACTGATTTAAAGGTTTACGGGCGGTAGAAGAGGTCATAAAGAGCATTCAAGCTGACCCTGTTTCACATGACGTCATATTGTTCCAGTGTTGTGAGATGTTTATGAAGCCGGCTCTGCTGTTTTCTATTTGTGTGCCATCTCTTGACCTGGAGGGATTAGACAACTGTTTTGTGAAGAACTGACTTGTCTGCTGTAGTGTTTACTGTGTCTTGCACTGTCTTGTTCTCCTTGTCTCTTACACTTGTTGGTGGTATTTTCTTCTCCATACTTTGGCTGGACGCCACTGGAAGTTTCTCGATGTAATGTATCAGACTAGCTGCAGTTTGGTCTTTCTATTAGGGGTGTGCCAAAATATCGATACAACGATATATCACGATATTTCGTCGTGTGGTACGTTATCGATAGACTGGCGCCAAATATCGATATTTAACCTCTTCCACTCCCACCCTATTTTGAAGCAAAAACGCTTAAAATTCCATCCTCATATTATAATGGCTGTAGTTTCTGAACCAATTTGACTACATGCATGAATGAGGGCTTTCCAGAAAGGGGACACTATAGAGTTTCTTGTGAAAGTGTCAAAAACACTTTAGGTATTACTGGAACAGAGCAGTGGGCCAGTAAGTGAGCAAAAAATTCAGATTTTCTGTCCACCTAAAAAAAAATAATTAAGAAAAACAAAAAATGGTCTGTGTGGCTTTATCCATATAGGTAAATGACAGTATAGGCCTGTAAGCACACTATCAGTGAACACCTGGTTCAAATTTGAAGAAGATAGCACAAAGTATTCATACTTTGTGCTATCTTCCTCGGACATCCAAGGTTCTGGGTTAGCCTGGCTGTAGTCTCTGCGGTCCGGTCCGGCTCCCCGTAGCTATCACAGCGGTCAGCTGCCCAGCTGACTAATATGGGTGTGTGTGTGACTTAGCATGCGCGGCTGAGGGTCCCCCTGTCCGAGGTTCTGGGTTAGCCTGGCTGTAGTCTCCGCGGTCCGGTCCGGCTCCCCGTAGCTATCACAGCGGTCAGCTGCCCAGCTGACTAATATGGGTGTGTGTGTGTGACTGAGCATGTGCGGCTGAGGGTCCCCCTGTCCGATGTTCTGGGTTAGCCTGGCTGTAGTCTCTGCTGAGTCCAGCCCGGCCAGCTGGCTCACTTACTATTCTCACCGGGGGCCGGCGGCTGTGGCCAGCTGCCCCCGCCCCCCTGATTCCTGCTCTGTACAGTGTGCCCCAGTGTTTGAACGGGTGGCTGAGTGTCTCTGCTGAGTCCGGCCCGGTCAGCGTGGCTCACTTACTATTCTCACCGGGGGCCAGCGGCTGTGGCCAGCTGCCCCCGCCCCCCTGATTCCTGCTCTGTACAGTGTGCCCCAGTGTTTGAACGGGTGGCTGAGTGTCTCTGCTGAGTCCGGCCCGGTCAGCGTGGCTCACTTACTATTCTCACCGGGGTCCAGCGGCTGTGGCCAGCTGCCCCCGCCCCCCTGATTCCTGCTCTGTACCGTGTGCCCCAGTGTTTGAACGGGTGGCTGAGTGTCTCTGCTGAGTCCGGCCCGGTCAGCGTGGCTCACTTACTATTCTCACCGGGGGCCGGCGGCTGTGGCCAGCTGCCCCCGCCCCCCTGATTCCTGCTCTGTACCGTGTGCCCCAGTGTTTGAACGGGTGGCTGAGTGTCTCTGCTGAGTCCGGCCCGGTCAGCGTGGCTCACTTACTATTCTCACTGGGGGCCGGCGGCTGTGGCCGGCTGCCCCCGCCCCCCTGATTCCTGCTCTGTACAGTGTGCCCCAGTGTTTGAACGGGTGGCTGAGTGTCTCTGCTGAGTCCGGCCCGGTCAGCGTGGCTCACTTACTATTCTCACCGGGGGCCGGCGGCTGTGGCCGGCTGCCCCCGCCCCCTGATTCCTGCTCTGTACCGTGTGCCCCAGTGTTTGAACGGGTGGCTGAGTGTCTCTGCTGAGTCCGGCCCGGTCAGCGTGGCTCACTTACTATTCTCAGGGGGCCGGCGGCTGTGGCCGGCTGCCCCCGCCCCCCTGATTCCTGCTCTGTACAGTGTGCCCCAGTGTTTGAACGGGTGGCTGAGTGTCTCTGCTGAGTCCGGCCCGGTCAGCGTGGCTCACTTACTATTCTCACCGGGGGCCGGCGGCTGTGGCCGGCTGCCCCCGCCCCCCTGATTCCTGCTCTGTACAGTGTGCCCCAGTGTTTGAACGGGTGGCTGAGTGTCTCTGCTGAGTCCGGCCCGGTCAGCGTGGCTCACTTACTATTCTCACCGGGGGCCGGCGGCTGTGGCCGGCTGCCCCCGCCCCCCTGATTCCTGCTCTGTAGAGTGTGCCCCAGTGTTTGAACGGGTGGCTGAGTGTCTCTGCTGAGTCCGGCCCGGTCAGCGTGGCTCACTTACTATTCTCACCGGGGGCCGGCGGCTGTGGCCGGCTGCCCCCGCCCCCCTGATTCCTGCTCTGTACCGTGTGCCCCAGTGTTTGAACGGGTGGCTGAGTGTCTCTGCTGAGTCCGGCCCGGTCAGCGTGGCTCACTTACTATTCTGCCCCCGCCCCCCTGATTCCTGCTCTGTACAGTGTGCCCCAGTGTTTGAACGCGTGGCTGAGTGTCTCTGCTGAGTCGGGCCCGGTCAGCCTGGCTCACTTACTATTCTCACCGGGGGCCAGCGGCTGTGGCCAGCTGCCCCCGCCCCCCTGATTCCTGCTCTGTACAGTGTGCCCCAGTGTTTGAACGGGTGGCTGAGTGTCTCTGCTGAGTCCGGCCCGGTCAGCGTGGCTCACTTACTATTCTCACCGGGGGCCGGCGGCTGTGGCCGGCTGCCCCCGCCCCCCTGATTCCTGCTCTGTACAGTGTGCCCCAGTGTTTGAACGGGTGGCTGAGTGTCTCTGCTGAGTCCGGCCCGGTCAGCCTGGCTCACTTACTATTCTCACCGGGGGCCGGCGGCTGTGGCCGGCTGCCCCCGCCCCCCTGATTCCTGCTCTGTACAGTGTGCCCCAGTGTTTGAACGGGTGGCTGAGTGTCTCTGCTGAGTCCGGCCCGGTCAGCGTGGCTCACTTACTATTCTCACCGGGGGCCGGCGGCTGTGGCCGGCTGCCCCCGCCCCCCTGATTCCTGCTCTGTACAGTGTGCCCCAGTGTTTGAACGGGTGGCTGAGTGTCTCTGCTGAGTCCGGCCCGGTCAGCCTGGCTCACTTACTATTCTCACCGGGGGCCGGCGGCTGTGGCCGGCTGCCCCCGCCCCCCTGATTCCTGCTCTGTACAGTGTGCCCCAGTGTTTGAACGGGTGGCTGAGTGTCTCTGCTGAGTCCGGCCCGGTCAGCCTGGCTCACTTACTATTCTCACCGGGGGCCGGCGGCTGTGGCCGGCTGCCCCCGCCCCCCTGATTCCTGCTCTGTACCGTGTGCCCCAGTGTTTGAACGGGTGGCTGAGTGTCTCTGCTGAGTCCGGCCCGGTCAGCGTGGCTCACTTACTATTCTGCCCCCGCCCCCCTGATTCCTGCTCTGTACAGTGTGCCCCAGTGTTTGAACGGGTGGCTGAGTGTCTCTGCTGAGTCGGCCCGGTCAGCCTGGCTCACTTACTATTCTCACCGGGGGCCAGCGGCTGTGGCCGGCTGCCCCCGCCCCCCTGATTCCTGCTCTGTACAGTGTGCCCCAGTGTTTGAACGGGTGGCTGAGTGTCTCTGCTGAGTCCGGCCCGGTCAGCGTGGCTCACTTACTATTCTCACCGGGGGCCGGCGGCTGTGGCCGGCTGCCCCCGCCCCCCTGATTCCTGCTCTGTACAGTGTGCCCCAGTGTTTGAACGGGTGGCTGAGTGTCTCTGCTGAGTCCGGCCCGGTCAGCGTGGCTCACTTACTATTCTCACCGGGGGCCGGCGGCTGTGGCCGGCTGCCCCCGCCCCCCTGATTCCTGCTCTGTACAGTGTGCCCCAGTGTTTGAACGGGTGGCTGAGTGTCTCTGCTGAGTCCGGCCCGGTCAGCGTGGCTCACTTACTATTCTCACCGGGGGCCGGCGGCTGTGGCCGCTGCTCTGTACAGTGTGCCCCAGTGTTTGAACGGGTGGCTGAGTGTCTCTGCTGAGTCCGGCCCGGTCAGCGTGGCTCACTTACTATTCTCACCGGGGGCCGGCGGCTGTGGCCGGCTGCCCCCGCCCCCCTGATTCCTGCTCTGTACAGTGTGCCCCAGT
Source organism: Caranx ignobilis (assembly GCA_021432705.1). NCBI lineage: Eukaryota > Metazoa > Chordata > Actinopteri > Carangiformes > Carangidae > Caranx > Caranx ignobilis. The sequence goes on along the minus strand of MU270012.1, from coordinate 1,928,354 downwards.
GTTTGAACGGGTGGCTGAGTGTCTCTGCTGAGTCCGGCCCGGTCAGCCTGGCTCACTTACTATTCTCACCGGGGCCGGCGGCTGTGGCCGGCTGCCCCCGCCCCCCTGATTCCTGCTCTGTACAGTGTGCCCCAGTGTTTGAACGGGTGGCTGAGTGTCTCTGCTGAGTCCGGCCCGGTCAGCGTGGCTCACTTACTATTCTCACCGGGGCCGGCGGCTGTGGCCGGCTGCCCCCGCCCCCCTGATTCCTGCTCTGTACAGTGTGCCCCAGTGTTTGAACGGGTGGCTGAGTGTCTCTGCTGAGTCCGGCCCGGTCAGCGTGGCTCACTTACTATTCTCACCGGGGGCCGGCGGCTGTGGCCGGCTGCCCCCGCCCCCCTGATTCCTGCTCTGTACAGTGTGCCCCAGTGTTTGAACGGGTGGCTGAGTGTCTCTGCTGAGTCCGGCCCGGTCAGCCTGGCTCACTTACTATTCTCACCGGGGGCCGGCGGCTGTGGCCGGCTGCCCCCGCCCCCCTGATTCCTGCTCTGTACAGTGTGCCCCAGTGTTTGAACGGGTGGCTGAGTGTCTCTGCTGAGTCCGGCCCGGTCAGCCTGGCTCACTTACTATTCTCACCGGGGGCCGGCGGCTGTGGCCGGCTGCCCCCGCCCCCCTGATTCCTGCTCTGTACAGTGTGCCCCAGTGTTTGAACGGGTGGCTGAGTGTCTCTGCTGAGTCCGGCCCGGTCAGCCTGGCTCACTTACTATTCTCACCGGGGGCCGGCGGCTGTGGCCGGCTGCCCCCGCCCCCCTGATTCCTGCTCTGTACAGTGTGCCCCAGTGTTTGAACGGGTGGCTGAGTGTCTCTGCTGAGTCCGGCCCGGTCAGCGTGGCTCACTTACTATTCTCACCGGGGGCCGGCGGCTGTGGCCGGCTGCCCCCGCCCCCCTGATTCCTGCTCTGTACAGTGTGCCCCAGTGTTTGAACGGGTGGCTGAGTGTCTCTGCTGAGTCCGGCCCGGTCAGCGTGGCTCACTTACTATTCTCACCGGGGGCCGGCGGCTGTGGCCGGCTGCCCCCGCCCCCCTGATTCCTGCTCTGTACCGTGTGCCCCAGTGTTTGAACGGGTGGCTGAGTGTCTCTGCTGAGTCCGGCCCGGTCAGCGTGGCTCACTTACTATTCTGCCCCCGCCCCCCTGATTCCTGCTCTGTACAGTGTGCCCCAGTGTTTGAACGGGTGGCTGAGTGTCTCTGCTGAGTCCGGCCCGGTCAGCGTGGCTCACTTACTATTCTCACCGGGGGCCGGCGGCTGTGGCCAGCTGCCCCCGCCCCCTGATTCCTGCTCTGTACAGTGTGCCCCAGTGTTTGAACGGGTGGCTGAGTGTCTCTGCTGAGTCCGGCCCGGTCAGCCTGGCTCACTTACTATTCTGCCCCCGCCCCCCTGATTCCTGCTCTGTACAGTGTGCCCCAGTGTTTGAACGGGTGGCTGACTGTCTCTGCTGAGTCCGGCCCGGTCAGCGTGGCTCACTTACTATTCTCACCGGGGGCCGGCGGCTGTGGCCAGCTGCCCCCGCCCCCCTGATTCCTGCTCTGTACAGTGTGCCCCAGTGTTTGAACGGGTGGCTGAGTGTCTCTGCTGAGTCCGGCCCGGTCAGCCTGGCTCACTTACTATTCTGCCCCTGCCCCCCTGATTCCTGCTCTGTACTGTGTGCCCCAGTGTTTGAACGGGTGGCTGAGTGTCTCTGCTGAGTCCGGCCCGGTCAGCGTGGCTCACTTACTATTCTCACCGGGGGCCGGCGGCTGTGGCCAGCTGCCCCCGCCCCCTTGATTCCTGCTCTGTACAGTGTGCCCCAGTGTTTGAACGGGTGGCTGAGTGTCTCTGCTGAGTCCGGCCCAGGCCTGGTCAGCGTGGCTCACTTACTATTCTCACCGGGGGCCGGCGGCTGTGGCCAGCTGCCCCCGCCCCCCTGATTCCTGCTCTGTACAGTGTGCCCCAGTGTTTGAACGGGTGGCTGAGTGTCTCTGCTGAGTCCGGCCCGGTCAGCCTGGCTCACTTACTATTCTCACCGGGGGCCAGCGGCTGTGGCCAGCTGCCCCCGCCCCCCTGATTCCTGCTCTGTACAGTGTGCCCCAGTGTTTGAACGGGTGGCTGAGTGTCTCTGCTGAGTCCGGCCCGGTCAGCCTGGCTCACTTACTATTCTGCCCCCGCCCCCCTGATTCCTGCTCTGTACAGTGTGCCCCAGTGTTTGAACGGGTGGCTGAGTGTCTCTGCTGAGTCGGGCACGGTCAGCCTGGCTCACTTACTATTCTCACCGGGGGCCAGCGGCTGTGGCCAGCTGCCCCCGCCCCCCTGATTCCTGCTCTGTACAGTGTGCCCCAGTGTTTGAACGGGTGGCTGAGTGTCTCTGCTGAGTCCAGCCCGGTCAGCGTGGCTCACTTACTTTTCTCACCGGGGCCGGCGGCTGTGGCCGGCTGCCCCCGCCCCCCTGATTCCTGCTCTGTACAGTGTGCCCCAGTGTTTGAACGGGTGGCTGAGTGTCTCTGCTGAGTCCGGCCCGGTCAGCATGGCTCACTTACTATTCTCACTGGGGGCCGGCGGCTGTGGCCGCTGCCCCCGCCCCCCTGATTCCTGCTCTGTACGTGTGCCCCAGTGTTTGAACGGGTGGCTGAGTGTCTCGGCGGCTGCCGGCTGCCCCCGCCCCCTGATTCCTGCTCTGTACCGTGTGCCCCAGTGTTTGAACGGGTGGCTGAGTGTCTCTGCTGAGTCCGGCCCGGTCAGCCTGGCTCACTTACTATTCTCACCGGGGGCCGGCGGCTGTGGCCCGCTGCCCCCGCCCCCCTGATTCCTGCTCTGTACAGTGTGCCCCAGTGTTTGAACGGGTGGCTGAGTGTCTCTGCTGAGTCCGGCCCGGTCAGCGTGGCTCACTTACTATTCTCACCGGGGGCCGGCGGCTGTGGCCGGCTGCCCCCGCCCCCTGATTCCTGCTCTGTACAGTGTGCCCCAGTGTTTGAACGGGTGGCTGAGTGTCTCTGCTGAGTCCGGCCCGGTCAGCCTGGCTCACTTACTATTCTCACCGGGGGCCGGCGGCTGTGGCCAGCTGCCCCCGCCCCCCTGATTCCTGCTCTGTACAGTGTGCCCCAGTGTTTGAACGGGTGGCTGAGTGTCTCTGCTGAGTCCGGCCCGGTCAGCCTGGCTCACTTACTATTCTGCCCCCGCCCCCCTGATTCCTGCTCTGTACCGTGTGCCCCAGTGTTTGAACGGGTGGCTGAGTGTCTCTGCTGAGTCCGGCCCGGTCAGCCTGGCTCACTTACTATTCTCACCGGGGGCCAGCGGCTGTGGCCAGCTGCCCCCGCCCCCCTGATTCCTGCTCTGTACAGTGTGCCCCAGTGTTTGAACGGGTGGCTGAGTGTCTCTGCTGAGTCCGGCCCGGTCAGCGTGGCTCACTTACTTTTCTCACCGGGGGCCAGCGGCTGTGGCCGGCTGCCCCCGCCCCCCTGATTCCTGCTCTGTACAGTGTGCCCCAGTGTTTGAACGGGTGGCTGAGTGTCTCTGCTGAGTCCGGCCCGGTCAGCCTGGCTCACTTACTATTCTCACCGGGGGCCGGCGGCTGTGGCCCGCTGCCCCCGCCCCCCTGATTCCTGCTCTGTACCGTGTGCCCCAGTGTTTGAACGGGTGGCTGAGTGTCTCTGCTGAGTCCGGCCCGGTCAGCGTGGCTCACTTACTATTCTCACCGGGGGCCGGCGGCTGTGGCCGGCTGCCCCCTGATTCCTGCTCTGTACAGTGTGCCCCAGTGTTTGAACGGGTGGCTGAGTGTCTCTGCTGAGTCCGGCCCGGTCAGCCTGGCTCACTTACTATTCTCACCGGGGGCCGGCGGCTGTGGCCAGCTGCCCCCGCCCCCCTGATTCCTGCTCTGTACAGTGTGCCCCAGTGTTTGAACGGGTGGCTGAGTGTCTCTGCTGAGTCCGGCCCGGTCAGCGTGGCTCACTTACTATTCTCACCAGGGGCCGGCGGCTGTGGCCGGCTGCCCCCGCCCCCCTGATTCCTGCTCTGTACAGTGTGCCCCAGTGTTTGAACGGGTGGCTGAGTGTCTCTGCTGAGTCCGGCCCGGTCAGCCTGGCTCACTTACTATTCTCACCGGGGGCCGGCGGCTGTGGCCGGCTGCCCCCGCCCCCCTGATTCCTGCTCTGTACAGTGTGCCCCAGTGTTTGAACGGGTGGCTGAGTGTCTCTGCTGAGTCCGGCCCGGTCAGCGTGGCTCACTTACTATTCTCACCGGGGGCCGGCGGCTGTGGCCGGCTGCCCCCGCCCCCCTGATTCCTGCTCTGTACAGTGTGCCCCAGTGTTTGAACGGGTGGCTGAGTGTCTCTGCTGAGTCCGGCCCGGTCAGCGTGGCTCACTTACTATTCTCACCGGGGGCCGGCGGCTGTGGCCAGCTGCCCCCGCCCCCCTGATTCCTGCTCTGTACAGTGTGCCCCAGTGTTTGAACGGGTGGCTGAGTGTCTCTCCTGAGTCCGGCCCGGTCAGCCTGGCTCACTTACTATTCTGCCCCTGCCCCCCTGATTCCTGCTCTGTACTGTGTGCCCCAGTGTTTGAACGGGTGGCTGAGTGTCTCTGCTGAGTCCGGCCCGGTCAGCGTGGCTCACTTACTATTCTCACCGGGGGCCGGCGGCTGTGGCCAGCTGCCCCCGCCCCCTGATTCCTGCTCTGTACAGTGTGCCCCAGTGTTTGAACGGGTGGCTGAGTGTCTCTGCTGAGTCCGGCCTGGTCAGCCTGGTCAGCGTGGCTCACTTACTATTCTCACCGGGGGCCGGCGGCTGTGGCCAGCTGCCCCCGCCCCCCTGATTCCTGCTCTGTACAGTGTGCCCCAGTGTTTGAACGGGTGGCTGAGTGTCTCTGCTGAGTCCGGCCCGGTCAGCCTGGCTCACTTACTATTCTCACCGGGGGCCAGCGGCTGTGGCCAGCTGCCCCCGCCCCCCTGATTCCTGCTCTGTACAGTGTGCCCCAGTGTTTGAATGGGTGGCTGAGTGTCTCTGCTGAGTCCGGCCCGGTCAGCCTGGCTCACTTACTATTCTGCCCCCGCCCCCCTGATTCCTGCTCTGTACAGTGTGCCCCAGTGTTTGAACGGGTGGCTGAGTGTCTCTGCTGAGTCGGCACGGTCAGCCTGGCTCACTTACTATTCTCACCGGGGGCCAGCGGCTGTGGCCAGCTGCCCCCGCCCCCCTGATTCCTGCTCTGTACAGTGTGCCCCAGTGTTTGAACGGGTGGCTGAGTGTCTCTGCTGAGTCCGCCCGGTCAGCGTGGCTCACTTACTTTTCCCCCCGGGGGCCGGCGGCTGTGGCCGGCTGCCCCTGCCCCCCTGATTCCTGCTCTGTACAGTGTGCCCCAGTGTTTGAACGGGTGGCTGAGTGTCTCTGCTGAGTCCGGCCCGGTCAGCCTGGCTCACTTACTATTCTTACTGGGGGCCGGCGGCTGTGGCCGGCTGCCCCCGCCCCCTGATTCCTGCTCTGTATCGTGTGCCCCAGTGTTTGAACGGGTGGCTGAGTGTCTCTGCTGAGTCCGGCCCGGTCAGCCTGGCTCACTTACTATTCTCACCGGGGGCCGGCGGCTGTGGCCGCTGCCCCCGCCCCCCGATTCCTGCTCTGTACCGTGTGCCCCAGTGTTTGAACGGGTGGCTGAGTGTCTCTGCTGAGTCCGGCCCGGTCAGCGTGGCTCACTTACTATTCTCACCGGGGGCCGGCGGCTGTGGCCGGCTGCCCCCGCCCCCGATTCCTGCTCTGTACAGTGTGCCCCAGTGTTTGAACGGGTGGCTGAGTGTCTCTGCTGAGTCCGGCCCGGTCATCCTGGCTCACTTACTATTCTCACCGGGGGCGGAGGCTGTGGCCAGCTGCCCCCGCCCCCCTGATTCCTGCTCTGTACAGTGTGCCCCAGTGTTTGAACGGGTGGCTGAGTGTCTCTGCTGAGTCCGGCCCGGTCAGCCTGGCTCACTTACTATTCTGCCCCGCCCCCCTGATTCCTGCTCTGTACAGTGTGCCCCAGTGTTTGAACGGGTGGCTGAGTGTCTCTGCTGAGTCCGGCCCGGTCAGCCTGGCTCACTTACTATTCTCACCGGGGGCCAGCGGCTGTGGCCAGCTGCCCCCGCCCCCCTGATTCTGTACCGTGTGCCCCAGTGTTTGAACGGGTGGCTGAGTGTCTCTGCTGAGTCCGGCCCGGTCAGCCTGGCTCATTTACTATTCTCACCGGGGGCCAGCGGCTGTGGCCAGCTGCCCCTGCCCCCCTGATTCCTGCTCTGTGCAGTGTGCCCCAGTGTTTGAACGGGTGGCTGAGTGTCTCTGCTGAGTCCGGCCCGGTCAGCGTGGCTCACTTACTATTCTCACCGGGGGCCAGCGGCTGTGGCCAGCTGCCCCCGCCCCCCTGATTCTGCTCTGTACAGTGCACCCCAGTGTTTGAACGGGTGGCTGAGTGTCTCTGCTGAGTCCGGCCCGGTCAGCCAGAGGTTCTGGGTTAGCCTGGCTGTAGTCTCCGCGGTCCGGTCCGGCTCCCCGTAGCTATCACAGCGGTCAGCCGCCCAGCTGACTAATATGGGTGTGTGTGTGACTGAGCATGCGCGGCTGAGGGTCCCCTGACCATTCTGCAATGTTTTTTTCATGATAAGATCCAGGCGGAGATGAGAGTCCAAATGGACACATGATAACCAAACGGTATACTGAGACACCAAATGTGTTTTTCTCATGCATTTTTTTTATCACACAAATTTGCAATATTGAACTGTTCAATTATTAAATTATGCCCATAAAGTATGGGCATAACTAACCCTTTCCTCCGTGTTTCGACATGGCGACCGCGGACACCGTGGTCGCCATGTCGCCATGTTCGCGCGCTTATATTTACGAGTCTTTTGTTCTTCATCTTGTACACATTTACGATTGAATCAGCTAAATCTTTATTTACACTGTCCATTATAATACATCAATGTCCAGCACCCTCCTTTCAACATCCGTGTCGTACACTAACTTCAAAATAAAACCGAGGGAACGTCTCCCTCGGTTGAAATGGGGAAAACGATCACGCTTCGGACTGTAGATATTCCGTATATTCTTGTGCAAAATCGATACTGAATTAGCAAAACAACCTAATGAAGCCACAGATACCGAATACGCCACGTTTACCAATGTAGTAAGCCCGCGCAAGCTGAAACTGCAGAAGAGGAGCGGCTCGGGGACGCCGGCGTCCCCGCGGAGTTGAAGAGGTTAAACAATAAACATACAGCCGTTCTAAACAAATTCTCTCACAAAACCCTGCTGCTTTTGATTTACAGAGTCACTACTTCAAGCCTCCACATGATGGCGCTTACAATGAATAAGACCGGGTGCAGAGGTAGCGTACTCTTTGAAAGGAAATGACACAGTACAGCCTGCCGGAAATCGTAAAAAGAAGAAAATGGCGCAGGGCGGAGGAATAGCAAAACATAACACAAGCACATTGGACATTGTGTGTTAAGAAGAGCCACTGTGTGCAGCATACACTTTGTTTTACTTGGCTGTCATTCATGTGAATTTGATTGTCAATAGGGGTGCACCGATCGATCGGCGTCGATTTCCTTAATTTTGCGGGATCGGCATTTCTTTTATGTGAAACCGATCTCATCTACCTCCGCAAAGGTCTGAAAGTCAGCCACTGCCCCCTCTGCTCTGCAGTGAGAGAGAGTTGACGCCAGTACGTGGAAGCGACCGGGAGCCCTTCCGTTCACACAAGACGCACATGTCTCCGCGCCAGTCGATAAGCGCTTCTGCCCCTCAGGTGTGTGTGTGTGTGTGTGTGTGTTCATCCATCTCTCGCGCGCTCTATCTGTTTAGATACTGACAATATAAACACCTACATCATTATTTTGAAAATCGTTTTCATTTATATTTGAGAGAACTACCTCATGTGCAGTTAAAACAACAAGTTTGTATTGTATTGTTTCACAGGTATTGTTTTTCAATAAAATAAGATTCAAATGTTGAAGGTGTATGCTGTCGGTTATATAAAAATTGGCCGAAATCGGCAGGTCAGGCTTTTTAAAAATCAGTGATCATGATCGGCCAGAAAATTGCAATCGGTGCATCCTTAATTGACAATGTTTTGTAATTCATGTGAAATGGATTCAGTGCAGTCAATAAATTCAGAATTTCTTCAGTGACACAGATATTGTGATGTATCGTGGATGAAACTTCTTGCAATATATCAATTATCGCAGAATCGTATCGTGATATTATAGTTATTGTGGGCAAAGGGTTAGGGTTAGGGGTACCTGGTGATACCCAGCCCTACTTTCTATTGCAGCAAACCTCTATCACCTTCTCTCTCCTCTTAGACAGATTACAGTCACAGATAACCTTTGCTCTCCTCTCTGTCTTTCCTTTAAGCCATTCATTCAGGTTTCTCCTTGCCTTTTATCCTTGCCTTTTACCAGCAATCCAGATTATTTCCTCTAACTTCACCCCCTTCTCTCACTCTCTTTCTGTTCCTTTTATCCTCTTTTACCCAGCAGTGTGCCAAAGGTTAGCAGGGATATCCTGCAACGTCTTAGACCCCGTTGAATCTGTTGGTATTTTGTCTCAGAAACAATCAATGCATGATGTATCCGACAGGCACTCTCTGCAACTAAAGATGATTTTCATAATTTTTCATTTGGTGCATAAAATTGTGAAAATACCTGTGCTAATGATTTCAACTACAGATAATTTAACATATATTCAGTTAGCTTTGATAAAAGGCAAAGGCAGAAAACCAGCAACCAGTAACTTTCGGCACAGCTTAAAGTTTGGAATTAATTGTCATGACCACATTTTTAAACAATAATCATATACTTATTGCCCACCTTATTGAAACTCTGTATCACTTAAAGATCTTTATGTGTTTATCTTTCCACATTGCTAGAAATAGTGAAGGGTTAGGGTGCTGGGTGTGTCTTGTACATCCTTCTTAAAAGATGAAGCCTGCCAGCATCCATATGAAGCTGACTGTTACAGTATTTCTCCTTGTATTGATTTGGCTGATGTGATATCTATATTAAAGAGGAGGTGAGTCGACTGCAAATGAAGATTAGACTTGCTTAGATTTGCTCACTGTTCCAACACATGAACTATTGACTCTGTTCGCAGTTTTTTTCATGTATTATTACGTTGTTATGCTTCTAGCCAATCTCAATGCATTTTAGATGAGTTTTATAAACGTGAAACCCTGGAGATGCACCTAAACACACATGAGAGCAAGATGTTTGTGAGGATTTTGATGGTGTTGTTTTTCTGTTGGCAGCCTCAGGCCTTAATATTGAAGTGATGTGTCACAGTAGCAGTAAACTTCACATACTGTTCTATTCCTGTACATCAGCAATAACAACAATAGTTGAATTCCCCCTCCAACTCTCTCATGCACCTCTCAGTGGGTTTCTCTCTGACTTTGGCTCCTTGTAAGAAGCTGTAGGGCCTTACAGTCTCCTGCAGTGTCCTCCGAAACATCACACATGCTCCCTTTCTCTTGCTCTCTCTCTCTCTCACACACACACAAACACACACATGCAGTTTCTTTCATCTCTCCCTCCCTTTCTTGTCTTTTTCTCTGCAGCCTCTTGTAGGGTTAGGGTTATGCAAAACATATCATAGCATCCTTTAGTTACATTAATTAGTAGCTGTCTATCAGTCTATCTCTAACTAACAAACATATGTTTGTAAAAACCAAAAATCCCAAAATGTTCACAGTTGGTCATTGTGCATGACCAAAACTACACATTTAATGAAAATGGAAATACAAAAAAAAGGGTGAATAAGTTAAAGTAACAGATGGACAGTGAACGAATGAGTGGACGCTGCAATCACGCAGGCTCCTCCTTGGTTCCCCCTCACACATCACAGTGTGATGTCTGCCATTGGCCAGAGCTCAGATTTATCAGGGCATGGCACTCACTCATCTTTGGCAGGTGCTCAGTTCAGTACAGTATGTGTGTTATCGTGACATTTATTGGCTGTATGAGATGAACTGATTGACACACCAGCTATTTTACCCTCTCCATCTGTATTTGTGTTTCGTTGATAATTTTCCTCGCTGGATGTTATCTTACTGAGTTTTGTGGTTACGTCTGTTTCTACAAGTGATGAAATCATGAATGAGTACCCACAGGCATCACTGAAATACTGTACGCAAACAAACACATGCATGTACACACACTCTAGTCAGACAGTAGACAAACGGTCTACTTATCCTCTCCCGCCTCTCATCTCTGAGCCAAGCCTCAGGAACACAGCACCCACCTGGAATAGTCTGGCCTCTCTCCCTGACCTGCCCTGAGGTGGTAGACTGTATTTTTGTGTGAGAGAAAAAGAAAAGGAGAAAAGATGAGACAGTGCAGCGAAATCGTCTGCTCTGTATATAGTAATAGGAATTTGTATTCAAGCACCCCCCTCCCTCCCTCTGACATGAGAGAATCTTCTTTTTCTCCTTTTTAGGTAAGGAAAGGCAGGCTGCTGCTTTTCTTTGTTTTCAACGTCCTGAAATGCTCTCTTGAAAGGTTACATTTTCCTGACCTGTTTTGAGTGTCTCTTTTGCAGGAGTAGAAAAATCCTGATGACAAATCCTTTTTTGATTTACAGCATTTTCCTGTTTCTGTCAAAGCTGCATTCATCTCTGTCTCGATTCATATAATCCAGAAAGAAAATTAAAAACACTGGTTTCCTTACTGTTTTAGTTTTGTGTAACTGTGAAAAATTCAGAATATTTCCTTGCAAGTTACAGCATAGGGTGGTATAGATTTCATCCCCTGATTTGAATCTACAAATGTCTCTAAGGGTACCCTGGAAAAAAAAACATGTGAACGTGTGAGTCAGTGAAGGAAGTCTGCACAAGAGCTAAGAAAGAAACAAGGAATTACCGCACTGCAACCTGTTAATTATAGAACAGAGCTACTGTATTTTCACACAAACATTCCTTAGTCAGACAGTCACTGCACTAGACAGCTGTTATTAGCCACATTTACTGTCATGCACTAGGCCTGTACAAACTGTAAGATCTCACAAAATCTCACACAAATACCACACTTGCACATTCATTCATTCATTCATTCATTCATTCATTCATTCAAATACTTGCACCCATGTTTGCATTTGCAGCTGTCCTTTCTGTTATAGCCCACTCTGGTTAAAAAATGTCATTTTTAGTTGACTTTCATTCACTATATTTCTTGTAATGTGCCCTCAGTGACCATCTTATCCACTGTTTTCAAACATGTTTTCCTTTTTTTCTTGCTGCTGTAGGAAGCAGGTCTTAGAGAGTGGGATTTTGAGTATCTTAATAGTGATTTTTTTGCTCTTTTCAGGTGGAACACTCCTTTAATTATCTGGAGATCCAGGGGATTGCTTGTAACAAGCCCACGCAGGTATGCAACCTCAGACCAAAAGCACATGTGTCTTGACTTTAAAGCAAAAGATGAAAGCTTTGATATCACTCTCGTATCTGTGGGTTATGGAGCTGGAGCCAGTAAGCATTTAGCTTAGTTCATCTTAGCTTAGCTTGATAGAGATAATGTTAATCATTTTGGTCATTGGTCATTTTTTTTTTTTAACAAATCCAATAGGAGGGATGCTCTCCAGGTGTGTCAGGTGAATGCAGTGAAATATGCAGTACTGTCTATTAAAAGTACAAAGATCGACATCACTGGTTTTGTGCATTAACTTGTCATCAGTGAGGATGAAAGTCAGGGACAGCTGAAATACTGAAGCTCAAGTTTAGATGCACTTCAGCAAAGTGGATGTTTGCTGAATGTCCTCAAGTTCAAGCAGAACACCTGTAATCACAACAGATGCTTTAGTGTGGAGGAGACACAAGACTGAGGCTGGTGACTGAGAATATATCTTGTATAATCCTGAAAAAATGTGACATGAAAATCTTTTCCAAGAGCCCAGAAATGATAGCTCTGGGTTGGATGGTTCCCATCTGAATAAAACATCCATTTGGCTCCTTGACCAAAGCTGGCTGGCTGTCATTCTGCAGGATCTACCTTCAAAATAAATTAATCTGTCACAAACCACCCTGTTCCTGCAGCGTAACCTCTCTCCCACTCATCTTGAGAGATTTCCGTCCTCTTAATATCATAACTGATGGCCTCCTGTGCCAGCTAAGATTATGTTAATTTTGGCCTATAGAGGGGGCACATATCACCTTACATCTGCATTTGCATAATTGCATTGATCGCTTAGATGGTTAGCTAGTCTTGGTAAATGTCATTAAATCTTTGTTTTTACTTCATGCAAATATGTGGGATGAAGAGCCTTGGCGGCTGGGCAAGAAAAGTTTAATATAAAATGGAAATGAAGAACTGACTGTCATTGATGTGTTCTGAGGACTGCATTTTGAAAGATGACGTTTTAAGAACTAAATCAGTATATATGTGGTTAAAGCAGGTGAAGGAAGAGCCATGCACGTTGGTATGAATCACTAATCAGCGTTGTGTTCTTTCAGCTGTTGATAGAGTACGAGCGCAGCTCCTTCTCTCTGAAGCTGCTCTCTTCAGAGGAGGTTAATGAGGTGGTTGCTCACATAGGAAACTGTCTGCTGAGGATATGTCCTGGTCTGCCACCTAGGTGAGTTCAGCTTCCATAGATTTATTATGATGTTAATGTACCAAATGTATCAAATCATGTGCACCACTAATTCAACTCATAATGCCGCTCTGTAGATTTTTCATATCGTATGTGTCCCTGATCTCTACATGTGCCGCTGTAGTTGAGGATAAAAGCCACTGAATGCTGTATTTACACAATCAGATACTTAGAGCCTTTGTAATGCAGATGTGAATCACATTTGCTTTATATATTGGGGAAAACAGGAAGTATGAATATAAATGCAGAAATGAATACAAATGTATGACCATAAACTTTTATTACCTTGTCTTATGAGCAGGAGTTGACTGGGAGGGAGTTTGTATGTTTGAGCTGCAATCAGTTCTATCAGGGTGATTCTCTTCTGTCTTATTATATGTCAGACATTAAGTTGTGTCATTCACTTGGTTTCACTTACGTTAGAGTACTCTGTGGTGCAGCGACTCCCTGATTGCTTCCTTAAAAAACGTCTACTGACAAGTAAGACAGTGAGAAAGGAGCCTTGAGCAGCTTGATAGGAAATCTTATAAAAGTAAAAAGAGGATTACATTTTTGAACATTTCAGCAGCCACAGAATAGAAAGGGGGTGACTGACTAATGCTTGTCTTCTCAGCAAAGTGATGAAGAAGCTCTGCATGGAGCCTCCAGACAGGCTGACCTCTCTGCAGACTCTGTGGGAGAGCAACAAGCCTGCTGAACCTGGACCCTGTGGTATGAAATCTGTGACTGGGACTGCTTTGTAATAACCATTGCTCTAACAGTTAACATCAGTAGTATGCATTTATAGTTGTATATTAAACTGATTATTGATCAAAGTTAAGTTGCATGCAGTTTGGTTGAATCCATAACTCAGCCAAATTTACTGCTCTCTCTCTCTGTCTCTGCTGTGCAGGTGGGTTTTCTCAGATGTACAGGTGTGTTTGTGACTGGTTGGGACTGCCTTACAGAGAAGAGGTGCAGTGGGTGAGTGCGATTTACATTCTTTATGCATTTGCACAGGATTGGCAGACCCTAGCTCAGCTATCAGCTCAGCGCTATTGGCTGGATGACATAAAACTGCATAAAGCCCTTTTGATAAGATACGACAGCAACTACAGGGTGCGAATATATATCTCTATATTTCTTGAGATGTTCTTGTGCAAAATGGAATGACTCTTTCTTTCATCTGCTCCGTGCAATTTCTCCTCATCATGAGCGAGCATATGGTTTTGTTAATAGCAGACATGTTTGTTAATATCAGCTGTGATCAATTGTTCCCTCTCCAGGATGTTGACACCATTTATTTGACACAAGACACTAGAGAACTCAACCTACAGGATTTCAGCCATCTGGAGAACAGGTGAGATAAAATGAAACCATATAACACCAGCATTATACATAACATAGATAAAGGCCATGTTACATAAAACAAGACACAGGGTATTGTAAGTGTGACATGATTTATTTTGTAATGTAAAAATGCTGAGTTTGCCACTTTGTCTAAGGAAACACAGCTGAAGAAGAATACATAATTACAGCTTTGTCCCTTTCTTTCCTCCTCAGGGACCTGGTGGCCATAATAGCAGTACTCGAGTTTAACCAGTGGTTCACTAAGCTCTCCACCAAGGACTATAAACTGGTCAGTCCCTGTTCTCGCCATTGTCTTCCTGTTCCTCACTACATGTTTGTCTCTTTTTCCCACTGTCTAACGCTGTCGTCTTAACACTAAACACAGACTTCTCTATAATCATATAAATAATAGGGGGGTAGTGTCTTCCTTCACACCAAAGGCAATAAATAGGTTTTTCTACTGCCACGTTTCACATTCTAGTAGTTTTTCCACTGCTTTTATACTAATCAGGATGCTGGATAAACAGTTAGTGAGTTAATGCTTCCACAAAATGACAGAGTAATCCAGATTGAATCCCACCTCAAGAGTGAAGTCGTGTGTGTGTGTCCCTCTCTGTCTGTCAGCTTCTTCTCTGTTCCCATCACTTTTGTAAAGGTCCTGCATCTCACTTCCTTACTGCTCTCCAGCTGCAGTACAGCAGCCGCCTCCTTCAGTGGTTTCTGCTTTGTGTGGTTCAGTCACTGCGTTATTAGTTAAATAAATTGTTATTCATGAATTAGTTGTGTTCTTGATTAATCAATGAATTATTTAGTCTTAAAAATGTCAGAAAATAACAGAAAAAAGCCAAATTTCCAAGGGCTCAAGATGACATAAAGAGCTTCATTTGCATAATGAACTTGCTTTGACTGGCCAGCAACTGTAAGTCCAAATATTCTCATATGTGAGAAGCTGTTATTTGATTAAAAAGCTGATTGTTTTAAATTTTTCACTTGTTTGTGACTTATATTTCAGTTTCTTGTCTTTGCCCATACCATATGTTTACACTATCAACCTCTGTCATTCTGTATCTGTGTTAATTTCTCCCCCTCTGCTCTACCTTTGCCTAACAGTGTGTGTTGCTGGATGTTTCTTTCTGTACCGAATATTTCTCCTTTGTTTTTTCCACCTTCCCTCCTTTCTGTTGACTGAGGATCAGTCCAATGTTCTTGTGTGATAAGACTCTTAATCCTAACGGGACAAAGGGTCTCAATGTCTCAGGCTGTTGCCCCCCCCCCCTGCAGCACTCCATCACTAAATCTCTCATCTTGCTGCTTCGCTCAGTCTCACCAATTACCACACGCAGCTTCCTCAGTCCAAACAATTATCTCGTGCCTCCGTCATGGACAATTCCTTTTGTATTGAATCTTAAAACCCTGCCCCTCCCCATGCTGTGCACATATCTAGTGACAAACGCTTTTGCAGGCACATGTGCAGCCTGATTCTAATATGTGTCTCTTCTATCTCAGTGTGTATTTTAATGGACCAATAGTGTGTTAGCAAGGTTTGAGTAGTTGCTTTTTCACACAAACAAAACACTGACACTGTGTTTGAACAGTGTTTTGACTTGTGTTTTACCAGATCCAGAAGCTTTGAGTGTTTTTTTGGTTAATGGAAATTGCCACAGAGTTTCCTCTGGGTGTTTTTTTTTTTTTTTTTAAGGAAAATCTAGTTTCTTTTTTTTCCCTTTTCCCCATGCGTGCATGTTTGCAGGTGATAACGGAGGAACTGGAAAAACAAGGGCTTCAGGGATGTACTCTGGAGCATGATTTTGAACTGTCTTTGATCCTGTGCCAATGGGAGCAATAACAAGTTAGAAAGAAGAAGTGGAACACAGAATGAAAACCAGAAAGTGTTAACAGCAAACTGGGCAGTGAGAGGAAAACATAAAGGTCAGCGTAGAGGTCAGCTGACAGAGTGAAAGGGAAGGAGATGTCAGATGAGTAAGGAAATGAGTCAGAAGGTGTTTTGAAACAGAATTTAGATGTGAAGAATAAGAGCAGAGTGGGGGACTGACGGGAACTAAAATCTTTACTTTCCACAACCAGCAATTAGTCAGTTCATGTTCCTGCCAAATCTCTTGACATGCAGAAGTTCAACGGAAGGGCAGCACTGCCCATCTGCCTGGACTGTTGTGTCTGTGCTGGTGAACCTACAGTTGTATTAGTAATACCTAAAAAACACTGTGCCTGTGAAGCAAGAAAAAAACAAAGATGAAGAAAATTATAAGTGAGTGTGAGGGAGACGTGGAACATTAAATTCCTAAGCCTCAGGCCTAACTTACAATCTAACCATCTCTACAAACAGATAAGCAATATGTCAATGTAGTGGACTGGTTACACAAACACACACACACACAGCGGGCTATCACAGTGAGGGATTATGCTGCTCATCCTCAGTTCAATCAGGCTGTTTGTCTTGTGGTGTATAATCAAGATGCTGAGCCGTAAATGAGAAAAGAGGAGAGGAAGAAGGAGAGACAGTGGAGATAAGAGGACTAGGCTTCTGAGCACCTCATGATCACACAGCATGTGTGTGCGTGTTTTTGTCTCTGTGTGTAAAAGCGTGTGATATTTCAGCAGGACCCGGGGTCAAAGCAGCGCAGCATGACAAGACTGTTATTTAATGAGTAGTAAATGGTTCAATAGACACACTGCCAGTTTCACCCAGCAGTTTCATTGTGAATCTTGTGGAAAATACAGGCCTCTTTGTGCCTCTGTGTAAGGCTGCAACCAACCACTCTTCTTTTTTTTCTCCATTTCATCGTCACTACCCTCAAATCTCTTTTTTTCTGTATTATGTCATCCATCACTGCCCTCCATCCTTCTTATTCCTCTTCTGTAATACTCGCAGTTTCACAGAGTAAACATGTGAACAACAGTTCCTTTCTTCTGCCTCGCCTTTTTCTCTCTCCATTATCCCTCTCTTCTTTCCTCCCCATTTCTCTCCCCATTGCTGCAGATAACAGTCTGGGACAAAGTGGCCAGTGTTTTGGCCTCACTGAGGCAGCTGGCTGGGAGAAACAGTCTCCCATAGCAGGAATGTCAATGACAACAGCACAACAATCCAGTAAAGTTCAATTATGAGGGAAAATGTTTGTGTTGTGACACGGTGCAGATAATTAGAGAGTTACTGTAACACTGCAGCACAGGCTGAATGTGTGGGCGTGTACATGTTTGGGTATGATGCAGCACACAGTGATCTGGGTCAATGAATATCTGGGCAGGGCACCGACATGCAACTGTTGAATTTTTAATTTTCATCTAAATATGAGTGCTTTTGCTCCCTCAGCTCTGCTCCAC
This sequence comes from Caranx ignobilis, assembly GCA_021432705.1. Classification (NCBI taxonomy): domain Eukaryota; kingdom Metazoa; phylum Chordata; class Actinopteri; order Carangiformes; family Carangidae; genus Caranx; species Caranx ignobilis. Next base: position 1,911,078 of record MU270012.1, on the reverse strand, counting down.
TCCTGCAGGGTTCGGACCACAGAAGCGAGACAAGTTTCTCCCTCTTAAGTGTCCAGACTCTGCTCTCCCCACTCTCTCACTGTTACGCATAAATGCCCTTTAAGTGGAAGAGACAGAATTTCCTGCTGCTTTTTTCCTTTTTTTTACATGCCACGTTACTGCTTTAATTAGCGTAAACATCCATAGTGGTTTCACCACATTTTGCACAGGAATACTTGTGGGAAAATCACATGTCCCAAAAGTACATTTCTATCTTATTCACATGACCTTGAAAGTTTCAGCACTAGCCCGCTGCTCCTGTTAAAATAGCAACTTAAGCCTTGAAGCTGGTTCAGTTAATTAGTATCTTTTTTATATGTTTGATCACAAGCGATGAACAGAAGCACTAAATGGATCAGTAAGATTAGACTACTGCTGTTCTGCTCTGATTGTGAGGCTGATAATATGCAAGACTGAACTCTTTCTCACCTTTCATACCACTCATGTGTCTACTGTTTTATGGAGAACACAAAACTGTGGTAAATTTAGACATATAATTTTTTAGTGTGTTCATGTCTTTTTTCCCTTCTTCCTCACCAACACATGTACATCTAACTAATGTTTAACTTCCATCTGTTTCATGTGTGTGCATCTTCAGTCTGCAGATGTGTGTGAGCAGATCCTCAGGGTGGTGTCTCGATCCAGTCGACTGGAAGAGTTGGTTCTGGACAATGCAGGCCTCAAAACGTAAGGTCATGCAAAATAATAAAATGGCACAATTTTGCACAGGAAGGTAGATAAATCCATTCTAGAAGCTATGCTACACTAAATTTCTACATTTCAAGATACAGACTATGCTTAATTTTTGGTTTAGAGTGATTTTATTTTATATAATATTAATATATTTTTAATAAAATGATACCTTTAATATCAAAGCAAGAGAAAACTTCATGTAAACAAACGTACATGTTAAACATTTACAGATAAATAAAGGGGAAAAGCAAAAAATATCTCTTCATATTAGAACTTAAACAACTACAACAACTTTGCAGAGGGCTATTGATGCACCATGAGGCTAATGGTTCTATATTACACTTATGGGTCGAGTTCTGATTTAGCATTTCAGTACACCTGTATGGGTGAAGATAAATTGCCAAAGCACTAATATGTCACAGGTGTAAAGTACATTGGTCACACAATTATTATAGATATACTCTTTGTCACTCAACAGTGATTTTGCCCAGAAGCTAGCTGCTGCCCTGGCCCACAACCCAGCTCAGGACTCACCACCATTAATCTTGCCAACAACCCGCTGGAGGACAGAGGTATGATATTTGCTTTAGTCTAGTCTAATGTACTGCGTGAGAGGTAATTCTCCTGAAGTGGAATGTTACATATATAAAACATCATAATAATCAGCTGCCACTTGTCAAGTATCAAATGCAGGACATTTTTATTGTCTGACAGTGGTGTCTGATGTACAGTATATACAGTTTAGATTTCCTTGTTACAGTGTAGTGAGTGCAACAAGTTTAATATTTCATCAACTCTATCCTAAGGCCTGGTAGTCTATCCAGGACACATTAATTATATATTCATGGGGTTGCATGTACAGATAAAATGATGCAAGATTTTTTTCATTTAATGAACAATACTATTGTTTCTGCTCGCAGCTATTTTTCGGTTATTTTGCTTTGAAAAACTTGTGTGTGTTTTTAGATTTTAATATTGAGTGAAGCTGTTTGCCTGTTGACTTGTGACTATGGATGATTACTGACATTAATTTGGGGCAAGAGGAGGCTCTTTCTCTTAGACAGACATAAGAAAATTACTAAAGGGGGCATTCAGCCACATTGTTCTTTCGAGATGAATCTAAATCTGTGTTGTGTGTGTGTGAGACCACAGTTAATGTTGGCAACTTAGAAGAAAAAAGAAAAGAAAGTTCAATGAGATACACAGTTGAATAAAGATGGTAATGGCTATCAATGAGCAGCCCCATGGGACAGAAATGACACTGTGTCTTTGTGCTTCCGCTCTCCTGCTGTAGGCGTCTCCTCCCTGGGTGCTCAGTTTGCCAAACTTCGTATGGGACTAAAGCATTTAAACTTCTCCAAAACCTCACTATCACCCAAAGGTATGTGTTGAATTTTGTGTGAAGAAAGCTGCTAAAACTGTTGAATGGTGAAGAGAAATTGACGAGAGAAATATATCTGTATGTGAATGGTGCTTTGTGATTAGCCGGATTTTCTGTTTGTTCTAATTTCCATGCACTACTCATGTTCCATTAATCTGATTGCACCTACCACTGGGTCGCAGATGTAACTTAATTATTGCACTATTAACACTCGAGTGTTAGAGGAAGGGAAATCAGACATGTGTGAGCGAACAACAAAAATATGTAAATAATATGCATGTAATCATTTGCACAAATATTTAGTAGATCACTTTCCTTCAGTCGTCAGAGCAACAACTTCCAAGCATGATGGAGAAAATCCCTCTGCTGTAATGGCCTTAAATGAAATGCTGTGAAGAAGCTGGATGTGCAGAGGCTATTCTGCCAAAAAAAAAAAAAAGCTGCAGAGGATTAACATAATGTCTAGATTAAATGTCGCTGTTGTCACTTGCAGGTAAAATTTCCTCTTGGTTGTCATCCAAAGTGCTGCAGCAGCACCAGGCACCATCTGCAGGGACTCACTGTAAACATGCTCTGATGTTAAGTAATCAATAAAAAGCTATCATTTTCCACTCTGTAGCATCAGTGAGAGGGCTGCCCTGTTTAAACTGAGCCCTGTTCATCTCTCCAAATGCCCAATCCATAATCCAAACCCCCAGAAGCCTCCAGTGCTCAGAGCAAATGTAGAGGATTGAGGACATTTTATTCTTTTCTAACACTGCTGTTGAATTATTTGATCTTTTGAATTTTAGTTTCAGGTCAGTGTAACTTGAGTAGTTGAATTAGCATAATAAAAAAAAATCTTGAATACTCCAAATGTTCCTTTTCTTAATTTGTATTAGTACCAGTGTTCATTTCTCATTGTAATCTCTTTCCATCCATCTATTAATCACATCAGTCACTTGACTGTCTTTTACTGGCATCTAGTCAGGGACAGGACATAGTAAAAATGAAAGTTCAGTGTGTCAGCCATGTGATAGATGTGACACGGTTTAACACATATCAGTGAAGCTGTTCACAGTTTGATTTTACATCATATTGAATTAGAGAACCCTGCTTATATTGACATTTTCATACATTTTCTTGTGACATTAAGAAATGGAGAGTGGCTCAACGTAGTGACCCAGACGAAGGTTTAGCATTACATTGACACAACCACAAGAAAGCCTCTCTTCACTTTCCCATGCATTCACTCTACATTCTGCTCCTGTTCTTTCCTGTCTTCACCCACTGTTCATTTCCTCTGCTATTTCCTTCAATATACTGTCAAAGCATCAAGGGGAGACTTGAGGGTTGAGATATTGCTGACACTGGGTGTGTGTGTTTTAGGGGTGAACAGCCTTTGCCAGTCACTGAGTGCCAACCCATCCATCCCCAGCAGCCTGGTCCATCTGGACCTCTCAGGGAATATCCTCCGCGGAGACGACATGCAGGTAACATACACACAAACACACACGGTTTCTAATCCATCTCAGAGCTGGTTTCAGTAACGCTTAATTGATTGAAACAGCTCAGTGCAGCAGTAGATATATGGAGGCCTTTTCAGACCGTTATAAATCAGTTAGCGAGTCACTCTGTAGGAGAGCACTGATTCAGGACATTTGACATCTGTTCAGAGCACAGATATTGAGATATGGCAGAAACTCTCTAGTGTGGGGCGACAAATCAGAACACACACAACCACACCCAGCACAGTGATTTACTGTATTTGTTGAAACAGCAACTCAGATCAGTTTTAAGGAATCCTGGGAAGTCACACATATTCATTTTGTTAACAAGAGTTAGATAAGGAGAATGATGCTACCCATATTCCCTGTTTTCATTTTTTGTGTTAAGATAACCACCCACTGAAGCTAGGTGCATTATTTACTGTACATACTTGCTGGTCATGTCAAACTAATGCTACACACAAAAATGATTCCTTTTAATTTGTCTGCAGGAAAACACACTAGAACAAGTTGATTCCCAAAGACAGAAATGACTGATGTCTTCTCCTACCAAAATAAATAAACCAGTTTGTCTGAAGGACAGAATGACAGAATCTCAATTATTCTTTAAAATCAGCATCCAGCATTTGATTGATAGATTCGGCGACATATGAAATGATAAGGGGCTCGTTGTGGGGAATCAAAAATGATGGAGATGAACAGAGGATTGTTATGACTGAATATTGAGAAGGAAAGAGAAAAGAGATGGTAGAAAGTCAGCAGTAGGAGAATAAATCAGCTACAGTGTTTTTGTCTACGAACATACATTATGAGTTGTTATATCTCTTTACATTAACATGGCCTCATCCTCTTCTTAACTTCCTAATGTGTATGCTGTGTTGTTTTATGCTCTGTTTTCTAGCATTTCTGCCACTTCCTTGGTCAACCCAACAGCCTGGCAACCCTTGACCTCTCCAACACTGACTGCTCATTGGACCAGGTGAGTCAGGAGTCACATACTAATGATATCACACCTGATTGATAGCAGAATAAATGTGTAGGTAGATTTGGTTTTATAAGAGCCCACAGTGTATGACAATTGTATTCTATAATTAAAACAACCTGCAACAGGGGATTGTATTTCATTATACAGCACTGCAAGATGAAGTGTGAGCCATTAACATCTGTGTTGCAGGCAGTGTATAATCCAATTTTATACACCCACTCAATCTGTATTGCTGTCTGCTGCTTGTGTAGCAGTCAGAATACCATGTGTGATATATTGATGTGGGTCTGAGAGCCAAATACTGCTTATTGATTAGCCTGAGATGTAGCCAGCTGTCAGCCTGTCATCGAAGATATTGATTAGCTCTTAAATCATATCCTGTCGCCCTCACGTTCAGCCAGTTATGAATACATCTAGACTTGGAAAAAAAACAAAACAAAAAAAATGGGTATTTAAAGCCACTTTCTAAATGAGGATTTAAACTGTAATTGAAACTAATGAATCTTTTAATACCTTACAGAGTTCAGACGTTACAGTGACACAGTGTGTGTGTGTTTCAGGTTTGCTCTGCTCTGCTGCGAGGTTCAGTCCAACACCTCTCTGTTCTCAACATGTCAAAGAGCATCTTCCCTCACAGGTGAGAGCCAATCTGACTTGTACCACATGATGATGAGGAGAAAACACATTTTGTTGTTGTGTAGGTTTATTCTTCCAAGATTCATTGATCAGGCGTATTTTTTTTCCTGATTTCTGACATTTTACATCTGGAGTGCTGCACAGGCTTCAACTGAAGCACAATACAGGACTGACAATAAAGATTTCTGATTTAATAAGAAAATGGTATGATAGGCAATTACAGTACAGTTACAGTTGGGGATTAATAAAGTTAAAAATAAATAAATAAAGTAAGAGTGTATATGAAAAATTGTTTGAGCAGGTACAAGGGCTGTGGTTGTTATAGTGTAAAACCTCTAACCTGCTTTATCCATATCAGCTGCATAGCCAGTCTGTTCTCACAAAAAATACATCACAAATCAGTTTGTTACTGTGTGTACAGTAAGTCACTCATATACTGTGTTCTGTCTTGGGCCTTTGTGCTAGTTTAATGGACCTTGCCCAAAAATTTAGAATTGACCAGACATCACACTGAGTTTTATTCATGAAGTCTATATGTTGGTGTCTGACACCTGCTGGTGACAACATGTTACTGCAGGCAACAGTACAGGCTCAGGATTACAAGTGCAAGTGTGTGTGTGTGTGTGTGAGTGGTGAGTGGTGAGTGTGTGAGTGTGTGCGTGTGCATTTGTTGAGTTTGTGCATGTGCATGATCAAGTGCGTTTAAATTTCAGCTCGTCTCTATGTGTGTGTTTGTCTGTGTGTAACAGATGGGTGATGGGAGGAGTTGTCTTCCCATTATTATCTCTCTTTCCAGTGGGTCTCTAGGGAGGACTTCAGCAAGAGAGGAGGGGGGGCAAGAGGGGAGGGAAGAGAGGGAAGAGGAGCAGAAAAAAAGGTGATAGAGATTCGGGGGAGAGAAGAAGAAAATCTGAGTGTAATAAAAGTAGAGGGAAAGAAAAAGAATGGAGACTGTGGAGGAGGTGAGTAAATGGCTGAGGTGGGAGAGGGTTAGTGTACATCTGGGATTTAAACAGCATCTGCCTTTTTGAAAATCCCCTCTGTATCCCTTTTGTGGAGCAATAACTGTTTCTTAAAGAGAAGATAAAACCAAAAATGGGTCACGGGCTTTTAAGGCCGTGGCAAGAGTACTAAAAGCTTAATGTTGGCCTGATTCTCAGGTCACATCAAGGAACTTCATCATTGAAGCTTCTAGGTTGTCAGACCAGAAAAAGATTTAAAATCTTCTTGTTGAAGTTGGAGATTGGTACATGTGGCTGATATTCTTTTATTTTCTTCTCTCCTTCAGCAGGAAAGGCAAAGAGGTGCCTCCATCATTCAAGCACTTCTTCAGCAGCGCCATGTCTCTGAGCTCCATCAACGTGTCAGGAACCAAGCTGCCACCGGAGGCCCTCAAGTGAGACAACGATTCATTCACATTTAATGCGTCTGTGGAGCAGCTTCATGCATCCCACATTCTCGAGGATCATGCACTTTGTTCTTGTTCCACCTTTATTTTTTTTCTACCTATGTCACATTTCAAAGCTTTTAAGTGTTCAGAAAATTAAAGTTGTCTTGTCCGTCTATGTCACAGCAAGCAGCTGCTGCAGATCTGACTGTTTAATTTTTCTTTTTTTTGCCATTTACTATTGTTTGGAGTTTTTAGTTACACAATGAAAAGCTGAATTATACCTCTTAATTCCTGTGATTTTTATATTTAACTTCCTGTTATAATGCTCTTGCAGAGCGCTCCTGCTTGGTCTGGCCAGTAACCCCAATCTGAAGGATGTGTCTCTAGACCTCAGCTGCTGTGAGGTGAGGCCCACTGAGATCCACTGCACGTCATTTCATCTCATAAATCATTTGATTAAAAGATATCATTTCCAATGTGTCCATTTGTGGCTGGCTTGTGATGGATCATTCCCTTGTGGCTGCGCTTTGAATTTTTTTCTCATTGGGCATGATCCATTCATTCATATTGAGGAGTTGTGGGACTGGGGTGTGGGGGGTGGGAGGGTTCGTCTTCATGCATGCTCAAAATCCACATCAAAGCCTCTGTAGTTTTGCAATGCAGCGTGCAAGGCAAGCAGGAATTGTGAACTTTTTCTGCCCTGTGTTCAAAATGAATATTAAATCATGTGAATGATATGACCACACTTGTAAAATCAAATCTTAATGTGACAAGTTGAAGCCCCTAGCCCTCAACAGAGATGAGTGTTAAGTGCAGAGGAGCATAGACTCACTGATTCCACTGCTGTATGGAGTCAATGCACGGTGATGCAGAACCTGTTCAGTATAAAAATACAGTGAAAGCTATGTACAAGTTAAAACACCACATCTGATGGATTTTAGGCTGGCACCAGTTTTGTTTTATTCCAGTTTTGAGTATTATTGGCATTTTTATAAGTGCTCTTATCAGCTAAAGTTTGAAGTGTGGTTTTTTATAGTTTGGAGGCAAAACTCATCCAATGCAATCAGCTTTTTAGGAGCCACTCCAAAAGCCACAGACAGGCCAGTGACACTGTTAAGAGGCTATATAATGGAATACTTGGCAGAGAGGAGGAGAGGGAGGGAAGGGGGAAGTCGAAGGGAGTGGGGTGTGGGACGTTCAGTTTCCCCTCTCTAATTGTTTCATCTCAACTCTCACTCTCTCTATCTCTCTCTGTCTCTCACGCATGGACAAACTGTGTCTCTCTCTCACACACACACACACACACACACACACACACACACACCTCCTCGCCTTACATCCCTGCACGAAGATAAAGACTGCCTGCTGCAGAATCAATGGGATTGCCAAAGATAACGCATGAATACAAATTACACAGGAAATCCAATTCCAGATTCCCATAGAAATCTTCCCAAACTGGAGCTGCGGGTGGGGTTGGGGGGATGGGGGGTGGGTGATGCGCTCTGTCCTTTTTCGAAGCCTTAATGAACCGTTTGGTGGAGACAGCCCAGAACTGTGCTTTGAGTGAGATGACAGTGCACAAATTAAGGACTCCCTGTCGAGTGTGTTTGTGCAGTTGTGTGTGCCTGTGTTGTGTATGAGTTGGAATAGCGGAGTGATCATTAAGCATCTGTGTGTTTTGTTGTTGAAAATTATTGGCTTGGTCTGACACGCTGTTCTCTCCCCCTAATGCCTCTGTAAGCTTGGCCATTGTGTAAGTACCAGTGTACTGGCTCTTAATAATTAACATTTCATTCTTCCTTATTTTTATTTGCACATCTGTTTTGGCAGATACCTTGTTTTTTCTGCTGACCCTGTCCTACCTGGGTCCATTTTTCTATCAGCATTTCAAAAGAATGGACAAACAGCAGTTGCAGCTGCAGTAGTCGTAGATGATCTGTGTTGTTATTTTTAAGAGTCATATGCCATCGCCATATTAATCACATAAAACTGCAAGTCTGTCTGACATCCATCAATCCATCTTTAGTTGCATGTTTCACCTTGATCATCTTGCACATACAAGTACTCATCAATGTCACATTGCTGAGTTTGCACAGTGGAAGGTCAACCTCTGCTGTGCATTGACTTGTCACAGTGCTGGAGTTTGTCTTGTTCCAGCACCACAGCTTGAACAAGACAACAAGGCTATTCTACATTGTGCCTGAGGTACTTTTTGTGTGTGTCCCTGTGTGTTTTTACAGCTGCGGTCAGGAGGTTCTCAGATCCTCGAAGGTTGTATTGCTGAGATCCCAAACATCTCCAGCCTAGACATCTCTGACAATGGTGAGCTGGCACCTTCCAGGCATATTGCACCATACAGTATGTTTACTGAGCTATTTAGCCCTAACCCTAATTAACTGTTGAAGTGAAAGCTATGGAAACCCAGCCACCAGAAAACAGTCAACATCATTATAATTTCTCACCAATTTCTGTACCTGCAGGACTGGACTCAGATCTGTCTACTCTGCTTGTGTGGTTGGCCAAGAACCGCTCCATCAGACACCTCTCTCTGGGCAAAAACTTCAACAACATAAAGTCAAAGTAAGAATGCAAGGCAGAAGGAGAGGATGCACAGGTCGCATCTACTTGAGTGCTTAATCCATTCATAGTGGTTTACCGTACAAGTATCATTTCATCATGTGTATTGTCCTCAGTTTCACTTCCTGTCTCTCTCCTATGTGACTTAGAAACCTCGCTCCGGTGCTGGACAGTCTGGTTCACATGATTCAAGAGGAGGAGTCGGTGAGTTTTTAATTTCCTTCCACTGTATGTTTTGCTTTGTCAGGGGCTGTAGTCTTGTGGTAACAGAGAGCGTCCTCTAGACAGATGCCTCAGGTTCAAATCCTGTATCAGCAAGCATCTAACCGGCTGAAGCAAATTACTGGATCTCCACCAGCTGCTCTACGGCTGAACTCTGACCTCTCCAGTACAGGGTAGTGTCAACAGAATTTGCTTGCATTGATCAAACTGATGGAAAACCACGTGCCAGATCCAACACATTAACTTTTTGTTAAATTTAGTATTTATCATTTAATCAGTTTTAAAGTAGCATTAGAAGTGAGTTGTTGGTAGGTTATTGCACCATAATGTGCAGTACATCAGAAATGACTCATTGGATTATGACCCCAGTATTGTTATGTGCATAATACCAAAATCAATATCTAATAGGTTATTATACAGACATTAAAAGATGCTGTGTAACACACACACACACACACAAAGATTTACCATACTTGCAGTAATGAGAGGTAATCTTCTCCAGCTTCAGCTCTTCTCTCCTCTTTCCTGACCCTCAATCTATCTCACTCGTTTTATCTCTCCCTCCATCATGGGAGCTGGAACAAATTTTGCCCCAGTGCCTGCTTTCCTTTGTCTCCCATAGTGCTGTGCGTACTAGAGTGATGGTTGTGTGGGTGCGTGTGTGGGTGTGTCATAATGTGCGTGAGAAAATGGCATATGTGTATGAGCAGGTTATCTGACTGTGCAGCTGGACACTGGGACACAAAGACAGATGGAAAGGGGGGAGAAAAGGAAAAGTATTAATTCATTTTGAGATGAGGAGGTGAAATTTAAGGTTGAAGGTACACGGACAGCTGATCTGAGAAGGGTTTGTTGTTGTTTTTAACAAAGTTCAGAGTGTTTAGAGCAGGAGCATGGGAGTATTATCTCTAAGGTGCACACTGTGTGTGCATGTGAGATAAACTGAAGTCTCAAATTTTATTCAGCAGTACATTTTGTCCTTTTTTCATGGTGCATGTCCTGGAAACGCACACGCATACACACATACAGTGAGAGTGCAACACACACATCTCCACTGAGCACATTTATGGTATGCTTCTGTTATATTTCCCTGTATCTTTACATTACTTTTGTATGAATTTGAGTTGTTTTGTGTGTTAAATGAGTTTGTTTTGTAATAACTTTTACTCTACTACATTTAAAATACAATATTTGCTTTTTGACTCAACATTTACATGAATCATTTCCCACTGAGATCTGGACTAATAGGGGATCTATACTCTGTGTACTTTATCCTGCACTGATCCTGGCATGAGTTCCCACAGTGAGACCTGAGATTGCTGTTAGCTGCCAGAATATAAACAGATACATAAACACCATTTTGTGTTTTATTAATGAGTATTTGCTTCAGTAATCCCATGAGATCTGTCTTGACAAATTAAAAAAAACCTGACAGTTGAGAGCCCCTTAAAAGGATAAACCTCTGGGGAAAGAGACATATCAGAGAGTAATTAACAATGCTGTTACAAAACCTAAATGAGAATCACATTGTTCTACTTATAGAAAAGGTAATAATAATCAAATGACATGGTGAATATTTAATCCCCACACGAACTATATACAGAGCCCAAGAGAAAACAAACTTGATAGTAATTATCAGGCCAGGCTTGTGAATGTCAGAGAGAAGAATGATGATGTATGAGAGGAGGAGGGTATCTGAATGAAAAAAAACAACTTCTGCATAACCCATCTTTCTGCATAAGAGTGATAATAACACATCTTTTATATCTGATAAAGAATCATCAGTAAGAGTAGCGTCCTCTCCTCTACAGAGCCACTGCAGACTGTGGAGAGAGAGGGTGATAGCTGAACACACAACGACAACGCAGCTCATCATTTTATGGACAGACATTAAATGGGTTAATTTGTCTGTATTGAAATGATCACTGTGATTTGCATGGCTTGAGTTACAGTTTCTCATTTTCTGGATTTTTATTGAATAAGACGTGCATGCATATCCAGTGTGAAGATAAAACAATTTACAGTGTCAGCTTTAGCAATTACTTCATTTTACTCAGATGTTGCCATCATAGGCACCCCTTCTTTTAGTGGTGCACTGCTTTTCTGTGCCAGTAGGACAAGTTTGTCTTCTTGTTCAGCTGTCTAGCTGGTGAGAATTGGGAGAACAGTGAGAATTAGCTACTTTGTCTACTGGTGCATAAACTTTTTCCTATTTAAATTTGCATGTTTACTGTCTGCTGTGTGCCCCACATGAACACATGCAGGTAGTAAATAATTCTCTGTGCATCCTCAGACAAGACATAAAAAAACTCATTTTCTCCCCATATAACCATGTTGATGCTGTTCCCTCACACACTCATCACCACACATACACTGATGCCCAGAGTAGTAGTCAACCTCTATAATACCCTCTTAGCTCACAGAGCTTACTGGGAGGGTTTTCTGCATTGCTGTATATTTTTTGCATCTGTGTGAAAATACACTGTGTTAATCCACATGGAGGCCAGAGTGTCCTACACAGGATCACATTCAGATCTCACAGTCCCACGAGAAGCCATTATTTTTACATCCAACTGATACATGTACTAAACAACAAGTCATATTTTTCATACTGACTTCTATAAAATACAGTGTGTTATTTATATACAGTAAATTAGCCCAAATAGTCCATTATATGATAATACCACCAACTGTTCCATAGAACAGTAGAGCCAATATCTGTTTCATTGCTCCAAAAAAAACTAGAATATTGAATTTTATTATCTTCTTTGAAAAAACATACAAAAAGAACTCAGCAGACAGTGAAATGACCGGCCTTTAAAAGACACATCATCACAGCAGTCTCCAGCTGTGTAAAGGGCATGCATCACAGAGCAGCTCAAACCTGGTGAACAGACGGACGCTGTTGGGGATTTGTAAACCCTCGTGTCACTCTCACATCACAAAGAAGTGCCCACCTGATCCAGTGATAAATGTTTCATTTTGCCCTGTGGAGTTTTGAATGATGACATTTTAGACTCTGCCTCAAGTCAATGCGAACCTCTGATTAAAATTTAATTTGAGTTTGCCCTCTTGAGTCACAAGCCTCTGCAGGGACATAGAGTTTTACTGAACCTCTAGATTTACAGTTTTAAAACTCTAGGCCTTGGATTAATTCTCAGGGCTTTTGAATATGAAAGAAATATGCTTATAGTTTTGGCAAATAGAAAAGCGTCAGCACTGTGGTGAAACTGACAGTCATGCCTGACTGCATGTCCGCACTTTCTATAGAGAGGAGCCAAGATCACAGGGTTAGGGTTAGGGTGAAGAGGACAGACTCAACAACAATCAACTGACATGGAATAAATTCAAAGACGCTATGACAGGAAAACAAACTGGCACTGCCTGAAGGAATATTAATGCTCTCAATGACATAAAACACAATAGCTTTTATTAAAGTTGGCAGTGATATAGAACATGGGCCCAGAAAGCTCTTTTTGAATACTGTCTGGTGCTGCTAAAGCCGAGTAAACAAACACACAACTGGAGGGATGCTCATCAGTTCTGCCACTATTGAATAGCCTGCAGATGGCAGATAAACTGTAAGCTGTCCTATAACCCTGTCAGTCACACAGCAGATATAACAGTCGCAGTGTGATTATATTTGACCTCTCGTTGTCATATAAACCCTCTTTCAACACTTGATTCTTTTTTTCTCCTCCTACCCTCCCTTATTCCTTCCCTCCACAGCCCCTCACCTCCTTGTCTCTAGCAGACTCCAGACTAAAGAGTGATCTCACCATCATTCTCAACGCCCTGGGAAGTAACTCCTCGCTCACCAGACTCGACATCAGTGGGAATGCCATGGGGGACATGGGTGCCAAGATGCTGGCCAAGGCGCTCCAGATCAACTCCAAACTCAGGTTAGTTTACAGCATATTCAGCAATCACAGAGTTACATGTCACATGGCTGTCAGTAATACTGTTTTAAATATGGGTTTCATGACACTGCTGTTGACAGCTTAGTAGTTGACATAAGACCCAGTGTGTATGTGACTGCAGGTTAATAAAACCAATTAATTATCCACTAATTATATGAGATTTTAGATTTTTATTACTGGGCATAAATTATTTTATGAATCCATACTTTATAATATATTTTACAATTTGTGTTGTCATTCATTGTCAGTTCATACACCAGCCTGTAGAAGTTACAGTTGTTGACATAAATAAATGCTATACATTTTTTTGCAGCATCCATAGTTTGGTATAAACCAGTTATCAACGAGTCTTTCTCTAAAAGATAAATAAGATGATTGAAATAAAGTGTGCAGTACAGTTTTATATATATTATATATACAAGTTCCACTGTGTTGATTGGTCACACAGCTTGACAACATATAGCCTGAGATTAGTGGCACTTCCATTTGTGCCTATGTGCATTGAGGCCCATGCCAAAGGCTTTTTTATGGAATAATTACATTGATTACACATTGATTACAGCTTCTGGAGCTATAGCTTTGTTTCTTTCACATTGTGTGTTTGTTTTGTGCAGGACTGTGATCTGGGATAAGAACAACACCAGCCCTCAGGGTCTTCAGGATGTTGCAGCCGCTCTGGAGAAGTAAGCAGCACTGCCTGTATTTATGTGTTTGTGAGTCCATGCATGGATTTCTGCTGCGAATGAAATGTAATAATCCTGCCATATTGTCATCATAACATGCACTGCAGTGGCTCTGGTTTATTACACGCTGAAGGGAGGGATATATGGTTAGCTGTTGCAGCTCTGATGTGGTTTTTGCTTTTTGCTGAGGAGGAGGTAACCTTGTGGTGAGTTTTGGAGAAGATCAGAGGCAGGAAGGCAGACAGGGGAGAGGGTGACAAACACCGAGAATACAACAACAAAGAGAGAACAGCACAGGGAAAGATGCCGAGGAAGGGAAAGTGGGGTAGATAAATAGAGACAAAAAGCATGAGTCAAGAGTGAATAAATCTGTTTGTCTACTGCCTCTTCTGTCTCTGAACATGGAATAGATTGTGTGTGGTGTGTGAAATGACATGTGCACATCTGTACATCAGCCTCCCTCATCTCCTGTCTCTGTTTATCATATTCTCCCAGCAGCACATCTCCCCATTTCCCCTCTGAGTCTTTGTATTATATTATTGAAACAGCAATTTTCTTCTTTCTTCCTCTTGGTCTCCACTCTGTTCACTGTTCAGTGAGTGAGTGTGTGTGTGTAGTTTGTTTCCTTTAGTATTTTTCTCATGTTTTCTGTTTGATTTCTACAAAATCTCTTTTTAAGATTTTTAAGACTACAAAACGATGCTTTCTGCCTACCATTCTACTCTGTATTCTTTTCATTACTTTTTATTTCTCCTTTCATTCCTTCCTCTCCTCCATCTTGATATGAATATTAATACTGTGTAGTGACCTCAATTTCAACACCAGTAACCTCTCTAATGGTGCCAGTTCATTGCTCTGTAATAGACCAGTGTAAAAGCAGCTGAGGGTTCAGGCCACACTTAATGCTATTGCAGCCTTGTGACCACACACACACACACACACACACACACACACACACAAAGCACTGTGCAATCAGGGGTTCATTTCATTTTACTCATGGAAAATTCTGATTTCTTTTTTTTTTTTAAGAGAAAAAGAAATTTTGATATATAATTGATGAAATCAATAGATGTTATTGAATAAATCTAGCACTGTTGAATTTTACCCATGTTCAAATGTGTAATTTCTCCTGGCTTTGTGTCCATTAGGAACTTTACCATTCGTTTCATGCCCATCCCCATCATCGATGCCTCCCAGGCTCTGAAGGCCAGCCCTGAGAAAACAGAGGATGCCTTGCTAAGGGTAAATCAACAAATCCTACTGACCCCTCCTCCACCTCTGTCTGATGCATTACTGTGTTTCATTGTGCTTACAGAGTAATCTCTATATTAATGCAGAAAGCATACAGTAACTACAACTGTGAGTCAAATAGATGAAACTTTAGTTAACAATATCTACATTATTATCACTTCAGTTTATTATCATGACTGTGTATGTGTGTATCCCAGATTGAGAATTACCTCTACAGGAACCACGAGACCAGGAAATACCAACAGGAACAGGCCTATCGACTTCAGCAGGGCATTGTGACGACAACTACACAACAGGTGTGTACACAAACATGTGCACACATATTTATGACTGACTTCTTAGACACTGTAGTTTGTATGTTTTTCACTGAACTCAGGATTTCAAAGGTCAGAATGGATTAGTGCTGTAGTACTTTTTACAGCTGCAGTTTTTTTTTTTTTGTGACTAAACTGAATCAGTAATCCCACTGGTCTTGTGATGTCACAGAAACGTTTGTGTCTTGTTTTCATCTTTCAGATGATTGACAGGATTTGTGTGAAGGTGCAGGACCACCTGAACTCTCTGAGGAACTCAGAGACAGACACCATCTTGGAGGACGTCAGGTCAGCAGAGAGCCTCATCAAAGACGCCCGAAACTCCAAAACGGTGAGGAGAGGCCATTTTTCTCACATCCTCTGTTTACTCTGCATTTATTGTTTATGTTGAACTGTGAAGCATGTTTCACTCTTGAGTCTATAATTATCTCCATATATTTCTCTGTCTTTCCAGTTGCTCCCTAACCTCTACCATCTTGGATCAGCATCCAGAGAGGAGGTGAACAGTTCTTCAGTGGGACCCATCCAGGAGAAACTGGAGTCTATGGCTGGCGAAGTGACAACTGTCATGGACCAACAACTGCAGGTTAAAACCTTTATAGGATGTTTGTTGTGTCATGTTTTTTGTTTAGTCTAGAAAGGAAGCACTGGGGGGGTCAAAGCATTTAGAGCAGATATTAGCATACATTATTAAAAACTGGTAAATGGATGCCCATCTAAATATACTGAATGTCAACCAACAGACACTCTAAGACTTTCATTTATTTTACTACTTCCAGACTCTGTTGGAGTCCATGGTAGACACAGCAGAGTCTCTGTGCCCCCATGTGATGAAGAGGAGTAATCTTCGCCCAGAGCTGATGAAAGCCAGCTCGGCCAAGATGGTTGTACCGAAGAGCTTTGTCTCCAAAACTCTCCTGGAGCAATCAGGGGTGGATATTATCAATAAGATCAGGTGTGTGTTTCTAGTTCATACAGTGCTGTTTTGTTGTACCTGTCAGTCTTGTTTTATCCCCTGACCATCACTCACTCTCTTTCTATTAGTGAGGTGAAGCTGAGTCTAGCCTCCTTCCTGTCTGATCGCATTGTTGATGAGATTTTGGAGGCTCTTTCCACTTCACAACACACTCTGGTAAGATGAGAGTCACCACAGCTCTCCGGTGGTTTAGTCTTTCACAATGGTTGTTAAATTTGTGTCTGAATTATCTGTAACATATTTTCTGATAATTTTCTAATAATTTTATCCATGCATTAAACATATGGGCCAATGCAGCAATGATGTCACCTAAACATAAATATTTAAAGTTTTTAACCATTTTTAACCTCATCCGTGTTCCCCATCTACCTTATCCTTCATCCAATCTTACTTATACTTTCCTGTCTTTTCGTCTTCTCCCATTATCATTTCTCCTCACCGTACTTTTCTTCGCTCTCGTCTTCAGGCTGACCATCTGGTACGTCGAGGTCGCCCTTTGATGCAGCAGGAGTCTGTGGATCTGGATGTTCCTGAGGAGAAGGTTCCCAAACGGGCATCGACTGAAATACTGGAGGCTGAGAGGCTGGAAGATCTGGAGACATGCATGGTAAGTTACAGAAGGCCTTAAGTGTGTGAAATTTTGTGGTTCTGTTTCATAATTCATCAACTACCGCGTACATGCAAGGCCGAGCTTCAGTTCATGTTATTCCTCAAATACAAGCAACTACACCAGGCAACAAGACAAAATAGATCCCAATTCTAAATATCCCAAAATCAATCAAGGTTTGAGTTTGGTAGTCATCCAGAGACCTTACTTGATGTTCATTAAACTGAAATCTTTATCGTACATATGTCTGATTGTGAAAGAAGCGAATTCTATGGTTCCAGAAATAACTTCATTAATGGATTCTGCAATAGAGGAATAATATAATATAATAATAAATAGGAGTCAATAAACGTCCTGAGATGAAGGATGGATCTACCTGACCATGTAGATACTTCAGTTACAGAAGGAATATAATCAATCATATGACAGAAAATGTTGTAAACGCAGGCTCTGTTCTTCTGTGTGTGTCCATGTATGTTCATCTGCTCTCTTTCTCAGTACACACGCCATCCTTCATCTTTTACCCCTCTCTGCTGCTGTACCTCTGCTTTCTGCTGTAAAAAGGCTTCCCTTAGAGTTCACAGCTGTCATGGCTCTTTCATTTTGCATTTTTGCCTTCACCCTTACTGTGTGTTGTCTTTCTTTCTCTTCAATCTTCTTTTCCCTCTTTTCTTCCTTCTCCTTCTACCTTTGCTCCATGGAGACTTTGTGCTGCACCAGCGTAAGTAATCTCGGACTATCCCTCTACACTCTCCCTTCTATCTTTGAGTCTTACTATTCTTTTCTTTTTCTGCCTCTCCTCACTGTGCCTGCCTGCTATACAGCCCTCTGTACTTTTCTGGAGTGCTGAGAACATCCTGTATTTTTGGATATTTGCTTCCTTCAGTAGTAGTTGAAAACAGCAGTCTGAGTATAGTAGGATGCATAATCAGTAGTTATTTGTGTCACTTCCTCACTCACTGATTTACACTGTTGGATGCTGATAAACATTATATATATTTTTATGTGTCAAGCCAAATTTCACTGCTCCTCTACACTTGGTGCACTGTCTGTCATCACATCACAATATAATAAGCAACATGTGGGTGCCACTGTGTTGATATAATCTACCCATGTATAAACCCTCCTTCACAAGCCCAACAGATGTCCTAATTCTTTCACTTTACATTTTAGACCAGATAATGACAGAAGCATTGAGTTAATTCATTAGTGCCTCTTGTTAATCTTGTTTAACATTACAAGCTGCTCTCTAGAGAAAGATTACTGTGCTGTTACTGTGTTTGTCATTGTAATTCGGTGGCCACAAACGTCAGTGAACATTTATTTTGTAATTATTGATCAGTTAGCATCATTGTTTTTCTTTTATTAGACAATAATATAGTTTGTTATGAAACTGTATTATCCTAACTATATATAATATAACTCCCAATGGTAATTCAGTATCCAAGAGTTACAGACTTAGTTGTACTTGTCTATTATATTGTTTTGTTCTTGTTGTTACATGGTTTTCTTAACTCTTGGACATGCAAACACATGTTTATATAACATATCAAACTTCTCAATACTCATTCAGTCAAATTATGGAAATTACAATTCCTGTTTTATCTGTTTCTGTCTCCAGATGACTCCGAAATCCAAGAGGAAAAGCATCCACAGCAGAATGCTTCGACCAGTCTCTCGTGCCTTTGGTAATCAATCTTTTTCTTTTTTTTCCACTCATGTTTTATATAATTTAGGGTCATTTTGGAATTAGATGGTGTATTATTTTAAAAGTAAAAGTTTACATGATAGATTATTTCTTCAATATTGATGCTATCTACGCTAGATGAACAAACATCTAACATATAGTGAGACCTAATATTCCGGATCTGTCTAATTACAAACCTACAGAGATGGAGTTTGACCTGGACAAGGCCCTAGAGGATGTGCCTATCCATGTGGAGGACACTTCAACGTCATCTCAAACTCCTCCCACTCCATCTCAGGTCCTTCCCAAACTGGAGCAACGTCCACCAGGGACGATAGTAGAGCTGCCATCTGAGGAGGAAAAAAAGCTGCAGCACTTCACCAAACTACGACCCCGGAGGAACAAAAAGACAAATTCCAGCAAAGTACCAGTGAGTCAAACTCTGTGGGAAACAAGTCAAATGAACTCATTTACAAAATAAATTTAGGAAAAAAGAAAAAAAACTACTTCATTAAATTGTTCATAATTATATCCAAAATTGATATCTGCACTAAAAAAAATCCATATCAGGATTTGGTCTCAAGTTGAATTCTAAAAGCTTCTTGCATGGAAACAGTGGATCTACTGTTTGTCAAATGGCCCAGACTTGGTGTCAGCTTCTGCATCTTCCTCTTTCAGCAAATCAACAGTGCGCCATCTCAGGACGGAGAGCAGAACGGCCTGATGGGAAGGGTGGATGAGGGTGTAGATGAGTTCTTCTCAAAAAAAGTCACCAAGATAGATTCAAAGTAAGGACCATGCTGTATTTGTACTTTCCTCATTCAGGATTGTAGTGTATATGGTCTTTTTTTCCATTAGATGCATATTAACTGCTTCTTGTTTCTAATATTTATTGATATGATCTCTTAAATTCTAAAAGTTACATTAAACATGATGAAACGTCCTCAGTTGTTTTCTTTCAATTTTTTTTCTCAGACGCTCCCTGAAGAGTTCAGAGTCTCAAGATGGAGAGAAAAAGAAGAGTAAAGGAGGATTTCTCAACCTCATCAAACGATCCTCCAAATCTGACAAATCAGATAAATCTGACAAATCAGATAAGTCAGAGAAAAACCAGGCGACCCCTCAAGCCTCGTCTTCAGCCTCTGTGGGCTCAGTGCCAGCCGCCACCATCCCCGAGGAGCCCTCCTCACCAAAGGTGGCAATGAAGAGTCCAGCGCCTGAGTCAAAGTCGAGGTATAGATGAGCAGAAGCAGGATTATTTTAAAACAACTCTCTACATCAGTCTAAATATACCAGTCTACTCCATCTTCACCAGTAAGTTTTCTCTCCACTGCAGAGATGCCTCCATTCGCTCACAGCCCACAGACTACAGCAGCAGCTCAGACCGATCAGAGGAGCTGAGGACGCCAGACTCCATAGACGAGCCATGGGAGGGTTCAGATGGCAGGGGCAGCCCTCAGGGAGGAAGGCGGTACCCGGGAGTGCAGATGATGGGCAGCGGCCTCCTGGCAGAGATGAAGGCCAAGCAGGAGAGGAGAGCACACAAGGTGAGGTGGTGTAACAGGGAAGAAGGGGAAGATGGGAGACACGTGGCAACAGTCACCCTGAACCCTTAGATTTGAGGGATTGAACAAAAAGACAACAACATTTATGATATATGTTAAACTTAAGCAATTTTAGCAAGAGGCTCGAAAGTATAGTGGCTATCGAAAATAAACACTGAAGACTCAGTTTTTGACTTTTATCTGTAAATGTTTTGTTTTGTTTGAGCTATTTCTATTAATTAATTTCAAAATAATAGTATATAGTTTTCGTGACCATGGTTTGTCAGTATTGAGGTGATAAAGAAAAATTTCACTAAATGAGGGCACATTAGACTGTGCGAGGGACAAAGTGCAGTAGGTGTTCAGTCTCCACATGTCAAGACTGTTTTGTTCAACACTCACTAACAGTGGATTCTGGCTGTGAGAACATGTAGAATAAGAAGCACTGACAGACACAAACACACACACACAGGGGCATGCACAGATGCTGGTGTGCATCTGCAGGCTAGTCGCTGTGACTGTCAGGATGTTGACATAAAAACACAAACAACGCTGATTTTCTGCCAGACAACAATGTGAGAGGAGGAATAGAGAGGAGGGAAATCAGAGTGGAAAAAAAGAAAGCATGGACAGCAAATGGACAGAATGAAGACAAAAGAAGAATGAGATGCAAAATCTGTGATGATTCAGAGTATGAATGAAAATGACATTTGAATATTTCACCTGCGTACTTAAAATTCACAAAGGTTCCCTGAAATAAAAATGTTCAGTTCCCCATTTTGCTCCCTTTCATACATTTACTAGTTCACTTCATCAAAACAAAGAGAAAATTAGAAAGGCAGTGCTTACATTTCAAAATGAAACACAATATAGTTCAATAGAATTAGTAAGATAAATATTCACAGGGTCAATACCCAGAATTAGAGTCAGTGCTACAGCATGTAAAATGTGAGTTGGTGTTGGCACCTGTAAGTGTCAGTGCTCACTCGATGTATAATTGGCCTCTAACCAGTCACTGATCTGTAAACTGTATGTGTGCCTGTGTCTGCACTAAGAGGTTTATGGTGTTTGCAGCATTAGGATTTTTTTCTGACCTTGTATCAGTGGCACTAAAGCTTCTTCTGCCATCTGCTTGTTCTGGCTGGCTTCCAGGTGTGCGCGTGTGTGTGTGCGTGCGTGCATGTGGTGTGCATGCTTGTCTTTGTGTGTGCAGGTGAAATGAAGAGAGCTTTTCAAGAGGCAGGTCATTAATACAAACCTGTGGGTGTGTGAGCTGTATCATTTGCATTTTTTAACACAAAGGCGCCCCCTGCTGTTGAAATGCTCTTTAACAGGACTGTGTGTATATTGAAGTATCACAGCAACAGACTACAACAAGAGCTTGATATTTAAGATAAATAATGTATGTGAATGTTTGATGGCTATTTATGCATACAATGTTTCCTTTGATGATAAAACTGAGTAATCAATTATTTTGTATTTTCTTTTAGTCTTCCAGCCCAGATAGACCCGACAGCAATGCATCAGGTGAGATGGTTAATGGATATATTGAGTGATTTTTATTTATTTATTAAACTTGAAAAAAATAAGGAGAGAGCTATACTAAATTCAAAATATGGCTAAGTGTTGATAGTAAATCCTATAATACATCTTGCCTTATAAATAAATTGAGTAGATGAAGATATTTGCACCATTTCATCAAGAATAATGATGCAAACAAGTCAATAAGTTGCTCATTTTATCCCTGTAATGATTGTCAATGTTTCTTAATGTAAATGCCAAAAACTGAACTGAAATTAATCACAACAGTAATATGTGGTACACTGTAAAATGTTTTCATTAATAAGATATGCAGAGAATCTCAGGTCATGTCAGTTATCAGTCCCTTTGACCCCAGTGCTGTTTGTCCAGTGTGATATATGGCACGACAGAGCCACAGTATAACATTCAATGCAATTTCAGCGTATTGCATCTTTTTCACTGACCTATAGATCATCTAAAACATTCAACTGTCAACAAAACAGTCCCAATGATATCCACCATCCTCTAGATATCTTTTACCTCTCCTTCAGCTTGTCTCTGACACAAACCCTCCTCCTTTAGACCACGTTGCCTACATATGTGAATAGTCTTGCATAATGGACAGAGCTGGCAGCTGTGGCCAGATTTTTGTAGGCCAGGGCAGACAACTGGACATGGGGCCCTTCATAAGTCATTGCAGTTGGCAGTGCCCCATGCTGATGCTGGGCTTTGCTGTTAGGCCCCATTTCACCATTTGAATGTGTGTCTGAAGGCAACAGCAGGAGGCCTCTCTTCTTTGCTGGCTCTGCTTCATTTTTCTAGCAGTGCCCACGCCTCTTCACTCTTCTTGGTAGAAACTTTTACATCATTACATTGACTGCTGAGGCCGTCTTCAGCATCTTCATTATTAATGTGTAGATATATATGCATCTTAAAGTGGTGTTGAACCTCTTAATGTAGGATGGGCCCTCATATGAGAACTCCATGGTGAACAACATGAAATGCAGTACAATAAACCCCTGCTCCCAGAAAGATTTGAGTTACAGTCATGTTTTCTTCATACTAGAATTAATAAATTACAGACGATTATATTATGACTTCTGTGTTTCAGCAGCTAAGCCCACAACTCCAGAAAGCAGGTCTCCCAGTAGTTCCATCAATAAACCGGACACTAGTTCTACAGAGAAGACCCAGTCTCGTGGTGAGACTAAGCCTGAGCTGGTGCCTCGTCTCAGAGCTACATCATCCTCCACTTCCCCCGGGGGACCAGTGAGTCCCAAACCACCAGTTCCACAGGGGGCTAAGCCTGCTTTGGCTGCCCGACCCACCATCCCACAGAAGCCCAGGACAACCAGCACCAGCAGGAGCATAGGTACTGATTAGTGCCCATATCAGAATAGGTTGTCATACTGAAACGATTGCTGCCTGATTGAGTTTTTCTGTAGTGAATCTTTATTTGACTTTTATATGGGTACAGTGTGATTTTAGGTTCACCTGCTACATTGCTATTTTCTCATAGTGCTTTATTCTGTTACAGTAGTAGAGACAAATTTAACATTGTCTCTTTAACATAACGACAACCTTATGTTACTGCATTGCAATTGTATTACAATTAATAAAATGTTGGGATTGATGTTTTTCCTTGTTGTCTTTCTAACAGATGAGAGTCCAGATTCCCCTAGCAGTGGCAGTGTCTCCCCTAAAGTCACAGTTCTCCCTCCGACACTGAAGAGGGGGTTGTCAGAGAAAGACAAGGAGGGTCTGCAGTCAGGAGGCTCTGCCAACAAAACCACTCAGGAAGGTCGGTCACAAAAACGTTTGATTTTCTATACTTACCTAATTCAGTTCAATGTAATTTAATTCAGTTCAGTTCAATACAACTTTATTTATCCCAGAGGACAATTCAGTTTGCAGCTACCCAGTCCATGAACACATTCAGTCCAGCATGTACATTCCAGTTTCACAGCTCACAGATATGCACCCGTTATGTGTCAAATTATATGTCAAGCCCCAGAACACAACAGCATGATAATAATAGCAATAGAAGCAAACCACAGTAGTTGTTAGTTTTTTCTGGCTGTCTCAATTTAAAGCCTGTCTTTTTAGCCAGAACAGTGAATTGAATGCACTGTCAGGGTCTGACATCTGTGTTTACTTAACGTATAGCCCGATATTACTGCATCATTCCTAGGGAGGTGTACTGATGTCTGTCAACGTGTACAATATGACAGACATCACCATTCAGGCAGTCATATGATCCAAACAGACTCCAGACTAAAATCTGACTGAAGTCTCACCAAAAATACAAAGGTATCTGAAAGGGATTAACAAAATAACGTACATATATTCGCAGCAGGCCAGATTGTTTAAGAGTGTTTGCTATAACTACAAAAACAAATAAAAAAAATGCTCTACCTGAGGCTTACCTGGGCTGTGCGAACCTCCCACAATACAAGGGGAAAAGGGCATTAACTCAGGTGAGACTTCAAGGACAAGTAAGTTAAAAAACTTATTATCTTAAGGGCAATAAATACAACATTTGCAGAGTCTTTTGACATGAGGGCTTTGACTTCTACAATCAGACTGATAGATTCAGGTCACAACTCTCACTCAATTTCATTGCCTTTCATCTACTATCTGTTATGTAACAGACAGCCTGGAAGCTTGGTGATATTTCTGTCTGTGTTTACTCCTTTTCCCCTGATGTCTTCTTTCTTGTTTTCTAGCTTCTCCCTTTAGACTCATTTTTTCTCTCTATGCTTCATCTTTGTTTATCATCTCTGTGTGTTTTTGTGTGTTTTTGGTAAAACCCTCTGGTGCCTGGCAGAGGAACCACACATCAGATGTCTTCCTCCCTAGAACATCTGATAATAGTGGCCATTTCTTCTGCCGGTCATCTGCTATAATGCAGTTACTTAGTGTTAGATATCTTGTATATATTGATACAAAATAGATTAAAAGGAAGACGGAAACTGTCTATGTAATCTCGCTGATGCGTCATTACAGAGAAAATAGGGAGCCATTAGGTGGCAGTATAAAAACAAGCATAGCTGGAGCATTTTCAAATGACTGCATAAATGTTGAATATCATATATCTTAAATGGTCAGTCTATCCCAGCATGCACAGGGCACTCAACAGCAAAGTATTATGAAAACCTACTTCCTGTCTTGCAATACAGCCTCCAAATGTTCTTACTGGATATCATTGGTAGTAAAGATGAAAAGTGAGGCATTTGAAATTCAGTGAGTCGCTATACTGTTCAAAGCCTTTCAGTTTGCTATACCCTGGCTATATGTTTTTTTTAAAATTGGTCGGTGCTGAAAATCTGACCATGTTCCTGTTCATTTCTGCTCCAGTTTTAATCATTCTGCCCTGTGTATATATACAGTATTAAGCATCATGAAAGAGTAGGATTACCAATTCAGCAATAATATGTGCAGTTTCCATCACTTCATCACCTTATATTCTTTAACATCCCCTGGCCTCTGTGTCCTTTTAAGTCAAAAGAGCGTTGGCTCACGGAAAGAAAACTACAAAAATGGACGCTTCTGTCCTTTTGGTTGACGCGATCAGGCTATTATTGTTTAACTCAGAAAATGATAATCTATTGATGTCATTCCAGGTCCCGCCCGCTCCCGTTGACTTTTCATTCCCGTCCCGTCCCAAAAAATGTCATCCTCTACTTTGCAGTCAATCCCTTGCATGACCAACACTTGTCATTGAATCCTCTCTTTCTCTTATTTTCAGGGAGGATGGCGTCTGACTCTGTTCAGAGACCCAGCCCTCTCCGTACCAACTCGGAGGACCACGGCCCCTTCAAGTCCAAGGACCAGTCTCTAAACCCAGACAAGGACAAGGCAGCAGGCAAGAAGTCATCAGACTCTGGGGAGGAGGTGGACAAAGACTTTATTTTAATATGAGTGAGACAAATTCACAAAAAAAAACCTGTTGACAAGACTCACTTATTTTCCTTTAGAAAAGGCAAATATATCTTTTCATTTGTGTTAGAGGTTGTACCTGCACTGTGGGTCCTGTCCGACCATTAAGTACACATAATGTTTGGTTTGAAGGCAGGTTATCTGCTGTAGAATCAGGTAACACACAGTTTCGACTTCAGTTTAATTTGATGATCTATGAAAATCATGCTAAATCTTAACACTGTGGGAAATATCCTCGATAAATTTTTCAGTCATGTGATGTCTTCTAGTAAACCAAACTAAATCTCTTAAGAGCTTCCTTTTCACAAACACCCATTTCTCTAGATGCTACTCTCTGCAGTCAGGTCAAAGTTGATTGCGCTTTTTCAGCCATTGAAAATGAGTGTAAGTTTGTAAACCACTAAAAGCAAGAGAGATGTTGCTTTCAGGACTTTTGTGCAAACAACAGCATGAGAGAGAGAGACTGTGAATCCACATGTGTACATTTAAACTGACTCTTTAACTACTAATAAGACTTTTCACCATTATTTTGCAGTAGCGTGTCTCCCAGGGACCAAGCACAGACTACCACTTCCAATGTACTGTACTTGAACTCAAGCATAAAACTAGACCAGGACCCAATGGCATTCTTTTCCTTCAATATATTTGTATGGATTTTTCTAGAGGTTATTTTCAGTACGTGCAAGTTCCTTTTATCCGGACTGAATCCATTATGCAATTCATCTTAATTTTTTTTTACAGGAAAATGCAGGTTCAGCTGAGAATATCAGCAAAAAAAAATCAGTAATACACATTCAATGTAGCTTGTCAGACAGTATGAAGGACTGAATGGACTTTTCACTGAAGGACTGAAGGATTAAACACCAACAACTGGACCCAAATTTGACTTATGTTGGAACAGATCAGAGTGACCATATGATGTGTTTGTGCTTTGCTAGGACTGTGGAACACAAACATCCCTGAGAACCAATCAATAAGGCTTCAGCACTGTTAACAAACACTAAACGCTGTGGAAGGAACATGTTTCTCTTATTTTTACATTTAGTTACAGAGGTCTTCTTTTTAATTCATGAGACACTGATGAATATCTCCTTGATGCGCTGATGGTTCATTGAAAACAAATCAAAAAGAAGGAATAGCAAAGAGAATTTGCTTGATGATAACATGGCGATGCAATCTTGTGTGTCTCATATCAGTAGGTGTTTTGAGTCAAATTCTGACATTGACCTCTTCAGTTTGTTGTTTGAGTGAAAGCGCAGCACTGAGGGAGCCCCGGCCTACTAATATTCCTCTTCCACTAGAGATGTTTTCATGCAGGACGTCCAGCTCCCTTTTACTTTGTTCCATGCAAAACAAGCAACTGCCTCAGTTAATTGGGTATACAGTGCCTGGAGTGACAGTGAACTGGAGGTAGCAGTGCTTTGACCACATGGGACCTCTGGGCTATTCTGTACATAGCAATTTAAGGACCTGAATGCTTCACTACAATAACAGCAGAGGTCTCAGGAGGATTCCTCTTAGTCTTCTCTTTTCAGCAGGTAAAGCCCTTTTCACACTGCTGCACCGTCTGCCAGCAGGTTCTGAAATGGATCCTGGTAATTCGTAATTTTTTGTACAATCTGTATCTTTTTTGTTTGTTTACACAGAGTTCACTCATGATGCAGAGCTCATTTGGGGCATCAGTTTCGCCTGTTGTATGCTCTACACATCAGCTAATAAGAGTTTAAACCTGGAGTATATTGATTGTGTCCACTGATCCAGTTATGACAGGTATAAAATCTATTGAAAGCAGCAGACTTCTTATGCATAATCAGTGTGAAAGGGGCACAAACTGCTATTCATTGTACTGTACAAGAGTCAAATTCAAGTCAGGGGCCAAAGGTCTTACTGGTGCACCTTTTCCTATGGTGTCTATCAATGTCTTTTTGTAGAATTAAATTTAGGTTTTAGCTTCTTTATCACTAATCATGACTTGGAAATAACACTGTTCCTGCTGTATATAGTCAGTCTGTACTTGTTGTTAATGACTGCTTTGATTTTCAAATCAAACATCACTTTTAGTTTGGGGGTGGTTCAATGGCACTGAAAAAAAAACAGTACTTTGCAATATGTTCAAAGCAAACACATGTGGCTGTGTGGTGTTTTCTGTTGGCATTTGCAACCCTTTTCCTGACGCAAGGGTCTTATCTAGACACTCCTCTGCCGTCTTTGCTTTCGGTGTAGGAAGCAGCTGGCTGTGTTTCTGTCAAGTTGTGGGAAAGATGGTTTCCTGTTCAATTCTGAAAAATGAGCATCCACTTCTTTTGTTGGTGCATGGAGTGGAGTAAGTGAAAATATCCAGTAGCGTTGAGTCAAGGCTCCTGAGTCTACATGTGTGTGTGACTGCATGATGTGGCTGTGAGTTGTACTGTATGTATATATGTGCTCTCATACATGTAGGTGTATGTGTGTGTGTATATATATGTATGTGTAATATATGCACATGTAATATACACACTGTGGTATATTGACACGCCTAAGTGACCACAGCAAATCCTATATTGTTTGGTACTGAGTACACTACTATACTAGGGGTTTGTTTATTTGTAACTTATTTGGAATAATAAAAAAAAACAGTTGCCGGTGATCTGTTGACCCTTTGTTATTTTTCCTCTCACTTGTACATTGTGTTCAAAAATGTAGAAATTAATTCTTTGTATTAATTAGTTTTTGCATATACTCAATTTAATGTTACTTTCTCAATGATTCAGAAAAAAGTAAGGCAAAACAATGACTGTTTTTCTTGAACCAAGGGGGAAAAAATAGCGTATGTGCTCATTTTATCTGTCTTCACACGTTATTTGTTCCATTTTGTCATGGACCAGTATGTTTCACTGAGTCATTCTGCTGGTGTTGGACATTTCTCATGAAAACATTAATAATGATTAAAATAATTTTACAGTCTTTTTCTGCATTGTATCTTTTTTGCAGCTTAAGTCACTTATGTCAATCTGTTTTGTAGTGTAACAGTATAACCACCAGGTGGCAAATACTGTACAATATCTCTCTCTCTCTCTCTCTCTCTCTCTCTCTCTCTCTCTCTCTCTCTCTCTCTCTCTCTCTCTCTCTCTCTCTCTCTCTCTCTCTCATACACAGAGGAGGTGTGGTTTTTACTCAGTCAGAAAGAGCATATGTCAACCAAGCAGGGTGGTGAACAGTGCAATAACGCAGTTTTGTCACTTCAGTCTTCATTGTTTGTGTGTAAAAGTTGACAGGCTGCTGTGACCCTTTATTAAATGGACAGTGCATTTGATGACCTGGATGCAGCTGGTTTCCTGGAAATCTGGCAACACTTTGATGCAGATGGTAAGGACAATTCTGGAAATGCTCATTTTTGTTCTCCATTAGTATCACATATTTTATTTGTATTGTCACTAATCCTCAAGAAGAAAAAGATCATTTTGACTTTTGGTTATAGCCACTAATCTAAGTCCTGAGTATGCTAAGTAAGTCTTTATCCAGTATCAGAATTTTGAAGAAAATGCCAACTTGTTTTCCTGGATTTACAATCTTGCAACTTGCACAACCTGTTTGTTTTTTTTGACAGATAATGGTTACATTGAGGGCAAGGAGCTTGATGACTTTTTCCGTCACATGATGAAAAGACTGGGTCCACAGGTAAGTTGGATAAATTCATCCAATGGTGCTCTATTTTCTATCTACTGTATATAACACCTACAATTACACAACAAGAGGAAGTAATATGAATGAACATTTTCAAAATAAAAGTCTAGACAAGCGGCTTTGAGCTCAGGTGGGCACTACTTTTGACTTTTTGCCAAGGTCATGTTTAATTTGAGTAGATTTACATCAACATAGAACCAGTGTGCATGCTGAAAACGCATCTTAAAGCTTAACTCTTTGTTAAAACCCACTTTGTAAATTTTATTTCAGAAAGCAAAAACATTGATTTCACAATTTGATCCACTCAACAGGTCTTGATCAAAAGTCTTTCAAATAGAAAAGAGGCTTCACAATTTAAAAACTGTGTTGTAAATTTCTGTTCAGATTGCAGTGGTTACTTGTTTCTAAAACTGCAAATTTACTGGAGTCACATCAGTCAAATGAATTAAATGCACTGTTAAGACTGGATGCAGTATAAGCTTTTTTTTTTTTAAAAAAACAGTGCTGAGCAACACACAAGAGCAGCAGGCAGCTGTAGTGAAGGCCTGGGTGACAAAAGCTCTGCAAAGGGTCTGGGTTGAAGATATTGTTGTTGAATGAAAGAGCTGTCCATGAAATATCAAAATAAGAGTGATGACTACCCTGTTACTTTTGGGGCCCATAGATTTGTACATGATGGGTTAAAAAAGGGCTACACATACAGTTTTTCTATACTGATGTAAATCATGCAGTCTGGGCTGTATAATATTCTTATTTGCAGTATTGCATGTTTTTGCACATTATACAAACACAGACAAGGTTTATTTTGAAGTCTATCAAGAAACTCACTAAAGTTGTGTTTAATAATGTTCAGATGAAGGAGTTTTATAAAAACTAAAGTTTAAGTCAGCTTTCCGGAGATCTAATTTGCTTTGGGCACAGCATGTGTAGCACTTACCATCTCTGCTGTGTGGACAGCCGACTCTCCGCGCAGTTATCTGAATGGGTGTGGCGAATGTAAGGATGTTAGACACCATAATTAAAGAGCTCTGGTCCCTGTCAAAAGGAAAAGCCCTTGACTTGGTTACCAGTTGAACTCAGGGGAAAGGGTCTGTTTATGTGTCCATTTCTGTGTGAATACATTGCTAATGACCCATTTTGTTTTCTGATCAATGCTAAA
Organism: Caranx ignobilis; assembly: GCA_021432705.1. Taxonomy (NCBI): domain Eukaryota; kingdom Metazoa; phylum Chordata; class Actinopteri; order Carangiformes; family Carangidae; genus Caranx; species Caranx ignobilis. The sequence continues at coordinate 1,880,404 of MU270012.1, read as the reverse complement.
TGCTGTTAAGCTGATTAACTGAGCCTTCTTGCTGACTATTTATAATGAAAGATCAGTGTACACTACAACTATTGGTAAATGTTTTATTTTGTGTGTGTGTGTGTGTGTGTATGTGTGTATGTGTGTATGTGTGTAGACTTCCTTGGATACTAATGGGGTTGTTGTACTAAGACAAACAGACCACTGACCACATCTCACTTTGTCTCTCTGTTTGCTCTGTCATTAATGGCCACAGGATGGGTACTGTATTGTATTTCTCTTGAGCTACAACAGCACTTCACAGCCCTCCTGTTATTTCCTATTTAGTTACTAGAGTGTTGTGTGCCTTTAACTTTTGTGGTTTTGTTTCCTGTTTTGCCTCATATCAATTAATTACCATATTCAGTAAATGCAGAAATAGATTTTCTATCATTGGTTGAAATGCAGTTACCGTAAGTGAATTATCATTTGTTGCACTTTTAAGTTTTATTTATCACTAAAACACATAATGCATTGGGGAAATGCTTTTTCCATTAAGTTTGATCAAAACAGCAATTCAGCTTGGCATGTTACCACGTGCCTTAAAAACCTCTGCTCAGCAGCAGTGGATTGTAGATTGCAGGTGCCAACATGACAGTGAGGTGATGCTGAAGATAAACCACCTCTGTCTGTAAAGAGCAAGCGCTTGGCACCTTGTAGTCTGCAGACTGTGTGCTCTGCACTCTATATAACGATGATTCACAGAGCAACATCATGGATCATGACGTTTCTATAGTTACAGTGCAGGCATTGAGGGGTTTGCAAGGAGACACAAGAAGATATCTGCTAAATGTATTTTAAAATAACACCTGAATATGCTCACAAGTTAAACTGCTTCAGTTTGTTGTCTGTGCTCTGGTGGAGAAACTCACGATTCTTAGGACAGATAAGCATGCTCTCAGACTGATAGTCTTTGACTATCTCTGCAGCTGCACTGACTTTGTTTTCCATTTCCTTACATTTTGTGAGTAAAACTACATCGTGATTGATCATTATCATTATCTGTAGCATGATGGTGTAGACTGAGGAAGTTACACAACAAGACATTGCAATGCACTGTATGCTGCAGAGATAGCTAAACCCTGGGCTAATATGCTACGTACATGAAAACAACAGGATCATGACAGTGTGCAGTAGAAATCCCTCTTATTTTCCTGGAGGACAAGTTTTGGTTGCAAATTTTTGGGGTACACACCATCATCGTTCCTGTCCTGCACATCAGAGAGACAGAGTAGGCCACACACATAAACAGTCTTCAACAACATTCTCAAAGAAAATTTTGCCAGGGTGTTGAGAGAGGAAACACTGAGACGAAAATGGAAGGTACTGTATAGAAGTATCCATGGTGACACTGCTTAAAATAACTGTGACTCAGCCGGTCGAGTGTTTTCATTCAATAGCTTTTCCACAATTGTGCAAATATATTATTGATTTCAAAGAATCTGTGTGATACAGGTTTTTTTCTTTTTCTTACATTTCCTTATTTAGTTCACTTTATTTTGCCCCAATCACACTGTCGCCATCACCATATCTGTATCCAGTGGATTTGTAAGGCTACTTTGGGGCAGGAAAATCATTGCTTCATGCTGTGCTATTGTGTCTCTACAGGAGAAAGTGACTGAAGAGAGGGTTCAAAGACTGAAGCAGCGGTTCATGTCCGCCTATGATGTCACTGCTGACGGGAAACTACAGATTCAAGAGGTACAATACAACCGTGTCTCATTCATGTGACCATTATTTCTTTCATACTAAACTGGAAGAAGTGGAAGAGACACTGATTTCTTTTTTCTTTATTAAATATAAAATGTGGACTTTTGCTAAAAAAAAAAAAAAAAAAAAAAAGAAGGAGCCAAACTCACTCACAACACCATCCCTTCCTCTTTCTCTGTGACTCTCCAAATGTACAGTGCCATAGAAGATAAACAGAAACTCATTTCCTGGTCTGCAGAGGATGATGTTAAGCCACTCTCCTCTAGTGAAGAGAGTCAGGAGGCCACTCAAACCTTTTTCAAAAGGAAATATCTGAAGATAAGTGTCAATATCTAATCTAATGGAACAACAGTTCCAATAAATGAGAAAGAGCCTAATGGCAATTTTGGATTTTCAAGTGGGACCTTGAAAAATCCAAGACAAAGTGCTCTTTATTGAAGAAAGTTGATTCTCAAATCACTTTTTGATTGGGTCAATTATTTAATCAAATCAAACTTGAATGACGATTTAACAGACGGCAGTTGTTTCCCACTAATGTAAAGCCACACTTTGGCAACATTTCTTTCTCAGCCACCACTCTGTGTAATTGATGCAGCTCGTGACACAGCAACACTGCTACTCTCTTCTTTACCCATTTATTAGGCCAATCCCTTAATGCATTGCACCCACAAACTCAAAAACATTGGCTTTTACTAGTAAAGCTGCAAATCAATCAATACATTTATGCAATAAGTGATTTAATGAGGCTAACGCAGGGAAAGTGTGGTCAAAGCTGCCTGTAGCACTGCTTCTAGCCACAAATCTTGTCAACTAGGGATGCACCAAGGCATGCTACTTCTGGCAATTCAACTCAGAGTTTCAGCAAATTTCAAGAAATACAAATCCAATCAATCAATACCAGTCCTTTTGTTGTTCAGATTTAAAATTAGTTTATGTTCAGTTACACAAGACTACTGCTAAGTAAGCTACAAATTCAGATGGCATGGCAGGGCATCCTGACAGAATGAATGTAGCCAAGAGCACAAACACTGAGCTCAAACTTGTGTTTAGTGTTGATCAGTCACATGTGGTTAATGTCCAATCCATTCAATAGAGACATTTTTGGCACTGAAACTGAGCCAGCAGATCAGTTTGGTGCATCCTGCAAAGCTACACTTAGCTTAATATGGTTCTTAAATAAACTCTAATGTAGTCTAATACCACAGAAACTCCATTTTGTATAATGAAGCAAGCTACACCATGAATATAAAGTTGAACGCCTCCCTGCACCAGTTTGTTTCAGTGTTTCTGTACTGACTGGATGTGTGATAAATACAGCTCTTCATCAGTTTCACACTGTGTCCCCATACACTGCAGCTTCTGCTCTATGAAAAAGAATTTAGCAACGTGAAAGCCACAGCATCCTGTATGACTTTCCTATATCAAAAGCCTGATCTGTGACACACAGTGTCCACTATCAGATAAGAAATACAACCTAGTCACACTACTTCACTCTTTGCACCATACATTTATATAATATACTTGAAGCAGGTTTGGCCGTGACAATCAGAGGTTGGAAATGTACAAATGGCACAGCAGTCCAGGGACTGACAGGGAGTCAAGGACATGTCAGTGGGTGAATGCTTAAGAAGAGTGTGCACTACATATGGAATACTTGATGTATACTACAAGTGCCCTCCATTGGTTTTCTCATAGTGGATTAAATATTGTTGGCTTTGGACTGTTGCTGTGACAAAAGATGCAATTAGCACTTTTTTTTCATTAATTTTTTAGCATTTTTTGATATAGGAAAAAAAATATATCAACGGGTAATTTCTTTATGGTTTAGCTCTATTTCTTATCAATGCTATGGCTAAGACAAGTGGCAATGGCATTGATAGCTTGTTCATTTAAGTGAGTTGATCAGCGTTTTATCTCTGAATGTCTCGCTTATCTGTCGTTGGCAGCACAGTTGGTGCATTGCGCTTTTTCTCCGAGCTGCACTTAAGCTTTGTGAGTAGAATGACTGCAGTACCATCTTGTATTTTAATTAGAATGATGTTTGACCATTTAATCTGCTAATGGAGGGCTGATATTGTTATAGAAGGACAGACAAGAAGAGGCTGACATGAATTGGAAAGCAGCCAGGAGGAGCTGGTGCAGGGATAGTTGAGCCAAATGACAGTAAATCATCAATCCCTACTGGTTTCAGCCATGTATACTGTCCAGTATTTTCCAGGCCAGTTACAGCTCTTCAAGGTCTGTCATTATATTGGATAGGACAGTGGAGGTGTGACAGAGAGAATGGGGGGAACAGGCATGCCAGAGTCAAACCGGCAATCTCCTGCATAGGAACCAGAGGCCATATGGGACAGGCTCTGTAACCACTCACCAACCAGAGCACCCCAGCACAGACGATTTGAAATTAAATGGATTCTTACCAGAGTATTAGATCTGAGCATTCATTTGATGAGGTTTACATCAAGGATCTGTGTGGGAGATACAGCATAGTAGTAAAGCGGCAAATGACGAACGCTTTCTGGGATGTAGGTGTACGTGTTTCCTTGTCAGCTATAAAGGAAGCACTTCAAAACATATTATCAAGGCTGTGACTTGGCATTTAGATGTAGTTTCCATTATTTTAATTCAATATGAGTGTGCTGAGGAGCCAGAGCCTCAGATTCTCAAGAACAAATATTGTCCAACTGCCTTAATACTACACACTGACTGACTCCTGATCTGATCAAGATGTCAGGATTGTTTGTATAATGGTTACTGTTACTGTTATTGTCTCCAAGAGCAAAATGGATTAAACTTAACCTTGCCTCACAGAACACCATCATCTCATTATCACTGACCTCTGCACTGTGTCCTGTTTTCCAGTTGGCCCACATGATCCTCCCAGAAGATGAGAACTTCCTGTTAGTTTTCCGCAGAGAAGCACCTCTGGACAACAGCGTCGACTTCATGAAGGTAAGGATCGCAGTTCAAGTCAGTGACAGGTAAAACTAACAGGACCAATTATACAACATTAAAACCATCTATACCTATACCGTGGTGTGATGTTCATTGTTGTTAAAAAAAAAAAAAAAAAAAAAAGTTGTAGGTTGCAACTTACATTTGTCTGCTTTCCATTGTCTCATACAAGTAGCATGATAAAAACCAGAGCAAGATTTATTACATGAATTCAGTTGTTTGATTGATTCTGGGCCTACATAATAGAAGAGACGGATGTAGACTATTGCCAAGAAAATAAGAGTGGCAGCTAATATGCAACACTTTCTAACCTTTCCCTGCCTAATTGGTAAAACCAGATCAACCAGCAACAAGTCAATAGAGCAAAGAACAGAATGCACCACTGACTGAATGTAGCAGACCGTACCCAAGTATGAGGAAGTATCCCAACAACCCTCTGATTCGCCCAGACTGCAGTTCCACTTTTAAATGTGTATTCTTTTTAAATTAACTGAATAATGTCTGCACTTTACCTGACTGTATAACTCACCTGTAAAGTCATTTCACTATGACATGATGTGTCCAGTGGCTACAATGATTTTATGTCATGTTACACCACATAATGGAACCATTTGCTGGTTTGCTGTTTCTTGCCAACTGCAGATCTGGAGGAAGTACGATCTCGACTGCAGTGGCTACATATCTGCTCAGGAGCTCAAGGTGAGGTTGTTGAAATGGACAAAAAAGCACACCCTCTCACATAAGACAACCTATTACACATGTCCTTTCTTTTCCAGGAACAGCCAGCATTTGTGACACTGACAAAGAATGATAGAAACCTTTGGCCACTATTTCATGTTGTGTTATATACTGGGATGGTTCTCCTTTTGCAGCTTCTGACAACAACACTTATTGGTCCTTAGTTAGTGGTTGACTTGGAAGGAGCATGGCAGACTACTGCTAGATGTTTTTTTTTTTTTTTTTTTTTTTAAATGCTAAAATAAATAAATAAAACACTTATGATTTCAAATATTTTTCGTTCCCCTTAATCCCCTTAATCTGGAACCAAATCTCTTTCTCAACACATAATTTGCACAAATGTAGGCCTATCCTGTGATATATAATGTATCACCCACTGCATTTACCTGTTTGGTTATGACATATTGGAAACTGTTGTTCCTTAGGCCTTCCTGAAAGACTTGTTCCAGCAACACCACAAGGAAGTGTCATCTGAGAAGCTGGAGGAGTACACTGACACAATGGTAGAAATGCAGTTTGCACACACAAACAGTATATTCTACATATTCTGAATCTATTTCATAGTCTGAGACCACATCCCTAGAGATCTTGTGTGTTGCTGCAGCTGTCAAAAGCCAGCATGGCACAACTGATATATCTAATAAACTGACTAACTGAGTTACATCTGTGGAAACTCTTGGCCTCAGACAGCACAGACTTTCTAGTTTAGACATTTCCATTTAGAGGAGACTGATTCACATTCGAAGACAGAATGAGTTAGGTGTTGAGTCACAGGTGGTTTGGGAAAAGTAGACAGCAAGTACACAGATGCACGGTTCACAGTGGCATGAGTTATTTCAGTGCTGTTTATTTCACTCTTCTTCTCCAACAGATGAAAATCTTTGACAAAAACAAGGATGGCCGACTGGATTTGAACGACCTTGCCAGGTATTTTTCAAAGAGCAGAATGTATAGCTACTCTCACATGTCTGCAACCTTAGAATGTTTTGGTAATTTATAACACAAAGCAAATGTTCCTATGCTTGGATGGACATATGAGCTAATTTATCAAATTCAGCCAAATGCTAAACATGTAAAAATGACTTGCACAATCCTCTCTGAGAGCTGGCTGACAACAACTAAATTGAGATTTCTACAGCTTTACGTTATAGCATTTATCAACTATTTAATGTGGCTTTTTCAGCCGACAATGAAGCTGAACCATCCCATTCATTTTACGTTTTTCATGTATCTTAAATTTCCCACAACAGAAACAGTTTCACTTCTTGTTGAATATGCATGTTTTTCTCAATTAGGATTTTGGCTTTAGAAGAGAATTTCCTGCTCCAATTCAAGATGGATGTGAGTGCATTGTTTATGTTATTCTTTTGTCAGATGTAAACATGTGGATGAATCATGCTGAAACAGGTTATTAAGTTATGATGTCTAACCTCCCATCTTTTTGATTTTGAACAACTTCTGTCTTGTGTTTCCAAGGCGTGCAGTAAAGACGAGAGGAAGAGAGACTTTGAGAAGATCTTTGACCATTATGATGTTGTAAGTACAGTACTGCACTGTGAGACAGATGAGGATTGCTATTTCATAATTGTATCATATCTAAGCTAATTACTGTTGTTGTTCCTGTTCCTATATGAACATTTGTGAATGTGGAAAGTGAGTAGCTTGGTGTTGGGAACAAATATGATCAACCTGTTGTTATTTCCAGAGGCAAGGTTGCAATTGGCCAGATATAATACAAGTACTCCTATCAGAACCACTTCAAATGAATTAAATATCTCAAATTATCATAGTGTATGGCAGCATGGACTCAGAACAGCGACATGAATCCAATTAGCTCCTTTTCCTCTAATGTAATATAATAGAATACAGCACCAATTATGTTCTTAAGTCACCCCTAGGGATGCAGATGATTCATAGAGCCATGATTGATACAAGTTAGTAATTCATATGAAGAAACCCTGATAATCTTTCCTTATTCTTTGCAATCATGCTTAGCATACTGTCTGTTTGAGCAGATTTTATTTTGTCACTTTTCCAGACTGCGCACACAACTCACTAAAACCCAGTTAAGAATCAATAACTGGGATGGATGTGGTTACAGCAAGGGCGTTTACTCTCTCTCAAATGCATGTTGGGATGTGTTTCAAGCCCGACCACGACCCTGAGGAATACGCCCAGGAGAGGAAAACTAATGAATGACTGAATAATGTGAGTGGGATGTAAATTCCAGGAAGTAATTAGCTCTTTGTTTTTGTCTTTTCTTTCCCGTTTCTGTCTTCTACTCTTCCTCAGAGTAAGACAGGAGCACTGGAAGGTCCTGAAGTGGACGGCTTTGTCAAAGACATGATGGGGCTGGTCAGGGTAAGAGTTCAACTGTATTTTGTAATAATCATGTCATATGATGGTCATAATAGTGTTGTTTACATAAAATGCTGTGTTGTTTGTACTAAATATTTCTATCAACAGTTATAACACTGTTACTACTTTTGCTATTATACTTTTCCTAACAAGGTCTCAGTTTCAAAACACAATGCATTTTTGATACCTGACCACTACATGTGATATTGATTGCAGTGCGCTGCTTGATTTGTTGCCACTCAGGAGCAGGAAAATACACGGAAATGAAGCCCTAAGTTTTGATCTCGTCCTTTTCTTAGCCAGATATTAACTCATCTAAATCAAAAGTCATTTCGTCTGATTATGAAAGAGTTACAAGTATAAATGTCATCACAGTCAAAATGATGATTAAGTTCATTCAAAAGATAGGAAGCATTTGTGCTGCTTACAAACAATGTGTTTCAAGTTTAATGTCTTCTTGTCCCTCCTCTCTCCTCTGCAGCCCAATATGACGGGTCCTGAGCTGGACAAGCTGCGGGCTGTTCTACTGCGTCACTGTGACGTAAACAAGGACGGAAAGATCCAGAGAAATGAGCTATCTCTGTGTCTGGGAGTCAAGCCTAAGCCTTAGTCTGTGTTATTATCATGTATTATGTGACACTGGTTACGTATTTATATATAGTCAGAAACAGTGGAACGCTGTTTTGCTGCAGATCATTCTAAGGTTATTTGGGGTTATTGTTTGTAAATGGTTTGATTCTGAATATGATAAAAGTAACTGGATACTGAATACAATGACCTAAACTTATGCATGTTTTAGTGTCAGAAAAAATGAGATGTAACTGTTGTTTTTTGCTAAAATGAATTTATGGTGCTGTGACATTTGTCAGTCAGTAAACATGTCAGTGAAGCTTTTGAAAGCATAAACTGTTTCCTCATTGTATCACTAAGTTTTATTCTTTCAGTTTGGAGTTGGAAGTTGGGGTGTGTTGGGAATTCATTCATTCACCTTATTTATTCAGCAAGCTCTCTTTTTTCATTTCTGACATCTGGTCACTTGCATGTTTCCTTGCCATGTATTGTTATTTTAAAAATAATGAGCTGTTGAGAAAATAAAGTGATGATAAAGTACTGTGTACGTTTGGCCTTTGCTTTTCCCGCAGAAAATGAATTGAGGGAGGAAAAAAAAGAGAAAAATTATTAGACACCTGTAGATTCTAAAATGTAGACAAAAATCTAGTCTAGTATTGATGTGGTTTCTCACATAGGATGGCTGTTCCTCAGTGAAACTTGGAACAGACCTGCTCAGGACAGTACTATCTATCTATCTATCTATCTTTTCTTTTTTCTAATATTTTTGTTAACAAGTCAATGATTCAAAACTAAAAGCTGAGTAATCTTCATTGATGAGACCTTTTCAAGGGCCTCTTCAAGCATCATTGGTTCACTCATTGCCATCATGCTCGAAATGTTTGGAATGGAATGAGATTACAGTGATCATCATTATGAAATAAATAAAGTTTCAAAACACTGATGAGTCAGTGGGAGAGAAGTATTAATTGTGCAGAGGACCAATGATATAATGTAATATAATTTTGTTGCCCGAGCACAGCCACAGATTCATCAAAAAGAAATCAACATTTATGCCTCCTAATGAAAAATAATAGTCTTGCAATTTCATGTAATGGTCAGTTTAACCCTCAACATTTTCACTGAACAGTTTCATACCCACCGGGCACACTGTAACACAGGTCACTGTGACGCCCCTCCTGTAAGAGGCAACAAGCTGACAGGGCGAGTCTTTGTTTACCAAGTAGGAGACAGAGTGAAAACCAATGTGGTTAAGTACATGGAAACCTCTCCAGCCACTAAAAAGGAGCTAATGGTGTGGACCTAAAAGCTTTACTCTGCCTCATTGCCCTTTGTGTCCTCACAAAGCCCCAGTGAATGGTTTGATATGGCCTCTTTCTCTGTTTTGTAGATGTTCAAGCAACAGATAAGTGTGATCATTAAAGAGGCAATGTCAGATTGTGTGACAGTATACAATAAATGGATACACTTGTGTGGGTGTTTGCACGTGTATGTGGCATGCAATACAAGGGCTTATGATCGTGTGTATTTGTGTGGACAGACCAGCTGCTACACAGCTGCTGCAAAACAAACAGTTTCCCATTTAGGCTGAAAGCTTTCCTCCTCACTTTGCCTCAAGTCTCAGGGACACTTGATGTGTAACAGTCCCTGTGGTGTAGTACCAGTGAATTTCACCAGAAAACTAGCTGATCATTAAAAAAAAAAGATCCAATCTAATGGATGCATAATACATGACATTTTTATTACTAGTTTCTGTAATCTGACTGAGAGCAGTTGAAGAGATGAGCTGCTGTCGTTCAGGGTAAACAGATTTTCCAGTCTGTAGAGAATCATGTTTTACTGTTCTATGACTTTTATATTTCCTGGAGAATGAAGCTCCATTTAGATGAATAACAAACTGAACTCTGCTGTTTTTAATTTCCTTGTGTCCTCTGATATTTCTTGATAGTTTGCCCACCAAAGAGATATCTAAGGCCACAAACAGGAAGCCTGGCCTGGCCGTTGGGTTTTTTTAGCCCTGCTGTGGAGGAAAAACAAACGTTTTCTAAAGCATCAGTAAAACGACAGCCGAGCTTGATAACATATACATTTATTTCCCAAAGCAGCTGTGTGCACAGAACAGCAATTTAACATCTGCGTGTTTTTCCTGTTCAAAAAATTTCCAGCGTACAAAATTGTTTCCATTTATCCCACAGTAACACTGACCCTGTTGAACCATGAAGCGGCCCGGATTTGGCATGGCTGCTAAACAGGTTATCAAGCAGTTAGGTGGGACTTAATTCTTAACTAATGACCCAGGTGGATGCATTTATTCAGTGGTGTGTTCCACTGCTGTCACATTAACAAGTGCCTCACCTGGGGCTTTACTGCTCAAGTGTTTGCTCTGCTGAAAGTGCAGCAGGAATAACAAGAAATGAAAAGTGTGAACTATGGAGGAGCATGAGATCAAGAAACAGGTCCAAATTCATTACTGCTGTATTTTATGCTAGCTTTTTTTTTTTTTTTTTTTAATCAGGTGATTCCCAAACATAACAAACATGATGGTATAACACAAACAAACAGACAATGAATATCAATAATGAACTGTTATTGGAGGTAATATTAATGCTACACCTGTTGAGCTAACACTGGTGAGTTTGCTTGAGGCGCTTTAATATCAGCGGTACATCTGTTAATAAGTTTGTGTGCGTGTCTGTGAGTGAGTGTGTGTGAGTGTGTGTGAGTGAGTGTGTGTGTGTGTGCATGTGTGCGTGTGAGCAGAAGCAGTAGAGCCTGAGTGCATGAGACGGAAGAGCAAAAACCCCTCCCTCCAATACAGTGCATCAATACAAATTACATTGCATAACACTGCCATCTAGTGGCCAGGATGAAGTGTTGCAGCCATTGAAATAAAATTAAAATCAAAAATTTGCACATAAAATGAATGAAAACAGACTTAATGTTGATGTTGTACTACCACAAATTCAGTACATTAAATATCTTTTATCACCAGAATACAGTGTAATACATCTACACATTTCACAGTATAGAACACTTATATTCTGTCACTATTGTTCCCTGATGCTCAATTTACTCACAGCTGGATATGAAAAAAACACAATATATTTTTCTTTTTTGTCCCGATCATTTGTGTGGACCACAGAGTGTTGTACATGACAGTTTTGTATCGACAGGGACATTTTTATTCAACCCAAAACAAAAAATAAGACATGCATTTCATTTGCGTAAGGCACAGCCATTACTTCAAGTTAACGGCCATTCCAGGCATTCAGAAAGAGAGTCTGGCTTGCTGCAAGAAGCTGGTGTGGGCTTTACTAAGAACAAAGAGTAGTTAAATAAAGTATATAAAGGCCATGGCACCAGGCTCCTCATGGGGACAGACCACTGACCCCATTTTCTTGTTCATGTCTTTTCTCTCCCCTTCTGTTCTTTTCTTCTCTGCCTCCAGAGCATGCTTACTGAGTAAACAACAAATAAGAAAGGTGCTGTAAATTGTAACTCTTTAAAGTCTCACTCTGCCCTTCTTTAAGGTTACGTTTCTGTCCCTCTCCTAGGTGAAACCTAACGTTCCTGTTCCCATTCCCAAAATGCCAGTGCTAAATGCAGTTCAGGGGACCTATGAGCTGCTGAACTGTAAACATAATTCACAATGTATGAATCTGCCCGGTCACTAGTTACCATGGTTTCACCGGAGTACTTCGATGACCTTTAAAACCAAAGGTCGGTCAAAGAAAAAAAAAAAGTTTTGGCAAGAGAACTCATATAGACAGACATCAGCGTGAGTCAGACCAATGTTCAGAGGATAATGATATTACAAAAAGTGCCGTTAATTATAATATATTTTGATTTTTGAGTAAATCAAATCATTTTACTTTTGCTCATTTTCCTGAATTTCCTTTACTTTTTTTGGATTATAATGGATCTGATCTGACGCATCTGTGGCTTGATTTAACTGGATTAACTGTCTAATCCATTTAATTGAATTTCAAAGTCTTTCAGATGATTTGGGCAGGAAACCAAATTAATAGTGTTGATCAAAGCAAAATCCTGTGAAAAGAAATGTCCCTTCTTCTCCAATAAACAAGCAACAACTAACTAGAGAGAATAATGGCTATGTGACAATGTTCTAGTGCGGTCATCGTTTCTTTTGCAACAGTCTTTCTATTTATGTAACAATCACAAATTGCATGTTCAGTACACAGGTATTTGAAACTGGAACAACATGTGAACTACAAAAAAGGCTTGTGCGTTTAAAGTGGTGTTGGGTAAATACTGCAAAACGTATGTCTCTTGTGTTTTATTAAGTGTGACGCAAGTTCTCTTCACTTTACGTCACATTCTTTAGAAAGTGAACTGTCACACGTGGTTGACAAACACTGAAGATTTGCACTGTCCTACACAAATCGGGTAACAGCAGTGTAAAAGGTGACAAAGCCAATTACTCAAACCATCTGGGTGACAAAATACAATCATTTTAACATTTTAAAACTAGTTGTGACGACTGGACCAGAAGTCATAACATTAACCAACAAACCTTAAAATGTAAGAAATAAGCAGAATATCATTCTAGAAATTCTTTGTATGACTCAGTCAAACAGAACCCTGACTGCTAAAAATAATACCAGTGAAAATGTGCCCATAAACTTGAACATTTGTATTTGTTTCCGTACGAGATCTCCCCCAAGTAGCAGCCATTCAGTCAAGCTTCAACCAATATGGGAAAACAAACATCACTACAGAACATGGAACTGCAAACTGAACACTCTACAGGGAGTCCTGTCAGACATGTGAAGAGCTCGAGTGGCAATAAATGGGATGTAATAATTGCGGTGGAAACTGGTAAAAATGACTTTAAAAAAAAGTATAAGAAGAATGATACTTTATATCTGACTTTGTTAAGTGTTTCCACAGAGTAGAATGAGTAGAAGCAGTTGAAGGTCAAGCACTAATGCTCATTTTGTTTTCTTGTACATGCTGACACTAAAAAGTGATGTGCAGAGCTGACTGCCTTTCACAAGTGCACACTAGTGGCTCTGAAGTGCAGCATTCATTATCATTAAGAAAACTTGGGACTGCAGATTACTGTGCATAAAATATATTGGTCCAAAACTAACCTCAGAATTATATCAGTACTATCCACTTCATAACACCTTGGTGGAGGAAAAAACAGTGGTGGGCGGCTGCCCTCTCAATGCAGGACGGAGAAATATAGAAGATCCTTTGCAGGCCTACCTGCAGCCATCAGGCTTCTTACTTCTGCAAAAGGTAGATGAGCTGCCAGAAAAATGAACTGGGGATTAATAAAGTAATTTGTATCTTATCGTATTGTATCGTATCATATCGTATCATATCATATCATATCGTATTGTAAAACAGCAGGAACAGCGTGGTAGGCTAATATCCACCTAGAACCAACCCTTATGGCTTTTTCTAACTGAACCATATGAGTAAAACATTTAAGATATAGATGTCCTAAATATATTATTTCTATTATGTCATCACACTATTTTTCAGCCAACATACACAGATATCCACATAGAATGCATGCAATAAACTTGCATGCATCGACCTATGATCTGAAGTGATTAAGAAGTTTCTTATCTTATATATTTTTCTAATACTCTTATGAGCGAGTATTAAAATTATAGGTTAATTGATTATTTTATCAACAAATCAAATCTGCACAAAGTTGTTGTTAGACAACCATTGAACAACAAAAGGACACACAAGGAGGGATGTAATCCAGTGCAATTCAGCATTGAGACAGTTTCAACACCTCTCTAACAGAGCCTCAAGCTTCTCTAGTAATTTCCTCTTCCTGCCTCCTGTGCCTTGCACTCAGGCTGCCAGGCTGTCTGTGTCTGCTCTGACAGAACATAAAGCCTGAGACATCCTCTCATAATGCATGCTGCGATTTTTCCACACTATGTGTCTTATTAGCAAGAGCTACAGATTGCATCCATCCATTGCCACCCACCATAAGACACATCTGTCCCAGTGTCTCAGCTCAGGTACACTGGCGTTCAGCAAATAAACCTTGAGTGAGAGATTTGTGGTGGCCTCCCAGGCTGTTAAACCCACTGCCCGACTGCCACTTGGTGAGTAAATTGAAATAGTAAAGTGCACTCAACTTAATGTTTGAATCTGTGGAGGAAATAATGTAAACCAATGACATGTGCGTGGGAGACAGCAAGGAAAAGAGGTAAAAAGAAAGACAGGAATAGACCTGAGTTCAGAGAATAAAGCTGAGTGACAAAGACAGTAAATGACAGAGAACTGTAACAGTAGCATATACAATACCACTCATACATATACACAAACACACACCTCTTTCCAGCAGCTACAGTATGTGGTCCTGGGCAAATAATCCAATCTGGGGGGGCACCAACCAGCCACTTTCTTCAGGACCTTTCAACTCTCCCTGAACTCAACCAGAGCCTGGGATGAACTCCCAGTGAAATATAAACCGTCTCCAAACAATCCCAACATTAACATCTGTTGCACTTTGACTCACGGGTTGCATAGCTCATTAAATAGGCATTTCCATTTTGTGTCTAGCAACAAGGATAAATTAACAGTGATTAAAATTCCTCAGACGATTTAGGAGATTTCTTAAGACAGTAGTGTACTGTTGAGTTGCATGAGAATGAAATATTTAATGATCTAAAAAAAAAAAAAAAGGACCAAAGGAAATACTTTGTTAGCTATCTTGAACTATTCAAGTTATTTGTCTGAGTTTCCTTTGGAAGAGCACTCATCAAACACACTGCAGTCCCTGCTGCTTAAACTATTTGATTTACTTCACGTTCCTGCAGCACACACTTGAAAACACCTCACAGAAACATGTCAATGAATTTGAATTCATTGTGATATGCCCAGATAGATATACAGCAGAGCATGTCTCCCCTAAATGAACCCTGTGTTCAATTTTATAATTTCTATGAAGTAATGAAGACTTGTGATGTAGTATGTAATGCTCAGAGACAGACAGCAATCGCTTCCTGTATTTACATCATTGACTAACAGTGAATTCATTGTTAAAAAGCCAAATTTGCTATTTACTTCAGTTTTGATCCAGACTAGTCCCAGATTACTTTAATCTGTTGTTAGGTTTTAAACAGTCAAGTAATTGTTAACATATTAACACAGTGTTAGAGTTTACATATTTTAAATATTGATAAAATATTATGAGGAAGAAGAGTGTGGGAAAAAGGAAAAAAAAATATTAATACAACACAAATAACTAAATTACTTTCTGGAGCAGAAAAACATCAGAACAATGTGATTTACTTCATCTGTGTTCATTCCTTTCTGAACCAAAACCATGTCAGCAAACAAGGTCTACATGAATGACTATGCTCACAGTGCCAATATCAACAGTGAATGTCTAAAGTTTAGTTCTCAGAAATCCTCAAAGGGACTGTTGCCTTTCATCTAAACTAATGAATTATTAATTATACTGCATCAAACTCCTAAGGAGAATCACTAAAAGTGATTTTGGGATCTGAGAGTTTAATGTATAAAAATAGAATATCAACCATAAACTGAAAGTAAAGCGATAACTTTAATAACTGCAATATGAAAATATAGGTTTCTAGATGTGGACAGAACAACATGACACATGGCAAGGTACAAAGAAACTGTGGAACCATCAAACTGCTGTGCCACACACACTGTTGACCGCAAATGTTTGCGCAAAATGTTGTTGGACTGTCCTTGTAAACTCGGAGCCAATCATGGTGAGTTCTCTAAGGCGGCATCGAGTGTGTGGCCTAACCACATGGCACAAGACTTGAAGCCATTCAGCAGAGTCCGATGCCAAGAGCCAGCAGGCCGACTTACTAACTGTTAGTTAAAGGCTTTCACTGTGTGATCTGTCTTTGTTTTGAAAGGACTGTGTCAAACCTCAATATAAAGTGGTGCTGAAACATTTCCTACCACTGGAAGAGGAGGTGCGTTTTGAGGAAAGGCAAATGATGAGTGTGACAATACACAAAGTGTAAAATCTTAACAAAGTGGTGTGACCACAGAGCCACTCTAGACAGACCCCCTCTGGACAAAGACTGCCACTCAACCTCCCTCCCACGCCAAGTTTTTCCATCTCTCTTTGAGGTGCCAGTTACTTCTCTTCCGCTCGTCTCCATCTCTGTCCCTCTGTCTGTCTTCTCTACACTCCTCTCTCCTCACTACAGTACAGTGGAAATATTTCACAGATACTGTGAATGTGCGTATGCAGACTTCCCACCTCGTTCAGAGGGATATCACACTTTGCCATACTGTGACAAGCTGTCAAACAGCAGATTGGTCTATGATGTCCAAGGATGAGTTTGTGCTTTTAGCTTTTTTCAAATATTCACCACATCAACATTCAGATCATCACTAAACGGGGTGCTAAATAGAGATATCCAAGTATTTTTGGGAAATGAAATGAATGAAAAGAGCATATCTACAGTACATCAGCTATAAAATGAAATCATATGTAATTATGAAATAAGCATGTCTTGTATAGCATCCCCTGGTTAGTTATGCTCTGTAGGGATGGAATTTGCCAGGAAAAAGGCCATAGTCCATAAAAGTAGAAGAGAGCAGAAATCCACACAGTCTGCAAACACAGCCATTCTGTGAAGTTTGACATTCTTCAACTTCCACATGCAAACTGTTTGAACAACACTGAATCAAGATTTTGGCAGCGCTATCTACCTCCTACTGGAATCACAGGTCATTTAGAAGGCTCTTCTTAACCTCAGTTGTCAATGAGGGGCCACATCGATAGATGTGGTAAGACCAAGAATTCTTAAAGGTGTTTTGAGGTGAGATATTTTATTAATAAAGCAAGGAAATGTTACTAAAAACAGCTGGCCTGATGTGGGAGCTTTAAAGAGTTTCTAGGTCACATATTTTAGATGTCTGACATTGTAGACAAGAAAACTGCTATAGCAACAAACAACAGATACAGTCATAAATAGATCTGATGCACTGAGTGTAACCAAATGGCACATGCAAAGTATTAACAACAGAAAATATTAAACACAACTCAGACCAGTATCGGCTCATAACTACCTACTCTCTTAAAAGATTTCCTATATTAGCCAGATTTGAGTTAAAATTTAGGTTATTGCACTGGATTTCTCCACCTAATGTCTTTATTTGTTTTGGCTGATTTCACCACCTCTGGCATGTCCACACAATATCTTCGAACATGAATTAGTACAAATGCGATGAAAAAAAAGATCAAATGAGCTGCATCTGGATAGCCAAGGAGACACAACAACTAGCAAACGCATGCGCACACTGAGAAATCAAAACGCTAATACCCTCTATCAAACCCAGACTACATCACAAATTTAGCATGTCATAAAAACAAACATTATCCTAGCAGTTTTGGCTTCATGCTCTGTCAGCTTCTGGGGACATGGTCATGAATTTGTCAGGTCTTGGCTCCATTAGCCAGCCATTAGCCAGCCATCTGAAACCTGGCCAACCATGTGAGCACTGTGGGCAACAAAAGTGAAAAGAGCACAAGTGAGTAGTATTTAGACATACAACCATTATGTGTACATGTTTATGTGTTAGTAGCTGATGCACATGTTTTTTCAATCTTATTTTCATAGTTCTGTTGCAACAGCATCTTTTTCAAAACTACCAATAGGGGGCATCAAAGTGGAGCAGGAACATCTCTAAATTCTTCATACACACCTCAAAAGAAATTACATCACTGAGTTTCATCGTTACATTTTTTGTTTGTGTTTGTAAATAAAACAATATTGCCTTTTTAACCTTACTGCTAAAAGACACATTCATATGAACTGGCCTGATAAATCCTTATCTGCCATTCAAGAAGTCCAAAAATTTTGAGCTTGGATTTAGAGTTGAATATTTGACTTTCAAGCAGCAGATAATCCATTCTTTGATGTCTGTCGATATTTTTAGCTTTTTTATGGCCTTGAAATTCAAACTTACTTGAAGACTGAAACGAAACTATGCAGTTGGCTTCACCTCGAAACTGGTCCGCATGCCTCTGCTCTCAAGAAACCATAATACGCATCTGACCAGATATGTCAACCACTGCGACAACCCCCGACTGATCCAAGCTGCTGAGGAACCAAAGTTTCCACTGTGTTGCTATTTTAGGAATCAGATGCGATTCTACAGGGAATAAGAGGGTTTTCCATTGTGACCTCCCAGGTGGCATTTGGGGAGAGAGGTCAAGGGGTCACCACCCAGTTTCAGTGGGAAAGAAAAAAACATATGTGATAACATGAATGTATATTTTAGTGAAAAATAATGAAGTGTTGGGAAGACAGAGAGCTAATCATTGATTATTTAACAAATCTACAGATATATAATTTTCAGTCATTCATATGCATATAAAACAGACATAATATTAACAGGATGTTATACTGCAGAATCTGAGACCTCTCAGTGTGTTTGTGGTTCTCTTTGACAGGATCTCACAATAAAATGTGACTCTCGTCTTCCTCCAACACTCTGGGCGATCTCTCCAACATTCCTTCTTGTTTGTCGTCATGGTGCCAGCAGGAAAGCCCCGCTATATAAGGTCCTCCTCTCCGGGGTCCTGAGCCAGAACGACAAAGAGAGTACAACCTTCTGCAAGATACGCCACAGCCAGAGAGGAGGGAACATTCAACCCTGAACCAAAGGACTGAATTCTGAAAAGAAAGACTGATAAGAAAACTCAACGCGTTCTTGACTGCAGATATTTTTTACTCTGCTCTACTCAACATGAACATGTCCTGTTTTTCAGAGAAAGCTTTATTTGTCCTTCTTTTTACAGCACAGGTAAGAATCACAATCTTAACTGAGGATCCTTGTATCACTTTCATTTAGACAATATTTTATATTGTATCAAAAGGTTTAATTTAATGGCAACTAAATCAATTGTATAAATGGAAACATAATTTCCATAAATTTTTGTCTTTTTGTCGTCGTTGAAAATTAATTTGTCTTAACAAGCAAATATTTTTTATTAGTTTAAGTTTAGTTATTGTTTGCTATTTGCTATTCTGCTAATTCTAAATCTGACTTCACAAAATAAATGTATGTAATATTGTACTACCGTGCAAAATTGTTTCTATGTAAAGTTAATGCCAGTTGTCAATAAGCATGTATTGCTTTCTTGAGGGTGACGTACAGAAGGTATACAGCAAAGCATGATTTTCTTCCCCACCCAGGTCTTTACAGCAGTCTGGTCCCAGATGTGCCCTCGGAGATGCCAGTGCCCTAAGGACCCCCCCATGTGTCTCCCTGGGGTGCCCCTGATCCTCGATGACTGTGCATGCTGTCTGGTGTGCGCCCGTCAGAATGGACAGGTGTGCTCTGAACTGAACCCCTGTGACACACGGAAAGGGCTGAAGTGTGACTACACAGCTGACGTCCACAAAAGGACTGGTATCTGTGCAGGTGAGTGTGTCTGTCCTGATAAATGACAGCAACAGTGATTTTTTTTTTTTTTTTTTTTTTTAAAGAAAAAAAAAAGAAAACATTTTTTGGGGAAAAAAAAAAATTCTGACATCTTTTTCTATTTCTTCCAGCTCGTGAGGGAGATGTGTGTGTTTTAGATGGCACTGTCTACCAGGACGGCCAGACCTTTTTCCCCAGCTGTAAATACCAGTGTATTTGTCGCGATGGACAGATTGCCTGTTTGCCACGCTGCAATGTGGATGTGATGCTGCCGGGGCCAGACTGCCCGATGCCAAGAAGGGTCCAGTTACCTGGAGAGTGCTGTGAGAAGTGGGTTTGTGAGCCCCAGGCTGAGGCCAGTGCACTGGGCGGATTTGCCATGGCAGGTGAGAAGATTGGAGATGAGATGAGATGCGATGAGATGAGATGAAATGAGCTATGAGACCATATAGACAGATATACACAAAATTGTGTATACATCTTTGATGTTGGTGTCACTCCAGTGTGAGGCATAAAGTTAAAAGGTTATGTACACTTCTCTGACCTTCAGGCTGAGGGAGCAGGGCTCCAGGCAGGGAAAAGGGAAATAGAATAAGGCATGGTTAAAGAAGAGGAAACACAGAGGAAATAACCAGTGTTATCACTAAAGTTTGTGATATGAAACAGGAATTTCATATCCAGTTGCACTTAGTTTAATGCAAACACCATTATGTCAGTGATCATGATGCCTTCAGGTTTTCTCAGACTTTCACACTTTCAAGTTGTCAACTTACCAGCCTTTTATTTATTTTATTTTATTTTATTTGAGTTATGTGGACACTTTTACTAACTGATTTCTTTCTCCACTCTAACCCATAGTCCTCTCTCCCTCTGTGTGTTCCTCTAGCTTATCGCCAGGAGGAGACAGTGAGCTTTGACAACTGGGACCCCAGTCTGAACTGCATTGAGCAGACCACCGAGTGGGGTGCCTGTTCTCGAACCTGCGGAGTGGGGGTGTCCACCAGAGTGACCAATAAAAATCGTCGGTGTGAGATGGTGAAGCAGAGCCGATTGTGTATGATCAGACCCTGTGACGACCAGCAGGATCAGACACAGATGACCCTGCTCTCACCGAAGGTACTTTTTGTGAAGTTCTTCAGGTTGCCATGTTCTTTATGTATCAGCACTGGATTCACTATAGTTTTTGTTAAGTACCAGTACCAGAAAAACTACACCTAGTGTCATCCTTTTTTTCAGGGATATTGATATTGAGGCAGTAAATAGCTCTTTTTCTCCTCACAGAGAGGCAGCAAGTGTCAGAAGATGGTGAGAAGCAACAAAGCCATCCAGCTCTCCTATAAAAACTGCACCAGTGTCCAGGCCTACAAGCCTCGCTTCTGTGGCACCTGCACAGACGGTCGCTGCTGTACCCCCCACAGAACCAAGACCGCCCTGGTGGAGTTTCAGTGTACCAACGGTAAAACTGCTAAGAGGCCTGTCATGGTGATCCTGACCTGCGCTTGCCACAGTAACTGCCCCCGAGACAACGCTGTGTGGCAGCCATCAGAGCTGGGATACAGTGGCATGAGGTCATAGGTCAGAGAGTCACCATGACATAAGAATGAAGTAACAATGAACAGAGTGTGTGTCAGTTCAGGGAATCCTTGAGTTGAGATGAAGGATGGGACCATCCTCTTCTTCATAATCATGAGTTGCATTGACTCTAAACTCTCTCTTAAAACAAGACAACAACATAATATATCAGCATGATGGTCCTAAAACTGCACAGTATATTGTCATATCATTTATAACATGTCCACATTTCAATAATTTCTGATTATTATGATCAGAATCTTGTATTAATACAATGAGCATCCTCTTTTCAGGATGAGATAATGGGGAAGTAATTATCTCTGTGTGTGTCTGTTGACAGAGGGATTTAACTGTGTAACATCCTGTGGACAAATTAGTGTCATTCATTCATGAAGAAAAGCACTTAAACCTTGAAATATATTGACTCTCTCCACTTCTGGAGATCAAGTAGACTGAACCACGAGCCATGACAACAGACTTTTTTTGGACAGTGGTTTGTAGGGGTACTTCTTTCTGTACTTAGGGGAGAGTTTGGGAGTTTAGTTCAAATAGTATGAAGGTGCACAGGAACTGCATGCATGCATTTGAATTGGCCACTCAGGCAAAAATGTTGCTTTTTAGACAAAACACATTAAACCACATGTTGTCATAATTTTGCTGAGCTTTGACACTTTGTCAATTTCATCTTGAAAAACAAAAACACATAAAAGCCTAATCCTCTTTTTTGCATTATAAAACCGAGGGCAGAAGAAAATTGAGGATTATAAGGTGAACTGCCGTGGAAATGTTCCAGCTATTGGACACATTTTTGAAATAAGTGGCCTGTGTACTTTGACCTGGTATGAACCAGACTCCAGCTATGAAAGAGAGGTCAATGTGATGACTTGGTGTCATTTCTAACATCTGCCTGAAATCTCCCTCCTGGTGCAAAATGTGTAATGTTGAGATTCCTTCAATAAATGCAATGTATGTTGGTTTTTTTTGTTGCTCTAGAAATGACAATATTACTCTGTCCGTTAGAGGTAGTGCACATAAACAATGACTATTTTATAATGACAAAGGTTTTGTAAATACTTGCTGTATAGCTTGTTTGAGTGTGTATCAAATACACAGCGATAATCGGTAACAATGTAAACATGAATTGTATATATTGTTTTTTTTTCTTACTTATTTGAATGATATACTTATACTTCACACTGCTTGTTTGCTTATGTGTTGGAACAATGCCATAAAAAGTCAACATTTGAAAATAAATGTGTATGTTTTTTCTATTAAGGTTTGAATCTCTTTATTGTCATATAGTGATGGTAAAGTGGCATCAAGCAAGAAGTGCATATATCATGTTACAGTCCATTGGGCTGATAACCATACCATACCACTTGATTAAAAATGAACATAGGTTTAATGACAAGTGACTTTTGTTTGATTGGTGGCTGATCATACATCACACTGCTATGTTAAAAATGTAGTTCTCATGGATGTGCTATGTAGGTTTTAGGTCAGTCAAATATATGACAAGTGTTACCTAACACTAACAACATGGCTGCTCTACATTTATCAGTGCTGGAGACTTGTCACCTTTCTCAAACTTTGTCTAGCCAATCTCTTTGGTCTGAGAACTGCTATCCTATTGCTGCCTTTTCTAATACAGTAATAGATATATAATCTAGCACATCTTTTTCTGCATTTGGAGTAGACTTCTTCCTGCGGTTTCCCTTTCAACAGTCTAGGATGTTCATGTCATCACATGGGACCCAGGAGCTATCAAGCCCACAAGGACCCACTGAGAGTGGGTGGTCACTTTTGACCTCTCTCAGTGAACCCCACTTGGAGGGTCAAAGAGGAAAACTCGTCAATCCCCAGTAGAATTGCTCCTGTTCCCTAAAATAGATCCTCGGTGGAAAGTTTAACTCATCAGAAGCTGTGAATCAGTGGGAGACTGACACTGTGGTCCACACATCTGGTCTGTTATGGTTTCTGCCAAGCACAGGTGTGTGGTCACGTTACATTATGGTTATGTTTGTGGATCTAGGATTTGAAGCTTGTTCTCATGTTCCACTTACTGTAAATATGTTAAGATTACAGAGTCAGCTATATGTTTAACACGTAAGAAAGACAGATGCTTGTGGCATGGCCTCAGGCAGTGATGGTCTGTCTAACACATTGGTCTAGACTGAAATATCCAAACAATGGGTGGAATGCAATGAAATTTTGCACAGACATCAAACATTATTTTTGAGACACCGGCATGGTATCACCACCACTGTAAGCACTTAAACATGCTGACATTAGCATTCATATTAGCTGTCGACCTTTGTCTTGTTAAATTACAGACTGTATTTTTCTGTCAAACTTGAGCATCTCATTAAATACTTCAAGCTTCATACTGTGGTGAGGCATATTTGAGATAGTATTGTATAATGCATCACTTGTTTGAATAATTCACTGATTTTTAGAGACAATGGATTACAGAGTTTCAGTCAACCCATCCTTATGATTATGTTAAAAACGTGTGTGATATGTTTTATTTTCGTTAGTTGTTGAGCTGACGATCAGGCACAGTGAGGCACAGTGAGGGGCCAAACTGTAGATTTTCCAACTGCCGGACTGAGAAATGAAATGATCTGAACAGCTGAGCAACCACAAAGCTGCAGCTTAAACTTTACAACTGTTGTGTTTCTAGGTCATGTTTCTTTGACGCCTCCCTGTCTGAATTACTAGCTACTGAATCTGAGACAGGTTACTGTGCAGAGATGTTTTATAACTCTTAGTTCATCTGATGAATTACTGAGGAGGAATGTTAAAACTGTTTTTTTTTTTTTTTTTTTTTGGTATGAGTGGGATTACAGATGTGCACAGATGCTGACAGTGGTCTGTAAAAAAAAAACAGCAACAGAGACAACATGGTGGTATTGGATTTTTTTGTTTGTTTGTTTTAAGATTATTCTGTTCAGTGAGAATGCAGAGTTGATGTACCAGCAAGTTGATCAAACAAGATTTTAAGCTCCATCATATTCCAAGTTCAAATAATTCTCATTCTCTCATGTAACTCATGTGACCGGCTGGCATGTTGGTGTTTACTTGATATTTAGTTTGTTTACATAGTAAAACTTATTAGCACTAAGTACCAATAGAACCCCCACTAGACGCAGATGGGAATGTGTTCACAGGAATTTATTCAGAAACCAAAAATGAAAGAGTTTTTCAGATGGTGACTGATAAAAAGTCATTTACATTTGCATTGACAAAAATGCTTACAGTGAATCCTAAGCTGATCATGATTCCAAGGTGTGAAAGTACAGGCCAATTTATCCAAGATGTTTTTCTCTTATTACTAAAACACTGATATAATGTGCTCCTGTAGCAGTATAAATGTTTTTGTATGTACAGTGCTGAGCATCTGTCGGTCTGTTTCAAACATTAAAAACAACTTAAAATTATCAAATTGTGAATCAAGTCACCCAATGTGAAATTGTCTGTAAAGTCTTAGTTCTTAAAGAGTTAACTGGTATCTCAGTGTCCCAGAGTTGGCACAAATAAAGTGTTTCCTATGTTTAAACAAATATGTTGTAATCCCTGTCTGAATTGACTGGGGAGTGGGTGCTTTTTGTATGAAAGATGAATAGATTGCTCCCTCTAGTGGTGTCTTTCAATAGAGGTAGATCCTTGAATTGTTGAATATATTTCAGAAATGACACAACACTATGTTTCTGTTGAAGCAAAACCTTATGTAAATTTATTGTCTTTGATATACAAAAAAGGCAGCAGTGGCTAAACAAGCACACAAAGTCACAGTAACCAATTATTTACAGATTAAGTGTATATGAAATATTGGCATTCTGTTCACAGATGAGTTTGTGAATGGAAGTAATCACTGGTTTTAACCATTCCTGTAAGTGCATCCACTACTGTAAGATGTGATGAAACACATTTTTTTCCTGTTTTTGGAAGGCTTTTGTTAAAAATGTGATTAGTGCACTTACAAAAATAAATGCTATAAGACACCAGTCTAAAAATAATCATGCAATATCAAACATCATGTCCAACAAATATTTGAGAAAATCACTTAAAAAGAAGGTAATTATCTCCAGTTGAACTGAGCTCACTCTGTAGGTCACTAAAAGGTCTGTCGGCTGGAAGCTGTGCATACTGTGGTTTTCTAAAATATCCAAAAACTGGAATCATCATGATCTGATCTTACAGATTTCATCTGTTTCAACTCTGGACCATGTGAAAATCACATTTAAAATACCCAGATCAGAAAGAGAGCAATGAGAGTAAAAATCAGGCTAAAAGACTCACAGAATTTTTCCCTCATGGTTGAGTCTTTAGCAGGTGAGAGGACCAGAGGGGCACAGTTCACACCATCCTCAGGCAGGCCAGGGCTAAAAAATGGGTAGATTTTCTTATTGAATGAGCAGCCGCTAAAAGAGTAGATCAGGGTCGCAGTATCCACGTCATAGAAGGAGAGTAGTTTCTTCTCATAATCTACAAACACCCCAATCCTCTCAGGCTTCCTTGTCAAGGAGAGGTTGATAGGGGAGTTATTTAAAGCCGTGAATTTGGTGTTGTTCCTTAATCTAATGATCCAGACTCCATTCTTGGGGTTTAGTGTGAGTGTCTTCTTCCCTCGTACCGACTCTCTGACCACCCCTAAATCCCAGCCAGTCTTCCGAAAGGCCTGAACCTCAAAGTAGAATCTTCCTTGAGAAAAGCCCTTCTTTCCGAGGACGTAGGCATATCTGTTGAATTTGTGTGGGACTTGATCGCAAAACCACCAAACATGAGAAGTCTGCACCTGTTTAAAATCCTCTGAAATCAGGAGCAGATCATTTGCACTGCATGGGTCAAAGGTCACGTCCACTGTGTACCTCTGTCGGATTGCATCCAACTTGACGCCTTCAGGCAAGGCCTCTAGATCAAGGTCCGTGTGTGGCGATTTCTTCACTTTGTCAGTTTCTTCATCAAGGATTTTTACACAGCTCACCCTGAATTGTTGACTGGCTCTCTCCATCTCTTTGGTGAGTGTCACCTCCAGGTTCACTATAGCTCTCTTCACATCCTCTACATTGTGCTGACCACCGGCACTGATGTCAGACCAGCTCTTAGTGTGTGGAGAAGTGAAGGACAGGGCGCTCTTGATGAGCTGGAGGTGGTCTTCAGTTTGTGAGATCTGCTCCAGCTTACTGCTGCTCTTCTCTAGCTGATTGATTTCCCTCTTCAGCTCTTTGAGCAGCACATCAGCCTGTCTTTGCTGTGCTTTCTGCTTCTCCTCAATCGCACTCAACAGCCCAGCCATGTTTCGGTGTATCGAGGCTACCATTGTATTGAAGACCTGAACAGTATCTTCCAGTGCTTCATCCTTATCTTTCCCCTTAGTCTCCACTACGTCTTCAATCTCCTGAACCTTCTTTCGTCGCTCTTGTATCATTGCCTGTATTTCCAAATTTTTCTGCTCAATTTCAGCCTTCTTGTTTTCATACTCTTCTTCTAAAGGAACAATATGATGGGTGCTATGTTCTGTACACATGTCACAAACACGAGCCATATCATCCCTACAGAAGAGCTTTAGAATCCAGTTGTGTTTCTTGCATGTGTCATTCTCCAGGTTCGGCACAGGATCAGACAGTTTGTGTCTTCGTAAGGCAGCAACTCTCTGATGAGGCTCTAAGTGTGTCTCACAATAAGATGCCAGACATACCAAACAAGTTTTACATGCTTTGAACTTGTTTCCAAGGCAGACGTCACATGGCACCTCTCCAGGTTTAACTGGGACATCATTTGTAGAGATGACTCGATGCTTCTTGAAATTCTCCACAACATCTCTGAATCCAGTGTTGACACAGAGTTTGAGGCCTTTGTTGAACTTCTTGTTGCACAGGGCACACTGACACTGGTTTTTGCCTTCCCAGTGTTTGGTGATGCATGACATGCAAAAGTTGTGGCCACATGGAATAGACACAGGCTCGGTGAAGACATCCAAGCAGATCGAGCACAGGAACTGATCTTCAGACAGGACAGTATTGACTGAAGCCATATCTGTGGGAGAAAACATTCAATGATGTTTTGTTTTTGTGTCTCCTACACAGTTACAGGTATGAGTCACTTACAGGAGAACCATAGCTGACAAAGACAAAACATGATTCACACAGGACAGTACCTGAATATTTTATATTTTTATAATAATGTTAAGTTCAAGTCACTTCACCTTAGTGGCTGCTCTGCTGCTTCTCTTCATACACGAATGCACAAACTGAATTGTGTTTACCAGTATTTACGGTTTGTGCTGCAAGGTTAAGTTTCATTTCTCTGAAAATAATGTAAGAGAGCTCCTCCTCCCTTTGGTACTCCTCCCATCCTACATGACATTAACCCTTTAACACTTGACCCTCATAAAAATATGACTGAAAAAAAAATGCAAAAAAATAAAGCTAATAAATAATTCTTAATTACTACATGCTGTGGTCCATTTAGTCAGGTTTGTGTGTTACAGTGTAAATACAGACCCACACAGCTAAAACAACACCGCATCATGCATTTGTACTTTTAACTCAAACAATCAAAGCAAAGGAAATTCATCTCTGAATCAAGTCTGCTGGTGCAACAGAATTTGTCAGATCGCTCAGGAAGTGAGGAAACCTCAAAAGAATGTTATCTCATTGTTTAGCTGAGACAGTGTAACTGACAACCACAGAGCAAGGCTGTAACTACCAACAGAGACTTTCACCGGAGGAGCTACCATAACGGCTTGGCCATGTCTTTAACGTTGAGTCATGCAAGTTATTAAAAAAACTGAAAACAGTTAAAGATAAAGATGGGATAATGACATGAAGACATGTTATTCCAGAGAGAGGAGGATCCAAAGAAATCTGATGCCTGATGAAGGGATACAAAAGACTCAACTGTGAAAGTCAGACACAGGTCATAAAAGTGTGTTGAAATTTAGAAAGAAGAAGAAGAAGAAGAAGAAGAAGAAGAAGAAGAAAGAAAGAAGAGAAAAGTGGCATTTCAATTTTTTTTTTTGGTGTGGTGACAGGCAGAGGATGAGGTATTTGAAGAAAAGTTTGCCACTGGAAATGAAAGGTAAACATGGCAAGAGCCTGACCCTGGAATGGGCGGAGACTGAGGCCCAAACCTAATCAAATGCATTAATCTTGGAAAGGAATTGAAAAGAGCAAGGGCTGGTGCAGGTGGATGATTTCAGATACCTTAAAGTAGACACTACTTTCTGAGCAGTGACTTGGTGTACAGTAGTACTCAGCAGCGCCTCTCTCTGTTGAGGAAACTCATTAATCACTTTTACCATTAGAACTTTCTTTTAAAAAGAAAACAAAGTTTTCTTGGACCATACAGCCACACGACCACACAAGTAAGATAATGGATACAGTCCGGTCCTCATATCAGAAGTGTGCAGGCAACCAGCAACACAGGACTCTTCAAACAGTCTCCATAACTCGTTGCAGCACTCACCACTTCCGCTTTAGTGCAGTGAGAACCCTTGGTTTAACAAAATACAATCTACTCCTCAAGTGCACAGAGGAGCACTGAAGGTATGGTCATCAAAACCCTGTGGCCAAAACAGATGTATTGAGTAGAAAAAAAAAAAAAAACTAACATAAACTGCATTAAACATTATGAAAAAGCTTTGAGGCAATAGGCACCTCGACACTGGCTCTCTACAGCAAAACTGTTCTACTACTAAACTATAGATTTTCCTCGATACAATCACACAGTACAGTCTGTGTATTTAAGTGAGCAACATAAAGGACTATTTCAATCATCATTCTTTCTTTTTCTCACAATCCACACAAGATAAAGCTCTTCTCTAATTCATTAAACTGGCTGTAGCCTAATCTGCTGCAAGTTTTGACACAAAACCTCCTATGTCACATTCAAACTAAGAGGAGTTAAGTAACTAATTTACAAGATTTGAGTGTTGAGTTTTGTTGTTAAAAAAATAAACAAAACTAATAGAGTTCCTCTCTCCTGACCCTCTCTGAACCATAAAAGGCGGATAGATTGCTCCCTCTAGTGGTGCATTTGACTAGGGCCTATGTCACCATCTCCACAACAGTGATCTCAGTCACATTTTCTTCCACCAGTCACATCATTGTAAAGTCCCACTCTGGACTTTTAAGGGTGAGTAAACATACTGATACAACTTCAGCATGCTGAGGCAATGTAGATCTCTGAAGTGGTTGATTCATAAATGATTAAACTAATGCAAAGGAATGAGGAAATGTGACTCACTGTGTCAAGTGGGATTAGAGAAACCACAGGCAGCTTCAGGGGCAGAACTCTGTCCATGGTGCTGGAGCAGGACAGACACAGTGAACCACCACTTTAAAAAATAAATTATGAAGCAATATGGCAATGCATATTTGAATTATCATAAATACTTCCAAAAAATCATGTAACACTGGAAACTTGTACAAGTGTGCATGTGCACTGTTGTCTATATACATTTCAGCTGCTACATAAATACACAGATTATCTTTATTTTCAGTAGGAAAGTATGTACTAGTAGCAATGTATTAGCCACCTTGCGTGTCTGTTGGTTGTATTACTTTCTAGCTTTGTGTTGCTGTTTGTTGCAGTTGCCAGAGTTTGGATTTCTGGCTTGTTGTGTGTGCGCATTTGGGTCCTGAAACCCTTTGAAACAGGAGCAGATTGTTTGTAGTGTACAGGCCAAAGGTCATGTCCATTGCATACTGCTGGCAGATCAGGTCCAACCTTCAGGCAGGGTCTCCAGATTGAGGTCTGTGTGTGGTGTTTTCTATTTTAGTTTCTTCTTCAGGGATTTTTCCACAGCTCACCCTGAGTTCTTGACTTGCTCTCTCCGTCTCTTGGGTGAATATTGCCTCCAGCTTCAGGATACCTCTCTTCACATATTCCACACAGTGCTGACCACTGGTACTGGTGTCAGGCCAGTTCTTGTGAGAAGGAGGTGAAGAAGAGGGGAGACTTGTTGAGCTGAAGGTGGTCTTTGGTGTGTGTGACATCTGCTCCAGCTCAGTGCTGCTCCTCTGGACTCATTGATTTGACAGGTCAAAGAACAAAGTCTTTGTCTTTGCCCTGCTTTCTGCCTCTAATCACACTCACAGGCCCAGCCATGCTTTTTTATGTCAATGCTAGCAAAGTACTGTTTGACATTAATACTAACTGCTAATGCTCCATCTTTGTCTTTTCACTTGGGCTCCACTTTTCCTGAATTTTCCTTTGTTGTTCTTGTATCATACCCTGCTCCCACTGGGCTGATTGCAGGGACACATTGGACGCAGGTGCATCCCATCCTGCAGATTACCTGGTCTGTGGCACTGGAGATAGAGAGCCTGGCAACAGCAGAGTGAACCAATCAGAGGGACCATCAAAATATCAAGAGGAGACATGTTAAAGCTAAAAAACCAAACCAAACAAAAACTCTCTTCACACAGATTTTTTCAATGGAATTTGATTGTTTTGTCAAATTAAATGAATCATTATCTTTTTCTTCCTCCTTATAATTTAACTCTATAAATGTTTGTATTTGTGGTTCTTGGATTTTATATCAGGTACAAACTGATTGCCGGTTGCTTTTTGTTATATGTAATGTAATCTGAAGCATTTCGACCACTTTCTCACTGTGATGCTCACAAAAAGGTGACCTCAGATTGTTCAGGCTTGCAAATATTGCTGATAAAACTTTGGTGCATCATTTTTTGTAAGACAGAATCCGTGTCCTAAACAGAGCCAGTTAATCTATTCCTTTGTTTCACTTAAAGCAGATGAGAAGTTGACACCACAACAAAAAGAACAGGAAAGCATTAATAAAGAGTGAGAAGGGACAAGGAAACAAAGAGTTGTGGAGGTAGAGAAAGAAACCAAAAGAGCAAAGCTAGAAAAAAAGAGGATGAGTGAAGGTGGAGAGGAGTGGGTGAGGAGAAAACATTACTAAGGGGAATGAAGTTTCTTCTATTTTTCTTTACGCAGAAATAAAATGGGTCATGACATTCATTAGTTAAGCAATCTCATATAAAAACCATGTAGAAAGGAAGCCTGAATCCCCTCCTTCAGCAGCATTGAAGTGCTCTTGAGTAGGACACTTGACTCTCTTAATTACTCCAGAGCCTGTTCATGCACAAACAACACAAACCCATGTGTGACTGTGTGTTTGTGTGTTAATACATACCTGTCTGTGCAGCTGCTCCCTGTTGCAATGAACAAAAAAAAAAAGTGTAATCAACACGCTGGCTGACTGAGGATTTTAAAAAAGATTCATTAACAACCTTTAAATACCATCACCTTTAATAAGATTACATTCTTTGTTTGTTTGTTTGTTTGTTGTGAAGGTCATTACCACAACAAAGAATGTGCATTAAATCCAATTGCTCATTTCCATATAAAAGTAAAAAAAAAAAAAATCAATTGTAGCTCCTACACCTCATTAAACCAAAAACATTCTCCCTATTTCTGTTTCTCTCTCAAAATAAATAAGCTAATCCCCTCTTCAGTGCAACTCACCAGTAATGATTCAGAGGTTTACAGGGCAGGGCTGGCTCACTGCAGAGATCTTTTCCCATGATTACACAATTTGATTAATTATGACACTGGTATACACAATAGAGTATATATATATATATATATATATATATATATATATATATATATATATATATATATATATATATATATATATATATACATACATACATACATATATATACAATTCCTTTATATATCCAAATAATTACATGCATTTTTTGATATATGATAAAATTTAGACCAACTGCACTTTGTTGTTGTTGTTGTTGTTGCAGAAGCTGTAGCTATTGTGTGACAGAAGACACATCAGTAATTAAAAGTAGAACTCCATGCATGGTCATGCATGAGAGAGAGATAGCCAATAATAATAAGAATAACAATAAGACACTACTGTGCATCTAAATAAATCACAAACCTTTTGGTAAACAGATTAATAGAAGACTGACAAAATTTAGATTATTAAATTGATATATAATCTCTATTTCCTCAAGGACAAGACATAGCTACATCACTGCAGAAATGTAAGTGCAAAGGGTGGTAGAAGCTATCAACACTCCCAGCATGCAGTTTGTTCAATATTTGTATGATCTGGATGCTTGTGTATTCTTTGTTTGTCAGAGTGGACTCTCCTTGGCTTCATTGCTATGCCAGACGGATAAACATCCATCTAGTGTCACCAGTAGGGGTCGTAGCTACATTTCTAACAGATCAGTGGACAGCGTGGTTTATCTCAAACGTTTGTTAAGCGAGGATGTCATGACTCAAAGTGAAAGCTGTTGGAAGAGAATTCAAATGTATAGAACCAAGTGCTGCTGCGTGCAAAATGCTGAATACTCCTGGCATTTAAAGCCATAGCTACCTGAAGTCCCAGCAGCTGCTGAGGTTCTTCCTCTAATGTGACCAGCTATGTGTCTCCTCTCAACTCACACACACACACACACACACACACACACACACACACATTATCATTATAGTACAGTAAAGTACATTACAGTACACTGTCACACTCT
Organism: Caranx ignobilis; assembly: GCA_021432705.1. Classification (NCBI taxonomy): domain Eukaryota; kingdom Metazoa; phylum Chordata; class Actinopteri; order Carangiformes; family Carangidae; genus Caranx; species Caranx ignobilis. Next base: position 1,847,531 of record MU270012.1, on the reverse strand, counting down.
GAGTTCACGTGCGATCCAGTAGGATTGACACGGCATGAGGATGTCCTCTGGAAATAATAAGAAGAAGAAGAAGAAGAAGAAGAAGAAGATGAAGAAGAAGAATGAAGAAGAAGAATGATGATAATAATAATAGAGAGCAAAGATTTAGATGAGGGTCTCTCCATGTCAGTGCACCCCAACAATACAGACTCTCTCTCTCTCTCTCTCTCTCTCTCTCTTTGAAACATCAAAACCGGCACAGGCGCATTCCTGTACGCGCGTAGCCGGTCTCACTTGTGCAACGTGAACGCGAGCGGCAGAGAGGGACGCGATGGACATTTGACGACTGGAAAGTCAGCTGTAGTGACATTTTAAATGTGTCTATTTACTTAAAGCATGCTTTAGAACAGCAGCCTTTGTGAGGATGTGTGATTTTCTTTCACACCTCCAGCTCCAAATATTGCACCCTCTTTCATATTCTTTAAAAAAATATCTTCATGAAACTGATTTCCTTTTATGGCAGGCATTCATCACTACATTTTAATATCTTCATGTGGCTGTGCATCACGGAACATATTGTCAACATGCTGCAAGTGAAAGTGCTGATGGTGCTGGATTTCTGGTGCTTTTTGTTACCTCTGCATCACTTGTCAAGTCTCATATGTTGTGGGGAAATGATGAAGACATTTTGTGCATGCAGGATCTGATGGGATCGGCTGACAGCGGGGGGAGCAAACTCCACCCAGCAGATAGGATCTCAAGCAGGCGGAGCGGAGGGCAGCCTGTGCCCAAAGGGCTCGGGCTGGTTGGTCGGGACGCTTGACAAGTCCCGCAGAAAACTTCTGAGGGGCAAAGTCCAGCCTGAGCGCGAGGGAGACGGGGTGGAAGTTAGTGAGTGAGAGTGAGCTGCGAACTTAGTCGCGTGTGATTTTAGAGAAATGCTCAAAAGATGGCGGTGGTAATAGCGACGGGAGTTTCGGGCGCCTCTGGAGTGCAAAAAAGTGGATTTGTGGAGGTTTTGGTGCGGGAGCGGTGGCACAAAGTTTTGGTTAACTTGAACGAGGAAGCGCTCACGTTGAGCTGCGAGGAGAGCGGCGTTAACGACAACGTGACCGACAATGTCAACTCTAACGGCGTGGCCAATGGATCTTACCTGGACAACAATAACACCAACTCCAACAACGGACCCCAAACTGTGCGCTCCGCGTTCACGGACCTCCCGGAGCGAGTGCCAGAGGCGATCGCCAACAGAAAGCGGTGCGTTAAGGTGACCAAGCAGGAGATCGGGGGGCTCGGCATCAGCATCAAAGGGGGGAAGGAGAATAAAATGCCCATCCTCATCAGTAAGATATTCAAGGGGCTCGCAGCGGATCAGACCCAGGCTCTGTACGTGGGGGACGCCATCCTGTCAGTGAACGGCATGAACCTGCGAGACGCGACCCACGACGAGGCTGTGCAGGCGCTGAAACGGGCCGGGAAAGAGGTGACTCTGGAAGGTATGGAGACCGAGCAGAATGTGTGTGCGAAAGAGAGAGAGAGAGAGGGAGAGGGGTGGCAGAAAGAGAGGAGTGTGTGTTTCAGGGAATCCCACACTTTTTTTTTTTTTTATCCCACATGCATGCTTTCATTCATCTGGTGAACTTTCACGGCATGAGGTCCTTTATCAGGAAGCCCCCATGTGACTGTCAGTCGATATGTTTTGGTAAAGGATTGTGCTGCATACCTGTGGAGATACAATAAGAGCTCAATCTCAGTTTAACTAAACACAACCTGTGTTTGGAAGATAAGTGTGTTTAAGAAATGCTGGTGGATTTCATTTTCATTTTTTTTATGGAGACCTGATTTAACCTCAGGCAGAGATCCCTAAGATCCCCTTACTAAGCCTGGAAATCTCAGTCTTCACAGACGGGGTGTTGTGTGAGTTTTCACCCTACATGGCAGCCTGTTTCAGAGACTTTTAATTCATATTCTCCAACAGGTCAGTGGCTCTCAATCCTGGCTCTCAGGGCATAAGCTATTGCAAGTTGTTCTATTCTACCTGCCAGATGATTGGATCCACTTAGCCTCCCAGGTGTGGGTCACCCCTGATTAGACAAACAATGAAAAGTAGCACGACTGTGGGAATGAAACTCTCCACAGTGCAATGTAATTTATTTTCTATTATAGAGAGAAGCTACTGGTTATTAACAAGAGCTAAGCAAAAGAAATGTTGCATTTTTTCCCCACTAGCTTTTCACCATTCATGTTTCATTTCATGAAATCAGTTTTCATTTTTTATTGATTAAGTCACAGTTGATTGACCCCATGCAGTCTGTCTCCCAGGGAACCAAATTGAAAGAGAAGTGAAACTGTTTTTCTGGTATCTCAGCAAATGCAGTCATTTCTCAGCAGAAGAGGGGAAGACACTGTATTTAAATATGTGACGCAACTTTGCTGTCAGGACACACTTGCTTTTTGCCATAGTGGGTAAACAGGAGGCTGCCTGGCTGCATTTTGCACAAAAGAATAGTTTGGATTTCTAAGGAAACAGTTATTATGCAATCAGAGGTGCCATGGGAGAAACACAAACGATCAAACCCATATCATCTCCCTTTACCTCCTCACGCACTCCCCTCAGCAAGGCCAACAAATCCAGCCCAGCATTTCCTCAAGCGTCTCTCTCTCTCTGTCTCTCATATCTACACACACACACACACACACACACATGCAGTTGCATACACGCTACTTTTAACCCATTCACCATAGCAGTTTGTCTTTTGCAGTTGTTTTTAGCCAACTGGAGATGAAAATGAGACTAAATGGAGGCAGATTCCACACTGAAGGCTGGACATCATTTTAGTCCCTTAACACACACACACATATGCACACACGTGCACACATTTGCAGACACAAACACACATGCCTCTGCAGACAGAAAAACATGCCCACTTCTGAGTTTTTAATTCGTGTTCCTGAGAGGTCTCTTAGACCCAAGATAGTAAGAACAAAGTGCCTCTCACTTTCTCTCTCTCACTTGCACTCACTCTCTTTTTCATATAAATACACGCACGCAAACATGGTGATGGGTCCTCCCCAGGGGTTTACAGGGGCTATACTACAGAGGGGAAAACAGGTCTCAGCTGAAAACTTACCAAGATAAAAAATAAATAAATAAGGGAAGAGAGAATGAAGCAGGCATGGAGGAAGTGAGATAGAGAAATGGGAGGGGGTTGAGATGAAATGTGAATTTAATGGGGAAACAGCCAAGAGGGAGGGAGATACACTAGCATGAGACTGGAGCAGACGGAAAGCTAACGAGGGAGGCTGTGAGGCTGATGTACAGATGACAGTATGGGTTAACTTAAGGGTAGCATAGTTGTTCAGCACAATTGCACTCTGACTGGGATCATTTGCATTTGTGGAGGCAGCGAAACATAAAGGAGGAAAACAAAGTGACGAAGTGCATTTCCAATGCGCTTCACAGATCTTAGAGAGCATGAAAGGTGCTTTACATATATCCAAGCATGAGAAATTTCAAATGACATGAGCAGTGAGATGTAAAGCCTATAAAACTCATGGTTTTATTCCTGTGTGTAAGTCACTCTCTAAAGATGTGAGAGCTGCAGACTGTTACATGAGGAGAGAGATCAGGAGGAAACATCTGATCCAACTGTTAGGAGATGGTACAGGTCTCGTGGGAGAGTGAGTGTGTGTTTGTTTGCGCACAGTGCACTGAATTTTTCTGCATTTTCTGTAAGTGGGTTTGCGTTTGTGAAAGAGAGCTTGTTGTCAGTGTGCTTAACTGTAGCACTGATGAGCCATATTGAAGCTCATTAGATAGATTAAGGACAAAGATGGTGACCACTCACCCCCACCTGATGTAGGAGGTAAAAGCAGATTGACCCATTGGGTCGAAAACTGCCCCTGAGCAGGGCACTATAGGTCTGGGCAATGGGTCTCAAAAACCACTATCACAATTAGTTACCTCAATTATGATTAATGAATGATTGCATTGGTGAGAGGTTGTAATAACTGGGTTTTATACCTTTTCAGTTAATTTCCCAGCACTAGGTTCAAGTCCCCGTGTCTGAAAGCATCTGTGTGGTTCAAGTGTCCACCCCTGAGCGAGGCACCGACTCTCTGGTGGTCCTGTTCAGTGGCTCAGGGTGCAGCCTGACAAACCAAAAGTGAATTTTCCTTTGGGGATCAATCACAGCTTTGCAGCTGAGTCACAAAGTCTGTGGCATCCACACCCAGTGCATTTATGGTGGCCCAGTGCACAAATGATGACTTCAATTACATGCTGATGGAAAATAATAAACACCATGGTTATACATTTGTACTTGCACAGCTTGTTCAGTGCATTGTAATTTCACATTCTCACTAAAGATTCTTAGGTGAGCTAACAAAGACAACAAGCCAGTCGCAAGATAAAGAGGACTTTGAGGCACTTCAGCGACAAAAGCAACAAATGTCCACAACGGAGGTGTAACTCAGTCAGTCAGTCAGTCAGTCAGTCAGGGACAGACATTCACATTGTCAGTGCTGGCCTACTGCCAAACAGAAGGAACAGTAGCTTGAGGAAAAAAATGAAGCCACAAGATCCAAGCTCCCTTTGAAGAGCTGCAATTCCCATCTCTAATACCACAGCCCTGAACTAAAATCACCCAAACAGAATTCGGTCATTATTTTCTTTATTATTTCCATCAGTGGTTTTGCTACTGTGACATGTCAAAATGTCCTCAGTGGAAAAAGGCCTAATGGCAGGACACTCAGAGGTGAGACAGAAGACTGTTCCTTTTTTCACACAGCTATTTTCCATCACATGAAACAACACTACAAAAGATGGAGTGCCACAAATGCCTCAAAGCAAAGACTGTCCCATTTTTATGATTCATTCTGTCAAGACAAAGACATGCAAAAAACCCCACAGTTCTTAGAGAGTTCTTAAAGAGATCAGGAAGGAGTGTAACAAAGCCATGAGGAACAGACTTGGAGAGGCGAGCTGCTTTTTTACTAAAGAAAATGCACACATAGCATCATAATGATTAGCAATAATACTTAATTTATGATGTCATTATTTATGAGGTTCAGCTAATGCTCGAAATATCCATAGAGTAACTGTATGAGGCATCATGTATACATACACACAGCAAGTGTGCTGTATCAGTCAGTTCTGTGAAATGTACTGAAACCTTATGTAGCTCAGAAGACCTCATATATACAAATGTGTGTATTCTCACATCCTGCTTCCTCTCCTTAACATCAAGCACGTATAAAGAACCTGCCAGGAGACTCTACCCCTTTACCTGTTGGTAGTCAACAACAGACCTGTAAAGTGAACTTTACAGGTGCCAGTCTTGGCTGTGATGCTCACAGCTGTTATTGTTTTTCTGTCCCCTAGTTGCTCTCTTTGGTTTTCCTCCCATTGTTTTCATTTTTCTATTGTTGTTATATGAAGTAATGATTGAAACATCACATCCACCAAGGGACGCTGACAATGTTAAGGTTATTCTTTCTTAGCATAAATAGTCATTTGGATAAGATAAAAAGAGATGAGAATGATTCCCATGGTGAACTGCCCAGTTCAATTCACTTGTGTTTATAAATAAACGTGATCTGTCTAATGTGGAAAAACTGATTCTGGGTGTTTAACAGAAAGAGAGAAACAGATGTGGTCCACTCAAGCAGGAAAATTGAGATTATTTATGCAGAATATTTGTATGGTATGATAACAATAGCTGATTGTGATGATTATTCATCAAGCCAAGTGTTGGCTGAACATAGACTTACCATGGTGCAGTTGAGGGTGAAATTTATGGAAAATATAAAAAGTTCACGCTACAGTGATATTATATCATGAAAGAAGGGCATTTAAGTAGAAGTATGGAATGTTCATTTCTTAATGTGCAGGTGGACATGTGCATTCATAAGTTTAGAGAAGGTCAAATTAAATGCATTTTAGGTGCATTCTGAAATTTCATCCGAAAGCTGAATATCCCTAACGTCGCGTATGTTAACTACAATATTCATCTTTTGAACACTTTCATTTGATTTTACATAAGAAGCACATGTTGCCTATACAATCTCATAATGTAGAGGAAATTAACTCCATGGTGTCACCTTAATATAATTGAAACTTTTCATTGCCACATAGTCAACTTGATTAAAGTTTCACAATTGCCTGTAGATGGCTACTGTGGATACAGGATATTATGTCACATGCAATTTTGAGAGAAGTCTCATTATTGGCTAACATTACAGAGCAAACAAACACACTGTTTATACTGTTGTGTTATGGGAAGGAAAATTAAAGAAAATACAACCCTCTGAACTGATTAGATGCACAGTATTAATACTAGAACCCAGAGCACAACACTTCAACATGAAGAGAGATCCAAACCTTCACAGCCTCACTGTGCCTAGTTACGGTTGCTAAGGTATGTGAAATAATGAAATTTCAGGACACCAATAATATAATAATGGAGATGGTTTTGGTCAGAATGGATAAATGGGATGGGACATGGAGAGAAAACAGCCCAGTTTTAAACTGGGATCCTAAGGGAAGTAATACACCAGATGGATTTCAGGGTATACACAGCATCAAACAGTGTTATTTATAAGCATCAATACATGTCCAAATAGTCTAAATGTGGGTAAAAGTCAGAGTACAATGAAGGAGAACATTTGCAAAACTACAGCAGACAGGAAATGAGTCAATGCCCCAAAAGTTCCTTTGTTGAGCCCTTGACAAGCTGTCCCTGTCATCACCTGACATCTGGATGTGTGTGTCTGTGTGCGTGTGCGCATGTGTGCGTAACAACATGTGCCTGCTTGAATATATTGACATATGTCATCAAGTTTAGTCAGCAGAGTAGTCTAGACTGATGCTACAATCAGGGTGTGTATGTGTGTCTATGTGTGTGTGTCTACCAGCTGACTGTTTATGTCATTAGAGAGGCTATCATCTCTGCTACTGTTTGTGGAGTCTGACTCAGAGCGGATGATGGTGATGATGATAATAACAACAACTGTGGAGTTGCAGTAGTGATTGTTGTGGCAAGGATAATAGATTGAATCATTCATTCCTCTCCTCTGTGGATGTTTACACAACCAAAACAAAAGCTGGGACGGCGAGCTTAGGCTCATCTGTTTTTCCTGTCAGCTTTGTTTGAAGGAGACAAAAACTTCTTTCCCCCTCCAGGTGTAATCATTGTGTTTTTGTACACTATGTTTGTGTTGTCCCAGTTTTTCTCATGTTGGCCATCATAAAGAAAGGGAGCTTGGCTACCACAGAAAAACTCCTCAGCTTCCTGCTGCAATTAAGAATTTCACAACTATTTAATAGGGTGACCGCAGATGACCCAAAATATGGCGCCTGTTAAACTCTTCTGTTGCTTCACTGCTCTCTGCTGAATCCATGACACTGTGAGTCAACAGTGTACTGTAAAAACTGCCATCTGCTCATACTTTCTGTGGTCGTGGTTTTGAGTAAGTGTGGTGGTTTTTGTCAGCATTTATGGAAATAATGGAACATGTAACACATAACTCTTTGGTTTGATGATGATGATTATGAAAATAGGTTCTATGCCGTTCACTTTTTCCATTTTTTTGTGTTATTACTTCTTCCCTTTTTTGCAAATCTGTCTTTGTGCAAGCACCTTGTTAGCATTAAGAAGAGCCGCCTTGATGATGTAGAGTTTGATATGGATGAGCAAGATGGAGGAGTATAGTTTTTGCTTTAAAGATGATGTACTTGCATTTGTTGGTCGTTATTATTCAAATTATTGTTTAGTAAACAAAATGTCATGTTTAACAGATCCCTCTGTTTTCATTTCCTGTAAATCTGCTCATCTTTTCGTGTCCATAATTCAGTTGTACACTTTTTACTGGATTAACTGTGCAGCACATATGCTACCACACTCACATTATCACATGCCCTTTTATAGCCTCAATACTTTAGACAGAAGCGACACTATTAACTTACTTTAATCTACAGTTTCCTCAAATAGGATGTCAGCTCACACTTACTGTCTCTTCAGTCCAACATGTTAAAATGTTAAGAGTGAAAAGCAGCTTGAGGCTTTTCTAAAATATCATATCTTATCAAACTTCTTCATCAGATCCAACTGTTCTCCTTTGAAAACACATTATTCACACCTCCTCTTATCTATTTGTTGAGAGTTGTGTGCCTGCAGAGAGTTAGTAACTGTTTGACATAAAGTTCAAAGCTCACTGGGAATAATTGTACCTCGTATGCACACATGAAATTTCTTTCCAGATTTCCTCTGTAAAAAAAATGACTTACTTACTGTTCAGTGATCAGTTAAGATAATATTTGATTTTGAATTCTTTGAGGTATTGGTCCAAACTTTACAAAACATGTGGCCTGACACTGGATTTTTAAAGGCCTGATGTGATGCTGTAGTATTTAGATACCTGTGCAGTGAAAGTTTTCATTCTGCAGCCTTTTTCTTATTCTCTAACCCGCTCCCTTGGTCTGTTCTTTTTCCAACTTTAACCAGTGTTAAACCATCTAATCTTCTAACTCTGGCTTAATGAGAGGAAATTTCATTTTGGTGCATTTTTTTCACCAAACAAACAAAATCCTCATTCAGAGCATGTGGCAGAAAGTGCAATAATTTCAGACCTCATTTAATATTGTTGAGACCATTAAGAAACTGATACATTTAATTACAACTGATGCTATAGAGCAGAGTGTTTGTGTGTGTGTGTATGTGACGCAGGGTTGGTGCTATGCAAACCCACTCTGAGGCATATGACTGGACAAGTGTGTGTTTGTCTGCATTAATTGCAAATGTGCGGTTGACACAGTTGAAATCCACAGATTGCTGGTTTCTCTGTCAACACAACCGACTCAAACACTTGTGAGGAAACAAATTGCCTCATTGGTGAATTGTGTAAGGGACTGGAGGTTGAGTGCAGTTAAGAAATAAGTCAACAGCTTTTCAAGGGAAGTGAATTGGATTTTCATTGGGGAGTTGAGCAGCTGGTCTTTGGTGATAGTGAGATTCATGCACCTGCATCACAATTGCTGTAATGGTAACCTCTAAATGAAGTGGAGAGTGGGAGTCACAATTAAAAAAAAAAATTGGTTGCACCTCTGTGTTCATGCACTTACTTTCTCTTAAGCGTGAGCCAAGAAAATAAAATCAGACAGATGGTGGAGGGCAGCCCCTCATTCGGGCATTTTGGTTTAACTAATGCAACAGCAAACCAGCTTGAAACCTGGTTTCAAATGAAGACTCAAATAGCAGGAGACATACCCTCTCCAAGTTCTTATCGTGCTATCGAGGTTATTGTGCGCAGTTGGCTGCGTTGGTGCTGTAATGGAATAAAAACATGAGCCAGGGGAATGCACACACATTTACACACTTCCAGTGTAATGATCACATGGACTCCACCCCATTTATTTTCCCCTCTGCTGGAAACACTTACAGCTCTATTTCTGGGCACAGTGACGCTTGTCAATGAGTTTACATTTCCTCTGTCCAGGCTGTCTTCATGAATGTTAACGGAAACAAATTACAAACTAAGCATTATATTTATGTAAAATGTGCATTACTGCTTTTTTCAATTGAGTTAGTAAGTGCTCCGTAAATTTATAAAGATTTAAGAAAACGGATGTAAGAATGTGGCAACACAGCTGCAGTATCATTTGATATCCATCTTGTTAAAGGTAATTTCCCCCTTATCTCTTTCTCAATCAGGCTGCAACTAACTGATTATTTCTTTATTGTTTAGCCTAAAGTGTTTGAAGAAAAGTGAATGTCTCAGACCATCAAAGACCTCTAAGAAGATGACTTCAAACAGCTGACTTTTGTTTGATCAACCATCAAATGCTAAAAATATTCCATTTTCAATCATAAAAAGCCTCACTTTTAAATCCTGTTTATAGTGAAAATAGTTTAACTGTGATTAATAGACATATTGTTTCAGTGCATCTCAAAATTCACATCATTTTGTATAAGTGTGGACATGTTGTCCAGACTTGTGGTTGATCCAAGAGGTTCATAAGTCATAAGATTTTGATTTATAACTCAGCGGCTGACTTATCCTGTTGATTCAAGGCCTGCAACGCTATATGGATGTTTTATACCTGATTAGGTCTTATCGTGCTTTAATTACACTGCCTACAGGAGGCCAAGTGTGTTTACATGGTTTCATTGCTTTTCTGATTAGGAGTGACTGTGGGTCTATTCATCTTGTTTCATTTCTAAATAGGGGGCTCTTCCATACAGTTGCTCTGTTTACTTTGCATTGTCTCTGTATTTACATTGACAGTGAGCAGGGATCTGGGCGAGCAGAAGGTTTGCAGAGGACATGGCTTCGCTAAACATGTTACTGCAAAGGAGATAGATAGGTACTGATGTCACAAAACACAAGCAGCTGTGGTGACCAGTCACAGTTTGACACAAGAAGAGAATGTTGTAGATCACAGGGAAAACCAAGACTAACGTAACACAAATAAGTGCAAGATGGGAAACCACAGGGTGAAGAATGTTTTTCTCTTTTGAAATCTGAAATCAAAGCTCATCCATAACCTCAACAAGTCATCTTAGAAGATATTTACTCTTTACTCCTTATCTGTGCAACACCTAACCACAACCTAGTCTATGCCCTAACCCCAACCACAGGAGGTGGGAGAGACAGCAACACATGCTTTGCAGCACAGAAGATTAGGTGTGTGTGTGTGTGTGTGTGTGTCAAGGTTGGATCGTTAGTTTTTTCTTTTGAAATGTGGATCCTACATGTTGCTTTGTGTCATGAAAGACAAGGTTGTCATCAGACTGTCTTTGTATCAGTCTTTGCAGCCCAATGAATTCACTTTTGCTGTTCTTTGCGATTATGCGTTATAACAAACATCAGCATCAACATTTTCAGCCCTTTAATTTGATCTGACTGTGTGGGCTTTTCTACTGTGCAACTGGATCATGTCGTCTGTGTGGGTCCATTGAGGACACTCTCATCACCCCCGTCTTCTTCTCCTGTGTTATGTGTCAGCCTGTCATCTCTCCTCCACAGGTTGGCGGTTAGGCTTGTTATGCCGTCTCATAGGGGTCTATAGCTATTCTCCCAAGAATAGTTCACATGCTGCATTACAAATGCCACCAGCCATATTCCAATTATACGCGGCTTGTACAGTGGGATATGCCAATTAAACATCCAGGGCATACCAGGGATTCAGAGCATTCAGGACATAGAGCGAGTGCTTAGCGCCCATTTTATCTCTGCCTCTCTATTTCTGTCTTTCATTGAAACATGTGTCCTGTCTTCACTTTTCTTCTCCCCTTTTCAAACCTTAAAACATGAGGAATTTAAAATAGTTCCTAAAGCCTCCAGTGATTCAGGGTTTGACTTTTACAAGTGAAGCCTTCTGGTTTTGATGCCCGGAAAGTTTCTCAGGTGGCCCGGCAGCATCAGTTGTGACCACGCTATCTGGAACGCTCTGGGGGTAGACACTGTGTTTTTGGTACCTTAACTCTCTTCTTTATCCTGCTCGCCTGTAGCAGCAGAGGCAAGGTTTGAATCATCACAAAGAGTACTTTCATTTTAACACATTAACTGAGAAGCAGAGAAGAGCCACTCAAGTCTGTTTTGGCTACTGGCACTTTGACATTTGCTGTGATCAGTTGACAGCAGCAACGGCTACTTCATTTCCATATTAATCAATGGTAAAGTAATAGATTGTACATTTATTCGTTTTTACTGTGAAACTCAAAGCGTACCCATTCACCTTTTTCATTTAACCTGAACTAGATGGATGACGTTGGTATTGAGTCGTAATCAAAAGTTTTGTTTCTAAAGAAGGAAATGACACGCTGGAAAGTTTCCATTGACAACCCACACATCCTCATGGGCCTTTGCAGCAGAGTTCAAGCATCATTAATACACACAGCTGGTGCTAAGACTTATCTTGCCGTCTGCAGCCAAATGTAATACTTACAACTGCGTCAGTGGTGATATATGATTGTACAGTTAGGGTTTCTGCTGTGTGTCTGAACATCTGTGGTATCCCCACATCCTTCCTCTTACCTTTAACAACAAGGGGAGATGACAAAAATTTCAAAACAACAAGTTACCACTGCTGAAATGCATGTGAAATGTGCCCACAGTGTGAAATATAGATTCTACTCATTATAGATGTATCTTATATTTACAGTATATATTCAGTGAGAATGAGTACAATTAGCATTCACATTGTCAAACTGGCCTTGATTTGAATGCTGCTCTATGTAAAAACTGGGAATTGGCCATCATCTTTTATTTACACTAAATAAATATGTGCTCACTAATCCATAACCTGTGATAAACTGGACAGACTTTCTGTACCTAAAATAAATGGATGATTTCTACCTTTTATATTTTGCCAATTATTGTATACAACAAACCTCCACCTAGATTTAAAGTCTCCTCAGAACATTTAGGTCTCCACAGATGCTGTTGAAACTACACTGTGTCTTAAAGTTTACTGAAACTCCTTCTTTCCTACTTTCCTAGTCAAATACATGCGTGAGGCCACGCCATACGTCAAAAAGGGCTCTCCTGTGTCAGAGATCGGCTGGGAAACTCCCCCTCCTGAATCTCCTCGCATTGGCAGCTCCCCCATCACCTTCTCCTTGACATCAGACCCTCCAAGCCCCCCTCCCCAGCCCACCCTGTCGCTGCAAGGCGACAGAAGGTGCATACCACTCAAGATGTGTTATGTAACCCGAGCCATGACCACACCAGACCCTGAAAACAGGTAGGTGAAACATACACACACACACTCATTGTAATCTCAGAATACAGCTCTCTGGAGATGCAGCTGCCTTATCAGTATCTGTCTCCTGGTCTTGTGCTTATTGCTTTTCTTTGATGGACTAATCATTGTTTCACTGGTTAATTCAGTCAGCCAATTCACTTGTAATAGATTCACATTTTTTGTCAGAACAAATTGGCCCTGAGCAGAGCGCCACAGACAGGGCTGGGATGTTGCAAAACTACCAAAGCCCCCTTGACAATGACCAAAAAACCCCACTAATTCCTGATTTTTGTCTCCAGTGGGAAAGGGTACAATCAGCATTCATTCCTGGCCACACTGACTCTGCACTAGTCATGAGTATATATTGGCTCTAGCTCCAACTGACAGTCATGACAACATCGGTGGACTCAGCCACTAATTCCATCACTCTCCATTCAAGCAGCACTTGAGCGTTGTTCATTTGGCATCAAGTGAGCGAAGTGAAGTGAGTGAAGTAAAAGCTTTAAAAAAGTAAAGGTAAAACAAAGTCACTGGCCTCCATGCTGCTTTTGACTGTTCCCAACTGAGTTTGTGATGATGACAAGATGTGAACATGATGCAGCAGGTTGTTGGATTTGGTGTTTTGATGAGGTAAGCGAAAATGTGTTGAAGTTGAACTGAAACTAAAATTTGTTTTTGATTTGTCACTTGGCACCATCAGTCAACTTCCAACCACTGCACAGGGAAACACACTGTGATTTATATTTCCTTACATAAAAAAAGGGAGCATAAGGGGCATCGTGTAGCTCAGTGGGTAGAGCAGGCACCCCATATACAGAGGCTATCGTCCTCACTGCAGTGGCCCTGGTTCGATTCCACCCGTGGCCCTTTGCTGCCTGTCATTCCCCCTCTTTCTGTCTCTCTACTGTCCAATCCATTAGAGGCCTGAAAAGCCCCCCCCCCCAAAAAAAAAAAAAGTGAAAAAGTCAAATTCCAGTCAAACTTTAAGCACAACAACATTATGAAAAGGAAGCACTGGATATATGTTACAGAGACTGGCAGACCCAAAAAATGGTTATCTTAATTAGCCAGAGGTTAACTGATGCTCCTCTGCTCCTCAACTCAACACTGTGAGACAATAGAGAAGTCAACCCTGTGCGTCTGCAGCTCCTTCTCATATCCTCAAGGGATTACTCAGTCGTGTTTCTCAGATTTTTTTGGGGGGCAATTTCCACATTTTTCTTAAAGACAGACGTTTGAAGTAGTGCAGAGATAATTCTCAGTCAGCGGGGGGTGGTCTTTTAGGAGGTGTCGTCAAGTTAATTGGTTGGTAATATGACAATGGCCCGAATCAAACAGAACAGAGTAAGAAAACGATTTACTCTTTCAACTTTTTTTGCTTTCTGTCCTACTTGTCTCTCCCTCTGTTTCTCTCTCTCTCTCACCATGTTGTTTGCCTTCCCGCTCGTCATGCTTTTTTTTTTCATTTTGTCTTTGCTTTTTTCTGTCTTGTGCTTTTCAATCACTTGTTTGTATTTTGCTGTGCCTCTTGTCTCGCCCACTCCTCTCACTTTCTTTTCTTTTATGGTCTTTCTCTCTCTCCTTTTCTCTGTGTTCCCAGCTTTCTCTGTTGTCTGTCTGAATCAATTCTCTTCCATCTCCATTCTCCTCTGCCATCACTTTCTCCCTCTCTCGATTCATTTCTTTTCTCTTTCACTACAATTCCCTGTGTGTCTCTATCCTGACGCCCCCCCATCCATATGTGCACCCCTCTGTATATGTACGGTATATATGATTTTGGAAGTTTGAGATAGTTGAACCTCGAGAAACTTCAAAGCTCCAGTCGATGGAGAAAAACATCAAAGTCAAGTGGTGAGAGTGAGTAGGGACTTCAAAGTTTCCTCTGTTGAGTATAGATGTTGTCAGCTGGCTCCATGTTGAGACTCTAAAATGTAAATGCTAACACACAAACAATCACAAAAAAAAAAAAAAAAGAAAAGAGGAGAACGTCTTACAAGGACAGAACCAGATGGTTCTCTGTTGTTATTCTACAGCAAAACTTATTTCATTTAGTGGGAAAAAAAGGATTAAAAAGTCGATTTCTCTCAATGCAGTTGGAATGTGTCGAGTCTTTGTAGAACAAGTCACTGGCAGTGTTTGTCTGTGTTGTGCTACATGACTGTCGAGAGTTTTGTCCAGCTCCTTCTGATGAGAATCTGGAGACATAATGGAAAGCTTCTTGGTGAGAAACAGCTGAAAATGAATCTGCACAAGCGAGTTTGGGCAGAAGACATTTGACATTTAGAGGTTTTGATACATTCAAAGCTTTTGCAGATATTCATGAGGACATGACCGGAGTTTCACTTTACAAAGCATAAGGCTTTTATTCCTTCTAGCAATATGTCTTTATCACATTTAAACTGAACTTGAGCTGCACATTCACACATCTGAGATGATGTATTAAACTATTTAAATGCACACTAAGGTTGAACATTTACTTCATTTGCTGTAACTTTATTGGTTAGCCAGTTACATAACTCTCATCTCATGACAAGGTGAGGTTTTGCTTCACACAGATAATAAAGTCCTAGGACAGATTCAATGGTGCCAATGACGTCCTCTGTCAAATTTACCATAACCAGCATGTTTTTTTATGGAGGTCCTTCCTTACTGTTGCAGCCAGGACAAATTCCTCCTTTGACTCACTAGTAAATATTTAGTAAATGTTTGAACAGGAGGACACCCAAGTTGAAATCTATGTTTAATACATGTCCACGAAATGTAAAAAGTCACATTGCCACATTCATAGTCAAAAGTTAAAGATCACATGTTGAGACTAAACCTGCTCCTTATTTTGGTTTCAGGAATGAAATGCTTTAAAAGGCTCTAAGTAAAATGAAAGTGAAATCCTGCTTATTTTTTTTAGATTAAACTCAAGGCACTGATGCATCCCTCCGAGGTTTTCTGTTCATTTCAGCAGATGTTGTTTAAACTCTGTATAAGCCTGCAAGGACAGAACAATATGAGGGAAGGCGGGACACGTAGCGTGATGAAAGACGATGATAAAAGACAAGGAAGTAGAGTGGACCTGTTGAAGACGTTTTCCTCACATTAACATAAACTGTGTGTGAGGATATAGGAGATATTTGATGACAGATGAAATTAAAAACACAATATAACCAAAGCCTTTCTAGATTTAAATGTTATGAGGAGGTGTGGAGAGACGGGGTAAGAGGACGTTAGAAGGGGTGGAGGAGAAAAGGGCAAAGACACAGATTGCAAAAGAACAGGAAAGGCTTAGATGAGCAGTGATAAGGAGAAGAGGAAAATAGAGAGACGAGATGAGAAGAGATTTAGTTAAAATGGATGAAATCTATCTATCTTTCCTCTTTGACCATTAATCTGTGTGTGAATGTGTGAGACTGGGATGTCCATAGATAACACACAGGCTATAGCTAGTAGTGTAAAAAGGAAGAGATGACTACAGGCAGAACCAGCATGGTTCCTCACAGTAAGATGTTTTATACAGCACTGTTTAACCTTGACAAGTTTCTAAATGCAAGAAATAAAAGGTTTTTTGTAAAACTTTTCACCCAGGTAAATGTAGAACACTGCGCTTGAACCTAAAATGACACAGCCTCTTGTGTACTATCTTCTGACAGCTCGAGGCAGTCCAACTGTTGGCTGAAGATCCTCCAAGACAAATATTTACACACCACTCAATGTAGGAGGCACAGTTTCAGACTTTGTGTTGGAGGCAGAGCTGTGGACCTTAGCCCTGACAGTTGGACTGAAACTCTTAAAGACTTGACTTGACATGGGACTAGACACTAGAAAGGAAAGAATTCAAAGGGGGCACTGCAACAATCAATTGTACATGTCAACTAGGAGCTCTGCAGGAGCCATGGAAACAGTTGTTAAATATTGTTTGTGGATCAATGTTAGCACCAGTGTTATCTCTGCTTGGTCTTGGAGACTTCTTCCAAAATTCAAACTCGTTTAAACATTACTGAGTGTCAATATGCAAATGTAGGATCCATCCAGGCAAAACATGAGGATGTGTCAACCTGTCAGTGCTACGAGATAAGAGAGCCCCGTGTTATTTTATGGAGCCCTGTAATTAAAATGTTCTGACCTGGTTAAATCCCAGAACAGTGCAGGTATGTGTCTGCACAGTGACAGCCACATACCTTGAGTAGTTAATCATTAGGCTTTTGTTGTGAAAGGAATCAGCCACCTACAAAAATGTTATTACCCAGCTTTCATAGGAAATGTTTTAACATCATTTGTCATTAGAGTTGAGACACCTGCAGTTTTCATATGAAGTTTTAGGGACTTCACTTGGATCTTGATTTAGCTCAAGGCTTCTGACTTGATGTCACAAAGGACTTTAAAACTGCTCTGGTCGGAGCTCTGGCTTTGCTTTGGTGTCACGACAATTAATCTATGTCTATATCTATGAGTCATTTCTGGGTTTAAGCAGGGATGGGAGAAGTGGTCAAAACAAATAATTGAACTGTTGTGAAATCTAACTGTGTTATTCCCTGTGACACATATTTAATAGCATAATTCCAGCAGGCTTATATTGAGATTTTTTTGATTGAAGACATGAGATTTCCCACAGTGTTGTAACCTCTGTTATTGCTTTAAAACGGTTTCTTTCTCAGAGCTGTTAGTTCATGGATGAATATTTAGAATACAATTATTGCATATGTGTATACTGGAACGCACCTACCAAGCTTGAATAATATAATATAATCCTCTGAGCTCTACTACCCTTTAATCAAGCCTGCCCTTCATGCAAGCAGGACCAGACTAATGACATTCATTCAAATCCACCTACAGCTCCTCCAGTTCATGTGCGGTTCCCCCAGTGATTCTCTGTGTTCCCTATGTCTGCGTCACACTCTCAAGAGAGATGAGATAACTTGAAAGTAAAACTCCACATCTTGGCCAGAAAATGGCAGTTAAGGTCTAGTGGAGTCAGAATGACACCATCCTTAAGGAACGTCCTCAAACAAACTCACATCTGGTCTTGGAGCACCGCCCATTCCGCCACCCCCCCCCCCCCCCCCCTTCCCCTTCTGCTCACCCCTGTCCTATATTCAATCAACTCGCCTTTTACAGGCTGCAAGTCCTATTTTTAAACCCAGAGTAACACACCTGGAGGTGATCTAGATGGTCTGTCCCGCCTGTGAGGGTTTGATAGCAGAGAAGATTTATCACATTTCACTGGGGCTTTTCCTGGTCACCAGTGCGTGTGTGAATGAAGAAAAGCTGCTAAGAAAGCATGTTTTCTGAGTAGTTTCTCTTTTTTTCAACTTGATGGTGGAAAACTGTCAACACAAATGCAAGTTTCTCCATACTTGGTAGCAAAATCACTGAATCAAGAATACATTTCCATTTATGTTTTGAGTTGAAACTGAACCTATACTACCTGAAAATTGCCCCTAGTGCTTCCTGTAGGACGTTCTTCATCACAGCACACACACCGCCATGCTGAACATCTTATATTTTTATTTTCTGCCTTACATTAAAGGATTCTTATTTATATAATTGTAATCAGGTTTATTTCTTGCCTTCTTCAGGAAGGAACATTCAAGCTTTTTTTTTTCTTTAGCTGTTCAGAGTATTTTTGTATTTTGTTGTTATTTTATATTTATATTTTTATTTGTTATTTTTACTCCACTAAACATATGGATGCAACAACAACACATGGCATTACGCATTGTAAAGGCTGCCACATGTACCTTCTTAAAATTCATATTCGCTGAACACACAATCAAAGAGCCGTTCAGTAAGATGGAGAGGCGGCCTACAGATGCATTTCTCTCGAGGCCAGAAATCCTGCCATATGATATAAGCAGATTAGTTATGGAAATTTGGTGGGAGACAGCAGTGTATCTTATGGTCCTCTGAAGATGCACAAGCACTGACTAAACTGACTTGAATAAACTTAAATTTCACTACAATTCATTACATCGCTTTGTTCGAGTGCCCATTCTCACGTGGATGAGACAAATGAGGGTCTTGTGAAGCTAAATATTTGGCTGCTAAAACTATGATTCAGGACTAAATTGAGTTGAATTGGGTCTGCTAGATAAGGCTAGCAATTTCAAAATTCAAGGATTTTTTTCATCTAATGTTGCAAACAAGTTTTAAAGCCCCCGAATGATAACAGAGAGGTTAAAGCTGTTTGAACTTTTCTTATCTTCTCTTCCAGACAACTGGAGCTACACTCCCCTGACGCCAGGCACACTGTAGTGCTGCGGTGCCCAGACCAACCATCTGCCCTGTCCTGGTTCTCTGCCATGCACTCTGTCACCTCCATGCTGGCACAGGTCTGTCTTTGATTACACTGATGTCACAGGTGCCTCTAATCATCAGTGTGACCATTAGAATTAGATATTTCAATGGCTGTGATGCAGCTGCTGCAGAGAGCTGCTTTGAATCTAATATATCCAAAAAACTGTCATCCCACCACAGCGGGCACTGGCAGAGGTCATCCAGAACACAGTCAGGACCGGAGTGGCTGGCAGCAAGGAGATACGACACCTGGGATGGCTGGCGGCTAAGGTAGGGTGTGTGTGTATGTGTGTGAGACACTTCTACTTTTTTCATTTCTCACATTTTTAATGCAATACCTTATCACTTTTTATTTTGTGAATATCTTGTGAAGATGCATGTGTGTGCATGTGTGTGTGAGGTACAATATAAGTTTTACATCTTAAAAGTGTGGACATGTTTGGAAATTGAGGATGTATTAGCTGATTCTCATGTCCTCAAAGAGCAAAGAGTTAAGAGTTGAACTTCAGTTTCTTTTGTATTGAGGGGCTTACTCCACCTATTGATGATGATGATGTCAAACAAGCAATTTCATATGTTCTTCACCTTGTCTTTCATGTGTTGTCTGCTGTGCTCTGTCTGGCTTGTGTTGTTTATTCTGTGTGAGGCGTCTAAATAATAATATTAGTTAACATTTCAGGTGCGGCTTGGAGTTTGACATGTGGTTGTGACTGTTGAGGTTACAAGCTCAGGAATACATTATGGAAAAGAGGGTCCTCTGTGTGAGTGTGTCTGTACAAGCTAATGTGTGTATGTATGCATATTTTTGCTTTGTGCATACCTGCTGTGCACGCACGTGCATGCATTTTTGAAATTCACACATGCGAGTACACAGCTAAAGCTTTCCTCTCTCTTCCACATACAGACACACACCTGTGCAAACACACACATAGACACACACTCACTCACACACATACCTGTCTAATTTAGTACCCATGAATTTGCCAATATTTGATCCTTCAAATGCAGTACAATACTGTTACTTAGCAACATATTCTCATTATGTTAAAAAGATGACCCTTGACCCTCTAAATCCCATGGTATGATTGGCTGAGGCACAACTTCAAAGAGCAGCTTAGGATTCCATGGCTGGGCTGCAGATAAGCTCTCATAATGAGAATAGTTATAGAGCATTGTAAAATGAAATACAGAGCATGTGTGCGCACGCGCGCTCTAAGTTAAGAGATTAACAGTGTGTGTTTCTAAAGGGAAAGCGAGGTTTTTGCTCATTAGCAATGATGAGTGGGTGAGGGGGCACACAATGTGCTGAAAGTGTACCTGTACCTGTACACCAGCCACCTTTATCATTTGCTATTTTTTAAATTCAAAACCATTTAGCAGACATTTGGCATTAAAACACTGACAGAAACAAAAAGACCGAGTGTGTATGAGAGAGAAAAATAATGCAGCCATGAAGTGAGAGGTGAAATCTGGTCGACACCACACACTGCTGCTAAGTGTACATATTAAACACCGTTCGTCTCTCAGACACAACACATAAAGCAGCTCACTGGCACATAACCATTGATATCTCTGATGGAGTACCTGCTTTATTTGAAAACCTGAGGACGCTTTCAGAAATGGTGATAAATATGAGAGGGCATGGGCACATGAAATCCTACAGCATCAAATAAATCAAGATTGTGCTTGATTCAAATTCAGCTTTAGCAACCCTTTGTGATTTACTGAAATGATATTGCAGTTTTAAGAATCGGTTGAAGATCGTTTGATGTTATTGTAAAAATTACCACATAATACTCTGTGATCACTTTAAAGTTATTACTTCAGACTGTGGTAATTTTTGCACTTACCAAACAGTGCAATAATCCATGAAGAAAATAACTTCTTCTTCTCTTTTCTATTTTCATTTTAACAGCACAGTGTCCCATGACCTCGCACAGCATGAGTGGGTATAGAAAATGGATAGATGTGGACAGTCATCCATATCTCATTGTTTATCTGTTTGTGCTCCAGACAGAGAGTGAGAAGCAGTGCTGGAGGCCGGTGCTGGTGGTACTGACAGAGAAAGACCTGCTGCTTTATGACAGTCTACCACGAGGCAAAGAGGCCTGGCATAGCCCTGCACACATTTATCCACTTTTAGCTACACGGTACGTCCACCATCAAAGCTGCAGACATTTTTGATGTCAAAGTAATTAAATGCATTTCTGTTATTAACACCAGTGCTTAATTTATGTCTATCAACACTGATAGGATAGGATAGGATAGGACAGGATAGGATAGGATAGGATAGGATAGAGTGCTATAAACTTTTGCAAATGTTAGCATATAACACAGTAAGTACAGATTCAACACTGCCAAGGATTAGAAATACTTAGACCTGCAACTTTTTTATCTATATAAATTATTTATTTATTTATTTATTTTATAATGGGATGTAGAGCCTCACAGAGCTGCTATGTTAGTGGTAGACTTTTAGACTCATAGCTGCTGACTTGACAGCTTTTGGGTTTGGGAAACAAATAACTAACATTTTTTATTTCCATGTTTTGTGAAACTATGGAAAAATCACAATGAGAGCACAATAAAGGAATGTTTTAGAAAGATAGAAGTTTCTTTTCCTTAACTTACCTTGTTAGTGGTGATTCTTGTGTTCTTTTGATATACCATATGAAACTACATCAGCGTCTGTGTTTATTCAGTCTGGTCCAATCTGGTCCTGACCGGGGGTCCCCTCACTCTGGCACGGAGCTGTTCTTTGCCACTCGGACTGGCACACGACTGGGCATCGAGACTCACTTGTTCCGGGCTGAGACCACCAAGGATCTGTCCCTGTGGACCAGACACATAGTCAATGGATGTCACGCCTCAGCTGAGATGATCGAAGAAGTCACTACAAGTGAGTGAAGATGCAAAACACACAAACATATTCAGATTAACATGTGCCTTCTTAAAAGGGGTGAAAACATGGGTAAAACATTCACACACAGACCCCAGAGACACATCAAGGTGTAGCTCTAGATAGAGTGGAGTGAGCCTGTGCAGGTCACTAAACTGGATCCACTGATGCCTCATCAGTCGTGCTCAGACATGCTGCAGCAAAACATATCCGTAGGGATTTAAAAGGCTTCAAGGGTAAGTGCTGCCTGACGTCTCACAAGCCTGAAATAAAGTCTGAATCCAGCACATACAGGAAAATGTATACATGCACAACCACAGCTCACTGAGATAGAGGAGGGGAGAGGCTATGATATAATTTGACAGCCATATGGAAGATGTGAACAAAGACCTTGCTATTTATAGACAGGAATGCTATTCCAGTGTGTGTGTGTGTGTGTGTGTGTGTGTATGTGTGAATGTGCATGTGCACTGTTTAACATTGGGTATTGGTCATCCAGGGAATTCCCCCCTCCTCCCCTCTCCCCACTCTAGCTCCCTCTTTGCCTCCTTCCCTCTCCAAGCACATAATGTCCTGGGAATTACACTTCTCCCCTGGGTCCCCTCCTGCCCACCCCCTCCACATCTCTCCATCTCTGATAACACCGTGCCAAATTAAGTTTCACTTCAAACTCCACACATATGAGACCGCATGAATCCAGCAGCATTATATCACACTACACCCTTCTCCGTCAGCATTTTCACCAAAAAACTCTTGGTAAAAATCGTGTCTGCACCCACTGATCCACGTTTAAATGTCACGCTGTGATTAGCATAGCAAGGCTTGGTTCACGTCTGCAGAGTATGATTTTACATTCAGCACTCAATGGTGTGTGATAATCATCAGATATTGTATGTCAGAGAAGTTTGCCATGAAATGTGAACGTTAGAAGGATATCTTATTTAATCCCATGACAAAACACTGTCTAGACTGGAACAAGCTGCTCCACAGCAGCGTGTCCTAACTGAGAAGTAGCAGCAGAGCAAACAGATACAGTTCAAACCTACATAAACAGACTTTTTTTTTTCTTTTAGAACAAGGGAAAGATTTTGATAAATGATAGTGAAAACTTTATAATTCATACACCCAGCACACACAGAGCAGCATTGCATTAATGTGGAGTAGTGTCTGTGGCAACCTGATGAATGTCCCCCATGTTCTCCTACAAATAGATCAAATGTTGATTAAAGGGGTTTACCAGGGTGATCACAATACATCCTGATGAGGATATTTAATAGAAATCCCTCCCATAGCTGAGTTGTGGTAGTTCAGTGAAACATTACAAATCAACTTTGTGGTGATTCTCAAAGTCAGGATCTACACATTATTAGGATTCATCCTGTAGGAAGAATGAATCTACACCATTTTATGGCAATTCATCCACCAGTTCTGACATTCATAGTGCCGTACCGCTTCGATGGCTGAGATTGTTTGTTACAGCAGCTTTGATTCTGTACTGTAAAGCTGATTTACGACACAGGTCAGTGACACAGGCCAAAGGAATGAGAAAAATGAGAATGGTTTTGAATCTCTATTGCTTACTATTGAATTTCTGTCTCAAATGAAGCCCATAACTTCTCTGAAACAGATTGATGTTAGCACCAAGTCCTTCCTTTTTATGGAAGTAGGAAAGTAATTTACACTTCCATGAGAAGGAGTGTGATAATGCATACAAAGTGCATTCATTCATTTTTCAGCAGTTGCCACTAGAGGAGTTGTTGCGCCGACCTTGTCAGCTTTTCATCTGTGTAACATCCGGATAAATCATTACAGTGGTTTATTCACTATCGAGGCTCGTGGTAAAGATTAGCTCTGAAGATGGATGAACTCTCAATCACTCACCGGGTAGCAGGACATTCTTAATGGGATGTTAAAGGGGAAAGTCATTTGTCCGGATATGAAATCAAATTTCAGCCACACTTGGCCAACTGTCATTTTTGTTATTAATATGTCCAAAGCAATTTCAACTTTTCAGAGGTCATGTTGATACTTTGAGCAATTAGCAAACTCCAGTGGCTTAGTGAATTTAACAGGAATTAATAATTTTAATTGATCCTTTGCAGTACGCCCAAATAATCCAAATTATTTATAGAAACAGCCTCGCTACAGAGTCCATTTGGTAGCTATACAATATTCTCACATGATCTTCATCATCAGGTCTCATGTTTGTGAACTCCTTGACAACTACTGCTAATTGGTGGTCAACCTCATTAGACTCCTCTTTGCAGGAGTGTTTGTAACTGTGAATGAGTTATTTCACAGGCAGTTTTTTCTGCATTTATTTTGTATGCTTGTTTGTGTTCATTGCAGGGGTTGGATATAAAGACTGATAACACTGTGTGGCTGTGCTACATTCAAGGCCGAAGCCAGAATCAGCCAGTTCAGTTTAGTTTAGTACACACGCTTGAAACAAGGGGAAATGGCCTGGTACTACTCAAAGATAACAAAATCCAGATCCTAGCTCAACACATGTTCTACTAAAACCAAAACAATTTGTTTTTTTTTCTGGTGTTGTTTTGGGATGACTTTGTTTTGTACAGATCCAGACTAGATGTTTTCCCCAGTTTCCATTGGATGTGGAAAGATAAGCCAAGCTAACTGGCTGCTGAAAAACACCAGAGCAGCTATCTTGTTTTCTCACATGTTCCCAACAGGGTCATGAAATAGGCCTAAATTTTTCCATTCAAAATATCACTTCAATGATCAATATCAGATTTATCAATTTATTGTCAGTAACCCTTCTTCTCCTGGTTTCTTTACTTCCACATTGTTCTTGTTGATGTTGCTGTCAAAGTTGACAGCTATAAAACATTTTAAAGCGTCTCTGAGGTCAGTTGGAGCTCCTTAATGAACAGGTAAACAGTTTAATGGCTTCCAGCACAAATGAAGTTATTTTACCTCAGTGGTTGTGGAAAATTAAACTATTAACCTGCTGTGACACTTGAAGTTGAGCTCAGTGGGATGTTGTCTCAAACTATGAAACTGCTTTTAATGATATGATCTACAAGTTTAGAACAAATGACTGTGAAAACTGATTTTCTGCCCTGTAATAACCTTTTAGCGTTTCCACTTGTCGTTATGGTAACAGTGCTCTTGTCCCCACCCCTCTCTCGCCCTCATTCATTCAGTTCCTCTCTGTCTCTCAGTTATCACTCTCTGCCCCTCCTTCCCTCCTTCTGTCTTGTCCACTTACTGTCAGGCAGAAAGCAGAGCTTTTGTTGCAGCTTGAAAAGCCCCTTTCTCTGTATGTGTGTGCGCGCATGTGTGTGTGTGTGTCCGTATGTTTGTGTGCGTGTGTACTCTGGTGGGAAACCCTGGTTGCCCCACAGATCAAGCCTCTCAGGTGGAAGAGTAGAGTTTCAGGTCTAATTTGCACTCCTGAACACAACAAAGACCCCACACTCTTTGCCCCATTTACCCTAACTGTTATGCCATTAGGGAGACATTCGTCCTGCCACATTGTTTATACATCATTAGAATGATATTACACATTATGAGACTCATTTTTCATCATGAATGAAATGTCTTTAGGGTTATGTGAATATTAAATTGTATATTTGACTGAGAGCATTTTTCATTTTTCTTTCGATTCACACTTTTATTCTTATCAGCATCACCTCCTGAAATTGTAACCAACACCCCTCTGTTGTTTTAGTGTATCTCACAGTTGATTAGGAGTGGATAGATTACTGTAATATGCTGCTCCTCAACATGATCAACATGGATTATGACCAGCATTGCTTCTATGGTATCACTACTGAAAATATGTAGAATACTGTATGTTACAATACAAAACAGTATAGTGATTATATAGCTCCTGAGGAAAAAGAAAAGATCATATGCATATTGAGGGGTTGGAGAAACTATGGTAATCGCGTCATGATGTCAGCATTGCAAACACTGCCACATGCAGTTTACCTGCAAAGACCTGTTAGTACACTTAGAGTTGTAATCATTTATACTACAAATGCAGCACAGAGAGAGAGCCTATGATTATTCATTGGACATCTGGAAGAATTTGATTAGATCTTATGAGTCAAGTGTGCTGCCAAACAGCTGATAGTGAAGTGTAATTGAACAAAAAAAAAAAAAAAACAACTCCAGTACCCTGTTTGAAGCTCCATTTATAATGTTTAAGGCTTCCTCCCTCTTGCATACTAAATATTGTCTATCTGCAGTGTTATTTAACAGATGCACCTGTAATTTGGGCTCTGACTTTGTCTCATGTTGTTTTGTACACTCTCTCATTTAAGTTCTAATTACCCTCCCTCTTCTACAGCTGACAACTGCTGCTAATTGATAATCAAACTAATTAGAGTCACCTTTATTGCATTGTTTGTAATTGTGAATAGGTTATTTCAATATGAGAGTTTCCCCTCTGCTGAATCATAAAGTTAGTGATCTGTCACACTGTCACACATGGCTAAATTTGCATAAGATGGCCAAAAAAAGACTAAATAATCACTGCAAATATCATTTTATTTAGCATGCATTTCCAGGACTTGATAATGTGGTGCAGTATGCCCAGTCCATCTGCCACTGTGTGCAGGATGAATTTGACTCACAGGAATTATTTGCATGCAGTGTTCAACCATAGACAGATATTTATGTTTGTTTCATAATCATCTATAGATACAGTAAAGAGCTTTAGTATGTGTAGGGCGGTTAGTGTGGTTTGACTGATGCTGTGGTAAACATAGAGAAACAGCCTGTTGATAGTCAGATAAAACAGGATGACACAAGCCACAGGCAGCAACACGCACACACATACACACACACTTATGTACACATGTATGGATACGGTATAGATGATGCATATATACATCTCCATTTCTCTTGCACATGTCTGCAAAATGAAAACACTCACAATCCAAACCAGCAATGAAGCATTACACACACTCTCACTGCCATATGTAAACACATCCAATACTCTGCCCTCCATGCATGTTACACACACACACACACACATCCTGCTCAGGCTGTCAGCAAACAATGGAAAGATAACAATGCTCTTCTTGCTCACTGTCTCTTTGTCACATAAACACACTTCCAGTTGGATCAGATGTTGTCAAGAGAGAGGAACACATGGTCTAAATGAAGATTCCAGTGTGCAGTCTTAATGTCTGTGGGGACGCCCAGTGGGCTGGAGGGGATGGTGGGGCATAGGGGGGCACCTCTGCTGTCAAGGTACTAAAAGAAAAAGTTTAAATGCGTTCAGATCACACTGTGTGGAGACGAGACAGGTTCTTCATTAAAGCAGAGGAAAGTGATGCGTAAATTGGGGGAGTAGATAAAGATAGTACACTCGGCTTTCAGCAGAATACATGCTGTGAAGAGCGATGGGAGTGAGCGGGAAAGAAAGTGCTTAGAAATGCGGTAGAACAGATAAATTACACTCTCTGCTTTCAGCGGGATGGTCTCCACGTGAAGAGAAGAGGCTGTCATTGAAACTGTAATGTGTGATCTGAGTGAAGAGACATGGGACATGGATAGAAATCTAATGTATCAACAGGGTGTCAGTGGCAGCACTGCAGATAAGCACGATGTTTTAATATGTTAAGCATAAAAAAGAGAACATAAAACTGTACCATGTTCCCCTCTAGTTTATTATACCATCGGTAGATGTAGCAAAAACTGATGCTATCTGTTGATACCAATGAGAAAAATCTCTGAACATTATAATATATATGTAATAAATGGCAGGCAGGCATCATACAGTATGATTTATGCTTTTCCTATTAAAACATATGTTACCATTCTGTTGTCAGTCACTGTCTTCTGAACAGAAAGACCAGGAAAATGGAGCCATGAATGTCATTACAATATCAGAGCTAAATAAATAAACATAAGATTAAACATTGTCGTCCATGTTGTAAGTGTTTTCCATTATGAAACCATAATAAACTCAGGTCCACAGAGTTAATTGGAAGCACTAATATAGTGTGATATAAGGCCAGGCATTAATGCATTCATTCAATACTCAATCTTTAGAATATACTGTATTTACTGGCATTCAAAGCTTTGTTGACTTAATGATGAATGCTTCTGGGCAAACTGTAATTAAAAACTAATAAAACTAGGTAATGATGTTTTCCTTTTTACATGTTTAAAGAGCTGTCTCGTGTAATACACCACACAGATATAAGTTTGTTTGTGTGTTTCATATGTCCAGCCATATGATCACTTCTGTCACTAAGACCAGCTGAAAAAGCAACTGTATCAATGTCATTCGTCTTTTTTATGTTCATAACAAAGAAAGTGAAATAACTTTGTAGAAAAATCCAACCTTCTTACATAACACATTAATCACACTGAGTGGCCCTGCCCCTCCAATTGAAGCCAACACTTGGCACTAAAGCCATTAGATAATACAAGATGTACTGTGTATCCCTATAAAAGTAAGCAGTGTTTTTCAATCCACAATATGCACTTGAAACTGCACTGCAACAAAGATTAACATCACACTCTTATCTCTTTCATTTTTGTTATTACTCTTATTAACAACTTACTTATTAACAATCAAAACTGATCAATGCCCTCTGTCTGTTGTCCAGGTTGTCTGTACCAGGGTCAGGAGTGCCGGCTGGTGATTCATTACGAACAGGGCTTCTCTGTGCTGGCTGACCCCAAACTGGCAGATGGGGAGAATGGGGAGGAGAGAGGAGCTCACACTCCCTCAAAACCCAAAGTGCTCCTTTCATACCCCTATGAAAAACTAAAGATGTCCTCAGACGACGGAGTTCGCATGCTGTTCCTCGACTTTGGAGGGAAGGAGGGGGAGATAGTGAGTATCTTCTATCTCTAAAGCGTTATGTTTTGTCACACAAAATGCAACAAGACATGCTCTGACAGGAGCTCTGTTGTGCAGTCGTTCATGGTACACTGAAATCAAACAAGGTGAAAAATATGTTGCTGTTCCAAATAAATATGCACCTCAGAACGTTGTGACTTCTGCTGCTAAGACGAGCTGGAAGGTGATGTTCAATCTTAGCTCTATTATGCTGGAGAATGGTTTGGGTATAAATACCTTAACACAGGTAATGTTTGGTTCGGCT
Source organism: Caranx ignobilis (assembly GCA_021432705.1). Classification (NCBI taxonomy): domain Eukaryota; kingdom Metazoa; phylum Chordata; class Actinopteri; order Carangiformes; family Carangidae; genus Caranx; species Caranx ignobilis. Next base: position 1,818,529 of record MU270012.1, on the reverse strand, counting down.
ACAACATAGTTAAGAGACCTGCCCTTCATGAAAATCAATTTTTAAATTTCTTACAATAGTAGACATATCATGAGCCAAATAAGCAGCTGCTATGTCCACCTTTGAACTGCACTGTAACATTGGCAGTCAAAAACAACAGATTCAGACAGTCAAGCTTTCAATTCATAGTTTAACATGTCTGAGAGAGAAAAGTAATGTGAGTAGCAGAATTCACATTTGACATCTACCAATGTTAAAAAGGCACACACTGTAGGTAGAAAACCACTGTATAAGATGGTGTTTTTTTTACCCAAGTAATACCAGAATGCAATTGTACATTTTGCTGTGATGTGGCACAGGGCATGTACTTTGTTTGGAAGAATTTCCCCACATAGGAACAGTGGCTCAAATGTCAAATAAATAGTAACAGCCCTTGTGTTTTCATTTCAAGTTACACTGAGTCAAAATGGCTTTCTTTCATCTTTTAGAAATACAAGAAGAACTGAGCTTTCAAAGTTATAGTGATGGATAAAGAAATATATATTTAGCTTCCTTGGCTGTGGTCATGTACAGCTCACAGTAAACAGAACAAGTTCATATGCTCTCTCATGGGGTTTGAGAAAGCCTTGTGGGAAATGAAGCAAAACACTAACTGGACTACAAATATAGAAGACAGGCAGGGGGAAAGTGGTACAGCAGAAAGTAAATTACAGCACTTCATCACAGAATAACTCTTGTAATAAAAGGAACTGCACAAATAATACAGGTCTTCCAAGGTAAGAGCATTGGAGAGTGGAGTTTTCTATAAAAATAGCCTGTCACTTACTGTGAGAGTTTTAATCTTTTCACACCACTCAACAGCTCAGTGTGTGGATGTCCAGGTGGCTTGAGTTTCAGGGGCCACCCAATACACAATCAGGACCAATTTACTGTTTATACCTAAAAAACAAAGTACAAATACTCCCACTGGCCAATATGTTCATCGTTTCTGATTTTAAAAGTTTCACGTCTCGCCTCTTGGATCTAATGGACAATGGTGATATGAATAAAAATGTGGGTGTCAGGAGAATGAGCTCTAGCAGCTCCTCTATTATCTTCCTCTGGCACTAATACAAACAGTTCTCACCCAGCAAAACAACACTGATGTTTTGTCATTCATCATAAAACCATGGCACTCTCATTTACTGTATGCTGGGAAGTACAGTGGCAGTTAAGACTAAAATATTTACTCTTTAGGCTTATGGGATTAACAAACTGGAGACTGGAGTGCTTTATATGTCATCATCTGGATCTGTCTGTCTGATAGTACACATTCAGCTCAGTATGAAGACATTCATGTCTGACTGCTCAGTTTATGCTGAAGGCAAATAAGCAAAGACTTGGGAGCTTTGATTCAAACCCCTCTGTTGGCTACCTCAGCGCAACAGATTTTAGCATCAGTAGAGTTTCTGAATCCCACCACAGTTGTAGATGAGGCTTCATAAAAAATCCCCAAACACTTGTGGATGTGGCTGACAGCTCATTAGCTTAACATTTGAAAGTAGAATCAGCTGTACAGTAGCTATATTTTTCCACAGTGTTTATTCTTTTGTCATCGCTTGGCAGGTATGATGTGTCTGATTTTGTCACCGCGATTGACTGTGGCTTGAACAAAAATTATATACACGCTTCAGCTCTGATTGATCAGAAAAGCAAAGACAAGAGCAAATCTATGAGTCTTCAGCAATGCTGGTGTCAATAACACAGTGAGCAGAATGCTAAGATACTCATAATGGCAATGCTGACATGCTACAGTGAAGCAGATTATCAAGTGAGTTAGCATAACATTTGCTAATGAGCAAAAAAACCCACAAACTACAGGTGAGACTGATGGAAATGTTGGTAAGTTTTTTCAGATATCTGGACAAAAGACAAATCAGTCAACACATTCAATTACAATCTGATGATGAAAAGTTAAGGGATCAAGTTATTCCACTTCATCTAGATGTTAATGTCTGTTCCAAATTTTATGTTTAGACTTTTCACTCAGAAACATAAACACTGAGCTGCTTCGTAGGGAAAAGTCAGGGGATTACTAAAGCTGCTGGGATTCATTAGCCACCAGAAATGTCTGTACAAAAAAAATCAATGCAATCCATCCAATAATTCTGGGATATTTTAGTCTGGATCAGGGGCCGACATCACCATCCCCTGAGCTGCAAGACGCCAGCGTTGCTACAAAAGACACAAAAAAAGCATCTATTTCAACTCTTGAAAATACAGATTTGAAAAAAAAAAAAAAAAAAAGATGTGTGGACCAGTTATGGTGCGTTAGTCTACTCATATTTCATTGTGCAGGGTTTCCTGGAGATGAGGTAGCCTCTAAAACTTCCTCAGTGTTAAAATTGACTGACTAAACAGTAGTTAAAGTGTGAATTTATGGGTTGAATCTCCCTATAGGCCCTCAGAGCAGGATATGAGTCATAGTACCGGTGAAATCACCCGCTGTTGATTCAGGCTATGAACAGAGCTTTGTTCACAGTGATGTGGTGTTTGTGTGTGTATAGTGCTTAGCTCCAGATAGGACCGTCTAATCCTTGCCTCATGGGGAACTGTTGACTGTGGAGTTAGTTTTGAATATATTTTTATGGTTTTATGTGCTTTACAAACCCTCTGTCTTTTCTTTCCACCCCCCCACCCCCACCACCACCCCCACCTCTTCCTCTCCCCTCCATCCCTTCTGCTTATGCTTTAATGAGTTCTCACATCGTTTAATCTTTTTCTCTCGTCTTTATCCCCGTCATGTTTATTCCATCCTGTTCTACTTTTGTAATTCGGTTGTTTTCCTTTTCTCCTGCAGCAACTGGACCTCCACTCGTGTCCAAAGCCAATTGTTTTCATCCTCCACTCCTTCCTGTCGGCTAAGATCTCCCGCCTGGGCCTGGTGGCCTGACAGCGTCTCTAAAATGGACAGTTCACCTGCTTTGACAACAGAAATCCACCTTGTTTCCACACCTACATCTGCAGCCCGCATGCAGTACACAATGTCAAAACTTCCTTAAGTCGGGGACCCAAGCTGAGTGAATGTAGCTTCTTTCTGGAAATTGACCTTTTATATCGGTCTCCAACACTAAATAATAATAATAAAAAAACACTGGAGAAAACAATCCACAATGGTTGGGGAAATGGACTGACATTGGGGACAAGCCCTCCATTTAAGGGCTGCATGGACTGAAGTGTTGACTGAAGAACCACAGAAGAAAACATGGACTGTATGAGATGCAGAGGGAGGAGCTACAGTATACGTATATTGAGAGGGACACAACGAAAAGAGTAGATTGGGCATTACCGTCACGTCGAGGATTAGAAGGACTGGACACATGCCGCAGGGGCTGAGATGAATTTACTTTTAATTCAGTCAAAATGTAATGACAAACTGCCTTCCATTTACCATTTATATAATTTATTCGCCATTAGCTCTGAAAGGACATTTTGAATTTCACTTGTAATTTTTCTTCCACAAACACTTGGCACACTGCAGAAAAACATTTGTCATACATTTGTCTTTGTTAGCATCCCCTGAGATGTCTTGTTAGCAGTGTCAGCATTCATCATTGAAAGTGGGAGCCACAATCGGCAGCACAGATAGCCACAATGTGACGGCTGCCTCAATTTCAAATAGTCTCAGTATTCTTTTAGCAGGTTGCACATGGTGACCATCTGGTGGTATTTGACTGGTTTGACAGTGATCTGACATGATCTATATGACTTCATATATATATATATAACATTGGCTTCAGATACATGATTTATGATTTTCTCAAATATTCAGTTTTTCTTTTGTCACACTTAAATGCAGTGTCCCATTTATCATTAAAGAACAGGGAAAAAGTTTCATATCCAAGTTATGAAAAAATGTGAATAATAGCCTGTTATGGCAATTGTGTCCTCAACACTGGGGAACCAGGTGGCATTAGAAGTTGTTTTTTTTACTTTCAATTTTATTTTCCACAATGACACTAGTGTTACATATTCACAGGCGTTTTTGATAAAGACATAAAGCCCTATATGATTATTTATCATTATTGGTGCCGTCACCAGATAATAAGGTAATATTCAGAATGCACAGGTAAACATGTTCTGACCAGATCATTTCAAGGTAATAGCTTGATCCTACACTTTCTTGCTGAGACTTAGATGACTCGTGAAGCTACAGCCACTAGCCAGTTATCTTAGCTAACCAACACTGGTAAAACTTATAAACATGAAATCTCTGTTAATTTTATACTGAGCTACTTGTAAGGTTTAGGAAAGTTTGGACAGAGTCAGGTTAGCTCCCATTTACATATAAAAGGCCTGCCATAACCATTTATCTTCATTCTTAACCTGTGGGGGAAAAAACAATCTTATCCCAAAGTCCATTTAACTGCTGTTTTGGAGATGTGGAGAAGCTCAGTAGCTTAGCTTAGCTTAGCATGAAGACTATGGCCATGAAATAGTCTGGCAAGCAACTCTAATAGTGATCTTCTCACCTAAATCTCAACAAGAAAGTAACGTGTGGATTTCCCAGAATGTTGGACTATTCCTATTCCTATGTGATTAGATATGATGATGATGATGATGATGATGATGACGATGATGATGTTTGCTCCTTCAGCCTCTGTTTCAGGGTGGACTCTTCATCATTGTAAATTTCATTTACTGCTCATGTTTTTGCAGTTAATGGACAAACTACAGTCATTTTATGCATCTAGAAAATGTCTGCCATTGGTATTTCTGGTAAATCTTCGTAATTCATATTGAAAACGCGATTAATCAATCAATTATTTATCTGTCATCTAAGCAAGGTAGCCATCGTAGGAGTCTTCAATCCTGCTTTTTAGGCCTGCAGCAGCCGGTGTGGCTCATTATTGTTTTTGGATGTTGTGCAGCAGACCACATCAGTACACATGGCCTGCTGCCCAGCCCTTCCCTGTGCCTTCAGATGATTGAGAAGAAAATAAATATTTGAGTTTTAACTGAAATGAATTTTAGAGATCAGACGATGAGGGTGGAGCAACAGTGTGACTTCCATGACAGCTACTATTAGTCTTGGCTCGACCAGCAGAAGCTTTTTGGCCTGCTCTATCCTTTATATCATAACACACATTTGCAATGGCCATTTTTACACATGCACTGTGAACAATGATTTACACATTGTAATCCTATCACACTGTAGAGGGAACATCATCTGTTTTGTTCATACTAAGTGATAGCGGAGGTATTATAACAAACGAAGAATCCAGCACTTACTGATAACCTCAAGAGGAGAGAAGCTTTGACAAGTAGATTACTCGGATGCCTTCGGCAGCTACTGTACTGTCACTCAGAATGATAAAGCTTAGTTTTGATCACCACGGTGCACATAAATCATGTATTTAACAAAAAGTGACATGATTAGTCTGCTTTTTTTATTGTCTTCACTTTTGATTTATTCATTTCACGTTAAGAGCAAATACAGATCCACTGAAGCGGTGGAAGGGAAGAGCTTCACTTTTCTTTTAAGTTATATTAAAATATAAATGACAAGCACAACTTGTTTCCTAATGATATTGGTTCTTAATTCATTGACGATGTGATATAATTAGTGGGACATGAGACTGTTTCCTTCTTTCACTCTCGGAGCCGAAGTGCACTCATCCCTGCTGTAAACACACAGCAACGAAGAGGAAGTATTTCATTCAGAGGACAGTTGAGATGAGAGGTAGTGAACTAATTTACTGCATATTAGTGACACTTCAGCTTGATTTGGGAAGTGTTTTACTGTACAGCTCAGCAAAAAGGATTCATGTCTCTTTAGCTGAAGAGCAGGAGAGTAATTGGGTTTTAGGCAGTGTTTAACACAATCGTAACTCTTGACATTGTTTACTTGGCTTGTGGGTAATTAGATGGCATCTTTACCTTCTAACACGCTCACAAACAGATGCATGGATGGATGGACACGTTCATGTTAGCGAGGGGAAGTTTAGACTTCAAACACAGTCGTAAGTCTCTGACACTGCTGAATTAGTTGACATTGTTTACCCATTGATTTTCCCACCTTTTCTCACCTCTTTGTGTTTTCATTGTTAATTCCCTGCTGTTCAGGCTGTTATTGGAAGCTGTGTTTAAAAAAAAACTGTAGGCCAGCACTGCTGCCATTTGAACAGACACACACACAACCACACAAACATGCACGCTTTCTAATAAGCAGTGAGACAGAGAGAGAGGGAGAGAGAGTGATGGCCATTTTGACTGAAACTGTCAGCTTTTCATTTCAAGGGGTTGGAAAAGAGCCAGATCAATTACCAATCAGCTGTGTGTGTGTGTGTGTGTGTGTGTGTGTGTGTGTGAGAGAGAGAGAGAGAGAGAGAGAGTATAAGTCCACAATACAGTGGATACTTTCCTGCCTGAGACACTTTCCATCAAAGTATTTTGTTTGTTTATGTGTGTGCATGCATGTGTGTGTGTGTGTGTGTGTGTGTGTGTGTGCATGTGTGTGCACGCATGTGTATGTGCGTGTGTAGGGGGGTCTGAATGAGCAGCTTTTGTCCAGGCTCCGTCTCTTGTTGCATTCTTTCCTGTGGCAGGTCCTGACAGGCTCTCTGTATGTGTGTGTGTGTCCTGAAACCAAAATTGTGTAGGTAATGGAGAGCAGGGTGGGCAAAATGAAAAGAGAGTGGGGGAGAAAGGGGGTCAGCAAGAAGAGTGGCTGCCTTAAACACCGTGTGAAAAGGTAGATCATTTTCCAAATGTTAATTAATCAAGTTCAGGCAGCATCTTTCTCCACAGCATTTATCACCCCAATACAAAAGCAGCCAAGACACACAAAAAACAAAACCAAGCTGAAAGTGCACTATACTTGGCTCATATTATTAATTCTATACACTGTAAATCATCAATTTAATTTCTACAGAACTTATCAGCTGCTACAAGATGATTGTGTGCTGTTTTCCAAACAGCTGAACATTTGGCTATGGCACAGTGTGCTCCAGGTTATGGGTGGTTTCTTGTTACATTACTTTCTCTTCAGTGTGTGTGTGTGTGTGTGTGTGTGTGTATGCACAGGTGGTCCTCACTCTACCTCTCAAGCATCATGCACAAATTCCTCAGACTGTGTACTCGGACTCATTTTGAATTATCATAATCATCTTTTTCAGTGTGGCCAGGTTTCTTGAGGGCTTACATAAAGTTTTCAGTCAAGCTACTCTAAACTTTTCTCCTGCTGTGGTTTGATGTGACCTATGAATCTCATAATTCAGTAACCAGTGTCACATAGTTGGACTCTTTCAGCGTGTCGGTTAACAATGAGCATTAAAAACATGAATGAAGTCTCTCACTTTGCTTCTTGAGTACCCATCACTTAAATGTCACTACACAGTGTTTTGCATGATGAGTAGCTGGTTTTGGCAACTTGTAGTCATTTGTAATCACAAAAGCAGATGAGCAACACTTCGCCCACTCAACAAATGTATTCACTGCTCTGTTTTGTTCTCCACCAACTCCTGAAGGAAATATCTGGCTTTTTAGTGCCTAGATTATGTTTGTTTGTTGCCAACATTATTTGTGCAGCATTTGGTGGTGGTGGCTCTTAAGAGGTATTTTAATGACATAAAAATAAATTATTGAATATAGACAAAGTTTGGCAAGTCAGGTTTATACTTCAGGTTATAATCCTTTCCAATGTTCTACCATAAAATAAACAATGAGTCAATATCGGATGCTGTGAGAAATTAGCAAACTAGCCACAAGATTCCTGAAGCTGAAAGGGTGAGCAGAAACACCTTGTTAATCCTTTTACCATGAAAGATAACTTGCACTTGACCATGATTTTTTTTTTTCTGATTCTCTCATTTTTATTCCAAATGCTGTTTCTCCTCAGCCCAAGTTTGATTCCACCATGAACTGTAACTGTGAAATGTGTTTTAAAGGAATAGCTAAGACATTTTGGGAAATAAGCCTATTCTGGCACCAAGTTAGATGAGAGGATCTTCCTCATTCACTTTGATGTAGCAAGATTTAAACTCATAAAATCCCCTATCCTACAACCAGTGGACGGATTGACAGTTATTAAAACTACCTTTTCCCCTTATTTTAAATTTAATCAGGCAACCGTGAAATGTCAGTGAGATTATTTATTTGTGAAATATGTTATTAAACTCATCAAGTTTTGCTGTTATCTCATAATTTGTGATAAAGATATTTGCCAATTTATGATGAAAATAAAGTCTCAACAACCTGAATTGGTTGTTGATTTGGGTTCCTGTGCTCAACCAGCACTCATATACCGCACATACTGGACATTCATGGAACCTGTTTAATCTACAAAATAATAAAGATACATTATCAATATTCTTGCCTGCAGGCTGCAGCATTCAATGCCCTAAAGCAGACTGTGAAAACCATGACAGTGGATCATGTTCAGGGTAAAACTAATCGACTAATCGACTTCAGTTTGATGATTTTCAGGTCTGACGCCAAAGTTCACCAAACTCCTCACTGCAGGTAAGAAGCTCTAATCATTTCAGCGACTGAGACCACTTCAATTCAGGGCTGCGTACGTCTCATCTACTGTTGTTTAGTGTGTAACTATGTGTGAAGTTTTGTTTTAATTATTAAAATATGAAAATGTTCTTCCTTTCATTTCATCCACATTCATGGCTCTGGAAATGATGTGTGGTCTCCCATTTTCTGAGGACATCTGGTCTCAGGGCTGCGTGACGGTGATCATGGTCTTTGGCTTCATGCTCTTCCCCACGAGAATATGACACAGTCATTTGACTATAAAAGGACTTCTCTCTGCTTGTTTTCCCACTTTATTCTTCATATATTATTGCATTTATGAACAGCCCCTGAATAAATAGCCTTGATTTGGGCCTTTAAGGAAAATTATGTTTGTCGGTTAAAAAAAAAAAGCCACTAGTGAAGGTTCCTATTCTGTTCTAACTCATTAAACGAAAGGTTTAAATCTCTGTCCGATTGTCCTTGCTGTTGGACGTTTGGCAGAATATTTTTGAAAACCTCTGAGAGGCTTCATGACCCAGTCCAAGTATATTATCACAAAGCAATTAAGATTGATGAGGGGTTACTCTCTGAAAGCCCAGCACAGTAAACAGCAAGTGCTCAGGCATGCTGTAAGCTGCCTACTGCCACACATTGGATTTAGGGAGACTTAACTCTTGAGTGAACTGTTTTCCAAAACTTTATTTAACTATAAAATCCACAAGATCAGTTTAATTTTGTGATGTACAATGGCGTTTTCAGTCATAATAGAGCTGCTGTGTGGTAATGTTGATATCATGTTTCAACACTATCACACAGCAGCTCTTTCTTTCTTTCTTTCTTTCTGAGACATTACATATCTTACTCAGCCTGTTACGGCAAAACTCACACCAACACCATAAATCTGAATTAGAGACTGAGAACAAAACTGAGGCTGAGAGAAAGAAGTGAGTAAGCAGAGCAGCAGATGATAACAACCGTCTGACCTTCCTCTAGGCTGATGTGTAGCTGAGATCGTTAATTCTGTCTGTCGAAAATGACACAGTGCCTGATGTGTCCAGAGTGATTAAGCACTCACAATCTGTCAGTACAAGGTAAAACGGAAACTGAACCAACACATCTTTATCGCATCAGTTGTCACCGATGCCTGTGGAATTCCTTTGAATTTCACAAACAGTATAAATCTGTCAACTTGATTAGTTACATGGAAACCTGCTACAGTGGAAATGCATGACAACACTGGAAGTTTCTGTTTGGGTGCAAGTCTTATTGGTGTTTTTATATTAGAAAAGGCTTGTGAACAAAGAGTGGCAAACTGCATGGATAGATGTTGTTATTGTGATTATAATTATAATGTCATGAATAACACAGCACTGTAGCATTTTTTGTTATGGTGAGGCTTATAGGATGCCTTTTCATATATGTTTTTGCATTCATTCACTTGAATAAACCAAACTGAAAAAGTAAAACAAAAGAGAAATATTAAAATTTCATTAGTGCCACGAGTTGTTTTTGTGTCCAGTTCATGCAGGCTTACAAACTGTAATCTCTATTATTTTGAAATGTGTTGGTGAACTCACTGGATCTGTATTCTTCCAAAACATTGACACAGTAAGACACATAATCTGCTACACTTGGTTGTTGTTAATGTGGTGTTGTGCCCAGAGTGCACCCACAGCACTGATCCAGAGATGTGTAATGACTGCATCACATCAGTCATCACAGCTTCATAGACACAGAGTCATAATTAGGACCTCCCATCAGGCACTGAAAGCAAGTGTTTAACCTGATTATTACAAGAGATGTTAGACACCTGAAGCTGATCTAGTATTTAAGAAGCATCATAAATGCAATACTGTTTTTATATATTAAGAATTATTTGCATTTATCTTACATATATATAATACCTCATGTACATAAAGCAGTATGTCTTTGACAGCACTATCAAAGACATATACAGTGTACATTCATCCACAGTGACACACTGTATGAATGTAACACACGCATGTAAACATAAAAACTTCAACTCACTCAGAGTTTACTGTTTTATGGTTCAGTCTGAAAGATGATTTCTTAGCAAAGCTTCCTGTGTGTGTGTGTGTGTGTGTGTGTGTGTGTGTGTGTGTGAGAAGCCTACCAGCGCAGAGGAAGCACAGTGAGACAAGCTCCTCTATACAGGTTCAGGTCGGGATGCTCCTTCTCATCTGGACAGCTAACTGAAGAGGGGGGGTGCTGGAGTTGAGGGTTAGGGGGTTGCAGTGGTACTTGCTGGGTCTTCAGACTGGGTTTGGTGTCTGTGCTCTGCTGCAGTGCTGGGTCTTTCTGGGATGATTGATTTCATTCTCAGCTGCTCCAGGAGCCAACAACACAGAACAAGTCCTGTCGAATAGTAATGAAGTAATGAATAAGCAGTTAGAAATTCAACCTTTGCTTTAATTAATAAATGTAATGTCACTTTTTTTTCTGAGAGAGGATCAGTTACATTGCTGAGTGAAAAACGGGCAACCACACCTCTCCAGTTTGTCCTGCGGTCATCCATCCTCCTCATCTGGTCAGTCTCTTCCTCCACGGTGTGGGTGCTGATGCAGTATTTATCCTCCTGAAGCCTGGAAACAACAGCTGCCTCTGAAGTGCTCCATCCTTCACAGCTCCACCTGCCATAAAGAGAAAAAGAAAATGTTGGAAGTAGTAAACCTGGCTGGAAACTTTTAATGTTTGTTAATTTTGTTAAGCATTGACTTACCTCTGTTTTCATTATGTTGAAGCCAAATTAACATGTTTCTTTTTTCTCATTTAGTTCTTTTCATTTTTCCACAGAGCAAAATTTGTATGCATCTTATAATATAGGAGTTTTATGCAAGGCAAAGGAAAAGGGTCACCTCTTAACTCCTTCCCAGTTATTATATAATATAAATAAATACAAATATAAATACAAACAGCAACACACACACTTTACACAAACACACATGGGAGAATACACAGTCTTACATTACTAGACAGATAGAGATATGCTGGTAATGTGATGTCTCTGCTCCGACCCTCCTACTTAACAAGGGTTGTACTTCAGGTTCTGTTAGGTCGGGAACATACACTCAACAACTACCACCCACACATAACCTATACAAACATGAAGCCTCAAATCATGAAACTGTGTTCTCCCACTGCCTGTACACAACCTACCCTTTCATTGTCTTTGGTACTGAGGGGGAAACACTGCCACAGCACCAACCCCCCCTGTTTTCTCTCCCTAACATATAGAAATACAAAGTACCATCTCTGGGTCCCTGATGACTAAAGAGATGTGGGGTGAGGAAGGGTGTGTATGTGTGTGTGAGAAAAATGAATGTGTCAGGATGCAACTGCCAGTTCTTCCCCCGAACGCAATCCCATCACTCTCTCTGTCTCTCTCTCTCTCTCTCTCTCTCACTCACACACACACACACACACAGTGTAGCTGTTCTTTGTGTTATCCTCAGTCCTGTGAACCTTTTACCAGATAGGTAAATGTGTGCTAAATGTGTCCTTTGCTTTCTTGTGTGAATGCGAATAGATCCCATATGGCAAGCTGTCATGAAAGTAGTACCAATGGGAGTTGAGGCGGTGATCACTCTGTGTAGTTTGAACACCACAGTAACACTGTGTCATTACAAGATTATTTGATCAGCAGAGTGGGATTTCAAAAGGACCGCTGTGCTTGGTACAGGATACCAACTGACAAGCAGGGACCAGGACCATGCACAGGGTTCATGTACAATCCAGAGTATTCTCCCATGTGAAGGACTCCAAAGAAATATATTCCCTTCTTTTTTCCCCTCAAATGGTCAGTATCATGTTCAAACTTTGTAGGCAAACAACAGACAAATCACTGAAATCTTATCGCGACAATGAGAGGATGCGGTGCAGTGATATGTTTCAAAAGGAGCTTTGAGGCATATTAAAGCTCAGAAACTGGGGGGAATTCCCCCAGAGGAAGTTCAATGATTATTAATAAAAAGAAATAACAATTTTATAAGTAAAATCTGCACTAATTGGTCTTTTTATATTAAGAATACATCAAATGACTGTTGTTTAGCTCATTGTTTTGGCTGTGGCAGACAGACACAGTGGAGCACATAGCAGCTAAAGACAGACATTTCCCTCAAGGGTTGGTGAGGACCAAAACACAGTTTCATGAAGTTTGGATTTTCATAGAAGATCAAAAACAACAGTTGAAGTGAATAATAGTGTTGTTCATCCAAATTTAATGTGAGGTAGTTTGTCCTCATACTGTATGTCTGCCTTGTGATAGATTGGCAACCTGTCTATGGTGTACCACACCTTCACTGTATGTCAGCTGGGATCGACTCCACCTACCCCATGACTCTGTAAGAATAAGCGGTACGCCTAATGAGACATAAATGAATCCAAACTTGATTTCATATCTAACTTTGGTACAACCAATCCCTCCAGGACAACAGTCTCTGACCCTTCCTTGTTGCTCTCTCGACCACCTGACCCTTATTCTGGCACTTTTGGTTTACTACTCACCTAATCTGCAACACTGGTTTCTGATCTGACTTTCTCCCCTACACATCCACTATGTCAGATCAATTCAAATCTCAAGTGGCACGGGACAGTTCTCGTAACCTTGGTGCAAATGTTGTTCAATCAGCTTTAACTGCTCTTGGTGAGGGATTAGAGATGGCCCTGCTTCCTTCTACTTCAGGAATCAACCCTGGTGAAACTTGCATCATTGACTTAAACAAAGCTCTCTTCGTTTCATGTCTTCTGCCACCAATGACATCACTGCTTAGTACTGGATTACTAGATTATGTAGTTCTTCTGCGGCTTCTTTTGTAGAACCAGTTGAGCACATTGAACTCCTTTGTTAAAATCTTTTTAAACCTTTGAGACTTAAACATAAAACCCGTTGGTGTTGGCTTAGAGACCACACCACCTGCCTCTTTGGCGCTTGACCACCTTTGACTTTCCAAACATCTCTGTCCAATTTTGGAATTTACGACACAAAATACTGTTAATCTGTCACTTACAACTGACTTGCTGACAAGCTTCAAAACTGCTGTGGTTAGAGTGTGACTTAAGAAACCACACCTTGATCCAGGGTCTCTTGATAATTATCGACAAGTGTCTATCCTTCCTTTCTTTTCAAAAGTACTAGAAAGATTTAAGAGTCAGCAGCTTTCAATCCACATATCTAACAGTAATCCTTTTGAACCCTTCCACTTTGCCTTCAGGACCTGTCAGTCTACTGAAAATACACTGTCTAAAGTGTTAAATGATCTAAAGCTTAGTATGGATTCAGAGTCCACCTCTGTGCCTCTCTTCCTCAGCCTCAGTGTGGCTTGTGATACCAGCAAACCATTGTACACCCTGACTAAAGGAAACAGACTGCCAGCTAACTAGTAATTAAGGCATGGTATGTAAATTAAACATTTAATCATCAATATGAATATGCTAATATTAACTCTTGACACCAGTGATATAACTAGGCAAACCTCACTTAGCTGATTAAGACTATGTACGAGTGGAAACAGCTGGCTAAATTTTTTTTATTTAATTTACTTCTGAAAACAAGCAAAAGATGATATCTTAACTATTGAGCTTGCTATGTGTTGGAAGGCAGATTTTAAGACCCTCAGACAGAGTTTTCATGCTATGCTAAGCTGAAATTATCTTTATTAAGGTTTACAGTGTTAGAATTGTAAAGCTGTGACCTAATTTACCAAAAAGTAATAAAATCTTTCAAAAACATAATCAAGAATAGTGAAGTACAAATACTGGTCCAGTATCATCCTTTAAAGAAGCTGACGGCATCTGGCTGTTCAGGCTGGATGAAAATCACAGCTGCAATTTTAACTTGATGGCTCCTCGTGTTCATCAAGTCTCATGAAATGTTTGTTGATATGTATTTTTGCATTATTGCCTTTGCCACTTAAATGAGCGTCATCAGACAACTGATGCGCCTGTACAAAATCAGTGATACTGACACAAAATTAAACACACAAATATGCACACTGTGGCTTCCTATAGTCTGTTTAGTACTAATTACTGTTCTATAAAATGTACAAGTGCAGCAGTCCGTGTCAGCCTGTTTCCCCTGGGACTTCAGTTTCTTTTAACTTCTTGCTCATTACGGTTCCAGTACAGGCATTGAGTGTCTATCAGGCTAAAAGTGGTTTTTATACTTGGAGGTCAAAAATCAACATGCCTGCCTAAAAACTGCAGCAGGTCCTTCTGATTATAGTGTGGGAAGCATCAGTGTCTGTCTTTGCAGTCTGAGTACTGAGTGTCTGAATGCAGGCAAGTATTTTATTCAGCGTAACTAAAATTATGCATAATTATATATATACAGATCCCATCCTCCCAAAGGCCTAGGAAACCACTGCACTTATGGTGTGAAAAACACATTAACAGCACAAGAAATATGGCCACAGTCAGACTAATCCACCGTGATTGCTTAAGTCGTGGTGTGGAAAGGACCAGAGGAGCATTCAGGTGAGATACAACTTACTAAAGAAAAAACATAATGGGGAGATTAGATAATTAAAAAGCTGTGAAAAACTCTCATCATTCTCATATTTTTTTGCTTGAACATGATGTGAATTTTAGGGGGCAGCAAAGTCAAACTAAGGCAGGAGTGAAGTGAATGTTAACTGACATAATCAATGTAAAATATAATTCAAAGGTGTAAAAAGAGTCAACCCAAGTGACCTCACTTCATAATTTCATAATTGCGTGGAGACGAGAGAAAATGAGAAAGCCACCTCAAGCATAGAGATTTTTTTTTTCTTGCTGCCTAGAGGGATCTGTTTTAGCTCTGCATTTGTTACCCACCATTCCTGAAGTAAACAGTTAACTTTTAAACTGCTAAATGCTTTACTATGTTCACCAGCAAACTGCAATGAGCAGCTTGTACAACCTACTTTTCCAGTGAAAGTAGCGTTGAGGTTGGGGGTCGGTCAGGTAATCAGTGAGCCAAAACCCAATATAGAGCAATGTGGAAGTGATCAATATCACATTTAGACACACATTTAATACATTATTATCGTAAAATATTGGTTATAACTGTTCTATGTCCTAACTACAGCCCTCATAACTTAGGTGGAAATAAGTATAAATGTAGATAAAACAAGATCTTGGACAGAAAAATGAAATTTCACACACTTGGCATTCAGGACTTAGAGGATGTTTTGTTTCCTGTGCTATCACAAACCACAGCCCGTTGTACATTTGCTTGATTTCATGGTTGAGATGATGCATAGTAATAGAGTTACATTATCAGGAAGTGAC
This sequence comes from Caranx ignobilis, assembly GCA_021432705.1. NCBI lineage: Eukaryota > Metazoa > Chordata > Actinopteri > Carangiformes > Carangidae > Caranx > Caranx ignobilis. Next base: position 1,802,761 of record MU270012.1, on the reverse strand, counting down.
TTGAGGCTATGACAACTTGGTGCATTCTGTATGAATGGCTCTTCTGTGCACAGGACTGATCTGAGGAACCACACTTACACAGTGAATTAGCCTCTTATACCTGCTGTTCTTCACTCACACAAAGATTGAATCATTTTCCTGGCAAATAAGTGACTGACTGTGTGGTAACTGGGCTGAAACAGTCGACACATTGAGTTCTTATAATGAAACAGCTCATAGATAAGACAGAAGACTTAGTTTTGATCTTTCACCTCTCTTCCCTCCTAAATCTGCTGCCAGTGCATCAGCCTGTTTTTCATGTTATGAACCTCTCTTCTTTCATCATTCCTCATCTCTCTCATCCCTCTATCAGAAAAAAGACAAATCTCAAGTCCCTGGAACAAGAACCTCCCCTGGCCATTAATAACATTTATTTTATACACAAGGAGCATCAACAACAGATGGCCAGCTCATTTAATCTTTGCTGTCTTCATTTAATGGGCCCACAGAACATATCTGTAAATCATTTAGGGTCCAGAGATTAAAACAGATAAGATAAAAAGAAACTGTCTCTGCAGATTTTGATGGAGGATTTGTTGTTCTACAGAAATCCTTCGGCTCTCATTCTGTGTTTTTGTCTTCCTTTGAAAATAAGGAATATCATACCTTGTGATAATTGTGTACAAATCATGGAGCATGAACATAATCAGAATGTGATGAAGCACAAACAAAAACCGTCAAGGCTCAGCTTAAACTGCTGCAAGATAAGTAGCTAAGCAGCAGTGTTTTGGTGAATTAACCTCTTCAACTCCGCGGGGACGCCGGTGTCCCCGATCCGCTCCTCTTCTGCAGTTTCAGCTTGCGCGGGCTTACTACATTGGTAAACGTGGCGTATTTGGTATCTGTGGCTTCATTAGGTTGTTTTGCTAATTCAGTATCGATTTTATTTTGTTTCTCATTTATTTTTGCACAAGAATATACGGAATATCTACAGTCCGAAGCGTGATCGTTTTCCCCATTTCAACCGAGGGAGACGTTCCCTTGGTTTTATTTTGAAGAAGTACGACACGGATGTTGAAGGGAGGGTGCTGGACATTGATGTATTATAATGACAGTGTAAATAAAGATTTAGCTGATTCAATCGTAAATGTGTACAAGATGAAGAAGAAGACTCGTAAATATAAGCGCGCGAACATGGCGACATGGCGACCGCGGTGTCCGCGGTCGCCATGTCGAAACACAGAGGAAAGGGTTAGTTATGCCCATACATTATGGGCATAATTTAATAATTGAACAGTTCAATATTGCAAATTTGTGTGATAAAAAAATGCATGAGAAAAACACATTTGGTGTCTCAGTATACCATTTGGTTATCATGTGTCCATTTGGACTCTCATCTCCGCCTGGATCTTATCATGAAAAAAACATTGCAGAATGGTCAGGGGACCCTCAGCCGCGCATGCTCAGTCACACACACACCCATATTAGTCAGCTGGGCGGCTGACCGCTGTGATAGCTACGGGGAGCCGGACCGGACCGCGGAGACTACAGTCAGCTGGGCAGCTGACCGCTGTGATAGCTACGGGGAGCCGGACCGGACCGCGGAGACTACAGTCAGCTGGGCAGCTGACCGCTGTGATAGCTACGGGGAGCCGGACCGGACCGCGGAGACTACAGCCAGGCTAACCCAGAACCTCTGGCTGACCGGGCCGGACTCAGCAGAGACACTCAGCCACCCGTTCAAACACTGGGGCACTGTACAGAGCAAGAATCAGGGGGGCGGGGGCAGCTGGCCACAGCTGCTGGCCCCCGGTGAGAATAGTAAGTGAGCCACGCTGACCGGGCCGGACTCAGCAGAGACACTCAGCCCCCCGTTCAAACACTGGGGTGCACTGTACAGAGCAAGAATCAGGGGGGCGGGGACAGCTGGCCACAGCCGCTGCCCCCGGTGAGAATAGTAAGTGAGCCACGCTGACCGGGCCGGACTCAGCAGAGACACTCAGCCACCCGTTCAAACACTGGGGCACGCTGCACAGAGCAGGAATCAGGGGGGCGGGGGCAGCTGGCCACAGCCGCTGGCCCCCGGTGAGAATAGTAAGTGAGCCAGGCTGACCGGGCCGGACTCAGCAGAGACACTCAGCCACCCGTTCAAACACTGGGGCACACTCTACAGAGCAGGAATCAGGGGGGCGGGGGCAGCTGGCCACAGCCGCTGGCCCCCGGTGAGAAAAGTAAGTGAGCCACGCTGACCGGGCCGGACTCAGCAGAGACACTCAGCCACCCGTTCAAACACTGGGGCACACTGTACAGAGCAGGAATCAGGGGGGCGGGGGCAGCTGGCCACAGCCGCTGGCCCCCGGTGAGAATAGTAAGTGAGCCACGCTGACCGGGCCGGACTCAGCAGAGACACTCAGCCACCCGTTCAAACACTGGGGCACACTGTACAGAGCAGGAATCAGGGGGGCGGGGGCAGCTGGCCACAGCCGCTGGCCCCCGGTGAGAATAGTAAGTGAGCCAGGCTGACCGGGCCGGACTCAGCAGAGACACTCAGCCACCCGTTCAAACACTGGGGCACACGGTACAGAGCAGGAATCAGGGGGGCGGGGGCAGCTGGCCACAGCCGCTGGCCCCCGGGGGGAAAAGTAAGTGAGCCACGCTGACCGGGCCGGACTCAGCAGAGACAATCAGCCACCCGTTCAAACACTGGGGCACACTGTACAGAGCAGGAATCAGGGGGGCGGGGGCAGCTGGCCACAGCCGCTGGCCCCCGGTGAGAATAGTAATAGGACTCAGCAGAGACACTCAGCCACCCGTTCAAACACTGGGGCACACGGTACAGAGCAGGAATCAGGGGGGCGGGGGCAGCTGGCCACAGCCGCTGGCCCCCGGTGAGAATAGTAAGTGAGCCACGCTGACCGGGCCGGACTCAGCAGAGACACTCAGCCACCCGTTCAAACACTGGGGCACACGGTACAGAGCAGGAATCAGGGGGGCGGGGGCAGCTGGCCACAGCCGCTGGCCCCCGGGGAGAATAGTAATAGGACTCAGCAGAGACACTCAGCCACCCGTTCAAACACTGGGGCACACTGTACAGAGCAGGAATCAGGGGGGCGGGGGCAGCTGGCCACAGCCGCTGGCCCCCGGTGAGAATAGTAAGTGAGCCACGCTGACCGGGCCGGACTCAGCAGAGACACTCAGCCACCCGTTCAAACACTGGGGCACACGGTACAGAGCAGGAATCAGGGGGGCGGGGCAGCTGGCCACAGCCGCCGGCCCCCGGGAGAATAGTAATAGGACTCAGCAGAGACACTCAGCCACCCGTTCAAACACTGGGGCACACTGTACAGAGCAGGAATCAGGGGGGCGGGGGCAGCTGGCCACAGCCGCTGGCCCCCGGTGAGAATAGTAAGTGAGCCACGCTGACCGGGCCGGACTCAGCAGAGACACTCAGCCACCCGTTCAAACACTGGGGCACACGGTACAGAGCAGGAATCAGGGGGGCGGGGGCAGCTGGCCACAGCCGCTGGCCCCCGGTGAGAATAGTAAGTGAGCCACGCTGACCGGGCCGGACTCAGCAGAGACACTCAGCCACCCGTTCAAACACTGGGGCACACGGTACAGAGCAGGAATAAGGGGGGCGGGGGCAGCTGGCCACAGCCGCTGGCCCCCGGTGAGAATAGTAAGTGAGCCACGCTGACCGGGCCGGACTCAGCAGAGACACTCAGCCACCCGTTCAAACACTGGGGCACACGGTACAGAGCAGGAATCAGGGGGGCGGGGGCAGCTGGCCACAGCCGCTGGCCCCCGGTGAGAAAAGTAAGTGAGCCACGCTGACCGGGCCGGACTCAGCAGAGGCACTCAGCCACCCGTTCAAACACTGGGGCACACTGTACAGAGCAGGAATCAGGGGGGCGGGGGCAGCTGGCCACAGCCGCTGGCCCCCGGTGAGAATAGTAAGTGAGCCACGCTGACCGGGCCGGACTCAGCAGAGACACTCAGCCACCCGTTCAAACACTGGGGCACACGGTACAGAGCAGGAATCAGGGGGGCGGGGGCAGCTGGCCACAGCCGCTGGCCCCCGGTGAGAATAGTAATAGGACTCAGCAGAGACACTCAGCCACCCGTTCAAACACTGGGGCACACTGTACAGAGCAGGAATCAGGGGGGCGGGGGCAGCTGGCCACAGCCGCTGGCCCCCGGTGAGAATAGTAAGTGAGCCACGCTGACCGGGCCGGACTCAGCAGAGACACTCAGCCACCCGTTCAAACACTGGGGCACACTGTACAGAGCAGGAATCAGGGGGGCGGGGGCAGCTGGCCACAGCCGCTGGCCCCCGGTGAGAATAGTAAGTGAGCCAGGCTGACCGGGCCGGACTCAGCAGAGACACTCAGCCACCCGTTCAAACACTGGGGCACACGGTACAGAGCAGGAATCAGGGGGGCGGGGGCAGCTGGCCACAGCCGCTGGCCCCCGGGGGGAAAAGTAAGTGAGCCACGCTGACCGGGCCGGACTCAGCAGAGACACTCAGCCACCCGTTCAAACACTGGGGCACACGGTACAGAGCAGGAATCAGGGGGGCGGGGGCAGCTGGCCACAGCCGCTGGCCCCGGTGAGAATAGTAATAGGACTCAGCAGAGACACTCAGCCACCCGTTCAAACACTGGGGCACACGGTACAGAGCAGGAATCAGGGGGGCGGGGGCAGCTGGCCACAGCCGCTGGCCCCCGGTGAGAATAGTAATAGGACTCAGCAGAGACACTCAGCCACCCGTTCAAACACTGGGGCACACTGTACAGAGCAGGAATCAGGGGGGCGGGGGCAGCTGGCCACAGCCGCTGGCCCCCGGTGAGAACAGTAAGTGAGCCAGGCTGACCGGGCCGGACTCAGCAGAGACACTCAGCCACCCGTTCAAACACTGGGGCACACGGTACAGAGCAGGAATCAGGGGGGCGGGGGCAGCTGGCCACAGCCGCTGGCCCCCGGTGAGAATAGTAATAGGACTCAGCAGAGACACTCAGCCACCCGTTCAAACACTGGGGCACACGGTACAGAGCAGGAATCAGGGGGGCGGGGGCAGCTGGCCACAGCCGCTGGCCCCCGGTGAGAAAAGTAAGTGAGCCACGCTGACCGGGCCGGACTCAGCAGAGACACTCAGCCACCCGTTCAAACACTGGGGCACACTGTACAGAGCAGGAATCAGGGGGGCGGGGGCAGCTGGCCACAGCCGCTGGCCCCCGGTGAGAATAGTAAGTGAGCCACGCTGACCGGGCCGGACTCAGCAGAGACACTCAGCCACCCGTTCAAACACTGGGGCACACTGTACAGAGCAGGAATCAGGGGGGCGGGGGCAGCTGGCCACAGCCGCTGGCCCCCGGTGAGAATAGTAAGTGAGCCAGGCTGACCGGGCCGGACTCAGCAGAGACACTCAGCCACCCGTTCAAACACTGGGGCACACGGTACAGAGCAGGAATCAGGGGGGCGGGGGCAGCTGGCCACAGCCGCTGGCCCCCGGGGGAAAAGTAAGTGAGCCACGCTGACCGGGCCGGACTCAGCAGAGACACTCAGCCACCCGTTCAAACACTGGGGCACACGGTACAGAGCAGGAATCAGGGGGGCGGGGGCAGCTGGCCACAGCCGCTGGCCCCCGGTGAGAATAGTAATAGGACTCAGCAGAGACACTCAGCCACCCGTTCAAACACTGGGGCACACGGTACAGAGCAGGAATCAGGGGGGCGGGGGCAGCTGGCCACAGCCGCTGGCCCCCGGTGAGAATAGTAAGTGAGCCACGCTGACCGGGCCGGACTCAGCAGAGACACTCAGCCACCCGTTCAAACACTGGGGCACACGGTACAGAGCAGGAATCAGGGGGGCGGGGGCAGCTGGCCACAGCCGCTGGCCCCCGGGGAGAATAGTAATAGGACTCAGCAGAGACACTCAGCCACCCGTTCAAACACTGGGGCACACTGTACAGAGCAGGAATCAGGGGGGCGGGGGCAGCTGGCCACAGCCGCTGGCCCCCGGTGAGAATAGTAAGTGAGCCACGCTGACCGGGCCGGACTCAGCAGAGACACTCAGCCACCCGTTCAAACACTGGGGCACACGGTACAGAGCAGGAATCAGGGGGGCGGGGGCAGCTGGCCACAGCCGCTGGCCCCCGGGGAGAATAGTAATAGGACTCAGCAGAGACACTCAGCCACCCGTTCAAACACTGGGGCACACTGTACAGAGCAGGAATCAGGGGGGCGGGGGCAGCTGGCCACAGCCGCTGGCCCCCGGTGAGAATAGTAAGTGAGCCACGCTGACCGGGCCGGACTCAGCAGAGACACTCAGCCACCCGTTCAAACACTGGGGCACACGGTACAGAGCAGGAATCAGGGGGGCGGGGGCAGCTGGCCACAGCCGCTGGCCCCCGGTGAGAATAGTAAGTGAGCCACGCTGACCGGGCCGGACTCAGCAGAGACACTCAGCCACCCGTTCAAACACTGGGGCACACGGTACAGAGCAGGAATCAGGGGGGCGGGGGCAGCTGGCCACAGCCGCTGGCCCCCGGTGAGAATAGTAAGTGAGCCACGCTGACCGGGCCGGACTCAGCAGAGACACTCAGCCACCCGTTCAAACACTGGGGCACACGGTACAGAGCAGGAATCAGGGGGGCGGGGGCAGCTGGCCACAGCCGCTGGCCCCCGGTGAGAAAAGTAAGTGAGCCACGCTGACCGGGCCGGACTCAGCAGAGACACTCAGCCACCCGTTCAAACACTGGGGCACACTGTACAGAGCAGGAATCAGGGGGGCGGGGGCAGCTGGCCACAGCCGCTGGCCCCCGGTGAGAATAGTAAGTGAGCCACGCTGACCGGGCCGGACTCAGCAGAGACACTCAGCCACCCGTTCAAACACTGGGGCACACGGTACAGAGCAGGAATCAGGGGGGCGGGGGCAGCTGGCCACAGCCGCTGGCCCCCGGTGAGAATAGTAATAGGACTCAGCAGAGACACTCAGCCACCCGTTCAAACACTGGGGCACACTGTACAGAGCAGGAATCAGGGGGGCGGGGGCAGCTGGCCACAGCCGCTGGCCCCCGGTGAGAATAGTAAGTGAGCCACGCTGACCGGGCCGGACTCAGCAGAGACACTCAGCCACCCGTTCAAACACTGGGGCACACTGTACAGAGCAGGAATCAGGGGGGCGGGGGCAGCTGGCCACAGCCGCTGGCCCCCGGTGAGAATAGTAATAGGACTCAGCAGAGACACTCAGCCACCCGTTCAAACACTGGGGCACACTGTACAGAGCAGGAATCAGGGGGGCGGGGGCAGCTGGCCACAGCCGCTGGCCCCCGGTGAGAATAGTAAGTGAGCCAGGCTGACCGGGCCGGACTCAGCAGAGACACTCAGCCACCCGTTCAAACACTGGGGCACACGGTACAGAGCAGGAATCAGGGGGGCGGGGGCAGCTGGCCACAGCCGCTGGCCCCCGGTGAGAATAGTAATAGGACTCAGCAGAGACACTCAGCCACCCGTTCAAACACTGGGGCACACGGTACAGAGCAGGAATCAGGGGGGCGGGGGCAGCTGGCCACAGCCGCTGGCCCCCGGTGAGAAAAGTAAGTGAGCCACGCTGACCGGGCCGGACTCAGCAGAGACACTCAGCCACCCGTTCAAACACTGGGGCACACTGTACAGAGCAGGAATCAGGGGGGCGGGGGCAGCTGGCCACAGCCGCTGGCCCCCGGTGAGAATAGTAAGTGAGCCACGCTGACCGGGCCGGACTCAGCAGAGACACTCAGCCACCCGTTCAAACACTGGGGCACACTGTACAGAGCAGGAATCAGGGGGGCGGGGGCAGCTGGCCACAGCCGCTGGCCCCCGGTGAGAATAGTAAGTGAGCCAGGCTGACCGGGCCGGACTCAGCAGAGACACTCAGCCACCCGTTCAAACACTGGGGCACACGGTACAGAGCAGGAATCAGGGGGGCGGGGGCAGCTGGCCACAGCCGCTGGCCCCCGGGGGGAAAAGTAAGTGAGCCACGCTGACCGGGCCGGACTCAGCAGAGACACTCAGCCACCCGTTCAAACACTGGGGCACACGGTACAGAGCAGGAATCAGGGGGGCGGGGGCAGCTGGCCACAGCCGCTGGCCCCCGGTGAGAATAGTAATAGGACTCAGCAGAGACACTCAGCCACCCGTTCAAACACTGGGGCACACGGTACAGAGCAGGAATCAGGGGGGCGGGGGCAGCTGGCCACAGCCGCTGGCCCCCGGTGAGAATAGTAAGTGAGCCACGCTGACCGGGCCGGACTCAGCAGAGACACTCAGCCACCCGTTCAAACACTGGGGCACACGGTACAGAGCAGGAATCAGGGGGGCGGGGGCAGCTGGCCACAGCCGCTGGCCCCCGGGGAGAATAGTAATAGGACTCAGCAGAGACACTCAGCCACCCGTTCAAACACTGGGGCACACTGTACAGAGCAGGAATCAGGGGGGCGGGGGCAGCTGGCCACAGCCGCTGGCCCCCGGTGAGAATAGTAAGTGAGCCACGCTGACCGGGCCGGACTCAGCAGAGACACTCAGCCACCCGTTCAAACACTGGGGCACACGGTACAGAGCAGGAATCAGGGGGGCGGGGCAGCTGGCCACAGCCGCTGGCCCCCGGTGAGAATAGTAATAGGACTCAGCAGAGACACTCAGCCACCCGTTCAAACACTGGGGCACACTGTACAGAGCAGGAATCAGGGGGGCGGGGGCAGCTGGCCACAGCCGCTGGCCCCCGGTGAGAATAGTAAGTGAGCCACGCTGACCGGGCCGGACTCAGCAGAGACACTCAGCCACCCGTTCAAACACTGGGGCACACGGTACAGAGCAGGAATCAGGGGGGCGGGGGCAGCTGGCCACAGCCGCTGGCCCCCGGTGAGAATAGTAAGTGAGCCACGCTGACCGGGCCGGACTCAGCAGAGACACTCAGCCACCCGTTCAAACACTGGGGCACACGGTACAGAGCAGGAATCAGGGGGGCGGGGGCAGCTGGCCACAGCCGCTGGCCCCCGGTGAGAATAGTAAGTGAGCCACGCTGACCGGGCCGGACTCAGCAGAGACACTCAGCCACCCGTTCAAACACTGGGGCACACGGTACAGAGCAGGAATAAGGGGGGCGGGGGCAGCTGGCCACAGCCGCTGGCCCCCGGTGAGAAAGTAAGTGAGCCACGCTGACCGGGCCGGACTCAGCAGAGACACTCAGCCACCCGTTCAAACACTGGGGCACACTGTACAGAGCAGGAATCAGGGGGGCGGGGGCAGCTGGCCACAGCCGCTGGCCCCCGGTGAGAATAGTAAGTGAGCCACGCTGACCGGGCCGGACTCAGCAGAGACACTCAGCCACCCGTTCAAACACTGGGGCACACGGTACAGAGCAGGAATCAGGGGGGCGGGGGCAGCTGGCCACAGCCGCTGGCCCCCGGTGAGAATAGTAATAGGACTCAGCAGAGACACTCAGCCACCCGTTCAAACACTGGGGCACACTGTACAGAGCAGGAATCAGGGGGGCGGGGGCAGCTGGCCACAGCCGCTGGCCCCCGGTGAGAATAGTAAGTGAGCCACGCTGACCGGGCCGGACTCAGCAGAGACACTCAGCCACCCGTTCAAACACTGGGGCACACTGTACAGAGCAGGAATCAGGGGGGCGGGGGCAGCTGGCCACAGCCGCTGGCCCCCGGTGAGAATAGTAAGTGAGCCAGGCTGACCGGGCCGGACTCAGCAGAGACACTCAGCCACCCGTTCAAACACTGGGGCACACGGTACAGAGCAGGAATCAGGGGGGCGGGGGCAGCTGGCCACAGCCGCTGGCCCCCGGGGGGAAAAGTAAGTGAGCCACGCTGACCGGGCCGGACTCAGCAGAGACACTCAGCCACCCGTTCAAACACTGGGGCACACGGTACAGAGCAGGAATCAGGGGGGCGGGGGCAGCTGGCCACAGCCGCTGGCCCCGGTGAGAATAGTAATAGGACTCAGCAGAGACACTCAGCCACCCGTTCAAACACTGGGGCACACGGTACAGAGCAGGAATCAGGGGGGCGGGGGCAGCTGGCCACAGCCGCTGGCCCCCGGTGAGAATAGTAATAGGACTCAGCAGAGACACTCAGCCACCCGTTCAAACACTGGGGCACACTGTACAGAGCAGGAATCAGGGGGGCGGGGGCAGCTGGCCACAGCCGCTGGCCCCCGGTGAGAATAGTAAGTGAGCCAGGCTGACCGGGCCGGACTCAGCAGAGACACTCAGCCACCCGTTCAAACACTGGGGCACACGGTACAGAGCAGGAATCAGGGGGGCGGGGGCAGCTGGCCACAGCCGCTGGCCCCCGGTGAGAATAGTAATAGGACTCAGCAGAGACACTCAGCCACCCGTTCAAACACTGGGGCACACGGTACAGAGCAGGAATCAGGGGGGCGGGGGCAGCTGGCCACAGCCGCTGGCCCCCGGTGAGAATAGTAAGTGAGCCAGGCTGACCGGGCCGGACTCAGCAGAGACACTCAGCCACCCGTTCAAACACTGGGGCACACGGTACAGAGCAGGAATCAGGGGGGCGGGGGCAGCTGGCCACAGCCGCTGGCCCCCGGTGAGAATAGTAAGTGAGCCAGGCTGACCGGGCCGGACTCAGCAGAGACACTCAGCCACCCGTTCAAACACTGGGGCACACGGTACAGAGCAGGAATCAGGGGGGCGGGGGCAGCTGGCCACAGCCGCTGGCCCCCGGTGAGAATAGTAAGTGAGCCAGGCTGACCGGGCCGGACTCAGCAGAGACACTCAGCCACCCGTTCAAACACTGGGGCACACGGTACAGAGCAGGAATCAGGGGGGCGGGGGCAGCTGGCCACAGCCGCTGGCCCCCGGTGAGAATAGTAAGTGAGCCAGGCTGACCGGGCCGGACTCAGCAGAGACACTCAGCCACCCGTTCAAACACTGGGGCACACTGTACAGAGCAGGAATCAGGGGGGCGGGGGCAGCTGGCCACAGCCGCTGGCCCCCGGTGAGAATAGTAAGTGAGCCAGGCTGACCGGGCCGGACTCAGCAGAGACACTCAGCCACCCGTTCAAACACTGGGGCACACGGTACAGAGCAGGAATCAGGGGGGCGGGGGCAGCTGGCCACAGCCGCTGGCCCCCGGGGGGAAAAGTAAGTGAGCCACGCTGACCGGGCCGGACTCAGCAGAGACACTCAGCCACCCGTTCAAACACTGGGGCACACTGTACAGAGCAGGAATCAGGGGGGCGGGGGCAGCTGGCCACAGCCGCTGGCCCCCGGTGAGAATAGTAATGAGGACTCAGCAGAGACACTCAGCCACCCGTTCAAACACTGGGGCACACGGTACAGAGCAGGAATCAGGGGGGCGGGGGCAGCTGGCCACAGCCGCTGGCCCCCGGTGAGAATAGTAATAGGACTCAGCAGAGACACTCAGCCACCCGTTCAAACACTGGGGCACACGGTACAGAGCAGGAATCAGGGGGGCGGGGGCAGCTGGCCACAGCCGCTGGCCCCCGGTGAGAATAGTAATAGGACTCAGCAGAGACACTCAGCCACCCGTTCAAACACTGGGGCACACTGTACAGAGCAGGAATCAGGGGGGCGGGGGCAGCTGGCCACAGCCGCTGGCCCCCGGTGAGAATAGTAAGTGAGCCACGCTGACCGGGCCGGACTCAGCAGAGACACTCAGCCACCCGTTCAAACACTGGGGCACACTGTACAGAGCAGGAATCAGGGGGGCGGGGGCAGCTGGCCACAGCCGCTGGCCCCCGGTGAGAATAGTAAGTGAGCCAGGCTGACCGGGCCGGACTCAGCAGAGACACTCAGCCACCCGTTCAAACACTGGGGCACACGGTACAGAGCAGGAATCAGGGGGGCGGGGGCAGCTGGCCACAGCCGCTGGCCCCCGGGGGGAAAAGTAAGTGAGCCACGCTGACCGGGCCGGACTCAGCAGAGACACTCAGCCACCCGTTCAAACACTGGGGCACACGGTACAGAGCAGGAATCAGGGGGGCGGGGGCAGCTGGCCACAGCCGCTGGCCCCCGGTGAGAATAGTAATAGGACTCAGCAGAGACACTCAGCCACCCGTTCAAACACTGGGGCACACGGTACAGAGCAGGAATCAGGGGGGCGGGGGCAGCTGGCCACAGCCGCTGGCCCCCGGTGAGAATAGTAATAGGACTCAGCAGAGACACTCAGCCACCCGTTCAAACACTGGGGCACACTGTACAGAGCAGGAATCAGGGGGGCGGGGGCAGCTGGCCACAGCCGCTGGCCCCCGGTGAGAATAGTAAGTGAGCCACGCTGACCGGGCCGGACTCAGCAGAGACACTCAGCCACCCGTTCAAACACTGGGGCACACGGTACAGAGCAGGAATCAGGGGGGCGGGGGCAGCTGGCCACAGCCGCTGGCCCCCGGTGAGAATAGTAATAGGACTCAGCAGAGACACTCAGCCACCCGTTCAAACACTGGGGCACACGGTACAGAGCAGGAATCAGGGGGGCGGGGGCAGCTGGCCACAGCCGCTGGCCCCCGGTGAGAATAGTAAGTGAGCCACGCTGACCGGGCCGGACTCAGCAGAGACACTCAGCCACCCGTTCAAACACTGGGGCACACGGTACAGAGCAGGAATCAGGGGGGCGGGGGCAGCTGGCCACAGCCGCTGGCCCCCGGTGAGAATAGTAAGTGAGCCACGCTGACCGGGCCGGACTCAGCAGAGACACTCAGCCACCCGTTCAAACACTGGGGCACACGGTACAGAGCAGGAATCAGGGGGGCGGGGGCAGCTGGCCACAGCCGCTGGCCCCCGGTGAGAATAGTAATAGGACTCAGCAGAGACACTCAGCCACCCGTTCAAACACTGGGGCACACGGTACAGAGCAGGAATCAGGGGGGCGGGGGCAGCTGGCCACAGCCGCTGGCCCCCGGTGAGAATAGTAAGTGAGCCACGCTGACCGGGCCGGACTCAGCAGAGACACTCAGCCACCCGTTCAAACACTGGGGCACACTGTACAGAGCAGGAATCAGGGGGGCGGGGGCAGCTGGCCACAGCCGCTGGCCCCCGGTGAGAATAGTAAGTGAGCCAGGCTGACCGGGCCGGACTCAGCAGAGACACTCAGCCACCCGTTCAAACACTGGGGCACACGGTACAGAGCAGGAATCAGGGGGGCGGGGGCAGCTGGCCACAGCCGCTGGCCCCCGGGGAGAATAGTAAGTGAGCCACGCTGACCGGGCCGGACTCAGCAGAGACACTCAGCCACCCGTTCAAACACTGGGGCACACGGTACAGAGCAGGAATCAGGGGGCGGGGGCAGCTGGCCACAGCCGCTGGCCCCGGTGAGAATAGTAATAGGACTCAGCAGAGACACTCAGCCACCCGTTCAAACACTGGGGCACACGGTACAGAGCAGGAATCAGGGGGGCGGGGGCAGCTGGCCACAGCCGCTGGCCCCCGGTGAGAATAGTAATAGGACTCAGCAGAGACACTCAGCCACCCGTTCAAACACTGGGGCACACGGTACAGAGCAGGAATCAGGGGGGCGGGGGCAGCTGGCCACAGCCGCTGGCCCCCGGTGAGAATAGTAAGTGAGCCAGGCTGACCGGGCCGGACTCAGCAGAGACACTCAGCCACCCGTTCAAACACTGGGGCACACGGTACAGAGCAGGAATCAGGGGGGCGGGGGCAGCTGGCCACAGCCGCTGGCCCCCGGTGAGAATAGTAATAGGACTCAGCAGAGACACTCAGCCACCCGTTCAAACACTGGGGCACACGGTACAGAGCAGGAATCAGGGGGGCGGGGGCAGCTGGCCACAGCCGCTGGCCCCCGGTGAGAATAGTAAGTGAGCCAGACCGGGCCGGACTCAGCAGAGACACTCAGCCACCCGTTCAAACACTGGGGCACACGGTACAGAGCAGGAATCAGGGGGGCGGGGGCAGCTGGCCACAGCCGCTGGCCCCCGGTGAGAATAGTAAGTGAGCCACGCTGACCGGGCCGGACTCAGCAGAGACACTCAGCCACCCGTTCAAACACTGGGGCACACGGTACAGAGCAGGAATCAGGGGGGCGGGGGCAGCTGGCCACAGCCGCTGGCCCCCGGTGAGAATAGTAAGTGAGCCAGGCTGACCGGGCCGGACTCAGCAGAGACACTCAGCCACCCGTTCAAACACTGGGGCACACGGTACAGAGCAGGAATCAGGGGGGCGGGGGCAGCTGGCCACAGCCGCTGGCCCCCGGTGAGAATAGTAAGTGAGCCACGCTGACCGGGCCGGACTCAGCAGAGACACTCAGCCACCCGTTCAAACACTGGGGCACACGGTACAGAGCAGGAATCAGGGGGGCGGGGGCAGCTGGCCACAGCCGCTGGCCCCCGGTGAGAATAGTAAGTGAGGACTCAGCAGAGACACTCAGCCACCCGTTCAAACACTGGGGCACACGGTACAGAGCAGGAATCAGGGGGGCGGGGGCAGCTGGCCACAGCCGCTGGCCCCCGGGGAGAAAAGTAAGTGAGCCACGCTGACCGGGCCGGACTCAGCAGAGACACTCAGCCACCCGTTCAAACACTGGGGCACACGGTACAGAGCAGGAATCAGGGGGGCGGGGGCAGCTGGCCACAGCCGCTGGCCCCCGGGGAAAAGTAAGTGAGCCACGCTGAGGACTCAGCAGAGACAATCAGCCACCCGTTCAAACACTGGGGCACACGGTACAGAGCAGGAATCAGGGGGGCGGGGGCAGCTGGCCACAGCCGCTGGCCCCCGGTGAGAATAGTAAGTGAGCCAGGCTGACCGGGCCGGACTCAGCAGAGACACTCAGCCACCCGTTCAAACACTGGGGCACACGGTACAGAGCAGGAATCAGGGGGGCGGGGTCAGCTGGCCACAGCCGCTGGCCCCCGGTGAGAATAGTAATAGGACTCAGCAGAGACACTCAGCCACCCGTTCAAACACTGGGGCACACTGTACAGAGCAGGAATCAGGGGGGCGGGGGCAGCTGGCCACAGCCGCTGGCCCCCAGTGAGAATAGTAAGTGAGCCAGGCTGACCGGGCCGGACTCAGCAGAGACACTCAGCCACCCGTTCAAACACTGGGGCACACGGTACAGAGCAGGAATCAGGGGGGCGGGGGCAGCTGGCCACAGCCGCTGGCCCCCGGTGAGAATAGTAAGTGAGCCACGCTGACCGGGCCGGACTCAGCAGAGACACTCAGCCACCCGTTCAAACACTGGGGCACACGGTACAGAGCAGGAATCAGGGGGGCGGGGGCAGCTGGCCACAGCCGCTGGCCCCCGGTGAGAATAGTAAGTGAGCCAGGCTGACCGGGCCGGACTCAGCAGAGACACTCAGCCACCCGTTCAAACACTGGGGCACACGGTACAGAGCAGGAATCAGGGGGGCGGGGGCAGCTGGCCACAGCCGCTGGCCCCCGGTGAGAATAGTAATAGGACTCAGCAGAGACACTCAGCCACCCGTTCAAACACTGGGGCACACTGTACAGAGCAGGAATCAGGGGGGCGGGGGCAGCTGGCCACAGCCGCTGGCCCCCGGGGGGAAAAGTAAGTGAGCCACGCTGACCGGGCCGGACTCAGCAGAGACACTCAGCCACCCGTTCAAACACTGGGGCACACTGTACAGAGCAGGAATCAGGGGGGCGGGGGCAGCTGGCCACAGCCGCTGGCCCCCGGTGAGAATAGTAATAGGACTCAGCAGAGACACTCAGCCACCCGTTCAAACACTGGGGCACACGGTACAGAGCAGGAATCAGGGGGGCGGGGGCAGCTGGCCACAGCCGCTGGCCCCCGGTGAGAATAGTAATGAGCCAGGCTGACCGGGCCGGACTCAGCAGAGACACTCAGCCACCCGTTCAAACACTGGGGCACACGGTACAGAGCAGGAATCAGGGGGGCGGGGGCAGCTGGCCACAGCCGCTGGCCCCCGGTGAGAATAGTAATAGGACTCAGCAGAGACACTCAGCCACCCGTTCAAACACTGGGGCACACTGTACAGAGCAGGAATCAGGGGGGCGGGGGCAGCTGGCCACAGCCGCTGGCCCCCGGGGGGAAAAGTAAGTGAGCCACGCTGACTGGGCCGGACTCAGCAGAGACACTCAGCCACCCGTTCAAACACTGGGGCACACGGTACAGAGCAGGAATCAGGGGGGCGGGGGCAGCTGGCCACAGCCGCTGGCCCCCGGTGAGAATAGTAAGTGAGCCAGGCTGACCGGGCCGGACTCAGCAGAGACACTCAGCCACCCGTTCAAACACTGGGGCACACGGTACAGAGCAGGAATCAGGGGGGCGGGGGCAGCTGGCCACAGCCGCTGGCCCCCGGTGAGAATAGTAAGTGAGCCAGGCTGACCGGGCCGGACTCAGCAGAGACACTCAGCCACCCGTTCAAACACTGGGGCACACGGTACAGAGCAGGAATCAGGGGGGCGGGGGCAGCTGGCCACAGCCGCTGGCCCCCGGTGAGAATAGTAAGTAGGGCTGACCGGACTCAGCAGAGACACTCAGCCACCCGTTCAAACACTGGGGCACACGGTACAGAGCAGGAATCAGGGGGGCGGGGGCAGCTGGCCACAGCCGCCGGCCCCCGGTGAGAATAGTAAGTGAGCCAGGCTGACCGGGCTGGACTCAGCAGAGACACTCAGCCACCCGTTCAAACACTGGGGCACACTGTACAGAGCAGGAATCAGGGGGGCGGGGGCAGCTGGCCACAGCCGCCGGCCCCCGGTGAGAATAGTAAGTGAGCCAGGCTGACCGGGCCGGACTCAGCAGAGACACTCAGCCACCCGTTCAAACACTGGGGCACACGGTACAGAGCAGGAATCAGGGGGGCGGGGGCAGCTGGCCACAGCCGCCGGCCCCCGGTGAGAATAGTAAGTGAGCCACGCTGGCCGGGCCGGACTCAGCAGAGACACAGCTAGGCTAACCCAGAACATCAGTCAGGGGCACACTCAGCCGCACATGCTCAGTCACACACACACACACCCATATTAGTCAGCTGGGCAGCTGACCACTGTGATAGCCAAGGGGAGCCGGACCGGACTCAGCAGAGACTACAGCCAGGCTAACCCAGAACCTCGGACAGGGGGACCCTCAGCCGCGCATGCTCAGTCACACACACACCCATATTAGTCAGCTGGGCAGCTGACCGCTGTGATAGCTACGGGGAGCCGGACCGGACCGCGGAGACTACAGCCAGGCTAACCCAGAAGCTTGGATGTCCGAGGAAGATAGCACAAAGTATGAATACTTTGTGCTATCTTCTTCAAATTTGAACCAGGTGTTCACTGATAGTGTGCTTACAGGCCTATACTGTCATTTACCTATATGGATAAAGCCACACAGACCATTTTTTGTTTTTTTTTAATTATTTTTTTTAGGCAGACAGAAAATCTGAATTTTTTGTTCACTTACTGGCCCACTGCTCTGTTCCAGTAATACCTAAAGTGTTTTTGACACTTTCACAAGAAACTCTATAATGTCCCCTTCTGGAAAGCCCTCATTCATACATGTAGTCAAATTGGTTCAGAAACTACAGCCATTATAATATGAGGATGGAATTTTAAGCGTTTTTGCTTCAAAATAGGGTGGGAGTGGAAGAGGTTAAACTAGCTCTGGAGAATATATTGGGTCCAGACCTAACACCTAAACTCTCCATTTTAGATTTACACACCGCATAAACATCATACACTTAAAGATACTGCTGACACCAACCTCTGTTTACTGCTTGTGAAGGGAGTCTACTCTCTTGGAAGACCAATAAACCAAAATTCATTAATCTGATTAAAGAATTGTCCATAATTTTACCCCTGGAAAAAGACGGTTTGGGGACCTTTAATGTAAAATATAGTGGGTGTGGATCGAAGTGATGTGATGTATATGGCAGACAAGATATAATCCTAAGTGGGTGGCCTTCATTGTATTGTTCCATGTGAAACTTGTATTTGAGCAATGGCATAGAAATAATAAAGATAACCTTATTCTATTTATTTTTTCTTATTGATTCTTTTTGTAAAATTGTTGGATATTTATGTGCTTGGACAATATCACGTTGTTTGTTTCTTTCAAGGGCAATCTGAAAATGTTAATAAAGATACTGCTGGTAAAAACTTACCCTTATGTTATTATGCCAAGGACTAGTGATAAGTGGCACCATGTGGTGTCTGCTCTGCTGCACAGCACACAGTGTGTCTCTTCCTTTTGTGGTCATTTTCTGTGGTCAGATTTCTGTGTGTGAGTCAGAGTAAGTGTATTATCTCTTCTGTTGCTCTACTGAGATCCAACACATGCAGATAATATGTTTTCATTATTGCACTCTAACGCTCAGTAGTGCTCCCACACACTGATGGATACACAAGCTCAGTCAATTCCCACAAAAGCAAGCACACAAAAAGTGTCAGGTTATGTCGGGTACTGAGTATCCCTGCTATGAAAAGCACAGACAGACCATGATTGGAAAGCCCAGTGCTGACACCATAAGCCATCAGCTGACGGGAAATCAGTGGTAAATGTTCAAAATGTGTCACTTGCCTAGACTTTTCCGTTTAGTTACATTTGGTAGTCGTGCCTCTGACACTGTATAGACAGTTGTGTGAGAACTACCCACTAACAAACTGTGTGACAATGGTCTAAAATTGAAATTAACTTATTTTATTATAACTAATTCAATATATTTTCATACCAAATTGCAATTTTCAATTTAAAACTGATGAGTAACCGTTGTTTACTCAATGAACAGAAGATCAGCTGAGCACAATAGTTCTAATATTTATCTTGAGGAAAGCAAAGCATTATGGAGAATAAAATTTCCTGTTTAAGTTAAGTTGTTTTGTCTGTTTTGGAAAATCCTATTTTCTACCTAATTTTGACCAAATTCCACAGATGTTTCACAGCAACGCTTCCTAAAAAACTAAGATATTAAGATGTTCGGAGACGGTCTGTAAAATAAACTCCATTTCAAATTAAATATTAATAGACAAGCAAGTTATTCCTGTTTATTGAAGAGTGGCCCAGATATCCTGCTCCACAAAAAAGATGATCATCTGTGGTAAATTGGCAGTCTCTTAGAGAAAAGCTGTCGTGGTGCCAAGAGAAAACAACTGGCTGTGAGTGTTGTTTCTCATCATGGGCACAAAATCAGTCTGTGCCGAAGAGAAACTAGTACAAACAGGACAAATCTGACTGTCAGCGATAATCAGCACTGCATAATATGCTGCAACGCTCATTGCTTTGTTTTCACTGTCTGAATAACAGCTACCATCTAGACTGGGCTGTTAGCTGTCACTGCTGATAATGTAATACATATTTCTTAGAGAAAACAAACACACACGCGCACACACACACACACACACACACACACGCCACTCTTCACGCTACACACACACACAAGCGCCGAAGCCTTTCCACCGGCTCAGGTTGTAAACAGGAAGCTACAATGGGCACAAAATAAGATTGAAGAACACTTTATTGTGTTACAAAGACTAAAATATGAAATAAAAAGATAAAATGTGTACATCTACAAACAATAAAATTATTATTATGTTTAAAAACAAAGTGAACAAGTGTGGAAGGATTTAAAATCATGTTTGAAAACAGCGACAAAGAAACAACTGAAACCTGATGCCAACATCTAAGCCCACTGTGGCCTCTCAGTGAGTGCAGTCAGAGCAGCGTGTACTTTGTCGCTGTGTCTCTGTTTCAAGGCTCAAGAGCAGTGGGAGTAGATTGAGGTGGATGAGCGTAAAACAGCTGCAGAAATTTAAAACATAAATTCACAAAGTTTTGGCCCAAACTGTCAAAAGTGTTTCCACTTATTGTTCAAGATCATCTTCTTTTCTCTGAGGTCTTCTCCAGCACCCAGTCAATAACCTTCAGTGACAGAAAATATGATTTTAAAAGTGTGACTTTACAAAAGTTCACTTTTAGGACGCTTAAATCAAGCAGAGAACCCCCGGTGTTTGGTGGCATTACCTGTTTGACGTTGCTGCTGGCTGCCTTCTTCATCTCATCATGCAGGCCCCGAG
Source organism: Caranx ignobilis (assembly GCA_021432705.1). Taxonomy (NCBI): domain Eukaryota; kingdom Metazoa; phylum Chordata; class Actinopteri; order Carangiformes; family Carangidae; genus Caranx; species Caranx ignobilis. Next base: position 1,782,751 of record MU270012.1, on the reverse strand, counting down.
ATGTCTTAAGATCCTGGGATCAAACAGAAGAAATCACTCACACTGAGACACGGAGGTACATTCACATGAGCTCCACATCAAACATTTTAGGTCACAAATGAACTCATTTTGACTGGAGAGAGGATTTAGATAGAAGGCAGGTGCACAGTATGTAAGACGCTATCGTCAGAAAGCAAATTATGGATCATTTACTCTACTGTACTTCATTTTCTATGTATTTTAGTTTCCTGCTACTTTACATGTCTACTTATGAACATTTCAGAGGGAGAGACTGTACTTTTTACTCCTCTACAATTTTCTGACTGTTACAGTTATGAATTTCTTTCTCTGATTATATGGCAAGTTTATAACATACAAAGTTTAGTATTAGAGTAGACTTAACAACTTGTACAGGCCGTTTGTTCAAAACAAAGAAACAAACAAACTTGAAATCAAGAGGCCATTGATGCAGAAAAGAGCTGAATGCGGGCAAGAGAAGTCAAACGTCTTTGTGTTTTTCTGTAGGTTTATTTTTATCCTTGGCAAGCAAACAAAACCATATATACTCCCAGATGCATGCTGGTCCTGAAGTGCCTGTGGTTCTGCCCAGTTCTTACAAGACAACAGAAAGAGCAAGCAAAACAAAATGTATCCAAAATAAAGAAAATAACTACTATGAAACACTCATTAACTGAAAATATAAATTATTCCTACACTTCCAAAATGTATAATTAGCTCTACTTTAAGTAGCTATTAGATTAACATATATGTTAATGTACTGTATCAGTAATAATACTGAATGATATACAGAGTAACACTAAAATGATTTGGATTTCAGTACATTTAACTAATAATACCTATGGACTTTTGCTTAACAACACCTTGACAGAAAGACTTTTACTTCTAAAAAAAAAAAAAAAAAACTTTTTAATTGAGACATTGCTATTTTTACAGACTGTATATAGAACATCTGAGTGTTTCCACCACTGCAGTCAGTTTAGGGCAGTGTTTATCATTTTATATTTTATAAAAGAGATAACATCTGTTGAGGATTCAGAAGGATGCACAAAAGAAAAATCAGATGAAAATGTTGGTATTGGAGAAACTGTCTCTTCAAGCTTCCTGTCACTGAGTTAATTGGTTGTGAGGATTAATAACCAAAGATAACTCATGTTCCATACCTCAGCACATGTCCTTGGATGCACATGGACGCATACAAACAAAGGAAAGTGTCGAATAAAAGGAAAGCAGAGACTGTGTGGGCAGTAAAAACACTAACCTTGAGATAGAATTTGGAGATATCAAATAGTCTTTTGCTGCAGGCCTCAAAGCACTGATGCTCGGCAGTGATCCCATGGTGTTTGAGTGTTTTAACTACTACCTCCTGCAACATCTGAGGACATAAAATGACAGACACACACACTTTTGTATTAGCACAATTGTGAAAACATTAAGTCTAGTTCTGTTTATTCCCAAACCACCTAATGCTAAATCAGATAAAACTAATTTTAGCATGGCTCTCTTTTCTCAAAAAAGGAAAGGATGTCAAAATGTCTTGACTTTCGGGGGACGTCCTTGCATAGAACATTTACATCACAAAGTGAGCGCACAGGTAAAAACATACAAATATCTCACTGGCAGCATCAACAGGGTAAATGCATTCCTGAAATAAATAGATCCGCCTTTAATCTTGTCACAGCGACTGTTCTGTGGAAACACTATAAATTATTGTGAGGAATCACTGGTGCCACTCAGTCTCACGAGGAGTGGAAAGGCAGCTTTTAATCTCTGTGCTGAATAAACTGCTATCATTATTTCTGAATAGGGCCAACTGTTCTTTCTCATACTTGGGTTTGGATGATAAGCCTGTTTGCATAGTAATCGCAAATCAGAACAAGTCAAGGTCAGGATGCAGATTGTGAGCTGAGGACAATGTGAAACAGCATGAAAGGTGGTGTGTGTGTGTGTGTGTTTCGTGCATGTGTCCATGTATGTGTGTGCAGGTTCATCCACTGTGCCTGTGACATGAAAAATGAGAAAGAAGTGTGTGAGTATGTGTGTGTGTGTGTGTCTGTGGAGGCAGCAGGTGATATGGTAATAGTGTAGTTGTTAATGTGTTTCTACCACAACATTATGATGCAACCCACACATTCACAGTGATCCCATGCAAAACAGTTATCTCCGGTTGAGCTCCTGGAAAAATTCTCATCTGTCACAGAGGGGCTCTGTGTGTGTGTGTGTGTGTGTGTGTGTTTGGTGGTGAGAGTGGCAATTACACATTCTGCTGTTTTCATATCATAGCGTAAAAAGTGAAAGAATTGTTTTATGAAAATTTGTGCTTAAGACTTGCATATACTTAAAAACTATGGTTTATTACTTGAGCTTGAGATATTTGTAAATCCAGCCTCCAGTTATTACAACATTGTACTTAAAAAAATAATTGTTAAGATCTCGGTTGCGTGCAGAACCACCACTAAGACTGTTCTGGTAGGACGGATATAATTACAAAATGTAACAAATAACTGGATGTTCAGTAAACTGCAGTGAATCATATAGTGCCCTTCCAGCAAACACTATTTCCATCATTAGTAGTTTACTAACTATTATTAGTAACTTATGCTGTTTTCAGTGGGCACCTTCAACAAAGCACAGCTCCTGCCTTCATTAGCAGATTTGCTTCTCCCTAGCCACTAGGGAGCAACTTCAGGCTGTCAAACAGAGGCAAAGTACCCACAGCAGGCAAACAACCCAGGCTCCTTGTCTATTTGACTTAAGATACTGTGGAGATGGTGACCCCTGCTAGTTGACCTACTGCAGTCCACATAATTTATGTGTGCTGAGATGTGCTGCTTGCAGAAAGAGCAAGAAAAAAAGCTTAGCATATAGAACCAAAGCCCAGAGTTTTCAAAATAAAACAAAGATGTAATATATTTTTGTTTTCATTAAAGGAAACTTGGAGTTGGAGATCCTGGAAAAATGGTTCTAACAGGTCACATTTTGAAAATACACAAGTCAAAAGTCCCAGCCCCTTTCCTCAGACTTCTCTCTGAAGACATGCCTCCACCTTCCCGTGGACGTAGGTGAAGACACTCAACGTGCATTGCCAGAGTGACATTGCCTACCACCAGACTGGAAGGTGGCTTTCCTGCGGACGTAGTTGAAGACACTTATCGTGCACGCCAGAGGAGGGAGAGAGGGAGCGAGACGGCAGCTTGATTGGGCATAGGCAGAACTAGACATGAAGGCATCTGATAGGTTTTTGCTTTTTGGAGTGTAAAGCTTGGATTGGTCAGAGTTTTGTCAGTCCTGCAGCTGCCACAGAGGTCTGATTATTTTCGTTCCTTTTACTGAATACATAATGTATTGACTACTCTCAGGATAGAAGGACCATTTCACTGAGTATAACAAAAAGTGTTTCTAAACATGATGACCAACCATAACGTTAAGCTCTACGAGAGGTGTAAAACATAGCATAACCCTGTACAAATACTGCACAATGTGTAATAATGTAAAATGTGTTATTGTTTAGTAACAGATCATGAGAAGGGATATATGTAAAACAAAAACCCTTGCAACTCATGAAGTGCTTTTAATTCCTCCCATAAACCTCTGTCTGAATCTTAATGTACTTGAAATCCACAAACATTTGAGCTTGGCATACTGTGATGAGAACTTGTTCCCATGGTTACAAGTATTCCAAGTTATTTCTGAAGCATAAATGTGTCCACAAAAAAAACACATAATCTTTGTATCTTTGATGATTAAAAATACAAACAAACAAAAATAACATACCTCTCAAAGTTAGACACACACTCACTCACCCTGTTGTGTTTCTGGGAACGTGACTCTTTGGCAGTTTTTTCCTCCGTTTGCAAATGATGAGTCTGCTGTTGAGGTTTAGGTTTGTCAGCAGAGGGAAGAGCTGCCAATCCTGGAGATTAGTGTCAGCAAAATTTACAAGGCATTACTATCATGGCAACAACAGAGAATTACTGTTTAACAAATTAAGAGTTCACAATAAGGCAAAGTCACAAACAAAACAACGTGGTGTCAGATTCAAAATAAAGAATCTCTAAAGTGAGATTCCACTAATTCATTAAAACCCACACAGGTATTTTCACTTATTGTGACTAATTAGACCTCCTCTCAGGTCTAACTGAGTTTAAGTGACGTTTCCATGGTGCTTAGTGACCTCATGAAAATCCCAACATAGCTCTGCCCAACACCATCAAATCTTGAACAGTTTTATGCCTCATAAATGTCATGGTCAGGCAGTAAAACTGGAACAGTCTTTTTGTTTTTTGTTTGTTTTTTTAACAGCAGACATTTTAACTTCTTGTTCTCTAGCAAAAAGCATGTGTTAGTAATAACATGAACAATGGCATTCTGTTCAAGAGTCTCAGTAAGCAGAATGTGGTAATCAAGTGATTTCATGGTTAGCTTTTTGATGCTATAATCACATTGCAGAAATAAAATGATATATAATAATTATATAAAAAGTTATATTTTTCATGATAATATGTAATGTTATGAAAATGTTATTTGACATGAATCCATTTGTAGTTGGCATATTGGCAGAAACTGTAGAAGAATAAAGGAGAAGAAATTATAGGCTCTTTCTGTGTTAGGATGAGTATTTTTACCTGAGGGTGTCCGTTTCGTGGCTGAAGAGGAAGAAGAGCTAATGGAGGAAGATGTGGACTGGGATCTGCTCGGCTGCTGTCTAAGAGACCTGATGGCAGGGTGTGTCCCGCTGCTGCCACTGCTCTGAGAACAGAGGGAGTCGCTGCTCTCTGACTTCACCAGCCTGGTTCATTCAGACAAACAGAAGATGACACAAGGACAATAAACATTATTAACACTAAAGTTTCTCAGACCTTGGTTCCAACCAGGAGAACCTATTATTGGACCTTTTGCGAGGGTGACCTCCAATAATGTCCATGTCCCAGGACCTGCGCTTGAGTCGAGCTACATCAGCGTTCTGCAGAGTCTCTCCATCAGGCACACTTCCTGGTTCTGACAACACAGCAGGTGAGGGAGCTGGACTGAGGGCAAAGGGGAGGGCACATGGCTCTTTGGAGCAGGTGGTTTGAGTCTCGTGCCGAATCAGACGAGACTGGAGCCGCACAAAGGCCTGATCCCGATCCAAGGAGCGCTGATTGTCCAGGCAGTAACTACATGAAAGAATAAAAAGAACACACAATTGTAATGTCGATAATTATATACATTAATATTAAATACAGAAATAATATAGACTGATTTGATTTGATGACAAGTGAACCGTGGAATCTTACTCTATGCCATGGAAATGTGAGGCTGAGGCCTTGCTGAAGGGCATTTGGCTGACTCTCCGAGGAGAGAGGTCTGGTGACAACTGAAACACATTATTACTGAACAGACAGAGAGCGCAGAAGGACAGGCAGAGTGGAAGTAGGGAACAAAAGAAGAAAGGGGGAGAAAAAAATGAAAATTTGTCAAAGAAAACATTTTGTCTCACTTCTCAATTCAATCTAGCTTTTCATTAAACTACAGACTAATTTTACTAATCAAAATACACACTTTAGTCTGACAGGATTATTAGCACAACTGGATGACTGTTCTGCAGAACAATAATTTTTTTTTACCCAAGCCAATAATTCTCCTGAGAGGGTTGTAAGAAACTGTAAAAGGCCTATAATCATAATCAAATCCTCATTATAGCCTCATTAAATTTATGTCATTCAGAGCCATCTTGGAAACAAACATAAACAAACCTGTTAGACTCTTTATGTGACTGCAGTTTCTGTGTGTTTATCAGAATATGCAGTGAACATTTTTCTACACTGACTCAATTCAGTCATTTCCATCTTTGCGTATGACACTGTCAGTGACTGTCTGTGATCCTGCCAGTTTGTGTGGGTAGTTGCTTCTGTCTATATGTTTGTATGGTTATGTTTGTGAAGTGAATGCTTTAAAATATGAAATTTAATTCAGACAGTCATCTGATCATCTTTAATCTGATGTCAAGGTGTTGCTCTGCATGGAGCCAGAGGAGCGGACTAAACTTACCCTCTACTGACAGTCAGTGGCTGTAGCTCTGCAGTAGGCAAACCATCAGATGTAAAGTGTTTCAGAAGCTCTTTGGCATCTAGCAGAGCAGAGGAGGCTTTCTGACTGTCTTTAGGACCCAGCAGGCTGTCACTGGAGCCTGGACCTAACAGCCCAAATCTGAGACAAAAAAAAATATTGTTATTGTTATCAGATACAGTACAATAAAAATTAAGGTTGTACTTGGGGCAGAAACAAAGACACGACCCCGAGTAGGGCTGTGGAATATTGGTGTGTTGATTATCTAATATTCCATTTACTGTTCACAAAGTCATATGTATAAACAAACACAAAGATACCTTTATCACAAGCTAAAATTTTGGCCATATGGCACAACCCAAACCCAGAATAAACTCATTCACCTTCTCTTCTGTTGTCTCCTCTGCAGGTTTTCTATGTTGTGGAGGACGCCTCTCTCAGGCCAGTCAGACAGCTGTAGGGAAATTGACTGAAAACCTACAATGACAAAACAACAGGGATCACTCTTTGAACACAGAATTAGAAAGATCTGGTAACACTGTTTAACATGGAAATTACCACTGACAAGAATGTGTCTTAAAAACAATTCTAATCGCATTAAACATTTTTGTATGAGTGCAATGCAGTGATTGAAAATATGACTGGTATTTTCAAAAATTTACACATTGTCTCCTGCTCCTTCAAAGCTTCAATTAGCTGATCTCCATTAAAACTGCAGTCACAGAGTGCTTCATATTATAAATTTTATAAAACAAAAGTACACTGTGCACCCACTCGGGTTAATACTAAATGAGCCTTCAACTTGTCAAGTCCTGTTGTCTCACGTGGACACGTCTAAAAATACAAAGTAATTGTTCAGCTTCAGATGCTTTTATATGGTTTGATGCTGTTTGAACCATAAGCTGGAGCTCACAGTAGTTGATGTGATGAAAGAGCAGAGGAGGGAGTTATAAATTATTTTAAACACACCTTAACACAACACCTTAAGGGAAATTAAGTGCAGTACTGCGGGGAAAAATCTGTAAGACTTTATACATTTTAGAACAGAGGAAAAACTCCACAGCCCATTTTCAGCATTTTCTACCAGCATCAGAAGAAAAGTGCAAGCATTCACAGACAAACCAACAGCGCCCCTTCCATCAGTTGACTCTACAAAATAGATGCCATGCACTGTGTGATGGATTGGAAGTGTTATTCCAGTTTTCACTTGAGCCAGGTCAACACATTGAACTCTTGGCAGATGAGGCTGTGAACACATTAAACATCAACAGTGAAGCTACCAGCATATCAGGAGCTCTGCACTTTCCTTATGTTTGGGCAGGAGGAGTGTATGTTATCTCCAGGATGACAGAACTTTGATATATCTCCACAAAACAGGTTCACTGGTAAAACAAAGGTGTTGATGACGGCCTGAGGGCCAAAGTATATCATATGAAGAGACTGAAGGTTTCCGGCAGTTTGACAGCCCACACAGTCATTTGCACCCTGCGGGGATGCAGACAAATATGCCAGACATTCTTTATGAATTGTTGAGGCTATTTATTGCTGTAAATGACGTCTCTGGGCCAGAGGGTGTGCATGTGTACCTGTGTCATGTTTACACCTATCATTACTTCTGTTTTTGAAGCTCACTGCCTCAGACATCAAGAGTATGCTTTGAGGCTCTGGGCAGCTGATGCATACAACAAGCATAGAACATGAGACCAGGAGGATGCACACAGAGGCAATAATGTGAACAAATGGCAGTTTGCTGGCGAACACGCTGATCTATTCTAAGGCTCTATTACACACTGGCTGGGGCAACGCCTGAATCTAGCAGCGTAGATAATTACACAATAAACATTATGATGGACAATGTTGTGCTCAGACTCAAAACGTAATTGGCAAACAATGTCACAGCATTTACGACATGAAAACTGCAGCTCTATTAGCCCTGCAGCTGCTCTTTTAAAAGTAATATCGCCCTCACCAAGCGTATGTAGCACTAGCTGCAGGCCTGGGCCTTGTGTTATTGCCAGCTATTTATTTGCTGATTATTAGCTGGCATTGTTTCCTAAAACTGTCATTCGAGGAATGAGCATGTAGTGAATATTGATGCTCTGCTGCAGATAAAGTCATGGGCAAGTCAGAATATTGTTTTGGTAAGCATGTGAGCCGACATTAGTTGTTGGTATCAGCTGTGGACTTTAACACAGTATTGTGGAATTTAAATTTTAGTGTTCATTCTGTGTATATATTTCAATTTATTTTAAAAAATATATAATTAATAATAATAATAATAATAATAATAATAATAATAATAATAATAATAATAAGGACCACTTCACATCTACAGATCCCATAATTTGAGGACAATAAGCTTTATTTTTTTCTGTACGTCTAACAGCAGGTGGCTATGTCTTTCTGACTCATTTTGTTCTTGAACGTCAGCAAAACATACATGCTCTATTAAATTCATCAGACAGACGATAATTACAAGCAGCCAAGCCAGAGAATAAATATAAACAAATAAATTCAGCATCCTGGCTGTAATCCAGAAATGAGAAAATTCAAACAAGGAAATTTTCCACATGCAGCATAGAACTACATACTGATGGTAAAGTAATTAGAAGAGCCACAAACACTGGCAATTAGCTCTAAGTGATAATTATTAATGTATAATAATTATCAACATATACAGTATATAAATTCACCTGATTGCATATTCTGATAAAACAGCTCTAAAGGTTACACTCAAAATGTTGTCAATATGAACTATTTAATTGCCTTGACAGCAAGGCTAGCAATAGAGGTGAACACCTTTGAATAATGTGTAACATTGGGGTCGAATCTGATCTGTCAGATTTTGCCTTTAGTTGACTAATCATCGAATCATGTTGTTTTTTCCCTCATTGATTCATGATTTCTCTTTGTAAAAGGACTAGAACACCCAAATAAACACATTTAATTCTTCAGCTGACTGTTTGCCTGAATTCACAAAAAAGAGAGTAAGGGTTAGTGTTCAAAGCTAATTTTTTTTTTTTTTACAGAATTTAATTACAGGATTAGGTAAGAAAAAATGTGATGAGAAAATCAGTGTGAACTGTCGATGTTTCATTGTGTTTACATGACAAAAACTGATCAGCCAACTGTTGCATCTAGTGTACCTTTGCACAAAAAAAAAACTGCTGGATTGCTGATTTCTGCTTTGGGCTCTTTCTTTTTCCATACCTGAGTTCCTGACAGGCTCCTGCTTGCGTGTCAGACAGGTGGCAGCAGAGGGCAGGGTGGAGTCAATCATCTTCAGATACTGCTCCCTGGCCAGATTCAGAATGACCTTCAGGTCATTGATGGGTATTGAGGTCACGCCTGATGCTTCTTCTTTCTGTCCTGGACACACAAGCAGAGGCTGGTTTTCATTTTGCAGACGTTTTTGAAATTAGCTTATGTCTCACTGGCAAACGTACAGCTGGTAGAAGATTTTGGCATCAGTGTTAATGTTAGATAATAAGTGGGTTTCTGATTGATTCTCCTCCAAACCAGGAGTATATTCTTTTAATTAGTTTGAGTTTTTTTTAAACTGCACTTTTTTGCTAGCCTCAGATAAAAAAAAAAAAAAAAGCATAGAGCTAATGAGTTGAAGAGATACGTGGATATTTTTGTGGTTTCTTTCTACTGTATAAAGCAACAATTTTGCCAGACTGTGTCATGTAAAAACTTTATTAAGTGTAAAACTTTGTTACCTCCAACATAAACGTACATATGCTGAATTGAGGGTTGATTAACTAGTGAAATACTGTACTGATGATTCTGAACCGCTCCAGCACATCAACAAAACATGTAGAGTGCCATGTATAATGGAGCAAAGTTTTTCATTCCAACAGCTGAGAATTAGATATCTATAGAAATGGAAACTTAGAAAAATGATAACTCAAGTCCTGGGCACACACATGCATCAGCCTGCGTACTTGAGCAGCAGATACACAGACTGGTGACAGTCTATGAGATGAGGACACTCGTGATCGTGCTGTCTATCTCTCTCTCTCTCTCTGTCTTGCACACATGCACACACTTTAATGCTTCTAACTTTTGAAACTTATAGGGGTGTGCCTTTTCCCAAGTTAATGCCAAGCCAGGATATATTGCGATGAATTTCATTAAGGCCTGGACTGTCAGGCCTCTTCATTCTGCTCGTGGCCTTTTCAAAGAATAGTCCTCACGCTTTTCTGAAGAATTTCACTGCATTTTCTTTAATCTGGCTCCACTCCACTGGTGTTCCACTATCTTTGCCTGCCAAGGATGTGGGTCTGTAAAATAATGATATTTCAACAGTCTTTCTATGAACCAGCTCGTGCTGAGGGACAAAGAGAGCCAAGAGTTGACACTGATGACAGATCAAGAAGTTTCAACTATCTTGAAGACAGTTGATCTCAACAGAATTTATGTTAAACAAGCAAACCCGAGAACCCCTTTTTGTTTTGTAGACGAACTAAAAGACGGACCAACATTTCCTTTCAGCTCTATCAAATGAGTATTTTGTATTTTTACTACCTAATTCCAAAGAGATGTGTAGGAAGTGTAATTACAAAATATACATTATACTTGTTTGATCCTCAATGACGTCAGTTCAGAATTAAAACATTAGCCCAGAGTGGTCTTGTTATGCTGAAGAAAATGAATAAGATGAGAGGGTGGACAGGTGCTAATTAAAGATGGGTGTGATTCATGTCTAAGGCAGGAGCCATGTCAAGGGTCAGGAAAGGGGTAACGACAGGAAGCCAACTCATCTCTATTTAATGATCCCTGTAAAAATGAACTTCCCCTGTGTGCCTTTTTTTTTCAATAATTTTTTAATTGGCATTCAATGATCCTGATAAAGATACACCACAGTAATTAGTTGAGAGAGAAAAAATCAGTCTATCTGTGTTGTAATAATTCTGTTCAGATAAAACTCCCAAATCAGTTATCTCCTCTGCTGTGCTGCGAGGGGGTCATTGCTCACTCCTGCTTGGGGGAATAATATTTTGACTGACGTACCATAATGAGCTTAAGGTGCCGCACTGAGGGCTTGTCTGCAGTTGTTATGATACTTCAACATGCAAGCAATTAATTAAAGCACAGTTGTACCTCTGAAATATAACAAATAGTGAGATGAAATCTCTCTGACAGTGTGCAATCATTTGCACTATTGTCTGCATAATTCCCAGCTCTACACCTTTCACTGGGTGCTTCTTTTTTCTCCAGAACTAAAGTATATTATATGATGCGTTTCTGCAGCTATTGAAATGTTGTACTTACTGAGATATTCTTTGAGTACCAGAGTCTGAACCTGGGTCACCTTCCTCTCTCTCTTCAGCAGGCTGTCTCCTTGGAGACAGGGCAGAGGGCGGAGGATGTCGCCTACAGCTCCTCATGATCGAAGAGAGACACATAGTAAAAAGGAAAAAAAATGATGAGATAAATTGTAAAACTCAATTGTACTGTTGATGAATATGACTCAGTAATTATTTTTTCCATTGTTCTGGTTGGATGAGGGGCAATGCAGAGGTTTTTTGGGCACTCCGCCCATTCGGCAGTTTAACTCAAATATACACAGAGAGCCTGCATTAAATACTGACAACACGTTTGAAAGATGAAGGGACGTAACAGCCAGATGGTTCACTGAAAAACACTCTCTGAGGGCTGAGGTGGTGTCCAGTGTTTGTTACAGGGTATGTGGCACCTGATAAGAACCAATGTAAAAACAACAGAGAGAGTTTTATGTTCTCACACACACAAAAGGAAAGGTAAACAGGCAACAGGAATGGCTTACAAATCAATACCGATGGACAAAGGTTGTGTGTTTGTGTGACTGATTTAAGACAGATGTTCACCGCCAAAATAATGAACAGATGATTGGATATTTCTCTTTACTGCCAGCTCCAGGTGTGGAGTTTTTGGTTGGTGGTAATTCTTGTGGATGTAACAACAGCAAAAGCAGATGAAGTAAGGAAGTAACTGGCGGTGATATTCATGTGGTGGGCTGTGTTTACACATACACTACTCAAGGTGGTTTTTGTTTTGTTTTTTTCCTGTAAAAATGGTTTTCCAAACTGCTGTACCTTTTGTTAGCATTGCAATACATGGCTGGATTAACCTCTAAAAGGCAACATTTGCAAAAATTGTGGTTTGAGGATGATCCCAACAGTAAATCCCGTACACTGAGGAAAGTACTGGCATAACAAGCTCGAAGCTGAAGCTTTGCCATTGTTATTGGTTTCACATGACTGACAAGAATTGATATTCTACTACCTTGTTGAATTTTGCTCTTTAACCTAAAAATAGAGTATTCATCCCTCCATATATATATATATATATATATATATATATATATATATATATATATATACAAGCTATATTTATTGCTCCAATATGTAAATGTATGTTTGATGAATGACATTTTCTAACTTCAAACACACACAGAAACCGTATGCTACAGGATGCAAAGGTGTACTGATGTGCTTATGTTCAGGTGCACCAACCATCAAATTAACATTTTAAGAATTTCAATTTAAGTGAAAACTCTATTGTGACATTGCAGCAGTTAGCGCACATTTCAGAGTCCTGCTCTGCCTTTTAAAATATTTCAAATGTGTCTCCTGCAGGTTGCATGAAATGTTAACAGCAGGGAGTCTCAGGAGGAAGCTTCACAATAGGTCTCTTGAATATCATATAAACCCAAAGAACATTAAAAGACTTTCATCACAAAAGACGCTTTAAGATTAGAGAACAAAACAACCAACAGTGTGAGATTCTCCCAAAGATGTCCATCAGTTCATCTACTTCCCATCGAATGGGGAAGTCCATATCACATTTCAAATTTTTGTTTAATCGTGTAACATCCATCACACATCCATCCATCCATTCTCCTCCTTTCCTCTCAATATCCTTTCTCTCTCTATTTCATCTAAATGTGATCACTCTTATTTTAGTGACAAAGAGGAGAAAATGTGCAACAGTACAGTCATAACTTTAGGGAGCTGTGGGAGATGAGGGGGAGGAAAAAATGAGGAGGATCTCTTGAAGCAGAAATGGCCAGACATTAGTTTTTGTAGCACAGGTTCGCCTGATGAACAAGGACAGCCCTTCAACCTGTGTCAGTGAAGCCAGATGGGCCTCTACTTCAATCAGGCTGAGCAGCTTTCAGAGAAGTGAGAGGATGTGTGAAAGGTGTTTCTTTACAATTTGACAGAGAACAAATTACTGCCACATTTTCCAAGGCATCCAAATGTTGATAAAATACTAGTGCTCTGATCTGATGACAGCAAAAACAGAGGTTTTCAAACTGTGAGACACATGACAAAGATTCGCTGTGAGATGTGAGAGGCATGCTGGTCCTCTATAAAAACAGAAAGTTAGTCATTGTAGAGTATGTCGCTGATTTAGCCTGCTCACCAATGTGGAGCGGCTGTGACACAAAGCTTGTGGCGTCAATTAAGGTAGTTTAAAACCCTTAGTCTGAAATGCATTCTCTTCCTATGACTTCTCAAATCTGAGCACACAGACATAATTCATTGATTTTTAGATTCAGTGTGACTCAGACTTTCCAAGGATACTGTTATCTCTTACAAGTTGAATAAATTCACTTAAAGATAACAAAGATGTTTGGGAAGTTTGAGAATAAGTCATTTTCAGTAAAGTAGTAAAACCAAGCAGTCCAGTGATAGTTATCTGAACATACATAGGTACAATGCAAACGCCAACAGCTATATTGCAGCATATTTTCAAAGGGTTAATTTGCCACAGTGTAAACAAATAAGAGCAAAGAAACTGAAGAATATATAAGGTAATATACATATGTCCTGACACTGTAAAACATTTCGACAAGGGGGAGTTAGATAAACTTTTTTGTCAAGTGATTTCTCCGTTTCTTAAACAGACTCTGTTAACAACATGCTACAAATCCACAAGGAACAAAGAAACAGCAAAAAACAGCCATAACATTGGCAGTGCCAGACACACACACACCTTTCTGCGAACATGACAACATAATATATATACCTGATGATGACAGCGACTTCTCTCCCAGCAACCTGGTGATAGTTGCCATGGCAGCTGCTCCATTGTTTTGACTGTCTGAGTGCAACATCCTGACTGTGCAGACTTCACGCCCAACATCGTCTGAGCCCTGGACCAGCAGGAAGTAGTGAGCATTTTCACCTTTCACCTCCACAGTAGGCGCTACTATATAAGGCAGAAGGGGGGTACAGGTTACATCATAATTTATTCGACAAAAAATTTGTTAGTTGTCAACCGATTGTATAATACTGTGTTACCGCCCTGGAATAGCTTGTTCTAATGTTGTCATCACCTTTGCTGCATATAATGCCAATTGTTCTTGTAAAGTGTATTATTATATAACTACTCTCTGATCTTTTTCTTTGTTTTAATTTTTTTTCAGTTTTCAGCGATGGCGTTTAAATTATACCTTTTTTTCCTGATTCTTCCAGCAGTTTTCAAAATTAATTCAATTGCACTTCAGTCTGTCTCCAGCGGAAAACTTTATTATAATGAATATCAGTGTGGAGGGAGAGATAGAGATGGATATTTTATTTATCCACCAGGGGAAATTCAAGTGTCCAGCAGCTCATTAGTGGTAATAATAGTAGTTAATAAAAATAGTTCAACAGTCTGGGTCATGAGCCACTGCCTCGGAGGTGTTACAGCCTAATGGCAGTGGGGATCTCCTGAACCGCCCTGTTCTGCAGCAGTTGTCCCTACAGAACACGATATAGCTCCTCTCACGCATTTAATGAGGAAATGAAAATGTTTTGAAAGAGAGAATGTCTTACCTGGTAAGGACTTTGGTCTCCTGCCTATAGACTCCCTCCAGCTCTGAGAGCTGAGTTGGCTGGCTGTGGGCTGCGCAATAGGAGTCACTATACATGACAAGCTGAACAATGCTCCAACCTGGACACAGGAACACAGTCAATAACACACAATCCCTCAGTCCCATAAATCACATTCTGTACAAGATTAATCTTGTATCTATCTCCTAAATCTGACATATGTTTGACATGGGATTAAAGAAAACAGGTTTGCTTTTAAAGGAGAAACCTTTAGAAAACTACTTCTTTGCTCCACTGGAAATTACAACCTTTTACAGCAGACATTTGTGTGTATAAGAGCATGGCATATACCTCTCCACGCAGTGACCTCAGCTGATCCAACAGGAGTTTAGCCTTTGCTGACTCCCCACAAAGACCTCTGTTTGTTAGACGTTAAGAATGATCAAATATTATGGAGAAGTAGATAAAGGAAATATGTGATAGAATAATAAATATTAACAATCAAGGCTATTGTATTAGTTCAACTATCAAACAGTCCAGAGTGTCCAGACACACACACATTCAAAAACACTTCAAAAATAGGATACAGTTCAAAGCGGGTGCTGGACATCAGAAAGTTGGGCAGGCCAGACAGATTAACCAGCTGAACCAAGTCCAAAACTGGTGCGTAGTAATGACAGACCTGCAAATACGACAGACAGAGATGGATGGGAAGACAAAGACAAAAACCACATGGTTATTTCACAGCATGGCATTTAAAATTAAAGCTGTGTGAGGGATTGAAGAGGGGGACTTAGCAAAAATGAAAACAAGACAGATCAACTGAGAGATAGCAACTTAAATTGACAGGTACAGGCATTTATAAATGCAGAAATTATGTTTTTGACTAATTGCTTTCTTGATAAAATGTCAGAAAAAGTTCCAGCAGCCTAAGGTGAAGTGTTCAGAGGTTGTGTTTATTTTTGTGTAAAATTTTGTCATAATTACTCTGTGGGCCCCAGAGGAATGGCTAAAACGTGTTTTCTGACAGCTTTCCACCACCTAAATAGAGGAAATCTTGTTTTCTGCCAGTAGCCAGTCATGATAAGGTCCTTAACACAGTAGTTCAGTAGCTCAGATTAAAAACAGACCTACATTTCACCGGTCTGTCCTACTTATCTAATGAGCTTGCCATAAGGAAATCAATAATATATAAATCATTTGTCACATGGAAAAACAGGTCATTTGCATATACAGAAATTTACAGGAATACAGAGCAAAGCCTGGAATTTCAATCTCATAATTTATTGAACTGGAACAAGAATGAATTGCCGACCTATTTCTGAGAGGGTCCTATAGATTAAGAGTAGATGAAGATTTTAATGAATACTGGTCCCTTGTCCACCCTGGTGAAAAGTCTGACTAAGCAGCGGCCTGCAGAGATGAGCCAAACAGATCAATAGAACCTTGAATATTTAATTGTCCTCATTACTTACAACTATACGAAATGATCCTTTGTAATAGTTTAAAATTGAATGTGCCTGTGGTTTAAATGTTTTAGCATGTTTAAACATGAATCAGTATGCAATTACTGTGAAAGTGGCTTCATACAAATTGCTGTGGTGTTTTCCTTTCTTGGCAGGAACATTGCCTATTATCCTCACTCATTTGCTTTACATAGATTGTTATAATCTAGTCCTTGGCACTCACAGACTAACACTGATGGCTTCCATATCCATTGAACATCAGTAAAATTCTTTTACATTGTTGAGCATCAAATGATTAAAATCACCTACTAAGACTTTAATTGTTACAAGGGTAAAACGCATAAAGCCATAAAGCAATTGCAATTGCTGCCTACCAAAAGAACAAAAAACTTTTGAGTGCAGACTGATAACTTACTACATGTTGAAATGCTCATATGATGGTTTTTTTTAATGCAGATTTGTGGTAAGAATATATAAATCCCCAAAGAAAGAGTAGCATGACGCTCTTTTCCTCCTTATCAAACAGAGTTAAGGCGTTATTAAAAAGGACACTCCAAGGGAATACATGTCACCATTTGAAGAAGCTGTAGAGCCCTTTAATCTGAGAGAGAACATTCATTAGAGGATAACCTTAGAAGAATAATAAGGGCGGCTGTGACAAGATTCAGAAGAATTTCCATCATATACTCTTGAAAATGTCTAGAATAGATGTACATTTTATCGCCTTTTAAGCAACATTTCCATCATTATCCATTTTCACCATTTCCTTTGTACTCTTTGAGAAATGAAATCGCTGGCCTTTAAATTTATCCCTCTCATTGTGGGCAGAGCTGAGGCTCAAAGAACAGAACTGTACTATGTAAACATTAACTAATAGACTCAATAAAACGATGTACTTTAATTTGAGTATTTAATTAACTACATTAGCTGCAACACAGAAATAGAGTTTTTTTTTTTAATGGATAAACCACTTTCACACTGTCAGACAGGTCTGCCTCTCTCTTCACTGAGATGTCAGTACTTGCTGTTACAGAGGGCAACAAAAAGGTGTAACCGAAGTGCTTTCGGGTCAACAGGAGCTTGCAGGGCATATGACAGGTCTGCCTACAGTGTTTCTGTGCCCTGAAAGGCTTCAAAGTGTGGCGGAAATGGGGCATAAATTGCCATGTTCACCCAGATGTCATGTTTACGTGAAAGCCTATAAGAGCTGGAGCCATTATATACCTGTGACTCTTTCTAGCAGGGTTTGAATGTTAATTGAGCCATTTCACACCAAAGACAAAATCCAGATGTTAGCAGGTGTTTCTTTGTCCAGTGAAATCACATTTAACATCATCACTGAATATCTAATAGTAGTAGTAGTTGTAGTGGTAGTAGCAGCAACAGCAGTAGTAGTAGTAGTGGTGGTAGCAGTAGTACTAATAATAATGATGATAATAAAAGACAACCAAATTACAAGTATGTGATTGAAGCATGCCTATGCTTGCGTGCAGGTTATCTCTAACATGCAGGAGATTTCATAAATCTCACACAAACACTCTCGCCACACTGTGTCTGCCCACTGTGGAGAGTGTGTGTGTGTGTGTAATAATCACTATGGTCCCTCCTGACAATGAGGAGTCTGAGTATAGTTTTGGTTGTAGATGTGTGTAAATGTGTGTGTGTGTGTGTGTGTGTGTGTGTGAGAGTCATTATGGAGCCAGTTATCCCAGCAGTTCGGAGTGTGTGTTTTGTTGTCCTCAGAGTTTTTGGGTTTTTTTATGTGTGCCAAGACAATCATCGCCATCTGCTTCTCTGTACAGGGATCTGATTAGATCACACAACACACACATACACTGTCTCACTGTCTCTCCATGGACACATTAATGAGAAGCACACACAAACATATACACACCTTAACTAAGGAAATCTGCTGTGTTAACTGAATAATGAGCACACACAGCAGCAAACACATACTAACTGTTGGCAGATAAAAACACACAAAGCAGACAATGGTTAAGATAAACACAGGTAACACGTCTGTTGCCTGAGGAGGAAATTATTCTTTTCAGTGTTGTGTGTTGTGTTGTAATGTGAACAACCATATGCCTTCAACCAAGAATCTAAAATGCTAATCTAATTAATGCTAATAAAGCCTGCTTGTGTGTGTGTGTGTGTGTGTGTGTGTGTGTGTGTGTGTATACCCCCTATCTGGCCATAATTTCTTGGGCACAGCTCCTATGTGGTTTTATTGTTATGAATATTAATCTATATAAGAAAACTCAGAAATATAACAACTGTCAAAAGGACCCTTTCTGCACACAAACAAACAGCTTTGACAAAGTACACACCCACCACCATACACACATAGAAACAGAGTGTATCTTCTCCACACACGCTCAGATGTTACGGTAGTCAATAGAGTGAGCTGTGGGTTTCATTACTTCTGCTGTAAAGATGTCATTCATTTCTATTTGGGAAAAATAAAAATTCTGAATACCTTTGACAGCTGGTCACAAACATCAACATGGACTGACTCTATTCACTGACACTGTACATGGTGAGGATAGAGATCAACACCAGTGAGTGACTTGTGTTACCCGTGCACAAACTACTCCGAACCACTTTTCAAAAATGAGGTATAAAAAATCTGACAATAGGAAAAGCTGATAATTCAATAAAATAAATCATAGCTGAGGATTGTTCTATAAAGTCAATGACAATGACAATAAACAAAAGATGTACAAGTATAAGTGCAATCCCATGGAAATAAAGTATGACTACAGATTCCAGATCTCCTTCCTTTGAAACCCTGGGCAGTGGCCTTGGTTGATGATCTGTTAAATCTATATCCTTATCCGTTTTCTGGCTACAAGGCCAACAGAGGTACCGGGGGTCGACTCTCGTTTGGCAGATGAAATAGATTTGATTTATCCAGCTGATGGTCCTTCTGTCACGGGTTCCTCAACGCAATTAAAGGGCAACAAGGAAGTGACCCTTTTGAACTCATCTCCGTCTAGCCAGCAGAAATCATTAGAGGATGAAGTATCTGCAGCTCATTCAGCTCTTTAGCTAGGAGGTAAGATGTGGGTTGAACTAAGGGTTAAAAGGGACACTTCTACCCTAAATGAAAATTCAGTCATTATCTACTTGTCCTGTCAATCAAACCTCCCCTATAGATGGTAGGAATATGACTACACAGTAGGGCTGGGCAATTAACTGACAGACTGTCAGAAACATAATTAAGGACCTCTCACAGACTTCACCTTGCTTATATCAGTTGATGCTTTCTTTAAAGTATGTGTTCATAAACAGCATCTTTAAAAAATATTACTATGTGTTCATTCACATACCCTGTCCACATAGCATTAGTCTACTCTACAATCGCTGTAAGTGAAACTGGTGATATGAATTTCACAAAGACTGAGCCTCAGGCTACGGCCACACTAACACATTTTCATTTTAATATGCAGCCTCACTGTTGCTGTTTTCTCCTGCTGCCCACATTAGTCATTGCTGGGCCTGTTTTAAAATCAAAGCTCAAGGGTTATATTGTAGCCTGGATGAGAGGAGCAGAGATTTTTTGTAAGGGATGACACCGAAACCCGCCTAACCTCCTGATGGTGTCTTATCAGTCACAACCACAGGGCAGTGGTGAACGCAACCAAAGGTAACATCACCACTTTCTTTAATCTCTGGGAACAGTCATGTTGCAACATATGAAGGGGGCATGACTAAAAAAAAGGGAGAGACAGTTAAACGCCAAAGATTTGATTCATTGATTTGAGGTCAAATTGCCAAGACCTACTAAATACATTATTTCAGCATAGTTTTCTCTCAAGCTGCAGAAATTAACTTATTCAAACACATTACATTTCTCTGAAGAAGATTTCTTCCCTGACAATGTTTGGATCATGTGCAGGCCCTGCAGCGCTCTGGCAGCAGACTGTGCTTGCTACTGTCCTTGTCAGAGAGGAAGAAACAAGAAATAATGAGGCAAACAATTGGACCTTTGAAACAACCATGCAATTGTGTGGCAATAAAAATGACATGAAATGTGCCGCCTGAGGCGTTAGGAGAAGTTAAATGAGATGCAGCTATGACAAAGCCTGGTTCCAGACCTCTAAATCGCTGCTCACATCAATGATTAGCTCAGTGATTCATATAAGTCTGTTGTTGTTCCTGCTGACAGCTTTTATCCCCAGCTGGGGAAACATTCGACCAATTGCAGCATTGTAGGCGGGACAGAGAATGGGGACATCGTCTTTCTACATACTCTTTACACTGGCTACGCAGAGGAATTATATGGATCTTTCAGTACCTGTGAAACCAATGATTCAAGGGCTGATAACAGCACAAATGCAAAATATAACACCATTCATACATCTTAGCACTCACATCAGCTGCTACCCCATTCACACCCATAATAAATTCATCAGTACTAGTATCAGAGTTAAAAGTCCTACCAGTGCTTCCCTATTATTTAGTTAGGACCTTGAAAAGTGACAAAATTTAGCAACAGCAACAACTGTTTGAGAATACCACAACCTGTGACGAGTGTTCTTACAATCCATTCATAACTTTGTCAAATTTGAAGAATTTCCCTCACAGTGTCGCTATGTCATGGGACTGATGGACGAACAACCCTGAAACATCATGTCTACAGCCCTGGCTGCTGCTGGCATGGACACATACAAATAATATTTTGACTTCACAAAAATACTCTTGTGTCTCACAAAATTGTTAAACACATTCTGTCATGAAAGAAAATTTACAAATCCAATTTCTCTTAACTATTTAAAATTATGTGCTGTTCACAAACCCAAGTTTACATCATAATGACTTCTTCATAAAGACTAACTTCTTTTTTGTTGGAAGTTTGCTGCATTTCTTTGAATGTTACACCAACTGTTGATCCGAGGATCAGTGTGAAACTGGTTATAGGATGTGCATCATGGCAGCCATGTGCTTATGTGTGTACACCACAGAAACAAAAGTGGCACTGACTCTGAAATACTTTGAACAGATGAATATACCAAAGGGCATCTTACAGTCATCTTCTCTAAACAACAGCTACAGTATCTTCCATGGAAACATTTAAAGATGTGAGAAGCAGTGAGGAGCTCAGCCACGACTCACCTCGGACTGTAGTTTGTGGTCTGTAGTGACGTAGGGGTGTTGCAGGAGACTGGATCCTGATGTGTGATGCACTGGAGAGCGCAGAGAGAAGCCATCGAAACGGAGCTCGGACACATACTGCAACAAAAACACACACACAGGACAAGAGACGGTCACACAATAGTAAAGTGACCTTATTATCACAGACAATCTCCTCTAGTCATTATTATAACAGTTAGAAATCAGTGTCTGTACTGCATATCACAGACTTACACAGTTCAGCCCCGTAAGAACACAACAATATATCATGCAGCTCTTTCTTTGGTGTTTATTCTCACATTAACTGAAAAAAATGTTGTGGTTTGCTTCTATACATGGCTTGCAATTAGTGGTAAGTGTGCACATACACACGTTCACATATTAGATGATATGCTTTGTGTTAGAGGGCTGGTGGTTGCTCTCAGACAGGCTTTTATACCTGTGGGAATGCTCCTTTGTTCTACTGCTCTCCAACTGTGAAGCCTTTATTGACTGACTGATTGACTGCCTGACTGACTGACTGACTGGCTGCTGGCGCCCCTCACTTCTAACAGCAGCAACTTAAGAAAGGTCACTACAGTGAAGGAGAGGCTGCATGCTTGCATCAGCATAGACAGAATTAGGCAGACAGAGGAGACATGACTGTAGAAAACTTTTTCCAAAAGGATGAAAGGTCATATCACTGTGTGACCAGAGCTAGACATTTAAGGATGATACCAATACCTAATAAAGATATATTTGTCTATATTATTACCTAATTTGGAATATGGCTGATAATGGGGTGGCAACAACAGCACTGCAGGTTCAGCTGAATGTAGATCAAAGTGAAAATTGTGGCCATGTGTGGCCTTTGTGACAGAAGTGCATGTTTTATCAGCTTGTGTTCTTCACTTGCACAAGAAATATCAAAAGATCTCCATCAAAGAAACAACCCTCCACATATCTTGACTTGAATGGAAATATATCAATGTGGAGAGGTGACAATTTCATATTTTCAGTTTCAGCAGCTCTTGTGCTTTAATCTCAGTGGAGAGACATAAAAGAACACATGCTGCTCAAAGACATGACCATGACCAAAACCCACAATTTTCCAAAAGTAATGGGAACTAAACCGACAGCAACAATATCTACTCATTTGTAATTTTTGCAAAATAAATACTTAACACCAAGGTGAACCTGTATATTTTTAGATACAGGCTGATCAATTTTTAAAATGATCTTAAAATGCCAACTAAAAATCTCCAGATTAAAGAAAACCAACAGTACGAGACATAAAAAGAAACTCTACAGCAAAACAGATTGCTGATTCTCTCTAGAGGACCTTGGAAGAATAGTACAAATTTGGCCAATTCTGTCCAGAGACAGAAAACTGCTGCACCTGCCAGAGCTTTCCTGTAATGAGAAAGAAGTACAAGTGGGTGTGAAGTAATCTCCAGAGTGGCAACAAAAAAGAAATGCTGTCAACGCAGCTCGGCCCGTTCACTTCGACACCCAAAAGCAGCTAATAGTACGAAAGCAGGAAATAAAAAGGACAAACCATGGCCAAAAATATGTGGACATCCAACAGTTGCCACAGCCTGTTTCTCTTGACTGAAGGTGAAGGCCTGAGAGAGACAAGTGCCCAACACAGAATATACACAACACTCAGAGGACAGGAGGTGTCTTCTAGCTATAGTTTCTATCATCTATATGGCCTTTTACACTTTAAACTTATACTGTGAAGAACAGCACTGTACCTGCATGTCAATAAGACCAGCACTGTCCTTTAAACACAGACAGAAAGTGTCCAGAGGCGATCTCCAACATTTGTCCTTTGCCCAAGTCTGGACCAATCATTAATTGCTGCTGACTCCTTGGGGAGCGAGGTCGAGTGAGAGCGGAGCCAGGCAGGACGGGGTAGCCTCTGCCAGGGCAATACCAGCAAGTCGGAGCAATTTCCCATGACCTCTCAGTGACATCCAGTGATTCCTCTAGATTCAGTCAGCGGTGGAGAAAGACTTATCCCCCACTGACTCAAAAAGTCACTCAATTCAAAAAGGAAATACATGAAAATTTACCCCATGGCATTGTGTGCAGTGCATGAGCAATTTCACATGAAAAAGATAGAGGAACACACACGGTGGCGTGAATTAGGTCTCTGAATTGCAATTAACCCCAGTATAACTGTTTTCTCATTCATCCCAGCTAGCTGTGTACCCGTCCATAGAGCAACACTGTTCAAAATAAAAAGCCCTCAGCAAACAAGCTGGTGGGTTTAAAAGGACAGAGCTTTTTCTCATGCCTTCTACAGTTCTTGTCCAGAACACAAAAACTCACAGAGACAGATGATGAGACAAAAGAAGTCTTTTCTCTCAACAGCCAGGACCTCACTGACTCACTTCTTAGCTGCTTTTAAAATTGCTTTCCAAATGATCAATCACTCCTACACTACTTCAAAACCTTTGTTTCGTATGTATATAAATTCATGCAAGAATATTATAAAGAATTACACATAGCTCTTAAACAGCTGTCACCCACATACTCATTTCCTTTAAATCTCCTTGTTACTGAGAGTTTCTTTAGAGCACCGCGTCATGAACACATTGTAAACATACAGACACGAAACTGTCATGAAAATCCTTTGTCTCACTCTCTGTAATAAGCCAAACTCTTTGGTTTCCAAACAGTCCTGGATCACCAAAAACAACCTTTCTGCGTTTTGTAACCATTTCATTACAAAAGCTAATACAGCTGGGCTTTTTCATTGTTTATACTGTAGAGGTTCAAGTGAGTTTCCTTGTTTTCTCCGCCTCCTTCTCAAGTTTATACACCGACAAGAAAAATGTAAAATAAATTATGCAAAAAGAACTGTATCCCCAATGATTCATAGGCAAGGCAAGGCAAATTTATTAGTATAGCACATTATCATACACAGAGGTCATTCAATGTGCTTAACAAAAATAATGGAAGCATAAAAACAGAAGTAAAAACCATAATAAGAAAACAATATAAGAGACTATTATCAAATAGATAATACCTCATTAAAGTGTAAGATTAAAAGATTAGATGCGGGCAGAGGAGAATAAATCAGTGTTTAACTTTTAATGCCAGTTTGTGGTTCAGGAATATATGATCTGAATTTGGAGCTGGTTCCAGCAGGTGGCTGAAAGCTATGTCACCATGTTCAATTTTAACTTTGGACACTTAACTGACCAGGCCTTGCAAATGTTACACACCTATTATTGGACTCATATACTGAACATGAAACATTTCGTGAATGTATTTAGGAAGTAAACTTTTAATTCAGCTCCGACTGGAAGCCAGTTCAAAGTACTAACATGCTCTCATTACTTAGTTGTAGTAAAAACTCGAGGAGCAAAAATCTGACTAAGTTGTACCTGTCTGCTGGTGTTATTTGCTAGAGTGTTGCAATAATTGCCTCTGGAAGATATAAAGACAAGGTTGAGTTTGTCTAAATCTTGATTAGAAACAAGGTCTATTGCCTAAGCTATGTTTTGGGGATGCCAAAATGCAGATTGTGTTAAAGTTTTAATGTGGTGACTAAAACTAAGATCCTCATCCACAATTGAATCTTAATTTTCAACATGAGTTTAGGTCTTCAGTGCTCTAGACTCCAAGTCGGCACTAGTTGCAAACTTTTATCAAAACATATGAGACACAGAGAGTCAATGGGACTGAAATCATTGGGTGAAAAAGCTAAATGAACCTGTATATTGCCTGCACAGCACAGTTATGATAATACACCCTGTGCTTTTGGAAGATATGTCTGATAAGGAGAATGCAGAAATTGAACTGAAGGGGCCTGTGAATGGATGAATGGATCCTTGCAGCACTCCATATGACATAGTGATTTTTCACTGATTACTGAGTAATGATAGGGTCAAAAAAATCACTTCCCTCCAAGTATGTCCTGCACCATGTGAGGACTGATTCAGAGAGTCCAAACCCAGTTCTCTATTTGTTGAGCAGTATTT
The DNA here is from genome assembly GCA_021432705.1 of Caranx ignobilis. Taxonomy (NCBI): domain Eukaryota; kingdom Metazoa; phylum Chordata; class Actinopteri; order Carangiformes; family Carangidae; genus Caranx; species Caranx ignobilis. The sequence goes on along the minus strand of MU270012.1, from coordinate 1,757,323 downwards.
TATGATCAACAGCATCAAAAGCTGCATTAAGACCTAGCAAGACGGGGACAGTTATTTTACCCGACTGTGCAATTAGTACCTTTCAGAGGGCACTTTCAGTGCTGTGATGTTTATGAGAACCTGGTTAGAACTTGTCATAGAAGCCATTTGTGTTCAAGTAGTTACAGATTTGGTCAACAACCTGGGTTCTCAATTGCTCTGTTCTAAATGGGAGGTAGGGCTGAAAGTACTACATTCAGAGGGGACCACATTTCTCTTTTTCAGGAGATGTTTGAGAAATGCAGCTTTCAGTGATGTGGGCAAAGTGCCTGAAATAACTGAACCATTCAACCATTCACAATTTGCGAAAGTACACAATCTAAACATCTAAGAAGATTTAAAAAGGCAGCACTATTTCTTCAAGAGTTTTACCATCAATGGCGTCTTTGTTGGTATAGGCTATGTTATGCTAACTGGGTGGAGTTAAAACTTTATCTAACGATTTTTATTTTCTGATGGAAAAAAGAAGCAAACTCACTGCACCTTTTAGCCAGAATAAACTCTAGAGCTAACTGAGGTGGGGGACATACAGCACAACTGTTAATATTCCCATTAATGATGTCAGGGAGGTAAGACTGTCTAGATCTGCATAACAAAGAGTTATAGGTACAGGGCAAGTCATGCTCTCTCCATTTGCCACAGACTCTTACCTTTTTCTCTCTGATAACCAGGCCACCCCTCCATAGTTCCCTGTGGTCGACACAGCTATCTAGGTTGGCAGGGTCCACCAGACCTGCACTCAGGTAAGATGCTACTTTCTGCCACCTACATATGGAAAAAAAGATCAGTGAATCATCAGCACAGAGAAACCTAAGTTGCTTATCCCTGTAAATGAGGAATAAAAATCTAGATTAAAGTCAATTCTCCTATTTAGGGAAATAATGTTTCAAATGTTGTTGAGAATCCAATGCAGCTATTCTGCTAGTACTTAAATGAATGCCTCTGTGGAAATGTTCCTCTGTTACATCCATTACTGTACGTCAACATATATTGTAGTATATCTTTACTCATCTAACTCCCTCTAGTGGTGAACTGGCAGCATCTCACAAATAATCATATCCGCAACTTCACACAATATCGCACCCTTTCATGCAAATTTCTTGTCCCTCATTAATGTGTGCCATGAGCACAATTAGCTGTTACCTAATTATCTCTGTGTATATGTGCACATGTCCATTTAAATTCTGAATGTACCGCATGTGTATTTTCTGTCTCCTTACCCAGGCTTGTGCTGTGTGACTACATTTATCTTAGCACCATGCCAGCAGGACATGTGTTTGAGGGCTCCCAGCAGAGGCAGAAGGTCTTTAATAAGAGGGGATTGCTCAGCAGAGCCCAGCATCAGCACATCCACAAGGGCTTTACCTGAGGGGGAAAAATAGCACAAGCCAAAGAGGAATTCGTTAGATACTTCTTTTTGTCTTTTTTTTTCCTTCTTACACATGTGTCACTACAGGGTTTCATGAGGGGACAGTGACCCAAGCTAGTCACTCTACTGACACCATCTTCTCAGTTTGCACCTCTAAACATCAAGACTTGTGGAAGAAAAAAGCCAGATGCCAGCAGTGACTCCAGCTCCTCAGGGCAACTAACAGCAGAGGGTGACTGCTCCTGAACTACTGTGGAGGTGGTGCATGCTAAGCAGTGTGCTTTAAAGAGTGAATTATCAGTTTGGCAGGCAGACCTGCTTAGAAAAAGTCAGGGTAGAAGTATCCCATCTTTCCCAGAGGTGAGTGCATATATAAAAAGTACAATAGGGCAGTTTTTCCACATGGCTGAAGCAGGTATTTAAAAATTTAACAACTTAAAACTGGACTGTATTCTTGTCTCAGAGCTTATGAGTTTGGCTTCAGTGAAGACATATTAATTTCTGACTATTGGCATTTTTCAGCTGAGACTAAATGATATAACTCTAAACATTGTTTTATTGAGTGAACTAACTTCCTGCTCTGCTGCCCCATCGGGAAACTATATGATTGTAATTTTTCTTGTTCAGGTAAAATAGCTTTGGCCAGCCATGGTGTAGGATAACTAATCAAACCAAAAGTATCTCAAAAGTTATGTGTGGAAACATTTTGGATTCAAAACAATCGATGGATAAATTGTGCATTTAAATAAGCTAGAATATTTAATGTTATGTCTTGTATATGTAATCATATTTTTTAAGAAAGTGACAGTTGTGCACAGCACACAGTTAACATCAATACAAATAACAGACAGGAAATACATAAAATAATTAAGTCCAGGCACTATGAACTGGTTCACTGTACCTGGAGGTGGTAGCTTGTCTGAGAGTTGATGCAGTCCTTCTGCAGCCTCTTCTAACAACCTGTTCAACAAAGTCATTCAGGCTAGATGAGAAAGACTTGGGGGCACATTGGTCAAAATGTAACACCAGGATTGTGTTGAACAAATTCAGATAACATCATTTTTATGACTGCTCATCATTGTTGTATTTGGTGCAATCCTTAAACACAAAGCAATATATTTGTATAATGGACAGAATCATCATCTATCTATCACTCACTCGGTCAGCGTTGGCTGGTCAGCCTTTTGATCCAACGCCTCCTGGTTACTCAGAGAACTGAGACATGACTCCACAGCAGTGGGCTTCTCCTCTTCACTGTCAGGTTTCTGCTGGCTTGTGCCCAACTCCTCCCAGTCCAAGCTGCAAAACTACAAAACAACAGCAATACAGGAATAATAAATATTTCAACTCTTGATCCACTGACAATATTTCAGTTTTCTTTTTGGTTTTATTTATGTGCACATTTATTCACATCTACACACTGTTTAGCTGACCTGCATTTAAGTTGGAAACCACTACAGTCACTTAACACACAGGACGAGCATCTACTGGACTTAACACAAAGATGTGATGTGGTACCACGCAATTGATTCATGATTCAAATATAAGCTTATTTTGTTTTACGTATTGTGCGTTTTGTAATGATGCTGCTGCTGTATAATGGCTGTAGCAGCTTCTATAAAAATCATTATACATCATCAGTTGGCTTGTTGACTTTAAAACCAAGATAACAGGATACATGAGTTTAATATCAGAATTACTGAGCACACTATCCACCACAACAAAAGCAGTAGTTCATAGAGTCTCATGGACAGTAAACCTGACACTGTGTAGGAAAGATCAGCAGCATTGCACATTTTCACTTTGTTTTGCATTTCTAGAAAGCACATTTCTTTGAATTGCCATAAAAGAGTGCTTCAGTTACAGAGGCAATCTGAAAATAAACATATAGTATATGCACTCATGCCCAATCCCCAATATAAACAACTGTTTGAACATATATTCTTGGATGGATTGCTGCTTAAATGTCTTACTTGAGTTACTCCATGGCAAGCCTGAACGGCAAAGTACCACCTCTGGGCTGATGGGCTGCCATTTAGAGAACAAGCTTTAAAAAAAAAAAACATAAAGAAGAAAACTGTTAGATAAGATTTGAGGTGCTTAAATCCAGACAGCACAAAAGAAACACATAGTTATTGTACCTGGAAACACAGAGATCCCTCTCACAGACTCCTGGGTTGAAATGTCCACCAGCCTGTTATGCGTGTGCTTCACTGGATCCAGACCTGTGAACAATGAATGACAACAGGGATTTCAGGCTTCATAACAGTCAGATTAAGTCAAGCATTAAATCATCTAGATACTGCAATCTCACAATAAAAAACAATGATAATAAGCATTATCCAAAGTCGTCTTCAATTAGCTTTAAGGCTTATTTACACTATTAAAAAGTTTTGACTGGCTGACTACAATGTTTACAAGCCAAATATACGACGCTTAACATTGTCCTGAAACAAACGTAGGCTATATGAACAAAAGTTAGCAGTGTGGCTTGGTTTTTAAACACTGCATCAGTAAAACCAGCACGTTATTTACTGGTTAGTTCAGCAGTTAACTTATCCACACAGAGTCTGAGCCACTGGCTAAGTTCTTACGGAGCTAACATGAAAACTGTCATGTACTTAACTTCTTTCATACTCACATGTATCGTCCTCTGGCGCGTCGTCAGCAGTCTGACAAAAGGAAATAACCAACACGAATCGGTCCATTCCGTCTGATCATAAGTAACGTGACTGTTGGAGTTTGTTTCGATATTTGATGATTTCTGAACAACAATGTTTCCCGCACTGTCAAATTTCCCACCACTTCTTCTTCCTCTTCAGAACATATGAGCGGCTGACGTTAGGATACAAAGCGCTACCACCGCCTACTGGACCGAGACTGAAACTGCAGACAAACTCGCCAAAAAAATGATCCTTCAAACTTAAAAAATCTTAGCATTTTTCCCTTGTATGAAAAATATTACGATGTATCAGCAGATCACAGAATAGAGTATATGCTGTCTTAATAATACTTATAGCAGTGTGTTTGTGTTAAAACCGCTCATACATAAACTGATATTATCCATGCCTGGATTGTGTTCTCCGTTCTTCTTTGCTGGTTTCCAAATAATAAAATGCTAAATACAGCTATGTTGAGATCATAAACTTTTGGAGAAGCAAACCCACAGGTTATGATCAGCTATGTCTTTTCAGGTAGACTATTGCTGATAATTTTGAAGTACATTGCACTTAATCTGTCTTGTTATATTATACTGCTTTGTCCCATGTTAAATGTTCATAAACATTTGGAGCAACAACTTAACTCAACTTCTACTGCACAAACCACTCCAGAACATCACATAGTGCAAGACTGAGATTTTATTCAAATATACTTTGGAAGTACAAAATATATCACATAGTCACAAAAGAAAGTATTGCACTCATTGTTCTGATTTTTATCAAGTGACTGAAGAATAAAACTGATGCAGAAAATTCGTAATGATGATTAGGAAACATTCAGAAAATCCTGATTTTATTGCTCATTGGAACATTTTATGTTGTAATTGGTCTAATATGACTGATATACTCAGCACTGATAAATCAACAACCTTATGTTAAATTACAAGTATCACTAGTTGATTTCTACAGTGTGTTCCTGAACGTAGACAATATAGTGGTGAGTGTTTTCTCCCTGAGTAAGGACAGTCAGAGCCTCCAGGCCGTGTGCATCCTCTACCACCATCACCTGGTCACCAGTTAGACCCCCTTCTGTGTTTACCACCATCAGCTGGTTGCTGCAATTACCGACTTCCTGTTCGTCAGCCACCTGCAACTTCGGCAACAACTCCACATCAACATTTTGTTGTAAACATTCATTGTTTCATTAGTGAGCAATAGCATGATCTTTACCTGTTGTACTACAGTAACAGTGCCTGGAGCCATGGCAACCATGGAGGCGACAGCATCTTGAGTTTCTGAACTGAACTCAGTGATCTGCTGGATATTGACTGGAGACAGGAATCAATATGTTACATAGGAAACACAATACAGAATATTAATAACAAGCATAAATAGGAATGGCAATGAACAGCCCTTCCCTGACTGTCAGTGTCTGGCACTTATCTGCGTCACTTATCTACCACACTGTTGCTGTTCTCACCATTGTCATGGGCTGCTACAGGTGCATCTGTCAGCTGCTCTTCATCCTCCACAGAAACATACTGGGCCTCTACTGTTTCACCCACCTGAATATTTATACATATGGCAGATATTGTATGACCCTCAAAAAATGATTGGCACAAATGCAGTATATGTATGATAACATGGTCAAGTTAAGTCGACTTCTGCGCCATTCTTTATTCTTATATTTTGGCAGCTGTTTTAAAATAAAGTATGTGTGTGTGTGTGTGTGTGTGTGTGTACTGTTTACCTCCCAGGATGCTTTCACCACTTTCAGGCTGTGTTTGCTCTTCAAGTGGCGGTTCAGCTCCCACTTAGTGCCATAAACAAATTCACATTCAGGACACTTCATTCCACCTAAACACCAGAAAACAAAAAGGCTGAACACACTTTCTGCTTTGTTAATACTTTTCACCTCTTGTGAAATAAACTGGTAAAAATTGCACCTTGCTGTTTCAGAGCATCAACGTTGGGAAGTCCAGGTCCAGCATTCTCATATTTCTGATTTGGGTGTTTTGAGTTGTAGTGCCGCTTCAACGGACCAGCAATGTTACAGGAATAGTGGCAGTGGGCACAGCGAAATGGCTACAGGGACAGACACACATCCAGGTAAATGCAAACCAAATATAAGTAGAACACCACAAGTTGATCTAAAAAATTCACTGACTTTTATGAGCAACTGATCTACTGCAATACAACAACATGTGGCTGAATAGTCTTTAGTTTCCAGAACAAAGAATACTGCAAGTGAGGCTCAATCATTCATAGATAAATGTAAAGATAAAATATTATCGTTGGATTAAATATCTTTAAAAAAATTAGGTTTTTAGGCAATTTCTCACCCTCTACATGAGATATAGATTTGTATGATGTTATTTTTACAATTTGATGTGATAAAGTGTCGGTGTGTGCCTGCCAGTGTGTGAACTCATACCTTGAATTCAGCATGTTGCTCCATGTGTCTGAGTAAGGACGGTTTAGAGACCGACATGAAGTCACACTCTGAACACTGAAACCGTTTCCCTGAACAAACAGAATTATTCTTTTACTTTCTACTTTCTCAGGTTTCTGCTGCTCAAGCAGAATAGTCACAACACACACCGCACAATCCATTATAAAACCTAGTGACAACAGTGACATTTCAAAATAAACAATCATTGCCAGGGACAGAGCAGAGTGTGTGTACCTTCATTGGTGTGGCTCAGCCTATGGCTTTTCAGCGTGACTTTAGATTTGAACTTTTTACCACACAGATCACAGAGGTGACGTTTCTCTGTGTTGTGTCTATTCATGTGGGTCTTCAGGTTACTCTTACTGCGGCCAGCGTAGTCACACACTGTGCAGACGTATGGCTTCAGACCTGCACACAGGGACACAGGTTTAGAGACGGATCAGCAGCAGCTCAGCACCAACCACAGAACGAGAATACAGGAAAACAGGAACAGGGGTGTGAAAGTGGCAATGACATTGGCAGACTGAAGTAAAAAGACAATGAGCATATGGACTGCAGTAAATTGGCTGTGTTCACTAACCACCTTAATGAACACCTGCTCTGGATGTATGTCTGGCACAGCTTCATGACAGATGCAATTTCAAGGTAAACAGCTCATTGAGTTAAGCAAGTATTAAAGCAGGGACTAAGGACAGACTAACATTTTGCTAATGTAGCCATGATTTTTGTATTTTTGTTTTTAGCAAACCAATGTGTTTTGTAGAAACTAATACACACTGCAATGCCAAACAGCAGGTCTTGTAACCTCTGTTTGACTTCAGTTATTTTTTAAGAAATGCTAGTGGCACACACGAGGATCATTTTGTTTGATTGTGTTCCCATCATTTCACAAATTGAACCACGGGTGAAACATCTGCAGTGTGTTTTCAGTCTAGTCCTTCTCCCTGGAGGGCAGCCAGGAGGAAGAGAAGTAAGTGGAAGCTCAGCTCAAACAGTGAAACACTGCAGATGGACCATTACAGGCCAGATGTGTTGGTCCAGACTGTGGGTGCATGCTTGTCTGTGTTAAAGGTTGAGGGATATCACACCTTGGTGAGCCCAGATGTGCTGCTGAAAGTCACTGCTGTTTTTTAGGAAGTAGGAGTCACAGTAAGGGCACTTCTCTGCACGCTGCACCATCAGTCCTTTTCCCTGCACAGGCAACGTATCTGCACATCACACACACAGAGTTTTTGTGAGCTTCAAAAGCATCTGATTGTGAACAAATGAACATATTATTTCCACACCTATAAACAATATGAAACAGGGGATATTCCAAGTTGTAGTAAACAGGCAATAAATTCTAAGTTGATCATTACAATGGGTTGCCTAATACTGTAACAAGGAGATGACAAACTGAAATGTTGGCAGTGATCTTCAGACAACAAAGTAAGTAAAAATAGCTGGGCTATCAGTGCCTGACTCTGTGAAAGGCTCCACCCTGGAGTCTGGTTTTGGTGGGGTGGACACATGTGAATACTCACACCGATTTTAAGCACAGGCATTGGTAGGTCACTATGTGTTTGTCTGTCCATGTGTGTAGATATACTTGTGTGTTCTTTACCAGGATGAGAAGTTTTGATGTGGTGTTTAAGTTTGTGCTCTGGATAGCTGTGCTGACAGACAGGACAGGTGGCACTCTTCCCCTGTAATGCAACAGCAAGACAAAGACATCCAGAGTTCATCACAGAATACATTTTACATTTTAGGTGATGTTTAAATCTATAAAATGACACATAATCAGATCCCACAGTGGTTCTCCATGTAGTGTAGCCATAGTAACAGAAGTGCAGTTCATAAGTGGGTTCATAAATTTCAAACATGCCACTTCTTGACTGTCTCAGCACATGTACACTACATGTACTAGCAGTTATACCATCAGTGTATTAAAAAAGAATTCCTGATACTTCTATGCTGGTTACCTGTTCCTGGTGCGTCCTCAGGTGGGCTTGCAATTTGTATTTGTCAGGTGTGGTATATTTACAGCCGGGATTAGAACAAGGAAGCAGCAGACCGCTGTGCTTCTGGATCTGGTGCCGCTTTAAAGAGCTCTTGGTGATGGATGAGTAGCTGCACTTGGTACAGTAATGAGAGTGCTCCTTGGTGTGTGTGCGTACATGGACATTAAAGTGGACTTTGTACCAGAACAGTTTACCTGTGCAGCAGGAATAAAACATGATTAGAAGCAGCAGAAACTGTTCAGTACTCACACCTGATGGACAACAGGTTAAGCAATAAACAATAACATGGAGTATAAAGTAAAGTTAATGATGAATAAATAAAATGAGATGAAAGTACAAAACCAGGCTACTCAGGAGACTTTCATCATCTTACCACAGTATTGGCATTCCAGCTCTCCATAAATTTTCCTGAGCCGTTGGTAAGTCTCCACGTTGAGCCGAGTCTTCTGAAGAGATGAAAACACCTGCTGAAAGGCACTCTGATGAAAAACCTCTGACTCCTGCCAGCAGGAAACAAAGAAGGAGTCAGAATAAAGCCAGCCTCAGGGAAGAATGAGCTGATGTTTGAAAGGAGGCATCTTCTGAGAAAAGTTAGTTAATTTAGTCACATAAATGAACGTAAAGTCTCATCAAATAATTTAAATACAGCATTACTGATGCAACAGAATCGAGAAATAAATAGTTGTGGTTAGACATATCAAAAACATTTTCATTTGTAAGAAGAATTATCAATAACAGATCAAAACCATCAATTTTTCAAACTGCAGAGATAAGAAATCATTTAAAGAAGTAAATTGGAAATACTAGACACTAGACCAGTAGTAGTGGTGGTTTTTATATACTTTACAGAGGTTTGTTACCTGTATGTGTTATCAGTAATGAAGATGTATCTGTCTACTGTTCTGTTATATTTTTATGCAATTACAGTTTTATATTTAATTAAAAATCCCAAAGTTTCTCTTATTTTGGCCTACCTTCTCAGAAAGTGGAGTTTGTCCCTCTTCCCCTGAAAGTGCTGATGATGAGGGCGTGTTTACACCCAAATCAGGTAAGTTTGCGTTTCCTGATGATGACGTCTGATGTGTGTTTTTGGCTGAAGGGCTGTGAATGCTCTCAGACAATGAAAAAGTCTGTGTGTTTTGTTCATCTCTGCCCATAGGTTCAGCTACAGGGGTGCACGAGTTCGCTTTGTTGGCCTCTGCTTCGTCATGCCTGTCAGGGGATGTTGTGGTTTCTATGGAAACTGCTTCTTGAGAACCTTGGTCTGCATCTCCATTTTTGACTTCTTTTCCCCTCTCTCTGTCCATCACCTGTACATCTTGTGCACTGCCACCCTGAGCTTCATCTTCTTTCCTCTCTTGCTCCCCTTGTTCTGTCACTGGTACCTCGAGCTGCTCCACTTCCCCAGCTGGCCACTCCTCTCCTCCAACACCATTTCTTCCCTCGTCCTCTGTCATCCTCTCATCTTCACCCTCCTGCTCTATCCTGTGCTCTTCCTTCTTCCCTGTCTCTGTGTCCTCCCTCTCCTCCTCCCCCCACATGCCTCCTCCAGGCTGTATAAGGTAGTAGCTGTTATTGATGCAGTCGGTGAAGGCCTGCTCCTGGTCCAGCTCAGAGTGAGTCTCTTTCAGATGACTCTTCAGTATTTGAGAGCTGACAAACTTCCCATCACACACACAGCACATGTATAGGAAAAGGTGTTTCCTGACATGCGCAGCGAGGGCGTCCATCTTGGTTGCGGCATGGTCACAGAGCTGGCAGGCAAAAGGACGCTGAGGCCCGTGGACCAAGAGGTGGCGCTCCCGTTCGAGCTGGTTCTTGAAGCGTCGGTTACAGGTGGGACAGTGGTACAGGAGCTGTCTGAGACCCTGACGAGTCTTTAACCTAGAAAAGATAGACAAATTGAAAGCCTTTCAGTTGGTTGAACAGCCACAAGTGAATTCAGTTTTGAGACAATGCATATATGCAATATCACACCTGAGTTGCTGATAGCTCTGGTGCACTGCAGGGTCTTTCAGGTTATGCCGTTTCTCCATGTGTTTCAGCAAGTTCTTTACATCCGAGTACTTCTTCTCACAGAAGCTGCAGTGCTGTTTCACCTTCAAATGGACCCGCTCTATGTGGACCTGAATTATCAGAAACACAGAATTACACCAGCAACCAGAAAAGCAGTGCAGTTTTGTGCTCAACATTAGAAACCCAAGCAATCTGAAAGTAAAAAAGAAAGAAAAGTGTAAAACAATAAGAACACAACCACCACAGAAAACTACATGCATGAAAATACATCCACTGATGAACTAAAATGTGTTTTAAGAGCCAGTGGTTTGCTACTGTATACTGCAGTATGAAGATAAGTAATGACATATAGCAACCTAATAGAAGTTAGGTATCAAGTTGGCAAATCACCTTGAGGTGTCCGGGGCTGAGGCAGTTGAAAGGACATTGATGACAGCTGAACTTCTCCCCTGTGTGCTTCCTCAGGTGAACATTCAGGTTGGCTTTGAAAAGTAAGTAAGGAAATAAAGAGTTACCCTAAGCAATGTTCTATAGATTTATGAATGAATAATTTTCACAATAATTTTTGTTTGCATGTGTGCATGGATGTACCTTTGATGGCTGATGCATAGTCACAGTGTGAACACTGGAACGGTTTCTCCTGGGTGTGTGTCCTGAGGTGGGCGATCAGTGAATGTCTGAACTTAAAGATCTTATTACAGAACTCGCAGGCGAAGATCTTCAGCTGGCTCTGAGGTAAACTGGGAAACAGAGAGTAAAAATAATACATTAACCAGCTGACCAATATTACTGTTGCTCCATCTTCAACCAGCCCACACAGATAACATGTCAATAAAAAAAACAAAATGTCTTTTAATTCCTTATGAATAGGAAAACATTTTTTCCCATTTAGACTGATCAAATAGACCCTGACCTATCAGACCTATTCACATTAGTATTTAATTTGTAGTTTACACAGATTCATTCAGCTATACTTGACCTCTGAATTACTAAAGTATAAATTTGTTGTTCATACATTCAACAAAATGTATTCATACAGTACTTGGTAGCATCTTGCTTGATAGAATATTCCTGGAAGCCTCTGCTGGCTGTTGCTGCTGTTGTTGTGGAGGCTGGATCAGAACTAGGAGTGGAAAACAAAAGGATAAGACTGCTCCGGCAGATAACATTGAGGAGTAAACTAATATAAGTTTGTTTAGTCAGTATCATAGACAATGAGATCCTATACATATATTATTGTCAGATATTCAGCAAACTTACTGAGAGTTTGTTAGTTGGACCATCAGTTATGTGTTACAATCTAAGAACAATATGAGAGATGGACATTTTCCATTAAATCACCTCGGCTCCTGGTCCATTTTAGCATTACCCTCGCAGACAGTGGCTTCATTTGCAAGATCTTGTGACTGACTCTGAAAGACTGCAGACTGTTGAATGAACGAAAAATGTAATAAATAAACTTGTATTCAAAACCCCCTTTAATGTTTGTGTGTTCCTGATTTTACCTGAGGCTGAGTCTTGGTGGTTGTTGACTCTTGTTCTGCTAAACCATCCTCTACTGGAACCATTTTAGAAACACCTGTTGAAATAAAGGAAACCCAGTGCTCATAACACATGCAGCTGATAGGATAGAAGTGGAGTCATTCGTTGGCCAAAGTGTAAAAACTAGCAAAAAAAAAAAATGACCTGGAAGTGTTTCATCTTCCTTCAGAACAACACTAATGACTGACTTCTTGCTTCCTGCTGCTGGGCCTCCTTCTTTGGAGACACGGCTTCGGTTGGTTCTTGGGGGTCTATAGCTGCCCATGTCTATAAGCACAAAACAAGACAAATATGACTATAAAATTAAAACGGAACCCTACTTACACAAACCAAACCCCAGCCAATACCAAAATCATAGGTTAGGTAGACCATGAGATGATGAGCTGATGAGCTAACACTCTAACACTCAGAGATTTTGTCTTGTCCACTACAATATATGCTAATTGCCTCAATCATCTCCTATGGTTTCAGACAACAGTATGCATTAATCCTCATTTTAAACAAACCTTTTTCAGACCTCGATGGATTTTGGTTCATCTGTTTTGGATCAGCTTTCGCAGGGTCCAAACTCCCAGAACCCATAACTCTTGCTCCAACATGGTTTCCCCCTGAAAATGATTGTTGAATAGCTACTATCATCTGAGTTCAATTGATGTATGTGAATATTTTGTGTAGTTTCCCCCAACATCTGCACATAACATCAAAATATTTAATGATTATAAATGAAGTAAGGATAATTCCAAAAATGCTACCTCACATCAAAAGTATTGTTCTTTCTAACTAGTGAGTCTTAACTTTTCTGTTGCTGATAATCATTAATCTTGTTGTTTCATTCCTCACCCCTCTCCCCTTCATCCTCCTCCTCTTCATCCTCTCTCAGACAGATATGTTTAAGGATCTGTCTTCTGTTTCTGAATGAGCGACGGCAGTTTCTACACTGAAGTCCCAAAATCCCATCATGGCTTTCACCTAGTGGAGGAACACAAAAAGAGACTGAATGTAGAGTGAAGGTGAACAGGTCACCTGAGTCAGTTTGGATTGACTCTAACCTGGCATATTGCAGGTGTCTGTACTGTCTTCAAAGTAAAAAAGACATAATTATGGACCCTTCATAAGTGTCAACATGATTACCTGCTGTTAAGTTACAATGCTGATCTACTTCCTTCTTATTCCTTTCCTCTTGTCTTTGAAAAGTATCCTCTGGAGAATGAGTGGAATCAGCCTTGCCCTCTGTCAAGTCTGTGCGAGTTTTCTTTGTAGAGCCTTTGGGTCGTCCTCGCTTTCGCTTCACTGGGTTTTCTGGTGGCCAACAAGACAGCAGGAGGTTTCACTCATCTTTTCATGTTAATAAAGTTATAGTATAATAGATAATAGAGTTATACTTTAGTGGACTTTTGACATATTCCTGTTTTTCCTGTACTAGTCATGGCAATGATACACTTATCTGACCTGCCAGTGTGTCCACAGGCTCCTCTACAAGGGGCTGCAGTGCAATGATGATGTCATCAGGAGCCTCCTGCTGAGGATGCAGCTGAGAACAATGGGCCAGCAGCTGAGAGCGACTGGGAGAGAAGAGGTTGCACAGCCGACACATGAACACAGGACCAGCTAGAAAGGCAGAGAGAGGGAAAGTGCCACAGAGGACACAGAGAGTGTCATTGAGAATGAGAAAACTCGCATCCACTATAAGATAAAATTAGGTATAAAACAGGACTGTGACAATACTCTTGATTTGTTTATTGTTTGGTCTATAAAACTTCATAAAACACTTTAAATCAGTCTCTTTCTCAGCGGACAAGGTGATACATTTATCATTTCAACAGCCTTAGTGAGATATTCAGTACTAAGACGTTTTAGTGTAATGCAACAAAAAAAAAGCCAGAGATGCATTTTTTATATATTTGAATGGCCATGACCAAGGCCAAAGCATTTTCTGTCAATTCAATAGTCATTTTACTGTTACAGTTCTAGTAACAAGTGTCAGTTTATGGCAGTGTGTGTAGCTTGTTCAGATTGTGTCATTATAAGCGGGAACTGATAGAATGAGATCAGCCTCATTGATAAATAGTTATATGTGAATGAAAAAAGTGCAGCTCCATCAAGTTTAAATGTTAAATCACCATTTTCTAAAACGTGTTATCGTTTTGGTGAAACTAACCACAATCACACAATAAATTGGGAAACGTGGCAAATGTAAGGATGTGATTATCTCTCTCTCTCTCTCTCTCTGTGTGTGTGTGTGTGTGTGTGTGTGTGTCCAGTCTGATGCTGTCTCATCCTCTCATCTCATCTAACGGTCGCAGTCACTTCAGTGCAGCCTACAAACAGCTGTCCACAGAGTCAGATCAACCTTTCCAGAACCAAGTGTACTTTTACTACACAAGAAACTATTTTTACAATGTGAACATAAAATACAAAACTACAAATCTGCGCGGGGACATATTTCAAGCGTAGACGTGTTTGTTTGTTTTTGGCCGAAGCTAGAATGAAGACCCGACAAACATATTCGAGTTGAAGCTATAGCCCAAATTCTTACCCGCTTTTCGTCCCTCCATTCCTCCCGTACAGAAAACAGCAAAATAACACTAATTTATCAATAGACCTAAGCCATTATGTAACTTAATATAATCTTTGAATCTGGCTATAAAGCATAATATCACATTGCGTATTAACACATTTCTGTCGAATCTGCGACACAAGTCCTCCCAACCAGCGGAAGCGGACGGGACGTAGTGACGGTGTAGCAAGCAGCGCCCTCTGTGGCAGGAGGACTGAATTACAACTGAAAAACAAACTACAGCAGGGGTATTCAATTAAAATGAGGTCCACTTACTAAAATTTTGTCCAAGTAAAAAGTCAGCAACGTACATTTTCATATGGTTTCAACAGGACAGCTTTAACATTGCACAAGCACTTGTGTGGCACTTGTATTTTAAGCAAGTAGCTGTTTTACCATAAATAAAACTAATCCCAGGCAAATGGATTTAAGGCCTGTATTTCAAGTTAAAGACAACAAGACAGGAACCGCAGAAAACAAGATATATATTTTTAAAAAGTGCCTCTTTTAGGGGGAAAAAAGTGCAAATGACTCTTCTAATGAATCTTTTTCTCCACTCTATTAGCAAAATCACCTAGCAGCAGATATTCAGACAAAGTGACAAAAACTTTGTGGTTTCAGTTTATAGCTTCAGGTAATATCTCAAATAATCAGAGAGTACTTAACATCACTCTCCAGCTAAAGAAAGATAATCAGTATACCATCTCATTCCAGCATAACAGCTTATATTAAAAACAACCATCTCTCACCTGTCCTTGATCTTTCCCATCCCAAATGCCCAACACTCTACACACTCCATTTGTTCTCAAGGAAAAGGCTGTCATCACAGGTCAGGCCTTAGTATGGTGGCTCACATTTACATGTTCCACACTGACACATCCCATTACTGTTACACAGATGCTGGTTTGTTGCCATACAGGAGGCGGTTTCCATGGAGCAGCTGCAGTCTTCACCAATCCAGTCATCATCACAAACGCAGTCTCCGCACATGCACTTTCCATGGCCTCCACATATTCTGTTGGATATAAATTGAAGTGTTTTGAATTTCAGTCTGTTTTTGTAATAATGTGGAGATAAAAGTGAAGACGGTACTACAATACCAATGCAAAAATCAAATATCTCATATCATACAGCCCATTGAAGAAAGGACAGTCAAAGTTGCTGCTATTGCAGTATTGCCCGTAATATCTTTCTTCAGGGTTTTTTTCCTAGGTTGCACTCACAGAAGCCCTCCGCACAGTGACCCCTGCCAGTGCAAACAGGGGCATTTTGGGGGGAGTGACAGTGGTCGTCATTGGTTGAAAAAAATAAATCAACAGTGCCCCTCTGGCAGAGTTGTCCAGTGTAAGGCTTATGGACCTCACACTGGCCACACACCAAGTCTCCGTGACCACGGCACACAGAGCTGTTCTCTTCACGGTTTCTCATGCAGTCACACTGACCTGGGAAGACAGTGTATATGTATGTGTTTATTTTTTATGCAACATATTTGGCATATTAAGACAAAATCTTATCATCTTTATCTTATTGTCTATAATTTCTAATGCCATGTTAGCTGTAGGTCTACAGTTGTACTCACGCACCAGAGTTATTTCTAACTTCACACTTGATGAAAATCCTCTGGGCATGAGGTGAGTGGCCCAGGACCCAGTCCCGTCCTGAGGACACTGGTTGACCTTTACATTCACCTACAGAACAGACTATCTATTATTATAGTAATTTCTGTTTTCTGAGATTTTCTTAGGTTTTCTCCTACTTTTGCTGACCTCAACAAGTTGGGGGTTTTCAGTTGTGACACTACTGAATGTGATGTTGACTCCCACTGGCACATTGCTGGTGTTCATCGTCAGCTCTGGGACAGGCTGGCCTTCCGGCCTGGTGAAAGTTAGAGGGAAACTCTGGCTCACACCCGGCCTCAGACGGAGCAAAAACTCCTGGGGCTGAAGGGACAGAGCCCTGGCATCTGCTGCTTCAGTTCTTCAGACATTTAGTAGCTGACAACAAGATAAATACCTTATAAATAATTGTGGCTTTGAACACATGATGAGAACATACTCTAGTGTTATGGTAGTTGGGGGTAGATGCTTGCTTGTCTGTATTAACTTCTCAGCTGATGAGACAGGTAGTTTTTATCTGACAGCTGAGGTTTTTTTTTCTTTAAACTGGTACACTTACTTTCTGTCATTCCTGACAACCTCCACCCTGCCCCGAGGATTATATACATAACTTTTGTGACAGCCTGCTCTCTGCAGTCCTCTGACGATATGACAGCAAATGTTAGAATGAGGGGCAGTGCACCAAGCGCACACTGGGCCAGACTGGATACACTCGTCACAGCTGGAGGCAGATGTGAGACATTTGTGTTTTCTGGCCCAGCTGGGACACAACAGCGCCAGCAGCAGAAAGAGACAAAGCAGCTTCACAGCCATCCTGTAAAGTCACAAGAAAACATGAAGGTGATGCCACTGAAACCAATTAGTCATCACATAAATTACATAGTTCAACATGCTTTTCATTAATTGGGCAAACAAGGTTTACAACTGCTTGCCTTAAGGAGCTTATAGCTATATACTATGATAAAAGACACAAACACAATACAGTTCATTACCTTAAGTATTGTGAGCTCTCTGTGTTGTACCGTCTCAGACCATGGCAAACTGACAAGCCACTTATGGACTCTGGTGAATGCTGTGCGAGACCCAGGATATAGAATGTGATCAGATG
The DNA here is from genome assembly GCA_021432705.1 of Caranx ignobilis. Taxonomy (NCBI): domain Eukaryota; kingdom Metazoa; phylum Chordata; class Actinopteri; order Carangiformes; family Carangidae; genus Caranx; species Caranx ignobilis. Next base: position 1,739,964 of record MU270012.1, on the reverse strand, counting down.
TGATGAGAGCATTGATCACATTAGTGTGCTTGATCTATATTGAGCTATATTGATCTGTGTGATCAATGTGTGTGAACAGCTTTTCAGCACAAGGGGGAGCTATGGTATAATAACAATAATCAGAAATGTGCCAAAAATCCAACTTTGTTCTGTATACCAACGCCTGTCCAATTTTTGTTGTTGTTTATTTCATTCATAACACTCATCTCATTGGTTTGACTTTTATTTGGGTGTGTGTTTAGGGGGAAATTAGTGCTGTTTTCTCATGTCATTTCAATAATTAGGTTCCAGTTGCAGTTGGTGCTACTTATTACCAGCAAAGTGCTCGATTTCTGCCTTATATCTCCTTTGATTCTGTCACAGTACCATCATTACAGAGGTTTTCATTAAAAAAAACAAACTCTGGGTACGAGTCATGTCTCATTACTCTGATATACTGATGGACCCAACATGATACTCTTAGCATTGTTTTCAATCTACATTTTAAAACTCCATTTCCAGTTTGGTGTGTATTTGATGTATTGTATTTACATTTGAGCTGGCTAACATGGATTAATGAGATTTAACTGCTGGATATTCCTTAACCAGCTGTCAACAGCATCTGGTTGCATCTGTGCAGTACACAATGTTGCTCTTTGAAAAGAAAGCAATTGCAAAGCACAAATAATCCTATTGGTGTAAAGTTTCATCGGTTACTGATCATATGGTTTTTAGTTGTTTTCTTATGGCAAGCCTCAATATTGAAAGAGCAACTTACACATACTGTGTTACAGACACTGGAGGAAAGTCATTCATCTGTTGGTCTGTAATTCCTCATGGTTTCTGATGGGGGCACTGGTGGATCTTTGCTTGGCTCAGCTGTATCTAATCCGTTTCCTCCCAGATTGTCAGCAGGGTGCAGGGAGGCAGAACATGACAGGGGAGAAGACTTCAAGAAAATCCCCCCTCTGAAGCATCAGTCATTTAAGAGTTAGTGGCAGGAGCTGTTGTCATTTTATTTCCAATTAAAGAGGAAAGCGTGTCGTGACTGAGACCCCTTTTACCCTTTCTATACTCAAACTAGCTGACTAAGACTCTAAGAAATTAGATCCATCCAATTTTGGCTCAGTTTTCACTGGTGATTAAAAAAGTGTAACTTGGCACAAGCTCTGGTTTTTAATGCCGTTGAAAGCTGGCTACCAAAGGACATATTAACCAGATTAGACATTGATCATGTATCGAACAGTTGCAGACACAAATGCACATGTGACATGCACATACATACATCATCAACGTGGGACACAGTCTTGTGTATTTAGTTGAAAAATCCAATCTAAGATGGTCACATAGTCTTTAATGTTGCAACATCATAATATTTACAAGAATGTGCAACGTGCTGGAAGGAAGAAGCAACCTTCAGATATAATCCTCCTGCTAAGATCCGAGGGGTGGACACGAACAAAAGAGAACATTTATTAAGTGTATTGCACAGTATCCACTCCCAAACAAGTGTGCAGTTGGCTCCGGTCAGACCTTGTCCTCTGTGTCCACTACAATATAATTGTGTGCCATGAAAATATACTGAAATAAACATAAAGTTCCTTGAAAGCCAGGTCTCCAAATCTCACTTATATATCTATAAAAAAAATACGTTCTCTGAAGAGAAGGTCAGTAGATGAAACTTCAGGATGTTTGCAACTGTCAGTTGCAAATCTGCATCTCTGCCGATTGAAGCCCCACAAACACAAACTCACCACACTGTGATGCCAATCACTATGTGGATGTAATTAGTGTTTGCAAACAACATTGTTCAAATGACATCCAGTGAGGGCCAGGACAAAGGACATGTCAGTTAAGACCAAAGTGTTGTGTTGTCAGAAGGCTCCATTAATGTATTCAGACTGACAGACACTTGTAACTAAATGTCATTCCTCAATATCCTCAGTTTCCTCCTCAGACTTTAACAGGAGTGAAATAAATTGGTATTTTTTTGAGAATGCACAGTGAAAATACTTCCTTGGCCATGGTGATGCAGATATTAATGTTCGTTTTATTTAGACACATGAATGTCAACATTCATTCATTATTGGATGGACAGCTAATGATTTTACACACTGTTAAATGTAAAATGTGAAAGTGCATGTGTTTTAATCATTTGACTCGTGGCACAGAGCTCAATGAAATCACTGATGGTGTGCAATAGACCTCAGATTCCATCTATGTTTCAATTATTCATCAGGTCTTCCTGTTTCTTTCTCTCTCTTTGTATCTTCTTCAAAAACAGAGTGAAGTCTGATCAAAGGCTCTGCCTTAAATAATGACATGTCCTGTTTGTTGTGCTCTTAGGATGTATAGAACAACATTTCTACTTTTATGCTATTTACAGCATGGAGGCACCCAGCAACATATGTTGAGATCACAAAGTGTACACAATGGAGGGAATAATAGACACGTTTTTGTTTCAGTATAATGGGGAAGGGAAACAATCAGCGATATAAGAGATAAGAAACAAAAAATAATGAAATGGAAAAACAAGTCCTCCTCCACATTTTGATTCCAGTCTCATGGACTGACATTTTTCTTCATCTGTGCTCACACAATGTGGTGAAACATGTTCATCCTTCTAACACCAGAATCAGGGCTTTCAACTATTCTCTGGTACAAATATAGCATCATTGTTGTCTGCATGCTCCTGTAAATTAATACATAAACCTGTCACACTTCACTTCAACATACCTGTCACACCAATGGTGTGTTGGCATGTCACACATCACCTAATTTTGCATGAATGATGTGAAGCTGCGGAGCTAGTTCAGACAGACAACTCAAACTGTGCCAGTCCTGATCAGCTGGTCAGTAACATGCTCTCCTCAGCTGTATAGGGCGGGGTATTTAAACCCTCTGCTTACCTGATCATTCCTGCTCTGCTGCTGCTGTTGCTGTCACTGCTGCTGTCACTGCAGCTCTCACTGCCTATGAAGTTTCTGAATCCCAACCACCTCCCCAGCATCCACCTGGTGGGCTCTCTTTCTATGACCCCCTATTACCTGTAATGCCTGTCAAGATTATTTATCAGGGAATAGATAAAGTGAGACCAAGCCTGACACCAAACTTTGCTACGAAAATGATTTATGCTCTGCTTCAGTTATGCAAATATTTATGCTCTTATTTCCAGAGTTTTATCACTGAACTAATGAAAACACCTTCTTCTGAGCATGCAGACATAGAAATCAAAGTGAGATATCAACATTATCACCAGTTTACTTCACATCCATTGCACAGTCACAAATACCTATGGGTCTACTCTCTAGGGAGCCTGCCCAACACATTGCAGTATATTACTCCTGAAAATCATTGGTATGTAGGTTAAGACCATTAATGTGAGCGACTATCTGTCTTTCCTCTGTCCCCTGACATGTAGATGGAGCTAACAGGGGCAGGCTCTTAAAATGTGTTCAAAATAAAAGTCCATTAAATACAGACCTATATATCCTCATATACTGTAACACGTTCCCCCGCGCTTCATTGAAGTTGCATTTACTACTACGCTTTTCTGCCTTATTTGTTTCTGACATGAAAGCATATTACGCTTGTCACCCAACGTCCACAGCCTCTCTTGGACTAGATATCTTCACTTACCTTGATTTCAAGCTCATTCACAGTTCGATCCACAGTATGTTCGCTTGAGATATCCTTTCTTCTCTGACTCAAAGAGGCCTAATGGACTCTGTATTCTGTCCTCTGCCGAGTAAAATAGCTCCATTCAGCCTCTCTCAAGTATAAAGATCACTAATGACCCATAGACATCAGTAATCAGGTGCTTCACACAAAACCTATTTTTCTGAGAATAATGGACCCCCTTTTTTCTGCAGCTAAAACAGATTTTTCCCTCTGTGGACCCTGACTCTGGAGTGGAACACAGCCTAGTTACATGTGTATTTGCAACTCATTACGTACATTCTTTCTGGCATATTTCTTGAAGTAAACTGATGGTTGCCAGTGTTCATTTCTCACCCTCTGCAGGAAAAACACAAATGTCACAAGACTCAACAAACACCTCATGAACAATAATATCACTGAGTCATGGCTTTTGTCAGCCAGCTACAACCTAAGGCTGCTCTTTGTCACTTATCTAATTTACAATTTCAACCTTATGTCAAGCAAAGGCTGATAGCTGAAACCAACAATGCAGACACAGAGGCTGGTGGCAGGTTAAAGATTTTAATGACAAGGCCGACTGGAAGATGAGGAGCAGTGACACAAGGCAGGAGCAGACAGGGGCTAGAGACACAGGGCTGGAGAAGACCGAGGCTTGGAGCACCAGGCTGGGCAGAGCAAGATGCAGTGGTGAAACTAAAACAGAGAAGAAAAGATGAAGAAGGGTAACCACAAAACAGTGTATATGTGGGCAACAGTGTATATACACATTAGCTATTCAGACTGTTGTGTGCAGCCCTTTGTCCAAATATAACTCTCCTTTTAGGTCTGTTTTAGTGTCCTGAGAAAAATATCTAGCCCAGCTGTAGTTGCTAAATCATCGGAGGATCAACTAGGGGACCAGCCTTGATGAATATGGGAAACATGATGGTGGGTTGCCACTTAATATAATCCCAGCTAAATGACAGATAATGTTACTATAACACATCACACAGTGGGTTCCAGTTTAATGTATTTTACAAGGTAAAACAAAAAACCTATGCACACAGTCCAGCCTCCAGACAATGGGCTGGTGACTTAATAATGTAGACAATATGCCTCAGCTGTGGGTGCAGCTGAACGTTACATAATTGTGAAAGGCTATTTTATTTAGGTTTCACAGAAGAATTGTTACAAGAATCCAAGTATATATTGATCTTGTTTCTGTTGTTCTCTAAAAGAACATCGTCCACTGAATGCTATTGTGACATCTGACAAATGGATCCCTACATTTCATGGACTTTCTTTTTAGGTCTGCTTTGTAAGGAACTTTGTGACAGCTGGAAAAAACACTTCTTTGATTGTCAATCAGATGGAACTGGAAAGTCTATATTTTTCAATCTGTATCAATTTCAGAGAAAAGTTCCAGTTCACTCAGTAGTTTTCTTTCTAACCAAAACTGTTCCAAATATTGGAAGATAAAATCCACTGTGATCAAAAGATGCTGAAACTATGACATTTGTGTTTATATTTACATTTTCTTTCACATGCAAGAAGTGGAAAAGACAGTGATCTGCCTGCAGAAACCAAGCAAGTACAAAGATGCACAAGCCCTTGAAGCTGAGCACATTTTTTTTTGAACTGGCATATGCCAACATTGGCTGGCATCTGTCAAGTGACAACTAACTGCAGACACTCTGTTGCAGAGAGGATTAAAATTCTGTTCAGTGTTCATGATTACAACAACTGAACTGTCATATCAGTTAGAGAAAGACATTTGGCATCAATCATGTCCTGCAGTCATGAGCCACCACACAGTGCCAGTCAGTGGTTTCACAGTAACAAGCTGCTGGTCAAACTCTGGAGCAGAGTTTCATTGACTCTCCAATGGACAGTCACACTGAAAGTTTTAATAAATTTCACACAAAAACTAAAAGTTGAAATAAATTCATACAGGCTTACATCACACGCATCTTTGCATTAGCCCATGATGTGTAACTGAGCCACCATAGAGGCGTTTACGGTGGGAGAGGACATCATATACAGTATTTACCATTTGAACATTAATGGTCTTGTGGACCTGTGCCAGTGTTGTGGGCATCAGCAATAAACTGCGTAAACAGTACGCTTCATCCAGATTTGTTTACTGCAGCTGGTCTTGATCTCATCTAAATGCAAGGTCTTGGATGAGATTAAAGGCATCACAGTGTGAAATAGAAGCAGTGCTGAGACTGAGGCTCAGTTTGACAACTGGGTTGAATATAGCCCACAGTGTTGGGATACTGGAGGAGAGTGACAGGTAAATTGACTGTTGGATGATTAATTTTTTCTGGCAAAGATCCAGATCACCCCCAAGTGTCACTGGAAAGGAGTTTTTATGACAACACTGGATGACTTTTATTTGCCTAATTTTCTCTGCCTCACTCACTACAAGGCAACAGATTAAAAGATGGAATAAATATATGGAAATGCTCATCAGACTTTTGACTGTGGAAGATAAGAGAGGGCATCTTTTGATGTCTGGAGGAAAGGAAAGCAAGGGAAAAGTAATTTGTGTTTTCTTCATGTGTTGTCACAAAGTGTCATGTTTAAGTGTCAAGAATATGGCACAATAACTGCAACTTTTTGCGGATTGAATGTTTCGTGAAGAGCAGAATACTGCAAAATGTATGTTATTGTACTCTGTAATGGTAATAATTTTCAGGACAGCAGCTGGCTACTGTTAGGAACTATGAAAACTTTCACAAATTTCTACTTTTTAGGTATCCTGGTGGATAAAAAGTGTGACAAACACACCTACTCTCAACCTCTTCCTGTATAACACCATCACGACTGCTGCAGTTTTTTTCTGAGCACTGCCTAAGATCTCAGCCTGGCTGTCATGTCTATCACCATAACCCAAGCAGCTGTGCCCCTTTAATGACGACAAGGCTTTAATTACAGACCTCGTTCATTAACACATCCTGTTTCACATGCTAGCCAGTCAGCTGTGTGCAGTATTTTAGGATATATCAAACTGTGTGAGCGTGTGTCACTGCTCTGTCACACTCTTCGCTGTGATCCACGTGGCATGGGCAGGTATGCTATTTGCAGTCATACCCCCTTGAGTGTGTGTGTGTGACAAACACACACATATACAGAAAGACAGACAGAGAGAGAGAGTGAGAGTGAGAGAGAGAGAGAGAGAGAGAACTTCAAATAGTAGATTGCTGAATCTCAATTAAATATAAGGCTATGGAACTGTAACATGCCTTAACATGAAGATAACTTTTGTGCATCTTTCTTTGGTATTGTTGTTTTGGAGGTTTACTTTACTGTATTCAATTTTTATTATGTGGACTTTTCTTCTTATGTAAAAACACTGATGTTAAGTTTGAGATATAACAATACAAATGATTTTTTCCCACATTGTTCTTGTTGATACACAGTGACTGTGTCTGCTTCATGGTGGTACGGTGGCCAGCACTCTTACCTATCAGCAAGAAGGTTTCTTGGTTTGATTCCCAGCCTGTGGGTTTTCAGTCTGTTGCATATGAAAAGACACCTGGAATGGGCTGACTGGCAACTATAAATTGCCTGTGTACGTGAATGTACACGTGTTGCCTAACTCTATATAGGCCTATCAGCCCTGTAAGTGTCTGGCAACCTGCTCTTGCTCTATGTCAGGTGGGATGGATGGATGGATGGATGGATGGATGGATGGAAGGATGGAAGGATGGATGGATAGATGGATTTTCTAGAAGAAACATCCAGTTGTCTTGACATCAGGTCTAACTTCCCTGCTGCTTTGCTGACAATTGGTGAAATTTTATGTAAGAAAAAAATAATGAATTCTAGTGTCACACGTTAAGTACTAACACAAAAGTTCTCACCTGTATTTCAGGTTGCTTGATCCAGAGACCACATAATGGCTCACGAAGGCTGAACTCCTATTTTGATGAAACTGTGTATGTGGATGTACAATAACTCCATTCAATATATGCATGCTTTTCTGGAAATCAACAGTGGGCAGCCCAACAGCTCAGTTCTGTCAGGCATTGTCTAATACCTGCAATGAGTGAGCATCACTCAACCCTGAAAGTCAAAGTAAAGTTCACAGCATGGCAGTAGTTCATTGGTGGGGGCTCGGACTGGCAGAGTAGTGTCTTTTGTTTAATGGCGCTTGTCTGAGCAGTGCCCTCCTACAGACGGTTGAAAGAATGAGGGCTAAGACAAAGAGACGGGAGCCCCATACAACTGAACTGAGCTGAGCTCACTTGCTGATTTATAGCATTCAAGTTTATTCTCCATGAAGAGGACATCTGAGCAATGAAGCTCAGAGGCTTAGCAAGACTATTATTCCAAGTATTGGCTCGTTTATGGGTTTGAATCTGATTAATGCACCATTTTGAAGGTCATTCTATACTCTTTACTCACATACTGTACAATGCAACACAAGTTTCTATGAAGATCAATTTCAACTCTTTCAAAGAAAGAAAGAGTTAAAACAGTAATGGTAAAGAATCTTTTTCATTATCTACCGACTCCTCATTTTGCAGCACACGACATTTTATTGTCATGTTTCTGAGAAATGTGAAAAAGGAAGCAGTTTACTGTATTTCTTTGTCTGGGAGCATATAGTCATTGCAAGCGGTGGGTAAACTGAGAACTTGTAATCTTGTAATCTAGATATTATAATGTTTATTGAAGTGTTACAGGTCCCCTCAGGTCTTTGTGGCACTTTGGAGTCCTTAGGGTTTTATGTTTCAGGCCCACAATACCATTTTTGGTTCACTCACATTGACCTGCCTACATAGCAGCTACACAGCCAGACATTTCTCTCAGGAGTTGGTGGCGACCAAAACAGAGCTAAAAGGAGATTTAGTACTGCATGTATGTATAGCATGTCAGTGTTGCATTTACACCTTGCTGAAGAAATCTGTCCAGCCAGCCAGCCAGATCATGAGGTATTCCCAGGCCAAATTAGATAATCTCTCCATCGTGTTCTGGGTCTACTCAGAAACCACTGACCAGTTGGTTGCATCTAGAAGACTTCCAATAGAAAGCACCAAGAGGAATCCTAACCAGATTCCCCAACCACCTCGACTGGATCTTTTCAATACAAAGGAGCAAAAGGTCACTCAAATTCCAAGGTAACAAAAGCAAAGGTAGACAAGCTTCTGATCAAAATATAGAAACAAAGAATAAATTATTTGACATATAATTTGTTTTGTACAAAATGGGCCTGCTAAGTGAAGCTGAAGGCATTATCCCTGCTTTGACATTTTGGTAGATTTAATGTGGAAAATACTGCTAATGGAAGACACTTTCAATTTACATTTCTCTATTAACCACTCTAATGGTTTTGATGTAGAATGATGTTGAAAGTGATTTGCAATTCAAACATCTATAACGTGACTCAGTGAAGGAAGACTGCATGGCTTCAGAGTATTCTGTAGTGTATGGGATTTAGGCATACATTTAAAAAGACACCTCGTCCTATGAAACATGAATATACGATATATGAACTACTAAAAAGTCCACAGTGCATTGGTGAAGAATTTTAGATTGTCCATATTGTGCATTGTAGCCTCCAGTCTGCAGGCCAAAGTTCTGATGTTTCATTTTTCTGTCTTTCTACACTGTGGGAAACCTTTACATTTATTATATCAGTCTGCGTAAAATAGTAATATTGAGAAGTGCCTGTCTTATTTATCTCCATATTTCAAGTGATATCCAGAAGAGAATGTTTTTATAAAAGAATAGGCTAACTTGAGAGGAGGTATTTTTTTCCTTTGATGCCAAAGGTAGCGGCTAACATTTGATATTTGATTTGTTGTACCTGCACATGATTTCTTACCCTCCAAGATGGTCATGTAGCAACAACATCTTTACAACATTTTTAGATTCTTTACTGGAGATCCCTATGATACTCACCATTGCATTCTGTATATCAAAGTTGGCTGGTAATCTCTGGCACAGAGGCGTGATAAACACTTTTATCTCTTTATCTATAAAGTAATAAAAATAATATTGGACATTCACCATTTTATATAGCATCCATGCAGGACTGGTCTACAGGACCTTACAGGACCTTACCAAACCCGCTTTGTTGACTATCTAAGCTAATGCTTCAAGTCCTACGGTTTGTTACGGGTACTGACTTCAGGTACCTGTGGTTGTACCTGTGTCTGTGAACTGAGAAAATGGGGAAAAAAGTCCCCTTTTGCAGAACATGGCTGCTTTGGTTGAGTTCTCACACACATAAGCCTCTGAAAATCCCTGCCTCTGGGACACTCCCTTACCTTCTACTGCCCCCTATTGTTCAAAATAGGGAAACCCCAAAAATAAGTTTTCACAAAAACAGAAGATAGTAGACCACAAATGTGGGCACACATTAGTGGCCATAACATGTTTGTTCTGACCTTGGAAAATCTGCTTTTAGTTTTTGTGCACCAACCCCATGGAAATATCTTCAAAACATACTCAAGACTGACACTATCACTACTCCTGGATTTTTTAAGACTTTGCTCTCAAACCTCCTCATCTCAGTGTACAACTGTTTTACTGAGCACTGAGTATTGCCACCTACTGTTTTAATTCCTTCTTCATCTCTTGTTTGATTTGTATTTTTCTCTTTATCTCGGTATTGTTGAAAATGAGGGAAACCTCAGTGATTTTCAAGGCTTAAATAAAGGTTTGGCTCCAGCTCACCTGCGACCCTATAAGTGGTATAGAAGATGAATGAATGAATGAATGAATGAATGAAATAAAGGTTTATGAACCATGATGATGATCCAGTCTCAGAAATTAAAATATATAATAATTAAATTAATATATATATTTATATGTACAGTAAATGTGACACACAGCATATATCCACACACATACGCAGGCAGAGCATCTGGATACTGTATGTGAATTTAAGTTCCCTAAAGACTAAAAGCACCATGATATGCCAGGAATTCTCTGGACACACGCACATACACACACAGTGCCATTTGGTTTGGGGTCATTGCTTTGCCATTGCTGCAAGAATTTTGGAAACCACACAGTGAAGTGCACTGATGCTGCCAGTGCCCTCAGCAATGGCACCCAAAAGTGGAAACAATGGAACTGAAGTGAAGCTTGATGGAACTGCCCATTAGGACTATCTCAACTTAACTCAACTCAACTCAACTCAACTCAACTCAACTTTGGTATTTGCTATCCTTTGTACATTATGATACAGAAATATGATAAATGGTGTCCAAAAGCTTTTATTTTGGTGTGGTGTACACCATAAAAGGTGCACAGTGATCACATGGTTACGGTAACCTTGTGACCAGAGAGAACAATGATAAGAAAAGAAACACACCCCATTTCCATTAAACCTATATAACAACACTGCTTCCTCAGGGACTTGATTTCAGGCACCTTCATTTCCAGGCAGCTAGTGACCAAAGGAGGTTGCATGAGCGAAAAGTAGAAACAGAGAGGGACAGGGGCAGTGATGAAATTGAGTAGCAGAGAGAAAAACGTGAGAAGAAAGATGTCCAGAGAAAGAGGACTGGAAGTTAAAGATGAGATTTGGAACAGAAGAGGTGCAGAAAATGGGGGGTAGCTGGAAAATACTGTAAAGGTCAGCAGCTGATTGCCTCTCCCTTTGGGCAATGTTATGCAGAGAAAAGAAGATGGAGTGAGTGAAAGAGAATGGTAACTCCCATGACCACACTCCAGTTGGTCTCATTCTGTCAAATCACACACTCACATTCACACAGTGAAGCAGGTATTTCAGACATTCACATTAATGTCTTCCCAATGCAAAGAATGACAAAGGCAATAAAGCACATGCATTTCCCTAGTAATCTCTTTTAAATTTCACGCATTAAGTTTCCATTTTTACCCATGTTCATTTTATTTCAATTATGTATTTTATGATTAATGCCGATTCTAAGGTTTAACTTGCCATGGGGTGCTGTAATCAAAATCTAGGGAGAGTGAAGTGGGGGAAAATTGAGCCCCAGACTGGTTGTTAAGGGTAAATTAGAGAATAAAAGGTTATCAAGGATGAGGCTGAATATGTTCCATGCTCTGAACTGGGAATGAAGGACTATTCGGCCCTGTGACGCCATGGAGAAGCTGTGAATAATTGAAGTCATTTTCAAAGAGAAACAGTGTGAAAATCATGACAGTGGGGAAAGGAATTTTTTTTTTCTTCGCTCTGCTCTAACTTTAAATGTTTGCACCTTGCATATCTTTTGCATAGTAAATGCAATATAATTGAGATGTTACATGCAAATTAAAGTTCTCTTCTCTTCTCTTCTCTTCTCTTCTCTTCTCTTCTCTCTTCGCTGACGAGACAAAACAAGACACCAAGTGTGTGTCTTGATTCTTTCAGGAGATCAGCTCTGTTGTCTGTGGTTAAAAGAGGCATTTCAGTTCCCATGTAATTCTTGGGGCCTCTGTGCATGTGTCGTTGATAATGGCGCATACTATAAAATACGCCTTTGGCTGTTTTGGTGCCTCCAGTTCACCTGAATCTTAAAGACCTGTAGATAAATAGCCTACAACCTTTCTTTGTAGACATTATAATTTAGATATCCATTGTTAGATGCCATTCATTTCATCATTGCTGTAATGTGTAGGTTTTCATCTAGTAATGATATTTAAAAAACATTTAACTGTATATAAAAATAGTTCTTAGAAATGCAGTTATGAAATACATTACTGATCAAAGCCAAGCACAGTTAGTCCTTAGAAAGACACAGATTAAGATAAAACACTTAGGTAAGTGGTTATACACAGATAACAGAGGGTTAAAATTATATGTTGTAGTGACTGAAAATATCTGAGTCTATCTCCAGATCTAGGTTATGCCAGTTGAGAATTGAAGAGAGCCAGAAAGAGAATGAGATAAGACTCTGTAGCCCATAGTACTTGGGATATGAATGAGATGCATTAAATTAACTGGATTAAATAATTAAGAGAATGACTGAAAATGACATTTTCCTCTCCAAAATACAATTTCTGCTTGTATAAGGTGATGATGTGTGTTGAGATCCAGACAATATGATGACAAATGTAATTTCAATATGTCTAACAAACACATCACACAACACAGTTTACCATTGGTAAATCGTACACAGACAGATCAGTACACAGACAGGTGATATAATTAACTCTAAACTCTATTTAGCCAATATTACAGAGGGCAACATACTAGCCTGCCAATCAAAATATCAACTTCATTTTATCTAGATGTTTTCCCAAGTTGAGAAATGTGGTAAAACTACGACGACTTTTAAAATGTTTTAAATTATAAATAATTATTTTGATTTCAGGTCAGCTAATCACTGCGTTTTGACTGAAGCACGTGCCATCTGCTGGGCAGTTCTGGGACAACGTCTGCCGACAGGAAAAGTGTTGTCATGGCTGAAACCAAATTTTACAAGTTTTGCTTTCCAAAAAGGAAAACCTCGAAACTAAGTGCTCAAGACCGTAGTCTCATTGTATCGAAGCCAAAAATGTTCACTGGAAAAATGCGCATCTTTCTGAACAGATTTCTGTCATTCAAACAACTTGGTAGTTTAGAACTTTAATTACAGCTGTCTTATTGAGATTAAAGCGGGCTTGGGTTCATAAATACAGTTAATGGGATGGGATCGGTAGGGTTGGCCTGGATTTTTTATTATTATTATCATCATCATCATCATCATCATCATCATTATCATTACTATCATCTCTCATTGGGACTAGGACTTGGATACATTCAGGCCAATTAATTCATGTAGGAAACTTTTCAATCACCCTGTGTGTAAACAACTGCTGGGTTGGAAGGGTTTTCTCGGTAGAGGAAATGTCCCCCTTGGGTTGATGATGAGAACTATTAGAACTGCATCACATGTTGATGCTGAAGGGGTTCCTCAAAGTGGAGAGTCTCCTGCAGAGGATGCAGGCAATTTGTAGTAACAGTGATGAAAACAACAGATTTAGAAAGAAATGCATGTGAAGCATGATCAAAGAGGATTTTTACTATAGTTGCACATTTACCTATATGATTATTTAATAATATATTTGATACATCAGCTCTTCAAGTTACATCACGATCTTACAACATGCCTACTTCTAATATTTTTATGCTGGTCTAATGATCCATTTAACTATATTAGTAACAGTGAGCTGTTTTCAAGTGTGATGGTTAGACATTAGCCAAGAGAGTCAGAGTTACTGAAAAAGCACTACTGAAGTTTAGTGTAGTTTATTTATGAACATTTACATGTAAAATATACCAGATTGTAGCCCGAGGCTAATTTCCATCTGTTGTCCCTTAGCAGGTTATTGTCGTAGGGAAAGTATTCAGAAAGTGAAAACAGTATCAGCAACAAGGTGGCAGAGATTTAAGAAAACAGGAAAAAAAAAACATAGACATATGTTAGATGACATACAAAGTGCCCAGCGGTAAAGCGCTGGTGCAGGTGGGATAAGATGATGCATGAGCTGACCAGGGTATACAGAGTATATAGAATGCTCAAGTAAGCGCCAGTGTGGTTTGTATAAATTGTCTATATCACAGCTGTAATTGTTTGCTCTTTGAGAGACTTTATCCCATTTGATGAATTGGGAGACATTTTTTGTTATCATGAAGTTACTTCACACAATAAACACACTTGAAAAAAAACTCATCTGTCTGATTGTCTAAAGGAGCTATGCTGCCTTAATTTAACTTTAACAAAGCTGTCCTTTGAGAAATGAGGGAGGGTTCAGTCCCAAGATAATGTTGTTTTCTCATGTGCTCACACAGTGTGTGAGTGAAAATCATTAGAAACCCTTGGATATTAATGATCATTTGAAATTTTTGCTGTGGAGCTCATAATCTAGCTCTGGCGGTGCATATCGGGGGAAACTCTGGCTTTACTTGCATTTTATTCATAGTTGGTGAAAGTGACATGTGACCCTGTCTGTCATTCAGTGCAGTGGCCCTGTTTGACATCAGAAGTCATGAGGCAGACAGCCACAGTGCTACTGCTTCTTTGCACATGCACATATGTGCATGCAGGTGTACATACAACAGACTTTTTGTCTTGACCGCCACTGAGGTCAATATCTGCCACTACCTCTTATGTGTGTAAATCTATTTACATTCTTCTCACCTCTTTTTGTCTTCCTTGCAGCCTATTTTAGGTGCTGTTGTTGGCAGCTAGAACAAAAAGTGAACATGCATCATCATCTTGTTTCTCCGGAAAAACAACCGTTGAAATGCTAAATATCTTTGTAATTGTGAATGCATACTGTCTCTAGTCTATTCTATGTGATGAATTTCTCATAACTGAAAGGATGCAAGTATGACTGCAAGTTCCCTTGTATCTATACAACTAATCATTCACCATTTCTCCATTTTTCATTTTCTTGCATTTTGGATTTAAAAACTATGAATACTGTAACACGATGGACAAAAGCAAATATATATGTAATTGCTATCATTTCAACTGATGCACCAAGTAAGAGAAACAATTTACTACATTAGTTGTCTGAGAATTTCACTTGCATCCAAACAAAATTGATGTTGTAACTGATATATTTCTAGCTTGATATTGAATTTGGAATCAAATAGACTTGAATTGATCCAGGAAATCAGTGTCAGTACCCACACCTACTTACACATAATGCATGACTACATCAAACCCTATCAACAAGATTTAGGCACAAGGAGAAGATGTGAAAAAGAAGAGTGTATGATGGTGAAGTAAAGGATAGAACTAGGTCGAGACTGAATGAGCTTGCCAGTAGGGAGGCTAAGGGGGGAAGGGAAAATGAAAGACATGTGGGAAAAGAAACCTGAAGGTCTGAAATGGAAAATGGGGGAATAGGGGAAAATACTGCATGAAGTAAGGGACCTAGTCATTGAGGTCCAGGAAATGGGGGCAGATGTTGAAGTCCAGAGTGTAGGAAAGGAGTATTCAATGGAGAGAAAGTGAAAAGGTTACATTTTAGAGGGTAGTGAGCAAATGAAGGGTGTGAGGGATCAGAGTGGGAAGCTAAGGACTGCAAATCAAGAGCAGAGGAAGGATATTTGTGGAAAACCACAGCATAATGAGTGGGGAAATGTGTGAGGTTGAAATGGCAAGTGAAGGCAGGGGAGAAAGATGAGACGGAGGTGAAAGAGTGGGCATGATGAAGTGCATAGAGCGATGAAGATGAGGAAAAGAAATCAACAATTTGGTTTAGGAAGGGGTAGATTCTCTTTTTAACCAGTTTTACCAGTGGTTGTTAAAAAAACAAACAAACAAACAAACATCATTACCATTCACATGATCTCCAACACCTGGCTGTTTTCAAAGCTATGGGCTGTGTCACAAATCACCTTCATTTCCCACTAATATACGAGCTTTAATCTTGCAAAACATTTGTCTGCAATTCTAAATTTGTCATAAAATCTACAAAATTAATGTTCATACTAATTAAATCATATTGGATGAAGCTTTAATGATCCCCCCTAGGGAAACTGGTTCTTTGTTGAAGCAGAGGAAAGGATATAAGACCAGATAAGACCAATGCAGACTGTGAACGATAACACAATAATTACAGAATGCATTGAGATAATAAATACTTAATTGATTGAATTTGTGGTTGTTAAAGGTTTTTTCAGATCAGCAGTGAACAGAGCAGAGATTTTTCCAGTCATAAATTAGGTTGGTGTCAGGCACCATGTCCACCACCCTAATTCAGGCTAGGTGAACTAAGTTAATTCTGCATCAGTTAATTGATAACAAGATGCAGTGTGATAAGCATGAATGATACGGATGGAGTCAGGGAAGTGATGTGATGGGTGCATTTTGTTATTTCAGCTCTGGAAATCACAATTTCTGAAATCAACCTGCAAACTTGAGAGCCAGGGATAAGCTTAAGATCATTCATTGCTTTTTTCCCCTCACCAGCTTCTGTTTTACAGTTTCTTAGATCAAATAATTACATGGCATTAATACAATATACTGCGTACTGCATAAATGTCATGTCAGTAATTTCCCGACTTTTGTGTTCTTTTCATTCTCGCTGACTTCTCCCTGCCACTGCACCTTCTTTTTCCTCCTCCCCTCCCCCTTAGCCCTATCTCCCTCCCCTTTTCCCTTCACTTCCCTCCCACTTTTCTCTCTCACTCTAAAGAGCACTCAGTCTCTGCACTCCCCTTCATTTCCCGCTTCAACATGTTGGCAGGAGGAGAAAGAAGAGGATGCTGCGCTCTACCCTTGGTGTGTTCTTGCCACCTCTCCGGCCAGCACATGCTGCCTCTGACTCAGCCTCAGCTTTCAGTTGTCTCCGCCTGAAGGACTTAAGAGAGGAGGTGGAGGAGGAAACGAAGGATACGCTGGACATCAGGAGCTCTCACACTAAGGTCCCCAACAGGAACAACAGCAGGAGAGCAGAGCAGAGAAACTGCTCCTCATCTGTGGTGGAAACTACAAATACCTCAGCAGTGACCACCTCTTCTGGTGTCCCTTCCTCCTCTTCCTCCTTCTTGGCTCCGAGATCCATGTGGCAAGAGGCAATAAGAAGGAAGCGTTACCTCCTGGACCGGGCAGGGGAGTCTGAAGGGGATAAAGGAGGAGGAGGAGGTCAGGAGAAGAGGAACAGGTCCCCGGACTGGCTGTATGAGTCCTACTATTGTATGAGCCAGCAGCATCCACTCATTGTGTTTCTGCTCCTCATAGTGATGGGAGCCTGCCTGGCTCTGCTGACTGTGTTTTTTGCTTCAGGACTGGTAAGCTGCTCATTCACAATATGTACATACACATGCATTATGCAAATTGAAGAAGTACAACTAAATTTCCAGGACCATTCCAGCATCTGGCATTATATGGCAAGATCTGTTTAATATGGCTCTGCATTGATTGTAAATGACCATAAAGGTATGTGTGGAAAAAATCATATCAATCTTGAAACACACTGGACACGTTCATTTAGACACGTGGGGGCACACACACACATACACACACACACATACACACATGCACACTGCAGGCTGTCACATTCTGCAAGCATGAATAGAATTAAGATCTCAGTAATGGCTTGCCAATATTGCACATACATATGTGCGCAGACAGATGCAACTTCCTTGTCAGTATGAGGACCCCCCACTCTTATCGACTCACATACACACAAACGGGCACAAATGTGCTTTAGCAACACCTATATGCATGCACATGCACACTCACAGCATGCTTTCCTCATGGCAGCACTAATGTGAAGAGAAGGGTGAGATAAAAGTGAGGGGAGAATAAGGGGCTTAGTTATTGTCTGAGCTCATGGTTGACTGAACTACAGAAAGGAGATCTGTTTCCCCCTGTCACTATTTTGACAGGATTATCTTTGCTCTTAAAGCCTGAAAAATTCAATGGGTTGGAGTTAAGGCACTCTGTGAAATAAAAAGACATTCTGATCTTAAAAGCAGCCAGACACTGTTTGTGCGATTTTCTTTTCAAGAACCTGCTCTGATTCTGACTATGTGTTTAAAAAAGAGCATTATGATTTAACACAATCTAATAGTTGATGTTTTGAAGGATGATCTAATTGCCTAGTTATATCTTAATTACATTCTTACGTGGAGAGTGCCTCTCCCATTCTGTCTCTGCTGAGTCTGCCATAAAAAGCGTTTAGTCTAAAACACACTGACAGAGACAACGTGTCACACTGCATCCAACAATGCCCATCAGAGCCTAATGAATTGATATAATATGATGACATCAGAATAAAAAGTTACCTTGTATGGAAAAGTTGTTTTTATGCTCTCAGGCATACATTTTAAGTAGAGGAAGATGAGTAATATCAGTGGCTGGGAGCCAGCCATTCCATTTCCATTAAGTATAATCATGCAAGACAAAACAAAATGACTAAATTCCTAATTAGTCAACAAATGTAATCCCTTCTCAAAAAGATGTGAGGAAATGACTGCCTTTAGAAAAAACACATTTAATCCGGCAATGTTTGTATCATCCATTGTTGTTTTAAGTAATTTCATTAACCGCCACTGGTGTTTGCACCAGTGAATTACTTCATTTATTATTTAATTTGATCCACTTGGCTGAATTTCTGATAAAGCTGTGATACAGCTAAAACATAAAGAAGTGTTAAAAACATAGATACAAAAATTGATCCAAAAAGAAGGACCACAAGTTGTTTTTTTTTTTAATATTTCCTTATGATTAGACAATTCTACAAACAGACTTTCAACATAATTTTGCACTTTTTGGTGGAAGTGCTTTCATGGGTATCACAACGTCAAGCACAATAAGCAGAATCATCTCGGTAAATGTCTTTCCTTGTCCAGCCACTGCTCTGTCTATCTCTCCTACATCTTCTGTTGCCTCCCTGTACTATATAGACATGACCTTTACAGCTTGCTTTTTTTTCCCCTTCTCAATCCACCCTTATTTCATTCCATTCTGATGCCTGTGTCATCTCTCACGTCCTCGTATATCTGTCTGTCTCTTTTATTTGTATCCTATCATCCCTTCATTCTGCTCACTGGCTGACCTAAATCCTGTGCTGTTTTGGAGCTCTGCTCTGGGCGAGACAAACTCTCTGTGGCTCTCTGCAGGCACACACATCCTCTCCTGTCCCAGTGCATTGACTGTGCACATGAGAACGACACTGAGAGAAGGTGGGGGTGGGGGGCTAAATGAGGCAGGGAGAGATGGAAAAGATTGGGAGATGTGCAATGAGGAGCACTGTGAGACAGACTGAATAAAGAACAAATATAATGGAAGGTCACATTTGAAAACAATGATGCAGTGAAATAATGAGAATATTTTAGTGATTTGTGCCTGCCAAGATGAACAAATCATACCACTTTAAAATGTGTGACTGTTTTTAAGAGACAGAATAAAAAGAGAAAAGTAATCACTTAATGAATTTGGTATTTTAATGTGGTGTGGTGGTGATATACACTGAATATTTGGAGCTTTTAAAGATCAAAAATGAATGGGTAAGTAGACAAAGCTCTCTATGGATGGTGTCTTTACTTTTAATGAGCAGAAGTCAGTGAATTATTAGCCCTGGTGTTCAAGTACAGGTTGAATGGGCGTTCATCCAATAATAGCATGACACAACACTGTTTGGGGTGAAACTCTAAGTTTGATTGGTCAATGTCAGTGTATTTTACAGATTTCCTTGCCAACTGATTCAAATGTGGTAATGACGATGTGACACATATGCCCTCTTCACTCCCGTGTCACACTCCTGGAAGAGCATTTATGGGATGAAGCCTGGCAAACGCAGGCAGTAGAAACGACACATTTCACTGTGCAATCCTCCTACACCCACCTTTAAGAAACTCCTGAAATTTTTATTAGAACTTTCAGATCTAAGTGTATTTCTGAAAGGCAGCAGCAAATCCATTATGAATGTGGCTTCAATTTTGCTACTGGTTAACACTGGGGGCTTTTTAGGGTTTTTTCCTCACTCCATAAAGTGGTCTAAGTTGAGTATAAAGGTTTCACGTCCACAGTTGGGTATTAAAAGTGGGATGGACTGATGGATGGATACTTAATTTGTATATTCAACTATATTTGAATAATAACTGTGTAACTCTAATGTCTGATTTTATACTTGATGATTTTATGGTGGTGCTCTGTTGCTTATTTAGGTTTGATTTTGTGAGAGCTGGATTCTTTTGATGTGTCTGTATCTTAGATCCTGTTGAAAGTTATTCGGTACAAGTTATTGAGTGTCATTCAAAGGAGTAGAGAAACCAAGCGCCTCTTTTGAACTGGAAACTTAATATTTCAGTATTTACCACGAAAAGTTTAGACACAAATAGAGATTCTATATATGGACTTGAATACAGTTGAATACATAAATGCATGATGTAAATGTAATTCTTCATTTACATCAGTGTTACTGTATTTTGAATTTGCCACTCCTCACTCACAGATAATGAACAGCAATAGAATGGGTGTTATTTATTCTCCCCTGGGATGACTGGTAAAGCATGCCTACAGGATTATACTAGCAAGTTACCCTGTGGTTGGAGAAGTAACAGGCCCATAGTGTGCATGCAGCATGCTTTCTGTGCTTTCTTTGACAGGCAAAATGACAAGTGCTCATCTGCTGTGCTTCATTGAATTTGGGCTGGGTGGTTGATGAAGCGCTCTAACCAACAGATGTCTCTGGTTGTTAAACCAACATCAATACCTAGATTTTCAAACTGAGTAGCCGCAAATTCCCGACTGAGTTGACTAAAAACCCTGATTTTAGTACATAAATCTGACAGATTCTCAAGCTGACTTGACCATGTCACCCTCCTACATTATGTAGTGATATGGTATTTGACATGGTATCTATTTATGATTCAACTAGTTAGTTAAAATGAAACTAAAGGATGTACAGACCTAAGGGACATTTGTTTCACCTTATCACTCTTAGTTTATCTTAGTGACACCTAGTTGACTTCTGGGTGTGTCACATCACTGCCTTGCTTGTTTATATTTTCACAACACTGAAGAGGAATGACAGAGCAAGGAGAGTGTCTTTTTTAATGCAGACTATCTCATGCCCCCTCAGAATGATGTCCTAAATGACATTTTATCATTTTTTAGGAAAACTTTACTTATTTTCTCTCCAAGAAGTTATTCTTATTTTTTCTCATAAATAATGTATGTCTTTCCATCATTTTAATTGTCCATCCGTTAGTTTCACTGTCTCACTTGTGCTCTGTTTTTTATATCCTCTTGTTTTTCAGAACGTTGAGGACCATGTGGCCTTTGTAATCACTGTGCCCACGGCACTGGCTATCTTCCTGGCAGTGTTTGTTCTTGTCTGCATTGAGTCCATCTTCAAGAAGCTTCTACGTGTTTTCTCTCTGGTCATCTGGGCGTGCTTGGTTGCCATGGGTTACCTTTTTATGTTTTCTGGTGGGATTGTCTGTCCATGGGATCAGGTAGGACAAATGTATTCCAGGATGAATATATTTGCTGTAAACAAACATGTGGAAAATTGTGTGTTTTTTTTCTCTTGTTTTATTGGGTAACTATAAGAGAAATCAAGTAGCTCAAGAAAAAGCCAATTATATATTATATATATTGGAAATATGTCATTAACAGCATTTCTCTGATAACCACAAAACAGTATTAAACACCTCAAGGGAATCTTTTCAAAATTTCCACAAACGCCCATTTGGACACAAGTATGACCTGATTAGATTTTTGTTGTCAAAGGGCACAGTGACCTCAGAAATCACACAGTGATTATGACTAAATTTCCCACATACAGTTTTATAAGATATTGGTGTGTAACCTGAAACTAGTCTTAGTGCTAACGGCCACTGCTTATTGTTTTCTGTCACTTGGTTTCTACCTAATACCTAAATGTATGACCAAATGTGACTTTTTGTTGTAATGAAAGAGCGTTGAACTCTTTTTCTAAAATGAACATAGATGAACGAGAGGAGAAGACAGAGGGATTGAGTCGGCTTCAAAAAATCTCCTTAAGCTTTTATTTAATCTCTTGTGAATTCTGCCCTACATTCTAAAACTGACTGTCTTTTAAGTTTTGTATAGACACACATGATTGAGTGCTGCCTGATATCTCGTGTGCCTTTTTCCCTTTATGCCTTTACTCAATATCAGTAGATGAGAGTGAAGTGAGTTCATTGCATTAAACAAATAAATCACAAAATTTAGTGAACACTTTTTATACTTAGTAAACATATTGATAAATCATTGGACTTGAACTTGAACAACTTATTATCACCAATACACCTCCTGCTAGGATTGACAAATTGAAAGTTAAGAACTTACCACCATATGCCAGTCAACCTAAATGCATGAATGCAGTAACATAAAACAGTATTGCTTTGAGGATCCACTGACAGATCCTGAATATTGATTATGATGTATATTGTATTGATGTATATTGATTACAAAGTGCAGTCAGCTGCTGTAAGGAAAACCTGGTAGATGTAAATCAGCTTGTGAAAATCAATACATTATTTTTGTCCATGCATTTTTCAAGCTTCTTGGGGCATCAGTGTAAACAAAATGTCCCATGAGGTCTTCTTAATACCACGCTGCAGCATAAGTCAGAATGCATAAAAATGCTTTTGACTTTTGACTGAGTTTGACCATTAAGTTTTTATGGACTGTTTTTGCAAGCAAAACACAGGAGATTTTGATCAAATTTAATTATATTTTTCAATGTATTAGAGATGGCCAATCAAGTTACATGTAGTTCTAATTAACATATGTATACAATTCTTTGACGACATTTAACAATTTCAGGTGTTGTATACATCAGAGCTATACTATACTGTAATGTGCATTACACTCAATAGCAACATCAGATCTGCAGTTAAATGTGGCAAGGCAAACAAACAGCAGTTTCATAGCAGACTTGCATCCTCAAATTGCTCAGTACATAAGATCTTCATCATGTAAAAGCTATACTCATTTGACAGTGCTTGGCAAGACGAATGTCTGTTGTGAACAGATCTGTCACAGAGAGGTAACTAAAGCTGCCCTGATTCATACGTTTTTTTTTATTGCTTCCCTTCATCTGTTTAGTGGATATTTCAGGCAGTTATTGCTCTCTGACTGCTGCATCTTAGCCATGTTAATTAACACTTATCTAAAGAGACAATATTGTTGACTAGCATTGTGTTTAAGGGGCTTGCTGTCATATTATAAATCCTGAAATGACTCATTAGCCCTCTCACATTGCTCCACCTTAGTATACAGTACTTTCATTATACTTTTATTTAATTTACTGCCTGGGAGACCAGAGAGACTCTCCAGGTAGAAGTGCCATGAATGCGAGTCTCATTTCTTTATGCATCCCGTTATGAAATGCTTTAAATAATATATTGTATAAGTTGTGTTTGCCAACAACCTGATGCAAGTGAAAATCAGTAATAGCATTCTATTAGTCTGAATGTGGATTTTCAGCTTCCTCTGAGATACACTGATGACTGCACTAAAAGGAATAGTTTTTCATATCTCTCAGGCTTCGAGGGCATGTTATATTGACACTTTCAAGTGAGCAAAAATGTTTTTGTTTTTTAGTTTTCTTTTTTTTTTTCTTAATGTTTTTTGTTGCTTTATAGATCATCCTAACCGAGTCAGAGTCACACAATCATTTCTGCTCTTAGTTACCATTGGCTGGCCATGTAGAGTTGCTGGAGATGGCCCTTTTTGTATTTGAGTCTGCTCTAGTTGATTCATCTTTAAACAACAAGGTATGAGCCAATTACTGCATACTTACAAGCTATGAATTCTATTTTTCAAACAGACAAAGTGAGTGAGTGATACTTTAAAAGACACTTGCGATGTAATTTTGTTGTTATTTTATATTTAAGAGGCAAAGATAATTGAAAATTTATCCAGATGAAATTGTCAGATTCACTAAACTTAATTAATAATACTTTACAAGAGTTTCAATAGAATTAGATCCAAAAACAATGTTCAGTATGAGTGAGTAAGATTTGATGGTATGTCTTCTATACTGTTCAAGTGCTTCTACTTGTAACTCTGGACTTGGAGAGAGTATTCGCCTATCAGCCAATTATATTAATAACCAAGTCTTAGAATCCATGGCCACTCTGGTGTTGCTAAGTGGATGTCTGCTTGAGAAAAGAAATGAAGGGAGGCAAAGTAAAAGTCTGAGTTAATTAAATGCTTTCTGTTCTGTAGCAAGGAGCTATAGCAATGAGCAGTCAGGAATGAAACAGTGATTAGAGGGAGGGCGTCATGCCCTCCCACCGCCTCACCTGTCGTGTATAGCCCTAAGCTCATTACAGGCAATGGTTTTCTGTCCCATGTTTTTCATACAGTGTTGCTGTTGAAAATGTTTCTCGCACTAGTACCAAGGGAAGAAAGACAGACAGCAGTGATAATGGAATGACTTGTCTAGCTAGACGGAGAAGTTTCTGGCAATGTAGTCAGTCGATAGTGTAAAAGGAAAGATGGAGATAAGATGGTGAAAGAAGATGAATTGATATATAAGATCTTTGGATCTCTGTATCTTTTATTTCTTTTATGTTGATACTGATGAAAAACCACGTGGTACGGTTTGTGGCAGGTCATGAGACAGAAGTGGATGGTGCAAAATGCAAATATGTTTCATTAAATGAACTACGTTAATATCCTGTTACCATTATTCATTTTGCAAGGCCACACACAGATTTTGTTGGGATGGTTTTGGTTTTGATTGGGCACTAACACTAAAGCAGCGCAGCAAATTTTAACGTCAGAAACAGAATTTGATTAAATAATCAATAGAGAGCATGAAAATCCATGTTGAGATTCCCATCAAAGACTTTTCAAATTAGCCACACCCACCTCCCAAAGTTGTTTTTAGGGTGGGAGATGAAGAGCATGCAGGAATACAAAGCAAAAGAAAATGAGTAGAGGAAATGTGCTGAGGTCCTTAAAAACTGCTGAAAGCCTCATCTTTCATTTATGATTGTGGTTTGTGATACAGGATGTAGTAATAATAATGTTTCTCCCACAGCAGATTTATGTATTTGTTATGTTTGTAGATGAGAAACTGCTCTATTCTATAGGGTTTGCCTTGGCTATTTATTTTAAATATTCCACACCCATAGACTACAGCACACACCGTTATAATTTGATAAACCACAGGGGAACAATTTTGCACCTATTGCACTACTACCACGCACCATTTTCTAACCCACCAGTCAGTGTCATTTGTATTACTAATATCTTGTTGTGTGTCAGCATGTGTTTTTGATGATTGCTTTTCTGTTACATGGCCAATTTCCAATATTTTAAAATCTCCAGCATCTTTTAATTATCTTTCACTGTATTTGTCTTTTTTTTTTTCTTTTACAAGTCACAGAAAATTCTCTCTCTTGTATGTATTGTGTTCTTGTCTTTTTTGTATTTGTTATTGCAATGTTTAATTGGCCATGATAATGACCCATGGCTGTCACTGTTAAGGAACACCATCTAATTTAGTACCAACTAGTACACAAAGCATCTTTTGAGAGACATGTCAGACACATGGCTGACCTAAAATGACACCAAAATGCATGTAGGTAATAAGCTTTTTATGTCATTAAAAATATGCTGCTAATAATAATTGGACCAAGTATAACATTTCCTTGGCTTTGAGAAGGTGGTAGGGCAGTGCTATGCACTGTGATGTGGAGGCTCAGTACTGTCACTGCTTTAATAAGTTGCCCTTAAATTTAACCTTTTCTTTTTTAACCCTACCTTCAAAATACTAATGTGCATTCTTTATATCTTCTAACAGGACACCTTTTCTGTTGTTATTTACGATTGCCAAAACAGCTGCAGTTGTTTTTACATGGAAGCAATTGCTATGCTGGGATAAAAAAAAAAAAAAAAAAAGTGTCTGAAAACAAAAGTAGACAGATCGTATATCAATCGTGAGTCAAAGCAGGATATAACATTTTTTATGCAACTTATCCTAACAGCTTGTGTCCAGATGGCACCTGTAATTGGAATATTTTACTTCAATTTCTACAGTGATTTGGAGAAAACCATTTGAGAACGAATGATTTTTTATGATATGTTTTTTTTTTTTTTTTAACTCTTGTGGCATGAAGCAGCTTCCCCACATAGGGCTGATGGTCAGCTGTCAAAATAAACATTATATTTCTGTTGACATCCTCAAAGAGAGACAATAAGAGAGCAAGAAATATAGTGTGTTACAGTACAAACTCCACTGTGAGTACAGTACACTCAGATAAAAGAAATAGCATAAAGGCTCAGGATTTTCCCTCAGCTGTGTTGTGCTCACTATAACCACTCTGCTAAAGTTAGTTTGTATACAGTATAGTTTCCTTTTTCAAACCTGAAATCAAATGGATGCTTATCTTCTCCCCACAAAGCCCTCTCTCTTTGCAGATGGCAAGGAGAAGGGCTTATCTGTGTGGTCCAGTCTCTACCTCTCACTGAAAGATGTCTGAACCCTCCCCCCTCCTCCTCCCGTCCTTCTCTCTGTCTCTCTTGATTCCCTCACTGTCTCTCAGTCACACACATGCACATGCACATGCACAGACACTCACACCCACTCCTTTGTGAGTATACAGCCAGACTCATTAGCCTTTCAAGCAGAGGTGGGGAAAAGAGTCTGGGGTGAAGGAAAAAGCCTGCCAGTCTAAAATAGTAAAGAATGGTAAATGGCAAAAGTAGGACAGTAGGTTTACTGATAGAAAAAGTACAAGGGTGATAAGAGAGGGAGGCAGAAAGAGACAAGGAGAAATACAGGTGAACGTCTATAGAGGATGAATCCTTTTCTTAAAGCAGGTTTACTCCTGGAAAATGTGTGTGTGTGTGTGGGGGGGATACATCATTTTTCAGCTAAACATTGTTCTTTATCTCTGGGATCAAAGACAACCTGCCTAATTGTAGAAGTTACAAACCAAGCAATTTCTTATCTGCTACATTTAAGTCCAGTCTCTGCTATAAGCCTCTCTTTTAACTTGGATTTAGTCTGTACAATGAGAAGAAAAGAGCATATCTGCCTTTTTTAGGATTTAATAGCAGACTGACACACACAGTACATGCTCGCATACACGCAGACTATGTATTGTAAATCTAGCGTATAAACTAATCTTTGTCACAGACAGTAGACTAAAAGCCTGATGTAATCGGACACTTCATCTCTATAATTTGTTTTGTAAACCCCCCCTTGGTGTCATTATCAAGAAATTGATTCATGGGCATGGGCAGGGTTGAATGTACCTTGATGGACCATAAAAAGCCTTGTCCACTTAATTGTCAGGCAGAGGGTCCTTATGTGCTTACATTAACAAGACGAAAGCCCCTAACTGTTTTTATTACAATGTCGAATATTAAGTATGTAGGATAACTAAGCAGGTGTATTTTCCCCAGCAGCCTCTCCATTATCCTTGATACAGTTTCATGATTGAGTTAGCAGCATTGGATTTCAAAGCAGTCATTTAGAAAAAGGCTTTCTGGACTGTAAGCATATTATGTTACCTTGCTAGATGATATTTACCAGAATTAGCAATTAGTAGCAATTATCTCTCAGAGGTGCCCCCCACACCCGCTGGGTGGACATAATAGCCCAGCCCTTAAAGCCTGCAATGTGACTCTGGCACAAGCTCAGCACCTTGCCCAGAACAGATCCAGACAGAGAGGTTACTATGGCTGAGAAAATGAACTGGTTGTTGTAGAATGGCTATGGTGTTTTAGTTTGGTTTTGATTCAGCACTTAAATCTCTTTATTTCCAAATTCTAGATTTATTTTGCTCTAGAGCCACAGCGCAATTGAATTCCAACCACTTCTGCCTACTTTTCTATTCCTGTAACCTCTCCTAAGTTGCCTCAAAAAGTTCCACTCTTGTCCTCAGCATTACTGAACTATGACATAAGGATAAAATAAGACTACACCATGGCCTGATCAAGCTTTAATTGGGCACACAGAGATTGGAATCAGTTGTTTCCTAGGTTGCAGTTATGCAACTGGTCTTCTTCAGAAACCAGCATGAAGAAACAAGAGACCAAAGGAATCAAATTGTATGATATACATTGCCTATTTTATTTGACTGAGAGTTCAGACCCCTCAAGTCCTCGACTTATTATGTTTCATAAAGAAAAGCATACATTCATTAAGAGCTGGTCCGTTTTTATATTATAACTTAAAGGATTTTAATCATCATGATCTTAAGTTATCAGAGAAAAGAGGGGCTGGTGGTGAAGACAAGTCACATTTCCATGCTCCTTTACAATGTCATCAAACAGCATCTTTCAGTACTGTTTTGAGTTTTTGTCATTGATTGAAAACTTAATTGATGATAAATTAGTTGCCAGTTATTTAGTTGCTGTCCACTAAAATAGCTACAGTCCACTAAAACAATGTTGGTTCATGTTGGGTTGTTTTCCATTAAATCCAGTCCTGTAGCTATAACAGTATGAATTTTGGGTAACAGTAAATATATTAAATATGTAATATATATTTCTTTATTATGTTGTGTGTGATAAAGAAAAAACGCAGCTGATACTTCTGCACCCTAGTTTAAGACATGGACTGCTGTAATAGAAAGGTCACATGCAAGAACCCCGGTGCCGGCATAAGGTCTTATTTTTTAATAAGCAATTTGACTTTGTTTCCTGCTCTGTAAACACTCAGTAACCACCACTACAACTGCTGCATGTTCAGGAATAGAAATGTGTTGTATAATTTTCTGTTTCTGAAATAATTGTAGCAATCTTTTTTTCTGGCAGTAGAGAGACATAAGCAAGGACTATGTTATTCTTGCATTATAGCCTTCTCTAATGTTTTCTTATATTAAACAACAAATGATTTACTCCCCACAGCAGAGTAAGCACTGTGACAAGTGTCAGGTATTATATTTAGATTTTTAATGACTGTGCTCAGTATATCAAGTGGACAACTGACACATGATGCAGTTTAAAGAAGCTCTTCTTCATTTCAGCTAAATGACACTTTCAAGCAAATATCAAAAAATGGGTCATGTTTTGTGTCGCCATTCATTGTGTTTAATTAGAAAAAAAAAATCATCAATAATGACCCTGAGCTGAATAAGATGATACCTAACATAACTTTTATTGAAAGAGATTTTTGTTCTGATTTTTTCCCTTGCCCTCATGGATGCTTAGGATTACAGCTGCTCTCCAGAGGCAGACAAGCAAGGGATCGTGGTGGTTAGTGTATGTGATTTGACACTTAAAACAAAAACATTAAATATATATGAATGTACATTAACATGTCAGCAAAGTTGACGTGTTCATTATTTCACCATTAAATTACAGTTTGAGTAACAAATCACTCCTAGTTGCTAGTTGTTAAAGACATTGTTTTTGTTTTAATTTTCCTTTTTGCAAGCATTTGTTTTTCTGGTATATCACACTGACCTCCTCTTGATGCTTTTTCTTGATTTCAGCTCCTCTGTTCTTGAAGGAACAGTCACAGTCTGCTTTTCTATCAATCGCATTATCATACAGCAAAAGCAGAATTTCATCCTCACACACACTTTATACCATGGTCTCCAGACTAATTGCTAATCTATGCTTTAAGAACATTGATACGTTGTGATGATTATTATTACGTATAGTCTTTCTGAAATGTGAATTATAAATTCATTATAATTGCTCAAAAAGAGCTAGTTATAACTAAAAATATGTTCTTTATGTTCAGCCTGTAATGTTGCATTAATGCTGGAGTGTATTAGAAACTACTAGAAAAGAAAAACAGTCAGCTGTACAGTCGCTGCATACAAATATCTAAAATATAATGGCTGGCTTTATTTTAACATGGAAACTATTGCTAAGCTGTGAGGATGGTCTTGATTAAGCTCTGTAAATATTTCCCTACATTTTTATGTAGTGTGGCAGTAGGAATTCTGCATATGCCAAAGATACAGTATATTACTCATTTGAGCGGAATTTTAATTCAGGCATGAATAAAGAAATATCTATGAGGTAGACCTTTTTATACTGTACATGTATTTGCAGGCATTTATGTTCCCTAGTTAGCTGCTAAGAAAGTATACATGTGGAACTGTATGTTAGTCACCTAAGCTTACACAGAAGAATTACTGTTTTTCTCATTTTCAGTCACCACCCCTCCTCTTGCTCTGTTGCCTTCCTTTCCTGTTTCCATCTCACTGCCCCCCACACACTAACCCTGCTTTCCCACTGGCCCTGCAAATAACTCAAGAAAGGTTAACTGGCACCTGGCTGCAGAACAGAACACTGGCCTCTTTCTGTCCCTGCACAACAGCAGACGAGCTGCTCTAACCCTGCAGCAGGAGGCGTAATAAAGAAGTATGTGTGTGTACCTATTTGTATGTGTGTGGACCTTGGGTGAAAGGGGAAGCACTCCACATGCTACTCTAAAGGTGTCAGGATTGAAGTGTGAGAGATGACTGTCCCCATTTCTGCTTCTGAGAAATCAAGAGAATGTTGTGATGGGTTGACCATTCAGTGCTTAGTATTCAAAATGTATATACTCTGTGTCGCCATTATGCCCTCTTCTCCCTTTTCCCTCTGTTACTGAGTCTCTCAATACCAAATATCTTCCGAAGATGGCTGGAGTTGGTTTGTTATTAATAGGCTGCATAGCCTGTATAGCAGTCTTATCTCTGCATTTTCTTTTCTTTTGCATCTATCACTCTCATCTTCTTTGTCACTCTCCCTACAGGTGTCATTCTTCCTGTTCATTGTGTTTGTGGTCTACACTATGCTGCCATTCTCCATGCGGGATGCCATCATCGCCAGTGCCCTGACTTCAGCCTCGCACACCATTGTGCTGAGTGTCTGCCTGTCCACCACAGCTGATCACATGGAACCAGTGGTGTGGCAGGTAAGATGATCAATATTGTGGTTGACAAACGGCTTGACCACACCAGCAGAAACAGCCCTATAATCGCAAATGTTACCAACAGGTTTTCTGTTGTATTTGATTTCAGCATTCAGCATTTGTTTTAGCATTGTTGCTGTATTTCAAGTGTAGTCACATCCTTTTCTTAGCAGCACATCCCTGTTTTTGTATTTGTTGTATATTTTTGTATACAATTTTTAATTGGAATTTCCAGACGTTTGTCCAAGTGGAAGAGTTTTGGGTCATTCAAATGTATTTACTGTTGTTCACCATCAGTCAGACATAATTATGGTCAAACAGTAGCAGTACTGTGTATAAGAGAAAGAACAAAGACAAAAAATGTACAGTACCTCAACACAATTAATTTGTTAATTACTCATGATTCACATGTGTTAATTACTGATGTGACTATTGTATAATTTCGTGGCACAGCATTTGTATAAGGGCTCGATGTAAAGGAAAAGTTCAAGACTTGTGGAAATTTACAGATTTATTTTTAGAGTTAAAGGAGAGGAGAAATACCATTGAGATTAAGCTGGTTTATACTCTACAAAATAACATTCTATCCTAATGATATTTGTAGAAAATGTAACATAACACAGTTTTGGGCTCTGTTGTTTCATTTGGTATATCTTCCAGATGGAAACTTAATGAAATTATTTTCCTCTCCAGACATATGTCTGTTTTCCCAACCTGCTAAAATGAGCATTTCTGGTCATTCTAACAATACAGTATGTATTTTTAGCAAACAAACAGAAGTGACCTTTAAACTAAAACTAATTAAGCATAGCAGGTGAGTGATAGAAATCCTAATGTGCTTTTTTTAAATATACTTTACTAAAAGGTCACCAGAAGTTTTGCTGTATCAAATGTGAAATGATCAGGCAGTTGGCATGTGCAAAGAAAAGCAAAGAAATAAGAATAACTGGAAACAAATTATCTGGGTAAAGAAATGTATTAAACTGAGTTTATTCAAATCTGATCCCAAAAGTCAGTGATTGCTCATTCACCCAGGGCTACTTCCAACTAATGCATAAAGGAAACATTAATTTAACAAGCATGTCACAAAAACCATGCCCCACTGATATTCATATATTTCCAGGAAGTAATTTAGTGTTATTAATTTAATCGACCCTCAAAGGGCATTGCGAACATGCCGAAAGATTTAATAACTTTACTTTACCATGTCTTCATTTCAATGACTTTCTACAGGGAGTTTGTTCTACTCAACACTTTTTCTATACATATTGATGTTTGTCAGCTGTATTACTCAATTGCCTGCACAAGAAAGAATTGATTACAGATGGCCATGCATCATTATGGTAAAATTTGCATCATATAATATGACTACCACTCGAGGAGACTTTTCAAGCCCCACTTAAGGATTCATTGATCGTTCAGCAGTCCAGCTCGTTTTTATTTCTTCAACAGTTTTTCTTGATTTTTCCATTTAAACAGTCATACCATTGTTTGCAGCATTTATTGAAAATAAAAGTGTTCACAAAAATAGGGTAGCTGCATCATTCCAGTGATTACAGTCGTCATAGTTACCCAGTCCACCTACTCCCAAACCCTCCCAACCATCCCCACCCATCACCTTAGAGTCCAAATCTTTACAAGAATGAGCAGTCCAGCTTTTCGAAAAGTACTTGATGTTTCAACTTCTACGCATGGACAGTAATAACCATTCCATCAAAATGAACCAAATGGACTAGTTATATCCAGAGGATATGTTGTCCTTCATTTCAGTTGAAACATTTTTGTGTTTCTGTGTAACAATAAATAATCCTTAAATCAAATTAAATCCTTAAATATGTATAGTTAGCATTTGCCACTGGAGTTCTATCCTCTTTATCAAGTTCTGTTTCTCTGCATCTCTGTGTCCCTTCACTTAAACATTTGCAAAAATTCTTCATTGAGTCTGAACTTTGCTGTGATGGTACTGCTATATGATTTCCAGTCACATCTCCTCTGTCGTGCAACTGTAGCATGGGCAAACTGGGATGTGGACAGCCTGGGGCTGTATCCTACATGGTCACTATCTGCCAACTCCTCTTGTGCATCAGGTCAGTTTTCCTCACAGCTCAATCTCAGGAGGAGTGCTCCTAAAGAGAATCCCTTGTGGAGATGGTGGATACCATCATTAAAGTGAAAAGCAAAAGAATATTGATTGAAAATATTTCTTAGCAAAATAAAATAGGAGGATTGCTATTCTTGAATTTCTGCTGTGATTAATCTAACACATAATGGAATTTAACACTTTATATATATATTGATGCATCATTATTTATTATAAAACAAACAAACAAGCAAACAAAAAAAACATTTATGTGCTACGCATTTATGCGCATTTCATTTGAAAGGACCAAAATTCAGTCTGCTGCAGGTCAAAAACATGGGTGCCTATAACTTCCTTCTAGACAGGATTATGGTTTAACAAATGAAATTATTGAGTCTCTTTTTATTTTTGCACCTGGCACAAGTGCAGTATAACTTACATCAGTGTGTTCTGTATTCACATGGATGTATATTCAGTGTGCCATGGAAACAGCACCCTGAGTTGCTTGTTCCTTTTTCAGAGGAGTACTGGCTCCAATAACTGATCCTTACATACCTGTAGGCTGTCAAAGCGAGTCTGATTTTAAGGTGAGTCTAGAAGTGACTCAGCAGGATTTTGACAATCAAAATGTCATTTCAAACCATGGCTGATTTGGATGTAATTTGCAAAGGTTTGATCTTGATCTTAGAGAAATTCTCTGATGTCTTTGAAATGGCTGCTGCTGGTTAGAGGCACCAACATATTGAACTGCAACAAAAGGCCAGTTGGTTTTGTATTTGTACTTTGAAATTTTCTACAAACTGATCTTCACATGTTCTACATTTATCCTTCAACTGTTTGAGTAATGGTCATTGCCTAGCATTTGATTGAACAGACACATTTGCCTTTTAGCCATGCCAATGGCAACAAAAAATGGTGTCTTTGTTTGTTTAGCCAAAAAAGGACAGCAGCAAACATGTCATGGAGGACAGAGCAGAGCAAGCTGTTTCTGCTTGCTTTTGTTATTTATACTAAACTGAGGTAACCAACTGCCTTTTTCATATTTACTTTACAAATGAGTATTATTAATACTTTTATCTGATTCTCAGTAAGAAAGAAATCAAATAACCCAAAATGTCAGACTATTCCTCTAAAAGCACAGATGTACCTACACACAGGTACATACACTGATACACACGTGCATAATCAATATGCATATAATAGTGGTGTGCTGGTTTTAATATACTCTAATTTCAGATTTAAGTATTCCAGGGTGTCCTCTCATAGGTAAATGCCAGCCATTAATAACAATAATTCTTATGTTTGCAAATATACATTGTTCTAAGTGCACATACAAACTGCTCAGCAGGTATTGAGTGAGAAGAAACCATGCTGACACATTAGCGTTGTCCAGTCCATTAAACTTAATAATGTTGGCTGATTGGAGTCTTATTGAACTAATTCATTTATTGAAGATCACATAGCATCTGAAAACCAGGTCAGATAACAAGTTCTAAAGATAAAACATGGCTTATTTCAACGTCACTACCTTTTTATTTTAACTCAGCATGTGTAGAACCTTGGGAATATCCTGTTTTTGTTAAAATTGACTTGAGACTGCTGTGATTAGCTTGCCCACAGTGTTTCAACATCACAGCCTCCAATTTTAAACTAAAAAAAGACTTTATTTGCAGTCTTTTTTATTAATTGCTGAGTGCTACATCATCCATAATTCATAATGACACCGACACCCTATTTAAACTTTATCTGATATGTCACAAAGACTCTCAGTAGCTGTTGCACAGTACATTAATTACTTCTTTTGAGAAAGTAGGGCTGTATTTGAATCCAACCTCAGCTGACTTGGTCTTTGACTTTCTCCAACTTTGACTTCCATCAGTTTCTCATTTCTCTTAGCTTGAAGCAATTAGAGACCACATGTTTTTATTTTGTCAGGCAGAATCAGATGTCTAAGTTTGCTCTACACTTGATGATATATATTTGAGAATGATACTATTCGTGTTTTGTTGACAAAGTGATAGTTTCTCTTAAAATAAGACAGTATATGTTCATAAAATATGTTCAAGTTATTGTCCTGATGCTTATTTATCTGGCAACTTCTGTTTAATGCGTTATGGCTATGTATTTACTGCATGTTAATCCCACAGCTTTTTAAAGCAAAATTCACTTCTTTGTGCACATATTAGATATTTGTCATATTTTACCATTGGCTGTACAATAATAACCTGTATAGAGCTTTGCTGTCTTATTTAGATAATCCCAGAATTCACCAGCATGACACAAAGCACTCTAGAGGCCATCCCCACCTAAACCTGCTGTTATCTGTAATTGTGTGTTAGTGAGGTATGGATGTTTCACACAGCCAACTGACCTTTGCAATGGTCTGGATTGCTGTCAGCGTCTTGTTTAACAGATGTCAGCTAACAGAGAAGCACACAGGTGAATGTAATTGTTACAAAAAAGAGAAACTTAACATAGAAGGTACAGTGTATTTTCTCTGTTCCTGTGTATGATACAGGGTGTGGTTTGATAACCCACTGGTTTAGGGTTTTGTTTGAACATATGAAAATACATTTGTTATCCATCCATCCATCCATTGAGAAGAGCGAGTCGAGCCAATAGGGTATAGGCAGAGTACACTGTGGACAGGTTGTCAGTCTACCACAGGCCTGACATATAGAGACAAACGACCTCACGCACTCACGCCCACGGGCAATTTAAAATTGCCTATTTATGTGATCTTTGGACATCTTTGGACTGTGGGAGCAAGCCGGAGTACACATTGGAAACCCATGCAGAACATGTAAATTCCACAAAAGGTCCCACCTTCTTGCTGTGAGGCTACAGTGCTAACCACTGTACCACCCATGGATCTCTTTTTCCTTTTTCCAGTATGTTTAAAAATTATCATAAAAAAACATGCATAATTTGAAATGCATTGATGCATAATTTGAACATGTACATGTCACCTAGGCACTAAACACTGCCAAAATAAAAAAGGAGCACTCAAAGCTTGATGTGGGTCATCTGGTGCTTCCAAATTTAATTGGCAGACTTATAGAGAGAAATGCATTTGTAGCTAGCTAAATGGGTTTTCAAATTATCGTGGATTTTTAAAATATTGTATACAATATATCAGCTACTGAAAATCATTTAAAAAGAAACCGACAAAGGCCCTATTTCATGTTGTTGTGTCTTGTTTCAGTCATTCTGTGTACTTGTCTGAACTCTCTGCTTTGAACACTACTCTATAACACAAGTCCAGACTGTTTTATTTATTATCTGTTGAAAACAGACCTGAATGAAGCCAGGCACCTAAATGCGATATCTTTTTAATTTGAAAAATAATTGGAAATTGGAAAATAATGACTTTTGTGTGTCTTCTTTCGTTGTTGTTTCATTGAAAATATGCAAAGAGGGGATAATACATTCACTGGACAGAAAGAGACGTCTATCCAAAATTCTGCGATTTAATATATGAACATTAACCTATCCAACAGACCACACTCATTGTAAGTGGTCACCGCCCTCGTGCTTACTTTGGTCAGATATAAAGTAAAGTAACACATGTTGCTGGTATATTCACAATGCTTACCCAGAGGTAACCAGAGGTAGCCAGAGGTTAGCTGACTTCCCTTAGTATAATCCTGACTAATCACAGTTTGGGGGTGACGTGATGGTAACTTCATCTAGTTTGTTAATCAGTCTTTTTTTTTTTTTCTTTTCTTAATCAAGAGTTGCTGTAGATGTTTAAAGTCCACGGCCTCTGTAATTTTACCATACATTGAAATACTGCTAATCACATTTATCAGATCATCTGGAGCATTGCATGTGTAAATCTGAACCTCTGAGTAAGGACACTTAACATCTTTAATTATCATCTCGGGCTTATTATTGGAGAGTGAGGCATTTTTAGGTCACGCTCATGCTCCTGGTAATGGAACAGTAGAACAGTCTTGCTAAATAGCAATTGTCTTGTTAATCAAAATAGATCAGCAGGAAGTATTGGGTCTTCACTTCCGAAAAAGAGACAGAAAAGAAAGATTCACTGCAGAGTCTGATAAAAAAAAAAAAAAAAAAAACATTATTCAATTCTTAACTTTTAATTTCTTTGCCTAAATCATATTCTCATCACAACCTTTGTGACCTGACATGTTAATGATGTGGACAGCTTTATACCTTTATGTGTTTTGCTCTGACTGTTATTACTGAAAAAGAATGTTTGCTCTTCATGAAGAAGGTCATAAGGTTATCATTTTGGTGCTGTAATGTAAATCAGTGGGGCACATTAGCATTTGAAAAGAGAAAAGGCAAATTACCAGTGGTCAGTCTGACAGTAAGGTCACCATTATGCTGGAGAGACTGACTGCAAGTGAACAGGAAATTGGTGAGAATGAGACAAGACAGGCAAATGAGAGAAAAGGAATGGATGTGTTCATGAAAGAGTGTGTGTATTAAGGAGAAGGGAAAATATTCTCATTTAAAATGAGATGGGAGAGAACCATTAAATTGTCCATTTGCTTTAAATTGCAAAATATTGAGCTAAAATTTATAAGCCCTCCTGGGACTTCATATATTCACTCATCATTGCTGGGCCACATCCTGTCATAATACTTCCTCTAATGGACCTTCCTGTTTAGTGCTGCCATGAGGGATGCTTGAAAGTGTGAATGATGGTAAAGCAGTTGTAAAATGAAAATACACTAATTAGACTGCACTCCTTGCACATACTACTGTTATCTTTATGACTGACCTTGGCCATCAGCATTTTCAATTTATCTACCAAATCTAGATCTATTATAGATAATCAAAAAGGGTAATATCAGAGAAAATGCCAAATAACCAAAATCAAAAGGATTGATCCACTGCACAGTCTTTCTGAGCAGACTCGACTTGGCAGGCTTAGTCAGATCAAGCTTTTATCTGTGTAATATGTATCAGATTAGCATATTAGGTGACTGATGGCCCAAAATAAAGCAGAGGAAGTCAACCAAAAGTTGTTGACATTGAAATTTTGAAAAGCCATTTCAAGCCATTTAATAAAAGATGGAGCTGGCAGGTCTATTTATTGGCCATCTTACTGAATTTCAGACATAAGAACATTAGCTCTTTTTGTTATACTTGGTTCATAGTCATTCACAAAAAAAGTGTAACAAAATGATTTAGGAAATGTTTTTTTGGTCTTTATAATCTTTTTTTCTTTACTAGTGCAGTAGAACCACTTTATATTTAATGTACTTAGGGGGATCTATACCATCAATGATCCTAACACAAGTGTGAGTATGATTAACAGTAGCTTCATCACTTAAGCCATACCATGGACTCTTGGGGCCACTGCTGGGATGTGGTGTTTTCTGTAATCATACTAATGACAGAATGTATAGGCTTTCCTGTGTGCAATGAACCTAAGCTCATTGGAAAGTATTGATATAGATGAGAAGTGCAGACACATGTTTTTCCACTGGCTTTATTTGTTTTTGTTTATTTGTTGTTGTTTGTTTTTTCTTAAATCAAGTCTCCTTTTTCCATTAAGCAGGGAAGAAGAAAATCTGATCAAGCCACAGTAAAGCTAATGCTCAGAATACGCAATTCTATTTTTAGGCAATAAACACCTGAGTAGGGTCAGTAAAAAGGTCTCACAAACTAATTCCCTTTACTTTCCTCTCTACTGTATTCGTCTGTCTCTGAGGTCATGGACAGGTGGAGACAGTTTGCTTCAAACTGATTCACAAAATAATGAAATAAGAGCTGTTTTGTTCATGAATGCCATGTTGTGTTTTAAATATAGTGTGTGATGTCAGAAGTCAACATCACTGCAATATGCCAGTTGCCAGGGCCTAGCACACAGTTTTCCATATTTGGACTCACTTCAGAGATGTTGTGAATTTTTGGATTTTGTGAATCAATCATGTTTTGTTTTGTTTTGTTTTTTTGAGTCCATCTGTATAAAAAATCTGACGCAGCTAATGGTAATGGTTTAAAATTACAGTGTTGACAGGAGGAAGATTTAAAACAAACAACAAAACCAAAACATCACTTTTTGATGTTGCCTGTTTCATGTATTTAGAACAGATAATGTGAAATGTGTTTCAACATTTGAATGACGGTTCTTTCAAGTATGTGCCACTTTTCCATTCACCTCATCAATGAATTCTGTATCTTTTGTCTGATATTCATCTAATACTATCTTTGTCTGTGTTTTGTTCCTCCACAGATTTTGGCCAATATCATAATTTTCATGTGTGGAAACATGGCAGGGGCGTATCACAAACATCTGATGGAGTTGGCGCTAAAACAGACCTATCAGGACACCTGCAACTGCATCAAGTCCCCAATTAAACTGGAGTTTGAGAAGAGACAACAGGTGAAGTCAATTACTCTTAAAGATCAGTGGGCCGGTGCAGGTCAGGCAGACAGTGAGTGAATGAGTATGCAGTGATGTGGATGATGAAAGTGGAAATGAAAACAATGTGGCAAAAACACAACTTGTAAGTACATCTAGTTGTTTGTGACCCATTTTTATGTAGAATATTTTTTCCTGGCCTGCAGCCGTGTGTTTTTGAATGTAGCTGAGTTTTTTCATTAAAAATTCCACGTCAGCTTTTACTGTCCCTTCCATCACGACTGAATAGGAAAGTGGTCTCAGATTTTGAGCTGTCTTGTAGGTGTCAGTGCTTGATTCCTGTGGTATAGTAAAGAAAGGAGACCCTGGAGACTTTGTGTCAGGGGTTGTGTTTTATAGACATGGTAATTGTTAATGACCTAAATTAGTGTAATGATAATCTTAAGTCCCTGGAGCCTGCTGCAAGTGCTACATTCTCAGTATTTAAAGTCCTTTAGCATCCTATGACTGGTGGATAAAAGATTTGCAAAGAATTGTAAAAGATATCTGAGTAGATCTGCAACTATATTTCCATGTACTTTAAATATGTCCCTTTACATTGAGGCTACGGATTGAATGATGATTCTCTCGGGTCCATTTCTTTCTTTCTTCTGCCAGTGCCAAAATTACTACAGCTGTGTGAGATTTGAATCTATATAGCTTTTTACTGCAGCTGCCACAGTTTGGTCAGAAGGTGAATTCAGCTGTTGTGAAAGCCTATGGTTCAGGTGGAGCAGGTTATCCATATAGGTGAATCCAGCTGTTGTTGGTACAACTCTAAATGCTTTTAGTGGAGGATCTTGCAGTGACCGTGGAGTACTGCTGTTGGTTACTACAGACTGTAGTAACATTGCTGAGAGATATTTCTCTTGGGTGCTCACTGCACTCATAACATATGCTGTTAGCTGCTTGTACAAAGTGCCCTGCAGTGCATGAGTGCATACATTTTTGGTATAAGTAGTACAAAGGGGAGTATGTGAATTTATTCATTCCTGATGGAGTTGGTTAGCAGCCACCATGGACTTCTTCAGATAGAACCCCTTGAGCTTCGGCAGCCACACAGGGAGATGGATCAGTGATGCAGAAAACCTGTCAGGCTGGAGGTGACATTAGCTTAATTAAGGATTTGCTCCAATCTTGAACTTCTCTTCATCCTGAGAGGAGTTTTATTTGCTAATTACTCTACTGGCTGAGAGCAAAACCTACAGTTGCCTCAAAGACAAACATAGAGTTAGTTAAGCTACCCTTGAAATAAGAAGAGCTGAGTCTGTTCTGGTTCTGGTGGCTCACCATAAAATAATGAGTATAGTAACAAAAAAATCTATTCAGTCTAACACAATGTAGTACCTAATCAGCTTTCACTTCACAGTTAAAGCTTTGTTAGAGGTTGTTGACATAATGGTAACAACTTCTTGGTTGGTAAGGTTAATGCCTCAGAATTTTATTCGGGCCAAATCCAATTAAATATTAGTTTGTGAAACAATTTCAGTGCAAAGCAAAGGTCCTGTAATTATACATTTCATCATAAATATCCAAACTTTGATTCTGAGGGATTCTTTTCTCAGTGAAGTCAAATCCTTGATCTTTTGTTGCATTTTCACCACTAATCTCATTTTTCTTTGTAATTCCACTGACAGTGAGCGAATCTTTGGGGAAGTGAGTCTTTAACAGAAACTATATTTAAATTGGCATCTGTAGCTGCAGGTTTGCAGTCTTGTTTGAAACCTTTTGTGTATGTTAATTGCTTTAAGAAAAGCTCACAATTGTCTACCTTAATTTTCCCTAATCATCCTTATACTACTTATGCTACCTTTATGTTATTGCCATCAGGAACGTCTCCTGTTGTCACTGTTGCCAGCTCATATCGCCCGTGTGATGAAAGCTGAAATCATCCAGAGACTGAAGGGTCCAAACTTTGGCCAGATTGAGAACACAAACAATTTTCATAACCTCTATGTCCAGAGACATACTAATGTCAGGTTTGTATTATTTATTTGGATTCATGTAACCAAGCAGTTTGTGCTATACTGTCATCTGATACTGTATGTATGTAGTTGCTGTTTTTAAAACAGTTCTTCATGGAATACATATACATCTATTATATTATAGTATATTGATATATATTTTCCATTTCTAGTATACTGTATGCTGATATAGTAGGTTTCACACGGCTGGCAAGTGACTGTTCACCTGGAGAGCTGGTGCATATGCTGAATGAGCTGTTTGGCAAATTTGATCAAATTGCCAAGGTAAATATTTAATTATTGGATCCTGAC
This sequence comes from Caranx ignobilis, assembly GCA_021432705.1. NCBI lineage: Eukaryota > Metazoa > Chordata > Actinopteri > Carangiformes > Carangidae > Caranx > Caranx ignobilis. The sequence continues at coordinate 1,698,326 of MU270012.1, read as the reverse complement.
ACCAAACAAAAATGCTAAATTTGCTTTTTCTTCGAAGAAAACATGGTAACAACTTAGCCATATATCATGTGTAATCTATCTTTAATGCCATTATGAATCAGATATTGTGATGTTTCTTTGATTTGTGTTTACTTCTATTTAGATTCTTTTATCAGCCTCTCAAAGACTGATAACTTATTGGCTGTTGAGTCAAAAACAATGGACAAAACATTTTAAGAAAATATAGAGATTGAATAAGGTGTAACACAGTGTAGCTGTAAGGCATGTTGAATACTGTAAGAGAGAATTTGAGAATCGATTTTGTGTGTGATGAAATTAAAAAGCTCTACTCTGTCATTCAACATGGATCTGACAACATGCATCTCAATCTGTCTTCCACCTGTATCTGTACAGGAGAATGAATGTATGCGGATCAAAATCCTTGGTGACTGTTACTACTGTGTGTCTGGTCTACCAGAGTCTCTACCACACCATGCTAAGAATTGTGTGAAGATGGGTCTGGACATGTGTGAGGCCATCAAGTAAGTGCCAGTTACATAACGACAGCCCAGTACTGAAAATTTGTTCATGCTTTTTCTTATCTGTTAACTCAGTTACAACTGAAAGACTCTCAAGGGTCTTGTTACACTTCTAAGAACTGGGAGCTTTTACTTTTGACTACTGGCATTTCAACGATTATTCAGATATTTCTCAGTGCTGCACTTTTTTTGAATGAACATCTGTCATCCAGCTACAGGCTAACAAGAAGTTCTGATTTATTGAGGTTTTCTTGATTTCCAATCCATCTGAATAATGTTAAAGTGCTGCAGTGGTAAACATAGTTTCCTACCTTATCTCTAGACATCAGCCTGATACAAAGTGGAGTGGGCTGAGATAGAATGAGCTGAGATAGAAAGACCAACCTGCAGCAAATCATGAAGTTAAATTGTTAAATTTGACTGACCTGTTTGGCTCTGAAAAACGAATTCTGTGGAAAATTTCCATCGCAGTTGTTTTTCCAGTGTTTCAGTTCTTTTCATACACCATAAAAAGGTCAGGCATCTGTTCTTTCCGTAAAAGGATGCATGTTATGGCAGATCATTTTTTCATCACCCCATAATAATAAAAGTCTGTTTTTTTGTGTATGACAGGAAAGTACGAGATGCCACAGGGGTTGACATCAACATGCGTGTCGGTGTGCATTCAGGAAATGTCCTGTGTGGTGTGATTGGACTTCAAAAATGGCAGTATGATGTGTGGTCACATGATGTCACATTGGCCAATCATATGGAGGCAGGGGGTGTACCAGGGTGAGTTAACTGGAAATAAATTGGAGGCACTTGTTTCCATTTTGTTGGTGCTTTTGGCATTAGTTTTGTCTGGTTGGTTAATGTTGGTCCTTGCTGAAGGTATTCATTGAAAATCTGTTTGTTGATTGGTTACAACCATTCATTGTCAGACGAGTCCACATCACTTCAGTGACGCTAGAGCACCTGAATGGTGCCTATAAAGTGGAAGATGGGGATGGACAAGAAAGGGACCCCTACCTGAAGGAGCATGGAGTAGTCACTTATCTGGTCATCAACCCAAAGGTACCATGGCATGTTTAGTAGAATCAACAAAATTAATATTGGACATTGAATAAAATGCAATAAACTAGTCAATAGTCAATAGTAAAAGATTGTTCCATTCTGAGTTTATGGGGGTGCTCACTGCTGCTGAACATCTGATTTTACATAGAATTTCTTTGTTCTCTCATCATTCATGATATGGCCTATTTTGATACAAACATCAGCTGAGCTTAATCTGTCCATGAGGAGTAGCTGGAACACCGACCGAGAAGGTCAGAGGAAGAGAGAGGGCCCTGGGTTGCGAAGGAGCCACCTGTTGCTCTCTCGCTGTCTCTCCTCACTTAATGTTGTTTCCTTTCAATGGAGGGAAAATTGACTTCAGGCTGAAAGTTTTATTATACTATACTCATCGCTACATTGTCCCCAAAAGAGAGATAGTGATGCATGTTGTGCACACAAGCTTAATGAGTGAGATAAGGAGACGGATAGATGGAGAATGTCCAATTATTGTTATCTTATGCCAATTGAAGAATTAAATTTATTTATTTGGGTGTCTTAGAGCTTTTCTCTGGAGCGGAAAAAGACGCAAATGAGATCATGAATCAGTGAGGGGAAAAAATGACGATTAGTCAACTAAAGTCAAAATCAGATTTGACTATGAAAATTCTTAGTCGAGGACACCTTTACAATGAAGTAACATACCCATCTATGTGCAGGTGGAACGTCGGAGCCCACAGCATCATTACCGTCCCAGACACACTTTAGACGGAGCAAAGATGAGGGCCTCTGTGAGGATGACCCGCTATCTGGAGTCGTGGGGAGCAGCCAAGCCCTTTGCCAACCTGCACCACAGAGACAGCATGACTAATGAGAATGGGAGGATCAACACTGCTGTATGTAATTTTTGCCACACATATGTTGTGATTTAGATGATGGGGAAGTTCAGCTACAACTTGTAACCCATCTCTCTGCTCTTCCTGTGTGTCTAGGATGTGCCAATGGGGCAATATCACTTTCAGAGAAGATCAGAAAGGCAAGCTGCTCATTTTTTCTGCTCCAGCACAATTTTCTTTGGCAGGATTATCCTCATCCCTTAACAGTGCAGAGACAGATGACAAGATGTTTAATAAGACCAGACTTTGGCTACAGGCTTTGATGTGTGTGACTAATATTATGTGAACTTAAAAGATATTCTGTGCTTTCTTGTTTCCGTTTACAGGACAAAGTCTCAGAAGAAAAGATTTGAGGAGGAACTTAACGAGAGGATGATTAGGACTTTTGATGGGATTAATTCACAAAAGTAAGATTCTCTGTGAAAAGCAAATATGAACAATTTTAAAATTGTTGTGTAAAAGTATAGCTTTACTGTCTTATATGATGAACACACCCAAGTTATAGTTGTATGTAAAAGTCCTGAATTTGGATAAGATTAAGGCCCTACAACCTTTTACTCCACACTCTGTGCCTCTAGCTATCCACAGTGCCAAAGATTTTTTAGCTATATCCCCATCAATCAAAGAGGCTTAAGTCCTCAATTTTAACTTCATCCATCCATGACGGTGGTCTCCAAAATCATTCAAGGTCTGACTTTTGTTATGAGGTCACAGTTAAGATTTTTTCCTGATGACTCTGCCACTGAGTCCGTGCTCATCAGTGCATCAATTCTTCATAGTGCAATGGTGCACCACCACAACCACAACACGTGTCAGCTAAACCACCCTGCAGGTCCCTTGCAATCACATGTGGTTTTGCTTTGTGTTTCTGTCCATCAGACATGATGTTTTACTTTAGTAAGACAGCAGAAAATTCAAGCTGGCTTAGGTCTGGACTCCAGGGTTTAGTGGTTTGGATACAGTACGTTGAAAGAAACTTCTCCCTTTTTTCCTTAGCTGCTCTCAATGCCCTATTCGTTCATGTACTGATTCACTGACTCATTTCATTCTCTCTTCATCAATCAACACACCATGCACCTCAAGGTGTTTATTTACTTTCAAAAAATGATAGTGTGATAAGAGTGGGAGAACATCGGGCTTCTTTACTGTATACTTGCTGCAGGAGCTTTATTTACTTTTCACATAAAAAACTCAAATAGATTTTATCTTCTCTGTAACTTCTATAACTCTTTATGTTTTCAGACAGTGGCTCAAGTCTGAGGACATCCAAAGAATATCGTTATTCTTTCATAACAAATCCTTGGAGAAGGAGGTAAGAGGCAATCTCGGTAAATTGGCATCATTCACTGCACAGCAGATCTATATATTAGAGTAGTTTTTTCAAAGAGGACATATTGTCACTGCATGTTGATTCTATGCTTGAGTGTGTCTGAAGTAGCTTGAGTATCAGTTTTAAAAGCCTTTTACTAAAACTTGACCTTCTTTTTATTCTTTCAGTACAGAGCAACAACCTTGCCTGCCTTCAAATACTACGTCACCTGCGCCTGTTTGATATTTTTCTGCATTTTTATTGTGCAGATCCTCGTCCTTCCCAAGTACGTGTGTTATTGCTTTACTCTGTGTTGGTGTGGGAAACAGCATATTAATTCTCTACTAACATACATTAGTAGACTTTGCCTGTGTCTTTGCCTTGACAGTTAATTCTGAGTTAAGAGCAGGGCTAATTACATTTCAACAAGGAACATAAAACTTAAATAAATTTGGTGAACTCATGGTATATGTTTTTGTTTTCTTTTTAGGACAACTGTCTTAGGAATATCATTTGCTATGGCTTTCCTTATCCTGTCGTTAATTCTCTTCATATGTTTCATTGGACATTTCCTGGTGAGTAAATCCAGTTACTGCTAACATCACAATTTTATAATAAAACCTGTATTTAACCAGGACATGCCTGCTCTCTAAAGGGGGCAATTTGGTGTTTAATGTCTGTCCTAATATCATACTAAATACACATGAGTGGCCAAAGTGCCCCTCTGGTCATCTCAACGGCCCATTAAGGGCCTTTGTTGTTGGCTTAAGTGCCCTTTGGTTTAACACAAGTACTTGGAGTGACACTGTGTTAAAAATTAATCTTGAGCCCTCGGTGTTAAACAGGTGCTTCTTGGCCATCCCCTCAACCCCTACTCCTGGTCTTTAGAGAGCCTCTGCACACAGCTGCTTTGGTGCATGCTTCACCATACCATTTATTCTTTGATAACTTTAGGCCAATGTAAAAATGCAGAGATGCTTTGATAAAATGTCATATGACAAACCGTTTTTCATCTTCATCTGTGGAGCACAGTTATTTGTTTCCAGATTGGGCTGTGCAGCAGTTTCTACTGCATATTATTAGTTTATTATATGTTTTCTGTTTAATTCATGAGGCTGAATTAATTCCATGATAATCTTGATGGGGGTTGAACCCCCTAACTACAGCCAAACAGTGCAATTGCCAACAGAGCCTCTATGTGCCCTTTTGAAAGAGCAGGCACTGTCATGTCAGTATAGATTGTCACTACAGACATATCTAGCCACTGGAAGATAGTCCATGGCATCAAACACAGCCTCAGCTCCTTTCTGAGTAAAAATAAATGAAAGGATCAGAAAAAGATTAAGGGTAGAAAAAAAGAAATGACTGTTAAAACATTAAAGGTACTGTAAAATTCCATAAGCCGCAGGCCTATACAACCTATTCCACCCTCTGTCTGATTTTCAGTTCTTTGGAAGTAAGGATCTGCTTCTTGTCTCTGAACTGAGTTCCCCATGGATGTTGCCCAAGGCTCAAAAACAAAACACAGAACTTGATAGCTAAAGTTGAGAAGCCTCCTGCTGCCTTTTGTTAACTTTATTTGGTGTTGCGGGGTCTTTGCTTTAGTTTGTGTCATAATTCCCTACTTTTTGTGAAATTTGCAGATATTCATCAAAGCCTATCCTAGGGTTTCTGTGTAATAATTTACAGCCTTTTATGGATCCTCTATGAATAAGAATATTAGGCTCCATAATAAAGATGCGCACTTCTTCCTTGGCACAGTGTTGCAGAAGTGCATCTATCAGTTCCTTTGTTCCAGCTTCATCTCAAGAAGTTTAACAACGAAATGATCCCAATAAAGCATTTCAGTTACCCATCTATAATAAAATGCCTGATATTTGAAATATTATGAAATAATAATATGAAATATTCACATGTTGACTGAAATCTGGGGAATTCTGAATCTGAATTTTAAATGACACATGTATGTCATGACACATGTAACTTGAAATGATCTCTAACCATTGTAGACTTAAGATTTTTACATTTTTGCAAATAAAACAAATCAGAATTTGAAGAGGGGACACCAGCCAGTTGACTTTTCACTGCTGCAGCAAAACAATGCTGATAAGCTTTACTACAGATGTGTCTTCTTTGTCAAACACAAAATAAGGTATTGACCACTTCAAATATGGTTTTTGATTCTCTCACTAGAATACTTTTCTGATTCTGTGGCTGAAACTTGACATCTTGTACTTGACTTGCCCTTGGCAGATTGCCTTTCTGTGTATTTTAATTCTTATTTATGTGTTTAATTTTTAATTTACACTTACTATTGTGTTCTCTCCTGGTCTGGAGATGGAAAGTGTTGCTAATGCCATGTTGTCTTCAAAACAAAATGACGTGTCCCACTAGCTATGCATTATTTGTTGTCCTGCTTGTGCATAATACAGACTGTCATCTGTAGTTTATTGTATTGTAGTGCACATCCCTGAGCTACTCAAATGTCACATCAGGTCATCTGGAGTAATGCTCAGAGATTACACTGAGATGATCAGGCAAATGATTTGGACTTTTCACTGTCATTGTCTTGCCATGAAACACATTCAGCCAAAGTCAGTGCTGCAAACATGAAAAGTAATTGACTGTAGCAGACTCAGCAAGCGTTTTGCTGAAGCCTGGGCAGATAGCACTTTGCGTGAATGAAGACACACTAATAAATATTATATGAAGATATTAACATCAAAATGCTGTAGTGTTTGATCTGTCAATTAATATTGCTGGGTTAAAATGAGGAGCAGGATTTCAGAGTGTCTACATCTCTTAAAGATATACAAACATTACCCTCAGTCATAATGATTTAATCAGTGAAGTAACAAGCCCTTTGGCTTTGGCTTGTCTCTAATCAAAGACTATCATCATTGGTGTCAAACTGAAAGGATTTTTCAGTAGCTGTATATACTCGATGCCTAAATCATAATATACATAAGAGAATTATGTGTAGTGGTCATCTTTATTGCACTGTTATTACATATACCTTGAAAAATTTATTACAGCATACACAGTGTTGTCAAGCTAAGAGGACCCCTCTTTACATACCTGTATACCACCTTTTCAGTTGGCAGTGGTGAGCAATTCAGAGATTTGCTGGGCTTTTATCATTTCAAAAGCACTTTATTTACATGTTTGCAGTTCACATATGCTAATATCGTTCTCTGCTTCTTTTTTGTGAGTTTGAATGTGTTTGCGACCTTTAATATCTCAGCTCCCTGGTCCTCTTGTGGCCCTTGACTCATGCATTCTTGTGTTTTAGTGTTGTTGTGTGCTCCTGTCCCCGCAGCACTGCAGTAAAAGCGCCTCCACGTCTTGGATGTGGCTGCTGAGGTCATCAGTCATTATTGCCAACAAGCCATGGCCCCGCATCACTCTCACCATGACAACCACAGCTCTAATACTCATAATGGCAGTCTTCAACATGGTAAGCTTTTATGTGCAGATACTGCTGTAAGGGAAGGATAACCAATAACCAATTAGGGATTCACTTATAATAAAGTATGACACTTAAGAGGATGCTCCCTTATTTGTAACTGCAATGTAAGTAGAAAGTAATAGAATGCGTTGACTATTACAACCTGGTGTTGTAAACAAACAGATGTAAGATAGAAACAAGATGGCATTAATACTGCTAATTTTCTCACTTAACATTAAAAAATCCTTATTTTTATCCATATAATAAAAAAATGCCTTACCACAGTATCGTCTCAGCGATTGTCAAGTGCTGTGGAAGCAGTAGCATTTTAATCTTGTGTTTGTAATTTGATATTATACGAATTTTAATACAATATTAAAATGTGCATTCAAACAATTGTTTGCATTGTTTTGTCATGCAGTCTATATGCTGCCATCTTCAGCACAGAAGATTAGCCTCCCTGCATAACATTGCCAACATGATTTGCATGTAATAAGTGCATACTGTACACAACATTTTTATCATCATTTTGTTCCCGTCTATACATTTTTTTTTTTTTTTGCTTAATCTGATTGATGTTTATTTCTATAGAGAGAAAATAGAGAAAAATAAAGAGGCTTGGATAAAGGTGGGATGGTGGCCTGAGGCTTGTGGGGAAGGTGTGCGATAAAGCACAGAGTCAGGACCCTGGTTTAGACCTTCACCCAAATCGATTCCAGAGATTATAATCTTGTTTTGCGCCTGACGTGGGTCATTCGCTCAGGGCGGATGAACCAAATTAACTTGGCTTTGCTCAGTGAGCCAGCCAATCCTCATCTTATCCTGCAGGTTCACTTTAAAGGACATTATTGAATGATTGTCAATATTGGCCTTTTATCTACCAAGATTCTATTTTCCTCCTGCAAGTACAATGTAGTTTTGCATGGTGACATGCAAGGCAAGTGAGTGTTTTATAATTTGCATGTTAGCTGTGAGAATGGTTTTCTGGTGAATTTAGCACTGCCCAAAAATAGTCAGCCCTTTTTTTTCTCCTGATTTTGTGTTGTCACTTCCTTGTTTTATTACCAGTTCTTCTTGGAAGATGAAGTGTTGCCTCCAGTTCCTGTTTACAATTCATCCAATGAAACTCTATTTTATCCTAATACCTTCACTGGCAAAAACAATTTCTACCTTCCAGTAAGTAAAGATAAACACAACAGAAATCACATTTCAAATCAATTTAATAGCTTTGATAAGTTTTGAATAAGTCAACCATTCATTTGTTTCTTTTTCTCTCTTTGTAGTATTTAATTTACAGCTGCATCCTGGGCCTGATCTCCTGCTCAGTATTCCTGAGGATTAACTATGAGCTGAAGATGATTATTATGTTGACAGCTGTTGTGGTTTACAACATCATTATTCTGCAAACACACGCTTCCCTCCTGGATGAGTATAGCAGATTTCTGTACAAGACTGAAAGCCTGGACAGGTAAGTGTACAATGACAGAACAATGAAATTGTTGAATGCAGTGTGCCAGAGGGGTGCAGGTCAATATGGGTGAAGGTAGTGGTTGGTAGCATTAGAAATGAAAAGGAAGGTATGTTGAGATGGTCATCTGCTATTAATCCTGTGGGATTCTGGGAAAATTGACATTTATAGTGATAAGAAAATAGATAACTGGAAGGTTATAGAGGAGAATGAAAGTCTGCCTTGAGGTCTTCTTCCAGTCAGTCTGGAGGCACCCTGGGGGCCTCCTTAGGAGGTGCCAGAACCACTTAAACCGGCCCCTGTCAATGTCAATATTTTCTCCATGTTCTTATTTTTTTCTTTTGCTCACCCACTTTCTGCACAAAGCTGCTATACATGTGTGTAGAAAACCACAGTTAACATGCAGTATACAGTGTCAGTGTAGTCATCCAAAAAGACCTGGTTCACATATCTAGAGCCGTCCAAGGCAAAATATTGGTGTTGGGGCCAGGCATATTAATCACTCACAAAATATCCTCTCTTTACTGTACTTGCTGTGATGTACTGGACTACCATTTTTCCCTAGTACCACCAGTGAGTGAAAATTGTTGTGTGCAAATGTGTATTCATGGACTGATGTGAGTGACTCTCTCATTCACACCGGAAAAATATGTGAAATCACTGAACTCATTAGTGAAAGATATTGCGCAAAGCATTCAGCTTGTTTTCATTTTTGGCCAGTGCTGACCTCCACTTCCGCCAATTAAAATGTCAGACATTACTGTGTGGTGATAGGTAATTTGAGCTGTCGCTAATTAATGCTGGTAATGTTTCTATGACTAATATGATGACAGGACAACAACAGTCTATTGTTGTGCATGGGGGCTATCTGCAAGCTGGTTTCTACACTCAACAATTATCCTCTGAGGGAAGAACCACCACTCCAACACCACTGAGCGATCAGAGTGAACGGAATATTTTGTTCCAAGTAACTCCAACAACTGCAGTGGTTCATCTCATGTCATTTTCATGAGTCTCATTTTCCCAGCTGATCTATTTTTTTTTTCTTTTTTTTGCATCATTTAAGCTTTTTAACTTATTTTTTTGAACCAAGATCAAGTGTCTTGTGAAAAATGAGGCCTTAATTCAGCAGCTGTTTCAGTCAGGTACATATTTGATGATCATTTAGGCCTATATGAATTAAAGTATTAGATCAGGCTCAATCATAGGAGTGGGATTGGGACCAGGGCCAAAACTGATGAATCTGGTCTCAAATTGATCATGTAGAGTCATGCATTATTTATATAGATACTAACAATTAAATATGAAGGGAATTCACCTTTATCTCTGACCGAAAACAGATTACCTGGAAGGATTTGTTTTTGATTACATTGTTTAGTTTGTTTTAGTTTAACTGAATAAATGTAGATCAAAAATTACACAACAAAAGTGAACATAGTTGAGCTGTTTGCAGACATTTCACCATGGACTGAATATTTTGTAGTGTAAGTAGTTTAGAGATCCCTCTTATTTTAAAACTGTTTCAGTTATAGGGCAAAGATATTAGACCAAGTGTGGGTGGTAATAATTTTCAGCAGCTGGTGAATTTAACATCTTAGTCAAACAGAAGGAGACGCCCCCATGAAATGAGAATAACTTACAGGCAGCATCATCAGTATTAGATAAAAGTAAATAAAAAGTCAACTGAAATATATCAGTTTTCTAATACTTTTAACTCTGAAAGTTTCCATGAATACATTCCTCACATGCTGCTTTCTATTCCTCTCTACTTGTATTTACTTGATTTTATATTACAGACCATATTCCCATACCCTTGTTGGTTGTCAACAGCACAGGAATAATGCTTAATAAAACATGAGAAAATAGACCTGCATCGTGAGTTAAAAAGGAATTATTCAAGGCAGAACATTTCTCATTTGACAGAAGACAGTATTGAAAATGTTTTTGCTGCATACTTTTCAGTAGGTTTGTTTTAGTTTTGTTCAGCACAGAGACTAGAAACAAGAAAATTGTTTCCCTGAATCAATTAAAAGTTCAGTGACTTCATGTATCTTCAGTGTTTTCAATGTGTTACATTTCCCTGGCAAACAAACTACAAAGACTACCACTCGTAGATGTAAAATTACATCATTAGTGTGAAAATCTGGCATCCCTGTTGTCAGGATTAGGCTTAATAAAATGTGGCGTGCTGTTACTGCACCAAGAGTGTAATTAACAGCTCTAAACAGATTTACCTGATCCAAAAAACTACCTGCTCTCTACTTTTTTCATGTTTATCAATTCTACAGCTGTTAATTAAAGATAACATACACACAAGATGGCTTTGCAGTTTCACTTTTTGCAAAGTGAGGCGGCCTTTATTATTAAAGCAATGCTACTTTAACCTATGTCTGTTCTAGATATACACCACTTTTCATGATTGGCCTTTCACTCTGGGTTATATGCCAGAAAGCCGTATTTGTCAAAGTGCTGGCTGACTGCTTTTATTTGTAACATGCTAAAAGAAATTTTACATTTAGGAGGATTTATAATGACTCTATTTTGCGAACTACCCAGTCCTGAAGCTGAGCAATCAAGGACTGTAGAGATGACCTCATTTAGAGACAAATACTGGAGCTGCTCCAAATGGCAAATAATGGAAGAAGACAAGAGGAGATATTATGACAGCAGCCATTGTAATTTTACTGGAAATAGAGGAGATTTTCTGATTTGTAGCTGGAAGCTCTACTTAAAAATAAAATGCTTTTGGATGTAATATCTCAAAACAAAAGTTCCTCAAGCCCCCAGTATCCATCACTAATTCATTGTCAGTAGACACAAAGTATCACTGGATGTCAAAGTTGAATTAAGTCTAAATTGTATTAGGAATACAGTTTCCCCTCCTGCCGCAGTAATAAACTTCACACAGCTTTGCTCAGCTGTCATACAAAATAGGAACTTGTTAAGCGTAAAACTGGTAAATTTAATAGCCATCACTATTTATTCAACTACCTGTAATAAGATGATTCATGCACACTTTCACCGATCGAACTTATTCTCCTCTTCTCAAACTTGCCAAAAAGTAAACTCAGTTTGAGTTTAATGTTAATTTAGGAAACCTTTTGAAGAAATTGGACATGCTTGGATGCAAAAAAAAAAAAAAAAAAAACATTAACCTGTTTGAATAGTTATGAAATATCAGGGTGCTGCAGCCTGACACACTCATGCTGTGAGGAATAAACTAACACTTGCTAAAGGAAACTCTCTGGGGAAAGATGTGTTCCTTCCCCATGCACTGTGCTGATTATGATACAGCACCACTGCATGGGGATAATCTAATGCCTCAACGGCACTTACAAAATGACAGAAGTCAACAGTGTGCAGCAATTCTTGAAAATCAACGTCTGAGTTTTTCGAGAACTGGAGGCTGAATGAAATTTGATGGAAGGGTTGCCTCATAATTGTCTGTGCAGGAAGAAACCTGGCATCCTGTCTGTGTGCTTCCTATCTCTGATTTGTCTTCGAGTGCAACATCCCAAATCTGCTGTCTGTCCCCAGTCATTGCCATTTACTATGTCAAGAGAATTGATTAGACAATGAACCAGGCAAGTGCAGAACGAGCTGACTGTTTTCTCTGTTGTATGCTGAGCTCTGCCCTTGATAAGGGCAAGAGTCCATTAGTATGCAAAATGTGCTCACAGAAATTAGGATGCACAGTCCTGTTTGAATCTTATCACATACTCAGAACTTAAATACAGTATGGATGGGAAGTTTTTTTTTTTTTTTTTTTTTAAATCACCTCTTCCTTAGTGCATGCATGAACAGTACATTCACACAGTTGCTGTAGCTTGGTTGGCTATTTAATTCTGCCTCAGACAGATGTTCTATTTTTACTCTAATGATGATGGGAAGACTAAAGCTTGTAGTGTATTAGTAATGCTGTATCCTTATATATCATCTTAATGTTTCTGGTTGAGTGCTGCCTGCCAGGGAAGCTCAGCCACAGCATGTAAATAGTAAACAAGTTCTCGTCGCAGCAAAGCAGAGGTGACAGTGTTGAACAACTGCCAGCTTGAAATAAAATGGTCCGCTAACCAACCGTGCAACATGTCAGTCATTTGATTGCACAGTCTGAATTTTTAATTAAACATTGTTAACCACATCTAATTTTTTCTTTTTCATCGACTTCTTACTTTTCGCTCTTTTTCTTCTCTCTCCACTCACCAACACATTTCTTTCCTTTTTCTATGGCCTTCAAGACCAGGGGTTCTCAAAGACCTGAAGACTATGGGCTCTATCTCCCTGTTTATCTTCTTCATCACTCTGCTTGTGCTCGCCAGACAGGTAAGTCCACACTATAATAGTTTGAATGGCGTTATTGTCTGTCCTCAGCTAGACATGTTCACATCCACAGCTCTGAGAGAATTACGTGTCCAGCTTTGCTCTTACATCACCATCACCACTGCACTCTTGATTTCTTTCACCACATATTTCCTGTGCCTTCTTGATTCAGTGTTGTTTATTGTATTTTTTTTCATGATATCTCTGTTTTTGCATGTGCTACATCACTGCTGTATTAGTCTGTTTGTCTGTAAAAATATTGAAGACTGCATCGAGAGAGGCTCATGCTATATGCACTCCATAAATCTGACACTATTCATGAGGGACTCCACAATCCCTTCAACTGTTATTGGTCTCCCATGCATGAAAACAATTGACTTTGATGTAGTGTCTGCCATGCCAGAGGCAATGTGAGTGGGGATTGCACCTGGGGTCAGAGGGGCGAGTATTTTTCTTATGTGCCACCACAGCTAGCTGTACATATTTAATGTGATGACAACCCTGCTTCCCTCTACGTTCTCACTCTCTTTTCCCTCTTCTTTAACCATAGCCATACTGGTATAGTATTACCATGATTAAACCTTATATAAAGGAACTGATATATGTAATGTAATATATTTATTACTGGAAAAGCAGATCCATCCATCTTCTTGATCAAAATCACCTCTGTACAGCTGATGAGAAGCTTTTCAGCTTCCACACTGTGCATGAGAGGCATCATGATACCAGTCTCTTTAGCCATGCAGGGCCAATGATTTACATCATCATTCAGGTAGACTTTGTGATTTACAAGGCAGGAGATGCAGGTTCAAGAGACTGAGCAGTGTGCTACTTCGTCCTGCTATTTTGAGATAATGCCTCACTGCAGGGTACTCACGGTATCAGGGAGCAGTCAAGAATTGGGAGAACTGTGTGCTCTGCAGTACAGTGCAGCCTTGAGCAGAAAACTGCATGCATTTAGATTTGACAGTAAAATCAAATCAAATCCTATGTAAAACAGTTTTTTGAAATTTTGATTACACAGGTCTTCATATTTTTACGCCATATTGATAACTAGTAGTATATAACACAGTACACATAGGATAAGTCACAGATGCAGTGTGTGATTCAATTTGTATAGTTTAGAATAGACTTGAATGAACATGCTGTTTTATATCACAGTGTATCATTAAATGGGATGGAGCTGATACTCTGGACTCTGTTGGGTACTGGCAGAGCAATGTGGCTGTGATCTGCTGTGGGGACTGAACTGTGTCCACAGAAAGCATACTGAACACAGGGCTGGATTTACTGTAGAGGCGCTGGCAAAAGCACCACTTTGCACCACTTTACACTACATTCATCTTGTGACACTGCTAAGCTTTTACTACACGCACAAATAAATTAATTGTATATTCCAAGAGTGGGGGGATTCCAGGGAGACTGTTTGGATGCAACAAGACATTAAACATATGCGCTGTTTGCATTATCCAATATGAAAACTAGGGTTCTTTCCCACATCAGTTCCCAGTGGGAGTTTGTGTTTCTGTGAATGCTTCTGGCCCACAGTCTCACAAAATACTATAAGCTTCCTGAATCAAGTGCTGCTGGATTTTGATACAGAGCCACAAATCAAGACATGAATATTAAGAAGATGAAGTTTGAATGAATAATGAATGTATTTGCAGAGGACAAATTAAAGATGTGCCCAACTTATGAAAAGACACCAGGTGCATCAAAAACAAAATGCCTTTTATTAATATCTGGTTAGTCTCGCAGATGCTGCTCTGATGTTGCATACACACTTTGTCTCTGCACCCCTGCCTTCTGTCTGACACCAAAAAGTAATTACATTGCTTATATCAAATCATATCACTTTCTCAGCTTGATCATTTTCCTGCTAGATTGTTTTACAAACATGCATTGTCTTAATCAAATCAGTTCCTGTACTACTCAGGAAGTGGTTTAAATAGTCTTCATCATAGAGCGGCTGAGATGTTAGCACCTCAGACAAAACAGAAGAAAATGAAATGTCAAATTACTGTACCCACAGTGTTTTCTTCCACCTTAGTAAAACAAATTATTCTGTCTTTCCTCACTGTGTCCTCCCACAAGTCTTGTTGTTGTGCTGGTACCTTTCATCATATGTTATTTAACTAAAAGCTGTCATTAATGGAAATTTCTCATAGTAAAATTGTAGTAGTAAAAAAGAAGCCCACTCTTTTTAATGTTTTCTTCTCTGTCTTTAACACCCTTGGTGGTGTCAATTCTTGTAGCTGTTTTTCTCTGTGACTTGATGGAACCAAGCTGTACAGCTGTACCTTCAGTCTCTTCACCTCTGTGTCCTCTTGTAACAGAATGAATATTACTGTAGGTTAGACTTTCTGTGGAAGAACAAGTTCAAGAAAGAGTGTGAGGAGATTGAAACCATGGAGAATCTCAACCGTGTTTTGCTGGAGAATGTCCTGCCTGCACATGTCGCAGAACACTTCCTGGCACGCAACTGGAAGAATGAGGTCGGCATTTCTGATATTTTCTTTTCATTATTGATATGTAAGATCATGCAAATTGTGCTCAGAGTAACAGCTGCAGCACTGATGTATTGTGGTTTTGCAGAGGTCTTGCGGTGCCAGTGGCTAGATGCCATGACCTATTACATTAATTAGCTATGATGAGACATTGCAAAAGCATCTTACTCCAAACAAAATCCATATTCCATCCATATTTGTTTAGCTGAGCATGTGTATTTTTAATCCTTCCAGAAAACAAATCAGGTGTTCTCAGGATGTACAATGTATGTATGTACAGCATGAGGTATTTTAGAAAGGTCTTATTATGAGATCATGAGATGCAGGGGGATTCTACAGAAAATGTGAAGCTTCAAAAACCAGTTATAAAAGTACTTTAATTTATTTGTTTTGAATGGAAAAGGCTGTAAATGAACTCATTGGCTGTTAATTAGTTATATTGATGACAGAACACTGAGGGCTGGTTGAGCTGTTTTGGCTGACTTGACTGTGACACTTTGTCCTTCATCCTTTTGTATCTTGTTATATCCCCTGAGCGCCTCTCACACTGAACTGTGAAAAGTAAAGTTTTTCATATTAGGAAGTTTAGAGGACATGGTGTCCTGGAGGACCTGTGAGTTTAAATAGAAATCTGCTTCTGTTGAAAATTTTCTGAATGACGAGTCAGCAAGTGACTCTTCTACCTCACTTGAATGGGATCCAGGAACAAGTCGCTTTCCTAATGGATTTTATAGCAGCTTGTAGATGTGTGGTGGTTTGGGTGATTTCCCTTCCTTCATTTTTGTCTGGTTTTACTTACATTTTGTCTTCCACTGTGGCCCCACACACTGAGAGGTAGTACTTTGATTCTGTCAAGTCTAACATGTGTTAACCAGAATTGCATCATCTGTATTTCATCTATGTTGAAAACCTGTGTTTTTTTCAGTTTTATAAGATTGTGTTGCGGCTGTCTAATCTGAAGTCTGTATTTTGTCTGTCATGCAGGATCTGTATCACCAGTCCTATGACCTGGTTTGTGTCATGTTCGCCTCTATCCCAGACTTTAAAGAGTTTTACACAGAATCTGACGTCAACAAGGAGGGATTGGAGTGCCTCAGGCTCCTCAATGAAATCATCGCTGATTTTGATGAGGTAAATAACAATCACTGTAGCAACCTTCGTAATATGTCACATGCAGCAGAAGTGCTAGAGCTGCAGGGCCTTTATTATAGTTATATATATATAATTGGATACAGCCGTGTGCAAAATACCTACTATAATAGTATCTGAAGATTCACTGGGAGAATTGAATAACAGTAATCTTTTGATCAAATTCAGCCATATTCCTTGTGTGTGTGCAGCTGTTGTCCAAACCTAAATTCAGTGGTGTGGAAAAGATCAAGACCATTGGCAGCACTTACATGGCTGCAACTGGGCTGAATGCATCACCTGGGTCGGAGTACACATCACAGGTAGACTCATCACACATGAGATTTTTGTTAAGTGATTCAATCACTTATTTTGTGTGTGACTGCCACAAAATCAAGTCACTACATTTGTTTTTTCACTGCTCCTCAGGAACATGACAGACAGTACATGCACATAGGGACCATGGTAGAGTTTGCTTTTGCCTTGGTGGGGAAGCTGGATGTTATCAACAAACACTCCTTCAACGACTTCAAACTCAGAGTCGGTGAGTTACACAAGAAAGCGACATTTAAAAGCAAAGTGCTGAGGCTTGTTCTTGTTTAAAGGCTTAAAGTTCTGCAGCACTGTGCCAGAACTGTAGCATACAGCTGTTTTGGATGTGTAACTGGCTTGTAGCTTCCAGCTTACACGTCTATGCTGTTAGCACATGGTTCAATTTCTTTTTTGTTGACTGTGAAATTTTGACTTTTCTTTAACCCTGCAGACATCACTGCTCCATTTAGAATCATAGTCTCTGTATATAGCACAAGGTTTACTTACAGTAAAACATTTGAATGTAGATTTGGCTGTACCTAATGTAAAACACAATCTGCTGCAGTTATATTTTAGGTATTACTACGGACATGTTGTCTATCCAAAATGTGTTTTATTTAGAGCACCAATATACTGTGCAGGTAATTTTACAACCTCGGCAGAAACGGAGCGAGGTGTGTACATCTAAAAACAAGAAAATAAGACTTCATGATCAACAAGACGTAGCTATAGTCATGGCAACATTACAGCAGAGAGGGAGACTGATAAAAGAGGGAGAATTGAGGAAAGCAGGCAGGCACATCCCAGCTCCCTGCATGCAGTCAGTCAGAGTTCGATACCTTCAACCTGTCTGTGAGGATCGCAGCACGGGATGGTCCATTAACTCAGCAGTGTGCGTGTGTGTGACTGTACATCCCTGCTGCTTCCAGATGGGCCTAAAACGCTCCATCAGAGAGGGATACAAGTCCCCACCCACTGGGACTGGACTAAACCAGTGGCAATGTGCCTGTGTGTGCTGCTTGTGCACTTGTCCACAGAGAAATTTCCAGCAATCTGAAAATTGACTCAGACGGCAGAGTGAAGAGACACCCAGTGTCATCTTAGTGCTGTGAAAAGCTCCAGAGCCTGCTTAGCAGAGGTGCTGAGAGTGTTGGGGATTAAGAGCTCAGCTGCATTTAGCTTCCACTTCATCTCATGTTCTGATGAAATCTTGTGAAAAGCTTTGTTTATTCTGAAAGCAGCGGGTCTTTTGCTAAAGACCTTTTGGAACTGCGTTTCAGCTCGTCTCAATAATTAATCACGAATATTAAAAATGGATTATAATACAGCTACAACAACCTTGTTCATGTATTACATCATAATTGGAAACAAAAAGACCAATTCTTTCATAACTCATCACTTATGTTACATACTTTAATATTTGTATGTGCAATAGCAAAGAAATGTCTCATCAATCCTCACTGTTTCAAAAACAGAAATAAAAATAGTAAAAGTAGCAATGGCAGCTTCTCATTCAGATGAAAACGAAATAGTAGTAAATATGGTGTAGACACAAACACTGAGCTGAAATGTTCTCTAACTTTACATGTCCCTGTCAGGTATTAACCATGGTCCTGTGATAGCTGGAGTCATTGGAGCCCAGAAACCTCAGTACGATATCTGGGGAAACACAGTGAATGTAGCCAGCAGAATGGACAGCACTGGAGTCCTGGGGAAAATACAGGTAAGTAAAGGATGATTATAGTGATGCTCTGTATTTTTCTTAGTGCCAGCAAATCCCATGATCCTACTACGCTGTAATGTCTGGTGTATCTTATTCCACTGTGTGCACAGTTGTTTATTTTGTGTCAGAGCCTCATTCGCTGTGTTGTTCCTGGCTCACCTAGATGGAATGTACTTGTTATGAATGGCAGTAGTTACACTAGTGTTATCCAGCTATGGCCAAAATGTCTGATTAGAAAAAGGTCTGTTACTCAGACTAATACATCTTTAAATGGTAGTTATTTGAGGTGAAGTGCTTTATCAGTAAACAGACTAAAAACAGATTAAAAAAGTCACAACATTAATAGTTTTTATGCACAAAATAATTGAGTTGTTTTTTTTCATATTCGGCTCAGACGTCCTCCACATGGACTTATTGATTAGACTTTAGAAGTTAAAGGTCAACATGACCTCATAAAACATGTTTTTATTGCATAACTGAAGAGTTCATTCATTACTGATTATGACATGAAAACACGATTAAGGTTAACAAAAGGTCTACTTCACTGTGACATCATAATGTTCTGCAAAAACACTTATGCCTACAGATGAAGAATGTAACTCAGGAACAGAGGGAAGGTTACGACAATATTTCCTCCAATCTGACTGTCAGGCAGAGGGAGACAACCACAGGCTGTTAATCCTAGATTTCATAGGATTTGTTGACAGTAACAAAAATAACTCCAGCTTTGATTATTTTCTTAGATGCATTTAAAAACCAAACCATTTGATTCTCTGTCTGTAACCATTGCATGGTGTTTCAAGTCCATTGTTTCTTTCAAAGCAGCAGGACTGTTTTCTTTTTTCGAAGGTAGACATTGTAAATGTCAGTGTAGATGTTTGAGTGATGAACACTCCCTCTGCTTGTGCAGTTTTTGACAGCAAGGGCATCAAATCATCTCAACGTTATACGACATCTTCAAATCTTACATTTGCAAACTGCCTGAGCGCTGATAATGTGAAGTGTTTTTCCACCTGCCTAGTGTGTGGCTGTGAGACTCATTCAGTCTTCAGAGGGCTATATCACACTTCACAGCCTGCACACATCTGATGGAGCCATCTGCTGTGCAGTGTAGCACAACTGTAGCTGAACTGCAGTACTTTCAATTGCATTCCAAGATTGCCTGATGATATTTCAAGATGCGCAGAGGCAACAATAAGAAACGTTGAGTCATTCGAAGGGAGCACAGTTATTTCCCATCCTGTGCTCATTTTACGGACAATCCTTAATTTTAAAACCCAGGGGATATTTTCTGTGTTTTTCATATACAAATGTAACTGCAGCTCAGTTTTACTTATGTTTTTTTATATGCACTGTTGTCTTGAAGCTGCAGTCTTGATAATTACTCTGCTCCTTTTCTGTTATAAACCTTTATGATGGGATTAAAAAAAATACAGGGATGTCAGCTGAGCATGCAGCGCTAATTGACATGAATATTTTTTGCTGTCTTATCTGAAACTAATCTATAGGCTTGGATTTAGAAAACCCTTTTATATCCATCTTAAATTACAATTGTGCCCTCCAAGTAAATGGTCAGCAGCTCCTGGAAATGTATTCCCGCAGAGGGCTGAGTGTGTTTGCCTGCAGGAGGTTAATCCAGTTGTGTAAGATAAGCAAAATGAATGTTACCCATCTGGTTCTCCCTGTAGGTGACGGAGGAGACGAGTCGTATCCTTGTGACTCTGGGCTACATGTGCTCCTGTAGAGGCATCATCAACGTCAAGGGCAAAGGCGAGCTCAAGACCTACTTTGTGCACACAGAGATGACCCGCTCACTGTCCCAAGGGAATGTAATGCCGTAAGACTGGTTCACTCAATGCTGACTTTACACAGGCACAAAGCACAGACATTTATTTCTGACTGATGGAGATCTCATCTTCTCAGTGCTGTTGTAGCAGAAAGAAAGTGTGAGGCACAAAAGAAACAGATCTGCGCCATGAGGAGGAAACTCTTGATTTTAATTTCGCATTGCAAGCCAACCTATGCCACAGCTGTAGTATACATTTTGTCACTTATGTAACTGTAAGTGTAGCATGTACAGCAAGTAGGCAATAACCCCCAAAATATTTTGTAATTTGAATGTTGGAGTTAGAAAAGCCACAGTGGCTCAAGTCAGTCAGATCTAATCTTGTATAAGTTCAGTCAGAGAGAAGAGTCTGAAATGGCCTGAATTAATATTCTGACTCAGTGCTTAGAGGCCAGTGGCACCACACTGACTTGAAAGCCTCTTTTTTTATCCAGGTGCATCAAAACCACAATCTGTATTCTGATCATTTTACAGGAAACAGTATATTAAGGATGTCAAATCATGTATAGTACAAAGGAGAAACAAAATGGTGGCAGCAATTTTCAAAGCAGTGCTTGACGAACGTCAGTGCATCTGCAAGACAAGAATGTAAGAGTAAAAAATAACACGAACAAGACATGTTGGTGTTACTTAAACAGTATAAGGACATTTGTTGAACCCCCAACTCAACCAAATCTTTACCAAGTGATCCAAAAGATCCAATATTTATCTTCAAGTAGTGGACAACAAGTAGAAGGGAAAACTGCATGACCACTGTTGCAAAGGTGACGCTGGTTTCGGTTAATAACCACAGGCAGACAACAAGGAGACATGCGGAGGTGTACATAAAACTCCATCAACCTTGTTAGAAGCACGAAGTCTTGGATGTATTTTACAGGTGGTCTAGGTAGGACCATAAACACATCATAAAAAAGAATCTATGAATATATTATGATATTCATGTGGGGCAAGGTTTCCCAAAACGAACTGTCTTTGCACTTTAATCATCTTGTCTTCACTGAGTGTTTACACAAAATTATAAATGATCCTCATGGCAGGAGTCAGGGTGTGTTTACCTTCAGGTGAGGCCAGTCTTAGCCACGTGGATTTAAAAGTCGGGTTAGAATCAAACTACTGAAAAACGGAGAGATGGTGATGATTTCAGTGTGAAGACTGTGGTTTGGGAAACCAAAACCTCATCCGTGTACAGGGTAGCTTTAGACTGCATATGGTGGTTTTGTAAGAAAAGAAAATACTACCAAAAAAGTGTTTTGATGTTTTGATGATGCCATTGTTTTTTGTAAAAACTTCATTAAAATTTCTATGTATTTAAGTTCTACAGAGTGAAATTATTGCTTGCGAGGTCCCGATGAGCTCACAGCATAATAACCCCATGCTCTTGATTTACAATAAATAACAAGATGATGAAAATGTCGCTGAACACTGGATTCAAACCCATTATCTACGTGGACTGGTCTGTGTTAGGCTGTTACATCACTGCAACTCAATATGCCAATGACATCAATCCAATACGTAGCTTACGACTAAGCAAGGTTCAACATTGTGTCTGTAGAGTGCTACACTTGACATTGGTCCATGCTGCTGTTGAGCAGATGAACAATTAATAGATCCAGACTCATCAGGGCCAAAACGTAACTACTGCTACTGAATGCTGCTTCCATTTTAACACCCATTCATCCATTTTAATAGACAAACATTTCAATGGATCCAGGAAAAGAGCAGAACTACTTTGATATGAATAATGCTCCTATGAGCAATTTGTGTTTTTGCTATCACCTGTGTGACATCATTTTAAGAAGTCATTAGCTGCCATCACCATCCTAATCAAAAATTAATTTCTTTTCCAAAAATACTGTCTGAGGAGTTTAGACATTTATATCTGACCTGAAGTTGACAAGCTACAGCCGTCTCCGTCCACTTTGATCTCAAGCAAAAACGAACAAACCTGACATGTTTTCACCTTTGTTCAGCCCACTGTTGTATCTCTTGCTTGTATGGAGCCACATGTTTGATGTTTGGCTCGAAGCGGTCATTTGACGTCACAGAGGAGAGCCACACCCCGGAGGATCCAGTATTCTGGAGGAAGTGAAGTCTTCAGATCTACAGCTGCGATGTAATTCATGTCTGTCCTGACCGGCTTTTTGTAGATGGGACAGGAATAGAGGCGGGAATCCTTTACACCTGCATCACAGAAAAAAACAGTAGAAGCAGATTTATTGAAAACTGATAAAAACAAAACAGCAACAGTTGGTGAAATAAAACACAATTAAATGTCTTTACACCAAGAATAACTTCATCTCAATGAAAAATTGACTGTTAATGCTACAGCACATGCTACTGAGACTAAACCATTCACACTCAGTCTAACTGTCACCATCACAGATACTGTACAACACAAGAACATTGCACATCTGTATGCACATAAATCTGTTATTGCATCCATCATTGCTATTTATTATGTTCAACTGATTGTACAACAGCGCCTTCAGGAAGTAGTCAGACCCACATTTTATTGTGTTCTGAAAATGGAAATTTCCTACATTCAAAATTACATGTGCAATGTACATGTGCTGAAGGTGAATAGGTCTGAATTCCTTCTGAAGCCACTGATAATGAGAAACATTAAAATATTTGTTCTGATGAAGTCACAATCAGTACAAATCGGGTGAATAACTCTGATTTGGACTCTGACATGTGCTTATTTACCATGACTCCCACAGCACCACCCTATTGTTCTCTGGTTTTTAGCTTGCGAGCTGGTTGTTAGCCCATCAGTCACAGCATGTTGGAGTGCAATTTGAGTGGTTCCTCAACAATCCCCCTTCAGTAAAAATACCAACAATCCCTGTCAGAGGCAAACAACAGCCTTTGTTGAGCCAGTCTTTAAAGATGATACGTGCAGGAATGAAACTAATCTCTTAGAAGGGAGTAATAATTAGGTAAAAGGGTTTTCAAGACCCTCTCTCATGCTACACACTAGATGCTCTTGCAACCACTTGTCTATAGAAACATCCTCCACTCCACCACACTCCTTTGCACTTAGCACTGACACACACACACAGAGCCCAGCAGGCAGCCTGCTTGTGAGAAAAGCTGGGAGGGGACATGGTGTAAACCACATTATGTGTATCATTAATTCATTTCCCAGGCAGCCTTGCTTGCAGGTGTCCACAGGGGCCTGTCTCTCTGCTGCCTGACTGAATATAGTCTGGTCTTATCCAGGACAAATGCTGAGCCACATGCTGCTGGTTATCTTTTCCCAGACAAAATAAATAGCACTTAGACTGCTTGACATTTAAATGTTACATCCATCCATTCTGAGTGACCGTGTGGGATGCAAACATAGAAGAGACTGACAGACAAGTACAACTGGTGGTCTTCAGAAGGACATGATAAAAGTTTGAAGTATGATTGTCAGATTAGTCTTAAAAACCCACTTTTGACCTAAATCTGTAAATGAAAACATAAATATAAGGAAGCTGCCCTCTGTCAAATGTCTCACCATTATTCTCAGCGAACATCCTAATCACAGGCATCATCTCAAAGAGGACTTTGGGTTTGGAGTCTATCAGCTTGCAGTTGCGGCGGTCCCATCCACCTCCCTCCAGGTACAGGCCATAGACGTACACTCCCTCTGCGGGGGGTTGGGTGACATCGTCCTTCATCCACTTGGTCACCTCATTGCAAAGCACCATACGGTCCAGGGCCCAGCCCTTGTTGGCCCGAGTGATCTCCTACGGATGCAGGAACCAATTCGCAAATTAAAGCAGTGACATGTGCAATGGGACGGCAGAACTGACATTTGGCAACTGTTTCCACATAAAAAATGAATTCTGATAACAGGACTGTAATAGAGTACCAATATAAAAATGCAATTGGTCAAAGAAGTGGAGTTCATCTATAGTGTTGTTATTTGTGCAATTCAGGACCAGCAGAAAGAAAATAAATCCAATATGACTCAAAAGGAGCAGAGAGCAGGAGAGAGTGCACAGTAAATGAATTAAATGTGAATAGTGTCTCCCTTCAGTCATCTAAGCCCCTCCCTGTGAAAGAGGAGAGAGAACACACAGAAACCACACTGGGACGAACTGGACAGACACACAATGGTTCAAACCAGGATTTTCACCCTGTCACACACACAGTCGGAGCGCCCTGCAGACACAGTGTGATGCCACTGGAGCAAGAAAAGCTGCAATGTCTCTGCTGTGAAGCTGGTACACAAGTTTGCTGAGCAGATATGCCTGATTTATTTATTAACACAAGAGTCCTACCCCCGAACCCACTGCTCAGTAAAACACAGACATCTGCATCCACTGTATTTTCTGTCTCTGGAATTTTTCTCCAATGTGGAATAAATAAAAACTGGAGGGCAGTCAGCTGTGCGGACCTGACAACAATGCTAAGCAGTTTTCTATTTCCTATCACGACATAAATTATAAACTAAATTGATTTGTTTGGGCTGAAAATATACTTCAGCCCACAGGTCCCTATTTCACTTCATTTTCATGGTTACTGGACAGTGAAATCTGTATCACCCCACCAAGTCCAGATAAACAGAAAAGTCCATGTCCTATGGCCACAATCATCACAGCTGAAGGTTTTGGGGATATTTTAGCTGACAATCAAAAGGAGTAACAGGAGAAAAAAGGGAAATGTTTGTCCTGATTGAGGCAGAAATGTTTGAAAGAAAATTAACATTACTATGCTTTATTTCTGGACAACTGCTTTTATTTTAAAGGAGGCAAAATTCTGGGCTCACCTAAATATTCTTGCAAGATGCAAGACAGTGAGTTTAAAAAAAATGAAGAAAAACTGCTCAGTATAAATTTGACTTGTTCTTCAGAGCACTTGTAGAATGCAAATTGCCACCATTCCTTTTTCATTTGATTTTTAATGCTCAATATACATGTAGATTTATTTCTGGGTATTTATAATGTTGAATAATGAGCCCTACCGCAGGGGCATATCTTGAGATTTAGACCAAGGAGGCTTCCATGCACTGTGTGTTTGTGTACATGCATGAGACTGCGTGCTTGCTTGCTTGCATGTATGAATGTGGCCATGTGCCTGCCTCTCCCTCTGCGTGCCATCTGGCCTCCTCTCCGGCGGTGGCTGAGTATGGAGGTAGCCTGATTCCTGATACCTGTCTCATGGCTGTCAAGAAGCCCTGTGGGTTGAAGAAGCCTGTCATCCAGAAGCAGTTGGGCCGTCCTTCAAAGATCCACGCCTGGAACTGCCGGTTCCGCTCAAGCAACTCGGTGAACCAGAACCCCAGGGTGCTGGAGGCCCACGACGCCTGGAAAACAAAGACAAAACAACAACACTGACAAAACATTATGATGAAACGCTGAAAACTGTCATCCAGGTGCATCAGAGAAGACAACCGGGAGACATGGAGAAAAAAAAATGAAAAGAAAGCCGTTGTGAATTACCATGTGGCAGGAGAGAAGAGAAAGAATCAGGCACAGTAGAATACAAAAAGATTAGACTACAACAGAACACAAGAGAGAGCAGGCAAATGGGCCACAGCAGATACTGCAAATAGAAAGCGTCTGTATCTGAGCCAGGAAACCATTCAAGTCTAAATTATTCTAATGATGTAATGTTTGTGAGAGCGCAGCTTCAGTGCTGACAGAGTGACTCAGATATGAAGATACAGGCGAAGTCATGCCAAGTCACACTTTGTTGTTCTCTATTACAATCCCGCTCTCAATATTACAGCCATGTCTTCAGATAAGTTTGTTTCCAAGTCATTTTCATTCATCACTGAAATGGATTTGTGCACAGTGGATACAATTTCTAAATGTAGTGCATAAATATAAAAAAGGTACAGAACATCAGTGTGGGCTGAACAACAAATTAGACTCTGACTGATGACGGTGATCAGTGTTTTAGCCAGTGTGACATATCTGATGTTGTCAGAAACAACAAATTGGCCTTCAGGACAATAAATAACATCAGAGAAATGATGACTGCACAGACATAAAAGGATCTTTGAGATAATCATTTGTGCCCAAGGCTCTGAAATTGGCTTGTTAGCATTCTGTACTAAAAGCAATGGTCAGTAATGGCTTTCAATGGAGTTAGATGATGACTGCATTAGCAAATGAATGGACAGAGTTTCAGCTGTTTCACTGGGAAGTCCACAGGCAACAGTGACTCCAGATTGTAATTTTATATTCCTTTGTTCTCCACCAACCTTCTTCCAACGTGCAGGAATGCGTGCATCATACATGCAGTCGAGGGCATCCCGCAGGTTCTCGCTCATGATGATGGTTCCGTCGATGGCCAGCTTCAGGTCCGTCAGGGTGTTTCGGACTAGAATGATGACCCTCTGCATACGATCGATCTCTTGACGTAGGAAGATGTTCATGGGCTGGAAGGGTCCCATCTTCTGGAGACGCTCTCTCACCTGGTTTCATTAGATAAGGCGATTTAATAATATCATATCTCTATTCCATATTTATGACATTCATTTCATCTCCTCATATATGTATGAAGTGAACTGCATGGACATACATAGATGTACTGATGTGCTATATAGACACACATAGATAGGCCCTGGGTCTAGGACCACTGCAGTTCAGTTTACCTGTTTCTATATAACTAGAATTTCCACCTTGCTGTTATTTGCCTCTGCTGCTCTGACTGGCTTCAGTTTACATCCCTGTTGATCCACAGTCTAATAAAATATTAACCTTTTGTGTTAAATGTCATAACTGCAGTGTGAAGTATTGAGTAGTACTGAGATTTGACCAATTCTCATCAGTTCATTCTTGAGTCCTTGTGAAGGTTGGTGTCAAATTTGTCATATTGTGTCCATGAGAATGTGACTAGATGGACAAGTTCAGCTGTCCAACTAGTATTATTTTTGGTCCATGCGGCACCACAGAAGGTGTAGTGTGAGCTTTTCCTTTTCTTATCTGGTTAATTAACACAAACTGGCAGCATGTTTCAGGTGCACACTGAGCACATGATGTGAGGTTTCTATAGTTACGACCATTTATAAAGAACAGAAGAGAGATGGACTGAATTCATGATGGTTTCTCTGGAAAAACAAAACCATGATACATTTGAATTTTACTCCAAATGCAGTTATATCTATGATGGCATTTGTCTATATCCCATTTCTATACAGATACCTCTTTCTATCCTTTTAGAAATTTCTATTTTATGATTGCTATTAAATATGAACATTTAGCATTCATCATCTTTTATTACAAGAATTGTCTAAACTCTTCTGCACCTTTTTTTTGAGGGGGGAGTCAGTGTCACTTACAGTGAGACTTTTTACAGTTGTCAAAGAAACAAGCAGGCAAACAGATGGAGCTAAAAGTGTTGAGAGTGTGTTTTGCAGTGACAGATTTGTACTTGACAAACTTTGCTCCTCGTCACATTCCCCTCACTTTCTGTTAAGTGACAAAACCCCAAAATAAAACAAAGTCGTCCAGATTCAGCTGCATTCACACCCTCTCTACCTCGAGTCGTCTTTGCTCTCTGCCTGTCACTGTCTCAAACACACGTCACCTCTCTGCCTGTGCCACACCAGCCTCTCTGCCCTGCACACGTGATGAGGAGAGAAACACTGCACACATGTCTTCTTACTTCATTCGCCTTGGGCGATTCACAGTGCACACACACACGCTTACTTCAAATGGTACATAGTCAGGAGGTAGTTTCTCCAGCATGTCATCAGCCAGCCTGGACACCACAGCCTCTCTGGTTTCCCCTCTGCCTGATGAGCTGTCTTTTGGCTGGATGCTGAGGATGGTGTCCAGTACGTCTTTAGCCAGTTTACTCTGGTAGGTTATGTCTGCGTTTGGGTGGAGCCCAAATACCTCCGGAGTGTCGTAGGCTGGCAGACCCTGTGAAAGAATATCAACAGTTAACAGTTAGGTGTTCAGAGAGCACAGCATTTGTGAAGAAACATTTTTAGACAGAACTAGCTCAGATATATACTCTCTGCTCTCACAACAAATACAGTGAGAGAGCCCTCATGCCCCTGCTGAGCAGCATATCACCTCAATCAGAGCTGGCAGAAACAGGCTGGCAAAGCTCATTGGAGAAAATCTCCAACAATGTGGAATATGTTTTTATGTGTCTTTTTCCCTCCACAGTTTCAAGGACCCATTTCTGTGCACTGCAGGTTTTGTCACTGCTCAACCCACTGTTGGCCTGGGGGAAGTGTAGACAGCCAAGTGTCTCCTCTGATACACATGGTGTCACCAGCTGCTTCTTTTCACCCTCCAGTGAGGAGCTTTGCAAAAGGATAGAAAACGTGGGAGATCCATGCCACCCCTCCTATCTAACCCAGATCACTCCATGGCTTTGCATCCATAAATACAGCCAACTGTGCTCAATGAGCCTGTGACCAAGCCAAAGGTTCTGCTGCTGGGTCGCTGTGTGATGTTTACAACGAGCATGTATTAAGACAAACACACTGATCCTCAGCAGAGCTTTACAGAGAAATGTGTGCTGTGAATTCCTACCAGCGTAGAGACTCTGCAGACCTGAATGTACAGCAGTGGACCTTGGCTGCATCTCTCTCTCTCTTATAAACTCTTGATATCGTGTTTTTCTCTGCTAAGCAAAGGAGATCACCAACTCGTTCTGTGCACACTGACAGGAGCTCTGCACTGCTCACTACCTATTTTCATCTGGTTTCATGGGATAACTCAGCAGTATAGATCCATGCCTTCAGTGATAGCATGATCAAGTGATAAAACACATCCACAAAAAAAAAAAAAAAAAAAAAAAGGAAAAAAAAGAAACCTCGAGTAGAAATCTCACAATCTCATTCTCTGGTGAGTACAAAATCACATGAAAAAACCTGGCTCACCAATGTAGTTTATTTAAAGTGAACTGTTTACACTAACAGGGGTTACATGACTGTCAGAGTTAAAAGCAGATTTTAGGATTAAAATCAGGGGCTGAAGTTGTTCTAATTAAGATAGTTGACTTTGAAAAGAGACTCAGGAACACCAGTTCACTGAAAAACACAGTTGAAAACTGTGTTGCTTTAATTGGATCAAAGTCTTCTAGCAGTGCATGTCTTTCAATGATGACAGGAACTGGCCATCTGTTACTGTGCTGTAACTAATGAGGTTCCTTAGAATTGGAGCATTCAGAGCAAACTTATTCTGAAACGGCTGCACAAAGGTTTATTGTGATCAGTGGAGTCATGTAAGCAGGGATGGTGTGAAATGGAAATTAGCACATGAACCAAATCATGTTTCATCTTCATAAGGTCACACAATTTATTTCTCCTCCTCTTATCAGATTTCCTCTGCTCCTGTCTCTTTTCCGATTTAAATGAACAGCTCAGAGTTTGCCCTGAGGAGACAACTGTGATTTATGTCGTCATCAGCTACTTTATCCTTCAAACTTGAACTGCACTGCATTCAAATAGAGTTAAACATCCGGAGCCTGGCTAATAAACTGAGAGAAATGGGAGGTGATGAGGAGAGTGTCACAGTGGGCGCTGGACAGAGCTGCCTTTGTTCCTCACTGTGGTCATTTATTTCCTCTTAGGGAATTTCAGCTTTGTTCCTGTCTGTCCACATTTAATTTAAATGCAAGGACATGCTGACACACACGCAAACAGAGCCGCTGCGCTCTGTGTTTCGTATGTGTAGACAAACCGTGAAAATGTGTGAATTTGTGTCTGTGGCAGAAAGAGAAAGAAGGGTTGTTATCAAATTTGTGTGCGCACGGCACGTGAATGTGTTGTCTGTGGGAGTTTATGTCTGTTTGTATGTATGTTTGTGTGTGTGTGTGTGTGTGTTGTTCTCCAAAGCTGTGTTTGTCATTCTCTATTTGAGAGGCAGTGCCTGGGAATAAGCTTGCTGAGCCCGGCAGTCCTGAGCATCCATCATAATGAAACCAGCTGTAATGAAACTAGCTCAGGAACTGCCCCCAGAAATACACACAGTGCACGCATGCACACACACGCGTCAGGTAATCGCACTAACAAGTCATTCATAATCTCTAATAAAATGAGCATGTTTACACTGTATCCCAAGCGGGGGCTTGTTGCATGTTGCTCTCCTCAGTGTTGGTGATGTCACTGAGAGCTGAACTGACAGCATAGAAACAAACATCATATGACAGGGACTTCATTTTAATAGCGATGTACAAAAGTAGGGTATGAATGTGCCAACAGGCAGGTGCCACCTTTCACCTGTTGTGATATTTGTACAGGCCAAATGGAAATGCCTTTGTTAACTGCCAAGCACCGGAGAGAGACCCACCTGAATATATGTCAGATACTGGTCGACACTGGAGCATTTTGGGATGCTGTAGCCCTTGTAAAAGTTGAAGGCAGCTACGAACATGTCCTCGCTAAACCACACCTTGGCAAAGGTGTTAAGGAGGCGCTTGTCATAGTCGTCAGTCACACGGCCACCATACTGAATCTCTCCGATCATGTACCGCACCGTGTTCCATGATACACCCTGAGGAGAGAAAAAATACTGTTTGTGATGGTCAAGTTGTTCTGATTCATAATGAGGCATGACCTCTGAGGAAATTGGAAATACCAGGGACAGGGAGACAGGGACTGCGGTATTTCATCTTTTTCATGGCTATTATTTCTGATGGACATGTTTTTGAAAGATCAGTGAAACGAATTCTTTTCATATCAGATGACATAAACAGTTTGACAGAGACTATTGTTAAATCTCATAAAAGAAACAGAATCAAAGGAACTTTTTCCTTGTTTCTTTTTATCAATTTTTGAAACTAATACAAATATATTAGAAGTTTACATTGTAATGTTGTCAAATACATAATGCCCTCTTGTGCGAGCAGAATAATCACTTGACAAACTGCCATTTCTGCTGACACTTTCATTAGTGACATGGTGACATTGTGATGATGTGAAGAGGTAACCTGCAGGTCATTACTACCACATTTTCTAGCGCTCAAACTCTTTGTTGATGCCTGTTGATATGTGTTAGAAGTCTCACATTTACCTTTTTAATATCCATATCATCGAGGTGGTTCTGCACAAACTGGACGGTGGCATTGAAGTCGGCCTGGTTGAACTCGTAGGGGATGTTCCACCCCAGAGGGCCGTACTTTCTCCTCTCCTGCACTGTGCTGTGGAGAAATGCAACTCCATAGAGCATGGGCTTCCACTGCACCATGTTACTGACATCAAGCAGGTCCTGGTTTATACCTGGTGAGGGATTCACAAATGGAGGGCAGTTTTTTGAAGGGCAGCAAGAGTCAACTGTACAGAAAAACACTGTGGCTCTGAGAGCTGTAAACATTTGGAGCCATCATTCAAAGCCACCAAGTTTGTTACTTCAACTGCTGCAGACTGTACAGACATAAATACGGTCAGAAATGATTAGGAAATGATACCAGTGCAGATTCCCTTTTCAAAGATTAAAAAAGAACTTTAGGTTGATGATTATGTTCAATAAATGTATTATTTCATAGTGAATCTAATTTATTTAATTGGTTAAAAAATTTTAAAAAGCAGAATTTTCTTGAGACTCTGGGTGTAATGTACATAATGGATAGAGACCTAACTTAGCATAATGAAAGTTGGCATTTCTCCTTTGGGAAATCTATCAGGTAACATCTCAAAGGGCTATACTGAACACTGATGAAGCTGGGAAATCTTGCCAGCACGGCTCAGGAGAATAATAATCTGGAGAGGATAAAACTCCAGATGAAAGTGTAATTCCCATTTTAATCTACATAGCTAGTAAATATTGAATTTGCAGCACCTTAAATTACTGAAAAATGTCTGCAATAAGTATCTAACGAGCAGTTTGGTTTGTCCTTAATCCAGCTTGTTCAGCCTCACCCTCATTTAAAATTTGGCAAGTGAGCTGCAGCTTTGGGGGAATATGGGAAAAATCTAAATGGCCTACCCACAACAAATGTAATTTCTCCTAATCTGATGAAGAAATGCAATTTCTAATTACAGCCATGATTCAAGAGCTCAAGATAAGCATGTAACCAGACTCTGACTTGCCCTTCAGGAACCACACACATCTATTTTCCATATCAGCCAGCCAGAGGTTTATACTTATTAAATATTCCTCCCTTTTCCTCTTTAAGGTCGACTTTCAACTTGTTTCTAGCACAGGTTTCTAGCACTTGGGTATTACACAACAGTTGTTGTATCTCAGTTCATTAAATCTGAAGCATTATATTGATAGATATAGATGTGTCCTTACTCCTAGCAGCATTTCATCAGTGGAAAATGAGAATTCTGCTTTATTACCTCCATAAGTTCTTTTAAGCCCCGCCTTGAGGCCCTGTGGTGGTTCATTGGTGAACTTGATTGACATCTGCAGCAGGGTGATGGGAAATTGTCTGTGGACTTCTGTGGTTATCCAAAGGCGGAAACTGTCGTGTACAAAGTCTGTCTCTGTCACCGTGTCCATCAGCTCGTCCATGAAGTCCAGACCCAGGTGGCAGTTTTGGAGTAAGGCCCAGCCCCCCTGGGGACATTTGACAATTGTCATTATCCTGATCAAGGACCGAAAAGTGATGATGCACTTAAAAAAGGCTGGTGTGTCTGTAAAGGATCAGAGCTTAAACACACATATTTAGAAACAGACTGTGTAATACAGTTCAACTATATTTGCATAAAACAGCATTTTCTGCTGTTAAGTGAAATTATGCAAAAATCGCAGTAACCTTACACCAATGACTCACGTTAGCCATGGTCTGCTGCAGAAGCTTACGAGCGTGGACCTCTTGCCCTTGTCCCATGGAGACATATCGGGTCTCAATCTTCAGCCTCTTCCCCAGTGCAATGATGGAGTCAGTTGGATCTGAGCCCATTGACAGGAAGCAGATGAGAGGCGTTCGCGAGTCCGACTCCTCCCACATCTTCTCCAAGTCAAGGACCACCCCTTCAGTGTACTTCTCCCCCATGGCGTCCATTATGTATTTACGGGCCTGCAGGACAGAGGGAAAGATCTGAGGCATGGTATATCTGTTGGCTTCATAATGCAGAATTAAAAACACCAAGGGAAAGACTTGTTCAGCTTTTCAGGTCAATTCAAAACTAAATATTGGAATAAAGTCACTTTCTGTGAGGCCAGGGACTGAGTTAATAGTTTAAAGGATTCCCTCACTGGCTTTTGCTTTTCAGTTGTTGGTGAAGACTGGAGAGGTCAGACAGGGACAACTGCTGGACCGTTTGTGAGGGCAACAAAATATATTCCACTCCAGGCTTGTCTGCAGTGGACCAAAAAAACTCCCCATCAGTAAGAAGTGAATGTCCATTAGCCTTTGTAGATATTCAGGCTCAGTAAGCTTCAGAGAGAGAGCTGTTTTACTCAATGTGTGCCACTTTTCCCTTCAAGGAAAGCTTTAGCCAAGGGAGATGTTACTGTAGATTAGGAGATTTTTAGACTTTTCTGGACCCAGTCTTTGAAGTAAATCTGCATCTCTCTCCTAGCCCTAACCTATCCATTAATTAGGAATGTGTGTCTTTAGGCTACTCTGTGGAATTGGATTTATTTGACCTATTATGTTCACCATGAAAGTGGAAGCCAATGTATTGTGGCTAAAATTATCAGACAACCAACCTTGGCTTTAAGGACACAGATCCCTGAACCTAGACGTTGTAACTAACATACAGATGTGTCATTTCCAACCTGAGCGATGGTCCTGTCAGGACACCAGCAGCGTATGAGGAGCAGGCGTCTGAAACAGTCAAGAGCCTGGTCGTAGGACTTTGGCACTACCTCCTCCTCCGGGGCCTCCTTATCAAACCACAACTTCCACTGCTTCTCATTACGACTTATCTGAAAAACACAGAATCAACTTAAAACAACTGTCATCATAATACTGTACTTGCAAATTAGCACTGACTGAACAATAGGAACAGACCTGAGAGACTGTATTACTGAGCTTCGAAAGAGAGATGCACAGGTTTGTCCAAAAGATGGTGTTTTTTGAATGTCTCTAAATCTAACAACAAACGTCTATGTTGGCAGCACTGCGGCTCATAAATTCACCCCTAACAGAAAGCTCATTGTCAAAGAATGACAGCCAATGAGCAAACACCAACTGTTGGTCAGATGACCAGTGGTGTAACTTGATCACTCAGTCAGTCAGTATAAAGCTAGCCTGTTGCTAGAGTCTAGCCAACAACTCATTACACACTTATCAATGGTGCCAACAGCTTCAGATCAAAAGTAAAAATCAAAAGGGTCAAGTGTATCCCCATGTGTTTGATAAATATTTAGATGTATTCACTGTGTACTCTCCCTGTTTCATAGCATAAATTGTCTAAATTGTCCTAATAAGCTTAAGGAATATGATGAACGCGTGCCTTTTCTGCACATCTTAATATTTGTTTTCCTTTTGCTCTCCAAAACAAGAAACTGTAAAAACCTGTGGTTCATACACAAACTCAGATGGATTACACAAAAATTAAGGATAGATAACATAATCAATAACTTACTGTTCTTTCTGTTTTTCTCCATTTTGCATATAATGTTACATATTAAATATGAAATGATGAGACTCTGGACTGACACTTCTCGTGTCGTAGCTAGCTGTAATTGCCTGCAAAGCAGTATTGAATCCCTATGTGCTTCCACAGACATGATATGAATGCTCATACATCCATATAGTGCAACATATGCTTACACTGTGACATCATGTAGTCTGTTAATCAGTGTGTTGACTTGCATGCAGGAAACCAGTTTACTGGGTGAAATCAGGTTAAAATGGGAAATAAGAGATCACGTTTACAGTGCATGCACCACAGTAACCTGGTAACCGTATAACCTACATTCACATTCAGCAATATCCGATTTATCTTGAGAGCTTATTTGTTTGAATTTTATAATTTTATATTAGTTTTAAATGTGGAACCAATAAAGTTTTAGATATGTTCATCTTGGCTTCCATTTGATTACATTAGTGGTTTCATATTCAGTAGTTTGAATATGTTTATGTGAGGCAGCAAAATCAGATGTATGGACAAACAATATAGTTCCTCTAAAAGAAACATGGCTTTGTTAATCAAGTTCATCTCAATTCTACAACAACTGCACAAACTTTTCTATTTATTTGATGTTTAAGATATGAGTTTACTATAGTGCGAAAAAGCTGGCAGCTGAATTTACATCAACAACTTTGAGAGGATTTATTATCAACCCTTCTTGAGCTTGAAGTTTATGAGCAGTCTGAATGGATGTGTGGGTAATTTTCAAACGGAGTGTCTTCAGTATGTGCTCAGGAAACTGAGGCAACCACCTGCTTTACATTCATAAAGCTGAACACATTCACAACTGAGAGCTGCTTGTCTCGGTCTATTAGGCACTGAGCAGCTCTACTTAAGAATTAAAGGGGTGCAGTGCTGTGCAGTGCTCACATTAAAAATGAGCTGCTGATAGAGAGTGTGTTATGCCTTCACATCCCACACCTGAATTTCTGAGACAGTCTGAAGATGTGACTGAACTCCAACAGCCACAAGGTTAAAATGCTTGCCTGAATACGGTGTTTGTTTTTGGTGCAGTTTCAGTTTAAAAGCTTCTGCGTCGTGTGTGTAGCACAGTCCTGTCTGAAGTGCCAAGTGTGAGTCAGAGGCTCAGATGAGCTGGTCTCTCTCTGGGGGAAATGACAGCACAAACCTGCTCTCACCTTGTTCTCCTTGGTTGAGTGAGTTCATAAAACAAAGAGCTGTTAATCCACACAAAAATGCACATGTATTTGTGTATGTGTAAGCGTGCACACACACACAAACACACTCCTGTGTGTCCACATCTGCCCATGTGCTCAGCCAAAAGTAACTGATTGAAGGTTTCTCCAAACTAAGCTCATTTCACATAAGACTGAGCTTTTCCTTCCATGGGAGCTACCAGGCTGTCAGTCACCCACAAGGGTGTATGTATTTGTATGTGAGTGACAGCCAGTGATGATGAGTGTGTGCAGGTGTGTGGATGTCTATAAAGAAGAGAGATGACGCAAGACATGATATGACTGATATTGACATGCTTACTAGAGCAAAGGAGAGCTGTGAAAAAAATTCAATAAGCACCTAGAGACCACTGAAAGTGTCTATGTGTTTGTGTGTGTGTGTGTGTGTGTGTAATAGATGACAGATGAGCTATCTGCAAACATAATAGATAAACGTGCTTGTGGGTTAAAACCTTGCTAAAAAGAGGTATCATAGGCCTGTCATTGCACGCCTAACTGATCAAGCTGTGCAGTTGTGTGTGTGTGTGTGTGTGTTTGATACCTGGTCTAGTATATCAGAGAACTGCCACAGTTTACTGAGCTCCACAAGATTGAGCCAGGTCATGTCAAGGATCCATTTAGCTGGTTTCTGAGGGCAAGCCTTTAGGTCCAGAGATGCGCCTCCTACGAACACACACACACACACACACACACACACACATGATAAATGTCTGAAATACATGCAAATGTACAAACACACCCTTCACACAAAAGTCATGTTGTGAATCCATGTTTGGCAGGTTGCAGATGACAGATGGTCAAGCTGCATGCAAGTAGCAGACTGTGTCTGTTCTGGCCTTGCCAGTTGTCATACTTGGATTTTATCCCTGCGGTGAGGAGGAGTCCATATCTCTGTGCCAGTCAACTGCTACATAACCAATATGTTTAAAATGTGTGTAAACCTTAAGACAAACTGCAAAAACATAAAGAGAAAAATGAATACATTTAAAATAAAAT
Source organism: Caranx ignobilis (assembly GCA_021432705.1). NCBI lineage: Eukaryota > Metazoa > Chordata > Actinopteri > Carangiformes > Carangidae > Caranx > Caranx ignobilis. The sequence goes on along the minus strand of MU270012.1, from coordinate 1,661,142 downwards.
ACAAATCCATAGTCTATAACTTTATCAAACAACCTAAAGTCTGGCTCGAGGTTACAACCTCTCTTCTTTATATTTTGAGTTTTCTCAGTGCAAACAAGTACACACTGGCTGTTTGAGTGCAGTGTCAATAAAGGGTTACATATGAAGTTAGTAGGGATCAGGGAGATAAACAAAGTTTTTTTTTTTGGAAACTTTTGTTTTTTCAGATATTACTGCCAACTTTCCCGTATCTCAACTCCTGTCTAAATACTTGAGTTTGAAATATAAAATCCTTACTTTTGTTGCAGACACATTAAATCCTGAAATTTTGTAGATGTCTTCACACCAATGTTCTTTGGGGAAATTATCAGATTTGAGGGAGCTAAGAGCCTCAGAAATTACATTAATAACATTGCAACTGTTTTTGCATTTTTCCCCAAACATAATTTTCACCTATGGGAAGGTCCTCCATTCTCTCCAGGCACTTTTTGATTCCTGTATTTTTGTACAGCATATTGTGGAAATGAACCTGCAGTGTTTTGAAACTTGCTGAATATTTCTTCAGTCAGCACAGACTGCTTGGTCAAACTGGCAAGCAAAACAATCAATCCACCGTTTCACCTACATGAGTGAAGAAGACAAGAGAACTTTTACAAGCAGAAGCTTCACATTGTTCAGACATTGGGTCCTCTTACCTTTAATAAGTGTGAGGAACTCCTCATGTTTGACCCTGTTGCTCTGCATGTCGATCTTCAGAGTCAACAGCAGAGTGAAGAGGAACTTGTGCTCTTCGTACAGACCCCGTGCTGCGTACTTGTACACCTCGAAGGTCATGAACTCTATGATGTTGGTGATGCGTTTGCTGGTGATAGGGCTTCTCAAGGACCTGTTGAAGCAGAATTTTTAAGCATATGACACAAAGACATGTATCCCATTTGCATCTAATTAGCTGTCTGGAGTGCCTGCAATGATGTAGTGGAAGGTGAATTTTTAAAATGAACTCAAAAATCAAAATACAGACTAAAAATCAAGCATAGCCTGACTAGTGGTATGACTACTGGTAACATGAATGGCCAATATGTACAGTGGTATTATATTGGTGTTAGCTGTGTCATGGTTTGAGCTATGGGCAGTTGGTTGAAACAGATTGTCATTGTATTTGATGTTTGCCTCAGGCACACCTGCAACAAAAACTGTCTTATTGGAGCTAATAATGTTTCAAACATGTTGATGCTGTCAAAGAGATTTGTTAATGGTGCTGGTGTCATACTGTCCTTGTAGCACTGCTATATTGAATTAAACTTTACGGTTTGTTTTTTTAAGGCTTTCAAAGATAATAATGAGGTCCCTATTTTCCTCATTATGTTCTGTAAGGAGCTTATTTGGATCAAAAAGCTTTACACAGGATCATGGTTATATAATTAGTCTGCTTACAGTGTTTATTTGTTGTAGTCTACTAGTGCAGGCTGTCTGATGCTTAGACTCTTAACTCTAAACTTACATGCACAAGAGTTTTGGAGCTGCATTGTGTAACAACCAATAAAGACCATCCCTGCATGCTCTTCAAATATAAGTTTACCACAAATGTACATGTGAGTTCATGTGATGGCTGTGTTCCCCCAGAACGACACTGAGCAAGCTTTATATGATAAAAGGCTGACATGGAGCTCTACATTAAAACAAAGATAAAGGAGGAGCATAAGTTTGCTGTGTATTGCAGATAAAACCAGAGCAGAAAATGGCTGAATATTCTCACCTAGCCAGAGAGAGGTCAAAAAGTCCTAGGAATTGTCGCAGAGATGTTTGATACATGACATTCACCATACTCATTTCCGTGATCAGGAAGTACAGGATGCTGCCCCTGGTGGCCACTGAAAACACACACAAACACAACAATAGCTGTAGCCATGGGAAAAGAAGTGCAGGTGTTGACATGTTGAGCATGTTCAGTGAGATTACTGACATTTGATTTAAAAAAATGTGGACTGTTGATTAACTATGATCTGAAAAACTGATGAAGTTGAACAAACTCTTTACTTTGATATTTGTTGCACAGACTGACATGAAGCAAATCTGTTTTTAGGGTTGGATTTGGTAGTAAAATTGTCTCTTTTCATTCCTTGAGCTGAATTGTACGCTGAAAATGAATCATTTTCATTTGATTGAAACCGGACTGAAAATGTCAGGCACACTACAATCAACCAGAGACAATTACCCTCCCAAAGAAGTGTAAATTCTGTGTTGGAGCAAGTTGACATGACCTACCAGGTCGGTACTCCTCTCTGGCGGCATTAATCTGGATCTCTGTCTCTGCGGCAATCTGTAGTTTCTGAGTGACCTCTTCAGCTGTGCGTTTGGTGTTACCAAGGACAAGGATCAGACTCTCATCATCCACCAGTGAACCCTACCAAAGAGATATCTACATGTCAGAAAATGGATGAATGGAAACATTACCCATGAAATTGCTATGGTAATGGAGTTCAGAATTAGAGACATAGGTGGAACAGATGTGCATGTACAGCTTCTACGTATTATTTGTCCATTTGACCTTATTTATGTAACTATCCTCCTCCGTATGAGCGCAATGGCCAACCTTGAAGGTACTCCAGATTTGCACATTTTTAAGCAAATGTTACCAAAAAATAGACATTTTTCATATTGCTCTCCTCTGAAGGAAGGAAGCACTGGTGGTCTTGGAGGTAACTAGAATTCACATCACAGTTGCCTCCATCACTCAGACCAGTGTTTTCACTGTGACCTTGTTTGTCTACTTTGTAAGTCCAAATGAATGTTTGAACCAAAGTTGATGAAATTCCCTAAAGTTGTTATAGTTTGTGTTATATAGAAGCAGTTTGATACTTCAGAGTGTTTTGTGATATATCACAGTATTAGGTGAAATTTCCGTGCCTGTGTGCTGGTCAGTCGGTAGAGGAGGTTGTCCTCTAGTTCCTTCATCTTTCTTTTGTTAGATGTCACATCCTCCAAGAGGTCTGTCCTCTCCTTCTCCAGCTCCTGGTGTCACAAAAGCACAGAAAACACACAAAAACACATATAGTTAATAAGGTGTGCACCTTGTAAGGAGCTTTTGAATTTTACCAAAAACTTTTTTTTAATGTTTTATATGTTACTCTTTCTAGTACAGGCTCTGTCACAATTTACCATTACTGTCAGACTAGTGTGGTTTTAACCAGTTCTCCTGCTATATTAAAAGCTTACTTCTCTAAAAGCCACTTTCTTTCACTTTCATAGGGCAGGTTTTAATGAGATAAAATGAGACCAAATGCTCCAATTTTTTTTCGTGTAAAAAGAAAAATTCTAATTGCAGGATAAATATTATTCTGCAGAGTGCCCTAGAGCTGAACACTGAAATAGAACAAGAGTCAGCAGAGAAATACTGGATCGGGCTCCAGCCGTCTTCAGGTGCTTCTGCTCTGAATGTCACGCTGACACTCTGTGATTAAAGACAATTTATTCCCCCAAAATCACAAACCAAACTCTGTCACCCACAGTAAAACCATGAGACACATGGGCCTTTGTGAAACCGTGTGTTGGATGTCAGCTCCTCAGTGTATTTTCACTGTGAAGCTTTTTATGGTCAAGGTAAGTGACTGTTATGTGAAACTGCAGGGACATACGGTACAGTATGTAAATGTCACAGCTGGGGGTTGTCTACACACTGGAGCTGTGACATAAAATGAAAGCAAATAACTGATCAACGATGCCGGGCTTGAGAAAGCTGCATGAGCAGCAGACAAGCAAGTTTTATAGCGCAGGCAGTAACTTCAGCTTCCGTTATGATTAAATCCATATTTAGTACAGATCCACTTTTCCTGTCGGGCATAAATCCTTCATTTGATGATCAGCTATATCTCGAGAGAAAATAGCCTTCCTACCATCTTTTCACATTGAATCAATTCATTGTTTTCATAGGGTGCAATTATAATGTGTTTCTCTCTCATAGAACAAAAGAATCAAGTCTCTGATAGTTTTAATGTCTCCACGTATATATTGAGTATTAATACATATGCACTCTATTTCTGGTTGTGTGGTTGTTTCCTCACATTGTGCCTGTGGAGCGAAATGATTGCCATGTTCTACACTCAAAGGGTGATAATAACCTCTCAGTTATATTGTCACACGGTTTGTTTGCCAGAGAGAGAAGATGAGGTAGGAAGAGGCGTTGCAAGTCTACATTTAAATGGTCTCCAACAGCTCCATGGAAATGCAAAGATTTTTTGCACTAAGTCAGAGGTACTTTCTTTCTGTGGAAACATACCTAAGTTTAAACAGGCTTGTGAAGTTTTTGTAAGCTATAGCATAAAACAAGTAGATAAAATAAATGTACAGTCCATGTTCTTTGAGTGTAGGTCTACCTGTTTTTCTGTGAGGATGACTCTGCCCAGCAGCTGGTCCTCCAGTCCCCTCATGGTGACAGTGAAGTCGATGATGGAGGTGCGAGCGCTGATTTCTGGGGTGTAGGCTGGGTTAGGTAGCTTGGTGGTTACATAGAGCCTAAAACCCTTCATCACGTCCACCTCTTTGTCACCAACTTTCACCTGCAAACGTCAAGTAGAGATCACAAGAGGCATGTGTGGATTTCCTGGTTAGAATATTGACAGTGTTATAAGTGGAATACCAAAAGAGAAAAAAGAGCAAATAAATTAAGCACACATACAGAAAAGCATGTATGTGTACATGTGTATATATGACTCAAAAGCACGAGTACAGTAGGAAACAATCTGTGGAGCTAATTTTTACTGCACTCATTGAATTTAATTATTCAAATCCAAACCAGTTAAAGAAGACAAATAGCACAGCACGTAGTCACTCATTTGTCATGACAGTCACTGATCGAAGCTAATATAAAGACGTGCAGGAATACCAGACAAACATGAAAACAATATCCTGGTGTCAGATAAAGCTGCTCAGAAACACTTCCTGTGTATCTCACTTCCACTGTTCATGTGTGTGGATGTGTTTGTGTTTGCCCTGATCAGCGTTTAATTACTCATGACAGTATAACTTCTAATTATCCATCTGCCGTTTTTCCCGGGAGCTGTTGTCTGCAGACACCTTCACTTCGTCCTCACACCAGGATATTAATAGAACTTAAAGCTTTTCAGGAAAGGGTGGGAGGAGGAGACACGAGGGAGAGCGTCAACACTTCTACTCAGGCCTCTTATTAGGTAGTCAGGAGACTCCTGGTTGGATGTGTGGACTGCACGAACACATGCTCACTTGCAATCACCATACGGTGTGAGTGTGTGCATAATATCCTGCAGTCGTACATTATGCTCAATGTATGCGTGAGTGCATGCACGTGTTTGATGTGTGTGTCAGAACAGAGGGAGGCAGCTGCAGTGTCAGCGACTGAATAACTAGAATCAGCCAGAGCTATGAGCTGAGAGGCGATAATGAGAGAGGGAGAGAGAGAGGTCCACTCTGCCTCTTTCTCACAAGCTTTATAGTATAGTTTTTACTCATGACAGTGTGTATGTGTGTGTGTGTGTGTGTACAAGAGCGAGAATAAGAATGAAACTGAAAGTGAGAGAAGTATGACAGTGACAAAAATAAAACTCCACCTCGTTGTGATAAACAGTACAGCAATATATTCACAAACAATGTCTTTTTGCTGAGCTCTTAACTCTGTTTGGGGCAAACTGTTGCCTAAATCTTTACAAGCAAGACAGAAAAGACACAGTTATGTGTGCAGCAAAAATGCTTTCTGCAAAGTTCAAACCAATTTATTGGCAAAGAGCCCAATTTAGTTCTTCCTTGTCAAGCACAATTCTGTATTTCCTGTAATACCAAAAATTCAACATCCAGAACTTGCTTCAAGGATGTTATTTTGGCCAATAAAATGCAGACAAAATAATAACCGTTCAAACCATTCTCTGCAATTTTCCAAATTAAAAATATCTCACTGCAACAGAACATTGCAGGGAAATTAGGGAGCTGAGACAGAGAGAGCCTATTTTTCACTATCTGGCAGGGAGGAGGCTCGATATTGAATTTAACTTCTCATCAACAGGAAATGTCTTTCTTGAAGCTAGAAAGATGCTGTATAGAACCATACTGTAATTTTGCTTAATGGCCTAGCTCTCATTATGATTTCATTAGACGTGCCATGGTAGAAATCACTTTGAATGTGGTTAGATATTAAACATCATGTTTGTCTATTAGATTTAATTTGAAATTACTGTGAGTGCTAATTAAATGACCTCACTAATGTGGATATTTAGGCCCTGATTATGGCCTGGAAATTAAACATTTTCTTCTCATCTCACACTTAACAGCTAATAAATACAGCACAGCTGCTTGAACAAGAAACAGGGGCACATTGTGTACTTGACTCACAGAGTCTTACTAGTGAATTGCTTTTACCAACTTAATCTTCATCAAACAACCCTTTCCACATCAGTCCAGGTAATTACTCAGTTCAAACCATCTGTCACCCCATGATGTTTTTCACTGTCAGAATCAGAAACAAAAGTAAGTCCTTGACTCACCTGTCAGCAGGCTATTTGACAACAGGTGTCAAAGTGTCAGTATTGCTTCACACAAAGAAAAAATTGACGCTTTTAGTAGTTTAATATAGAGCAGCACTCAAAAAAGGTTGTTTCTCTACTTAGCTCTGAGTTGTAAAAATATGTTTCTGGTTACTACTGAGTTTTGAAAGATACCTGCAGTGTAAAGTCAGAAGAGACCACATTTGGCTACAATAGAAAACATTTTAATGAAAGCTGGAGCAGCTCAGTTTCTCTAACATGAACAATATAAACATGGAAATCAATGAGACTACCGACCCAGGAAAAAAGGAAGAAATTAGTTTGTACAGTCATTGAGTCTGTCCACAATTAGCACTCAATGTGAGTGACCAAGCTCACTGAGTACATTTTAATCTGTCCCCAGACAGTGAACATGATTGGGGTCAGGTGCTCCAGCTGGCATGATTAGAGAAACCAAAGACTGTCTCCACCTCCAGCCAGCACCACCCGTGGTGTGCAGTGCCAGTGAACAGCCTTGTTTCCCCCTTTCTGGGCAAATAAACCTGCGTCAGTGCAGGTGTGACGGCTGGCACAAAGGGTGGGAACCAGCCCCTCGGTCCCATCGTGCCTTCCGCCAGCGCTCAAAACACGCCTGTCCATTTCACACACATCTAGACAATGAAATCTGGTACGTTATTTCTGCCATATTACCTTGTATGTGGAGCCAGTTTTGATGAAGTTTTTCTCCAGGATGTTGTCCAGTGCAGGGTCCAACTCCTCCCCTACATCTTCAATCAAAAGGGGGCGTCCAAGAGACAAACTGTCCTCCAAGTGGTTCTTGAAGTACCTGTGGTTCAGTGAAGTGATCTGGAATCAGAAAAATGAACCTCTGGTGAAAAGACAGACTTAAAAATGGCATTTGTGTGATCTCAGTACAGAATGCAGTTGGCAGCTGGTAGCCCATGAATCAATACCCCCATTTACAAAGCACTGATTTTATGGTTTTATGATGATAATATGGCCTAAATGGGGAATAATCTCAAATGTTGTGTGTAACTGAGGCAAAAATGTGTTGATTTTTGTAAAGCAATGACACATTTCTCTTCTCCCTCATTGCTTCTAAGCTACAAAGGTCAGCATCTGTCCAGGGACTGGAATCTGCAACCCAGATCACTTTTTTTTTTTTTTTTAGAAAAAAAATACCCTTGGTCTGAGGAAGTCACTTATGGATGGGGTTCAAACCCACTGCTTAAGGGAATGCATCTTCAGGAAACTCATAATAGGACTGCAGAATGTATTCACTCAGCTCAGAGATTGCCCCTAACAGGGCCAGTGACCTTGGCTGGTCTCATTATGCCTGCAGAATTTTGCTGTACTTTTTCAAGGCAATGGAAAAAACATGTTGAACAATGGAAGGAATTTGAGGGCAAAAGGAACATTACAGAATTGGAGAATCTAGGACAATTAAGAAGAAGAATCAAGCATTCTGGGGAAAATAGAAGGCTGCTTAAAAATCTAAATCTTACATTATGGAGCAATGAATATGATAGAAAAAACTACTGAAACTAATTTAATCAAAATACTGACTTATGGTTGGTTGAGCTGAAGGTGCAATTTATAGAGCACTATTGTGTTAAATTAATGTTTTTTGGCAATGCTGAATTATAAGAGAACAAGGACAGAAAGACTGAAAAATTGACTGCAGACTGTTATTAGGGTCGAAAACCAACATTGTGAAATTGAAAGGATAAAAATAATAAATATATAAATATATTTTACCAGTCTACACTTAGTAACTCAATAAACATAAATTTATTAAAAAACAAAAACTCATATCTCTTTTACATAGGTATTCAAGGACACTTAATTCAGTTCTCTGTAAAAGCCCCTTTTGGCACCAGTGACAGCTTAAAGTGTTCTTGTATAAGTTTGCACAACTGGATTTCAGCAGTTTATCCCATTCTTCCTGGAAAATCCTCTCAGACTCTGTCAGACTGCATGGGAACCATCTGCAAGCTGCTTTGTCCAGCTGTCTCAACAGCTGTTCTGTGGGGTTTGGGTCTTAGCAAGGTTACTTCCATCTTTACAGCGCACCTCTGAAACTCTCTTACAGTGATTGTGGTTCATGTTCAACGTCCTGATCAATGCATTTCTATCCAGGAATCTAGGACAAAACCTGGTTTCAAACTTCATCCATGAAAAGATTACTGCAGCCGCTGTGCTACTGCATCATGGGGCTCAGAAATGGTCGTACTGTTGGTTCTGATCTTTGTCTCACCCGTCTCACCTCAGAACTCCATGGCTTGTTTTGGGGTTTGTAGGACCTTACTCAGATATGTGTGCCTTTCTACACTATGTCCAACCAATTCTATTAATATCATACTTTCTGGCACCCCTATATTTAAAGTAAAGGTAAAGAAAAACTCTCAAACCTGCAACTCATTCTTGGCCTCCTTGTTCTTGATCCAGATTTTTCCTTGGGTCTGCGGGTCAATAAGGAGGGGGAAGCGGGCAGCTTTGGTGACAATGATGCCATTCTGAATGGAAAGGTCATCACTGGGGAGCCCCTGTGAGATGACAAATAATCTCTCTGTTTACTTGAGTAAATGCCACCCAAATTTATGCATATAAATCATCTTCATGTTAGTTTTCTACATTTCTGTCCAGTATTTGATGTAGCAACAGCATACATCTGAACGATAAACACACTTGCGACTTGAGAAGCACAGTAATCAACAATGAAACAAGTCTGGCAACTGCAGTGTGGAAAATATGCAGTATAAAGCTCATACTGTATGGACCACATCAGTATGCACTACACACATTTCCTCGCTTGGCCAGAAGCAGCTACCACAGCTGGTTACTGACCTGTAGGTTCCATTCGCTGACAGTGGGTGCATCAATGAGCAGCTCAGACAGATTGAGATTGTTGCCAAATGGAATGCAACGCTGCTTTAACTCCCGCTGCCAGTTGCTCAGTAAAAGATTACGAAACTCCTGATTGAAGGGGCCAGAGTAAGAGAGGAAAGCCGTGGCTAGAAGAACATCACCTGGAACAAGGAGGTATGGGAGTCACCAAACTTTAGACCACATTGTTGGTAAGTTGATTTATTAGACTTGTTCTCTATGGGCTGGTTATTCAAGTGTAAGTTGTTTATTTCTTTAAATTATATAACATTATGTCTTTCACATTCAAACATAATTTAAGTTTAGAATTCTGCTTGGAAACCCACCAACAAGGCGCTTGGTTTGTGCAGCAAATTCTTTGCTCTGCTCTGTCCATCTCTCCTTCTCACCAGCAAGACCACTGATGAGACTGGACGCTGTCTGCATTTTGTGTCTGCAGCGCTCAGCATCCTCCAGCAGTGTCTGATAAGAAAGAGCAGATAAGCAGGTCAGTAGGTTGATGTGTCCAACTCTCTTTTCATCAAACCATTTAATTCTCATTCAGCCATTTATTCTTTGTATGTCTGTGCATATTTACACCAATCTGAGCTCTGTAAAAACAGATATATGAAAACTGAAATTCCTCCATGTGCCTCAGAACAAATAAATGCATGTTGGGTTAATTTCAAGTTGGAATTTCCCAAAGAGGTAAATGAATCTGGACACCTGCATCTGTTTGTCCTCTTACTGCCCAAATGATCCTTCCTTTTAAAAAGCATTGCAAGACGTCACCAGCACCTTTATGCCATTTATCATGATTATCTCTTAATCAGCAGTTCAATAAAAAGATTCTTTTAATCCAACAGCAAAGATATCATCAATAAAGACAGTCTGTTTTAGGCATTTTCTTCATTCAGAAGCATATTAAAATCAACAGCCATTGTATGAGTCTCAAACACTTTTGTCCCCTGGAGATTAACTAATCTGTGTCCTAATCACAAAATTATAAAAATAGTCTTAAAATGTCCAGATTTACTGATCAGAGAGTGATGATGCACATATTGTTCCATTTACATGGCGTTATTTGTCACAGAACACACAGTACACCAACAATGGACACAACTGACAGTGCACCACAGTTGTCTCCTGTGACTTCAGGTTATGGGCTTGTCTGTGTTCTTTTTTAATGAGAAGCTAATTTAATAAAGTGCTGAGATTTTCTTAAAATACTTTGTTCTTATGATAAAGATGTTAAATCATCCACATGATCTACCCTCCTTTCAAGGAGCAGGCTCAGTCATAAATAACACGGGTAAACAGTTGTCAGGGCAACATAAGCATAAGAAAATGTTCATGTTTTTGAACAGATATTCTTACTTAGGGTTTCACTTTTCTTTTACTCACAGTCAAAATGCTTTAGCTTCAGAATGTATCACTGGTGGAGCAGACCAACACTAGATGCCCAGTTGTAGAAGATGATATTCATTAATCATTAATTAGTCAGTCAAATGTCACCAGTTTTTGCAGGGTAGCTTATTCCTTTATTATATTTACATCAAAAAAAGAGATTACTATAAAGCCCCCAGAACTCCTTAAATAATTCATATCACATCTGTTTATGTCACATACATCAGTTATTGTTTCAATTATCTTTCAGGCACATGCTGTTCCTGTTTTGTGCAACATACTGATTTACAATATGTGTTACAGGGAGGTTAAAGAAAACAATTGACCTGTTTCTCCATCATGGCCTTCTCATACTCCCCCTGCACCACATCCAGCTCTGCCTGCTTTGCGTCCAGCTCAGCCTGAGCCTTCTGAAGATCCACATTAGCTATGGCCAGACGATTCTGCTGCACTGCCAAGTTAGCCTAATAAAGAGAGTAGAGAGACAGAGAGAGAGAAGGAGAGAGGGAGAGAGAGAAAGGGATCTGTGATTCCATTATCACACATAAAAGCCCTACAGGGGTCATGGTCAGTTCACAGAGAGACAGAAGGTGGGGAGAAAAACACAAAAGAAGAGAGAAGAGGTGGTAGGAATGATTTTTTTCATGTACAGCTGAAAAATCTGGACAAATCTGAGAGAAAAAGAATATTTTTCAATTAAACTGGGGTGATAATCATTTAGTATTAAGGTAGAAGGTAATGGAATGGAGAATATATCTTTTATGAGATTTGGATGTGAAAATACGTATCAGCACTGATGCAGGGACTAACAGCTTCAGGAATCAAATTGGAGATGCAAGAACAGAGCTTTATGAGAGAAAACGTGGGCAATAAGAAGAAAAAGGAAATAAACAGCTGTAAATGAGTGAGAAAAGGGGCAAAGAGGACGTTAGAACAAGAGGAAAAGCAAGGAGAATATTCTCTGGGTAGAGCTGGAGCTGTGGAGAAAGCCCTGCAAGACAATTAGTGTCAGAGATTTGGAAAAAAGTTGTGAGTATGTATAAGTCTGTGAGTGTCTGGGTGTATCTAGACGTCCAGAGAAGACAAAGTCATTTAATATTAATTAACATGTGAGAGGATCATCCCTGCCTGTCTTCCTGCATGTCTGTCCAGCTGTGTCTCTGTCTGGCAGCCTGGCTGGCCAACTTAAAAGGAAGCTACCACTGAGCTGGAAACCAAAAAATCGATTTGCCAGACTGTTCCACACAAAAGGAAAAGGTCAAGATCAAAGAGGAGAGGCAAAGAGTTTTCATGGAGGTTGTACAAAATAAGAGAAAAACATAATGTGTGTGTATGTGTACTAGAGACAGAGATGGAGAAAATGAGGGGGCAAGAAGGGAGAGAGGGAAAGTCAGAGAGAGGAGATAAGGGAACCAGGACATGGAGGATGTAAAAAAGAAACCAGGACAGAGCAGAGACATAAATGTGCGAAGAAAATAAAGAAATTAAGTAGGAAAATGGGACATGCTGACAAGAAGGGATGGAAATTAGCTAGGAAAAAAACAAAACAAAACAATACACTGACTGAAGGGCAAGCAGAGGTTAAGAACAGGCAATGTCAGAGAATAACATAGCATTTTACGAGTTCTCAAGCTTGTACTTCAGATACTCAGAATGCCCTGGTCTAGTGCTACAATAAGAGGAACTCAATCAGGAATCATACACTGAAACTGGTGAAATGTGCCTTAAAAGTCTTGTTTTTATGGGCATAGTTCCAGTGCTCTGCGAGTGAGGCTGTTAATCAAAGACTTTATGTCCAATATGCTCAGCTCTACACAATTTCTGCTGTCAGTATGTGTGCATGGAATTAATAATTCCTTAGAAAAATAAAAAATATATACTTGACAGATAGAGGATAGAAATACTGCCGCAATTAATTAGCACAGCTTGAAAGTTTTCAGTTAGATGTCAATCACTTAGATATAACAGGACCTGTACTGTATAAATCAGTATATCTCACTTTACATAATTCATAAGAAAATAATTTTTGATTAAGATCTTAATATTCATTACTTCAACTTCTTGATGTGATGTTTTGCTGATGCGAGAACGAAGTTTTCAATAATACATGTATCACATAAAGATACAGTAAATAAATCTTCTAATGTGCACTCACACAGAGGAACCAAACTCTTACTTCACTGTAGAGAGGCAAATCTAAATTGCCAGATACTAATTACTATGAATCAATTCAAATGGGCCCTGGGAACCTGACTTGTGGTGGACTTTGTGGTGTGAACTTTTATACATTTCTATTTAATTTGAAATTTCTTTTCTGTCTGTTGGTCTAAATTCTTTGGGGCACATCTATTACCTGCATCACCAACAAATGATTGCTGCCAAAGTGTGGTGATATGAATAAATCCTTTCATATCAGAGATGGCCTCGTCTGTTTCTGTTGCTCAGGGGTAATAAAAAACAACTGCTCTCCTCTACAGTAAGTGTTCCTGAATAATCAGACTGGAGAGTGGAAGGCCATGGTCTTTGCCCAAGGAGTGTGTGGCTGTGTGTGTGTGTCTGTGTGCGCAATGGTGTTGCATGTGTTTGCTGATGTGAGGGGGTACATCAAAGTTTGTGTCAGTGAGGTGACATTTAAGTGGATGACATGAGTCTGCTTATGTGCAGCAGACAATTTCAATGAAAACTTCACTTAGAGTATTTCCATATTCCAATGTTACTGCCACATGATGTCTACAAAAGGACTGTTTCACTGTTGTTTGCTAGGGCTGTTACCTTTAAGGGCAAGACCTCCTTGTTGATGGAGAAGAACGAGGCCATGGCTTTTGTCCAGGATGCTAGGCCGGCCACGTTGCCACACACTCTCTTGGCTGTTTCAATGTTGTAGTCAGGCATGTCAAAATAAGGCTGCAGGAGCTCCACCATCTCCTCATTAATGGTGTCTTTGGGGAATTGCTGCAAGGCAGAGAGAGAGATAGAGAAAAATGGGAGGGCAGGGGGAGTGAGGAGAATCTTTTTTAAATGGAAAAGGACTGGGACTTGTTCAGTCAATACACAGAGAATAAGGGCTACAGATGCATCACACATGTAACTGCCCTGTTACATAAAAACAATGAAAGTAAGATAAATGACTAAAATACACAGATAAAAGGCAATACCGAGACACAAAGACAGATGAGATAACAGGGAATGAAAGACACAGAGTAAAAGAGAGAAAAACTAGAATTACTGCCTTGTAGTTATACACATGTTTATCCAGAATCATAACAAAACATTGTGAATTTTTGTCTTAATTGCTGTGTGATGTCTTTGACTACCAAAATCTGTTTAGTTCATAACTCCTAGTGAATGTTTGTGCCAAATTTGAAGAAGTTCTGTTGAGGTTTTGTTGAGATACTGTGTCCACAAGAATCGGATGGACAACTCAAAAACAATGACTCCAGCTCAGGTGGCTGCCAGCACAAAGACAGGAAAGACAGGAGGAAGAAGATGTGAGACCCAGACAGAGTGCTAATAAACAAAGAAAGATGGATTTAAGTGGCATACCACAGAGTATAAAATAAAGAAGATATGCAAGGGCAGGTGAAACTGAGAAAGAGATAGAAAAGCAAGGAAGGGAAAAGATAAAAGAAAAGATAAAAGGGCTGCTGTAGTAGTGTTTGGTGACAGGAAAGATGATATGGAAGCAACAGAAAAAGAGTGAGAGAGATGTGTACACAAGTAAAGGCAACAATGACAAGGAAGTAAAAGGGAAGTTGAGTTAAATCTAAGAAGAGCTGTAAACCACTGTAGATTAAAATCTGTGGAGTGAAATCCAAGACCATGAAACGTCTTCTTGTCTATTTTAGACTTTATCCAAATGTCATCAATCTTTTGATCAAACTGACCTGCATTCCTGATCTCTTTAGCCTTTATGTACAGTACAAGAACACACACTCACCTCAGATAATGTAGTGCGTAGTCTCCTCCTTGCTCTGTTTCTTAGTGCTACTGTCACAGCACATGTAAAAACTAATTTATACTAGGCTTCCAATTTAATCTTACTTTTAACTAATTTGATAGCAATTTTCATGTTTAATACAATAAACAACATCCAAATCACACATGAGCAAGCCCTCTGCAGCACCCACACCTTACTTTAATCTCAACTCTTTAAACTGGACATTAGCGGGTGTACCTGCAGACTGCCCAGGAAGTTTCCTGCTGTCATGAGTTTTAGGGACTCCTGCCATGATGGCGTATTGCAGTTCTTCTCTGGGTCGATCTTCACGCTGTTGACCCTCCTTTGGAAGAGCAACAGCACGCAGTCCATGATCCGCATGATGAGGTGAGGGGGGCGGCCAAGTGTCCGCACAGTGGCAATGTCTGATGGTTTGATTGTCTAAGTGGGCACAGAGAAAAATGATTAAACTGTTAATGAAGGTATGCATTACTTAATGTTGGGAACTGAAATATGGACAATATACCATGAGTCTAGTCTTTACATTTTACAGCAAAGTCAAACACCACAAACACTAAAACAAGGAAAGCAATTACACTGGCATATTTTTCTTTTTATGTTATAATTAGGCTTTGTTCCCATGTGTACAAATGGGAAAACAGGAAATGTGTGGAGGGAGACGTAAATGAGGAAAGTGAATTTAAGTTGGCAAACAAATTGGATGTACCCAGGGCACACTGCGGGGTATAAGAGAATTAACTGTGATGAGAACAAAGAATAAAGAATTTTGTTATTCATTACTGTTCTCTATGACAGGAAACACAATGCACAATCTGACAACATGAAGCAGAGGGTGTGTGACGGGGAGAGATAGAGGGAAATAAAGAAAGCGTGCAAGACTGAGCATAAACTCCAACAGAACAAGACAGAGGGACAGAGAATGACCTCGAGGGACTGATTAAAACGAGAGAATCATCGATGTCCCAGTGAGAGTTGTTTGGCTGCTTCACCACTTCCCCTGCTTGTCTCGTCTCTTTTCCTGTTTGCACTCTCCTTGTTTCTGCTCGCTCCTCTTTACTCTATTTACATTGTTTTATCAGCTTAAGTATTGAGTGAGTCCAGAAACCAGAGAGAATAACCAGCTGACAGTCTGGTCAGCAGTCAGTCTACCAGCCAAACAAGCTTTGTTCCTTTATATGGCAGCCACTAAAATGTATGTTATTCTTTTTTATAAATAGCTGACATCAATACATAATAAATGTTGCTGCTGGAGCAATACACAAAAGAGACATTGTGCAACACATTTTACACATTCTGTGACCTTGTTGTGCGACAATACTTTACTAGAAAGATAAATAAATGGGTTATAGCTTTCAAAAATGTTGTAAGCTCATTCCAAATCTAGGCTGAGCTAAGAATAATTTTATGAATGACATTTGGGGCAAATATTTGTTGTGCTTCCATAAAAATAAATCCTCATTGTTGCTGCTTGTGCTGACTAAAGGCAAAAAAAGAAATGTATTATGGGAAAAGAAATGTTATTTTCCCCAGCATCAGGTCTGGGTTACAGTAAAACCACTAGCTGTAAATACTGATGTGTGAACTGCAGGGCTGACTCTGTGGTTTGATTAATCTTCAGACGTTCACACTAAATGACTTGTACTTGTAGTAGCCATTGGAGGTGAAGAAGGTTCTTGTGTGAGTGGCATTCAACAGAATCTATGCACCATACAGCATTGGGTGACAGCTCTTTTAAAACATTCAATCCCAACTGATCGCCCTGGGTCGCCTGTTTGGAAAATTAAGGTTTCGATCCACAGAAGCAAAATAAAAATTCTCATCAGGGCTTTGCTGTAGGAGATCTGTATGCAGTCATCTACACAGGGGGGAGCTTTAATTACAGCGCAGCTCGAGGCCCAGAGAATCAGGCTAACTTTAGACACGCCCGCTGTTACACATACACTGAGGTGAGAAGGCAATAGGCAGAGCCTGCAAGCACTTACAGATAGCAAGTAACAGAAGGCTCTAAGTGGTGCCCTGGAGCAACCCAAAGTAAGACAGAAAGAAAAATATTGGTGGGGGAGCCATTAAGGCACACACAATGAGCACAATAAACTGCTCCAAAACACAGCTTACTAACAATTTTGAACCTCAGGCTAAATGTTTGGGCAAACCTGTGCTATGGTCTGTGGGCTTGAACAAAAGTCATTACTGCCAGTAGATGGGCCATATGAAAATAAAGCCTTGTAAATACTGGCCCGGAAAATGTGAGATCACATATCCCCAGTCTTACTCCGCTGGCTCCCGGTATCTTTTAGAATTGATTTTAAGATTTTACTGTTTGTTTAATGGGCAGTACCCGACTGAGCTCCATGCCCCTGCTAGAGCACTGAGATTGGCCAATCAGCTGCTACTGGAAGTGACTAAAAGTCAGCTGAAGACCAATGACTGAGCTTTGCTGCTCCTAGGCTGCAGAACAGCAGGCCATGCTACATCCGATTTGCGGAGACTATAGAGGCTTGCTGATTCAGTTGAGTTGACACATTTGATTGTATTTATTTGTTTATTTATAGCACATTTGTATGTTATTGCACTTTATTTATGTATTTTATAATAATGGTATGTTTTTACCGATCTGTACAGCACTTTGATCAACTTCAGTTGTTTTCAAAGTTCTCTATAAATAAAGTTTGAGTTGAGTTCAGTATAAAAAGTAAGTCTACTAATGGCAGCAATCTGGACCAGGATGAGAAGATGTATATAAATACTTTGTGTGGGCAGTTAATCAATCTTCAGCTCTCGAATTTTTTCATGCAACACAAGTTTACAGTTGAACCTGTGCACCCTGGGGACTTAGAGTTGCGGAGACACCTGGGGATCATATCATGTCAGCATGTAGTTACAAATAGCGAGTCACAGAAGGCACAAAATGATGCCCTGAAGCAACATAAAGAAAGAGAGCAAGAAAAATATCAGTGGGGGAGGCATTAAGTCTAAGTCCCATACTTGCAGTGCAGCCTCTGCCTCCTCCAGAGCTGGTCGGGCAGCTTCAAGTTTCTCCTCAGCGATAGCTTTGTCAGCTGAGATGCTGTCTACAATTGCCTGGGCTTTGTCCTTCACTTTCTGCACCTCCACCTTCACTCGCTCTGCTGCCTGGGCTTTTACCGTCACCTCCTTCAACACCTGGTATTATGCACAATAGAGACATAAAGAAAATTAGTCAATGCAATCCATTTTATTTTACATTTATTCCTTCTTAAGTATCAACAAAACATAAATAACCTGTTAAGTCATGTTGATCCTTTATATAGACACAAATGTATAAAATTTCAATGTCAGTTTTTAAGAAGTACAAGTCACATGTTTGAGATACACAGTTATGTCAACATATGACAACTGTGACAATTACACTCCACAACACATAGTTTGTCATGTGCAGAAAATATACTGAAAATACAAAATTCATATCAAGATAAGTAACACTCACAAATCAGTGTGATAATGTCAAGTCAATGCTGAAACTCTCCTGGATTAAATCATTTTCAAATGTAGTGTAATTGTGTAAGACAACTGAAAAACTAAACTTAATTCAACTAAAAGCATGTACTTCACCTCTATCCTCCATGTACATTTCAGCATGTTGTACAGTCACCCTCCTGCCTGAAACCTACCATGTCAGCCTTGTCATTGGCAACCTGTAGCTCCTTCTCCTTCACCTCCAGCTCCTTGCTGAGTGCTGCTACAGACTCTGATGCCTCCTTCAGTTTCTGGAGACCAGTGTTCATCCTGAACAGGAGAAATATTAAACATAATCAGTAAAGCTGCAACCAATTCCAGCATACATCTTGCCCCTTGCTGCTGTGTGTCACACTATGTAATAAGCATCCTCATGTCTGCACCTGGGGCCCTGTTTGTTGTAAATAGCTACAAAACCCTCAGGTTGAACTGAGTGCCATTCTGAATCTTTGGTCCACTGGGCACCAGGTGGTAAAAATACTTGTATATTATTTAACACTTGATACCATGTGTTTGCTCAGAATTGTGAATGTAGTGAAACCCCGTCAAGAGCTAGGAAGGCTCAGGGAATAGCTGATAATCAAACATGGGTTTGAATTATGGTAAAAGGAGTGCAGCCATTTCTGATTATTCAGATTGGAGATGTTTTTGACTGCAGTATTTTATGCTGAACCCTCTCACCTTGAAAAACAGCTAAAAACTAATTTCTGCACATGCCTCTTTGATGAACACTTATTTCATTAGGCAAGGCAAGGCAATTTTATTTGTTAACCATTTTTTATAAACAGTTTGTCTTAAAGGGCTTTACACAGCATCATAACAACATCCCCTGCCCTTAGACCCTCACATCGACTGAGGAAAACTCCCAAGAAAACCCTTTTAACAGGGAAAAGGGACGGGTCTTGAAAATGTGTCACTGCCATTATTGAGTCAATAACTATTGACTCAATAATGGCAGCAGATCTGGATCAATCTGTAGCACGATTCTATCAAAATCTGCCAGTGAAAGCAGTTGGTATTTTTCAGGACATGCACTAATCATGCCTAATTACTACTGCATCACTGCTGACTGGTCACACATGGTGACTAAGAGGAAGCATGTACTACAAATACAAGATTCAACAATTTAACTAATCTATAATCATTTATCAGACACAATTCTTATACAGTACAAATCTAACCAACAATAAGAGATATAGTGTTTTTTTTACCCATTTTAGCTAGCAAGTGCAAAATTGGAAAACTGGCAAAAACAAACAAAAAAAAAAAACTATTACACTTTGAGTTAATACTGCAATTAAATAAGTATTTCAACTAGTCCTTGAAGTCTGTTTACCTGTTGGCAAGGGTCTGAACTTCAGACCTCTTCTCCTTATAGATGGACTTGTAGCCCTGGATGAAGGACAGGTAGGACTTGGGTGTAACGTGGGTGGAGCGTCTATATCTAGAAGAAAAACAGATTTCTCTGGGTTAAATTCATGTCATTTTGAAAGGAGAGGGCTCATCTGTACAATGTTTGAACCTTAACTATTTTTCACAGTTAGCAGAACTTATATAAATCCGTTTCTAGTGAACAAAACATGTGTGCTGAAGGATTTTCAAAAAGAAATTTCTGTGGCCCTAAAATCATATTAAAAGACACATCTCAGCTGCCCTGGTAGTCTAGTGGTTACAGTGCTGACCATTAAAACAATGTCTCCTAATCATGTAGAGTGATTAGAGCATGTTACACAAACTCTCTTCTCTCTAATTTCCTGTGATCTTTCTGTTGACAGCTCCCTCATACAGTGATAGATTTAATAAAACACTATACCTCTGGAAGTAGTCCACACATTTCTCTGCCACACCATCCTGGAAGGAGCCCATGCATTGAACTACCTCACTTTTGACCTGGGGTGAGCAGTCAATGTCATAGAAAGACAGGAAGTGCTCTGAAACTGAATGACAGGAGGAAGAAAAATTAGAGAAAAAACAGAGGGGAAATAATTGGAGAGAAACACTGACTGAGAAGAAAGAAAATCGGTTACAGAAACCAGATACTGACAACTCAAAACATATCCAAATTTATTTATAACAAACACATAAAGTGTAAGAAACTCTAATTGATTTGTTTTCCATGTATGGAAGACTGTGAGACGATATGGAGAACTGGCTTTTGTTCATCTGTTACTATAACATCTGTGCCATATTCCTGAGGGAATCAACAAAGTGTGGAATGGAAACAGAAGGAAAGAGCAGCAGGACA
Organism: Caranx ignobilis; assembly: GCA_021432705.1. Lineage (NCBI taxonomy): Eukaryota > Metazoa > Chordata > Actinopteri > Carangiformes > Carangidae > Caranx > Caranx ignobilis. The sequence goes on along the minus strand of MU270012.1, from coordinate 1,640,684 downwards.
TAATTGGAAAACACTGACATTTTCACTTCCAATTTTCAGCAGGAAAACTGACAGTGCTTCCAACAGATGTGCTGAAAGAGATTGGTTTTTCAGGACAAAATGAGCTTCGCTGATTTACAATGCTGAGAAAAATTAGGACTTGTTTTGTCTTATGTAGGCACGAAAACTCAAATTATGATCTTAAACACATACACAAGAAGATTAAGAAGGGAACTATGATGGACGACTACTACTACAGTCATGCTGCTGGGATATAGTGCTACAATTATCTCATCTAATTCAAGTCATCCAACAAAGACAATTTGAAAATTTCTAATTTTGTTCTGATTTTCAGTAATTAGATGGCACCAGGACAATATAATTAACAAGCTAACTTAAAATATAATATTCAAATTGACTTTATGGAACTGAGGAAAAAATTAAGAGCCCAACCTTCTTTGGAAAATGGAGAGGGAAGAATCCAGAATATACCGTACATAATGTGCAACAGCAGTTATAATTAGATGGGATTAGATTTGATCCTTTACTGTCATTCTACCGAGTATACAACAAAATTCGGTATGCTAGGTATATGATTTGCATTCTATAAGAAAACCTGTCTGTGCAATGCACCTGCAACGAGAGCATCTTTAGGCCAGCGGCTGAACCAGTCCATGGTGCAGCCAGATATCAGTGCTGGAAACTTCAACGCACGGTTGCGGAACTTTTCCCCAACAGGTGAGAAGCATAGAACAACATGGAGATGATGTCGAACTCGTGACATGAAATACTCATAAAGGTTTTCATTGGTTGGTGGCCGCCTGGGAAACTCTCGCTTCATAACTGGGATGAGGTCACTGAGGATCTCGTCAATCTCATCACGAGCAAATAAGTTGGACACCTGAGGACAGAAGTGCACATGTCACAATAATATACCCATCCATCTACATGATAACTTCATTTTTGCTAATACTGATTGGACTATGTTACCAAACTGGTAGCAGTTAATGTGTTGATTTAGTGCAGCTGTGTGGGTTTGAGTGTGAGGATGTCACATGAGAGCCAGCTGAGAAGAACATCAGAGGGCGATTGCGCTGAAAATGACACAATCAATGCCTCAGTGTATGACTCACTGAGTCAACCTCATCATGTGTCAGAAGTGTTGTCCTTTTGTTTACCTGACTATATATAAGGCAAGAAAGTCTTTAGAGAACACCCATGTTAGGGTTCATGTTTGAGATTTGATTCATCACACTGTGTTAGTAATTCTTCAGGGAACTAGAAACTCTCTGCAGAAAAATAATTTCTTTCACACTGTTGAACCGTTTTAAAGCTTTAGATGGTTACTTTTATGTTGGGTATGAAGGTAAGTACTGTTTTTAGGATGGCAGATGTTGGGTATATTAGCCTTGATTTTCAAATATTTTTTTAAATACATGAAAAAAATTGTGAAAAGAGGACAACCAGACTCCCAGAGAAGAAACATCTGATACTGGACACTGGTCTCGCAGTGTACAGTATTAAGTGGTAACATCATGAGATTATTATATAAATATTGTAAATTGCCTGCATTTAAACTAATTTATAGTTACTGAGAACAACTTCTAAATGTGTAACATCAGAGGAGGATAGATGTGTTGCAGAATGTACAGTATCATCGATGCAATTCAAAGTACTGTAATTAAGTATTGATTTAGCTAACGGTTCACCAATAATAGACTTACACTGTTTAAATACTCATATGACTTTCATTTCCTCTTGTGATTTCCACTTAATATACTGGTATAGTTATATATATATATATATATATATATATATATATATATATCCCCTTGGCTTAAAGCAGGACTTGTGGATAGAAGATGATTTGAATTAAATCTGGCCTCATTTTAACCTTTGACTTGCACAAAACTGCAGGCTCTTGTTGAAGCCTCCCTCATTGCCTCTGTAATACATTGGCCCCATGGTGGGAGGGGAAAAAACCTGCTGTCTGCTATCCGAAGGTGTTGTAGTTAGAAGCACCATGTCTCTAACCATCTGCTAGTTTCACTCACACAAACAACAACGTCACACTAACAGCTTGCTCCTCTTTGTTTCTCAACCCGGTCACCTCGGTGACTGTCTCTCACACTGTCATCCTAACACATCTGCAACACAAACTTCTCTCTATTTTCAAAATACACAACCGCTGCACACAAAACTCACCTAAAATCAATAACACTGCATAAAAGACATCTCTGTCTCCTGGTCCCCACTACCATTTACCTCCCCTGATAAAGAAGCCGCTACTTAAATTTTCATCCAACCACAGAGGTAGACAAGGGGGGGGGGGGTGCAGATGGATAGAGATGCTACCATAAGGAGACAGACAGAGAGAGCAACATAAAATGAAAGAAGATTAGAAAAGAGAATGAACAGATGGGAAGTATGAAGATTGAAGAGGAGCAAACAAGTAAATAAAAGGAGGTTAACAATGGTCAAAAACTTGAATGTAGAAATATCTTGGGCATAAGGAAAAGGGAGACAAATAAATAAAAAAAAAAAAGTAACTACATGAGCTGTGTGTAGCATTGCTCTACATTGATAAATATTGAATGCAAACAAAGAAACTGAGTTGTGTACATTGTGTTTCAGGCATAGAAGGGTGCAAGATAAAACTAAATCTGTAACCTGAGGCAAAGCTAAGCACAATTTAAAAACTAGTATCAAGTCTATCTTGTCTACCTTATAGTTTCCCCTCACTTTAAAATGATCTCACTGACTTATTATCAGGCCAGCGATTAGTCACTTCTGTCTTTGTTAGTCAAATGTCCATTTATACTAAATAAAACAAAATAACTCATATTGTGTTAAACACAACAAAAACTATTCACCCAATCACATACTCGGACTCTTCGTCTACTTTTCATAAGTCTCAACGGTGTTCCAGTTTGCACTAAAAAATATGTATTAGCAATTAAAACATGTACCTGTACCTGACTAATGTTTTGATAAAGAGGAACATATTGTATAAGTTTCTCCTCTTTCTGCTCCTTGTCATTCAAGACTAGAAATTTTCAGTTGGAATCTTGATTGTTTTGGTTGGTTGATGAAAAAAAAAAAAAAAAAAAACTTAACTTAAAAGCATAAATTAAATCCCTTCAGAACATAAACATCCAAGCAGTGGGAGCGGGTAAGAAAGGATAAAAACAATACTCTTATAGTGTATCTGCACAAAGCAGCAGCAGCCTGATGGAGAAATAACTGGGTTAACATACTGTATATAATTCAAACAGCTTGACATTAGGCGAGTGTAAAATAATAATTAGTTCACTTATAAATATAAACCCCCACCCTAAAATGTGAATACAGCATTTGCTGAATACAATACCTGACATAATGCAAGACAAGAATGTGCTTTGAGGCACATGAATAACCAGAAGAAAAGGGACTGGAGGAGGAAGTGGAAGAGACAAAGATGACAATGAAGAGTGGGATGAATGGAGGTGCAGGATGGGAAAGGGGGGGGGGGGGATCATACAAAACCTATAGGTGTGGATAAGGAAAAGTATAGTGAGAGGAGAAGAAAATAAGAGCTCAGGAAAGTGATGTGGAAATACTTTGTTTGCCCCAGTTACACCACAGTTACTGCATTCAGTACAGTGGATAATTTTGGGACTGCTGTAGAGAAATGTGCAAACAGTAGCACTTGACCTTGAAGCTACCTGCTGCTGTGGCTGCTGTTAGAGAGTAATACAGAAAAAAAACTATTCTGCAGCTACAATACTGTGAGTGCTGCAGCACAGAAAAGGCCTGGCTCTATCTGTCTCCTCCATCAGGTACAGCCTCAGTCCATTACTGTATATCCAAATTGATAACAAAAATGTGAAATGCAAGAACACAAAATGCTATTTGCTTTTTAATTTGATTGAATTAAGATAATCTGTCCTGTTCATAATCCATATAGAGGCTACATGGTTTTCTCTTCTCTAAGTCTGTGTTGTTTCTGCCTTGGTACTATGGTCTTGTCATGTTTATTTCACTCAAGTTTGAATACCAGCTGTCAGTTTCAGCGACACCATGAAAATATAATTGAGAAAATATCGATCCCACAGTGCATTCATCAAAACATAATAAATCAGAGACAGGTTACTGCGATGGGAAGTGATAATAGGTTTTTCTACTGTGTGCCACTCTATTATCTTTCCAGCAAATTTTACAAATAAGGAACACTGTATAGAGCAATACCACTTTATACTATGTACTGAGGATTATTTACTTGTTTTAATTAATTGAGTGGGACTTTTCCACTGACTGGGATTTCACTTGGTGTTTATCCTGAGGCACTGTTTTTGTGTCCCACTTAGATTGAGTCATTCAGACCCTTTATATACATCACCTCCTGATTAAACACTGAAGATGACTGAGGCTCTTCAGTCCTCCTCCTGTTTCTGGCACGAGAATATCTTGGAAATCAAGGACATCTTTCTTTAAATGAAGTTTAAAAACATAATATGTGCTCTAGAGACCTGGTCGTGTTTCTTTATATTACTGGTACTATTGCATCTGAACTGTACAACTGATGCAACTTCTTTCTTCGTTCTTCTTCACCACTGTGAAATGCGGTTAACATCAGCAAATGTCAAAGTGACTCTAACCCAAACCTCCAAGCTTGTTTCATTGGCTGGACTCCACGTCTGATATCTCCTGACTCCAATTCCAAAGGGTTCGCTTACTTTTTCTTACTACTGTAAATTTTGCAAATGCCTTTGCCCCTTTCCTGCCAGTCAGCTTGGAAATAAATTGCACTGCACTACATTTCTGGCATGACACCTTTGGCCAGCAAAACAAGCTGCTTCTGAATTTCTTGTTGTATACATATTTCACACTATTATAATTATGTAGTTCACTCTGGACCTAAGATAAACAAAAGAACGCTTGTGTGTGTGTTCATGTCTTTTTCCCCATGTGTGCATTGCTGACCTCTCCAGATGACAGGACGTTGTTCATGTACTCAAGGAAGGACTCGTCTTTGATTTCATTGTCAGTAAAGATGAAGCTGATGCCTTTCCCATGCTGGCCAGCTGTTCTGTACAAACCCTTCAAGTCATCCATCAGGTTGGCTGTGTTGTACGAGCTGGCAAGATAACAGAATGCATAAAATTAATATACACTGACTTTTTACCCTTTTCTGCTATTAATATACCAAACAAAACTGACAGAGAGAGAAGGAGAGAATGGTGAGTGGGACTGTGCGTTTCTAAGGGCATACAGTGTGACGGGTTGAATAAATTTGAATACGTGAATGATGTCGTTTGACTTTGGAGAGAGGTACTTATTTGTTCCTGACAGCAGTGCATTGCTGAGGCATGTAACAGTTCAGTGAATTTGCTTTGCATAAAATCTTTTTAAAAAAATGGCATTAATCTGTATTTACAACATTTAACTACGTAAATGTTTAGGAACCAAATTACGCTGATCACTAATCTGCAAAACTGGAATGCAGTGGACCTGTGGGTGTGTGTTTGTGTGACTCTGTATATGCACACACTGAAAGGTGTCATTTGGATTTTCAAGTTGTGGGTGGTTTTACTGGCTGAAGACATAAAAAGGAAAATATGAACAGATTTCTGATTTGACATATGGTAAAAAAGAAAACTGTGTGCCTCCATCTGTTTCTGTGCTTGTGTGTGAATTTGAATGAACGATAGAGAGGGATGTGAAAAATAAGCAAGAGTGTCGATGTGGGAGATTAATCGATGGAATTACTTGCATGAAAGTACAGTGTGGGTAAGAAATGCAGGAAAAATATATCTAACAAGAAAGTAATAGTCAGAGGCATGGTTAAAGTGATAATTTCCATGAGTGTGTTGAAAAAGGACTGCATTACAGAGAATGTGTCTGCTCAAGTAGAGACATAACTGTGCTGGATGTGAGTGTAAAAGGCAACAGTCTGTGAGTGTCAGAGAGAAGAGACAGCAGAGGAAAAAAAGAAGGCAGGGAGACATATAACCGAGGTGCCTGTTGTCTCCAGAGGGTTGTGATCCAAGAGGAGAAACACAGAGGCTCATTCATATTAATACCAAATATTAAAATCTGTTAGGAAAAGAGCAGATGGGAAATATGATGGCAACAAATGCACACAGGGACTGAGGAAAAAAAAAAACAAAAAACATCTGACTGGTTGGGAGAGCGAGAGAGAGGCCAGAGTGTGGCAGAACAATGAGGCAGACAAAGTGTAGGACAGAGCACAGCAGAGAGAAATGACAGTTAAAGCAAAGTAGGAGAATCAACTGCTCTGAAAAGAGGCTCATAGGAGAGGATCACATTCTTTCAGAGAGGAGAGTCAACGGATGAGGGACCAGAGCTTCCAAGGTATCATATAATGAATATCAATCCGATTCATTTTCTTTCATCCATGCTTGTTGCAGCTCCTGAACAATTAATGATGAATCTTTCTCAAATGTCAGAACAGTGTATGTTTTTTTTTCCTGGGTATATTTGTTTTGCTTTACTTTTTCTATAGTGACATGGCATTCAGAACGAACACTGAAGGGTTATTAAGGAGAATTTTAACTTTTTCGAAGCAGCTGGTTTTTAAGTTCAAAAACAAAAGACTGATTGATGACAGCCCAGAATGGAGCATCTGTGTGGGATGTGTTCATGATGATGCCAGAGTGAAATAGAGCACTTGCCAATCATTCCTTTTACAGCGTACATGACATGATTATTGTGCTTGGAAAATGCATATTGTACATCACACCAGGCTTTAATAAGCAAATAAAGTCTAGGCTGATGCTAACATACTGCTGCTGCAATTCCACACTCAATCTAATGACTTGATATTAGATCTTGGATATCACCATCAGGTTATAATTATGTTAAGGTTACAGTGTATGGATAATAACTACTCTGTGTTTATCGCCAGGCTTATACACCATCTGTGTACGTTGAGACTGTACAGAGCTTTACCGCGTGAGAGTGATCTGGAAGATCCCGTATCCAGCTATGAATGAGGCCAGTCTTGTCAGGCTCTGTTTACCTGAGCCCCCAACACCCACCAACAAGGCGTTGCCTCCAGGTGTCCGGATTATTCTCGACACCTATGCAAACACAACCAGATACACAAATACACAAGGGTGAATAAAATGCATACATGCGAGAACTGGGAAGAACAGAAACAAGAGAGACAGATAGGTGGTCGGGGGTAAAAGTGCATGTGAGCAAGCAAGAAAGCATGAAAGCTCCACAAATCCAATTGTACCAAAGTAAAAACTGGCAGAATATTTTTGGGCTTGAAGGCACTCTGAGAATATCAGAGGACTTCCAAATTTAAGAACCATGACCGTTGAATTAAAAAATGACCAACATCTGTCAAAGAGCCAGACACACAACTCAAATGGGACATCTGTCTCTGCCACACGTGTAGCTGCTTGCTTGGTAACACCTACATCCTAAAAACCTCAACCTGAAAATATCTCTAGTCTCTGTTGTTGAATGTGTATTTTTTCATGTAAATAAAAAATAAATAAATAAATAACATATTCCAGTTCATTTTAAAGAGTTTTTGATCTATCCTATAACCAAATATAGCCTGATGACTTTGACTGCTAACAGTACAATTTATTTGCTTCAATTACATCAATGTGGATAAATGATGAAATGAAAAAAAACAAACACTTGTTTGGACTACCTTGACCAGATGTATCATGGCATCCTTGAAGAACACCATGTCCATGCCAGTACCCCTGATGCTCTCATTGTAATGGCTCAGGAACATGTTCAGACGGTCTTTTAAACTGTCAAATGATTCGATAGGCTCGTACACCTTGGGCAAATCAAAGTCTGAATCCTCTGGCTCCTCCCCTGTTAGGAAAGAGCATTTTAAATGAAAATGATCACAATAAAATAGTTAAGCAACTGCAATATTTAAGGGAGAACAACACCACTGACATTGTCTCCAGATGTTTCATCCTGTAGATTAATCGGTACCTGTAGCCTCAGGTGCGTCTCGTAAGAAGTCAACAAAGTATCTGTCTACTTCATAGTCCACTATGTTCTTGTGTTCCTCGCCAAGCTCCTCCTTAACCAGGTCCGCCAAAGATTGGTCAAACCACTCCACATCCTCAGGCATGGTGAATCTGTCAGCTATCACACGTTTGCATTCGTGCTTCCACAATGCCAACAACACCTAGAAAATATTGTTTTGTATTAGAGTCTTACTTCCAGATAGTTAAACCCTCTTTACTGGAACCACTGTATGAGTCAAGGTATGGGAAAAAAAAAAAAAAAAAAAGATTTGGATAAAGAGTGAAAAGTATTGAGTATCATTTGGTTATGCTGATTAGATATATTAATTACATAAATCTGCATTTACAGTGTCTCACTTTGAAAAAAACCCTGGGTTATTTCAGTTTATTTATACTTTATATCCCTGCATTGTGTCTAAGAGTTTCAGTTTATTTTAGCCTGCTCTACTCTATTTTAAGTCTTGTGTGTTGAGTTGGCTGACTCAGCAACTATGTTAAGCATGTTTCCCTAGACTCTGGGCAGCCTGAAGTAGAAGATATATTTCTTCATACTCCATTATTCAGTGAGGCCACAAACCAATAGAGAGTTGGTCACCTCAGCAAGAATTGAGCTTGCAATGCCAGAACTTCACCGTCTCCCCATTTTATTCTTCCCATCCAAAAGAGCACTATTACTCTCTCCAACATTGTAACCCTATTATACCACAATATATCATGTAGTCATATAGTACCTCTATGAAATAAGAAGGGGGTCTGATCATCAGGATATGCTATTTTACTCTAACACAACCGTGCTATACACTGTGCCAAACTACCATACACATCTTTGTACATCGCTCTATGCTCTGTTTAAACATTCACAACTTAAACACAAATAAAACCTGTATACTAAAGGCTGGCATATTTTTACTGTATTATCATTTAAGGCTTTTTGTATTTGGACTGATGGACAGTGAGAGTCAAGTCACAGGAAGTATCTATTAGGCTATTGTCAGTGAACAATTTATTTTACATATGACAAAGCACTGCCAGAAGTAACACTATGCCATCTCTTTCACTGCTGCTGTAAAGTAAATGTAAGGACTGGTTCTCACCGGGACAGAGTTGACCACCTCAGCGTTGGTGTTGAGCATGCCTTGCCACACCCTCGACAGATCCCTCAGGTTGAAAATGTAATGGAACTTAGCAGGAGTTGGAAGCATCTTGACCTTTGTCAACTGCCAGAGACTGCGGGTCAGACAGACCAAATGGGGCACAGTGCTTCGGACCTCCTCAATGAAACCCCGACGGGAGCAGAAGTGTCCTTCAGCAATCACACCTGTAGAATAGGATCAATGGTCAGCAGTTGTTCAGTTGAAGGAAAAAAAAAATGAACAAAGCTTTGAGTCATGGAACTTACTGTATTAAGAAACATAAAGACGTAAGGGAGTAAAATACACACTACCGTATTTTAGCAAGATGCCACACTATATTATCATCATACTATCACCTTGACTCCGCATTGTTCCACTGTTTTTACCCACCAAATATCTTGTCTATAGAGGAATTGGAGGGCAGAGTACAGTTGAAGATGGAGAACTGCCTTTTCAGTCTCTGTGGGATGTCATTACGGCCTCCTCCTGGATGGATCATAGCTGCCAGGAACTGAACATCCACAATATTGGTGAACTCTCCCGGTTTCTCCAGATTAAAGAACCCATTCTGTTCCATCAGCTGCCGGACTATCTCATTAGTCACCTGTGATGAAGGGCAAAAAAACGAGAGCTTAAACCATAAGAGGCTTAATTTGTTATCAGCTCATATTTGTGCACGCCCTTACTGTTAGCATCAGTTAATTCAACTTTTTAATTTAATTAGGTCACCAAAAAGTGCATAATGAAACTGCATAAAATAAAAATGACTTTAAATAGACAGCGCTTTATTTCAAATGGTCTTACATGCTTTTCTGAGATCCAAAGACCAAACTACAGTCATAAATTCCAATACATGTATATAGTAAAGTTAGAGGCCTATGTTATATATTTTCATCCTGTGATGTTAATGAAGCATCTCTACCTGGTCTCCCCACTCATTGATGACAGGCATGTTGATATCATCTATGAAAATGGACATTTTCTTCCCTGCAGGGGGTCCATATGTGGAGCCCATCCTCTTATCCACATAGCTCTCCACTGTCCTCTACAAGAAAAAACATGGGCAATAAAGAAAACACATAGTGACGAAAAACGATAACAAAAAGTGAGGAAAAGAGAAAGACAGAGGACGGATCTATTAAGTTCCACTCAGACATAATCCACTGTGACAGTTTGATCAATGGGCAGCTTAGCCATGTACAGAAAAAAAAGACAGTGTTCCTTCCTCCAGCCTGCGCATTATTCATCAGACCAGACATCGATCAATATGACTTCACAAGTTCATGATAATCCATGACAAGTCAACACAGATGTAGAGCTTTTACTGTAAGAGGAAACTGCTGCAGAATCTAAATTAATTTAGAGCACTGTAGAAAGACCTTACCTGAAACATGAGTGGTGTGGTAGCAGAAGAGAAGTTGAGACTCTTGCCCATGTGGGTTTCAGGATCATATTTTGACATATAGCCCTTGATGATGACTGTCTTGGCTGTTCCTTGCTCTCCAATCAGCAAAACAGCCTAGAAAAATATATAGATTTTCATGTGTTCAAAGTTTCATGAAACAAAAATCTATATGCCAACTTTCTTTACCAGTTTTAAAGCACAATTCCCAAGTGTTAAAAACTTCTTATTGGCTGTGGAATAACTAAGACCATACTTTGTTATGTACCCATAGATCAATACAGACATGAAAAAGCAGATAAAACAGAGAAATCAGATAAGTGGGATAAGTGTTTGCTTACAATACCAATATATTTCACTGGCTAAACTTGCTGATCACTGATTAGTAATCATTTATTCAGGATGAGTGCCACAAATTGGTTTTGACTCCATTGGTAAAACACTGAGTTAGCTGATGACCCAGGCTTGTGTATAGATACAAGTTAAAATCTTAGAGAGCACGATGAATAAACAAACACATCCAATAGCACTATACAGAAGAGCTTCAATCTAAGACCACAGTTTGCCTTTGGCAGGATTACACGTTCCCATCTGATTCCAAATGATTGTTAATGGCAAAGCCTGTGGGATCAGACAAAGAATGAGAAGCTAATTAAAAATAACGCTGTGTGAGTTTATTGTGTGTACAAGCCATACACACTATTGAAATCATGAACCTTTATTACAGTTTAACATAATGAAATAACCTTTTTTTTTTTCCTCAAATCAGAGCATTTTATTCACACTTTAAATCCATCAGCCTCTGGGAAAAAAGCAAATTAAATGTACCCTGTTAAAGTAAATAGAATTGGAGAGCATCCACAATGGATGTAAAGTAAATGAAGTCTCATCCCCATGCAAACCATTTCTTTACAAGCACACCAGCACACAGAAGCTCACCACTTTCCTTTAGTAGTATTGTGAATCTAATGACACTCACACACACACACACAATACACACCACTATGGAAACTATGATGAATGCTACGTGGTGAAGCATTTTATGGGCTTTTAAGTGCAGTATTTTAATCTGTTCTTTTAGCAAAACAAATGCTGCATTCAGCCATTTTGCCATGTTATCAATCTAAAGGGTGTGAATTTGTGAGTCAGGGATAAATGAAGCATTATACACTGAATCTGGCAAAGAGTAGAGTTCTGCCTTCTCTAAAACTTTATCATAAGCCTTAGAAAGCTAAAAAGTGGGACATGTATTGTTATTGTTAGAGACATACATACATCACTACTGTTGTTGACCTCACCTTGCCCTGCTTGGCGATGGTCTGAATTAAGAAGTCTGTTCTAACGTTGTCCACATTGGGGACCAGGATGGAGCTGTACTCTGGGGTGATTTCAGATGGATAAACATATTCCTCCACTCTGGTGCACCAGTGGATCCACTGACCTTGAAGTAGGAAAAATGAGCATACATCAAACAGATAAGCATTGGTGTAGCGATAAGTACAAAATATGATGCTTCCCAGCAGTTTTCCAATTGGAGAAATATTTTCTCATGTCACACCTGCTGCCAAACTAGTGCAACATGAGGCCTAATGCTTCTACTTGTCAGTGAAAAGCTTTGATATTCCCTGGCAGCTATTCAACAGGTGATAACATCTGTTTATCAATGCATACACACCATCTGCTGTGACATGGTAGTCAAACATGGTGTCCTCGCTGCCATGAGGAATGTCTGGCAAATTCAAATGGATACTGTCATTGCCTCTCAGCCAGATATCCATCCTCCTCCGGTCGTCCAGTTCAAGCAAGGCTCCTATGCTCCATATCAGGGCAAAGACATACAGCCGCTCCAAGTGCTCTTTGGATAGGTCACCACACTGCTCCTGTAGAGTAACAACCATTTCACTACAAGGACTATTAAAACTTGATAACAAAACTGATAATAAAAGATGAGAAAATACACATACTATAAATGTGAAAATTGTTTTAAATTATTTTTTGCAAAGGAACAAAGGTTCCATCAATCTGTGCCACTGTAATTAGGCCATATCCTTTATGGTACACACTCTGCCAAGTGAACCAAGTGGAGTTTTTGCTTTTGTCCAATTTTATTGGCTTGAGCACAAAAGATAGATCCCAGCATATAAAGCATGTAAACACTGGAAAATACTTTCACTGTAATCTCAGCAGGCCCTCCAAAACTGTCAAGGTGAAAGCACTTTTGTCCTTTTGCCACAAAACCACTGAGTGATTTATTCACTAATCATGACTGGGCCTGCAATTGTAATCACAGCTCTAACTCCAATCACGTTACAAGGAATCACTATAAAAAGGGAATTTAGTACTTCTTGTTATTAATTTTATGCCCTATTTGCACAAAGTGAACATAATCAAGGCTTTTATGGTTCTACTCGTTCTGTAATTTTAGGTATCCTCCTGAAATCAAATTGATACAGTATTTTTATGTGTCTGACTGGGTGATTAACTGTCTACTATCTATGTAGTAAATTTTCCCTTTAACGGCAGCAGCCATTTCATCTTGGCAGGATGAACTAACCTTTTCACCAAGATATACAGTAAGTGCTGTATGAGTGCAGTCACAACCTGACCTTAGGTGGTATGAGTCCCTGCAGCATGTTGATGCACTGCATGATGACAAAGGCCTCCAGCATGTCCATCTTGAACTCCAGAGACTGCACACTGAAGCGGTAGAGCTCAGAGAAAGAGGAAGAGAAGAGCTCCCTCAGAACCTCTGCCTCCTGAGGGGAGCGTTTCTTCAGCCAGCCCTGAGAGCAGCAAGCACATCACTGCAGTTACTTACATGAAAAGGTTCTGTGACCCAGTTATATGTTGTTTATTTATAGCAATCAGATGTAGTGTAGCAAAAATTATAAATTCCTCTGAACCAACATAACTGAAAACTATTGCTCTACAACAGACCACACCATTAAAACTAATAATTTCATAATTGTGGAGCAAACCATTTTGATGTAGTTTATTCACCTCCAGTATAGGGCTCCAGTTGAGCACAGAGGAGCTCATGAACACCATACCATTGCGTGAGACAGTGGCTGGAGAGGCGTTGTCAATATTATGTGGCTCAAAAACCACCTTACAGTTGGGGGCCATGGGTATGCGGTCTCCATTCGCCAATGTAAGAGTTCTGTTGTCATCTAATACTGAGTTTAGGTTCTCAATCCAGATGGCATCAACTGGTCCATCCAGTACGATCCAGATGTGCTCTCCTGAGAGAAAAAACATGGATAAGACATGATGTGTGACCCTGGACTCTGCTATAATCTGTTATTCAGCAAAATAAACAGAATAAATACAAACAGGCATTTAGTACAAGTCACAAATCTGATAACAGTTGATAGAGTGTGGGTGAACTGCTATGTCTGTTAACCATGCAGTCATGAACTTGCTTATACAGTACAAGCTGTCTCTCCAATATAAAAACAACTTAATTTACTATCCCTTCCTATTTTGCAAGCAACACCAGAGCTGAAATTCATCAGTAACTGTATTTGTCACACCCCCAGGGGCTCTACCAGGGCTTGCTGTTATTGTCTTGTTGGTGTGTTGTGTGTCCTGTACAGGCTATCAGGGAAATGGAGGCTGCTGGCCACTGTCCTCCACATAGATAATGAAAGAACTATCCATCCTGGCACTCAGGAGGCTTCCTCTTCCTTTGCATCACATTGTCTTCTATTGGAGATTTGATTTGATCTGTTAAGTTAATTTAGTCTTTCGTTTGTAATTCTGGTGCTAGATCCACCTTATGTGTTCAACCTGCCAAATTTATTAACACCTAAGTTCTGTTCAACAATTCCTTGTTCTTTTTCTTTTGTTCAGACACAGTGCATAACTTCTTTTTTGGTCTTACTTTCAATTAATATTTCTCTCTGTTCTCTCATATATACATTTTATATATTTCTCTAATTTCTCTTAGGTTCCAAAATGCCAGAACAAGAGACCTCATGATAGGCCAAGATTATTAAAAGAATAAAATAAAAACCCAATCCAAAGCAAACTGTTGAACTACATTGTCTGTCAGGACAAGTCATGCAGTACAGCTGCTGGTCAGTAATGAATGTGATTCATACGCATGAGATTACTATGTACCTTCAGTCAGATGAGTAATCTTCCTCTGATCACTGACCTGAGCTCCCTGGCACTAAACAAAATGACTCAGTCAAAATAATTCATTACAAATATGACTAATTTGCATGCACTCATCAGACACATTTATACCAAGTTATCAAAAAGGACATGGTTTGGGAATCTGTTGCTGCTGTTGTATTATAATGGAAGTATATTCTGTTTTCACAGGGAATTCATTTTCGTTAAAGAATATTTTAGTGTGAAGTTGCAGGCCTGTCACTCACATCCTGTCACATTTACTTTTCCACTCTTGATTCCTTTCTGCTCAAAGAAACAAGCTACACAAATGAGCAGCACGAGCAGCACAAGGAAATTTAGAGACATAAGTGATACGCATGAAAGATATGCACAACAGCACATACTGAATACATCGGATGCATATTTTGACACATAAAAGCAAACACATAATGTATATTCCGCCCAAAGCACACATACATTATTAATGAAGTGTGCAGGGAATGGACTGAGTAGAAAGATAAAACAGCTGTTGGTGCCGCTTTGAACTACTGATGCAAGGAAGTCCCAAGATATTTAAACTTGCCTGCAATGTAATAACTTAACTGGTTTTGCTGAAGTTCCAAAGAAAGAGGAAAATGAAATTATAGATTTTAAAACCAATGAATAATTTGACGAACCATTTTTTTGAAACAGCAGGGATACCTCTCATGTTTTCTCTATTGCTCATGTATTAACTAAGCAGAGACTATGTTATACTATGTTACAATATTAAACTCATGAAATATTTGTGGGGATTGTCATCTCTAACTTCTTACTTAAAGATGGAAAACTGCAACAAACGGGCATTTATAATCTATAATATAAACTTCATATATGTCAGCTCATCTCACCTGCAAGAATCAACCCAATGATGACTTTCCTGACCTTTCTTTGCTCTCAATGTTTTCCTCCACAATGTAGAGAATATGCCGTCAGTCCAGTCGTTTGTGGCGACATCCAGTCGACCAAACATCTGAGGGGCTGTTATGGCTTTGGGGTTCATGCGCATCTCTCTGTGAGGCTGACCACACTCTGGAAGAAGAACAGTTGGGATATCTAACATGCTGAATTTATTAAAACAAGATGCACAGCAATTCAAAAAGTGATAGGAGATGACATTCAAAGCTTAATATGAGGGGAGACTCTTGCACACAGACAACCCAGTTTCAAGTTTAAGCATATTTTCATTTCATTTTGGGGGGAATTTATGCCTTTATTTGACAGCTTTAGGGAAGTGAGCAGGGAAAGAGAGCATGGGAATGATTTGCAGTAAACAGTTTGGCCAGCTGGGACACAAACCAGTGATTTGGGATTTTATACCCATTTGGTATGCACCCTAACCACTCAGCTATCACATCACCCCAAGTCTAAAGTTTCTTTTTCAGGCACTAAAAATGAAAATACTTTCATGCTACCAATTGCTTTTATTAATCAGTTAACTTCATAGAAAGTGCAGTATCAAATCAATATTTGGAATCGTAGGAACTGTTTCTTGTGGAACTTGGCAGGTACGTTGTTCCAAGCATCTTGCCACAGACCTGTGGGTTTAGGCTGTCTCAGTGTCTTATTTTGCTTCATAAAATCCCAGACTGGCTCTATGTTGTAATCAGGGTGCTGTAGGGATCAGACATGTGTTGTAAGGCTTGTTAACATTAACATAATAATTATTGCTGTTACTGCTGGTACTATCACTATTATTAATATTACTACCATTACATGGTGTCTTTCCCCCAGTACTCTCTCTGGCTCCCTCTCTCTCAACCTAACTGGTCAAGACAGATGGCTCTACACGTCTTATGTGCCTGAACTATTTGCACTGTATTGTGCATCCCAAAACATGCGCAAAACCCTACCTGTCATAGCTTTCATAAGCGTGTGTATACAAGTTGTCTTTCCAGCCCCACTGGGCCCCAGGGCCATCATGCCATGTCGGACCCTCTGAGTCTCAAACAGCTGTATTATCTTCAGCTTCCAGGGAGGGTGACTGATCAGACCTGCATCCTCAACCTGAGGGAGCAAAAGTAGTATATCCATCTGCAGTGTTAGATCTACTAGATCTTGTATGACGTGACGTGGAATAATACCAGGTGTCACAGGTATCACATTTAAAGAGGACACATTGCATGCAGAGACACAAAAGTTAGCATACTATAATGTGGAGATGAAGACACATAACACAGCAAGAGAAACACCTGGCAATGATGTCATATAAAGACCCAACAGTTTGATGTTTCTTTATTTGTATTTTCTCTGTACCATTAGCTGCAGTTCCTTCGACAAATGGTAAATGACACCAATCATATCTCTATGGGTGCTGTATCTTGAGTGAAGATACAATGGTCTCACAGTCTTTTACCTTTTCCATCTCTATTCATGCCATCCCCCTATCCACAAAGATTAAGTCATCCCTTTCTGCATCCTACCTGTTTGTCGATGGCAGCCTCTAACTCTGGGTAGCCTGCTTTATCAAGCTGGATTCCTGGGAAGAGGTCCTCAATCAAACTCAGGAAGAGAGGCTCATCCTCATCAATCTAACAAACACATTGACCAAGGTTAGCAAAACCCACACAAAAAAGCAGAGAACAATTAATCTTTAATCCAACTAATAAAACTTTCTGCTCTGCAATGGTTATTCTATGTGTCAGCAAATAAATAATTCAGTCTATTTTGCTATTATCAAAATATCTGTTAATGAAATTGAATAGACAGAAACTGGCTCAGTTGCTCTATTTTCCTTTTGTTTTGCAATATTAAGAATCAATCTATTGAATGCTATACTGTACTCCACTCAAGACTGACCAGCTTGGAGAGATTCATGTCCCTGAGGACCCTCATGACAATGGTAGACTCTGTGTCACTGGGGTTGGCTCGCTTGGCTGCTCCCAGGGTTCGCAGCACTGACAGGATGTTCCGTAGGCCAAAGTC
Source organism: Caranx ignobilis (assembly GCA_021432705.1). NCBI lineage: Eukaryota > Metazoa > Chordata > Actinopteri > Carangiformes > Carangidae > Caranx > Caranx ignobilis. The sequence goes on along the minus strand of MU270012.1, from coordinate 1,623,078 downwards.
ATAGTGAACCTGGCCAGACAGAGGGAACATTTATTTTGATATCACTAGATTCATCCTAATGAGTTTGCAAACCAGACCTTTCTCTGTTCTTCTGTGGCTACAAGCCTCTGGAACAAGCATTTAAATAATATGTATTTCAATAATACTGAGAGCACATTAAATAATAATGTAGGTAATAAGAAAATGAATCAGTCAGAGACTAGTAATTGTCATGCTCTCCACTTCAGGCAGTAATAGTGACTTGGGAACCTTCGCATTCATTTAAACATTTGTGTATTGATTTATCCCCAGCTTTTGCTTTATACCACACATGTACGGAATATATATCTTCTATTTAAGTGAAACAAGAAAATAAAACATCTCATCCATTTTTTTGTCAGGGTTGTGGGAAACCGGACCCAAATGCAGAGAACTCAAAATAACGGGCAACAAAAGATATTTATTAAAAAAAGTGAACAAAAGGTCTTCAAAGTACAACAGAAAATAAAGTACCAACAAAAAGGGTCAAGAGGCCTAAGTCCCAGACTAACACAAACTACAACACAAAAATCACCACGTACAAAACAAGAGACTTGAAATATAAGAACTCACAGGGAGAAACACGATTGCAGGAACAAAGAGCACGAGGACGCAACACGGGAGAACACTGAGGTTAAGTACACAGGGAAACAAGACACAGGTGGTGCAATCAGACACAGGTGAGACACATGAGGTAATCAGAGCAGGGAGCACACAGGAAGACAGGACACTGAACTTCAAAATAAAACAGGAACTCAACAGGGAAAGACACAGACTTTTTTTTTTTACCTGTTTGGAAAGTTGCTCCTCACACAGCTTGTAAAGCGTGAAAAACTTGCGGGCCAGCTCAATGTTGTCTATAAACCCACAACTTGCCAATTTTACTCTAATAATGATCTGTCGGTCAGGAACCATCATGGCCACAGAGCGGAAGTTTATCTTCAGGTTCTCCGGAAGCTCCTGGCGACCTGCATAACCTGGGTTCTGATTATATGAGAAAAAGACAAAAAAAGGAGTGTAAAATGGGAAGAAAGGAGAAATATAATAAATGTAGAAAATAAATGTAACAGTAATGAGGAAATCCCCTGTTTAATGACTGGATAACAACTGTGCCAAGGAGATAAAGTGATCCAACTATCACTGTGCGGAAAGTACAGTTATGAACACTGGGTTATATTATTATTAAGAGGCTGACACTGGTGTTGAATATTGTACAAACTGGTTTGTCATGTAAGACATGGCCTGGGTCAATTCCTTTAAGCTACACTAATTTTTTTATAATTTGTATTTGTACCCAGGTTTATAACCCAGCTCCTCTTTTCAGTGTAATCATCTCATAGAACACAGCGTTACATTACAGAAATGCTGTTCAGCCACTGACCATGGTAAGGAAGATGCCGAACTCAGGGTTCATATCCACATTGTCTCCATCGGTGAAGACAAAGTTTTTGCGCCGTTCCTTCTTGCAGGTGAGAACTATTGCAATCTGCTGGGCCGCCACAGACAAAACTGGGAGGTTGATGCGGTTGAACTCATCAAAACAGCCCCAGGAACCAGACTGTGCCAGACCTTGAAAACATACAATTTTAAAAACACTGTGATGCAACTCTTTAATATTCAATACAACCAATTGTCTCTTCTCTGTCTAGTTATGATTAATTAAAGAAGAAAAAAAAATCTGTGGTCCTTGCTCAAAAACACTCCTTTTTTCTGGCACTGCTTTATCTGCATAAAATCTGCATATATCATTTTTACAAATTTGCTTTGTGACTTATACCTTTGAATATTCTTCCCAATCCTCGGAAGTCCATCTGGTCAGAACAGTTGAAGACAACAACATACTTTCCCAGACAGCGACCCATGTCTTTTGTAGTCTCAGTCTTACCTGTAAATGGAGTCAAGTTTTGTCACATCCTATAATGAAGTGCACCTATTTCAATGGTGAAAGAAAAGCACAGGCATCTGATTCTAGTTCTGTGATCCCCTAAAATTAAGCATTTCAAATGTATGATTCTGCATTTAAAGACTTCCTAAAGCCTCACAAGCAAAACACTGCTGTTTAAAGTACATTTATACTTTATGGGAGTAATGTTAATCTGTGTGTTTACAACACATTACAGTATATGTGCCCAATGTGGGCAAATTAAGTATTACAAAAAAAAAAAAAACACAAGCGCATATTTATTTCTTCTTTCCAGAAATCATTGGTTTAATCTAAAGCGCTAGGAGATCACTGATAGAGTGAAACAGATGCAGTCTGCACATTTTTCTAATCTCTTAGACCTGTCATCTCATCTAATGTAGTATATGACTGCTACATTTGTGATATGCATGTGCAAAACCCAAGCAGCCACTTAATCATTTGCTATGCTATATACTTATATGGCATGTGTGTATTCCAAAACTGGACAAGACGATAAAAAACAACAACTGTATTTTAAGGCAGATTTACAGTCAGACCTGTTCCTGCTGGGCCAGCAGGGGCTCCACCCATACTCATACCCAGAGCCTGGGCCAATGTGATGTAGCATCTGAAAAAACACACAGAGACACAGACACACTTCTTTCTTAGGCATAAATGAGATTAAGAATTTGATTTATCACAAACCCATTTTCATTCCCCTCGCATCCAATTTGTCACACAATAAAACTAATGTGAAGTGATTCTCCGCAGGGAGGCTGGAGGTCATGCTCAGCAGGAGAGGGCTGCCAATGAAGCCAATGGGGATTTAGTGGCTTGTTTAAAGACCCTTCAGCAAAGAGGATGACTGACACTGGGACCTGACCCTGGCCCTCTGGCTTAAGACTGTCCTCCCTTTTCACTGCATAGCTGGCATATAGTCAAGAATCATAGTAAAACTGTGCATGCAACATATTTCATGTCCCTCAGAGAAAATAGAGCAAATAAGGCAACTGCTATCAAACAAATTTCAAAAATTTGATGTAATTTCTACTCATAATTCTCCCTTCTGCCATGTAGCACAACTTCCACTTTTACTTATTTTCAGACCTGATGCAGTGGCAGAGAGAATATGAATGTGAACGATAATTAGGAAAACACTGAGAGCATATAAAAACTGGAGAGAAGGAGCCAGGCAGTGAGAAAATCAGGGCTGCCTCAGTCACAGGGCCAGCATGCCACTTCTTTGGAGAGCTGCTGTCTGATGTCTGCTGGTTACTCCCTCACTGCTGCTGTCCCTTCTCATCTCCACCTCATTGTCTCTCCTCATCTTTTTACTCTGTCATACTTTCTTTTCTCTGTGACTGTATGTCTGACAAAGGCTTTTGGTAGAATCCTGCCTCCTGACTCTGATTATGCTCCTCTCTCCATCAGTCAAATGCTCTGTCAGGTGGTGAACACTTTGCAAGGATGCCTACTACTGTTTCTCATTTTTTCTGTTCTCATTTTCAAAGCTCTATCCTGGTCTCCCGCGTCTCATGTCCAGTAAGTAGTCAACCATAGAAACTGTATTCTTTCATGTGACAGTGCAACTATTTCCAAACTTGGCAGCTTAAGCTGTTAGATAGTAGTTCACCATACTGGGTACTGGCAGTAGAATTGAAAAAGAATATTCCTGCCATTTCATTTGTGCCTTTTTGAGTGTTTGTTTGTTGGTATGTGTGCATCCCTTCATGTATGGCTCTCTACCTGTCAGTCAGTGGTGTAATGACAAGTCTTTCAGTGCAGCCCAAGAATTCGTTCTGGTAGACAAAGCCCACATCTGTGATGTTGATGATCATCTTGTCTGAGTCCTCATTAAAGTAGAAACGGCACTGCTTCAGCCACTCAAAGTCGTTGGGGCTTTTGACGTGCAGTCGGCACTGGAGGGAGGAAGGATGAGGTAAAGAGGGAGGAGGAGGGACAAAGACAGATGGAAGGAGAGAGGAGACAATAAAGATGAAAGGATGGAGAGATGGTGAGAGAGTAGACGGCAAATAAAGAATAGAAAATTGAAGGGCACCACTCAGAAGGTGATGTGAATTGAGAGATAAAAGCAGGAAGAAAGAGGGAAAAGGGGGTAAGAGGGCATTATTTATGAGGGGGCAGGGAGGGTTACAGGTAGAAAGAAGTTGATGGCCAGGTAAAGGAAGATGAAAGAAAAAGGTGAGAGTCCATGAGATGAATATGAGGAGTACGGAAGGCAAGGGAAAGGGGAGAGAAAACAGGAAAGAGGCAACTCAAGAGATTGGTAAAATGAATGTGTGAAGTACAGTAGAAAAAGTGGTAGATAAGGAGGATGATGAGGAGAGGTTAAATAAAAAGAGATGAAAAAGAAATGGTGGAAAGAAGGTGAGATTGAAACGTAGCAACAGGAAATTACAGGAGAGAAAAGTGAGGTGAAGAAGACAGTGAAAAATTTGGGGAAAGATGTGTGTGGAAAAAAGACAGGCGTAAATTAACATAACTCCCAGGAGATTTCATTTTACAACTCATTTGGCAGCTGCTTTTATCCACAGGGAGAGAGAAAAAATAATAACATGAAAAACATGTCCAAATAAAGTTACTTCACACCTTTTCTAGTCACCTTGGAGACCAGCAAGGCAAGTTGCTGCAACTGGAGGGGGAGACTTCAAAGTCAGCCCTCTGTGTAGGTCTAAATATCACTTAGCTACCAATAAGAAAGTCCTTTGAAGAATTTGTCAGATTGATTTTTTGCTGACACCGCAACCCAAGGGTATGTGCAAACACAGTTTAACAATAGCAGAGATATCATGAGTAGAAAACTCTGATTAGATAAAAACTTGAGGAGAAAATATAAAAAGTGTAAAGCATTTTCACACAAAAGGTTAAAAACTAATACCAAACTATCAACAAGATTCTCACCAGGTCATCAAATATGTCCCTCTGGTGTACATGGATGGTGATGAGGGTCTCATACTTGGTTCTCTCCACAGACTCCAGGTCTCTTGTGGTCATGTCAATCAATGTGTTGAGCAGTTCCAAGAAGAGCTGGTTGGTTTTGGCCATGATGCGACGATCATATCGGGCGTTAGTTAAAGCTTCCTCGGAGTCCCTTGTCCATATCATCTGAATACCTAGTAATCCCACCTGGGTTGAGAGCAAAAATACCTGAGTGCTTGTGATGATGTGTATTGCAGAAACTGTAAACTTATGTGATACAGGTCCTGGTATACAACTACAGAGCATGGGCCTAAGTTGTATCTATGGCGTACCTGAGCGGGGAAGGAATTTAGGAATTCAATGAACTGGAAGCTGGAGTCTTGGATGGCCAGTGCTGCCTGTCGGATCACCAAGTGCAAAGACCTCTGGGATTCCTTCAGCAGAGCATTGAGCCAAACCTCTACATTCCCCTCTGCTGTGACAGGGCGCTCCAGTTCCACAGTCTCCCCCTCCCGTGACGACACAGCCAATATACGGTCATATATCTGGGAAAGAAGTTGTGTTTTACTGATTAGAAATACAGACTGATTATTCTGTGTCTGCGTTTCAAGTGCAGGAATGAATATGATGAAATATCTATAGATCCTCTTTTCTTACACTATTCTGATTATTCAACCCAATTGTACTGCCTTGTGTTTAAATTTTTATCTTTTCTAATGCAACATATTTTGGTTTTGTTTTTCCAGATATTTCTAGTTCTGCAAAAAAAAGTCTCTCATCAGATAAATTAAGTGACCTGTTAAAAGGACACAATAAAGGACTGAAGTTCACCTTGTCGTGGAATCGAACACATTTGATGTTGTCGAAGACGTTGAGAAGATGGGCCTGGATGGTGTGAGAGTCAGATGCCTGGCCCAAGATCTCCAGCAGGGCAGGATCAGAGACAAAGAAGAAACGAGGAAACAGCAGACGCTTCTTCTCCAAATAGCTGTTTGACAAAAAAAAAGTTCCTTGCAATAGTTATTTTTTTCTCAAAGCAGCTTACGTTTGGAAAAAACAGACATATGTACAATAGCTGTCAGCACCACACTAAAAATAAACCTTTTCCTTGTAACCATTTTCAAAGGTACTCCTCTTTGAATGATGTTGGAACTACTTGTGCCTCAAATCTTCGTATCACTTTGACATGAGAGTTGACGACAGTTTTTGTACAGTACTTCATACTCACCCTGTAAGTGACTTCTGGCAAATCTCTAGCTGTTCAAGGAGGTGAGGAAGCAGTTGTCCCATGGTCTCATCCCCCACACATGATTGTACAACATTGGGCATCTCATGGGCTCGCATCATAATCTTTACCCAAGATTTGTCGATGTTAGAGAAACGTTTTGCTTCCTAAAGAAGGATGAAATAATTATTTATTACATAATCAGAAGTTGTCAGAGGCCAGAGCAGTGACATTCATTTTTGGCATTGACCCCTTGGTACCATGCATATGGTGTGTGTTTCAATGGCAGTATTTTGATTTGATTTTTTAATGTATTTTGATGTCTTCTTTCTGTGAAATCTTTATGCTGTCACTATTTTTCAGTGTCAGTGCTTTTTACTTTCAACCTTCTATCATCATTTTGGGGTTTTCGAGGATGGGGAGATGGGGGGTGTGTGTCTGTGTTGGGTTTGAAGTATGAGAAGAGTGACAGTAGGGTTTTGACATTGAAAATAAAATTTGGCATTGAGCTGAAAAAAGGAAAAAGTGGCACTGAAAAACTTGTTTTGCAAAAAGATGTGCTGACACTGACATAAACAATGACACTGAAAAGGCTTTCACTGAAAGGAGAACACCAGCATTCAAAAATTACAAAAATCTCTTTTTAAATTTGATGTTTGTTTTTTTTAATCATGACGCACTTTTGCATGTCTTCTTGTCTGCCTTTTTTCAGTGACTGATATGTTTTTTATCCTGCTGCTGTTTTTCAAGTTTCTTTCACCCTCTGTTACCATTTTGGTGTAGGAGTAGGGGCTAGAACAGTTACAGGATCAAGAAGAGTGGGATTTATTTGCATTCAGAAACCTGACAGAGCTGCATTATAGAAAATGCCTTTGTTTGTTTGTTCTTTTGTTTTTCTTTTTTTTACAGGATATGTGTCAGTGGCAAGGTTAACTTTTAACGGACAAATGCTGTTTCCCCACTAACAACGGCTGAAATGAGCTTATACAATTCAGAAAGCTATCCTGTGGTTAATGGTTGCTGAGTCCCCCACCCTGATGTCTTTTGTTCAGTAGCAGTTTGAGGCCAGTCTTACTGCTGCTGCATAGGGTATCAACATAGTAAGACAGAATAATAAAGCTGAAACCACGGCTCATACATACTACTTGGTTTTGACCTTGTCTTGTTCAGTTCATGCAAGTAGATAATGTGAATAATCCACTGTGATGTAATGTACCTTAGGCAGCTGTTTCGCAATGTCTCCACCCACAAACACAGCTTCAAGGTAGATCCAGAGATTCTGAACAGTCATCCAGTTTTCAATGATATCAGTGGTGTTGGAAAGATTCTGAACCCACTTCTGAATCTGGCCTTTAAAGGGGGTGTTGTACCTGGGAAATTACATCAGACCTTACATCAGCATGTAAACCGTAGTTCATACCACACACAAGTGACAGATTGTTTGGTTGCTGTGAAGTCTATGAGGCAATCAAATGACATTTCCCAGATCTCCGGTGGGAGAACAAGTCCCCCACAGAAAACGCTCTGATGCATTCTCATCAAAGTCCAAATATGGGTTTCAACACTGACATACCTGTTGCTCATAAGAGACCCCAAAATCATCAGGCTGTCTTCCATGCTCGCAATAATCTCTGATGTGCTGTCTCCTCTCAGTAGCAGCTCTCCACGGGTCTTAAAGTTGGCAAATGTAAAAGTCTTGTTGTCCCACTCAGCAATCACCTGCTTCAGCTTCTGCTCAATATCCCGCTCCTTTACAGCACTGATGCAGATATCCTATGTCATACAGGGATTTGATAAATCATTAGCAATGGAAATGCCAAGAGAATTTTCAAATTGGTGTACACCATTAATGAAAATGTATGCTTTACTACAACATGAGCATTAATGTCAGTCTGAATTATCATTACAAATATTAGTTAAGTAGCGCTTAAGTAGCACCTACATAGACTAAATAAATACAAAATACAAGGAGGCTCTTCATACAGACATCTGGTAGATTTTTATCATTAGAGCTGAACCATTATTAATAAGTTGTCAGCTGATTCAGTGGCTTGAATGAAAATGATACTTGAGCTTAAACACATCCATTTGGCACAACGACTGATGCTCACTGAATTGTGAAAATGATATTAAAAGCATATTGCAACTCTGTTATCCTATACATCCAGTGATTTCTCAGGGGAGAGATCCCTGCCTTCCCTGAAATAATAGGTTTTTGTTTTTTTTTCCATGGAAAATTAAAATTCATATTAGAATCAACATTGAACGGGAGGTGTATACAATATATAATGATGAACATTCATTTCTAAATGTTTTTTTTATTTATGCCATTAATTTCACATAATTAATTTAATTATCAAAAACAGTCAAAAATGTAAAAGGCATCATCATTTATTTATAATCTACGATATATGCATTACAAAAATTAAGGTGCTTTTCATATCTATTTTTACTGGTCCAAGTAGCTTATGATTATTCTTACCTCAATCTCCTCTTTATACTTGAGCAGAGGAGCCTCCATAATGTTGCGTAGCTTAAATGTATCAGTTTCCACCTCAAAGGTGTGCCCAGTCACCTGGTCACAAAACCAGACAGAGTTGTCAGTATGGAAACTATGTTGTCAGTTCAAAGTAAATTTCAGGTCAATACCTATCATGTAAGTATAACAGTAGGTAAATTTATTTTGTATGAAAGTAACTGGTGAGTGTAGTGATATAATGGTGGCCTTTTTCTCTGACCTCAGTAATTCTCTTCCAGTGGCGCGTCATCATAGCCTTGTTAGTCATGAGTTCCAGTAGAGGGCAGCACTCACTGAATTCATCGACGGTTTTCTTCAGATCTAAAAAGGCCTGCCACTCCTTCAGAGCTCGAGGCAGCTTGCGACACCTGGTAGTTTAAACAACACAACAGTCAACAAAACTCACAGTAAATCAGTCTACCAAACCAGAGATTCATTTTAGTTCACGTAATTTATTTCAGAGGCTAGCAATGTATGCGTGTGCCCTCTTGAGGCACACATGCACCAGCAACGCTGCACAGTCGCACAATGTACCTGGCCCAAGGTTAACACTTCTACAAAATTTGATAGACATGTCTGCCAGAAGATGGAGCTGTCCTGGCTTCTTCAACCCTTAGTCGTTCTGTAACTGCTTACAAGCTTAAAACATTTTCACACTGTCAGAGGAACACAAAAAGTGAAGACATATTAAAAACTATTTTTCCACTTCATGGAATGCTTTAATATTCTTCAGGCCACTTCATCTGCAATTTCCCTTTGCAACATGAATAAACCCTTGCAGAGGACAGAGTGCAAAGACAAACATGGATGGGAATGGTGAAATTGAAATATTTTGGAGCATTGATGCAATGCTTAATGAAAAGCATCTTATAGCATAACGCCAGGGGGAAGGACTGTTTTGGCAGGACAGGGGCAGTGCTGAGAGGAAGGACAGAATAATAGAAGCTGGTTAATTCAGTTCTCTTTGTTTTTCATTTCCCTTTCCTTTATATAGTTGCTTGAAGCTTGACACTTTCTATTGGAGTATTATTCCCTGATCACTATGTGCAAAAGCTTCTTTAGATTGCTCAATAAAACATCAGTGGAGGTTTGTTTAGCTGATTCTTGTGTGTTTCAGGTTCAGTACAATTTTAACAGGTTAGCTCAGGTCAACACAGTTCTCGTTGTTACAGCTCAATACTGATGAGTTTAATTTACTTTAATTTCGTGCAAAGATTAATGTCACAGTAAATAAATTGTCTAACCTCGTCTGAAACTCTAGTAGCTCATTATTGATCTTCTCAATGTGGATGTCAGCCCAAAGGATGTCATAGTAACCATTGACTGTTTCAATGACATTGTTGTAAAGGCCATATAGCTTCTGCAGCAAAGCCAGCTGCTTTCTAATCTCCAACAGCTGAGGATGCTGGGTAACAGGAAGTCCAAACAGCTCCTCTCCACCTGTGTAAGTGATGTACTTCCTGAACAGGTTGTCAAATCGATTCTAAAGACAAGAATAGCAACAAAATATTCAATATCAGTTCAAGAATCACATTAAAGTACATTGTAATTGTAATGATAACATTATACATTTTCAACCCTTATGCATTTGGAGTAACAGTAAAAAAAAGAAAAAGAAAACCCAGTGATATCATTAATGTATCTAATAGAAAATAACAAAAGGCAAAAAAACCCAGTCAGTCCCAAATTATAAAAACATTAAGTGAGTGAGACTGAAAATCATCAGTAGCACAAACCTGGAACATAATGAGTCTATCACTGGCATCCTGAGGAGCGAGCCCCACCACCATGGGACCATCCTGAACCAGAGAGGAAAAAGTAAGTCTTTACTGAGCTGGTTCTCAATGAAACCACATTAATGTGCTGCAATTCAAATAGCTACTGTAGGAAGTCGACAAGGCTATCTGACCCTGTCAGTTGTGTGTACATTTTCTGTTTCCTTTTTGTGTTTACCTTCTCATAGTCCTGGTAAAAGTGTTGACAGTCTTCCAGGAAGGCCCCCACATTGTTGACCAGTTCTCCTCTGAAGTTTGGCTGCAGGGCCACCAGCTCGTTCTGTACCTCTGTGCTCCGGGACAGCAGTTTCTCCCAGGTGTAACGCACCGTGTCCACTTTATCTGCCTCCTCTTTTGCCACTGACAGCTCATATTTATGAAGCATGGCATAGGACTCCTGTGAGGAAGGGAAAAGACTTGTTTGACATCTACAAATACTTTAAAATGAAACACTACATCTTAATTGTGATTGACAAAACATACAATATACTCTATTAAAATTGTATTAATATGGCATTTCACAAAGTGTTTTAATGTGTTTTAAATGAAACACTTTAAAAAAAAAAAACAGAAGAGCAAAAATCAGTACAAAACATAGAAAAGACATAACATAGAGATAGAATAAATTGCACATGCTAACCATAGGGCCTCTACTAGAGCCGACGATCATTAGCTGACAACGTTAAAAGTGCTCTGTTAAACGTCTGTGGCTAGTGCCGATCGACAAAGCGACCCTCTATCCGCGATCGACGATGTTTTTTTTTGTTTTGTTTTTTTTTCTATAAAACACACATGCTGCTACAACTGTGCAGCCACATCCACTGTGCTCTGGCTCAGCTGATCGGCGCTCAGATGCAGGTTAAATCAGCACATTTTGAACGCTTTTTGTACAAGTGCAGCCAAACACCAGGCTGAAGAGAGGAAAGACAGAGCGCTTCTCTGACAGGTGAGCTACAGGTGAGTCAGCTGAGCACAGCACCGTCCTTACAGGTGACGCACATGCAGATGTCTGCGTACGCTGTCGTTTGACCTTCCTTCTGGGGGACTGAGCTGCATAACATGTCATGGCACATGTAAGTCCTCCCGTGTAACTTTTTGCTGCAAGTGCGGTCTACAGGTGTCGACACGCTCCCACGAGTTGATGACATAAGGAGCTAATTTGAAAAAAAAAAAAGAAAGAAAGAAAAAGAAAGAAAAATCGTAATCATTATCCGTAATCATGTGCATCCCTAATGCACAGCCTTCACTTTTGACTTTTTTATGTTTAAGCGATCAGATGCACTGGGGGCCGGGGCATTGCGCAGGAAACCTGTGAGTGTCTCTGAGCTTTATGTAGACAGAGGCGGTGTAAAGAAGGAACAGCGGTTAAATCAGACATAATCACTATTTATAAAACAGCTGCGACGATAAAAAAAAAAAAAAAAAAAAAAAAAAAAGGCCCGTGCCGAAACAGCGCCACGCCGGAAATCCGGGACCATGCCGACCGGCACCACTTCAAGCCCTGGTATTAAAATGGCAAAGTCAGCAGACTGTACTTTCTTTACTGAGGTATAGAGAGAAAGCCTGAGATCTCTGAGGGAACAGACAGGGCTCTTCTAGACCTGCGTTTTACAAGAGTCACTCAGATCTGAAACACTTGTGCCTCAGGCAGTGAACATCATCTGTCATCAGAGGGGAAGTATTGCAGGTAGCCTTTGTTCTGACCAAGGACATAGGTGCCACTTTGTCCACAGCGGGGAACAGTGATCATTAAAAGACTGTATTAAGATCACAGTCAAAATGATGATATATTATATCATGATATACTGCAATGGTACATTTATGGTCACTAATTAAGAGCTCTTCACAATGATATAAGCAATATCTAGACTGAAAATACAAATCTAAAGTAACTGAAACGTGAAAGTCATCGCATCATCATTAGTTGCATTTAGAAGCAGTAGTATCATTTTTATGTAACTTAAAGTTTACAACCATTAACATTTGGTCCAGCTTGATTATGGAGTACAGAAAGTCAGTAAGAAGGTCAAAGGAAGAGTAGGGTTTTGTTTTCACCCACTGGCAAGAAAACTGTTTCTTCCACTTGACTGTAAGCATTTCACCTGGATTTCTTCTGTACTGCCATTTAGCTACAGACCCAGGACATAACTCTTATTACCAAAGGCTTTATGCCCATACAAACGTAAATAACTTTCATGTATAAACTTTGCGATTGAAAACCAGACTCTATACTATACTATACTATAGACACACAAGTGACATTCAAGACACTTCTATAATGGTCAAAAGTTCAATACTTGAAACATTGGTGCCTATCCTACCACAATATGTGTATTTCTGTGTATATAGAAAGAGCCTCAGGTATAAAGACATAATACTGGGCTTTACCTCTATGGGGCCAACTTGAAAATCAATAGATATCTGCTGCTCTCTGATCTCCTTGAGTGCTGCCATGGCAATGCGAATATCATCCAGGTCTTTGATCTGTCGATTCAGTTTCTTTCCTGCCTCATCTACAAAAGCAAAGATCTGCTCCATCTCTGAGCGATATTTCCTGTTGCAGTACAGCCCATAGTCCACCATCCAGTTCTTGGTTTCAGCAGTGAGAGACATCTTCAGGTCAGCTAGTACAAAGAGATAGATGTAAGCATGCACAGATCAGTAAGGGGTCGGCTGGAAATGTTGTGGTCAGTTTCTTTTGACATCTTATCAATGGTTATGAAATTGAAAAGAACTTAATCTAACCTGTGAACAGAGCCAAAGCTCCGACTATAATGAACTCCGGTTCGGAATTTATCTCCAGTTCCAGATCTCGATAAAAAAGAATCTGGTTCTCAAACTCTGAGAGCAAAGGACTACCCTGGATGAATCTGGAAAATAAAAAAGAAGAAAAAAAATGGCATGATGGTCTGTGCTGTTTTCAGTAGCAATAGGTCATAAATAAAACTTGACAGAAAGTACTGAAATTCATTGATGATTATCAGTCATTCATTGTATTGTACTTCCGCATGGTGTCTTCACGGTCCTTTCTCCAGATGTGATGGTAACAGCTAAAACGGTCTAGAGCAGTCATCACTTCCTGCACATTAAATAAACAGGAAATACTTTGTAAACAGGGAAGCATTTACAATGTAAATATAATTGCTGGTTTTGTCCATTTACAGTGGACACGTGTTGACACAGTCAGGATAAAATAAATATAAAATAACACAAAATAAATAGACCTGTACAGATCTATATTATATACATCAATCAAATGGCGTTGTTAAAATCAAAGAGCATGTACCTTTTTGGTGGAGCTGATGGAGGTACTGAGAACAGACACCAGTTTGACTATCTCCTTGTTCTCAGACACACTCTTGTAGTAGTTACGAGCTTGAAACGGGATGGCCTGAATCACAGATGCTGAAATGTCTGAGGTGCTGCCATCTGGAAAGAGTTCAGAGCACAGAATATATATTTTGATAGAGTAGAGACAGTGGGTATTCAGGATGTATCTTCACAGGAGCATTGTGAATTATACACAATTACATATCACTGCTAGATAATATATATAGATATATAATTAAGTTTGATTGCTGCACCTGCAGGTATGGACACTGGGAAATGATTCTTCAAATATAAAATCACTTTTGCTATTTTGTAACCCTGTCTATGTTTCTCAAGTCAGTGGATGCACAAACTTTTATACTCAAAGTTTGTGTTGTGCAATTCACTACATTAACCCAGTATTAGATTTGATGGCATGTGACAGAAAGGGCTGCTCTATCTTAGTGACAAATGTCTTTTGTTTAAATGTTTCCCTCCAAAGTCACTGACATATTCATGTCATTTCCATCCGCACAACTCTATCTGCTCGCAGTCAGATGAAGTTTTGCTCTGCTGAGCTGTGAAATAAGGAAATCTGATTATCAAGTGAGTGTGGTGCATTAGATAATGAACAGTGTTCTGGTCTGCATGTTGGCAATGACATATAAATAACTCTGAAGTCAAACAGCTAGAGTATGAGTGAGTTGTTGAACCGCAGAGGTGACATTTTAGGCAAGGTCTTGTGTCCTCTCATACCAGCCAGGCTCCTGTATGTTGTTGCTCCATCCTCTGAGTCACTCTCTGAACTGTCTCGTTTTAGAGCTGCCATCCGTCTTTCATTCATTTTTCTCTGCATAATGAAAAACAGACACAAGGGAAAATCTCAGGGCTTGTTTGGCAGACTAGAGAATCATCGAGTATAAATCCATTACTCATGAAAAATTACTGCTTCTTCCATTAGCTCAAACCCACCTTGGAGATCCTCTCTTTACTCCACTGGCCAACTCCTTTGCTGACACTGACCACACACTCTACAGCCCTGTTCAAGGCCTGCTGAACCTCCTCTAGAGCTGGAACCATGGCGATGTTAGGGATGGAGAGGATCACATTGACTCTGAAGATTGCCTGCTGACTGCTGCTTTTGCTATGACTAGCTGAGTCACTCTCAGCTACAGGGGGATAAGAGTCACATTGAATGTATGGTACATAATGCAAATAATGTCAAGTTTGTGGCCAAATATCCCTGTTGGGAAAAAATAGTGACTGAGATAAAAAGCACTACTATTACTGGCACAGAGAAGAGGCTGCTAGCCACAGGATGCAAGGTGCAATTTTGTTAGAATACAAACAAAATATATTGCATCATTATTTCAATATTTGTTTAGTCTTCACAAAATGGTTTTACATATCTTGGAAAGACGTTTATGACTAATCAAAAACAAAAATCAAGCTTTTATGTGAAATACTTAAAAATACTAATCCTAACCCTCTCTTTAATGTTTAGGTAAGGAAAATGCTGAGGAGAACAAAATGTTTACACAAGACTCACCCATGAAATGCATGAGCGAGGAGGCGTGGATCCGCTTGCGAAGCATCTCGAGTGTGTTGCGTGTCAATCTAAGCAAGGAATCCACGTTGCGGTGGTTGAAGTAGGACAGCAGCTCCTGAGCCTCCTCCTCCATCACTTCCATCAGATCCCTCTTCTTCTTTTTTCTCATCAACGGTGAGGATGGACCAACGCTGGCAGGAGGCAGCAAAGTGTTTCTAGAGAAGAGCCGGCCTTCGGAGCGGCCTTCATCTTCACCTGAGATGAAGGAGTTGACACATTTATATTGAATATGAATGTTAAAGCTTTAGTGCGTAACTTCTGTCGACCGCTCGGAATTGTACATAATTACATAAACACTGCCTGTGCTACCACATCTTGTCTGGCAGTATAGGCTGCACTCACACATACACAAATGATAATCCTGTTCACTTCCAGCCTATGCAAGCAAAGAGATTTTTGGAGCTTGATTGGGTTAATCATTTTTGTGTTCTTCTGTGTTTGTCTTTTGTGTTCTCATCTAGTAATGGCCTTTATGTAATGGACACTTATCAGACATGTAAAAGTTATGCACTACAGCTTTAACTACAGTTCTTGTTGACTCATGAGAAATTTCAAATGTGGAATAACACCAGGCTCTAACATTAAAAATAGAAACTTTTCTATTAATTTGTGTAGTTATGTGCTATTGGCATTAACATTCTCTCTTCTCGCATGTTTCATTGCCCCATATCATATCCAGCTCTGTGAGATCTCAAAATCAAAATGTTAGTATACCTTCACTGTCCACGTGGTCCATGGTCTTGCTCTCGGTGCAACTTTCCTCCTCACCTCTCTCCACATCCTCTCTCTGATTGTGGTCAAACTCCAGCAGCATGTTGATCAGTTCATTAGCAGCCTCTTCCACTAGTGAGCTCTTAGTGTGGAGATTCTGGGCTTGTCTTATGCACAGATCCTGCACACACATGTATATACTTCTATATTTTGTCTTTGTCTGAATCCAAAAGGCACAGAGCACCCAGCATAAAAAAACATGAAAATTACATAAACACTATCATGTCTTTTCATCAAATTTATTTCAGCTATCCATAAAGAACTGTAATGAAGAGACCTCGGTATTCATTTGTGCCAGCTTTACTTAGTGTCAGTAATTTCTACACATTACTGGACATCCATGGGTGTCGAAGGGGATTCCCATTAACCAATATGTCACTCACATCACTGATATAGCACTGCCTAGTGTGTATCATTCAAATAAGTTTGTTGTGATATCTTAGCAGCTATTCCAACACATTAATAAATCATGATTGATGACCTGCAGCATTGACTGCTGAGCCACTTTGTGCTCATCCACAAACAGTGTCACAAGACATAAGCAATGGCCCTCAAAGAGAGCACATGTTCATAAATTATGAACATGATTCGCCATTAAATTAATGCCTTAGGAGACTGAAGAGAATAAATGAAATGAATTTTAAAATACTTCAGAGGCACTGGGAAGTATGTTTAAGCCCCGGTGTATTCAATTTTTATGTACCTAATCATAACATCATTCAAATTATATCATGAGTTGAGTGGGCTAATACTGTTATTTTGAGATAGAATATGTATTTACCCTGGTGGTCTGGACAAAGGCCTCACAGGTGAATGGTTCATCTTCTGGCAGGACACACAGTGTGGAGCTACTCATCTCCTGCAGCACTGCATCTATCCGAAACTCCACCAAGTCATTCACTCGGTCCATTAATAACTCCAGGTCAACTGGAGACATGGGGCAACAACAATACAATTGGGACACAGTCCAGAAAAGTGGATGCAAGCATTGGAGGGGCAGGGGCGACAGGAAAGAAAATCAGTACAAAACAGGTGAAGAGTAGAGGAGCAACACACATGTGAGAGGTTATAAGAATGCACACACACACACAAACACTGACTTCACAGTGAATGCATTAATGTTTTATCAGGTACTGCCAGTGCTGAGTTGCAGGATGTCTTATACATCAACGTGTGGGACATTGATTTCTGGATTTATTGCTTACCCAGAGTTTTGTCAATTCGACTGAGATACTTGTCTATGTTCAGAGATGTCCAGTTGAGGGAGGTCAGTCCTGGCTGTATCGCCTCATCCACCTGTAAAGTCAGGGATCCATGGTGATCTGTCTTATTTTATCATAAATCCGCATGTGACATAACAATCAAGGACAAAAAGGATGCTGCTTTTGCATGATCAAAGAAGGCAACATGAAAAATATAAAAATATATGCAGTACACTAAATTGTATATTGAACCTTCAGTTCAAGTTACATGACCAAAACACAAACAAAAAAACTTGTTCAATTCATAAATAATTATGAAAATGCAAATATGCTAACATAGTGTGTTAAAAAGTCTAAAAAATCTTTAAACAGTGGTTCTAAAAATGTTTGGCTTCTGACCTAAAGTGACACAAAGTGACCATTTTGCCATTCCCAGGAATAAAAAACAACATATTTCTTCCTATAATTCTACAACTTTATATATCAAATTTCTTGTTTAACTATTTTGCCACACTTCCACAATTTGACCAAGCCAGACTGGTAAACTGGTAAATACCACCAGTGATTCCAGGGGTCAATCTCATTATTCTGAATGTTTTTCTACTCAATGAAAAATTACATCTGGTGTTGTCGCCCACAATACCCAGCCTTAGCTTAAAAGAGTCCACTTTCCATTCAGTTAAGACCTGTGACAGCAATGACTAAATACTTGAGGTCCACATTAAAACTCAAGGTGAGTGTTCAGAAAAGCCCATAATTATCTTTAGATTAACTTGACAGGTACTGGGGGCTGAAATCTAATTAAATTAAACTAATAAAACACATCTGTGCTCTGGAAACAGAAATAGAATGATTGTATAGCACATGTAATATTACAGCTGCGGTAGGAAATTAAGTCTTTGTATTTCTATAAATAATTTCATAATGTAACTGTTAATATGGCACCACAAAATATACAAATAAACCAATATAACAAAAAGAATTGCAAGAGAATTATTGATTAATGACAACTGAAATGTTTGGACATGGAATTTAATTCAGAAAGTTACATTTATCATGCATTTACTGATATGACTTTCCAAGAAAACATGATGAGGGTTTGATTTGCCAATTTAAGGAAGCATTATATGAATTATATGAAAAGCAGATCTTACCTTAGCCACATGGGGCATGGCCAGCTGTTCAAAGGCAGTCTGAATCTTAGCCCGCACTCTGGTGTTTTCACTCAGCATTAACTGCAGAGGACAGACATTGATACAGTTTGTTCAGAAACAATAGTCTTGAGATAAATTTATAGAGCAGAATGCTGTTTGTTGTATTTGCATGAGTATTTGTATTACCTGTAATTTGTTGTAGTTTTTCTTTAGGGCGTCCTGTTTCTGCTGCAGCAGAGCAGCAAAGGGTGGGATCTCCAAATTCATCCTTGTCATGCAGTTTGCTTCCCTGATCTGGGTCAGAATCTCGGGGTCAAAGTTGACAAACAGCTCCCCTGTCTCTGGGGATCTGACCAACAAAGAGGCCTGCAGGCCCACATGGGCATGCTCCATCTGGGTAGGGGGGTATCAAGTGTTTGGGTATTTTAGACAGGATTGTGAGAAAGATAAGGATGAAGAGGTGAGAGGAAGAGATAAATAAAGCAGAGAAAAAGCAACAGAGTAAGGGCAGTTAGTGTGAATGGGAAGGAAAAAAACACACTCATGTTCATATGTGCATGCTGTACATCAATGGGACCATGAATATTAATCTTAAATGCACATTCCTGTACCACACTTTTGTTATATGTTGTGCCTACTTTAATGTTCTTTTATACCAAGTCCACAGCATGTATTCTCTCTCCCTTTACCTTTTTCATCCAGTTCTGATGATAGAGTATCTCAAACTCCAGCAAGACCCTTGCCACCCTGTTAAAGTTCCTGATAATCCTTTTGGCCTCTGCTGTGGAAAGAACCCCAGGATGCTACACAGAAATGAAATGATACTGTATAACTGAAATAACAGTGAAAAATCAACAAAAACAACTAGGGCCAAGTCAATGCATTATTACCTGCTGAAAGAGATCCATTGGACCTTGGATCCTACTGTACAGCTGCCGTGCCCACATGACCCGGCCTGCCACTGGGGGCAGATCCCGGTCAATTGGGGGGTCCAATTTCTGCTTCATGTAGATACGGGAGACCATTTCAATGTCCCGACCATAGTTCTGCAGAATGCGCTGATATTTCTCATCAATACCAAGGTCTGGGATGCCCAGTCTGTTGTAAATCAGATTAAAATACAAGTAGTTGCATTTCATCAGAATTCAAAAATAGCCAACAAGTATTAGCTTGTGTGAATGGCATAAACAGAGATATGGTATTTCATGGTATTCCATTTTTCCTTTTTTAGGATAAGTTCTATTTTTTCTTTTTTTTTCAGGTATATTGTTATAACAGGGAACTTGCAGGCTTAATTAGGAGCATAATGAACACTATTCCATTTTGATGTGTCAGTAAATCATGTCAATGAGCAACAAATGACCATAGTGCTGGCAAACCTACTGGAATTCAGCATTTCTGTTAGTCACACTTGAATTTACTGAGCAGTCTTTTCAGAGCTCTGTCATACCATTAGAGACAAGATTCAACCTGAGGTGCCAGATGAACGCATTTATCTATTACTAATTAACAGCTAGCAGTACCTGCATTGGATGATAGTGCAAAAGAGTGGGTTACCTTTCAAATTTCTTCAGGACATTCAGGGCTCTTTCTGTGTTTTGGATTTTTTCAAAGGTGCTATCCATAAAACACTTCAGCTGGTTCTGAAATCACAACAAATAACAACAGCAACATTTACAAAAATGGCAGACTAACGAGGTCAGGCACAGGTGTTTTCATTTAGCTGATTAGACAGTTTCTCAGCACACTGAGTAGGTGTTTACACACTGAGCTTGATTAACCTCTCCTGTTAGTTTAGTTGCACTTGATAGGGCAGAGCAATTTTCACCTCTGTGATTATCACTACCATATGGACTTTGGTGGGCCCATGTTAGAGAGTAGGTGTCTAATCAGCCACAATAACAGTGTTAAAGTCCATTAATTGTTAAGTATAATATATAGAGGAAAACAAACTAATTAGTTTTCTCTGTAACGTTTAACTTACATGGAGCTCAGAGGTGCTTCTGCAGAATTCCTCATAGTCAACATCAAAGTCAGCTCTTCTCTGGTCTAGGAAACTATAATGTTTTTTCTTCATGTTCAGCACAATAGCCTATTGCACACACAAAACACAAGGACACAAACGTGTGAACATACATGCCACACATGAGTTTCATTGTTAAACACATCATCTGAAGTTTAATCAAGGTTTTCTGAGAGCAAAGAACTAACACAGTGCATAATAATAGAGGAAATGTAATACACCATCTTAAACTTTACATAAATTATGCAAATTTTGCAGCGCTAACTGCCAAGTTTTACAAAAAGAAATCTATTTTAATGCATTTCTGTTTGTTTATTTGGGTTATGGAGGGTTTCATGGAGTTAAAAAAATTTTACTTTGAAATGCTTGCTAACGCAAAACAATGGAGCTACTAATATGAAGTTTCTCTATTGTTCATGATCCATGAATTTAGTATTGCCATGTTGTTTTAAGATGACATATGGTGGTATGTGGTAAAATGTCATGTCTTTGAATGCATCACCACTGCATGCAGTCAACTATGAAAACAGGCCATGCATTACTAAAAGCTGAAGACATTACCTCCCATTTCCCCTGCATTTCTGCAGTCTGCACATCCAAGGAAGGAGAAACAAACAGATAACTCACATCAATATTCTCCCAAGGGAAAACATTTGAGCACCAATTAGACAAGGCAAGTCAAGAACTGGCCCAAGACAGTAAACTCTTTCTCACATATACTGTACTCTCCTGACCCGCACTGCCATTTTTGCTATTAAAAATAGAGTCTGGAGGTTTTTGCTCTAAAATAAACGTTAGACTTAGACAAATGAATCAATTGACCCTTTGTTGACCTTCTGATTGGTCTGCTGATCCACCAATCAGAGCGCTTCTCCCCATGTCAGGTGTTGCGCAACGTTCTAAGGTGGGACAACCTTGGAAACAGCTAGGAAGACAGCGTTTTTTTTCCGGTGAAAACTACTTTTCAATTTTCAATATGGTTAATAGGTGTGCCCCGGGTACCTGCAATAGCGACTCACGATATCCGGAACATATTGCCGGAGTCATTTTTATCCCGTTCCCCAAACCCAAGGCAAATTATAAGAATTGTCTCGTGGATATATGGATAAGGCTCTGTGGGAGACCACCTTGGCAGTTTAACCCAGCCTCCATCACCAAACATACTTGCATATGCTCGAAGGTAAGAGAAGCAATATGGTTTATATATTGGGTGATATAATCCGACAGCTCGACTGTTGTTACGTTAACCTGCATTACGTTAGCTACGTGAATGTAGCGAGCTATTGTGTGTGACCAAAACAATGATTTTTCACCACTTTTAGGAACTATCATGTAATGGCCGTTCAATCGCTCTTTAGCCACGTCTGTCCTCTATCACGGACACCATTTTTCTGACAGATACATTGATTCAAATTTCCCTTACAAGCAATTTATATCTGCCCAATTTTGAATGGTTTCCAGTGAGAGTTAAGCCTTTCGTGGCAGTTTGTCCAACCTAGCAACAGTAACCGTGGAGAGTGGGACTTGACAAAAGGTCAGTTCGGTGTTTTCTCTCTAGTAAGTGACAGAGCAGGTTAAGTTCCATGCAGCGCGAGTAGGAGGGCTGCTAGCGGATGCTATCCGCCACAGCTAACACCCCCAAGCTCGACGCTAACTTCCGCTAGCGGTAGCGGCTAACACCGCCGCTACCACCCGCTTCCCAGCTCGCCACAACGGCCCTCCTACTCGTCACAGCATACCCCTCGTGGCTCCCGTTATTGATGACGAACAGGTATCTGCCCGCAGCTCCAGCGCTTCACTCGGACTGTATTTCCTTTTCTTTGAAGTCCTGACAACTACGGCTACTGCTGCTGCCGCTGTTGCTGTCAGGGGCAGCCCTGACAGCAGGGCTCCTCTCGTGCACAGTTGAGCTCGAGAGGAGGGGCCCAGTTTGAAAGTTTTGTTTACGAACTGCACCGCACAAACCTCCAGACTCTACCTTTAATTTCTTGTTCAGTACATCTCATAATACAGTATATAAATACTGATTTAGCATATATATTTTTAAACATCTTTCTTATCTGTCCTCCCTACTTTACTTTTAAGAACATTCAATTAATGTAATAAGTACGTCATCCAAGAGACGTCAGACTTGTTCTCTTTATTGCTGTCATGTTTTCTGTATGTGGCTCATGTTTTCCACCATCCTCTGACATACTCCACCATCAGTGACTTGCAAAAGAAATACAGAGGCTCAGCTGGCTAACACTGTCATTTCATCAGTTAATATAATGGCTCCCTGTGTTATTGAACATTTACGGAAAATCTTTTCGAACACAATACCCACTTGAAACCTGGTGGCCATGGTCTCCAGTCCCTCTATTTTGGAGTCCTGCAGGGCAGAGTAGGTCGAAATTGTGTCCAGCATTTCCAGGATCTTGTTGAGTCGTCGCTGAAATGTGTCAAACTTCCCAAAAATGTACATCTCACTGAAGTCAAACTGTCTCTCTGAGGGCATCTGTTCCAGCTTCTCCTTGGTTTTATGGAAACACTGCTGGTACTCCTGGAGGATGCAGTCCAACATGTATCTTGAATATCTTGCTAGTGGGACTGTCTCCAACTAGTGCTGTATAATGTGTATGAATTTCAGCATAATATCTAATGCTGACTCATTGTCATGTCTGGCAGACAACATTAAAATGAACATCTTTCTTAAATAATTAGGGAAGTAGTGGTAGAATCCAGTACCTGATTTAGATGGATGGCAGCTTTGATTTTGTCAGCAACAACTTGCTGAGGCTGGTCCCATATTGAGTTAGACCCATTATTAGTGATGTAGGCTTTGCAGGCTGTGATCATCTGGTTTGTCACCTGGAGACAGTGATGGTTGGTTATGATGAAACATAGTTATGCATGCGAGTTCTCTTTGAGACTCAATAACTTGAGATTATCCTGTAGACAGAGAAGCTAAGTATTGGTGCACAAATTTGTTTTGAGTGTTATATGTTTATATCCTGGTCAAAACGACATGAAAATGACAGGTCCTGGGGTTCAGATAAAAACAATATCCAGGCTATAGGCAAGGAGCTTTGCTGAAGCCCATTGTTTGTTATAATATAATCCTTTTTGTCATTGGTGTATTGTTTGGAATAGCAGCCACTCTTACCTTGACAAAAAGTGATGTAATCTTTTCCGATGTATTGTAGTAGCGAGAAATACTGTGAATCATCCTGATGGCATTGATCAAACCAGGAATTGCATCCACCATTGACACCTGGGGTGAAACAGAAATTACAGCTCGCTTGTGTAATAACATGCAGTGGCACACATTTATGCTCAACATGGAGACAGTGCATTTGGTTTGCTTTTAATGTAGTGAAACAGTTCAAGCGATTTAAGTATTTTTCCCTACAGGGTCACTGTTGTAAAGAGGGTCATAAAACTTCTCCAGGCTGTAGAGGTACTTGACATTGTCTTTGGCCTCATTGGCTGCATCAGTGATCCTGGTGTCAAGCTCCCGCCATGACTACACAGAGCAAACAAGAAAAAAATAACAAAGATAAGAGGGCATTTTAGGAGGACTGAGTGTCCTTTGAAGCAGCAAAAAGGAAAGAATGAAATTTGGTACTTACATTCACTAAAACATAGTGCAAACAGTCATATCTGACCTTAATAAGTTTCGATTTGGCCATTAGGAGTACTCCCAGTGCAGCTTTAACGTCAGGGCTTTTAAGCTGGTCCAGGAGGTAGTTGAAGCGGGACATCCGTCTCTTCCAGTGGTCCAGCTCAGCCCGAGGGCCAAGGTCATCAGCTTCTTTTCTCAGCTGGTCACTCTCAGCTAGAACCTAAGGAACAGCTGTACTTTAAAACTACCCACTGTCTATACATAATTTCTCCAGTTTATCATTTACTTAAGTTTCATATAGTCCATTTGGTCATTTTATTGTGGTCATTTGGCATTCCTCCCTCTTGGATCTTAAATTAATTTGGGTCATTAAATGTTTTATTTAGAATATATTATGTCAAATGTTTGTCCCTTAACCACTTAACTTGTTCAAGTTTGAAAATCAAAGGAAATTCATCATCTGTTCACTAACACATCTTACCTGTTCTATCTGTTTGATCCAGACTTTCATGCAGGCCTCTATCTTCTCTGTGGTTTCTGTGCTGTTGGCTGCTGCCAGGTAGTCAGATGGGCCTTTCAGCATCGTCAGGTCAAATGTGTCACACTCTTTCAAGGTAACCTGGGGATCAGCCATGTCATTATTCATGTTTTGCTGCTGTGTTTTGTCTGTGGATGTGCTTATGTATGCTCAAAATATCTGGAAAAATGTGCAGGGCTTGTTAGGATGTGTGGTTATCAATCGGACTGCTTTAATCAAACACCACTGTAATGAACAAGGGTTGTCAGATGTTCAAACATCCTTCATTTCTCTACAATCCATTGTGTGTTTCCTTATGATTTTACAAGCAAAGGTGTGACACCTGGTTCATACACATATCTAGTCAGGTCAAAGGCACTTGCTCATTGGGTAATTTACATCGGTTAAATTAAGACTTAAACTTATTCTTGAACAGTGGCTGCTCCATGCCTTTTGTTGCAGACTCTCCTGTGCTCCAGCCAAAACAGACACAAAGTTTTCCAATGATGATATGAACTCCTGTTTGACAGCCTGGGCCTGGGGACTGGCCAGCTCCCCCCAGCCATGGTTCATCTTTGTCAGCGTGGGGATGAAGATGTCAGAGAGCAACTGCTCCACACTTTTTAAAAGCCCCACTTGTGTCGTGTCCAGCATATTGAAATTTACATCCTAGGAAGAGATAAGAGAACAGACATCACTCCAAAAAACACAACACAAAGTTACAAAAAAAAACCCAAAAACATCAGTGCATCATTTTACTCAATCTGTCACTTTTTTCAAGATTTCATGATTATTATTGTTTGAATTAATCCAAAATACAGTATTAGGCTCAGAATACTCTTTTGCACTGCAGTGGACTAGTGCTCTCTACTCCCTGCATCCCATCTTTCTCTCTCTCTTTCTCACACACACATGCGCACACACAAAAACACAAACACCAAAACACACCAAATTTGTCCTCCTTCCCCCACTTGCTGTGAGTGTCTTGTAGCAAACATGCCCTGTTATCAGTAGCAGTGATTAGCTTTACTGCTGACAGCAGGTGATCAGCAAGAATCAATAAGGAGCACTGCCCGTAGTATCACAGTGCTATAAACCCCCTATAGTCTCTCTATCTCTGGATGAAAAGAACCTGCTTTAGTTACCTCACAAATGGGCTCAAAGAGAGATCACTGTCAAACGGGAAGGAATCAAATGTTCTTTGATCTCTAGGAACAAAATCTTGCGTCGCATACAATTTTACCAAATGGTGGGAATAATCTCACATGTGGGATAAAAAGAAATGTTATTAGATAAATTGTCTTAAAAAATGCCAATAAACAAAATGTAATGGCGGTCAAATTTCTGTTTGTTAATAGAATTAGTGCACAATTTTTCTTCATTTAAAATCCCAGATCAACTTTCACTTACACTGAAAGAACATTACCTAACCATAACCTTATTTCTTTACAGACTGACTCACTCTGTGTATGTTCTCTGAGGTGATTGCTTTAGAGGTGTTGGCTCTGGTGAAGAAGACACACACTCCCGTCAGTGCCACATCTCTCCCGTCTGTCACAAACACTTTGAACTTCTTGTTGCAACCAGGCTGCTGGGCAACAGGCTGGGGGGGTGTAGGAGCTGCTGCTGCTAAAGTAAAGAATTGGAGACAGAAACAACACAAGGTTTCACACTTTTGGCTTCATACTATGGAATTGGCTCTGACACCTGCTCTAAGGCCCATAAAAAATGTCCCACATTTGTTTTTTGGGGGATCTGGTCACCCTAATGACTTATTAAAAGCTCTACATTCAGCATCAACATCACACTTTTTGGAGCTCATCTGTTGGTCCTGACAATGAAAACAGCCACTAGCAAATCTGCTCCAAATGTGTATCTGTGTATCAGCAGACAATTCTAGCCTCAAATACTGCTCACATCAATCGTCACCAGTCAATTTGTCTTTGATTCCATGTGCAGGCCTTAAAGTTCCCTGCTATGGTCTAGACATTTAGTTCAGTTTAGATATGAGTGTTCATGTTCATGTTACCTGCTTCAGTTGGCTCAGTGTCCTGGTAGTAGAACATGAGGTGTGGGAGACCCTCAGCCACAAAGAATTGCTCCATACGGTCAATCTGAGAAAGAACAAAAGAAAATGTGTAGCACAATCACAGACAACTGTCTCCAAAAGTAAGAAATATCATGTAACTGTTGCAACACTCACTGTAGGTGTGCTCAGTACAACAGTGACCTGAACTAAAATAACCACCCTTAACCCAAATTGATCATTCTTGTCTAAGTCTTAGCCTCACGAAACTTAAACAACTAAAAGATATGTTCTATGAATGAATATACAATGTCATAATGTTTTACAGAAGCATATCATACCAGTATACTTCAGATTTATGGCTATTGCTACAAAAATATGCGAGAAAATTGTGGTATAAAGTACCTGATTTCCCTCCAGTATGGCATCTTCCACATCAGCTTTCTCCAGCCCCAGGCATGAGGCAACAATACTAAGGATGTAGTCATGTCTTCCATCGAGCTGGGCCCGCTTAGCTTCCCGCTCCTCTTTCAGCTTTTGCTGAAAAAAATGTATAAACAATCATAGATTCTGAATATCAAGATGGTGTGGAGTTCCTTTAGCTGAAAATGAACACTGATGAAAAATAAAAAGAATATACACTGTTATTGTAACTATTCCATAAGAAGCATGCAACAAGTTAGATTACGTTTCACATACTTTGTTGGTGATAAAAGATGAATGAAAATCTTCCATGGCTTTACACTTCGGCACAGACATAATTTAAAGAACAGTCTATTCAAATTGTGTACAATAGAATATGTCAAAAAAATGTAAAAGGAAAAATCCTCTGTTGCATCTTCCTTAACTCCACACAAAAATATTAGAAAATGTTAAAACAAGACATCATTATTCCATCAAGACTTCCAAATGCATGTCCTCAGTTTCATCCTTGTACTGTTGAGAAGTGCCTCCATGTCTCGCCTATGACTTTCACAGCACCTGCCCATTCAAACACTACAGTTTACCATAGGTCACAGTTTGCATTTAGAGTGCTTGGACAGTAAAATCAAGTACAATGGGTTGCCAGGTCCTGCTGATTAGTAACACAGGAACAAGGTCACCCAATAAATTACATGGAGGCTGGTGTTAGTATGGTGCGCCAGCTGTAGGGTGCATTTAAAGTCTCTCATTTACCCTTCCCTTTGTCTGTGTTGAATTTAACCAGGGGATGACAGGAATAGTTCTATCTGGCTTAAAATACTTTTTGTATTGACGTCACTGTGGTCTGACCATTTTTTAAAAGGCTCTCTTCCACAACAAAGCAGGAAATGTCCTCCTGTGACTGGCAATCCAAATATAGAACACCGCGAAACCAGCTTTTTTTCCACCACTCTCTTTAGACAATTGTTGACAACCCAACTAAACTTTAACACTGAGAATGACAAACGTAGTAATCGGGGTTCTCATCATGTTCTTGCTTCCTCGACCCTCTGATTTCACATCCATATGACTTTCCCTTATAGGCCGAGGATATTGATGCTAAGAAGCCTTTATTCTGTTTTTGTTTTCTTGCTACTGAAACTAACTGCTAAACAATCACAGG
Source organism: Caranx ignobilis (assembly GCA_021432705.1). Taxonomy (NCBI): domain Eukaryota; kingdom Metazoa; phylum Chordata; class Actinopteri; order Carangiformes; family Carangidae; genus Caranx; species Caranx ignobilis. The sequence continues at coordinate 1,594,899 of MU270012.1, read as the reverse complement.
GCATTTTGCACATGCAAGCAGTGAGTCCAGAGAGATTATCCTGAGAATCAGATTGGAGCAAAGAGATCTGAGAAGCCTGGTGACAGACAGACAGAAACGAGAAAAACGACTGCATGGACACAACTGGTGCATAAAAGAAAGTGGGAAATAATTAAGGAAAAGATAATGGATAAGAAAAATAGAAGGAAAAAGAAATAGAGGGAGGACAAGAATAGGGCCAGGAAGGAGAGTGAAAAGCAGGAGGCACAGACCTGAACGGAGAGAGATGAAAGCATGCTATATTTACACTCCAAGTCTGGGTGGTAAGAAGTCAAGGTATTGATTCTTGTTAGTTAGAGCCTGGGGGGCTGGTCATGTGAAGCCAGGGTGAGGTGGTGCATAACAACAACCCCACAAGCTGTGTGTGTGTGTGTCAACAAGGTTAGTAAGAGCAGCAACACATTAGCCTGTCAGCAACTTTAAAACAGATCAGGCAGAAACTGTGTTGGCATGCAGACTGTCTAACCTGCAGAATTATTAACTTTTTTTTTTTTTCCCCAAAAGGATGGTAATATTTGCCAAGCACCAACAAACCACTCTCAGAAACAGTGACTACAAGTCACAGGTCAACAGATAACAGAACTGTTGCTAAGTGCCACATAATTAAAGCACCAGTCACTGGGACGTTCTTTACTTGTACTTTGAATGTGCTCCTTTATATTCCCCTCCATTGAAGCATCTTAAGCATTCAAAATATAAGAATACATATCTTTCATAACCACCAATGTGTATGAGGCTCCGGAGATACGCACACACAATTACACAGACACAAATGCTCACATCACAGGTCAACCATAAAAAAAAGGATGCCAAGCCAACAGTTGCCGGGCGACCAGCCATTCCACACCTTCTCTGTCTTTATTCCAAACTGTGTGAACAGCCAAGTCAGTTCTCAGCACAGAGACAAACAATACAGACACAATGCACTGTGGTGCACAATATACAAACAAGCAGACCACGTCGACACCGAATGCAATACATAAACACAGAAAATGCACTCGCCAACAATAACAAGCTCCAACAATGACAGACAGGCAAACACATATCCATATTTAGTTATTCCCACAACACAGACACAGAAGTCGGCACTGACAGACCCATGTAATAACAGCTACATCATTAATAGCTTTCAAAATCAAACAAAGCCCCATCCTGAGATAAGCCATGTCGAGACTGACAATCTCTATGATAAACAAACTGTGCCTTTTGGAATTAAAGAAAACAGCTGTGACACAAACTGTGCGGCGGGATAGTTTTGGCAGGAATATAGTCTGATTATTTATGTAATATCTTCAAAAAAAATAAAATAACACAGTCAATTGTGTAGTCAAATTCAATCCACATCTTCTGGGGAACATAAACAACAAAGTCCGTCAAAGTCAAAGTGGCGGTTGTGGTCTGGTTAAAGTTTTGAAGCAAAATTTTTGCCATGTGATTTAAAATCCCTCTAGAGATTCCACCAGTTCTTGTAATCATACATGAGATGAATGAAATAAAAAAGGGAGAGAAATGTCACATGGCACCACAGCATGATTTCTCTTACCTGAATAACCTTGGAAACTGTTTGTTTCCAGAGCTGCTTTCTAAACATCCTCGCCATGACAGCTCCTTGTCTCTCCGTCTCAGACCCCTCTATATCGTCTCTCTAACCTGCTATCACTTTCCCGTCGACATGTACACACTGAAGCCGTATACTCTCACCCTCAAAGAGATTAGCCCGATCAAGTTTTCAGCAGTGACCACCCAGCCAGTTGAGTTTGATGCTATGCCTGTTTTATGTTTAATGGACATTTCCATCAACACTGTATGGATTTTCACAGCCTGCTGTGGTCAACCAGTCCAGCATACTGAAAAACATGGTTTAGTTTATGAGCACAAGGTTACTTTGTTAATGCACAGCCTATAATATGAGCAGGTGAAACACATTAGGAAACAGATGAAGAAAGGAACACAGACAGCTCTGTATGTAAATACTGACAAAGTCACAGAACACAACTTGGGTATCACTGCTTTAACAGAAGAGGGTAGCAAGTCAAAACAAAGCTGTGAACTTTCATTTTAATGTAAATGCAAGTGACAAACTATAGTGCAAGCGCTTAAGGGCAGCTTCTGTGCTCATACAGTTATAGATTGTCAAAACTTAAAGCCACAACAACAGGCCAGGATTAGTGGGGTGTTGCTCAATTATATTGAACTTCAAATAACACCATTTTTTAGTACAGGATGTGGATTAGCAGCAGTAGTGCGTTTGGCTCCTCTGTCTCTCTCTTTTGTATTTTCTTGTATTCTGTTGGTACAGTATGACATCAGCAGAATCCACAAACTTCTATAAAAGAAAACAAAAGCTGAAGAAATGATTAAACCTCGCCACTTCATCCTATTTAGTGCTCGAGTTCTGCGGTCTCACACTTTCACACTAACCCCTAACCCTCAATTTGGATGGCAATACATGGGTTAGAATACGTAACACCACTTAGTCACCTAACATCAGCCAAATGTTGTGTCAAAGGTCAAATTCATGAAAATATCTTCTTCAGAGCGGCAGTACAGAAAACAGTTCTCCATAACCTTGCACTTCAATGATTTGTAGAAACATAACAAGGGTATCACCAATTATATTTCATGCTATATGAAATATATTTAGAAAAAATGGGGCTTTCTCCCATAAAGTTTAAGTCTGTCATATTGCTCCCTTTGCACAAGTGTGCCTAGCTTGCACTGAAACACTGAAACATTTCAAAGTAAAGGCTTTGGCACGGACATGATGGCAGATTTTGTAAGCTTTCCTTTGCTTTTGCCTTCTATAGCTTTTGCACCAACCATATTGATACAAACACATTAGCTGTATACTGAATCCTTACACATTAATGATGAATTACATTTGGCCAATGCAGTTAGTCAAGAAGCCAAGCTGCCTGTAACTTCAGAACTCTTGGGTCACCTTACCTTGTTTTGATAGTCTGGTTTAAAATGCAGCATCGTCTACGTCGGCCTTTCACACTGACACTTCTTTTCAAGTCATTTCTCCTTCTTAATTGGCTTTGCATTACATGACATTAGAGAATTACTGCGTCCAACAAAGAAGACAAGACAGAGAACAAGTGGCTTTGCTACAGTATGTGAGCAATGAGCCTTCTTATTTGCCATGTGAGAAAGGTTACTGGCCTGAAATTATAAGAGTGTTGCTCCTAAAAGGGGACTGCTAACTAGATAATGTGGTGTTGGATGACCACCTGTCAGCAAGTAATTATCAAGGCCCTGCTCTCCCCTTACAAGTCTATTACAACAATGGAACAGAGAGACAGCGATGAGGTGGAGTGTGGGGGTGGAAAGGTTGTTAATGTATTGCAATAGAGAGTCAGTGGGAAACATCAGACACAACTTTTACGTAACTTATTCATAGATGCAAAAATATGCTGTGGATAAGTGTGGTAATAAATCAGTAATAAGCCCCAACAAGACGTTGCCACCCTCTTAAACGACAACAGGTTTCTCATTGTAAACACCTCCTATTGCTATTGTATGCAAATTGACTGAAACTACTCATGTAGTGAGTGTGGCAACAGCTATAGAGACAGAATATAAAAGTGCACATTTGATAGGAATTACTTCAAACAGAATTTGCTATGTCTTTATACTAAGTTCCAGTATTGCTATGAAGTATTATGTAACTTGCACACCCACTCTAATCTATACAATCTTTATTGAGCAAATATGCATACTGGTTTGGTCTTTGATTGTATATCATTGCATAATGAAAAAAAAAACATTTGGTTTTGAACAACACAAGCTATTTGGAAATGCCATCTTGAGCTCTTTATTTTGTCATTTTATAGATAAAATGAATTATTAGAGGAAAGTAATGAATAGATTCAACTTGAATGAAAACAATTATGAGTTGCAGCTCCAGCGGGGAGACCCTAATCAGTCATCCATAAACACAACATCCAGACACTACACACACACACACACACATAGACCTCCCACCAATTAATATTAAATTCCATTAGCTTTTACTGTGGCATCCAGCAGATAAGAAGCACAGCTCTGTCCACATGGATCTGAATAATGGTTTGATATTGAAGAAATGATTGCAAAGCTTTGCATTTGAAAGCAGTTGGGTCATCAATTTTTCACTACCCCATGACTGATTTTTTATGTTCAACTGTCTGGTTGTGAGCTGCCATGAAACAGGAGAGTGACTGTAAATTATAAATGAGGGGGTGGTGAGATCTAAAAGAGACAGACACAGACAGTGGAAGGTCCACAGTTCTCCCTGAGGGTGTTCACACCGACACGGACATGGAGAGCTTAAACACATCTTTGTAAAGACTCCACACGGGTTGAAGCACAGTGTGTCTAAAAAAACTCAAACAGCTCTGAGGAGTATATTTTGACTTAGACTCTACCTTCTCTACTTATTGACATGGCTGCCTGTTTGGTTTTAACCACTCCTGAGTGGAAATGCAAAGTTGAATCCAATTGCTTTGTAATGCATTTGTAGTGTGATGTAATTTTACTTTATTTAATGGTGATAAGGAAGTCACACAGATACTGGTGGAGTTATCTAATGCTCTATTGATCCACACAGTGCAGGATTAGCTGCGCTAATACAGGCCCATACATTGCAATAAGTAGTTCACATCACACCCGTCACAAACATGCCTTCAAAAGCAGACCATAGTATACTGTAATCAACATTTACTGAAACAAAAACGCTGAGCACTAAACACATCAATCATACCTGAATTTCCTGAGTTGTAAAAGAATATAAATGACTATTTGTCCAGAGCTATGTGAGATAGACCATGGGTTATGCATTTATGTAGTTTGCTCTTTACACGCTATCCTTTTAAAATATTTCATACAGAGAGGACCTTGTGTAATTTCTGATTTACATGAACTGCAAGTGTATGTATGTTTCCTTTGGCCAGCATTGCATGAAAATGTGTGAAACTGAAACTCAGTTTAAAGAAAATAAAATGATTTTAGTTCACATATGAGGTTAATAGAGCACCTCCACACAATCGATTTGCTGTGACTTCCAGGTACTACAGCACTTTAGATCATAACTGAGCATACACAAGTAGTCATGTAAAGTTTCTATGACAGAATATTTCATTGACTATGACTGACTTGTGATATGATATGGCTTGTGAAAGGTGAATCTTGAGTTGTTAAATGAGTAAATGAGCTGTTAATTAATATGTATTCACCTACAATTGTAGATCTACTGTGTTCAGGCTTTCTGACAGTGGAATGGGTGTATCTGGGGTACGTGAGTGATATCTTGATTTCAAACTTTCCACTAAATTTGCTTGTCTTAGAAAGGAACTGTTATTGATCTTATTGACAGACCGTTAGACCCATATTTTTTAAAAGAGCCAGAGGTAAAACACAGCTGATCTGAAGGTGACTGCTCAACAAAACAACCTTGTCATATCTGTGAAGCGTCATTTCATAGAGCAACGCAGTAATGATTACACTGCCATCTAGTGGACTCACAATACAACCAACGCATTTCATAAACCGTTATAGTTCAGTTATTTTTGACTACTGCTGAGAGGCCGGTGAGTCTAATAGTGTAGTGGTTCTCAGAGCAATTACTGAAAAGACTCCAGGGGTTCTTGAGTTGAAAACGAAGACCCGATTAATTTCATCATTTGCTCTTTTTTCACTTAAGAGAGAAGGGAATTCTGATGTAAGGTTTCACTTTCCTAATTCAGTATCTTACAACAAAAAAAGAAAAGAAAAGAAAGAACCACCGATGAAAATACATCTGAGGGCAATGTGAACTTAATTAATTCAGCAATTAAAAAGAAAACGAATACATCTCTGGTGCCACCAAGTGACAGAGGAAAGAGTTGCACATTTTCAAAACTCAAACTCTGGTATTCCCAGTTTAGTGTTTGTGCAGTGGCTTGTATTTAGGTAGATTCAAAGTTTTAAGTGTGATTTGTGATTTAAGTGTGATAGCGTCTTGTCCATTTACTGACAGTCCTGCAACAAAAGACTCTTTCACAAATGTTATTATGATCAATTCTTACTGAAACTGTTTCAGATTTGTGTTAATTCAACTGTATGGACGTAGTGGTGTTGAGCTGCTTTGTGTTACTGCACCAGGTATTTCTGTTCATTTGTACAGCCCATTTAAGGATGGGCTAAACAGCAGTAAAATCCTTCTGTATAATGCAACACCATTCAGCATCAGCATAAACCATGATCTCCAACACCACTGTTTCAACAGAACCTGAACACTGAATAACATCCATGAAGGGATGATTTAATGCAGGGCTGCTATATCAGACTGCATTAGTCTCAGCTAGGTGTACCTTATAAACTTGCAACTGACTTTGTGTGACATAACCATTACAGTGATAGCTACATGACAAAACCCAACCCAGGCTAAAACAAGGCAGAAAAGAGGATGCACTTCTACACAGCTAATGACTCCCTAACGTGATAATGACTGTTTAACATGTGTAACTTAAAGAGTGTGCACACGACAGACCTCCATCTTGTCATAAAACCATATGTAAGAACTCATCATAAAGATATGGCCTGCTGGTTTATTACGTAACAGATTCACTCTGAGGCCTTTAGTTTAAGGTTTGTTTTTACCCCTAGAAGACACTGAGACGTCATTAAATTTAAAAAGTGTGACGTTTGTAAGATTTTGGGACCAAACCTGCATCTCCTTGAGTGACTCCACTTGGACAGTGGGCTGGGCAGGTCTGTTCCTGTAGCTGACTTTGGCGAGCCGAGAGTTGAAAGACATGTCTCAAACATTCCTTTGCTGCAAAGCCTCTACGATAACCAGACGGTCAACTTCAAGCTTCCCACGTCTCTGTTTATTGAGGGTACCGCTCTCCAGAGTTTGTTTCCGTGCTTTGAGCCGCCAGGCCCTCCTCGAAACACGTTTTGGGTCGCGGTGATCTTGTTGTTAGTGGTTTCCAAGGCAACGAGGCTCGTAAAAAGGGGGTAAAGGGGCAGAGGGCGGGTAACGACAGAAATTACGCTTTATTGACTGGTTTCCTTCCGTAAAACGTGGTTGAAATTCTTAGTATAGTATTAAAATGCTGTAATTGTATTAAAAGTGGAAAGTAGGGTAGACTTTCGGCAGAGCGTCAGATAGCGGACTGGTCCTGCCAGAGAGTGATTCTCTGATCAACTATTAGGCGTAACGCTGCATCGATTGAGCCAGCTGTTCTAGCTCTTAAACCTGATAAAAATAATCTTGGCCTTAACTGTTAAAAATCTAATATTAGGCTATAAAATAACTTTGGAGGATATTGCCTATTGTGCTGGGAGCGTGATAACTTTTAATCAGATCAAGTCTCACTTGGCTAATCTAATCTAGCTAATCTAACTAATCCCTATTGTTAAATGCATCGATCTGTAGCTAGCCTAAATAAGTAATGTTTTTGTGTAATCAACCCCTTTACCGATTCAAATTACTGATTGGCTGACCTCCAAAGTTCTTCCTAATTTCTCTTTTTTTTTAATGTAATTGCCAGTAAGTTGTTTGCTCAATATAGGATAACTTTATATAGACTGAGCTATCATATTTCCTGATGGAGAGACAGACTGAAACATTAAAAGCAATATTCAGTGCCTTATGTGTTCTCTTTCAGGGGCCACATCCTTCAGAGGTCCTAGCATCTGAAGACTGATTGCGGCACACCAACACAACTAGACTGTTCTATTTTGGAGGCTCCGTCACTGCAGCCAACATAATGCAGCCTCCTATTCCTGGGCAACGAAAGGATACAACAGGTAGATCTTTCATAACCCAGCCTATGTCAATATTCATAATATTCTGGTAATGAGAAACAACACAGACAGAGAGTCGCTTTGAAAAGTTTTAGGCCTATCAGTTCAGTTGGGTCTCAATTTAGGGGCTGCATCCTGATGCATTTTACAAATGCTGTCCTCTGTAGACCATGTGGGCCAGAACAGACCATTAGAAAATGAGACAGTCTTTATTCCTAGAAAATGGCAGTAGTCTCTTGAATATTGATGCCCTGAGTGATTTTCTTGGAATTCACTCCAATGTTCTCGTCACTGTCAGTTATTTATTTATATGTGGTGTATTTAAGGGAAGCAGAAGGTAATAGAGCAGACGTATGGCAGCTCCAATGGATTCAGAGGACAAGTCTGACTGGGCTGTATAAAACACATCAACAACCGTCATTAAAGACTGGCAGCATATTTATTGCCACCATATATTTCTGGGGGAAATACAGTACAAAGACACTTGCAGTTTATGAGCTGTGTGATAATCATGAATCTTTAAATGTCAAATCATAGCTAATAAGAGCGTTTTTTCCCTGGTGGGAGCAACATTAAGATAACTAGCTCACTGTAGGCTACAGGCTGGGCTAGCCAGCTACTCACTTACATAAGGGTTGCTAGCTGTCCTGTATTGAAAAATAAAATGCACTGTCCCCTACTAAATCAATACAGGGTGCTCAACACAACATGGAGGCACAGCTGAAGAGTTAGAGTGAGATTAGTCTTGCGGTGGTGTCTTGAAAATAGAGCTAATTTAAATAAAGCAAACCTAAAGCTGATCAAAACGTGGGACATTGTTTTAATATGCGTGACAAAGGATAAAAATGCTGTGCAGTCTCACACCAAGCAGGACACCTGGTCACCTTAGCCATGAGTACGATCTGTACCCCCAGCTTCTCATTCCAACTCACTCTGTAATTTGGATGTGCACTGTATGCTTTTTCCACTGTCTTTGTCACTAACTCCCACCACTGGCATCAAGCTCAATTCACTGATTGCATTCTGCTCTGAGAAAAGATTTGCTGAGTGAGGGATCCACCCCTGGTGAAAAAGTACCAGAAAAAACAACATGTAATCCAGACAAAAGTGATATTGAAGCTTTTCTGTTGTGTTTTTGTGTGAAATGGCAGAATAACTCCAGCTGAGATGAACCAGCAACATAGACCAATGGGCATGCCAGACAGCCCACAACACTCAGTGTTGTTTTATGCAATGCTTTTCAGCAACAACAACATTTGCCAGTGATCATTAGTAGTAACAAAAGTTACCATTTCAAGTTGTCTGGGGGCCGTAGAGTAGGTAGGTCTTACTGGAAGGAGACCCCTGGTCAGACTCAATATTATGATACAATATTGGATGCTACAGTTTCAAGCTTATTGAACTATGCGATACATGACAGTCAAAGTTAACAATGCTGTCCTGGAACAGAGTTTCAGTAATGAAAAGAAATGAACCTTGTCTGGCTGCTGATGCTTGTTTGCTTGTGATTTTGCAGTGACCCTCTTTGCAGCATTTTCATACATTGTTGAGTGGAGAAGAATTAATTAAAGTAGAAGGTATACATTAAACCAGACAGTCTGCAATCTGACTGGTAGTACACGGGAGACTCATACTATGATTGGGCTGATGCAGCAGAGTGAAAATGGAGTAACCAGGAGTTAAGCAGTGCAAACAGGAAAAGAGATTAGACACCTGGGCAAGGGATGTGATGGAACAGCCCTGTCTCATTTTTCTCAGTTCCTTGAGGTAATTTTGTGCCCTCCAATTACCTGTTCAGTCATTTACATTCAGTCTTCATGCTTTCTTTATTTCTACCTATTTTGGCCCATCACACTTCCTCTGCTGTGTGTTGTCAAACTGCTGCATTGTGTGTCCTGTTGTAGAAAGAGGTAATGAATAACAAATTACTTTTTTCTTTGTTCTCATCTAATCTGAATGCTCTCTCTAATCCTCATAGCTCATTTGTTCTCCAACTTTAAGTCAGTTTTTCTTTATTTACCCCCCCCCCCCCCCCATCCCCCCCCCCACACACACACACACACACACACATTCCACATTTGAACAGACAGTAGTTATCACATAAAAGTAAGGGAAAGAATTAAATGTTCATTCAATTTTAAATAAGACAACGGGCAGTATGAAGGTGTGCACAAGCACTAAATTAGTCCAGAGAAAATGAATGTGGCAGCTGGCAGAGGAGCTTAGTGCTGGATCTATGGAGAGTAAAGGGGCAATGTGGCAGTTGGCACAAAGTCCCAGTCAGCAGCAGCAGTAACCACCAGAGCAGACATACAAGAGGAGGCAGTATCACTCTCAGAGAAACTGCAAATTACAACACAACACCTATAGTGTGAAAAGCACCTTGCAGAAATTGTGGGAAAAGTGTGGTCACTTCCCAGCAAACATGACCGTTTGGGACCCATGTGGGGTCACTAGGGGCAGAATATAGGGCCAGCTGAGCTGACTTTGAACCTCTCAGACTGAAAATGGTGCAAATTTTGAGTAAGACTGCAGCAAGCCCCACACAGGCTAACCCACAAAGGGTTTGTGTGGGCTTTCTATGGGCAGGACTATGCTGGGTTGACCACAGAAAACCTAGCAGTCCCAGAAGGGCATGACTGCTGCCCAAATGAGCCTCAAATAGGCCTCAAAAGGGTAAAACTGCTGTAGAGCCAACATGGGGGTCCTAATGGGCGAAGGGCATGTGGGCCCCATGTGGGCAAACCCCTATACAGCCCACATCGGATTAGTGCCCAGTTGCCCATGACAGTGCAATGTATCTTGGATTGTATACATGAAAAAAACAAACAACAACTAATAAATACAAGTAAACAAGGTTAAAATTCTTTAACCACATATATTACAAATTTCTGTGTATAGATAATAACTCTAATACTATGATAACATAATACTCTGTTGTTGTCTGTGTTTAATCCTACCTTCTCTTATGCATTAAGCTACTTAATGTTCACAGTCTTTAACAAAGAAAACAATCTGCCCTGTAAAATTAACTGAGACCTAAGAGGCAGCATTCTTTCTTCTGCAATTTATTTACAAGTCAGTGGGTGGTGCTATAGCTACGTTTAATGTGGCAGTTTGAAAGTCTCACTGTTTTATCCATCTGAAGTTTGATTTAATGTGGAACAGAGGTAACCTGGTGAAGGCACTGCAGTGTGAGCAAATGTCAGTTAGTCTGCTCTTGCTCCATAAACAACGAAAATTGGTGTCAGTGTAGCCCAATAAAGCAATATTGTACATCGTGTTGTGAGGTCGGTGTATTTGCCAGAGCGATTCTCAGAGACAACCTGTAGATGGCAGCAGTGCACTGTGACTGGTTGACTGCACCGAGCTGCAGCTGTCACGGAGAACTGGGTTAGATTTGTGGGGCAAATGACCTCATAGTGTAGCATCATCTTCATCACTAGGTGATGAAGACAGAATCGAAAAGTGCTTTGCTTTCCTTTAGTGTGATTTCCCCTCTTATCCAGTAAAAAGAAAACATGTTTAGTATACTTGGTGGTAAAAGGCATTGGTAGTACTACGCTTCTGTAGCTGCAACTTGCAGGTCCTAGCTGTGAGGAAAGTACATACTGCTACATCAGACCTCAGTGAGCCAATGGGGATATGAAACTCACGTTTGGAATAATTCATCTTTAAATGCCTATACATTAATATTGGGGTGAGGCGACCCAGCCATAGGCATTGTTGCTGCTGTTTAAGAAAAGGATTGCATGTGGTTTGTCGATCGGTTATCTTCCATAACATCTGGCCTTGAGCTATTAAAGCCCACAGTCCCGCCCCGACCAATGACTCCCACGCCGCCCGCATCAGCACCGCAGTGGGTGACGCTGGGCTGCTGATGTGCTGTGGCGCACACTAAAATTGGGGTGGCGCACAATGCACCAAAACCCCCGAAAAGGAATCCCAGGATATCCCACCCCCAACCCACCCCTCGAAACGGAATATACCTCCTCCCACAGCCCTCCTCCCCTCCTCTTTTACCTCCGCCTTCTCTCACTATCACCCTCTTTCCTCCCCCTCCTCCTCCTCCTCCTCACGTCCCAGCTCGGGAGCGCCGCCGATCGGTCGCCAGGATTTTCCCTGGTCGGCCAAAATGGAGGAGGAGGTCTCTCGCTTAATGAAGGGAGCACAGATTGTATGACCGGATCTGCTTCAATGAAAGGCGTCAGGATCCGGTTTTGCTGATAAATAATTGTTGCAACAATACGAAGCCACTGAGGATTTCTATCGCCTTCTTTTTCTGCACACGCGACCGCAGCCATGAGCGCAGGAGAGGGACTAGATGAGGCTGCGAAGGACGCGGCAGACATAGCGGCGTTTTTCAAATCCGGTAAGTCGGGAAGGGGCGAGTCTGGCTGTGGGAGAGCCAGAGTAGAGCTGTCGCTGTGATCACTGCTTCCCTGCCACATTGTTGACAAAAATGACAAAAAACCCACTGATGGCTTTCGAGATGTGCGGGATAGCTACTGCGCGTCGGGAGCAGCTGGAGAGATGCGCACACCTTGTAGTTATTTAGCACATTTTGGTCCACTGACTTGACATTCCGCAGCCTTTGATGACAACAGCTCGAGTAACACCTCCTGAAATATGTGCTTTTGATTATTAGGCAGTGACCCCATTTTGGGTTGGACCAAGGAGGCTACACAAGGTGTGGATGGTTTAAGCTCGGCCACAGTCTCTCTGGTACAGTACGGGTATTTCGACGTTACGAGCTGTGTTCCTCACGAACCCAGTGGATGTGGATGCTTATCTTATTAAATTTCAATGTGCAGACGCACAGATTGAGCAATCCTCCAAATGCCTGTGCGATTATACATCACTCTTTCACACAGGTCTCCCCTGATCTCATGCGCGGATACAGGCGAGGCCATGGACGCACATATGGGCAATAGGTTGCACTCTACGCACTGGGCCTGTCTAATATGATGGCATCATCATAACAAATAAGGATAGGCCTGCCTCTGCATCCAAAACATAAACACCTTTAATATGTCCCAGGGGGCTCACCTGGTGCCTGATATCAGGGAAGATAATAACACAGGGAGGCTTTATCATGTAATCCCATACTGATTTGTAAAATGGATTTACTTATTCTTCCCCAGTCTTATGGGGAGATGTATTCATCTGGCTTGTTGGTACATCACAGATGTTTCAAGATACTTTTTCAATGCTGTATAATACAGAAAACATTTACGGCTAAGACTTTTCACCTCATCCTTATGTATTGAGATATTTTCTTTTCCAGATAACATTCTTATTGATATTAACTCGCAGTCAAGTCTCTGCTTGGTCTTACTTTGTAAAAAAAAAAAAAAAATACACCTTTTAACCCCAGTCTGACACAGGCATTAATTGGGCACAGAGTGTTATTGCAGTTTTTCTTGGGGAAGGTACATGTTAAAGCAGAAGTCCAGTGTTGGGAAAGATGTCGCCACCTTTAGAACAGGACCACCTCAGATACACACCAGAAGAAGCAGCTGTCTCTTTCTCTCTCTCCCTCAGCTGTTTCTCTGTGACACCTGGTGCCTCGGGGTCTGCTGGCCACCATCTCCACACATTACACACATGCAGGAACACACACATACAATCAGCATGTGCGTCAATCCAGCAAAATTCATTAAACACAGCGAACATGTGCTTGCATCTGCATAAATAAACACACCTTGTGCTTTTTTTTAAACAGCCTATAAATTGCATACTCTCTTCTAGAAATTGCCTCTGCCACTCAGACGGTTAGGAATGTTGTCAAAATGGATTTTATTCAAATGCTACACTCTCTTACGGTTGGTTGGACGCCTGCCAATGTATTTTCCTATAGCTGTGATGTATCAGGCTGGAAAGTTGGCTCACAGTGAAGCTGGACTGCTTGGATGTTTATATAGCAGCAAACGCAGTTCATACAGTATTCATGATGGAGACAGAAATAGGCTATGGTCTCAGGAACTTTTATAAGAGACTATTATGAAGAGAAAATATGGAAAAGAAGTTTGTGTGAGAAAAGCAGTAAATACTGATATTGTGAATGATGTTACCTGTTACCTGAGGACAGAGCTGGCACTTAAAAACAATCCACTCATCTTGTTTAATTACTATTTCATCTTTGTGTTATTCTAGTGGCACACAGAAATGGATATACTGGAAAGATGAACAGAATACAAGATACCGCATGTGAATGATTCATTAGTTCGCTGCACGTACTATGTGCTTTTGATTGGATTTTGTTCAGCAGGCTTGAATAATGTTACTATCACCTTGTGTTGTTCATTCAGTTCATTCAAACATATTATTGATCTCATTCAGTTTTATTAACCTAACACTGAAAACATTTTGTGAGAGCCATTAGCAAAAGGCTCATACTAATATCCCCTCAGTTTCTCTCCTCTCGTCCGCCATCAGCCGTCAGCTACTCATTCATGTCATTGACCTTTTTGTGAATCGGCTGCATCCCTTTATTTTTAGTTTGTTTTCTAGGTGTCTCAGTCTCAGATATGATCAAGCGAACACACCTCTCCAGTTCTGTTTAAACAGGATGTTTTGTCTTTCATTCATTCGTACTTACAGGGTATGTGGACCCTGGTCTTTCTTATAGTTTCACCATGCAGGACCAGTAGCAGTGGCCAATCCGCTCCCAGTAGCCTCTCCAGCAGGCTTTCTAATTGCTGCCAGCTTGTTGAATGTAGAAATCTTGGCACACAGCTGCTCATCCTAGTTGATCCCAAGCACGTTATTTCTATGGCACTGTGTGTGAGTGTATTTTGTTTGTCTGGGGCTATAGATGCACTTCAGTGCCCTAGTTAGCGAACGAAAGCTTGAATGTGGCAGGTTCTTCTACTAAACAAGACATAAAGCGACTGTCGGGCTGCCTGAGTGACTTGATCAGTCTGTAAGAGGTTGACTTAGCGAGAGACTAACTTGAGGTCCAGCTGGATAAGCACATGTGAGTTTGAAGCTGCAAATGTAGCTGACTGGGCGATTAAAGTGAGATTCCCATCAAAGCCCTAGTTTTTGAATCTGCACTAGTTTTGCATTTCTTCACCTGAATGGATAAAATTATCTTTAGTCCTCGAAAATACTTGATGTGCCTCTTGGCTTGATTATTTTCAGTGAGCAGATGGAGCTCTCTGAGTCCCACACTGTTGCTGTGGATCACAGCTTAGCCGCTGAGTCACTCTCCCAGGTTGCTCATGCCGTGATTTAAAGTCCTTTCTTCGAATTTTTGCAACTGGTCAAAGATGGGAAATATTCAACTGCTACATTTTAAAAACATTTCTTTTCTTCAACCCCTTTCACCCTCTTAAGCTCAGCCGTTCTGGCATATATCGCTCCACTTTTACAAGTATTTACAATGCAAATCTTTGATAGAATACAATAACAGTCTTCATAACTACATTAAGTTGTTTACTATATAAATAGTATAATCAGTTGACTATCAGACCAAAATATGTATCCACTTCTGTTTTGAATACAGTTGATGATAGTGCCTCTTTGTTTCACATTTAGATTGCAGATATTTGGACTATAATCAAGCATTCTTCAAAGTGAGGCACCACAGCCCAATGCAGACCACTGATTGCCGGGAGCCCACGCAATGCTTAGCAGCATGTCCCCTGTGAACTTGAAATATTGGGTAATTTGTAATCAAAGCAAGTCGCTCATAACTAGAGGTTTGCGGAACAGTCAGGAAATGTTGTAGGATGAGTCTGGAAGTCCTGGTATATTGTTATCAAATATCTTCCAGCTGCTGCTGCTAAATCCTCTTACATGTTATGTGCAAAAGTTTGGGCAACCCTTTGGCACTATTCGTCTTCTGAATTTCATTAACATATGAGGCCTGAATTTATACTTTAGGATTTGTATGGCACGTCAAGCACTGCCATTAGGAAACACTTGATGACATCTCCAGAGCTGATAAATTCTCCGACTCCTACAACTCTGAGGTATCACTCAACAATGAACTCCTCTAAGCAAACTGAGATCGAGGAAATTTCCACTGTGTGAAACGTCATTAATAATTTACGGTTTATGGGATCTGTGGAGAGCATTTACAGATAAAACTTAAAGAAACGATTTACAAAAATCCTGCCCCCCCCCATATGACTGCACAGGAGCTGTTGTAGACATATAACACAGTTTTCAGTTTAGTTCTTCTTTTCCCTTTAAAAACCAAATAACTATGTAATTTGCCAAGGGGTGTCCATACGTATTAGTGTATTATTTGTAATGTATAATGTGTTAGATATTTACAGTATAGAGTAGATGAGATGAAATACATGAATTCATTTCCTCTTTGAATTGCAGATATAAAAGAAAAACAACAGTGTAATCCTCGACAACATATTTTTCTACCACATGTGTTTGAGGCTTGATTATGATGTAGAGCAAATATTTTCTGTGTTAGGGTCTACAATAATTTGAAACCACAGCATTATCTTTTGTCTGGCTTCAGTTATACCAATTTTGAATGGCAAAGCATTATTGTGGTTTTCTGATGTCGATCTGACAGGCCACATCACTAACAATCAGAATTACTCAATACCCACAGAAGAAAAGAAAAAAAAATGATTGTGGTATAAATCCTGATCCATGTGGAAGGTCACTGAAACCAGATCAAGGCATTCTTATTAATTAAATACCCAATGCTTTTACTGTATTAGATGCTCTGACTGAAATATTAGCTATTATATAGTATTTTCTATTTCTCCATGTACAGTGAGGTTTTGCCAAACAGAGCTACTGTCTGTCTTATAGCTTCAGCCAGAGCCATTAGCTCTATATCATTTTAAATCATCTGGTCAGTGGTGACACTAGAGTATGGCATTACATCTTCGGATTAACCACGTCAAATATATTTGATTTTTATGGAGAGAGCCATCTTAGTGCAACCAAAAATAACATGCACATAATGATAATAATAATCTCTTGAGTGACATGTAATGAAGTTACTGGGCCTGAACAATAAACCCAATTGCCATAAAAGCATCCAAACGCACTGTGTTGGAATAAGATTAAGCATCTGTCCAAACAACCCAGATAAGAGCTGCGTCCCCAGCCATAAACACACTGGTCAGAAGACAGTGGTCATCAGTCGTGACACTCACAGTATATGGGGCTTAAGTTTGATGCAAAGATCAGCTCTTTACTGTGTGAAACTAGCTTCTATTTCTACTCATTACTAATGCAGACTTGCTTTCAACTATACATGTGTGAGTGTCTTTCCAGTCTGCAGTGTTGAATAATCTATGTTGTTTTATACCAGAAGAATAATTGATAGACAGGAGCATAAGTGATAGCCTTTGTTCTGTCTCTGCAGTTCTGTGGAGAATCATTATGAACGGCCTCTAGATACCATCAGGTTGGAAAAGTCTTATCATTTTTTTTTATTTGAAAAACAAAAAAACAAAAACCCAACCCAAACTCACCATGCTCTCACAAGTAAACACTAGCAACTCTTTATGTGTGCTGTATTTAATAGCTTGTTGTTCAGTGCCTCTTGCGTTGTGGCTCGAAACAAGACATCAGCATCACCAGTGGCAGTGTCAGTATTGACAGTGCAGTGAGCTGTTTCGCTCTGTGCCCCAAATGAACCAAGGGACCTGTGCCAGTGCAGCCTGTAATGAGAGCCAAATCACTGAGCAGTGATTCTTCATTTTCTTTTCACACGGTTCCTGTCGATAATAATGACCTAATGTTATCATGTGTCTTGCATACTTGAGCAGAAATCTTATGTAATCATGTAGATGAGGAAGAGGACTTCAACGGGCCGTGCATCTTAGAGTAGTGGATGTGTGGTAAGCAGTGATGATTAAAAAAAAAAGAGGAGTCAGTAGAAAGGGCAAATCTGTGCCTAGACACAGAGATGTAAGTAAGTGAAAATACAGGATAGAGGGAAGAGAGAGTGAGATCCAGAAAGAAAGGACATGACATACTTAGAGGGACAAACAAGCCTTCACTCATCAAATTATAGAGCAGAGGCTTGGGTGGAGCACACCCTGCAAAATGTAGGCTACTCTGCTCTCCATGAGGCTGAAACCTTATGGTTGCATCCAGGGGCAGACTAATTGGCAGTTGGTCAGAGCTGGAGACTATAAGCTTAGATTGGCATTGCCTGCCCTGCTAAATCGCTCGGGCCCAGCTATCTCACTGACTCAGCTCAAAGAGGTAAAGAGGTCTGTTTTGAAAAACAAAGAAATCTTAAGTATATAGTTATGTTATCATGTTATCCATGTGATAAGGCAGGCGAGTTCAAAATAAACTGTGTAGCCAACTCTGCATTAGCAAGTGAAAGTGCTTGTCAAATCTAGCAGATAAGTTGTTTTGATTCTTTGACTGATTGTAAGGTAATTATTCCCAGTCATATACTTGTTTTACTATCATTATGGTGACATGTTCAGTATCCCAATATGTCATGCCTACATGGCTTACAGGAATAAAATAATACAATGGTGTTGTAATGTGCAAAGTTACATACAAAGCTCCGCAAAGCCAATGTAAGATACCTGCAAGTCGCCATGATACTTCAAAATGAAAATGAAAGTACATGGTGCAAAAATACTGGAGCGCAAATCACAGGAAAAAGGTAAACATTGGATGCAGTCACTTTTAGCTTTATTTGTGGGTTCAACCATATTTACTTGATAATCATCATCTTAATTTTGTGATTGATGCAAATTAGTTAAACTCAGTTTCAGTAATATTATACAGCATAGAAGTGTGAGTAACTTAAAGCTATAACTGTACAGCATAACAAACAATGACAAACTCCAGGCCAGCGCACTGTGTATGAGTGCAGCAGTTTTCTCGTTGCTTGCAGAGTTTATATAAAAAGCCTACTGTATGCTCCCAATAAGGACCAGATGTTGGGATGCTTGTTATAGCTTGTTTCTCTCTTAGTGTTTATTGGAGAGTTTTATGGAGAAGACAATCAAGAAGCTAGCACAGCGAGACAATTACCTGTTTTACAGCCAGACCGTGCTGATCGATCTCATCAGAGACTTGCAACCTTTTCCTCAGAGTGGTAACACACATCACGGACATGTAACCCCCCCCACCCCCATCTCACCGAATTATTGAATGTTGTAAAATGTCATGTACATGTGTGCCAGAGGTCACTTTGACACACAGATGAGGACCAGGCCTTAGTGTCTCTGACACCGAGGAAAATGTGCAGATCTGCTGGAAGTTGAAGGAAGCTGGTCAGATATTTCTGCCATTAATTTTCTGGACAGCTTAAAGACGTTCTGTTCCCGAGCTTAACCTCGTATTATCCACTGGGGACCAGTCAGAAGCAAATTTTGAGGACCGCTGTGAAAAATGTGTAACGCAATGATTCTACCGTCTTAGATGTACATTCCTCCACATTGTGCATACGCTAGGAGCGATTCAATAACGTAATGTGATAAATATAAAATTATGCAGAGCTCTTGAATATGTAATTACGTAGGTTGGTTTTGAATGATATAGAGGGGACATTTATTTCCCAGCCATCATGGTTGTAATCACTTGAATATGTTTCCATATATTGGTTGGTCCTTATGTCGATAATCAGGAATTTCCAATAAGTTGGTAATGTGTGTGTGTGTAGGATGTGAAGTGTAGCCGGTGGGACAGCTTCATTACTTCACACATGCACATATACACACGACACACACACATGCACAGAGGTATAAATCACTACATCCCACCCACGTTGCCCGGGGCCATGGAAGCAAGGAAGAGGGGGGGAGGATGGAGGGATGTGGGGTGAATGAGCAAGGGATGGAGGCAGAGGAGGATTGCGGGTCATAAAAATGGGCTGTGGGCTGGTCTGTGTGTCTCCTGCAAATCCCTCATCTGATAAGAGAGAAACCTCTATCAGTCAACTGCAGACTCCCACTCTTTCTATCCTTTCTCATTCCTTTCATCGCCTCCCCCACTCCTCCTCCTCCTCTCCCACACAGCCCTCCATCATTACCTCATTCCTTGCCTCTGCTCAGGGTTGTCATACATTCAAGTAATGATCCACTTTTGTAATAAGTGTAATGTAGTGCTCTCCTGTAGTGCTGATTGCCACCACAATGCAAGCCTTCTTTCTCTTGATTAGTAAATGATATATTACAACAAAGGTTTTAAAATCTGATTAACAAAGAGATGTGCGTCATGTTAAAAGAAAGAAAGAAAAAAAAACAATAGAAAGCATCTTACGAGTTTGGACACAACAAGCCAACGCACCCCCTTGGCACAGATTTTTTTTAAAACCAGGGTGCCAAGTTCACCATTAACACAAACAGGCAAAGCATTTTAACAGTCTTATGTCAGCTTTTGGAACCAAAATCTATTATTGTGTTCCAGTAAGTGAAGTATGGAGCAACAATAGCCAGTGACCACACTTTCTTTCATTTTCTCTTAAATTACATATACAGGTTTATAGCACTACTGGGGATCATTCTATCAACATATATCCCCCACATTCTGTCTGCTCTTCTTTTGCCCCCTGCAGCAGATGCTTCAATCAGAACCGTCTTTCACACTTCCTTCCCGATCTGTTATTCCCCACTGCTTAAACCATGGGAGCATCTGGATCTGGGATTTGAAGCTGTGAGCCTCCCACAATGCTTTGAGCCTCTTTTTTTTTTTTTCAAGAGTCACGCTTTGAAAAAAGCTGTGCCCCCCCCACCCTACTTGAGTTTAGAGATGCACCAATTTTTAAGAACTTCCTCTTCAGAGTGGTGCAGTGTCAGTAAGTCAGGTGTTAGGATCAGTGTCATTTTTTTTCATGTATGAAACCAGTTTCTGTTTGAAAATGATCTCCCAACCTTTTTCTCATTTGTGCAGCAACTTCATAATTTTGGCTTTTTGTCATTTTCCTTTTATGGCCATGTGCAATTAAATGTTGTATAAAGTTGATAGCGTAGCAGTAATAATTTATATTCTCTCGCACACTTTCACACGTCCAGATGCATACTCACAATTTCAGATACAAGACCCGTGCGCTTCAGTGCTCTTCCAGCACTAATGGCGTGTTTTACTTTTTTTTTTTTTTAATAGCTGACAAGCGAAGTAAGACCACTTCAGTCACTATGAAAACAAAAAATTTGAATAAAGCCGAACACGAACTCAGCTCGGGTAAAAATCAAAGCAAAGCACAGCCTGCAGTGTGTGTTTGTATACATGTGTGAGCTTGTGCGCTGCCTGAGAGTGCTTGTCTTCTGTCAACAGCTGCACGCAGTCTGTCCAACAGGAACTGTGTAGTCTCTCTTTTTCTCTCACAAACACACAGACACACACACACACACACACTCTCTCTCACTCACTCACATACTAACGTTGCCTCTTGCTTTGAAGACAGCAGCAGGCTATGATCCCTGTCGCGTGAACAGTGCCAGCCCAGTGCTCCTTTGGCTTAGGAAGGCTAAACTGCTGCTTGGCCTCTCTGGCTTCAGATAAACTAGGTTGAGGATCAAACATCACATCCAACTGTATTGGCTTGCACGAGTACCTACTGTTAAATTGGTCATGTTTTAGAAGAAATGCTGCCACTTTTCTTGCGCTGGTGTTGCCAGCTGTTGTTTTTATCGTTGTGAAACCTTTGCACACTGAGGTCAGGCTAAAGCTTATGGCCAATAAAACTGAGAGCTTGCACGTCAAACAAAACTCAATCCATTGGATATTTCTCACCTAACTAATGTGAGATGAATCAGTAGAGCTGCCTTTACCTTTTTTTTCTGCAGCTACAGGAACAGTTGTCAGGTTTTTATCAATAGTCTGAATAAAACCTGAAGGAAATCTGAGTCCTTTACCCTCTCAAGACAGATGGAGTTGAGATGAGGTTTGTTTGCTTTTTTGTTTTGTTTTTTTTACACCTTGATCTCCATCACAGCTGCAAGCGAAAGCTCTGTCACTTGTCTTTTACTGGTGGTTTCTGTCTTTCGCCCTATTTGGGAGAAGATTACCTCGTCTGTTGCTCCTTCACTGACCCCATATGACCATGTTGGCTACCTAATCCCCGCCTGGCAGCATATGCTGACCATGATTTCCACACACAGTCTCTAGTCACTATGCATTCCACCGCTCCATGAGGCTCATCTAACACTGCACAACATAGCTATAGTTGTGTTTTTCACTACTTTCCCACACTCCTGCTAAGATTCAAATACACTTTGAGAAAAAGAAATAGGTGCCACATGTCAGGCCTCTGAGAGACTGTGAGGGGATGAGTGCTCTTCAGATGACCAAACACTTTATCCACACTGCACTGTACAAAATGAAACATACAGTGTGTGAACAGGTGCTTACTGTAATCCTTGCGGGGCAGCAGCATATGCCAGGCTGTTCTTTTCAGAAAGGAAGCCAGAAGAAGTCAGAGAGAAGAAGAGCTAAGCTGCTCCTGTTCCTCATTCCCTGCCTCTCTCTCTCTGTTATCTTGTGCCACCATAGCGTCCCACTGATGAGTGACCCAGAAAGCAAGTTTGTCAGTCTGCTGTCAGTTACAAGATGCACACTGGTCAGAATAAAGAATTAAGTGGCTCACTTCTAAAATCATCTTTTCAATCATCATCAACATTCTTTTTAATGACCTTTTTCTGAAAGTGAGATTTGACTGGTGGATGTGTGAATCAGCAGAATGCCTGTAACGAATCAGGCGTTATTAACTAATCAATTCTGGATCAATTGTGATGCAGAAACTGACGTCACCAAACTCAGCACTGCTGCTCAGGCTGGACCCGATGTTGTCTCCGCTCGTTACAAGCTTAGAATACCAAACACCAGACACAGGGCTATAAGCTTTTTAACAAGTGTGCCTGAATATTCTTAACATTTCATCTCCCTCAAGGTAATTCCCCAGGCCTTAGAGATAAAGATATCTAGTGTACTTGGTATCTTTAAATGATTCATTCGCTTTATCAGCTGGTGTGCTGAGAGTCATACATGAGTGTGAGTGTATATGTGTGTTTGAGGGGGTGTGAGAGCATCGGGTAAGAGAGAGCAAGAGTGCAGAGGAATCTATAGTCTATATCTATATAGACATTTTATCTCAGATGTTGAGTGTCATCACAAGCTATTCAGCTATAGCATGTACGATATGTACATTTGCACATGCCGTGAGTGCATGTGCACGGTGTATGTGTGTGCAGATGCATATGTACGTAGCATGTCTAATGGTGTTTAGTCTTAGGGAGGGACTATCCAAAGACTCAAATCAAAGAGCTGCTCCACAATTGCTCCTTCACTCTCTCATTTCTACTCTGTAATCACAAAGCTCGAACTTCTGACACTAGAACGTGGTGAGTTTTGAGGTACTGCTCTGTGCTTCACAGGAGAGGCCTCTGACTCTTTTATTTCCTTTTTAAAACTTCCTTTCTCTAATTTTCTCTATCTCTGTCTTTCAGATTGTTCTCTTCCAAAATGTGAATCGAAACTGGATGGCCCAGGTCAAACCTCAGGTAGGAGAAAGCATGCACCTGTTCTGGTTATCCCTGTCTGTCTGTCAGAAAAGTTGCATTTAATCACATTTGTCCAGCATTAAACACAATTACATTTGATAGTAGGAAACAAGGATTTTCATATTCAAGGAAGGTTCCGATCTGCATGAGCTGTGTCTTTGTGTTTGGCCAAACGAGACGCGCTGTAGCAGAACAGATACAGATACTGTGTGTGTGTAACTTATATGCACCAAGTGTGTATGTGTGTGTGAGGAGACAGGGGCCGAAGCGTCAAGAGCACCATGTACCATCCCCACTTTAAGTAAAATGTTATGTTCCTCCAAAGCTGTTCAATCCCATTGGATTCAAGATCCTCTGTGGTATGAGCAAGCAACCATGACCTTGTGGGTTCACATCCTTGCTACCCCCCCAGGACATACAGTAACAGCACATACTAAAAATACACCAAGCCATTTTCCCCAGGGTGAGTTGTTTTGGGGGTATAAATGGGGCAGATAAGTGGCTCATATTAGGGTATGCACACAGATTATCCCCAAATGAACGCAGGCTGGGTTCCCTGGCCATAGATAATTCAGTTTAATCTCTCTTGGACTAAAATGCATTGCAAGTGTCTGGAGCATTTCCATAGGAAAAGAAATGTTTCATTTATGTAAATTGAAAGGCTTGGCGTAATCTGTGCCAGATAAAACAGAGCACAGTAGCATTCAGTACATTCTTCATGCCAAGAGTGAGTGCAGATTAGAAAAAAAAAAATCATTCTTTAAGATTTCTTAATGCACGTCATGTGAGTTTTACAATAAAAGGAAGCAGAAAAAGCAAGGAGTCAGGGATGAGACACGTGCAGGGATTATTGTGACCTCTCAGCAAACATCAGTGAGCTGCATTCCATTTAGCTCCATGAGATCCATGTGTTTGACACAGTTTTGTACTGATGTTTTCCAATTGGGTCATCCAGGGATGAACATTTTACACGACTATTTCCAATTTACAGCCAGGGCTGCTATATCCTAGTTGCCAGAGTCTGTGTGGGTGTTAATGGGAAATGAATGGGATGTGCCAGCCAAATCCTGTGCATGGGCCTCTTGCCCAAAAACCTTTTGAACTTCATCCCTGATGCTGACTCACAAAAAAAGTAGAACCACAGGGGTGGTGGTGTTTTTTGTTTTTTTTTTTACATTTTCATGGGAATTGGGCAGAAATACCTGAGCTGTTTGCAGTAAATCAGAGGAATCAGGCATTACTGGCCATTTATATTTGGTTGTTCTTTGTTTGTTTTCAGTTACTCTTAAGAAAATTTACTTGCTGTTCAATTAAGTGTTGATTTGATAAATTGCCTGAGGTGTTGTTCTCTCATATGAAATTGCATGTGTGCAAAGTTTTCCTGCTTATAAGCTGATATGGCACATTCTCAATATGGACTGTGCTGCGGACCACACAGAGCATTTCTCATCTGTCCCCATTAACGTGTGAATGAAGGACATGTGCGGACATGTGTGACTTTGTCTGGGTGTGTGTATGTGTGTGTGGGTCTGCTTTGGTGGCTACACCCTCAGCAAGACCGACCACGTGCAAATATACACACACATATCCAGACTGTTATATTCCTTCAGTGGGAAAGTATTTATTATTTTTGTTTGACTCCCAAATGTCATGTACTCTCTGCCTTTCTTTTCCTTTTCCTACAACAGCTACGTGTGTTCATGCATGTTGAGATCGAGCACGTGAGATGTGTTGATTGAAATTGTTTGTCGCTTCCTTTCAGAGGATTTGTTTCCTCTTTTAAAATCTAAGCCCGGCCTGTTTGTCTGACATGTTTTGAGAAAGTCTGGTCTTTTCAGAGCGTTAGACTTGTTTTGTTCACAACTCCAATGTGTTGCTGGAGTCTCAAAGCTAAATAGGAGAGTGGTCTTGTCTATGTGGGCTGATAAGTTAGTAATAATGTATGACATGGTATCCTGATATAGAAATGGTTGGGAAGTGTAGAACTCCACAGATGAAAGCCACCATTCCCCGAAGCCTCCAGGTCTGATCAGTTAGTTTAACCAAAGCTCATTATTGTTTCTATGGTAACTTGCAGTCCCAATATTGGCCATGCAATGGTTTTAGACTAGGATCAAATCAAACCTGCAAAGCTGCAACAGGCAACATTAACCTATCCAGTTAAGACAATTCAAACCATTTCTGGTCCAGCCTTTCCTATAGACCTTAAGTCAGTCCTGAGTGATGTGCCTGCATCCCAGGACTCATCCCGCGTCAACTTTAACCTTTCTACCATCATCAGCCTGCCTCTCGTGTCTGATCTGTCAGCACTCATCTCTTCTGCTCATGTCACATAGTGCCACACAGGAGCTCAGACAGGTCCTGCATTTAAGACGAATGCTTCAATTTTACACGCAGTCACGAAGTTCACTTTTTACCCCTTTAACTGTGCTCAGATTTTGTCTATTCCTTATAAAGTGTTGTAATCATGATATTAGAAGTTGCATTAGTTTACCATGACTAAAACTGGATTAGCTGTGGACATGCAATCAGAGCAGCTCAAACACACAATCTGGACGTATTTTGTAGAAGACACACAGCCACCGAATCACAAGTGTCCCAAAACACTGTCGGCCTACATATGGATTTACGGACCGAATGTACTTAGAGTAAATATTTGGACTTTTCCCAGATATTCTCTGGCTCCAAGTCCAAGATAATCTCCAACAGTAGCCAGCCGCCTGTTTAGTCAGGACCTGATCTCTTCCCGCACTAAAAACATTTTGCACGCATAGGATGGTGAAATAGATGGGAACGATTTGCAGTCTGTGTCTTGCTGGTTGAAAAAACAGCTGAATATTTGAACATAGATAGAGAGAAAGAAAGGAAGGGTAGGAGAAATAGGAAGGAAAAGGCACAGACAATTCAAATATTTGATTGATTCTTATTGTTCCTCTCCTCTCTCTCCTCTCTCTCCTCTCCTCTCCTCTCCTCTCCTCTCCTCTCCTCTCCTCTGTTTCTTCTCAGTTTAATTCAGCTGTGAACTCAGTCTCTCATCTCTGCCCATACTGAGCTCACTGTGTGGTTCCTATTGAATTGAGCTTTGAATGCTAACCATGTGCACTGCGGGTAGACGGGCAGGCAGGCATGCTCACACATCCACATACACACACACTTCTAAGCAGCGGAGGAAGTGGTTTTCTCTGGAGTTCATTGGATATATTTTTTTTATTCTCCCCAGCAGAGGCCAGGGTGGGGAGGGCGCTATGGTGTGTGTCTATGTAGATACCGTTGTTTGTGTGTTTGTTTTTGTTTCCTTTTTTTTTTCCTCTCTTGTTCCCAATCTGTTTTTGTCTCTGTCTCTGTTTCTTTCTCTCACTCTTTGTCTGGTTATGTCTATCAAAACACGCTTGGTAATTACAGCAGTTTTTTTTTTTTTAATTGCTGATCTGTGATCAGCCCTCATATACAAAATAAGCCAACAGGGTGCAACAAAAACTCATAACGCCACGAAACAACAGGCAGAAGATGGAGAAAAGAAGTAAATTAAAATGAGATGTGTGTTGTTGAATGTGGTTTGTGTGCAGGCATGCATTATGCACAAGCACTGACTGTCCAAGTGTCAACAGAAAAATGTGAGACCACAGCTTGAAAGTGATAGTTCAGAGACACAGTGGGAAAATGTAGTGTGTGTAATGGTGTAAAGTTGGCATCAGCTCTCATAATGGGACAAATTACTCAATGATTGTGGTTTCATATGGCAAGTAAACCTTCAGACTTTTATTTCTAATAGAAGAGACATTAGTTTCAAAGTATAATTTCTAGAAAGGTTTAGTTATTATTATATTAATTATTATTATGGAGTTAATTTTGCTGCGCTTGCTCTTGCTCTCTGCCACTCACACAGACAATGGAGATGGGATGATAGTGAGGAAAGCCAGTTAGACTCCCTGTTGTGTCTTACACAGAGACAGCTGTGTTTTACTCATGTTTGTGTGCACCTTTGTGTGTCTTTGCACATGTAGTTCATTCAGATGTGCATGTGACTGTGTGCATCCTGACCTCTTGTATGTGCCTTTCAGCCTTGTTTATGCTCGTGCGTACGTGTGTGTCTGTGAGTGTTTGTGTAGAAAGCCTAATTGGATCATGCTGGAGAAGGCTGGCTGTGTTGGTTTTAGGAAGAGCACAGCTTGCATCCTCCTGTCACAGGATATCAACATAATGAAATCTGTTTGGCTAAGCATTATTTCCTGTGGCTGCAAATAACAAGACAATCGACTCTGAAGAAAGGTTGAGAGAAAAAGCTCAGAGTAAAACTCAGGCTTTACTTATTAATCAACTTGCACATTGTGGAATGAGTGTGTACTGTATGTGCTCACTGTTTTAAATGTCTGTATTACTGGCTGCTCTGGTGCTACTTATAAATCAAAAACTTTGTCATACAGTCAGAATCTTATAAGTAATTATAAAGTTTGACTCAAAACTCCAAATTCTTGATGATCCAAAGTCATGAAATAATGAAACATAAACAAACCAAACAAACAAAAAAAATGCACAGAAACTAAAAGGCATCATTGGGCCATTTATGACTCATACTGTTGTGATTTGACGGCTTGAGTGGTTTGTTCTGTTTTACAATTAATCATATCGCTATTTTGTTTTTATGATGCACTGCTCCTGCTCCTGCAATGTAGTGCTGCTCGCCAAGATTCTTACGCAATGTATGCATGCGTGTGTGCATGCGTGCATGTGTGTGTGAAAGAGGGAGAAGAAATCTATAAGACACGTGATCTAGAATAAGGCCCTAGGAGGACAGACAGACACACGCACACACACACTCACACACACACACAGCCAGGCACATTCTGTAACAAAGCTGCACCAACCAAGCACCAGCATCAACTCACTGATCGGGTTCCTCCATAATGATTTTTTTCCTCATCACCATGCACAGTGGAACCCTGCCCTCCATATACAAACACACACATTAATTAAATACATAAATACACCACCCTGCTGTATGCTAATGGGCTCCATCTGTTGTAAACTGCATTTTCCCTCAAGTCAAGACAGTGTGTTCTTTGCTGCACTGTCAACATAAGATTCAGTGTAGCTTTCAGCAGAATCTCTTCACTCCGAAAGACTTAATGTCAGCGATAATAAAAGGAAGAGTCTTGCATGAACGTTGCACATGGGCAGCGTTTGGATAAAGGTGAGCAGCTCATTTTCACCCCCCTCCTATCCCTTCCTTTCCTTTTCCTTTCTATCTTTCTCTCTCCTCCCCCTCCAACCCTCATATCATTCCCATTTCCCTCATCATCATCATCATCATCATCTTTGTCCTCTCTCCCTCTCTCTCTCTGTCTCTCTCTTTCTCTCTCTCTCCCCGACCCTTTTCCTTGAGAGCACTGATGCATGGGAAAGCAAGGTTCCGCTTCATCACCCGTCCAATCACCATCAACCTCTCCCCCGAACATCAGCCAGTCGCTTGCTAGAGATAGCAAATGGGGGAGGGGCAAAGCGTGAAGGGTTGGGCCGGGGTAGTGGTAGTGGTAGTGGTAGTGGTGGTGGTGGTGGGGGGGTGTTGTGTCTATGTGCGTATGCACGCGCGTGTGTGTGCTGGTTGCTCATTGATTCGAGGGATATAAAGGATACTGTACTTGGCTGCTCCAGGGAGGGGGGAATATCAGCATAATGCCCTCTCCATCCTCCTCGACGGATGCTTTCGCACTCTTTGATGGTTGTGCAGGAGAAATGCCCAAGGAATGACACCAGGATGATTTTCATTCATTCATTCAAAAGGGGAATTACGCATGATGTCGGATTGTGTGACAGAATCTGTGCAAATACGGAAATGATTTGGAATATTTTTCTATCAGGGCTCAAGAGATGAATGTTTTAACTATAGCAGTAACGTAGTAGTTTGTCTGTTGTAGTGACATCGCAGGCAAAAATTCCATAAATTGTAAATAGAGTGTAACTAATGCTGATTTTTCCCACTTTTCTTTCCTTAGAATTTAATTGTCGTTATCCCGAGATAGTATTTTGCCGTGAAGAAAGTGGTGGCGTGAGAATGAATGCTATCCACAAAAGGTGACACCTACTGAAGGTGTTTACTGGAAGCGGTCTTGATGATGGAGAAGAACTCTAGGTGTAAACGCTTGCCTTCTTAAAACCTGAAAGCATTTTCCTTTTCCAAAAGAGGAAGATTATACCATCTTGCGTCCTTTTGAAGATCATGTATGGATGGAAATCCTCCTGTGTTGTCATGCTGCTTGTTTCACTGGTCAGCTGACCGGTTTGAGCTCAGAGGGAGCAGAGATAAGCTGAAGACATGTCCATCCAGATCCTGTCTGCTGGACCTTGTGAGTATGATGTGATTTTACAGGGACAGGTTTGATTATTTAACGTTAGTTGGGGGACAGAGTGACTCAGCTCATGTGTGTCAGGACAACATTTGTTATCATGAAATACCAGCTGAAAGAACAACATTATATAATCATGTCATGGTGTTATAAAGTATTACATTTAAACATATGAATGGTACCTGTGTGTGTCAGATTGATTGTGTATGTACTTGAGAGTGGATTGTGTGTAGCTGCATTATCATGTCAGTGAAGCTTGGATGGCTCAATAGCAACGTTGGTTCCCTCCAAACCCTGCTCTATACTTAGAGCTACTTTTTGACAGCATCACAACTCTCTATTTTTGGTCTGCCAGCTAAACTAATGAGTGTGTGTGAGAGTCATGTGGTGTCACTTCTCCCCATGTAAGGGTTTGTGTTTTCATGGGGGAGGGGGCTGAACAGACGACCCGTCTTTCGTTTTGGTAGCATCACATTTCCAGCAATTCTCGACATAAAAGACAAGTATGTCCCACTTTAATGACAGACATGAGGTTACTGTACTGAGCCACAGATGACAGAGTGGAGACGTGAACCTTTGATGACCCTACTGAAGTGCATGTAAGCTTTTGTTGAATCATGGTGACCAGGCTGGAAGTGACACTTATAGAGGATGTTGGTTAAATGCAAAAATATTTATACCAGTTTAACAATAGCACAAGCAGAAAGGAGTGGTCCAGTCATCTCAGTCGTCTTCAGTGTTAGCTAACTTTAGCCTCCATAAGATGTAGCATACAGAGCACATACCCAGCATGTTTTTAACACTAATGAATTCATCTTGTCATTTGCAAAAAGAACAATCTTTTATCACCTTTAATTCTTTAAGTATATTTTTTGGGCTTTTTCACCGTTATTTGTTAACACAGTATGAGAGAGACAGGAAATGGGGGGGCAGAGAGACAGGGAATGACATGCAGTAAAGGCCTGATGCGGGATTCGAGCCGGGGCTGACCACAGCGAGGACTGTAGCCTCTGCATATGGGGCGCCTGCTCTACCCACTACGCCACACGGTGCCCCGTCACATTTAATTTTTTGCATTACGAGTAGACACACAGCTACAAATTTCATTACCTTTTCCTGAAATAGCTCCAGATTTAAAACTCTTTGGTTCTGTGAGGGAGTAGTTAATTTTCACAAGCACTGATTGATTTTAGGCCATATAATCTAAAACCACTCAGTTACTCTTTTTTTTCTGCAAGTAATAAAACTCAAAGGCTGAATTTGATCACACAGGGTGGTGATGCATCCAATCGTACGAGACGCTCTAGAGGATCTTTTGATTATCAGCATACGAAGTTGCATTTCATTAATATATTGAAGAGCTGAAATTTTCAGATGCAGTGTTTAGTCAGTTGTAGTGATCTCTGATACATGTCTCATGAGCAGTGAAGAAGCTGGGTACTTTGAAGTGCGTCACTTCTCGTTTGTTTGTCTATATTCGACAGCCTGGAGAGAGTTGACTGAAAACATTCAAATCAAGTGTTTGTTCTTTCTAATGAGGAAGTTTGAAGAGAGGCGCTCTCTGTGAAGAATCAAGCCTCCCACCACCTGCTCCCTTGCCTCTCTCGCTCTCACAGTGCTAACCTTCACTCCCTCACCCTGAGATTGAATGAGTAATTGGCTTGCTCATTTTGTCCTCGGTCGGTCTATTAGGTGTTAATTTGGAGCTGACATGGCTTTGCTGGTGGCGTGATGTTCATTTTGGCTCGCTCTCCAAGTGTGAGGATTGTGGTCGAATCAGGCTTATTTAAACAAGGACAACAACAAAATATGACTGCAGAAAAATAATCTTTTTTATTTGAAAGATATGTTTGCAGATATGAAAGAAAAAAGAACAGAGACATTTAGAGTTACCTGTGTCTTGATGCCCCCTGTGACCTTTTTGTTAAAAACCATTAAATTGGCCTTTTAATCTTTGAAACCACATCCCTCAGAGAAAAGCAGCACATTTATATAAAACATAAAACGATCCCCTTTTATTTAACCCCCCAGTAATCAGAATACCTCATGTCTCTACCAGCACTCTCTGATGCTGTTAACCTCCACCCTGTTTGTTATTCTAACCCTCCAGCACTAGAGCTGTGTCCTGGGGCCTTTAGATGATGAAATGAGAAATCAATCCATTTCTCTTTACTTCCCATTGACATCCTGAAACCTTCCCTTGTGCGGACAGTGAGGGATGAACCTCTTGGCCGTGAAAAAAAGTGTAGTGACCCATAAGCATTTAATATTTAAGCAGCCCGTCAATATGGATTCATCTGCAGCAGGGTGATTGGAATATGAGGGTCAGAACGGATGGGATGCCTCCTTCATTAGAGTCTTTATATCTCCTTTTTTTATCATTACTTGCTCTGATCTTCAATATTTGGGAGAGGTTAATGTTGATGTTGTTGAAATGTTGGATTCTTATACGGTTAATAACAGTCAGCTACTCGCCCAAATATTTTCTCCCTTTCATTTTCCGTCTCAAGTGTTTGACCTGTCTGCTGATCCAGAGGCAGATGTGACAGAATAATGAGCTGTTGCTGTTCTTAACTCGATTTGCTGAACCAGATACAGAGATTTAATTTAGGAAAGTTTGAAAGTAAAGCAGCAGATGTGTTTGTCTAGAAAGCAGCCACTGCAGCTGAAGGCTAAAGCTAATGTCACGCTGGAGACTTATGAATAAGAGCAGTGTATCTTGAGGATTGTTTTTTCCAGACTGAGAGGAGTATCTGCTGCTGACGTCATAGATGCTACATTCATGTTTTTCTAGGGTATGGTTATTATGAGTATAGTTTTATCTGCTAATGAATGAATGTCTCACTGATGAGAGTATGTAGTGACCCCTACTGTGAGGTCTTTCTTCTGGTCTGTCTTTCTACTTTTATCCACAAAATAATACCGTCATTCTCTGCTCTTTGTAGTTCAGAGTTGTCTCTGTTACGATTCCCATATCAGGAAGTTAAAAACAGAAAGTTTAACATGTTGTCTATGTAGGCTGTCCTATCTATACGCAGTCAGGGTGGAGTCCGCATTCAGATGTGGTTCTCTGTTGTTTGCCTGGAGCTGAGGCCCTGGAGTCATAAAAAGACCTACAATTAAATGGCTTGGGGAGAGCATCCTAAACTGGGAGCGGATACAAACCAGTCTGAAGTGATGTTTGTTTCTGCCTTTTTTCTTTATGTCCATCTCAACTTCTCAATTTTCTCACCTTTCCCCCGTCTCTCTCAGCCCTCAGCCCTTCTCCCCTCCTTCCTCTCGCAGGGTGGTTTGAAACTGAGACACTCGGGAGCCTGAATAAAATATGAAAATAACTCGATGAGATTAGATTTGGAACTGCTCAACAGTCTAAATTGGTGTGAAATATTTCCCTCTGTAGAAACACTGTTGTAAATCAACTGGCAAGTTCCAAACATACTCCCACCAGTAAGTGCGGCTCATTTACTTCTTTATTTGTTATTTTCACTCTGCAAAGTATAATTTAGTGCACATGCAAATTAGCATCTCACATTAGGCAAGGCAAGTATATTTGTTTAGCGTATTTCAAAAATGCGCTTCAAGCCAGTTTTGCATAAAACATAAAAGGCACCAGGACAAAATGCAGAGCGAGGAAGGTTTCATTGGTATTGGCTGAAGCAGAGAGCAAACGTGTGAGGTTTGTACTCCTCTTGTGGCTACTGACCACTGTGACAGGGTGTTTGTGCTCACATGCATGTGGGCATCCATGCGTAGAAGTCAGATATTCCATCAGATCGGATAGAGCCATCGCTCCCTGTTTACATAAGCCAGTTGTTTTTGGTCTGTAATAACAGTGGATAGCCATGGGATCCACTGGCTGCCTCCTGGCCTGGACACAGGCTATGGAGCCATAGCCTGTAGCCCCCTGTCTGCCATGTGTGTGTGTGTGTGTGTGTGTGTGACTCAACAGGACATTGGTCTTTGTTGAGGACAAGTCTAGTGAAAATCTATTCACAGAGGAACGGGGAGACAGAGAGGCAGACAGAGAACAGAGAGGAGAGATGAGGAGAGGGAGGGCAGGATTGGAAATGACTGGAGAGGGCTGTTTATGAAGGACAGAGGGATTTGAGGTGCAAAACAAGGAAGTAAAGAATTGAGCAGACAAGAGGCAGATGAGGCGCGTGGAGAGATGTGGATGGCAGAGCAGATGAAGAGCAGAGGGTGACAGGAGAGGAGAGAGCCATAAATGTGTGCACCCGCAGCTCATAAACACTCATATCCACATCACGTCTCTCTGGACACATTCACACACACATAATAAGAGTATCCAGAAGCACCGATTGTCTGTATATGTGTCCTTTTTGTCTGCTTTTGTGTGTCTTCCTCTGGGAAGTGGCTCTGACTGCTGATCTTGTAAACAGGAACTATTCTGCTTTTAGCAAGCTGGGAGCGCTGCAGGTGCACACACACACACACACACACACACACACCCCAAAGCAGTTGTTCAGTTGTGATAGTTTGGTCTGTTTGCTGGGTTTGCTGAAACAGAAACCACATAGTTTGATTCCCCTGTTTATCATTCAACACCTGGTAGAGGCTTTCAATCCTGATACTGTTTATAAAAAAAGAAATTACAAAAAAGATGGCCAGGTTTCAGCTCATTCCCTGCTGCAGTATTTTAAGCCTCATTTATATTTCCTCACCACAGATGTGCCTCACAGAGCCTCCTGTTTGCCTCTTTTATTCCAGTGAAGCAACAAACAAGTCCAAAGCCTCGTCACAGCTTGTTATTAATGGCCTGTGTTTGAAGTTAATCACGTGTTAATTTCGAGTTTTGTCCCTGAGGTTTGTGGGAGTAAATAATCCTATTATCAGAGCTCAGCTGTCGCTCTGTTAATGCTGCTGTCGGCCCAGGTCATGCTTCGGCTGACCAGACAGTTTTGCTGTGAAATGAGGTGATGCTCCTTTATTATTGTTCCCACACACGCTGTGTCTCCTTTTGTGCTGCACATTAGATTTCTGTTGATTTGTTTTTATGAGATCTCTCTATCTCCGGATGCTTCAGAGGTTTTAATTGATTTTTTTTTTATATTTTCCCCAGAATTTAAAACTGATATGTGCGTCGGTGCATCTTTCCATCAACTACCTTTTCATGTGGAAAAAATAGTTGATTTAACAAGATTTTATATTTAATTAAAAACCAGCAATACAATCACTGTACTGCTGGAGAGAGGAGGGGGGAACATGCAATAAGGGCCCCGCGCCTTGACTCCTCCATACCTCTGCATTACGTGAATGATTTGTGGAAAGTAAAAGCAGAACTGCCATGTCGAGGTTGATTTGAAAAATCTGTTTCCATCAACAGTGTCCTGCCTCTCCTCTTTCTTTTTTTTTGTGTTCACTTTTTGACCTCAAACAGACATAAAAACTTTGAGACACTGACTTTGTTTATTTATTCTGGCATTTTTCATGTGCAAAATTCAAAGTGCTCATAAAAAAGCAGGTGTATGAAAACAAATCTTTCCTCTCCCTCCCTATCTGCCGCCCGCTCGCTCTCCCCCACTATCTGACATCATCAGTGCAAGTCCCATCTGCTTTGGGCCACAACTGCCTAAACTGAATGAAGGACGACTGACATTGTGTCGTCCCAAGCACATTCTCTCTCCTTGCTCTTTCCTTCTCTGTCTTCTTTTCTTCTGAGGCAGTTAACACAGAGGCTCTCCTCTCTCTCTACCCCACTCTCTCTTCCTCTCCCCCCTTTCTGCACCCTGCCTGTCAAGTGTTATTTGGTCCGCTGTGGTTTATTGGCTTGGTTTTGTTGTGCGGCGGTAAAATCGGAGCAGGGTTTGGTTAGAGGAAGCTGATGAATGGTGTTCCCTGAGCCGTACAAAGCATCCTCCTCTCTGCTTCATTGATGTGTTGATGCGACTCAGCTGGCTGCCCAGTCAGTCTCTACTGTATACTGTTGTGGGCTTACAAGCAGACAGATGCACATGGATGCTCAACGCTGAAAAGACCTTTTATTCTTTTTTATGGTGTTGATCCCTCTCACACTCGCTCTGCTCTCATTATCCCTCTGTGCTGCAGCCACAGTTCGACATACGACAGTGAGACAGTGTGTGGAGGTGACAGAGACAGGATTCTCTGAAGGCCATCACTGAGCCACAGTGTTATAGTGACAAGAATATCTCAGTCCTCCACGTGAATTCTTCCCTTCTTAATGAAGTTCTTATAGTAAATTAGTGTAAGTAGTACAGTAGATGACAGAAAGCAAATAAGGGCCAGTAAAAGGGGTAAAACAACTGTTTGACTTAAACTTACTGATTAGTGACACTTCCAGCCGTTTCTTAGTGCGATCTGTAGAAAATGGTTGTTGTATGCAAAAGTAACAAAAAGACACAAAGTACTGACTTAATAGTTTAATTCTTTTCTGTTTTTTATATTTGATCTATCTTTAAAGGATAATGAAATAAAAATCACTGTTAATATTTTAAGGCGGCTCATTTTTAATGTGTGTTCGCTGGAGGGGCTGTTTTTACTTCTTTTCACTTCAAACATCAACAGATTTGCCTCGGGGCTAAAACTTTTGCGTACAACTCTGTGTCTAGAGCTTATTAAAACACAGATGTTATAATAAACAAGCAGCAGGGAATTTTACAGCTGCAAAGTCCTGGGTGACTACAGATTCTCATGTGAATGTGTGACCCCCCTGCCCCCCTCCCACCACCATCACAGCCCTCTGTCTCTCTCTCTCTGAGAGGTGACAATCCCTCTCAGTTATTTATTCCAACAGGATCAGTCAGATATGTGACCTGGCCTGCTTACAAACACATAGAGTAGGACAGATCTCACTTTCAGCCAGCAGAGACAACAGAAAGAGAGCTGTCAGCTCTCACACACTGAGACGAGACGACATGACCACCATCAGTGTTACAGAGTTACTTACTCAACAGCCGTGTCTTTGAATATCCTGTAAATCCTCTCTTTCAGGGATCTGGTTTTTATTTTTCATTCTTTTTATGACCAAGGAGGTTATTGCTTTTGGATCTCCTTTCTCACCTTGGCACCCGG
Source organism: Caranx ignobilis (assembly GCA_021432705.1). NCBI lineage: Eukaryota > Metazoa > Chordata > Actinopteri > Carangiformes > Carangidae > Caranx > Caranx ignobilis. Next base: position 1,558,232 of record MU270012.1, on the reverse strand, counting down.
TTATCTGTGACTCTGAACATGGCTGGCCTGACCATGTTGTTCCATTTCCACTACATGGGCTTTCTCAGGGACAGGAAAGGTCGTCTGACCGCAGAGCCATGTCAGACAGCTAACAAAGTTGGTAGGTGGGCCAAGAGAGTGCTATACAGGGAATAATGAATAACACAGATTTAACTGCTTATGTTGTTTTTTGTTTTTTTTTTTTGGACATTTTTGACTTGATTTGTGCCTGCACATAATGTATGACACTCTGTCTGCTACGTTCACAGCTTTTCTATCAAAATCATATGTTTGCAGCAGTTTGAGTGATGATACATGTTAATCACAGGAGTTTCAGCTGCTGGATCATGTCCTCTTTGCCCTTGCCTTTGAGCTTCAAGCCTTGTAAAAACCCATTTTTGGAGCTTATCAGTGCTTTCCTCACAGTTTGGAAAAAATAATGGTAATCCCCATTTGACTTTTCCCTTTGACGGACAACAAAGAAGCTTAATTTCTCTCCCGGAGTAAACAGTGAATGAGCTCTTTGTTTCGTTTCCTCAGCTGAAAAGATTTTGGCTCCCAATCAAGCCACTGTTTTATGAAAGTGGATATGCATGAGTGTTAGAATCAAATTTAGCCATGCTCGTAAAACGGGGGAAACACTAAGATAATTTGGTCTCGATTAATTTATGCTCTGACGAAGATGAACCCCTTTGAGCTTTTAATGACATCACGATGGATCTGAGGGTCAAACACTACAGCTTCAACAGAAGCTTTTATAAATAAATGAACTGATAAGTTGTGCATTTCATCTCTGTATTTGATATTAGTGTTGCACTTCTTTTACTGTATATGCTACTAAAAATTCAGAGCCTGGTGATTAATAATTGATGCAACACATTTACTGCACTTTTTATTTACATAATTGTTTTCAGTGTCTCTCATAATTTGGATAAATACTCACTGTGCTCATATAAAGATGATAAGGGGTCATTTAATATTTCCATTAAGGATCCTTAGGTGCTCCAGTGCAAAAGCTCACAGTGACCAACAGAGTCTAAGTGTTAGTCAGAGAGAAGATTACAACCAATCATTATTAAAGCCTATTTCACCCACAAATCCACCAGCGACAACTGTTTGGGTGGCTTAACCTTTTTTTTTTTCCTCCCCTGTGAGTAGCTAGCCGGGTCTGGCACACAGGGAGGGGACAAACTGTTTAATGCAAAGCAGCACTTGTTACTAAATCTTGTTTTGGGGAGGGGTTAGTGGCATAGTGGGGGACATGGCAAAGAAAAGCCAGTTGGTGAAGGCAAAAAAAAAAAAAGAAAAAAGGAGCTGGCTGTGCCGTTGGCTTTCTGCAGCTCAGTGGGTAACAGGGCGTTGGCCAGTACTGTATATGGCACGTCTGGTGTTCAGTTGCCGTCCCGCCATACAACAGGAGTATGGTTAGAAGGCTGTTGGCAGGGTGGTAACCGCTGTGGACCTGTGTGTAGGGGTGTATTTAGGCTTAGATTGACTAGGACCGTTTGGTGCTGGTTTTGGTTTACAATGGCAGTGCTGGATAACCACAGCTGGCAGTACGCCCAGGCAGGAAAAACCCTGATCAGACTCTCAGGTAGAGTATTGTCTATCATAAATGTATTCTGTTGTGTTTATCCAGTCTGTTTTGATTCATGATGACAGTACAAAGACATAAAGTGGACAGCCTAAACATCTGCAGTCAAAATACATGAACAGATAATTCTCCTTAAAGTCTCAAGTTATTTATTTTCAAGAAACTCATTCCACCTCATAACATTTTCTTTTTCCTCGGTGTTGATATTGTTTGTGGATGTAATTTGTGGTCTCAGCACTGTTCTCAGAAAACTGGATCTCAAAATAACCGTGCAGATGTTATATGGTAAATTAAAATGCAGTGCTGTCTTCATCATCTTGTGTTGTATTTAGTTTCAGGTAAAAGTCATTAAAAACACCTTATTATGCAAATTGGACAGATCTTTCCTCTGCTAAGTGCAGAGTTTAAGGAGAGAGAGAAAACTGCTGTCATGGGCATCATCATGGTGATATTATTGTTACTACTTGGAACCCATAAAGGATATGATGAAAATTGCTGAAATATAACATTGCAAAGCAGCTGATGGAATCTGAAAGTTAGATATGTTAGGTATCATAGATTTATGTGTAATGTTTATTTATTTATTTAATTTTATCCTTTTTTTGTTATTTTTTAACTTGTTTGTGTAAGTGAAAGGTGAAGGTTTAGACACTGGGTTATATATATCGCTGCACTTTGAGCATAGCTGGTAGCTGTTATGCATTTGTGAGTGTCTGTGTGTGATGTTGATGGATTATCACCTGCATGAAGGAATATGATACAGCTGTTACTGTTTTCATTTACAGTCTTTTTGGCTGGAGTGCAAAGGCGAACTGATGTTGCTACCGTTACTAATATGAACTAACTACTAATGCTGTTGCTAAGCAGAAAGTGTTCATTCTTTCTTGAGGCTGTGTCAGTGAGACTGAGGGTTTAAATTAACTTTGGGGCATTTTTTCTGTGATATGAAGCTGAATTGTGAGTTGTTGTTTTTTTCAGCCTGTGTTTAGTGGATGCTTTTTGGAAGTGTGTGTGGGGGGGCGGGCCACCACATGTGTACACACTGCTGTCTTTTTTCATCTCACTTTGCCAGCATTCCCCATGTTAAAGCTGCCCTGTTTTAGTTATGGGTATATGGGTCATTCTGCTCAGCTTGTACTGTGCTGCGTGGACACAAAACTGTTTTAGTTCCTGTAGGATATAAACAGAGGAAAGAGTAAGTTTGGGGGTGGATCTCAGCTTATGTTTTAATGTTTAGGAGGCATACTATTGAAAACCCTGCCTGCTGGGCATGATCAATCAGTCGCAGGTATAACAGGAAACAGGATCGACCAGGACAGCTAACACTGGCCTGAAGCACAGGTGGGACAGAAAAAGTGCCCATGCAGACAGACAGTAAACTATTAGACAAGTACAGTCGATAACATCAAGCTTAGCTTTGGGATGCCTGAAAAACTCTGATTAGCCTGCGAGAAGATGCCACGGTCGTCATTGTCAGTAAAAATGGAAGTGCTCTTTTTCATCCTCTCTTGCTCAGTCACCAGGACGTGGTGCCTGCAGGGGTAATGAATGCAGATGTCTGAGGAGATGACTGCTCTGAGGCGATTAGGAGAAATAGCGCTATTTGTCATGACAAGAGCACTGCAGAATGAGATCACAACAAGGCCAGCTGAGGGAGGAATTTAAAGTACATATCACATGACCTGGATTAAACTTGAAATCAAGGGTCCAAGCTATTACATGTGATGATGACTGTGTTATCAATCCTATCCATTTGTCATTTGGGGCAGGTGAACTTATTGTCCTCGTACAGCAAAGCACAACACAGTGTCTGTCCTTTTTCACTGTCATGGTTTGATCAATGATAAAGTTCTCTCTCCGACCTGTAAAAAGGCAACTGATCAATCACCAATGCTTTCATCATGTCGTAATAGACACTGCTCAGGGAAATGAAAACCTGTCATCCACTGGATGACCCATAAACTGTTGCAGGCTTTTAAAACTTTCAGACTCCCCAAACACGCACACGCACTGCAGATGGAGGAACTGTTATTATGACAGTGCTACTGTATGAAAGCTGGACAGACACAGAAAGGAGCTGCGGCAAGCTGATAATGACAGGAAGACAAGTGTTTCCAATCAAAAGGCTGCTGCACTTCAGTCCTCTGTTACTGATGATGACACTGCCAAAAAGGGCTTGTGCCTGTCAAAACATGTTGGCTGTTGCTGCAGCATCAACTCACATTCTCTCATCATTCCAAGTGTAGCCATGTTGCAGTGTGTGTGGACCCTAACTCTGCAAGAAAAGCACTGGCAAGTGACACAGAGGGTTGCCAATAGTGAGGCTTAGGGGAACACTAAGTATGTTAGAAGTCAATAGAGAGAGGGGAGAATGGAGAGAGAGAGAGATGCAGACGGACTGGTAGGATGAGAAATGAGAAACAAAGGGAAAATTTGTAAATGATCCACAGAGTTGAGGGTGTTATTCAGGCCTGCTGAGGTGTGAAAGGAATAGAAAAAAAAACAGCTGTAGCACCATAATAAGAACACATTCAGTACTTATATCCTGTCAAGGTTGATTACAACCTTAACAACATTACAAATGAAACTACAACACACACAAACATCCACGCTCACACACACACACACACACATACACACAGTCATTGTTTATGCATCATGCTTTCATCCTCAGGCTGTCTTCAGGTTGCATGTGTTTGAATGCATGTACCTCAGTTTCGACTGCTGTTACCATATATTTCAGCACTTTAGTAGTGTTAATGTATAATGTGAAGACTGTGCTTGTGTGTGTGTGTGTGTGTGTGTGTGTGTGTTTTGTTTGTCTGCCAATGTAGTATTGTGTGAACACAGATATGATCACAGCAGTTCATTATACAGCTCTTTATAATAAACTAAACTCTGACTGTGCTTCAGTGCGCCTTTCACACGGCTCGGTAAAATGGCCTTCACATGCACACACACTGGCTTGTATAAGACTGCTGACCAGTGTTTGTCTTAGCATTTCCCTTTAGCTGCTCACTGCACTAAATAAGAACAACGTGGACAGTATTTAGAGTTCTGTCTGTTCTCTGCTTTGTATGATGAGTTATTTGTTCACAGAGGTTTTAATCTGCAGGATATATATAAGTGAGATAAGATATGCTGCCACCCCTGAGGTTTTACTGTGTTGTGCTCCATTATAAATAATTGATATGCATCACAGTGTGATCAAAGGTTACATTTGAAGTAGGTTGTTTCAACTAGAGGTGTGGAAATTGAGTGGTATGTATGGAATGTATGTGCGAACCATTAAAAATGAAAATTCTCATTGTGCTTTGACACTATGATTATTATTATTAATATTGCAGTAGCACAGAATGTGTTGACCTGTTTCCACTGCTCACATATGTGGCTCAGCAGAAGTGATGTTCTGATTTGCTGACAAAGAGAAAATGAATGAAAAGAAGCTGTGAATATTGATTCATCATTGAAGTTGATTCGGGCAAAAATGCCGCACACTTTTGTTCTCAAGCTTCAAATTTGGCAGCCACTGATGTTTTTTCTGGTGGTGTTTCCACCTTGTGAGTCTCTGTGTATATATTGTCATAGCAGAAATAAGTATTATAGAGGGAACCACCATAGAGACAGTTCTATATACAGTTCTTTAAGGTACAGTCACAAAACCTTGGTGTGTATAGGATGAAAATTAAGTCTGAAGTTTGAAGATGATTGGGCTGACTCATGTACTGATATCTACTGATTACTTGTGGGTCAGTACATCAACATCTTGAAACAGGGTAATCCTGTTTTTCTTCTCAGGGTGCCATGTCACAGATTGAACATGTAAGCACAGTGCCAGAGCTGCACCGCGAGATTAGTTATAGTTCCTACCCTTCCCCTTTGTTATGACTTATTCATACCATGTTTTTATTTATTTATTTTTTGCTGTGCTTTGGGGTTATATCCAGGTCGACGGGTTGTGGTAGGAGCAAAGTGTTATTTTTGCTGTAAGCCACACTGTAACAACAATATAAGAAACCCGATGAAAGTTGATCTCACCACAGTCCCCAGGCCCCCCGCCAGCTCCTGCTGAAGGTCACAGTACTGGAGTAGAGTGGAGGCTGAGGGAGGGGTAGATCTTCTGTGTCTGTGTGTGTGTGGAAAAGACCGGAAAGTGAATAAATGAAAAGGATATACAATTGAAAAATGTTAAGAGGGGCAGTACAAGGGAGGGAGACGGCCCTCAGTTGTTTATCTTATCACCCTATTGCACCAGGGCAACACACGCTGGCTGTTATTCTAGTCGAGGCTGTTACACAGGGGACGTGACAAACAAGCCACCTCTAACGGCCCATCCTGTGGACTAGGTTAAACACTCATATTGCCCACAACAACATGAGGGGCAATGGCAGCCTGATACCCAGACACACCAGGGGGTTAAGCAGAAATAGCACACAACGTATCAGCTTCATATGGCAGAATGAGGATGAGTAGTGTCTGTAGATAACAACAAGCTGTAGTAACAGACCTCAAAGCTGGATCTTTGGCAAAATGGCTGAAGAATTACACATATAGACCAGCAGTCTATAGTAAGTGTAGTAAGTGAGTTTTTTTATTATTACTGCAATATTTGACCTTTTGAAGCTCTGTTCTTGGCAGGATATTTGTAAAAGAATCTATTGTGTTTTCTTCCAGCTGCCATACTTCGTATCTTACAGCTGAGCAGAGTCTGAAACCGTGCACATCACGGCACAAACTTAAAGAAAAACAACACAAACACAAATGTGGCTGGTGTCACGCTATGAACGTCAGCAGCGGGCATCACAACCACAGCAGCGCTTAGAATACCTTGGTGGTAGACTTTCGTGGCTAGACGTTTCCTGGACGACGCTGATGTAACTTTCCTCTTCAGAGAGATTGTGTGTGGATTTGGTGCTGAAGTGAAACAGCTCTGGGATCTACAGTGGCCTGTGCCCTCCTTTCTGCCTGCTTCTGTTCAAGTTTTACCCAAAAAGCTGATAAAGTGGCACAACCCTCTCTCAAAGGCAGAGCTATTCTTAGAGGCCAGCACAGGGTGTCAGTCACTTGAGTGCACACAGTGAAGCACAGGTCAAATCACACACACACACAAACAAAGGCACATTCACGGTAGATACATTCAAATGCACATTAACAGACACAGGAATCGCACATGCCCACGTACAGTAAGATGAATGCATACTCCCTGTTTCCCCAGCACTGGACTGACTAAACCAATCCACTCCCACACTTCCTCCGTTTCTGTGCTGTTCCCAAAAGCTCCCCACATCCTAATCCAGTCCAAGTCAGACCAGACAGGGCCAAGCCAGAGCTGAGCTGTGTGACAAATGCTTCCCAGTTCTCCCTTTTCACACAAACTCATAGTAAGGTTCACAAACTGGGCTTTGACCCAGAACTGAAGTCTGAAAGAGCCATCTGAGATCCATCACAGTCACATGTCCTGTAGATATCTGTATGCAGCAGACAGTAAATTCTGAGAGGGATTTACTTTTATACAGCTGTGATTACGAGTAAATGATGAGAATGCATTTGGCGCATTTGTATAAAATATTGCTGAGTGATCAAGTGCTAGGTGCACGTCAGTGGTGTATAATTAATTTCATAGTGACTACTGCTCTGATCTCTGGATCTCACCACAGTGATCCTCACTGGCAGCTGGAATGTGTGTGTTATCAGGTTTGTGTTGAAGCTCAGTTAGGAAAAGAGCCAGGTCCAGGGGAGCTGTGCTGTAGTATTTCTGCCACATTATGTAGGCCTCTGTTTTGCTGTACTACACATAGAGCCTGGCTTGTAATTGCTCTGAGCTTGAGGTTACGAGGTTATGATCCACAGGATTGGCATCATGCGGTGTGCCAGGCTCTGCAGATGCACCATGTACAGTCTAGCCTGCGGTCTAAAAGATCGGAAACAAAAGGATTGGCACCACGCACCAAGGCCGCCTGTTCCGACGTGCTGCGGAAAGACGACACCAATGTGCCGTTGTTTTCATTTTGGGGTTATGATGCATGTAAGTGAAGATATTGGTCATGTTTATCCATGCATATGCTACAATTTTGGTCAGGGCTTTATACATTTGTTCCATTCTGATCTAAAGTTAGCACATTCATTCCCTATGCGACGATTCATTAAAGCAGGCCTGCAACCCAGTTTGGAAGCTAAAAGATGTGGGATGTTTTCAGTCTGTGGTGTGAAGAATTGATGCAAGGCACGAACACAATCTGTTCTGTAGTAGTGTGTTCAGATTAGCATGTGAGCCTGGAGTTAGGAGGGCAAAAGGAAATGGATTGGCACACTTTCTGTGCTGTGTCCGTGTTGTACGGCCTCTGCAATTTAAGGATTTAGGGCACAATCCTGGTTGAGTTACCAAAGACAAGAAGAAGGCTTGAGTGGAGTGAATCTGTGACGCCGCCTCTTGCTCTGTCTCCGTTTGCTTTCTAAATTCATGCTGAGCAACAGGGGTTGAACGCAGCGTACTCACTGCTCTAGGTGCATGTGAGATGTTTTCACAGTGACAAGCTGAAATCAAGCTTTGCAGAAACACAGACTGGGGAATTATTTTAAAATCATGCACGAAAGCATTCATTTCCATGCAGAGGCTTCGTCATTCTGGGTCTTCGAGTTAAATGTAAGCTGCAATTTTGTGTCTACCCCTCAGTACTCTGCGGTTGTGTGCTATAGTAAAAGTCACGGCTAAAGCAGTGGCTGACCTTTGAGGAGAGTAAAAAAAAACACACACACACACAATTAGACAAGTTTCTGCATCTGAGCATCAAAGTTTGTAGAGTGAACTGAGTTAACTGTAACACCTATTTGCATGCAAGCACGATATTGGAAAAACTGTGAATATCTAAAATTCACAACTACAGGTGAAGACACCTGATGAATGATGGAGTCGTAAGACAAAAAAAGTGTCTGATTGTTTCCTGGCTTTTTGTCTTTGTCTGGAGGAGAGACATCCATTTAGTTCCTGGAATCTTGCTGGAGCCTTCCACTGGTTTGGACACTGAATTGTTCTTGCATATATATTAAATGGAAAAAAGCAGCAGTGATGGGGACAAATCATTTGCCTGTCTGGTTGGAAGGCAAATTACCACTATGACAAGTGCTAAGGTGCATATCTGAAAAGCCAGACCATTAATATTTGTGATACATGATGTGTTCTCAAGACAGCCTTAGCACAAAAATACTCCTCATGACATATCATCATTGTCCCTGTGATGAATGTATGCACAGGATGTCTCTATTACTAAATGTGCACGGAGAGGATAAGTACACACGTGCATATCCATGTACTGTGTTTGTGTATGCCTGTTTTCATATGTGTCATAAATGACAGTCAGGCATCCACCACTCCTGTACATCCTTTATCTAAGTGATCCACTCCCTGTCATGTGTGCAGGTGATCTTCTCATCATGCACTTTGCGCCTTGTGCTTCCCGTAAAACCCGTAGCCTGTGCAGTGATAAATGTGTTACAGTGAGCAGTGGGGAAAAAAAATCTCTCTAGCTTTTCATCTCAATTTTCTGCCTTTTGAATTCTAGATTAAGAAATAATAATTAGAAAAAAAAGCAAGAACTGCAAAAACCTTATTTCTTGGACGAACATTTCGCCTCATTTTCCAGTGCGCTGGTTGCAGGCTGCCAGTAAAATGGATTGCTCTCAGTATGAGTGTGTTATGAACAAGCAGTCTGTGATTGAAAAGCTTTATTTCATGCTCAGCAGACTTGTAAATGAGGGGTGTGTGTTGAAGGGAGGAGATTGTCCTGCGTGCCTGTGTCTTCTGGTGCGTTAGTGTGTATATAGTGAGTGGCGATGATGGGATTTAATGAATCACAGTGTGTAGTGTGATATTTTAGCTCTATGGGATACGGTGTGGGTTATTGTTGCATATAAACACAGCTAAAATAAGGAGAAGGTTGTGGTGTGGTTGTGTGTGCCCTCAGAGCATTGTGCCTATTTTGCTGTGTTGACATCAGCCATAAGTAATGGGCCGTCATACCAGGGACGCAACCTACTCCTTACACCACAGCTGTTAATATTTTGTTGCTCCCTTTTCGTTTTTTATTTATTTATTTATTTATTTTTATGACCATAGAAAACTTTCTGTGGAGTCCTACACCTCGAACATTAAAGATATGCACTTGTTTCTAGCTTTGGTGCCAAACTGCACTTTTAGCAGGGTTGCAGCAGTATAATGGAGGTCAGTGCTGGCTTTGTGCCAGGCCCAATATCTTACATAAACCACCACAGTGAGGAATGTGTCTGGGCACACTTCACAGGAAATACACACATATGTGCTAACACACTAAGTGCAAGAGGAGGCGGATTGTTTCTTGTTGCCTGTGCCCTCATATGTTGATGTCAGGTCAGAGAGACACAGTCACCAACAGAGAGAGAGAGAGAAAAACCATGCAGAAAAACTATGAGTGTGGATTGTGAGGGACTGTCTCTGTCTCTCTTCGATTCCCCTTGCCAACTGTGGAAGAGAGAGAGAGAGAGAGAGCGTGAAACTGTTATTTCTACCTCAGTCCCATCTCGTCTCAGCTGGTTGTGACATTATCCGTGGGTCAGGTTGTGTCCAGTCCGGCCACTTCCCACAGCGGGCTATAATGTGCTGTCATCCAAGCCTGACTGCCGCTCCTAACTCCCTCAGACCGTAGATGAAATCGATATCACAGGAGCCATTAAAACCTGTAGGAGTTATTTAGCTGTCTCTCTGTCTGACTGCAGTCTCCTCTGTCTGTATCATTATCTGTCTTGCCATACGCTGCAGTTCTGTCTGTCCCCATCTTCTTCTCTACGCTCTCCCGCTTGAATCATTAGCCGCCTGTGCTTCTCTGTTCCTGTCATTTCTTGTCTATCCATCTATCTGTGTCCTCTTTTTTCCTACATATCTTCAGGTTGTTACTTATTTGCAACCTTTGTGACTCTGTCATAGGTTTAATGATACTCATGCTGAGGAATGTCTTCATTTTATTGAATATATTATATTAGTATAAAATGAATTCAAAGTCATTATTGACTTGTACTGAGAGCACTCAGTGTGTGTATGTGTTAGAGGGAATGATCCAGTACTCATTAGTCTAGCCTCAATCTGATTAGCTAATTTCCATTCATAGTCACTGTGATTAAATGTTTATATTATAACTGTCAAAGCAGTACAGTGTTGGTGTGAAGTTGTTGTCTCTTCAGGGCTGCCTTTCACTTCCAAGTTCTGTTTGGCAAAATACTGATTTAAATTTTCATATTTGTATGTTGTCTTCGCCCCGGTTGTCTTATCGCATTTTGTTATTATTATAAGTTGGTTTTTTTTTTAATTAACTCAGCTGTGACTTATATTAGTAGTGTGTGTGTATGTGCGTATGTGTGCGTATGTGTGTGTATGTGTGTGCTTGCCTGTGAGAGAGAGATGACTCACAGCAACATGACGTTTATCTGATGACATCATCAGCTTACAGCATCTGCAGAGAGGCACTGTCTCATATCAGTGGTCTAGGTGTCAATATCATGGCCGATGTGTGTGTGTGTATATTTTTTTATATTTTGCATATGTTTTGTTGGTTTTTCTTATTCAGCAATTATAATGTTGTACATTGTGCCATCCATAGAGAATAAGTGCTTTATCTAGAAATATGTATGTCTGGCAGTATGTCACATCTTTACATTATTCTGTTCAGTTAACTGTCTAAATCAGTTGTCTTCATGACTGACAGAGCTAAAAGTCACTTGGTGTGCTTGTGTTTCTGTGCATGTGTTGAATTGCACCATCTTGCATCCTGGTATTAACCAGTGTGCCATCTGTTGAGGAGGCGATGCAAAACAGTTGACATTAGAAGAACATACCCTAACAGACTATGGTGGTAAAGCCTAAGTATATCAGGCTCTTATACAAGGCTAGGCTAAATATGTACAGCTGCAAAAAAAATGTGTTAATTACTTGGATGTGCAGACAGTGTAATTATCTGCCATTGTCTTGTTATTCATGTCTTTCAGTTGTAATTAAACCCACAAAGATGCTCATGTGTGCTCTGCAATTTGGTTCTTTTAAAGTGTGATGTGATTTTATTATGAACCATAAGTTGTGTGCGGCTAAGCAGGTACTCTTCTTATACAGTAGATGAACAGCATATTAATTCTTTTAGTACAGTACAGTATGTCAAAGACATACATTTCTTTATGTGTATAATAAACTTAATTGAGGTCATGGGGATTAAAACACAGAGTATGTGGGGTCAGCTAAATCTGGAGCCCTATCAGCAAACACTGATCAACTCAGCACATACTAAATATATCACATCTTGTGGGCCAGAGGTGTGAGAGTTAGATTGTTTCTGTTTGGTTGTTAACCTGCTACTTTTCTGACTTCTCTGTTTTTCTTTGTGCTCTTTTTAGGGTTTCATCGCAATGAGGACATGAAGGCCATTGACGTGCTTCCCATCCTCAAAGAGAAGGTTGCCTTTCTCTCAGGTCGGTTACAGCGTATTTGAATGATATGATACCAGTGCTGTGGCCTCACTCATTGCTCCTTGACTGGTCATTTTAAATTGAATTGTATCTGGTGGAGATTATTTGAAAACAGAATGTGTAGATATCTAGAGGTGATGTTAACAAAGAACAACGGGGAAATAGGTTAATTGTTTTTGAACAAGAATTTAATTTCCTCAGATTTTGTAGGACAATATGATTTGTGTCATTCATGAATTGTTGCAAGGTAAATTAGGATTCCATCATATCCAGATTATTCAGGTATGTGTCACTGATCAACACAACAAATGTTTAATTTTGCAGCATAAATAACATCTTTAACGGTGTATTCAAGTACCAAAATTAATGCACAGTCACACAGTCAGAAGGCCTTGTTGCTCTTGTGCTTGAAAGACATGGTAGTTTTTAAAAAGTACACATATTGTATGTCCCCTAAATGTCACAACACTGCAACATGGGTATCATTTTGTTGAATACTCCAATTTCCCTCACTGTAATTGCTACTTGTTAGGTTACTTATGTGTCCCCGCTTATTTCTCTGAACTGTTTCTGACTCGTCATGGTTCTGACCCGACCTTTACCTCATTACTGTTAACTGCACAGGCATTGCCATAATTGTATGTGAGTCTGAGAGAGTGTTTTTCTCTGTTCATTAACAGTCAGTAGAGTTTATTGCTGCAGTCTGACTGAAAGGCTATTACCAGCCTTGTCATCGTGAGACTAATTTGACCCCTGACCCTTCAATTTGACTCAGAATAGCCATGACTAACTGCAGACATATTCACAGATGGTACCCATACAAATTAGCTGCTGTCATCTCAGAGCACTGTGGCAGTCAGTTCACATCTTGCAGGGCTAGTATTCTGTATGGTATTTTGTTTCCTATGTGATCTCAGAATATGTAGCTGAAGGTAAATAAGGTAAATAAATACATTGTCTTTAAATGATTTCTTTTTAAAGTAAAATCGAACTGTTTATGTATTTTTGCTTATTGTAATGGTTGGAAGTTTCTGTGTGGAGCGCTCATCATCCCTAGATATCTGTGCTTCCTTCACAATGTGAATATCTTAACAGAGAAAACCCTTAGACCTGGCATTGTCTACATGAGAAGTGACTGTTATGTAATGCGTCTTTTTGTCATCTCATTTCTGCACAGGTGGCAGAGACAGACGTGGAGGTCCTGTTCTCACTTTTCCAGCACGGAGCAACCACGACAGAATACGACCTGAAGACCTGCGCAGGCTCATTGCCTACTTGGCAACTATTCCCAGGTAGGAAATGTAGCTACTCAGAAATGCACACACAGGGTTTCAGTGGAGGATTCAACTGTGGACTGTGCACACATGCACATGCATTGACTTACAGGCCCTTTTTTTTGATCCTGGGTTAATTTGAAACACACCCTGGCCTCCTGTGCAGACACACTCACACCCATCTCATCACCTTCTTTGTGTCAGACTTTCAAAACTTGCTTGGATTTAAAATGCTGAGGTACAACCTGAGGCTACAAAGAGCTGGGATGGTTTTATTTTGGATTCTCTGTGAGGATTTAACCCTGCTTCCTTTTTTCCCCCTCCCCTTTCATTTCCTTTCCACTCCAGAAAAAGCTCCTTTACTCCTTTACCACTCCTATGTATGTATGTAGGTTTATGTTATCATCCCTGTTTGCTAAATCTCCCTCTCTGCTCTTGATAATGTCTGGTTAGGGTGGGTTAGATCTAGTCAGAGTTGAATAGACATCGCCACTTCAGTGTTTCTCCCTCTAGGTACACTGCCTCTGTGAACGTCTAGGCTATCATGTTTAATATCCTTAAGTTATATCCTAAGTTAAATCCATAGACTGTATATGGTTAAATCAGAGTTTTTTTTGTTTGTTTGTTTGTTTTTATGCTTTTTCAAATTTTAAAGTGTGGTTTAGGAGGAGAAAGGAGGGTGACCATGGAGGTTGGTAAGGAAAACTAGAGATGTAAGTTAATGAGAGGTTTCTTTTTGATATGAATGTACAATATATATGTATATATATATATATAAATATATACATACATACATACATATATATATATTTAAAAAAAAGACTGAAAGACCAGTAGTGCAGGTGGTATTATGACATTTCATTTTTTGATGTTTATTTCTTCAAATAAATGTCATCAGTTGTAAATGAAGACTCAAAAGACAAACATCCTACTGATAATGATTCTTCAGTCGTTTAATTTGAAGCAATTCTGTTTCGCAGGAGTATGGGCTGGGAACAAGATCGCTGCCGGCTGCTGGAAACAAATTCTAGGGAAAACTTGGCCCTTCTTCTTTTTTTTTTTCAGTCTTAAAAATCTGTTTTCTTTTCCTCCCTGTTTCACAGTTTGCAGTGTTATTGTTTGGACCAGCATCTTAAAACTGCTCCAGGAAGTATGCACTGTGTGTAGCCACAGGATATTCTTTCAGAGTCGCTGATTTTCAAGTATAGAAGCACCTTTCCTTCGCATTTAACTAACTTAGCTCCAGGCCGTTCTGTTTTGAGTCAGTTGTGATTAGCTCAGAGGCAAGTTTTGCACTCTTGTGTCCTGCTGCTTCTGATCTCCCCAGTGCTTCACTTTGTAGTGCTTTTCAGTCTAAACTCTTTCCCACAGTAGAGTATGAAGAGTTGTTTTGAAGTGAGAGGAGGTGCAGGTCACTGAAAAAATTGGGCCCAGGTTTCTTCAGTGCTCCTTGTCAGGGGAAAAACGGGAATACTCACAGTTTTCATTTGTTGAAGTGTTATAGTATTTAGTACACATCTTAGATAGATTGCAATTCAGTGCCAGAACAAACTCCTCAGATGTTTTGCTACTTATTCTTTTATCTACTTTTACATTTTTTTAGTTGATGTTTAGTTTGGAAACTAAGCTTAGATAAAACAAACGAATTAACAAAATAAATAGAAAGCAGACCATCTGCATTTCATCCCATACCAACAGAATCTACAGTAAAAGAAGTTATTTTGGGCGCACTAAAAGTACCTCACTGTGAATCCAGGCATATTGGTCATAGCTTGTGTACAAAGACTCTCAGGCTCAGCTTTTCAGGAACTGTGTGAAGAGGTTAGTCTAGAGAGGGTAAAAGATCTGACAGAGGTGACCGGCCATCCAGTTTGAGGCTCAGAAAGAATCAAGTGTCACTAACTCAGAAGGAGGTCAGCCTCCTCTCATCAGCTTGATTGCTCTTTCTCCTGTCCAAATACTTCCCTGTCTTTCCCTATTTTCTGTTTCATCCATCTCTCTCCCGCCCTCTCTCTCTTTCTCTCTCTTTGTCTCTCTCGCTCACCCCCTCTCCTCTCCCCCCTCCCCACTCTGTTTTTCTCTACCCATTTGGCGGCCGATCTGTTTTCAGAGAGTGAGGTCAGAGTGAGTTAGAGCAGGAGGGCCTGCGTCTGTTTCTGTGTCCTAGCGAGACACATTGAGATTAAAGCCTTTAACACTGAGAAACAACCTTTTATGGACTTACACAGCAGCAGGACTCCTGGTAAGCAGCAGTGGAAATTTCAACGCTTGAATGTTTTAATTTTTTTTCTCTCCTCAGATGCTCTGGAGACTTGCTCAGGATTTTAACTTTTGTCTTTTTTCGCTTTGGGATCTACACACTTCACATCTACAATGAGTCTTTTTTTGTTATGTGGTTTTATAGTCTCTATTCCTGTTGCATGGGCAGTGATGATGAGTCAATACTGACATTGTTTTTTTTTAGTTCATTCAATCTCAAATCAATCACATCTGATTGATTTGTCCTTTACTTTATACCATTCATATTCTAGGCTGCCCTAATGGTTACATGTTAGTAATATAAAATCATTTTTAAGGAATACAGACTCTCCTGAGTTAATTTACTCTTTTTCCTTGAACCTGACCTCTTTATTTATGTTTCTGCAGTGAGGAGGTGGCCAGACATGGGTTCACAGTTATTGTGGACATGCGCGGTTCTAAGTGGGACAGCATCAAACCTCTGCTGAAGATCCTTCAGGAGTCTTTCCCTTCTTGTATCCACGTCGCTCTCATCATCAAGCCGGACAACTTCTGGCAGAAGCAGAGGACCAACTTTGGCAGCTCCAAGTTTGAATTTGAGGTGAGTGACACTACAAATTTGAATTACTTCTAATACGCAAATCTAATCTTTTCAGCGTAGCTAATCTGGGTTGTTTTTTGTTGTGGATGTTGTACAGGAACCATTACTCTTCTGTTGTCTTTTAAATAGACTTATTGTTTTATTGTTTTTCACAAGAGATGGAATAGTAA
Organism: Caranx ignobilis; assembly: GCA_021432705.1. Taxonomy (NCBI): domain Eukaryota; kingdom Metazoa; phylum Chordata; class Actinopteri; order Carangiformes; family Carangidae; genus Caranx; species Caranx ignobilis. The sequence continues at coordinate 1,541,873 of MU270012.1, read as the reverse complement.
TGCTGGTTTCAGTGTATTTTAAAATGAGCTATTTGTCGTAGATGTTAGGGTGTTAGATAGTTTAGCAGAGGCTCATGGCTTAATTTATCAAGTCTAATTGGACTGCTGCTCAGTGACAGTGGCACTATTCTGTCCCGTGTGGGCATGTGGTGCTGGTATATTTAGTCCTGACCCAGTTACTATGGAAACAGCATATATAGGACATGAAGCACTTCATCTCAACTGTAGTGACTTCGGTTCGGACATACCACTTGTTCTTTTATGCAAAATATTTACCGTGTGTCAGACATGATTATCACATAAAAGTTACTGGTTTGAGTCTGTAAAACCCTCCATTTTTTACATCAGCGATACAAGAAAGAACTCACGCTTCAGCCCCAAATCAGAATTTTTACTCAGTATTTTCTTTGTGTTATTTAGTGAACCTAAGAAGTTTTTTGTTTATGTTTCTTAAGAGCTTAAATCTGTGTATTTTCACCTTATTAATGATAACATCAGCACTGCTTATATTGTCTGGAACGTTCGTTTTGGTTACGCCACCTATCTAAACAGTTGATATGTGGATCGTCTGACTCTGGACATTCTTCTGGTAATCCAGGTTTAATGATGTGGAAATTTAGATATGTTAAATCGATGGTTCAGGTTATTTCACATGGTGGTGTTTATGGTAGTTATACATTGTCTGAGTATTACATTCATTCTAGTTCTGGTTGAGTGATATACTCTATCTGCAAAAACACATTCAAGCTTTATTTTTTTTTAAAAAGGCAGGCTGGGATGTACATTTTATTTTGAATGTTTTCCCCACTTTATCATACTGTCAAACAGCTCTTTCTCTGGAACTTAATTTTCTACCATTGAACAACAGTATCACCTTGCACAAGCACAACCATGGCACACACTGTATAATACTGCACTGTATTAGGCTAAGTGTAAGTTGATGAGTTTCAAATATGGTGGTGATGATGATGATGACCATCACTGCAATCAACCTTTTTTCACCTTTTCTGCCTCATTATGCCATGCCAGACGGTGATGGTCTCCTTAGAGGGTTTAACCAAGATTGTGGACCCATCCCAGTTGACAGCTGACTTCGAGGGCAGCTTAGAGTACAACCATGATGACTGGATTGAGGTTTGTTCTCTTTCCTTTTGTTCTTTTGATGGTACAAACAAAACATTGGTCTTTGACTGGAGGTTTTTGTCCAATTAAGAAAAAAGGGCTTAAAGTTAAGTTTGGTCTTTAACTGATACTTAATTTGGAAAATGAAGGTTACTCTTGACTTTTAATTTCAGGTGCGGCTCTCATTTGAGACCTTTGCCAGCGATGCAACGCGGGCTTTGGCACGTCTCGAGGAGCTCCAGGAAACCTTGTCCCAGCGTGATCTTCCACGGGACCTGGAAGGGGCCAGGCGACTCATGGAAGAACACGCTGCGCTGAAGAAAAGGGCCACTAAGGCATCAGTAGAGGAGCTGGACACACAGGGACGAAGGCTGCTCCAAAGGCTACAGTTACAAACTGCAGGAGGTGGGAGTAGTGGTGAAAGCGCTTATGGTAACCGAGCTGGTGGGGCTAGTGGAGATTCGAATGACCATCATCAGGGGTTCCATACACATGCGGATGCACACAACCTCGTGGCTAAAGTGACTGGTTTGTTGGATAAGCTGCATGGGACACGCCAGAATCTGCAGCAGCTGTGGCACATGAGGAAGTTGAAGCTGGACCAGTGTTTCCAGCTGCGGCTGTTTGAACAGGACGCTGAGAAGGTCAGAGTGTTATTCTATACCATAATGATGATAATTACATGTATAAAATAGCATTAATTGGACTGCCTCTTTACTTTCTGCCCCGTGGTGCTTCTTTGTTAATCTGCACAAATGCTACATTTTCCTTCTTGATACATACAGGTATTTCAGGTCTCACAAAAGCTAATCTGATGCATGAGCATGCATGCCAGTCTTAGCTGAGTATTTGAAAACATTACATTAATCCAGACATTTAAGACCTCAGGTCAACTTTTATCCCCTTGTCGGCCAGATTAGCAAAGATGTATGGAAAGTTTAACAGATAATGTAAACTACTGGCTTTTGTTGACAGAAGAATATACAATATCTTATCCACAAATAGTCACAAACTACCTGTGGATTTCAACTTTTTTGTTGCCACAAGATTGTGTCATGTATGTATTTCTGTCTTCTCAAGCCACATTTTATAACCCGGTCAACTATTATTTGAGTTGTGTGTTTGGGAAATAGAGAGTAAATGAATGTGTGAGTGTGCGCCTGTATGTCATCAGTGTTTCAGGAGAGTGTGATGTTGCATGTCTGGGGCTGAGAAATGTAGTTATATGAACTGTGCAGAGCTGGAGGCAACGCAGAGGCCTGTTATGGAACGTGCCAGAGCTGTAATTAAACACACCTTTTCCATGCAGCAAACATGTAGAGAGAGGGAACATAAAACTCACTGCCACATAAGTAAAGGGTAAAGCTCGGCGGACTACACACAAACTTACACCTAGATAGCCTGTTCTTTTGTTCATAGTCACTGCTGAGGAGTTTGAAGATGACTTGTCCGTAGATGCCAGTGCAGCGATGAGTGACGAGTGCAATTCTCTCCCCCTCTTCCATATGCAGATGTTTGATTGGATCATGCACAACAAGGGCCTCTTCCTCACCAGTTACACAGAGATTGGAGGGAACCACCAGCACGCTGTCGAGCTGCAGACCCAGCACAACCACTTTGCTATGAACTGCATGGTAAGACGCTGTCTTTGTCTCCATTTTGCACACACACAAACACAAAAGCACACTCACACACAGGCGATGCGATCACAAACTATCATCATTACTGTCATTCATAGCAATAGACTAAAGCCTCCCACCACTGTATAACCACCCCACACACAAGCATGCACACATAAAGATACATCTCTTCTTCTACACAGCCTTTGTCCCAAACCATCCTCTCCCTTGGGCTGTGACTTGCTGTAGAGTGATATTTTCTCTGCCGCCAATGTCTCTCATTTTATTCAGCTGTTTCCACGCTGCCCCCACTCTGCTCCACTCTGTCATGTCTTGTCACAGTGCTGTTCCCATAATTGACCCATATTGCCTTTATGCCCCTCCCATAGCTGTTTGCTGCCCTCTGCTGCTCTGCTCCACACCCCTCCCTGCCCTCCCGTACTTCACTGTAGTGTGTGGCGCTCTGCTGCTGACTAATAAGTGTAACTGAGGGCATTATACTGTATCGACCCTGAAGTCATATTGTGTTCTGCACTGCCAGTTCTTATCTAAACCTTTAACTCCCCCCCCATGGTTTTGCTGACCACAAAGATACTGATCATTCCTTTCTCATTGTCCCCCACCTGCCTCCGATAGTTTTCTGCCTCAAGTCTCTCCTTGTCATATGATTGCATTTTTTTCATGCAATGCAGAAATGACATCATTATTCAGTCATCAGTCCTCTGAACCCCTCCTTTTTACTCCCTCATAGCTTGAAATGACATATGCTGCCTGTTTTGCAGAAATAATTAAGCAATTAGTAAAACCAGCCATTTATAAAAGATACACAAGAATCTAGTTGGTTTGAGGTTATCTCAACTTTAACAAAAAGGGAACAAAAAACTAACTAAATATGATTTGACCATTACCTGTGGACTGGTGCTATTGTTAGTTGGACAAAAGTGTAGCCAGTGGAGAGCAGGGTCCATGGCCTACACACCCTCCTACTCACTGTCATCGTTGTTAGGAACCATTCACTGTCAGCAGTGTCAACATAAGGGTCCATGGGCAGCTCCAGTGACCGCCCAAAGCCAGTTGTGTCAACAACTGTGGGTTGAGATGAACCAATAACCCCTGAGACAACAGTAGTAGAAAGGACAGATGGAACTGCAATATAAACTCACACATATGTTCACAGCACACACACACACACACACACACACACACATACACACACAGGCACTCACAGTCGGGTACACTCAGAGTGACCACCGCCCCCTCCACCCATTCTTCCACAGGAAGCAACATTTCCCCTTCCTCTCGCCTGCTTGGCTGGATGGAAATACATAGAGTCAGGGGTGTGTGTGTGTGTGTGTGTTTATGTGCAGTCATGCAGATATTCTGCTCGTGTCCTCTTGTTTTTGTGTGTGTTTCCAATACATGTGATTTTTTGGGGAGAATAATATCAAGGTGGAACACAGTTACACATGTTTGCCAGCTTATAATGGATCAACACTGGCGTCAATGAAAAAATTTGTCACTGCGTCAACATTGCTTTCTCAGTATTCTATCACTGATCATTACTATACAGTACCTTGGATTAGAATTGATAGTAATGAATGGAACTGACAAATCTAAATTTTATTAGCACCATAAAACATTAAAATGTGGCCAACTACCAATTTCTCCCACCACTAATATTTGTGAAATCATAACACCCTGCTATAAGTTGTCCAAATCCATTTTATAACTCTGGCACAGCAGGAAAAATCTCAGCCAACGCAGTGTGTAGCGCTCCACTGCAAGCTCAAAACCAGATTTTCTTGGCTTTGCAAAAGCAGGAGAAATTCTTGCACTCTCTTGGACTTCTTTAACCTGCCCTGTGTTGACTTAGACATATTGTATATACTGTGCACAGCAGATGAGTTTTTAAACAGCAGGACTAAATGGCAAAACTTAACACACAAAACACACACTGAAGGAATTCTTCATTTTTTCAGATACTTAAAAAAAATTGAATTAAAGGTCCATGATGCTAAAGGACCCATATTCCAGTACATTGTTACCCAGATGGAACAAATTTCCTTTCATTTGCTGCACAGCCAAATAAAGTTGCCGACTGAGAGTATGCCAATTTATGCTTGTAACTTTTTCATAGATACACCTGTCTGCAAGGGCACACACACATGCATATCTCTCCCTCACCTCCAGCACTTCATTATTCAGTATGAACAGGTTATTCCTAGAGAAACGATCTGGCAAAACAATCTGCCTGCTGGACACTAGCACTCAGCAGTTTGAACTTGAGTCTGCACCTTACTCAATTGGGGTGGTGGTTCAGTTATATTCTGTAAAGTCACTGACATATTTGATGTTCTAATGATTTAGTGAACCATGATGGTTATTCAAAGCTGGTTGTCATTGTTCAAGTGGTTTGTCTGTTATTAGTAGGACAGTTGTAGACAGTGCCTTTACCAGGAGATAGATCTGGCAAAGCAGTAACTTTAGTAACTTTAGTTCAAAAGCTACAGCTGACATGAAATGGAATCTGTGTCACTCTAGAGCACATGTGTGGTTTGGTTAGGTTTACCTAAAAGTAAGTTAAGTCTCGCTGGTTTATACACTTCAAGGGCTAGGTATTAACTTTCATTGCATTGCAAGAATTTGTGAGGCCAGGACATACATTTTCCACTGGAACATTTGGGCTCTCAGTAGATAGAATAAACTAAGAAGAAAACACAGAGGGACCTCTGTTACATCCAATGTCTTTTGTGCTATTTGCAAAACAGGAAGCATGTGAAGTTTTGCTCTTGAGGACGGTTGTTCATCTTCTTCTGTTGTCCATTCACAAAGCATGACTGATAGATTTCTAGGTCAACACAGAGGTCTCTGTCTTTCTCACACATTCTTTCTCTCACACTTTTGCCTCATGTCCTCATCAGGTTTAAATCAGGAATAACCTCCACCCCACCCTCTCACCCCCACCCCCCTATCCATCAGGTTTGGATTAAGGCTTTACCACTCAGTTCAAGGAGTCCAGTCTCAGTCTCCTCATAACTGTGCAGATGGCCTGAAGGCCCTTAGGCGTATTGGTTGTGCTCTGTAACTGCCTTTTTTCTCATAGTGCCCTCTTCCCCAGCTTGTGTATACATATGTGCTTCTAGATGGGGATGTGTCCTCCTAGAGGTCTTTCTGTGCATGTGTTCCTTCTAAAAATCACCACAGTTTCCTGCAGTACAATTCTACACAAGACCTATAGCAGCTTAAAGATATTTCTTGCGGTGATGTTTGATTTGTGTCTTTGTAAAATTAATAATAGGATTACAGTTGTGCTACTGTGCACTGCTGTTCTTTTGTGTATCACAAGGTACCTACTGCTGTGTACTGGAGAGCAGCAGGACTCCCTTGATTTCTCATGTGAGCCATACTTCTTAGCACACCACCGTTTCTATTATCTTCCAGCCAACATCAGGCTTAATCTTGTGCTTTTGATGTCCCTGTGTCAAGATTTTCCCTGGATTTTGGACAGAGGGGAATGTCTCTGCCTAGTTTACAACTCCTACAAGCGAAAGTAAAGCAATTCAAAATCATTTCTAAACCCCAGTTTCAAAAAGTAAAAAAAGACACAGTGAGAAATAATCTCAAAGCCTTACATCTAAAACAGAGCAAAGTGTCACTCCATGTCTGCAGCTTTGATGAAAGCTCAAAAATTGCATTGGTAGAATCATCACTCTTCCCAAGGCCCTCTGTATGAGGGCTGTAACTGGTGCTAGGTTCATCTTTGCTTCCTGTTGTGATTGAAACAAGCAAACTAAGAGCCATAATAGGCTCCAGGAGCAGTAATTGAATAGAATAATAACACAGTTGTTAATTAACGTTTGCTGATCCGTGCCTATCTACACAAAACAGCTTGGAGCACATATATTAAAAAAGACTGAAAGATTAAGAGGCAAATGGGTTTCTTTTCATTATTCACATGGGGGTTAGGCCTCCTAAGTAAATGACTTTTTCATGTCCACAAGGCTTTGTGAGTATGTGCGTCTGCATGTGTGTGTGTTTGCGCTGGAAGGGAGGCTTGGCTTTTGACAATGCTACATGTATTGACTTTTAGTTTAACTCTGTACATGAATATAACTGTGGCCAATATATTTTACAAACATATCTTAATTACTCTGCAGCAATATAGCCAATCTTGATTGCTTGAAGACATAGATGCTTCATGTGTCATGACAACCAAAGTAAAACTTCCTAACCTAGGCCACATGCCCAAGTATTAATATTACAGAGAAAAAAGTGTTTACATGAAAGAGAGGTGCCTCAGCTCAGCTGTCATTAGAATTAAACCACTGAACTTTGTAACAATTAGTTAGCACACATTAGTATTAACTTTGATTTCCTATATACAATGACATGTTGAGGATAATAAAATGCATTAAAACCAACCTCTTTTGCAACATTTTTAAATCTTTGACATCTTGCTTCTGTCTCTCCTTAAACACAGAATGTGTATGTGAACATCAATCGGATCATGTCAGTTGGGAACCGGCTCCTGGAGTCGGGCCACTATGCCTCACAGCAGATCCAGCAGATCTCAGGCCAGCTGGAACAGGAGTGGAAGGCCTTTGCTGCAGCACTGGATGAACGCAGCACTTTGCTGGAGATGTCTGCCAGCTTCCACCAGAAAGCAGACCAGGTACAGACACGCAACACTGACAGACACACAGAAAATGAAGTACAGCGCTGATGTCACTGTATCTATGCCATATGTTATAGTAAATGTGTATTCTTTGTTTAATTATATAGGCAAAAACACATGTATTTATCCTACATGCATGCAAACATTTATGCCTAAAGTAAATACACTGTTGGCAACTCCACTTCTTCAAAGCACCTGCATATACAGTATTTATAAAGGTCTTTTCTCTAGCATACGCTACATTGTGTGTAAATCAGAAGGGGGATGGAGCTTAGTATTAGATCTATAACAGACAACATTTTCTGCCATTTGATTTGTGCTTTCTTCTATAGTTCAACATATACACCTTATGATATTTTTATGCACTTAAAAAGAAATGATAGAAAAACAGGTTTCAAGAGAAAAAGAAAAAAAGAAACACTTCATTTGTCTTCAGTACAATTTACAAGCTCTGGGGCTATTAGACCTTTTAAATGATCAATACTGCTTTCTATTGTTTTGCTTATGGCTGCAGTAACAACACATTAGTCAGTTGTTGACATCTATTGCCCACTCAGTGGTTGCTTTTCTGAACAGTCTTTGTGTAGAGGTCTATGTAAGCAATTGAGATTCCTTGGACGTCAATATGTAGCTGCACAGAGCAGTGTTACAGACATGACATTGTATGTTTTCATGTTAATGTTTGTGGTAAAAATTGGCTCTGCTTTTGATTGACTGAGTTGTTGTGATAAAGAGCATGTTTTTCATTTAGAGCTTAAGAGTCAGTCGAAGAGGAGCTCTCCAGAGACACTCACACATTTTCCCTTCTTCCTTTCCATATGTAGAATGATCATAACGAGTATTTTATCCAAGCTTCCTGCAAAACGCTCTCTACTGCTGTCTCTAGAGGCTTGACAAGAAATTCAAATGTATATTTTTATTCCAACATCATGATATCAATTTTATAAGCTCAGCTACCATTTTTCAAGGGTAACTACTGCTTTGATATAAAGGTCTCACCATGCATACACAATGAATGCTGCATTGTAAATAGATATTATGCAGCAGTATGCATTTTGTTGCACAAACACACAGACACACACACACACACAAACATGCCCAACAAATGTGCGTCACCTGTTTTGAAGAGAAAGTCCAAGTTTAACAGTAGACAGCTAAAAGGAAAGTCAGCATTCAGATAAGTTAAGAGCTGAGTTTGTTTGATCCCATTAACAGGTCACTGCTTTATGAGCATTTGTCAATGAAAATGGAAAACTGTGCCAGCATGTAAAAGATTCACATTTGAGCAGAATGTATAGTATAGTATATATGTGGGTGTGTATTATGCAATAATTGTATTGTGTGATTGTGTGTTCTGTCCCCAGTACATGAGTAAAGTGGAGCCGTGGTGTAAGGCCTGTGGTGAAGGAGAACTGCCCTCTGAACTCCAGGATCTGGAAGACACCATCCACCATCACCAGGGATTATATGAACACATTACCACTGCATATTCCGAGGCCAGTAGACACACACACACACACACACACACACACAAATATATTTGAATGCACATGAAAAACACACAGGTAGATGCAAGTACTGATTCCAAATTTACACAATATATTATATTGCTGTATTTTATATATTGTAATATTCATGTCAAATTACATGCCAACCTTTACAGGTAAGTCAGGATGGCAAGTCTCTACTGGACAAACTGCAGCGACCTTTGACGCCAGGAAGTGCTGATTCACTGATGGCATCAGCTAATTACTCCAAGGCTGTACACCACGTCCTGGACATTATCCACGAGGTGCTGCATCACCAGAGGCAGCTGGAAAACATCTGGCAGCATCGCAAAGTTCGTCTGCACCAGCGCCTACAGCTGTGCGTCTTTCAGCAGGACGTTCAGCAAGTAAGAGATGCATATGGACGTTGAAAGTAAAATCCAACTATGGACCCGCACATTTGTGAGGTTCATCAGGTTTTGTTTGCACACATGGGCTGATATGAAAATTCATACAGACACGTGAATCAACTGTTAAAACTTAGGAAAGTGCAATATCAAGACTTTTACTGCTGTAAATTATTTTTGTTGCCTGACTATATTTTAATAGTTATGAAAATCCAAGAAATCTTTGTTTGTGGATTTGTTGTTTTTCTGACTGGATAATGATATTAAGAACATAACATAATCAGCTCCTTTTCTTCAAAGCTTTTTTTCTTCACTTCTTCCTGAGTCGTCAGAGTTTCTGTCTTTCTGCGTGACAGTCTGCCCTTAGATCAAAACCACTGAGTTGGTATATAGTGTCGTCTCTGCATTTCTACCCTTTGGGCATGAACTCTTCTCTGCCTCCGCACCCCCCCACCCCATCTCTTCTTTCTCTTTTCTTAACTCTTTATTTCTTGCTGTACATCTGTGCTTCTGCCTTTCCTCTCTTTCATCCACTCTTTCATCACCCTTTTCTCTTGGTAGTGGTTTCCATGGTGATGCAATTTGCTGTCACAATAAGTGTCGAGGGCATGTGTGTTTGTCCCATGAAAATATTCTCTGAGACCTTGAAAACATCATGAAAATCCCCATCATTACCCTGCATAGAAACAGATGGAATATGGCCATCTGTTTAATAGATAATAAGGTAATTATGTACAAAGATTTATAGCTAATCTGATCCACAGAGGAAATGTTTACTCTTTACACTGCTCTGGATTTCCTATCTAGTAAAACCAAATTGTCCACAGTTGTGTAATTTATACAGATGGACTACAGATGAAGAGAAAGAGTCAAACAAATGGGATGAGCAGAGGGGAAGAATGGGAAAGATAGACCTATGAGGGAGAGAGATGACATCTATAGACAACTCTCTGTGATCTGAAATAGCCATTTTAGTCAATTGCACCCCCTACTGTTTGAAAATATGTACCACATTGTTGATATACCTTGCGCAGCTCTGTATAGTTACATGTGAACATAATATGTTTGTGTGTGTGTTTCAAGGTGCTGGATTGGATAGAAAACCATGGTGAGGCCTTTCTCAGTAAACACACTGGTGTTGGGAAGTCTTTGCACAGAGCCAGGGCTCTGCAGAAGAGGCATGAAGACTTTGAAGAGGTTGCACAGGTGAGTTTGAAAAGGTTTGCATTTAAAGGTGAACACAGAATGTCTGACAATTGTATTCCATTTTATAAACATAACATTAGATAATGTGTTAAACAAAGTCACGTTTTAGAGGACAGAGATGAGAGGACTTAGAATGGACATTTCTTTATTGCCTTTGGCTCTTACAGACAAAAGATAAGTTAGCTGTAACTAACAAGTGTATCAGATACTTCATTGACCCATCCACTAACTGTACCTGCTAACTTCAGCCCACTCACTTAAGCTATATGTATTTTTGAGTATATTGGGGCACCCAGAGGAAACCCATATAGGCAGGGGACAATAAGTTCCAAGGTTTGAACCCAGACCCCCCTTGCTGTATGTCAGCAGTGCTTACCACTGCATCACCATGCTGTGTGAGATACATGGGACACTGTACTACTGTTTTTTTGTTTGTTTGTTTGTTTGTTTGTTTTTTAACTTACTGAATGTTAATGTTTCAGAACACTTACACCAATGCTGACAAGTTGCTAGAGGCAGCAGAGCAACTGGCCCAGACTGGAGAATGTGACCCGGAGGAAATCTACCAGGCTGCCCACCAGCTAGAAGATCGAATCCAGGACTTTGTGCGACGAGTTGAACAGCGGAAAGTCCTGCTGGACATGTCTGTCGCCTTCCACACACATGTCAAAGAGGTGTGTATCTACCTGTCCTGTCTCGTCCCATCTTGTCCTGTCTGTCTTCTGTATACTTTACACACTTGAAGAGCTACAAAATTTGAAGTACATCACTAATCTGCACCAAGTCAGTGTGCATATACAGTATACATGAACCTGTTAATCATCTCCCCAGTCACTTAATTCATCTCACAGTGTTATGTTCATGTGGAAGTAATACAGTACACGATGCTCAGAATGATCCACCCTGACAGAGCATGGTGCTCTACATGTGTTAACTCTACATCCTGTTTACATAGACTGAGAGACAGTCCAAGCCATGGTGTTATTAATGAAGCTAGTCTTAAATGTCCATATGGAATAATCTCTTTCACCCCATCTGTCAGTGCATGCTGGTGCAGGTCACTGTGGGTTCTGTGTGTTCTCTGTGTATGTGTGAGCCATGTCTGTGTGTGTGTGAGTGCTTGCCACATCCTCGTACAGGTGTGCAGGTGAATGTTTCCAGCCCTCTTGCCCATCACCATTCCTAGTTCAATAGAAGTTTTTGGATGCAGTCCAGCACGTTGAAAGGCATCAAACCGTTTACTGTGGAGACAGCGCATGAACTACGCTGGAGGAGAGAGATTCATTTGCACTGATTTTCAGGAAGCAGACAGATGAAGTTACTCCAGATAAAAAGCTCTGTCTCTTTATTAATCTCTAGTTCAGTCTTTTAAAACAAACAGCTACCAGGCTTTAATAAAAAACAGTTTATGTTTTGGAAACTACACACTCAGTCAGGGGATACCACTCGCATATTAGTACCAGTGTCCACATACATCCCAGGTAATGTAGCTTCCTGTGTGTTACTAAGTGGATGATGGTAACAATACCCAAAGCAGACGTGTTTGTGAGCCGGCAGTGTGGGTGTTAGACAGACCGTACGTGCCAGGGTCTCCCTCCTGCAGCCTGGATGGTGTGCCAGGGCTTTGGTACACTGAGCCAATTCACCCAGATGGCTAATCTGTTACAAAGATGACCATTCACAAAACACCAGCTTTGAGCAGAACTGGTTGGATTTAATTCCTATGTGCCTTCTTCTGTCTGTTCATGTGGCATCTTCTCTATCAACTCTTACATCTTTGTCCCCCCCCCCCCTTATGAACCCTCCTCCAGCATGTGTCTGCTTAAAAAAAAACCAAAAAAAAAAACAGTTTGTCTGCTTCCTGCTCTCCTCTATACGCTGCACTTTAACTGGCTCGCCTGTTCTGTCAATCACTGTTAGCTGTGGACGTGGTTGGAGGAGCTGCAGAAGGAGCTGCTGGATGATGTCTATGCTGAGTCGGTGGAAGCAGTACAGGACCTGATCAAGCGTTTTGGCCAGCAGCAGCAGACCACCCTGCAGGCTACTGTCAATGTCATCAAGGAGGGAGAAGACCTTATACAACAGCTCAGGTTCACATTGTTATTATATGCTACACTGAAGTCTTAACATTTTCATACTGTATGCAATACATAGCAGGTTAAGGCACAGTCATTCTGTAGCTTTTACAGACACATACTGTAGAGGAGTAAAGAGTTCTTTAAAGCCCCTGGCCTTAGTGATTTTACACTGTTTTTGCAGTCATTGGATAATCATGTAATAATGAAGGCAAAAGATAGAAAGGAGTTTCTTTTAGAAGGTAAACAGGGCGAAGGAGCAGGGACTTTTATTCAAGGAAAAACATGTTTTCCTTTAACTTCCACAGGGATGTCTTCACAGGAACTAGGAGCCACATGTTTGACCACATATAAACTCTGCCTCCCTTGTATTTGACTCTCTCCACAGAGACTCGGCCATCTCAAGCAATAAGACTCCCCACAACAGCTCCATGGCCCACATCGAGAGCGTGCTGCAGCAGCTGGATGAGGCCCAGGGCCAGATGGAGGAGCTGTTCCAGGAAAGGAAGATCAAACTGGAGCTCTTCCTCCAGCTCCGCATCTTTGAGAGGGACGCCATCGACGTGAGTAGGCAGGAGATGGGGGTTTGTGGAGTGGTGAAAGTTTATTTTTGCTTTATCCTGCAACAGTCAGTGAGAGTGTGGAAGATCGAAAAAGCATGTCAAGATATTGACATGCGAGGGTGAAATAGTTGGGAAAAGAACTTCACTAATGAGCATGAAAAATATGAGGTGGACTAGAATTTTGAATCTTACAGAAACGAGGGAGGGTGGTGGATGAGTAGGAGTGCCAAGCAAACGGCTGAGAGTGTGATAAGTTGAAAAACAATGTAATCATACTGGCCTTTTTGTATGCAAAGGGATCAATTATATGTAGCAAGAGACATACTAAACCAAAATGACTGTGACTCTGAGTTGATAGACCGTGGCACTTTAAATGAGAGACCGAGTCCTGTTGGGAAGATTCCCGTTGCTTCAAAGCTTGGTTGAATTCACAGCGCTACTCTTGCATGTGCTACTTTCAGCATTTAGTTCCACTTGATGCATCTCATCCACTGACTCATTCCAATTTTGCCCCCCTCCACTTCTCTCCAGCCAGCAATTGGCTGCATTGTATCCGCTAATTCTTAAAGTCCCACTGTGAGAGTGAATGCCTCTCTCTGCTGGTACTCAGATATGAAGACTGCGTTTTTAGAATTTCTTTCTTTTTTGTGTGTTTGTGTTTCTTGTGAAGTTAATCACAACCATCAAATTATATTTGTTGAGCTATACTATTTTGTCAGATGCTGGCTCATATTCATGAGGGTAGTGCAAGTATAAGGAAGGCTTGTGGAAAATGATTGCAGCAGACGTGGTGACCCTGTGGAGCTTGAATGAATACGTGCGTGTAGGATAGTGGTTTTCAATAACAATCACATTACCCCTTCTGCTCTGCAGAGGGAGTAATATGATTGTTATTACTCCCTCTGCTCTATGTCAGAATTTTCTGTAAAGTTACATCCTGTAATGTCTGCCAACACTGATTTTTCATGCACATCATTTTTAGGTGACATACTTAATGCTTGCTGGTTATGTAGTTGTTAAGTTTCTGTTATCACCCAGAACATTTGCTTTGCCTTTCCGGCTCTAGTACCCTGGATGTGTTTACAGAAACAACCTTCAAGACACAAACTTAATGTAGGTGTGGATGACATGGATGGGTTGAAAAGCTAAAATATAGCTGCTCTCTGCACACCACTGAATGGGAAAAACATCCACATGATATATGACACTATAAGTCTGCCCATGCATGAATTCTCCTCAGCTGTATGCTAATAGAAGCTTTGTTGCTGCTATAAAGTTGTTGTGTCTGTATTTTAAGCCTGAAAGAACAGTCTTGCATTATAGCTATGTATCATGTCAGGGAACAATGTTGAATCTGCTAATCACTCATGTAAAACAGCCAAGTACAGCGCCACACACACACACACACACACACACACACACAAGATTAATATGACACATTACTGGAGCATGAAGATGGGTGGAGGAGGTATTTAGTTCATGTACTATGACACACCCTCCTGGATGACTGGGCGTGTGTGTGTGTGTGTGTGTGTGTCTGAGGTGAGTGCAGGAGTTTAGGTGAGATTCTTCTTACCATGCTTTCTTCTCGGGTGAAAAGTATCACTGCACTCCAATAACATAGTCAAAGAGAAGACTTATCTCCTCTGTTAGTTAGTTTTCACAGTGTTGGTAGCTGAGGGAAATGGTCCTCTTGCACAGAGAGGGCATTTTACTCAACTGTAAGCGGAGAGGACAGCAGAGATTAGATGAGTACTTGGTAAGTCTCTACTTTGTTGCTAGATTTGTAAAATTATAGCACTGGTTAGAAAGGTTTTGATGAGATAACTGTTTATTAACTGCTATAAAGAGGATAATTTATTGCAGCGGCATTTGTGTGAAGCCAAATTCATGGTGTATAATGCCATGTGGCAAGCATGTTCTTCTATGTGGAGAAGGAATGAGCTTTTTATTACAAAGGAGGTTTTTTTTTTATTTTAGCTTTTTTTAAAATAAATATTAAATGGAGCGATATCAAGCTACCAACTTCCAGTTATGACAAGTTTTCTCTTTGTTATTTTGAGTAATATATACCACAGCTTTAATGGATAACAAACATTAAAGTAAAAAAGGAGTAAAAAAGAGTAAAAAAAAAAAAAGTTGTGAGGGCTCAGAAGGTGAAATTGTGGAAAAAAGCTGTTTTTGAGCATACGGTCTTCCTGTGACAGTGAATGAGAAAGTTGCCTGAGCAGCAACGCACTCTGTCACAAAGAAGTTTGAGGAAAATAATGATGATCATAATTTGTTGGAATTACTTGCATTTGCTTGATGGTTTGACCTGAAGTCAGCATTTATAAAGTGAAAGGGCAAAGAAGAGCTTGTAAACTGCTATCTGCTTTACAGAAAGACTTCTGCAGCTAAACAGGAGGATGTCCATCCATGCACATGTGATTCATGTTGTTTATTAAACTCCAACCACATTTTGCCTGTCATATCAACAGAGATGTGGCTGTTGCTCTGATCACACTGATATATTAGTATATTGCATGACTAAAAAGTATCAAGTTCTTAAAAGGCAAACAGCTGCTTGTTGCTTTTGGCTTTGGCTTTGTGAGAAGTTTGTACTGAATAAAAATGAGTAGAAGAAAAAAAATGGCATAATCATATAGTCATTACTCAGCCTGCAGTAAATTGTCACAGCTAAAATGCAATGGATCCATTGCCAAGTTTTATCACTCTGTATCGTTCATGTGTTATGAATAAAACCTCTATCTCCAGGAGTCTTGATTTACAACATACCGTGACAGGATCATTTCTGGCCTGGGGAAGTACTTGAGCGATATAGGAAATTACAAGTGGCATGGCCTGGGAGGATTGCATTCGCACTCAGATATTCAGTTACTGTTGAGGACACAACTTTCTTAACCATTGCTCTCCCCTCTTACTCTGGGCACACATGATTGCAGAGATGCAACTTTGTGCACCCACTTGCCTGATGATGTGATTTTTTTTTTCTTCTCTTTTCAATTTTAAGTGATAGGCGCAAAAGAAACAACAACACCGTGTGGTGCAGGTGATACTAAACAGTAAGACATGACAGATAAATGATAAATGAACAGGCAGGTGGTAAAACAATCATATGAATTTTGGCAGATAGAAAGTCTTAAACTTGAGAACTGTAGCCACATAGCTGAGAGCATGCATATGTTTTGACAGTGTAAAAGCCGTTGTACTGTGAATGTCGTTCTTGAAAGTGCAAATCTGAAATTAACATTTGATTTAATTTCAAGTAAAACAACTTAATCATACTATGCAATTTGCTGCTCTTGGTGCTTGTACTTTTATTTATTTATTCATTCATTCTTTTTAAACTAGAAATGCTGTTCTCAATCACAAATGAACTTGAATCAAATCTACTTAATGGAACTTGATTCTTTCTGTATTATTCTTTTGATTAAACTGAACACATCCTTCAAGGACGCATAGTAAATGCCTTCCAGGAAAAGGAGTGCTCCACAGCTGTGACAGTAAGCTATTATCACAAACAGAGCAAATCAGGAAGCGGATCATTAAATTCACTAGATTACAATAAGATAGACTTACACAAAAGGAGAATTATAGTTAAAACTTGTTTATAATATCTGACTTTCTCAAATAATAATGAGGCCTCCACATGCTTAAGGGCAAGATGTGGGAAAACCCCCAAACCCAAGTGTAGAACAGACCTGCTGAATGTGTTTAAAACAAAAAACAAAAAAACAGACAGAGCTGGATGGTACCCAGATCAAGGTGCCCATGGTATCATGATTCAGTCTGCGTGGGTAGTCAGAGACAAGTGCTGACATCTCAGTACATCTGCTTCACCAGCCGTGCATCACCAGTGTAATATGCTATCCGTTATTATGGCAGTCAGTTCAGGGTATTGGATTAGAGCAATTAAACTGTCTGACTTGAAAACATCTCTTAATCATAATATTGTAATGTTAATGAAATGGCTGTTTTTTTTTTGCTTTTGCTTTTTGTGCTGTGCTATTTATTCATTTGAATGTTTATTCTGGTTAGATAATGTTTCTAAGGCATCTTGTTGTCCCAGCGTTGTGAAAACCATGAGGTCTTTGATTTGAATACAGTCAATGACCTTTCCCTCCCATTGCATTTTTCCTTTTTACCATCAAATAAAACAGTGCAAGCAAAATATTTTTGAAGTATACCTTTGATTTTGTCCATTTTATTTGTAAGTTAAACCTTCTTTTTGTCTCTTACTTTCTCTGACCTTCGACTCTCAGATCATCTCAGACCTGGAGTCATGGAATGAGGAGCTCTCACAGCAGATGAGTGACTTTGACACAGAGGACCTGACGCTAGCGGAACAGAGGCTACAGCATCATGCAGACAAGGCGCTTACAATGAACAACCTCACCTTTGACGTCATCCACCAGGGACAAGAGTTACTGCAGTATGTCACAGAGGTCCAGGCATCTGGTGAGTGAGGGTGTAGAAAAAACTTCCTGAAGTATGTTTGTTGAAGCACGGAATAAATGCACCTCCCAATATAAGATGAATCTGTTGGAACTAAGCATTCATTTTAATTTAATCTGCAATAAACAGAGGCGTGTGTGCTAATCGGAGTAATTAACTAAAGAGGGAGATCTTTGCCAAGACTGAGAGTACAGGAACAGAGGTGTAAATGGCAGCCAAAGATAATGTTATGAAATGCCTACTGTATGCAGGTGTGGAGCTGTTATGTGACAGAGACGTGGATATGGCCACACGGGTCCAGGACCTGTTGGAGTTTCTTCATGAGAAGCAACAGGAGTTGGACCTGGCAGCGGAGCAGCACAGGAGACACCTGGAACAGTGTGTCCAATTAAGGCACCTACAGGCTGAAGTCAAACAGGTATGTACTTGAAGACGGAAAGGACAAAAGGTGAAACAGGAGCAGACAGCTTAAAAAGACTGTTTTTTTTTTTCTGTAACGTATGAAAACGCCTGAAAAGCCTGTTTGTAACAAGGAAACAATATGGAGACTTAAAGCATTTGAAATAATATTAGTTATTATATACAGAGTAAAGATATTCACATGTATGCATTGCAAAACAGGTCAAACTGATATGTGGAAAGCCACTGGACAGTGACAGCTTATTGCTACTGGTTGTGTTAAAGTGCTGCAGTAGGGTATGTTCTGTCTGTACATGACCATGGCTAGATGACTCACCCTGTGTAAATAGTATCCCTCTTTTTTCTTTCTTTCTTTCTCGTGGTATTTCATCTGTCTGCATCTGTCTCTGACTTTTGGGAATAGACTGAGCGGCACGGTTGGATGTTGAACCAAGGTTCAAGCAAAGAGTGTGACAATTGGAAATTCAGTGTTAAAGAAGACAAATGAACCAGAGAGAATCTGACTCACTAGGGGAAGGATAGAGATAGAATTTCTTAGCTTACTGCTGTGTCAGTAAAGAACTTGTCAACTCGTGGCTCCCTCCTGATATTCATTCAGTATTTGAATAAAATCACAGCACAGAAAATTGTGTGGAGTTTTGCGATGTGGCCGACTGATATTTCAAAGCAAAACAAAAACAAACATGGAGCCAATTTTCATAACAATGTCTGTTATCACAGGGATGCAGCTGAATAACAACAGGCTTTATGGCTCAGCTTGCACTAGAATTAATGAAAAATTAGACAAAGGAAGAAGATTACACCCAAAATGTACTGCAGCAAAACATTTCAGAAGATGCACTGGTGTCGCAATAATTGAACAGATCTGATAGTAATGTGATGCAAATATGATGCTATGGTGTTATTTTTACTCATCTGCCCACAGAGAGGCAGCACTTTATTTGGCCTGGTGTAGGAACCTAAGCCTATCTTTGCAATAAATGGTGCTTTTATTTCACATGAAAAATGTCTTCAATATAGTCGAATAACCTGTGATTTACTAATCTAATATCACCAATAATCTACAATCTAGTTTTCTACAATGTGGATTTCCCACATTTTGCTGTTGAACACAACTAAACTGCTTTTGCCATTTATTCCTTCATGAGGAAAACTTTGCTATTATGTCCCCATGCACCAAATCCTGGGAAAATAACTGCAACCTCTATTACGCTAAAGTTGGACACAGCCATACTCTGGTAATTGTAGGCTATATTGCAGAGTAGCCTGTAGCCTGTAGCCTGAAGAGTTCACCACTACACTACAGTTACTATTGTTAGTGTGTTTTCTCTTTTTTTTGGCTTCAAATGTCCCAACCCCAGAGGTAGTTACATGTTAGGACTGCTTTCCGTATGTCATTAAGAAATGGCACAGTTTAAGAAATGGGATTAGGGACAGAGCTGAGGTTATAATAAAGATAAAAGCAATGTAAGTACAGTTAAGTGGCGTCAGCTATAGTGGCCTGATGAAATGCTAGAATATGTTATGTAAATCTAATGGGAGGCAATACCGTAGCAATGAATCATATATGTACTCATCACTGCTGATGTTGCTGCTGTTTGTTCAGCCATTATAGTTAAGTCATACGGCTCCTGTGATATTCAGCAGCCAACACTCATACCTACTCTGCCTCAGGACATTACAAATGCAATGGAAACATCAGCCCTCTGCCGAAAAACACGAGTCAGAGTAGTGTTGCGTCATCACTTTCATAGCTAAGCTTCAGTTGCACCGCTGCCCATCACCCACACAGCAGGTGTGCATGCTGATTCAGAGAGACAGGGGTGTTTTTGGGAGACTACCCTTTGGTCCAAAAAAAATAACAGGCAAATGGGATTGGCTGATAGGCTGAAGTGATCATGTGCAGAGGGTAGAGAAAATAGAGTGGGGAGGTAAAGAAATGCGTGCAAAGTGAGAATTGAAGAGAGTCAAGGGATCAAAATGGGATCAGTGTGAGCAGGTGTAAAAGTTGAAGAAGCAATAAGTAATATATATGAGAAGAGACAGTTGAGGGGAGCAGGGCCACATGGAGAGAGAGTGTTTACGAGCTGATAGAGGAAGAGAATGGGAGAAAAAACAGGATGCCGTGCACCAGACAAAGCCAGTGAGGAGTAAGAAAATTGGGGGTTAGTTCAAACCTTTTGCAAGTGATTTTATTTTTGTGTTTGATTAAATTAAGTTGTTCTTACAGAATTGAACCATGGACCTTTTGATTGCTGGACAACCCATTCCACCTCCTGAGCTACAGCCGCCATGGTGCAGCTTAATTCCAGTTTGTTAAAAAAAAAAAAAATAAAGATGGAATAAATACAAAACTCTCTGTATGCCTGTGTGTCTTGTAGGTGCTTGGTTGGATCCGTAATGGAGAGTCCATGCTGAACGCTGGTCTGATCACAGCCAGTTCGTTACAAGAAGCTGAACAGCTACAGAAGGAACACGAACAATTCCAACATGCAATAGAGGTAAAATGAAAAGGAATGTATTTAAATAAAACACTGAATCTATATATGTATCATGCAGGTGCTTCAGACATTGGAAATATAACTTTATTGAGGTCCAGGAGCAAATGCATCCTGATCCTCATTTTTCCTACCATCCTCGCTAAAACTGTACTGAGGCTCATGTCTGTTGGCACCCCCCCCACCCACCCCTTTTTATCACAAGTCACACATGAAGTGGAATAATGAATAACTAATATCTACCTGCCTCTCTCCTTCTTCTGTCTGCTTACCTTTCTCTTTTATTTTCTTCTTTCTTTACCACTGATTATGCAGGGTAAAATTCCTTTGAACTCTATCAAGCTTGGCTCATTTTAATGCAGGACTGTACTTGACCTACTTCTACAGAGAGCTCATATATAGACACCAGGATGCACACTCTGAGGAAGGCTGTGTTTATGATTATTGCTTATGTGAGACTGAAATTTTAACACGCATTCTGAAAACTGAAGTCCTTGAAACACACAATGGTTCCAACAGGCTAAAAATAGACATCAGTTAGAGTGAAACTGAAGTGGAAGCAATATCACTTACTATAGTTTGATATTATATGCTTGCATTCATCTTGCAT
This sequence comes from Caranx ignobilis, assembly GCA_021432705.1. Lineage (NCBI taxonomy): Eukaryota > Metazoa > Chordata > Actinopteri > Carangiformes > Carangidae > Caranx > Caranx ignobilis. Next base: position 1,520,733 of record MU270012.1, on the reverse strand, counting down.
TTTACTGTCCCTTTATAGTTTCAGTAGGCTGTTGTCTCTGGAAGCCAGCTCCTACCAGGAGTGGCATCTATCATTTCTATTGTTTAGTGGGCGTGGCCGTGTTTTAGTAGTTGTTGGGCATTTGTCATCCACATGGTGGATAATCCTGGGAGCTTTGACGGGTGACTAGCTGTAGCTACTAACAGACAAGTCAGTCTGCCCTTGACCCAGCCTCCACTGTTCTGAAATCAGCAATGCTGTTGCTGACATTATTATACAAAAGCAGAGGTGCATGTGGAAACTGTAATTGTGCAATAGAAAATTGTTTTCCTTCTAAGCAGCAGTAACAAGTAAACATGAAGTTGAAGAGTTCAAGAAAGCATGTTAAGGCAGGAAAATGTCTTTTAATTGTTTCAATTATACCACATTTTCATATTATTATGTCAGAGCTCAACAGTGACAATGAGATAATTGGATATTTGTCATGATAGCAAGACACTGTAGCCTCAAATCTGCCCTGAAGAAAAAGTGTTGCTCAGAGGTTGTATTATAACCTCTTGTAAATTCAATGATGGCCAAAGCTTTTGGCAGTCAATACTTCATTCTTCCTTTATCTTCCCCCATTTTCTTTCCCTTGAGTCCATGGAATAAGGAGCAAAAGCCTTGTTCTCAGACTAACTGCTGACGAAACAAAAATTTGTTTCCCTCTCCAGCAAATCTCATTTCCTCTCTTGTGTGTTCACTCCAGGACTTTCTTTATGACATGGCTCTAATCAAACACTGCCTTTATTTATTTAGCCTTTGCTCTGTCGCTCCCAAGTTCCCCACCCTCTACTAAACTGCCCTGCAGGGGCAACTGGAAGCTGGGATTACATTTTCAAAGCAATCATTTTGATTCAGAGATTCATATAACTCTTGCATTTTATTGTTGTTTGTTTTATTTTTTTTATCTCTACCTTAACCCCTGTGTAGAAAACCCATCAGAGTGCGCTGCAGGTACAGCAGAAGGCTGAGGCCTTGCTCCAGGCCAACCACTATGACATGGATATGATCAGAGACTGTGCAGAAAAGGTAAAGGAGAGCTAAAGGAAGAAAAGGACATCTATGTAGGCAGTGCAATCTGTACAGCTGTAAATGGCAAACTGATTTGTTTTGTCTGACATTTCAAGGTGGCAGACCATTGGCAGCAGCTGATGCTGAAGATGGAGGACCGGCTGAAGCTGGTTAATGCTTCTGTGGCCTTCTACAAGACCTCTGAACAGGTAACTCTTGCATGTGATGTGTGAATGTGTATGGAAATGAGTGCTACCAACTGAAATATGTAATGACAGAACTACATGTAAGTTTTGATATGGCTTTGTAGCCAACAGTAGCATTAACAGCTGTAGTTGTATCTTTTGTATTATGAATACAACAATGGCCAAAGCTCTTGTCAATTGACAATCACCACCACCTGCTCCAGGAAAGAAATCTCATTTGGTGGCTTAGAAACCTTTTTAGCCCATTTTAAGTGTGTTAGTGAGTGTGCTAAGTGTGCTGCACTCCGTCTTATGAGCATGGACCAGGAGCACAGTATCAGAGCATGATTAAAACATGATTCGCACAGTTGCATTAGTTGCATGAGTGTTATTGTTTCATTTCACAGCAGTTTTATGTACTGAATTATCAATGTCTCAGGTGTGCAGCGTGTTGGAAAGCCTGGAGCAGGAGTACAAGAGAGAGGAAGACTGGTGTGGTGGTGCTGATAAACTGGGCCCAAACAGTGAGTCAGACCATGTCACTCCTATGATCAGCAAACATTTGGAGCAGAAGGAGGCCTTCCTCAAGGTAAGAAATGTGGCTCTTACTGTACGCTCACACATGTGTGATTCTTAAGTTAATTTACAAAGTTGTACCTGTCAGAGAATAACAAAAAAATATTGACCCTGCTAATGACATTTGTTCTCATTCTGCATACTTACAGGCCTGTACATTAGCCAGGCGCAATGCCGATGTCTTCTTGAAATACCTGCACAGAAACAGCGTCAACATGCCCGGCATGTTGTCCCACGTCAAAGCTCCAGAGACTCAGGTTAAGAGTAAGTAGATGATGTAATAATCATGTTTATCAATTCTCCATTTTGTCATTACAGATGTTGATTAGCTCATTCAACTTTTTCTTTCCACTAATTCTCAATCCACTTATAATCAACAGATTATAAATAAAGGTGTGTGCTCAGTATGTTCCTGATACACATCTTGAATAATTTTACTTTGTGTGCTTGCGGTGTTTCATCAGATATCTTGAATGAGTTGCTGCAGAGAGAGAACCGAGTGCTCCACTTCTGGACAATGAGGAAGCGGAGACTGGACCAGTGCCAGCAATATGTAGTGTTTGAACGCAGCGCCAAACAGGTGTGTGCTTGTTTGTGTGGGTCTGTATGTTTCTTGTTGTGAACTGGCAACAAGCACAAAGATATGGTTGAGCAGATCAGCACATTGCATCGTTTGATTCACTGCAGACCTCAGAGTCAGTGGGAAGAAGTCTCTCCCTGTTAGATGAATGGATTCCATTTGCACTGGAGCTAAATCGGCAACTTGTCTCAGTTAGCACACAGCTGCAACTTCCATCTTGTTTTGCCCCTCTTTTTAAATATAAATCATGTAGTCTGTGTTTTCTTTGTAATGATACATTTCAGAAATACTGGAAGTGATGTAAGCTGGCAGCCCTGCTCAACAATGACAGTCATAAGGACAGCTATCATTATGTGGCACAGTAAACTTAAACACTACGTTTATTACAGAGCATCGTCAAGCATATGTCTCCAACCACTTATTTTACCCTCAGGCAGTGCGGAACATTTCAACCACCTCTGGGATTTTGATTGTAAAAGCTTTTCTGTGTTTTATAAGAGCCACAGTGAGGATCAGTGAGGATAAAAGGTCAAGACACAAGAACACTCAATATTTTTCAATCAAACAAGTCTTAGATCAGCCAAAGATACAAGGACCAGGGGATGGACAAAGATAGCCAGGATCTCCTCTCACTGCACTCCACAGGCTGAGCTGACATTTGGAGTGTGTTTTTTTTAACATGACTTTGAAGCAGGTTACAATCTGTGGCCTTAACTCAAGCTTTATGTGTCAGATCTAAGGCTGTTTGAGAACAAGACACTTGGCTCCCTCTGGTGGTGTTTGGATAGCACAGAGCAGGACACAGCAATGCTTTAACCAGTAACATTTGATGACATCATAGATATTTTTAGGGCATTGCTATTTTAGGGCGATCCAGGTTTTACCCCCAGGGCCCAAATGTTTTCTTGGCTCACAGTTTGAGTGGACCAGTTCTGCCACTGCAGGTCATGGAGGTTCCACCTAAAGGCCCAATTATAAAGTACCCAGACATGTAAATGTGACCTTTGGAAAACTAGACATGCATAAACACATGATATCTAGTATGTTAAACTGAGACAAAGATTTATTCCTCTAACACTGTTGCTTTTGAAATTAAATGAGTATCAGTGATCCCAGTCATGAATTTTAATGAACACGATTGGGAGACCTTATATGGGATTTTCTTTCAACTCAACTCAACTCAAATTTTATTTATATAGCACATTTAAAAACAACCTCAGTTGCCCAAAGTGCTGCACAATATAAATAGAGTCTAGTGCCAGCCATATAGATAACAACAGCATAAATTATCAAGATAGATTAACAATAAAAATTAGGGCAATAAACAATCACTAAAATAAGGTAAAACAAATTAGAGCTATACTAATAATGAAATAAAAATAAAAGTCAGGGTGTCAGTCAGGGTGAGTTGAAGGCCAGTGTGAAGAGGTGGGTCTTTAAAAGTGATTTAAAATGCTCCAGGGTTGACATGACATGATGTGTTTCAGTTGTACCAACTTGTTCCAGGCCATTAGATTTGGATAGTTAATAGAGACTGTGTCAAATTGTGTAACTGAAATCCCTGCAGTGTCATTATTCTCATTTGTGATTGGTTGTTTCCTTAGGCCCTTGAGTGGATCCACGACACTGGGGAGTTTTACCTGTCCACACACACATCCACAGGCTCCAGCATACACCATACACAGGAGCTGCTGAAAGAGCATGAAGACTTCCAGATTACAGCAAAGGTGTGTGTGTTCCTTCCTATGTGTGTGTGGATCTGTTACTGTAGACAAGGAGACAACGAGATTGTATGTGTGTTTTGGTGCCTGTTGCTCTGCTTGTTGTGTGTATGTTTGCACAGTCCTGCGGTTCACTGTGAGGCCCATTCCCTTGGCAGTCTATTGTCCTGATTCCACTTTGCTGTGTCACTGTTATTGTGTTAGAGAACAAGCTATTGTGTCCATCAAGCAACACCCTGATTCCTAACTCTCCCCATGTCTCTCTCTTATCTACCTTTCCTCTCCCGGCTCTGCCTCTGCGTCTCTGTTGCCATCTCTATCCCCTCCCTAAATGTCTCTCTATTGACAGCAAACCAAAGAGAGGGTAAAGCTGTTGATCCAGCTGGCGGATGGGTTTTGTGACAAGGGCCACGCCCATGCACTGGAGATAAAGAAATGGGTGTCCTCAGTGGACAAACGCTACAGGGACTTCTCTCTCCGCATGGACAAATACCGAACCTGCCTGGAAACGGCGCTCGGCATTTCTTCCGACTCAAACAAGGCTGTGAGTAATCACCTCTGATAAAAATCCAAGAATATAGATGAATACCCAGTGTGTGGGTTTTAAAACCTTGGGTTGATGCCGTATAACAAAAGACTGAAACAAAGTGACAGCCATGGATACTGTATATACCTGGCAGAGGTCACAATAATAAGGACTGAACCTTTCTAGTGCCTTTCATGTTTCATGTGATGGATTTCATTAAAGAGACTCCCCTGGGCTTTAATTTTATTGTAGTTTCAAGTGTGGGAGCTTGCACCAGGTGGTCAGATGTAGATGGATATTGAAGATCTTCTATCACTGCAGGTTTTATTTAAACATCTCCCAACAGTTGGATTTAATGAACTGGCACTCAGAGAAAGCAAATATATCACACATGTGTTTCGACCACTCAGTATTCATTACCTGTTTTATATCACCTAATAGTTGCTGCCCCCTCTGTTTGTAGAGTAAAGAGCTGCAATTGGACATCATACCAGCCAGTGCCCCAGGGTCAGAGGTCAAGTTGAGGGACGCTGCTCATGAGCTCAATGAGGAGAAGAGGAAATCAGCCCGAAGGAAAGAGTAAGTCCAACACACATTTCCCTGGCACACTCTCTCCTGATGACCGCCTGATATTCAGCATTGAAGGTTTCCTGTGTTCTGGAAAAATGCCTACGTGAATAATTCAGTCATTTCCAGCAAACATGAAAACATATTATTTGTCAGTCTGATTAACATTTAATAGCTGCAGCCAGGCTTGCACCTTGAATTGCGAGGGTTAGTGATAATATGGTGCTGAATGTCAGTTTACCCAGTACACATGATCGCATCAAATTGAACGCTGAAATCTTCAAACCAAATCAAATGTGAACAAATGGAGATCGATTTTATGGTGCATATGAGAAGATGGAGCAGTAGTATACTCTTATCACAGTATGTTTCAGTGTTCCTGATGCTGTATCTGACATCTGTGGTTATTAGTTTAAAATGGTTTATGAGGGAAATTCATTCACAGGAGGGAGTTATGATGCAGTCGCATACAGACACAGTACTTTGAACAGCTTTTTACCATTTACTGAAAAAGCTGAAAAATTACATCATGTTGTATGCATTTGGCTCTCGCAGTGAATATAGAAACAGTAAGAATAAGTGAAATGTTACCACAGTTTTTATAGTTATATTTGATCAACTGCAGCATCTGACCATGTTCCTCACTGTCTCCTCTTACGATGGGTCCTATCTTTTCAGATTCATCATGGCTGAGCTGATTCAAACAGAGAAAGCTTATGTCAGAGACCTAAGGGAATGTATGGATGTAAGTATTTTACCAACACACACACACACAACAGTCTTTCAGTTGATGCCACAATGTTTACACAACCAGGCATCTCCAGATTGAATGTTTTTACCTTTGAATTGGGTTGCTCACAAAATAAGTAATTGATTATTTGAAATATAGAATGTGATGATCAGATGTTCTTACAGCAGATGAGTTGGCACAGAGATTTCTTGGTTTTTAATTTGTTCTGTTGTGGTGTGTGTGTCTGTGTGTGTGTCTAGACATACCTGTGGGAGATGACCAGTGGTGTGGAAGAGATTCCTCCTGGTATTGTCAACAAGGAGCACATCATCTTTGGGAACATGCAGGATCTCTACGAGTTTCATCACAAGTTAGTAGACCAGTGGTCAGCTATCGACATGAGAATTTAATAAATTTAAAACATTTCAAGATTAAATAACATTCATGAGTAGTGGCTTTATGACATTTGATCATCAACTTCTAATTGTTGTTTATATAAATCTTTCTGTTGCTGTACAGTATCTTCCTGAAAGAGTTAGAGAAGTACGAGCAGCTTCCAGAGGATGTCGGCCATTGTTTTGTGACTTGGGTAAGACTTGTAAATGTATCAGTTCATATTTCTGCTCTGTTTTCATCACCATATTCCCTGTGCTGTTCAATCCACATTAAGGTTAAATGCAAAGGCACCTACAGTACAATAGGTCACAAGATTATCACACATTTTTCCTAAAAAAGTAGTTAAAAAACAACCTTTTGATGTCTTCTGAATAAAGTACTGATGTTATATCTTCTGCTCAGGCCGATAAGTTCCAGATGTATGTGAACTACTGTAAGAACAAACCTGACTCCACTCAGCTCATCTTGGAACATGCTGGCCCCTACTTTGATGTAAGTAACTACCAGTGTTGTTTGCTGTGTGAGTTTACTTGTAGATGGAGTGATCTCTCATATTATGTAATTTCAGCGCTGTTTCTTTGATCTAAATGCAACACCAGGAAACAAAGATAGATGTTCACTGTCTAAACTGGCTGTTATATATACTATATTTTTTTCTTGTGAGCTTCCGTAGTCTAATATAGTGACACTTGAATTACAAGTTTTCTATCCTTTGGTTTTACAGGAAATCCAGCAAAGGCATCGTCTTGCCAACTCCATTTCCTCCTACCTGATCAAACCAGTCCAGAGAATCACAAAGTACCAGCTTCTTCTCAAGGTACAGGATGCATTCACACTCTGAAAGAAGAACTTGTCTACCCGCACTCCATGTGAAAATGTGCACATACAACACAGAGCCGTAGAGTAGACCAACCTTTACTGAAAATATTATTGTCACTAAGATGACATGTGTCCTGTACCTTTTGTGTGTCCTTTCTTTGTAGGAATTGTTGACATGCTGTGAGGAGGGAAAAGGAGAGATCAAGGATGGCCTTGAGGTGATGCTAAGTGTGCCCAAGAAAGCTAATGATGCCATGCATCTCTCTATGCTGGATGGTGGGTGTATACACAACACATACACATAGACAAAACTCCAAACTTTCACTGCTAGCACAAATTACACACAATTAAATCTCTGTCCATCCTTTCACTTCACATTTTTTTAGGTTTTGATGGGAACATTGACTCCCAGGGAGAATTGATACTTCAGGAGTCATTCCAGGTATGGGATCCCAAGACTCTCATTCGCAAGGGTCGTGACCGACACCTCTTCCTATTTGAAATGTCCCTGGTCTTCAGCAAAGAAGTCAAAGACTCCAATGGGCGCAGCAAATACCTCTACAAGAGCAAGCTTTTTGTAAGTAACATCCAGTTTTAATGTGCACAGACCTGGTTGTTTCAAAGAGTTTTGTGCTGATTAAGACAGCTGAGTGGGTGAAGATAAACAGTGAAACACACTGGCTCACTTGTGGATGCATTACCGTTAAATTGCAATTACAGTTGAAGATTTCTTCTTACTTGAAACAAGAATGAAGTGATTACAGTTTGGAGATCAAAGGTTGAGGTCACACAAATACACCAGTAATGACACAATTTAGGATAAAAAGATGAAGTGATGACATTTTATATCAAAATGGACAAAGATGATCTTTGTTGTGACATCATCTGTCATGCATAAGCGCAGTCACAGTAGTGTAACTCAGGAAAGGGATAATTGTGACCATAGTTCCTGCAAATTTACATAATGCTCTAGTTTGGATTACAAACTCATTGCATCTTGTATGTTTATGTATCATCATGTATCACCTAAATTTGTTGTCATCTGTTTCCCCTTCTCAGACATCAGAGCTTGGAGTGACAGAACACGTTGAGGGAGATCCTTGTAAGTTTGCCCTGTGGGTGGGCAGGACCCCGACCTCAGACAACAAGATCGTCCTCAAGGTATCAGTGTTTATTTTATTCCTGCACATAAAGGGTAGACTTTATCTGCACTAGACCCCATATGATTCCCCTTCTGCTAGAACAGTCAAGATGTTCACACATAAAGAGAAAGAGTCACTCCGTGTCTGTAGTCCACCCACATTGAATCCTATAGTTCCCTCTTCTTAGCCAAGAAAGTTCACTCGCTTTTGGAGGTGGAGTGTTACTTTTCTGCTATTTATCACTCATCATTACACAGAATTATTAGCCTCGTGGTTGATGGGTCATAATCCAGCTTAACAGGCAACTTGGTAGTTCTCTTGCAGTTAGTCAGAAGCATTGTTTTGTTCAACATGAGTGTGTGTATGTGTGTGGATACTGCTGATGTGATAAACACAAGGACAGAAACCTGTGTATCCAGGTGCATGTGCTACAATGTGTGAATGTTTGTTCTGCAGCTGTCTGGGTTATTACATAACTGTTGATGACCATCTTAATGTGTGCCTTATATAACACAGTGCCACAGCAGCTGTGGTGGTGCTGGTTGCTAAGTGAAGGAGGAAGAGGGGACACAGACGAGGCTAGTCATATGCTAAATGCAGTGTCTACGTATTGGCTGAGTGACGTAAATAAACAAAAGTCTAACAATAAATGTCCATAGTGTCTCTGTGGAAGCCTAAGTGGAGACACTGTTGTCGTCATTTCACATTGTGTCTGCATATGGACGTATGACTCAAGTGCAAGATTGCTCTAGAGTGGAACAGAGTCAGAACTGTACTTGCCAAATGAGACCTGATGCTGGGTTATTGGTCAACAAATCATTCATTCTAGTCAAGTGAACAGAGCAGCTGTGCTTGCTGCGCTTAATGCTCTGCCTTTGTCTTCATGTGAAGAAGGAGAAATAAGGCAAGGCTTCACTGCTGACTTTGCAGCTGCACACACTGCAGTAGAATTTTTGAATGTAACATTTATCTGACCGAGCCATGTGTTATGTCCTAGGCTTCAAGTATTGAGAACAAGCAGGACTGGATCAAACACATTCGGGAGGTCATCCAGGAGCGAACCGTACACCTGCGTGGTGCTCTGAAGGAACCCATTCACATCCCCAAAGCCACCACCACTAAACATAAAGGCCGACGGTAAGTCGACAGTCTATTACTCTGAATCTTGTTTATTTTGTAGTGAGATTAAATGTTGTGTGACAAGTAGACTAACAGAAGAAGACTACAGAAGACAGAAGACTACCCGACCATTCTAGTTTTGCAGTTTAGTTTTTCCTTTGTTTTTAAAACTTTTAAAACGTTTTTAAAACTGACTCTTACACTTTTGTGCAGTCTAGCTGTGTTTCTGGGTTAATGCTTTGCCTCATCCGTGAGCATTATTTTATTAGTGAAGTGAGATCAATTTTCATTGGCTGTGATGGTGAAGACAGCAACTCCTAAAAATCCCACAATCCTCTTTCACAACATCATCAAAACATGTCTTTTACTATTGTTTTGATCTGAGACCTAAATCGACAGAAATGACACACTGTGCCTTTAATAATCAGCATTTCCAGTAATACTTGAAAAAAAAATGATTATAATGATTACTAATGATAGTAATGAAATGAATGTAATGATATTGTTTGCTTGCAGAGACGGAGAGGAACTGGACAGCCAAGGAGACGCCAGCAGCCAACCAGACACCATCTCCATTGCCTCCCGTACATCCCAGAACACACTGGACAGTGACAAGGTAAGAGCAAACACACGCACACACAAACGCACAATCTCCGATCAAAGAGCTATGAAGAGGACACCGATTCAGTGTTGTTTTATTTTTTTGTTTTTTGTGACACTGAAAAGTTTTATCAGTCACTACCTCCATATCACGCTGTCACACTGTCAAGCCTGGGTAGATACAAGCAACTTTCTGTGAAATTGTTTATTGGTGGAGGAAGAGTCAACAGTCCATCTGACAGAGCTTTGAAGCAGCGTGTGTGTGACTGTGTGCATTTCTGTGCGAGTGCAACCGTGTGTTTGTGTGTGTGTGCGCATGTGTGTGTGTGAAAGAGAGAACCTTATCTCACTGGGAACAGGGACAGTCGGCTATGGTTATATCTGGTAATAGCACCACAGAAGGCCTGTCCTCCTACGCTCAGTATGAGCAACTGTAAAGCTAACGTACACACACACACACACACACACACACAAAAATTCTGTACTTTTATACTGTACTAATTATAAACTGCAGCATTAGGTTCATAAATGAGGTCATTATTTTGACACGCTTTTTCTGTAATTAGAAAAATACGAAAATTAGCTTAGCATAATTACTCTTAGCACAAAGCTCAGCTGTGTGTAATAATAACCTCTGTGTTCCTGTGTGTCTATCCACTTGTGTCTAAACGATCACAGACACTCACTGATTACTAATTGTCCGTTTAGGACATTCTCACATGCACAAAGTAACACACACACACATGCAAATACAAATTTTCTTTGGTCTCATCCTCACTTTCTGTGAATGCCTCGCTCTGTCTCTCTCTCTGTGAGGACTCTCTGTGAGACCTCTCATTCAAGAGGCAGTGACAGTGGTGTGTTTGTGTTGCTGTGTGTGTGTGTGTGCTTTAGTGACTGACTTGTGTGTCAGCAGCTTCAGCCTCCCACACTCTCCTCACAGAGGATGCTCGTCTGTATGCCAGACAGGAGAGCACAGTCTTAAGTCCTCACAGTCATCGATCTCACACTTTGCTTCAAGCTGTTGCAGGAATCGGGCAACCACAGTTTTTTTTCCTCTAATTTTCTGGTGTATTTTTTTCCTTGATACGTGGACAAAAGTGAGCTAAATTGTGGAAACACTTAAAGACAAGGATGGATTGACTGCATCACCCAATAGGGAATCATTTAAGCTTCAGTAGCGTGATTGTCAGCATCCACTGAGGAGTGCTATTGACTGTTACATTGGATGGCAGGACTTTTCTACGAGCCTTGGGTTATCCTAATGGATCAGGATTTTAATTACTTGCCACTGTTTTCCTGGGGGTAATAGTCCATTGAAAATAAATAAATTTGACTTTTTTTTTTTTTTTACAACTAATCTTTATCTAATGTGCAACCTCACATAGAGATTTAGGACAGTCTTAGTGGATTGCTGTAGGAGTCGAACTGCTCTGTAGAGTTTTTCTAGTTATTTTGGACTTCCCATTTGCAATGAGGGAGTGGAAAACAATGCAGAGGCTGGAGAATAGGCGCTCACATCCTGTTTCTCAACTCCTCAGCTCTCTGGCTTTACCACATTACCAAAGGGTATGTTACAAATAATGTGATATGTGATTTGTCATATTTGAAAAGAAAATACACCATTGTGACATTTACACAGTGAAAGTCGTTGACTATCTATTTCAGAAATGATAAAGGCAAGGAACATACAACACTGTAGAAATGCCAATGCTATAAATAATGCACATGTTTGTTTGAAACAGTAGTAAACCTCTGAAGGCATGAAATGTGTGAATGTGTTTGGGCTGATGGGTGAATGGATAATATTACCCCTATGACTAATGGAAGAACTTTTTGATTGTTCAATATAAATGCTCACAAGGTTTCCTAGCACAGAATTAGTTTTTCTTAGAGTACCTGAACTCGAAATGCTTTCTCATAATGATAATATAAACTTACAAATTGCAAACTTGTACAGTAGATGCAAATAAAATAAATGAAATTGAACTCCTTCTCTTCATTAAATATAACAGATGTACAAGAGAGAGAAGCTACACATTATTGGACAGTTACTATTTTCACACACATTTTCCACACCTCTATAAGGGGCAGAGGCATCAATAGCAGCAAGCAGCTGCGCTCTCAGTCATGTGATGAACGGAAATGCCTTTGAGAGAAACCCGTGAGCAAAATGACTAATGCCACCTTTGTCCACCTCTTATGTCGTATTGCTTTTCTTTTCATAGCCACTCAGATAATTAGAGTCAGATCGTCAGAGTGACGTTTGGTTCAGCTGTGCTGGAATGAGTCACCAGTCATCAGTGCATGTACTCTGTGACTTTCCAGTGCTGCTTGAGTGCCTGTGATGGTATCAAAGGATGCTGTGTGGGAATATTTACTTTTTGTTCTCAGAGCCCATTCATTCCTTTTTATAATGTCAGAATAAATTTTACTGAATCATCATCATGCTTGTCGGCATTAGCTTATTTTACTGTGCTGTATCCTGTGGTACCTTATGTTAAAATGGAATGTAGGAGAAATAAGGGGACATAGCGGGGGATACAACATTGGCATGCCAGAGAAGCTGATCAACACTGACTGGATGAGATTCATACGTATGAGCAGTAGCTATTTCAAGTCGCTCTTTTATCTTGTGTTTCATTCCTAAGTATGACTGCACACTCACTGCACGTATTTCAGTGGCTCGAAGCTTCTCTTGGAAAATCGATGTTTTCCAACAGGATTCTCATTCCTTCTCAGTCAGTTTAGCTCTTTACCAACAAAATAATTACAGTTTCACTACACATACAGTATATTTTCACACGGAGTGACCTGTATAGACCGAATTTTTGCTTTATACAAACATGTGACAATTGAACAAACATGAACATTTTTGAGTGCGTTTTTGTGAGATTTTTTCCCTCCTTCCATTTCAGCTGTCGGGAGGCTGTGAGTTGACAGTGGTGATCCATGACTTCGTGGCCAGTAATGGCGGCAGCAGTGGGGAGCTGACGGTGCGCAGAGGGCAGACTGTGGAGGTTTTGGAGCGACTCCACGATAAGCCGGACTGGTGCCTGGTGCGGACTACAGACCGCTCTCCAGCACAGGAGGGCATTGTACCCTGCTCCATGCTCTGTATTGCTCACTCCAGGTCCTCCATGGAGATGGAGGGGCTGTTTAACCACAAAGGTAGGAGAAGAATGTTTCCTCAGATTTTTATACCTACATGTACAGGTGGATTGGGGGTTATTTTTTCATACCGAGGAACATCTGGATTTTTCAGAACATTAAGAAAAGCTAATAAGATGTGTCTCATATTTAAAAACAGCAGAGGTGCTGCATCATCATATCTCACCAAACAGCTACTTGCTACATCCATGCACATACAGAAACTTGAAAGAAAAGGGAAAGCTTACAGAATGTATTTCTTGTTTGCAAACATATCAGTGGTGACCTGCACAACCCTCTCCTCTCATTAGACGACTGCTTGGGGAAGCATGTACATGTATCGCTAGGTGTTGCTATGCAACTGTGGAAAGCCCGCTTGAAGCACAGCTCTCTTTTAATTATCTCAAAATAATTTCAACCTTTGAGTTCCCTGCACTGTTGATATCCACAGATCTCATTATTGTCTAAAACCCTTATTTTGTCATACACATGCAGCCTCATGTCCTCAAAAAAACCAATGTCAGGGTGCAACCCAGGAGGATATGATGTCAGAATCTCCATCTGTTTCATACCCAAAGGTCCTTATTAAAAACAGTCGGAAATGTGGTTCTGGAGGTTTTTTCCATTTTGTTTGTGAGTTAACCACCAGCTCTGGCTACAGTAACAGAAATACTGCTGAATCATGCCCTGCCAGAAAATTAACTGGAACATATGACCCCAATGTCTTATTGTTAGAAAACTGTGAATTTTCACATAGACATACTTATACATTCATGTGGCAGCTAACCAGAACAACAGGGCAGTCCACTACAGTCGTGCTATAAATCTTACAGTTACAGCAGATTCAGTGTTTAGTTTCTGCTGAAACTGTGCTTAACAGGGGTTTATGGCATGTAAGATCACGAGAATGTCTTCCATTGTGCTGCTGAACTGCACTTCATTATGCTGACAGCTGTGCCTAGTATTTTGTTCACACCATCAGTGAGGGTAGGCCAAGCAACAGATACCATTTTCACTCTTCTGAAATGCAATTGTTAATATTATGTTGACTGCAGTGGGTGAACTGGTCTGTTTTTTTTCTTGGGTTGTTTTCTTTGCACTGAACATCTGTTTGTGGTCTGATGCAATGACATCTGCTAGTCTTACTGTTTGACATCTCGCTTAGCACAGGCAGCTATGATATTTTCATTCATGTCAGGACCTGCGAGACATAGGTGTTGATGATCTCAACCCAAATTCCAGCTTGATAGATGTACAGATCTTATTATTACTATTTTTGCAGTTAGTGTACAGAGCAGACTGTATGTGTCTGTATTATTTAAACAATTGGAAATCAAAACCAATTCAGTGCTGAAGTAGTAAACAAAGAACAAATACAGCTGAAGAAGTGACAGGCAACAGCTCTGTACACAGACCTGACCCTCAGTGGTTGGAGTTATGAGCTGCTGTCATCACGTCTTGACAGAAGTTTCTGCTTGTGCTTCTCCCTCTTTAATCTGGAAGAGTGGGTGAAAGCGCCTTGTTTCTATGGTAATATAGTGTACAAATATTTTGCTGGCAGCCTCTTTGTAATCAGCACAAGAAAGGTCTGCATTTGTATTTAAAATTATAGGATGCTTGGACTGTATGCACAGAAATACCCTGCTTTGGAATTAGCTGAATGATTTAGTGCTGTAGTAGGAAGGAGGAGGAGGAATCCACCTAGGTTTTTTGCCTTTACCTCCAGCGTTGGTGTTTCTCGTCTGTGTTGCATCACAGAACTTCTTGTTCGATCTCTTTCCTTGGTGTCTCGCTGTTTGGATGTGTGTGTGTTTCTGTGGCCAGAGGGAGTGATGAAAAGAAGCTTCACGCAGCAGGGGAGGCTGTGGTCAAAAAAAAGAGGCTGTTACTGAGGAGGAGGAAGACATGGATGACAAAAAAAAAGCGTCTTTCCTACTTTGTTAGCTTTTTGTGTTTTCTGACCAACCATGTTGGGCCACTTTGTCTGAAGTTGTAGAAGGGTGACGGTTGAGGGGATTAGAGTGTTGTCCAGGAAATCCCCCCTTTTCCTGCTGTGACTCACAACCAGGAATAATTAACTGTTGGGGGCGATGTCTGTGTCTGGATTAAGAGAATTAAATGCAATTGAATGGTTCACATAGAGTAAAATTAGCGTGTGTGTGTAGCTGGTTGTCTGTTCTCATAATGGGAGGTAGCTGTTCACATGCACAGGATGTGCTCAGTGTGTGTGTGTGTGTGTGTGTGTGTGAATCTGTAAGGAGCAGAGAGTCAGCACAGGCCAGTGTGTATGTGTATGTGCATGCGTGTGTGTGTTCTTACAGGAGAGAGTGTGTTTTAGAGCCCAGAGAGCCACACACACACACACAAGCAGTCACAGTTAAACAGGAGGATCTTTGTGCATCTGTCCTGCTTAGCTGCTCTGGACTGCCTCGTGTGCAAAGGGAGATGAAGGTTGGAGAACAGAGCAAGGTGTTGAATGCACAAAACCCAGTTAAAAAAAAATCTTGCTCCTGAAAAAATTTTGACACAGTCAGACACAGATTTTTTTTATCACTGAGCATTTTGCTGTTCACTTCTTGTTGGATTTTATAACCAAGTCTATATTTGTTCCAAGCATACTGCACAAGTTGTATGCATCCTAATGCCTGTAAAATTTGCAACCGCCCACACAAAGTGTGTAGGCGCCTCTACAAAGGGTAGTACGGTAGATGCACTGCATGTTTCCAGACGTCCCTGTGGAACAGGAGAGGCACAGTGGAGGCTTGCCCAATATCCTCACAGCAGCCCACTCATGAAGGAGGGAGGGAGCTACAAAGAGAGGGAGAGAAAACATCCTACTCTCTAATGCTGCATTTGACTTTTCGTTTTCCTCACCCAGGACTTCACACTTTTCTCTCCCTGGATATTCCAGCAATGTAGCAACAGCTGTTTTTTTTCTGACTGTTAACCACAGGTCATAAAAAAGAAGTATTTGAGGTTTTGTGTAGGATTTTGAAGCAGAGATGGTGTGAGGGAATCTTTGAAGTCAGACTGCCAGAGGCTTGATATTTGACTGACAGTGACATCAGTGACATGGCCCATGGAATCGAGTCCTTAGTGTCTCTTAACCCATTTTGCTCCATGGATTCATCACAGGGAGGACACTCTGACAACTGCAAATTCTGGCTGCTGGATCTCGGTAGGTGCTCTGGTCATATGTAAAGACATAATGTGTAGGATACAAGTCATTTACTTGCTCCTCTTTAATAAGGAGATTGTAACTGGTCTTTTTATACTTTACACAGTGTTCAACACAGAAAGATTGGAAAGTTGGGAGAGAGAGAGAGAGAAATGGCACAAGTGACAGGTTGCTCTAGTGTACCAGTATGGTATTATTGTTTGTTTCTCTTAACTTGACCAAGATGATGAGAAACTCTGATGATCACTTGTGATTGCATGACAGAGCGGTTAAAATATGCTAGGTCAAAAAGATGTGGATGGATTAAAAATACAGTTTCCCATGTGACAGTGAAACAATTACAGTGCTGGAAACAGCAACAATTCTACTGTTTGTTTTTGACAGCTTGTCTTTGTTTGTTGTCGATTCCACCACAGCTATTTTCACATGAGCTTCATGCTGAGGGTATTCACTAATCAAGTCTGGATTATGTCATGGCATTATGGCAGTGAAAGTAATTTGGTGAATGTACTGTTAAGTGATGAAATATTAAATCTACTGGAATCACATTGACAAGATTATGTCTTCGTGCTTATCTGTGCACCAGGTCTGGCTAGGGCTGGACAGATGGGCAGAGGGTGTCATTGTGTTCTATACCCCAGGGAGAAGAGCAAATAATGAGGTCAAACAGACTAGAATAGACAAATCAGTAGCTTCTTCTTATTTCTTCTTCTTCTGTTTAATATTTGCTACCTTATAAAGTATAAAAAAAAAACAAAGCACCCAGCTGCTTTAGCCAGAATGTGTACAGGGTGGTGTCTAAATTCTGTGTCTCTCCCATCCCATCTCCACGCCCTCCTTAACTATGGCCATTGGTGGCAGGCCTTCTCCAGCATTGTCCACATTTCAACAGGTCAGCCAGCCCAACTCCCTGGATTTCCCCCCCATGTCTTAAACCACACCAACTAATTGTGTGTGTCCGTGTGTTTGTATCACTTCTCTTGGGGAAGATAAGACCACACGAAAGATGCTCCCCTGGTGACACCTCTGGAATCCCAGGCATGCCTCTGTGGAGCTGCACAGACTTTTGGGATCACTCCAGTTGTACACCAGCCCCTCCCCTCCCTCCTATTCTGAGACTCAGGCACACACACAGAGTTGTAAATCTAGCATGCTCTTTGCAGCAGCTTGAATGAGCTGTCACTGAGTTATGGTAGCATGTTGCGGATAAATTAGCAAGCATCTGAAGATGCAGTAGGGAGCATCTGGTGGGCTCTTCTTCTCAGGAATATCAGCACACAGAATGGCAGCATGAGAAGTGCTAATATAGATCTCGTGTACCTTTGCATGTTGAGTACAAATATAGACATGTATATGTTTAAGCAGAATTGTGAAGGCAGGCAGTAGATATTTTTAAGTTTCAGTGTCTGCATGTATTAAGTATGTGTTGCATTTGTTCATGTGTGCACTGCACACACAATTAGTGTGTATCATGAGCCAAACATGAATTCTACAAAAAGATACTAGATGTCACAGTCGTCTCAGCAGTACAACACTCTGATGAGTCTGCTGATGAATTAACCAGGAAGTGCCTTTGATCCAAAATTGCTTTGGAGTCAGACGAGCCAGCTTGCTAATTGAGTCAGGATAATCGTTTTGGCAAAGATTAACAAGGAAGCCATTTTTCAAAGCCCATAGCAGGCAAAGACTTCCCTCCAAATTCTTACAAGAAATTTGGAAAATCATGTTGAAGGTGGTGAAAATGAGACATTTTGGATGTAGACACTGCAGAATTATCAGGAGATAGTTATAAAATGGTCCAATGGAGCTTTATTCTCATGCAGCTTCAGGGAACTGTCCAACAATTGAAATAGTTTGTGTGGAGTCTCAACCCAGCAGCAATATTTCACCGTAATTACAGTTTTTATGTTTGGGAATGCTGCATTTGTTACAATTACAAGTTTACCAAATAGGAGTAATGCAACTAGATTTCCACCGCATCTATTTTAGGCCCGGGTACAAAAACACTGCTTGTGACACATAGTGTATGTGTGTTTGTGTATCCAGGTCATACATAAAAAGACAAACTGGATGATCCACTGAAGAACTAAAGATGCCTCTTGGCTGATTTGTGATATATCTACCTTCAGTCCAGTAGATTATTCATTTTGTGGTAACACCATTAAGAGCTGTATTTTAGATGTCCCCCAGTTTTTTTGGTTCCCATGAGTGAGAGCCTAACCAGCTGTTGCTGAGGTGTCTCCACTATGAAGGAGAATCTGCTGGGCAAAGGCCAAAGGTCATGCCCCATGTGTATGTGTGTCTATGTGTGTGTCTAGGGTTATTTTCCACTGAAGAGGAATGTGTCAAGGCTGCTGACCCCATGTTTCATCTATTTACACCCCTGTTAGCACAACCTCTTCCGTCTAACCTGATAATGACAGTACAAGATGCTCATCCAACTGTCAAAGTGCACATTTCATATGTCATACGGAGGCAGAATTATAGAACAGTATCCATTGTTATCCATATTTATTAGTGAAGTCGTGTGTAAGTTGATCACATTTCTGAAGTAGGTAGGTGGAGGTAGCATTCCCTCATTGCTGTGATAGCAAACATGACAATCCAGTCAGTATTTGAATGACACTCAAAGGGGTAAAAATGATTGTTTCTCACCACAAACTAGCCAGTCTCCTAAATTTGCCCAGCAGCCTCTGATGTAATCGATGAGATGTGCCTGCTAACAGCACGTGTGCATGTCAGGTTGTGACCCCAGCATGTTTGCAGGAACCACGGTGAGTTTGCTCAACATGGGCAGTCCCAACTCTCTGGTTCCTCCCCTTTTAAATGAACAAGTTTCTGTAGCTCAACAGTGTCCTTTCTGTTTCTAATACAAACAAGTAGATATGTGGTTTACACTAAAAAACAACAGCTGCGTGAAACTCAAGTGTCCACTTTTATTTACCCTAAATGTCAAGGATTTTAAAACCCCAATAATACGAAAGCCTGGTCAGCACCTGTGCTTTTTGCTTTCAGTATGGATAATAGATAAGTGTACTGGTGTTATCAACTACAATAACAGCATACAGAACTCATAAAGGTAGGTTTTGATACTCCTTGGAGAGCAACAGTAGTAAAGCACAGGAATTTGGAGTAATCAGAATTACAGCCTTAAATAGGCTCCATGATTGTACCCATGACTAAAACATTCCAGGGCAGGATCGTAACAAACTGTCGTGACTCTGGTTTTCATTTAGCTTTGCACGGAAGATAGTTTAGGTGGGTAAATCATGAAGCTACCCTAAAATCTATAGCCAGGACAAACATTTGTGCTAAGGAATGCAATTATCTTCTATCTTGTTTCCTCAGAGGACAGCAGAAAAGACATCCACACCTATCGTCTTTAAGAAAAAAAAAAAAAAAAAGCCCTTTGGGTGGAATTTACAGATCTACTAAGCAGTTCAAACTTCCCTTTCCCTGCAAGTTGCAGCAGAAAAAAAATAAATTGCAGGATGAAAACACGATAACAAGATGTGCCCTCGCCTCTACGTGTTCACATTATTGTTCAGCCAATTGATGTGTCAGAAAATCTGCCGTTAGGCAGCTGAATATTGCAGAATGACTGAAAGATCACGACTCTTATCACTGAGGTTGCGCTGAAGATACCCCCAAACGGCCTGGGCTTTGTCAGAGTGAGAGGGCGAGGGAAGTCTGACAGAGGATGGCTTTAGAGGCTTAACAGTGAGTGATGTGGAAGATGCTTGTTATTCTGGGGAACTGTGCTTTCTTCTTCCTTTGCATGCAATGTGAGAACACATGCTTAGTATCAGCGGATCACAGTAAAAATAAGTCTCCCAGAGGCTCAGCGTCTGACACGAACATTCACATGCAGATGTGCTGGTTCAGGAGCAAGTACGTACGCACCCAACAATGCAGCGCCATGCAAAAGTGTCCACACCTGCCATTCATAAGCGCCACTCAGCCTGGTCACGTGACTTAATCTTAAGCAGCTTCATCTCTTTAACCACTTTAATAGAAAAATGATGAGGAGACTGAGGCCTCTTTGCCCTTGCACTTTTTTTTAGTCAAGCTGCTGCACCTCATCCAAAATGTTGCTTTTTATACAGATTCTATTTCTCAAAAACACCTAAAAAATAATTTCATTGTTTTTCTCTTCTGCATTTAGCTAACAATGGGATGGGATACAAACAATTCAAAGCAGAGTGATGTAGGAGGAGAGTAATGTCCTGAAGTCAACTTCAGCCCCCATACTGATGCACTTGTTTTTGCACTCAGTCCTTCTCTGGAAGTCATGTGCTCCTCTGCACAATGAAAACATCATCCCTGAGATTTTTCCTCAGCTTAGGACGGTGCTCCGAGGCTTTGATGAGAACTCTGTATCCCTGGAATATGTCCCATTCGGATTTATGGAGGATAGTAAAAGGTTGTCTCCTCATCCTTGGGTGATTTCCGAAGTTCTTTTTCACATCTAGGAAGCTTTTTCTTTTTTTTTACTCTTAGCCCTTTCTTTTGTTTTGGCAGCAGAGTCAGAGACACTCTTAAATCATGCCGTACCTTTTGTTGAGCTGTTAAGGCTTCAGAGGAGGTGAAAGGTCTTGTGCTGGAAATTCTGTGTGGTGTCACACTCAGGGTCATGTTGCGCAGTGTGAGAGTGCACAAAGAAATTCAACCCAGCATTATTGCCTCAAGACTTCTTGGTAGGTAGGCAAGAGGTTATGTACTTCCTTCAGCTGCACTCAGCAGCACTTGTGATGTTAAAGAAAACTAATGTCAGGTCAGTGGAGGAGAGAGGCCATGAGCCTAAAGGGAGGAAGAAGGAGAGGTCTGACTGAGCAGACAGGTGAGACAGGCAGGTGCATCTTTGAAGTACTCAGACAAAGCCCCAAGCAGCTATTTATCCTCTATGATTTTATGAATCCTATTTCGAAGAAGTGTTTTCCTCCTACAGATTCCCTGAGGAGCCGTCATCACTGTGAGGGGGAGGCCAGCCTGCCCACTGCACATATCACATACAGAAACAGTAGAAACAAACTGATGCACACAGATCTTTATCACATTCTGTCGCTTCCCTCTAACTTCTTGGACTATGAATTAACTCAGATGGGCATGGACAGTGCCTAGTGTCATTGTAATGTTAGTTACACAAAATGCACAAAGATTACAGACGACTTCAACTCAGGCTGTGATATTATTTCAAGGTTGCCTAACATTTACATCATTGTTGTCATGGAGCTTCATAGTTTCATATTGTTTGCTGCTGTGTACAAGTGTTGTGAAGTTTACATAACCAGATAATGAATCACATTGATGAGTCGTTATGTCAGTCAGTGCAAGACTAATGCCAAGATCTAATCCTTTGTGTTGATTTTTAATGAGTCGACCCTCTTATCTTCATTATTTGTTCATTTGTCCATTTACTTGTGATAATACCGTTAGTAATCACCTCTATTCTTTCTCTGCCTCACCTTTTAGACACCTTGTCTGTATCCAGCAACGATGCCCTGCAGCCAGGCTCCAGCCAAACCCTGGGTCCTCACAGCTCACCAGGGCCCAAACGTCCTGGGAACACTCTAAGGAAGTGGCTGACCAGCCCTGTTCGGCGACTCAGCTCTGGCAAAGCTGATGGTCACGTCAAGAAGCTCGCCCACAAGCACAAGAAGAACCGTGACGGCACAAGGAAGAACATGGACACAATTCCTGGCTCACAGAAGGACTCGGATGACAGCGCTGCCACGCCACAGGACGAGACTCTGGAAGAGGTAAGAATAGTTTAACAACTTCATATCTACCAACCTTTACTACTCGTCTACTGCCTGATGATCATTGTTTTCCCTTTTTCTTTCTCCAGCGTATGCGTAATGAAGGGTTGAGCAGTGGCACCCTTTCCAAGTCTTCCTCATCAGGCATGCAGAGCTGTGGTGAGGAGGAAGGAGAGGAGGGGGCTGACGCTGTCCCTCTGCCTCCCCCCATGGCCATCCAGCAACACAGTCTGCTGCAGCCCGACTCCCAGGATGACAAGGTGGGTCATACGTAGCTACACAAGGTGGTAGACAGTGGTGTGTGAAAACACAATTCCCAGTCTCCCAAGACTAATATTGCTCTTTTCATATCCAAAACAATGAATTTATGTGTTTCTGTACTTTGTTTTTTAAATGAGTCACAAATGCTTTTGTTCCATCAACATGGTCCATATGGTGGTGCAAAATAAACATTACTTTCATGAATTGAGTTGCACATGTAAAAGTAAAGATGCATAGGTAGGTACAGGCTCAGACAAAATAAATAGCTCCACAATAAGATCATTATTGAAGCTGCTTAAACCTGGATATATATTATATATATATATATAAATTTTGTACAAATTGGAAGTTAGTCTTGAATTTTGCAGGTGGGTTTTTGTGTGTGGTTCCATATAGAGGTGCATGAATATCAATTTTACTCAATAGATAAATAAATCACATTATCAACTAAACTTTTACTTTGAAACTAATGATGCTTCTTTTTTTTTTTTTCCTTTTATTTTCTTGATGGTTGCATGTTCCTTCCTTCAGCATTACGTTGATTTCTGTTCTGCTTCTCTTCTCGCCCAGTTTCCCTATCTCTCCATGTAAAACCACATCATCATCTTCACTTTGGATCCTTCTTTGTTTCACTTCTCTCTTGCCTTTTTCTTATCTGTCTTCTACCAAATAAATGTCATTTGATGTAGTATAATTATACATCTGTGACAGAATTGTATGCTCCATTCATGTGTTTCTACAGTACTGAGCTGTTTATGGGAGTAAATGGTAAATTCCAGTGAAGTCCTGTCGTGTACAGGGGATCCTCTTAAATCATAGCCTTGGACTGAGCTCTGCTGCGGAGGCGAACTCTCTCTCCAATGGAGTATTAAGCAACATTATTTTCTATATATAAGTTGTTTGATCAATCATAGTACTCGTATTCAAAGAGCAGTCCGATCCCAGAGCTTGCCCTTTACCTAAACCCACCTCATAACCCCCGTTTCCCCCGAGAGCAGCCTGTGATTGGCTCCAACTTGGCCCCTAATTAACCCTTTTATTAGGGAGATCACACCCACCAGTCCGTATTTGGACATGTGGAATATCGAGGTCCAAACTCAACAATGGTGAGCCTGATCAGATACAAAGTTGTAGTCACTAAAAATGTGTCACACCTGTATGCATGCAGCACCACCAAGTTTTACAGGTCATGTTTTATTCCTTAACCAATAACTTTCTCTCTCACATTTTGTCTGTCTCTTTCAGTCTGCATCCCGTCTGTCCGCTCGTCCCAGTAGCTCAGAGACACCCAGTGCTGCTGAACTGGTCAGTGCCATCGAAGAGTTGGTGAAGAGCAAGATGGTGAGATGGAAATCTCTGTCTAAAATAAACTCACAAGTACACACAAATGTGTCACATTTGTACACAGAACAATTCCAGCCTGTGTATGTACACACACACGCACGCACGCACACTACTTCTTTGGTGTTGTTGACAGAGAATGGCATCAGGGGCTACTAGTCATCTGTTAGGACTGTGACTCACTATGCCAGCTGTCCACTGTTCCAACAAATGGGCATTGCACTCTGGCCGATACCCTAACACACTCTGTAGCCTACATACAGGCATATACCAAAGAAAAGGCAGTACAGTTTTCTCTGTGGTCTTACAGCTTAGTGTTGATCCATCTGAAAACAAATGAAATGAAGCAGCTGTGAAAATATATGATCACATACTCTTTCAGCCCATTTTTTCAATTTTTTATGGATCTGTTTATTTTTACCACCTCTTGATTCCTCAACTTCTTCTCTCTCTCTTCTCTTGCCTTCCTTTCTTCACCTCTGTGCACTTTCCTCAGTCTCTGGAGGATCGTCCCAGTTCTCTGTCAGTAGAGCCAGGCGACAGCAGCTCTCCCTCCCTCAATCCCTCCGACAACTCCCTCCTCTCCTCCTCCTCACCCATCGATGAGGTGGACGAGCGCAAGTCTGGTTTCCTCAAGAGGAGACAGTGAGTTATAAGCCCGTCTCTTGTTAGTGCTTTGATAAACAAAAGCTGCTTGAGTTCAATCAGTTAATCATGTTTGTCTTCATTTGTGTGCTTATATGGAGTATTCCTGATGTTCGTCCATGGCTGAGTGCATTACATTTATATTATGCAGTGACAATTTCTGTTCTCTGTCTCTCAGTTATGTGCTTCTGGAGCTGGTGGAGACGGAAAGAGACTATGTCAGAGACCTGGGATCAGTGGTGGAGGTAAAAAAAATAAAAATAACATAAAAAGATGTTAAAATATCCCATATTTTAAACTTTTCCTGTTAGTTGATGTTATCCATAAGAGCAGTGGTTCTCAACCTTTTTGGGGTCCTGGACCTCCTGCATATTTTTGATCGACCCTGAGGACCCCCCCACCAATCTGGGGGGTGGGGGTGCAATTTGATAGAAACAGCAGTAACTCTATTTTAAATTGCATTATGGCATTTATTCTCTCTTTGAAGCAAATATGAGCTTTCAGTTGTAACTTCCAGAAAAAAAATCATACTTATGCAGTAGCTTCTTGGCATATGAATTACACTTGTGAAACAGATGTAGTTAGACAAAAAAAAGTCATGTTACCTCTGTAGTTTAGGTAGATAAAGGTCTCAGTTACATTTGAATAAAATAATGCCATTTCTATAAATGTCATAGGATCATTTTTAAAAGATATTTTATTTTCACAGACCCCTTGCAATTACACCACAGACCATTAGGGGTCCACAGATCCCCGGTTGAGAATCTATGTTCTAAGTGACTTAAAACAGTGCGCCTATATATATGTGTATGTTTTAAGTATGTACGCTCAAAGCGGTGAAGAAAAATAAATATAAGGAATAACAAGTGTCCTCCTGAATATGCACATCAGGCACACTCATAAAATGAATCATCATGACTATCATTTAGCATAATTTTTCCGCACTCATCCCACATCTGCATGCACATATGAAATATTTAGTCAAACCGTTTGTGTCAATGCAATTGTGCGTCAGTGCTCCAACCTACTCGACGTGCTGTCCAATTAATGTACTGGCTGATCAATTTAGTGTCTCCACACATCTGCAGGGCAACCTGGTACAATTTTGCCCTCAGCCACGAGATGCAGCTCCTGGCTGTGCTGCATTTTTACACAGTGGGGAGTTTCTACGGCACCTGGCTGCGCTTGTCACCCATCAAGTGTTGTCACCACCATGCTGCACAACATAGCTGCAGCAGTAATCGCATATTTGTGTGGGAACGCCATCACGCTGTGTGATTCATGCGCTGATTAAGTGGTGATTGATATAAAAATTGATTGGCAGTGATTGATTTAGTTTCAGCACTGTGGTGGCGGAGGCTCCTGTTAAGAGCTTCTTAAAGAGATTCTTTGGCAGAAACTCAAGTTTGTCCTAAGAAAGGCATTAAGAACTTGTCTGAGCAACACCCTGTTTTTAGGCAGTCCAATTTCAGATTTCAGGTAAACAGTGAGTGGGTCAGGATGGGCTGGACTAAGGGCATGGCTGAGGATAGTTTGCTTTGTTGTAACATCACAAAATTCTGGTTATACAATATGGGACCCTTAAAGCTTTATGAGATTTTATTTGGTCAGTGTTTGCTGCATATTTTATAGTTAACTTTCATCCCCTCAGGGCTACATGAGCAGGATGAAAGAGGAAGGAGTTCCAGATGACATGAGAGGAAAAGACAAGATTGTCTTTGGTAACATCCATCAGATCTATGACTGGCACAAAGAGTACGTGGACAGCTCTCCTCAATATTGTTTTTAAAATTTTATGAATCATTTTCCACAGAATGAATACATAGCCTATACCAGTCAATACCAAGTCCATGGCATGGTAAAATGGATGTCTCTTTTCTCTCTTGATCTGTTCAGTTTTTTCCTGGGAGAGCTTGAGAAGTGCTTGGAGGATCCTGAGAGGTTGGCTCCTTTATTCGTCAAACAGGTGAGCGAGATGTTCACATTTTTGTTGGATTATCTAGGTGATCTAGGTGATGTAGTGAATTTAAATGAGAAACTAAGGAAATAAAATTTTCTAAGCTGTCATATTTTCTTCTCACTTGCTGCCTTTGTTTTCTGGATTTGTTTCAACTACAGGAGCGGAGGCTACACATGTACATAGTGTACTGCCAGAACAAGCCTAAGTCTGAGCACATTGTGTCAGAGTACATTGACACTTACTTTGAAGTAAGATTGTTGAACCATTTCACACCATTTACCTCCTTCCCAAACCTACTAAAATTCCAGTCTATAGTTATATTTAACCTTTATCATCTTTGTTAGCATTTTATCCATGCTGTATTGGTCACTCATTAGTATTTCCTGGATAATATTGTCTTCCTTCATTAGGATCTGAAGCAGCGACTGGGCCACAGATTGCAGCTTACTGACCTGTTAATCAAACCTGTGCAGCGCATTATGAAGTACCAGCTGCTACTGAAGGTGAATCCACTGTGATATGTCTTTCCTTGTAGACAACATTCAGGCAAAGGACAGATATTTCCCTTGTTGAACATTTTGACCAACATATTAACATTTCTCTGTACATTCTCTCTGTTATACAGGATCTTCTCAAAGTTTCTAAGAAGGCTGGTGTGGACACAACAGAGCTGGAGGTAAGACAGGCTGTTTCATCAAAGTGGTAATTATGCTGATCTGTTGCTTATGCTGTGGTGGTGACTGCATGAGCCACACATGACAAGAATTCAGTTTTGTTTTGCTTGGCCTCATCTCTAAAAGTTTGTTTTACTCTCCGATTCTACTTCAGAAAGCTGTGGAGGTGATGTGTGTGGTCCCCAAGCGCTGCAATGACATGATGAATGTTGGACGCCTTCAAGGCTTCGATGTAAGACTGCTTCTCATACTCCCAGGACTGTGTTTGTGTGTTAGGACAGTTTTACTAAATGTAATGTAATGCAAGTGTAAACTGTTTTACAACCTGCAGAAATCATGTACTATTTCAATATGTTATTTCAGTAAATTGCCACTAGGTGTCAGCGTGCACTCATTTTTTTTTTTTTTTTTTTTTTTTTTTTAAGATAAGATAAGAATTTAGATTAGATTAGATAAGCACATCTGGGCAGTTAGGAAGCTAATAATTTTTTAGTCTTGTCTGTTCTAAATGTTCCAAACAGAGGAGCTTGCTTTCTTTCACTGTCCTTGTCTGTCCTCAGAGTCAATTTTTCTCTTTCCCCACTTCCTTCTTCAGGGTAAAATTGTGGCTCAGGGCAGATTGCTCCTCCAAGACACATTCATGGTTTCAGACCAGGATGGAGGCCTTCTATCCAGGATGAAAGAGAGGAGAGTCTTCCTCTTTGAGCAGATAGTCATCTTCAGTGAGCCCCTTGACAAAAAGAAAGGCTTCTCTACTCCCGGCTACCTCTTCAAGAACAGCATCAAGGTCAGTGCAGCTCAACTGTGGCATAAAGCTACTGTATTTGCATAATGTAATCTATGGATTGCATGTTAACCTAATGTAGATTGCATTGTAGCTTCTTTTCCATGAAGTCAATTTCAAATGTAAATATCTCCGAGTCCCTTTACTTATTCTCCATCTCTCTGTTTCTTCTTCTTTCTCTTTGCTATCCCCTCTCTTTACTCCAGGTGAGCTGGCTGGGTCTTGAGGAAAATGCAGATGACCCCTGCAAGTTCACACTTACTTCCAGATCATCTAGTGGTAACCTGGAGAGGTATACCCTCCATTCAACAAGCCCTGGAGTCAGTCAGGTCTGGGTCCACCAGGTCAGCCAGATACTGGAGAACCAGCGCAATTTCCTCAATGGTACGATTATTACTTTCTTACTTGCAGAAAATGACATGTACGTTGACTCTAAGATGAAGTGAAACCTCTGGTCCTTTCGTGGAAATGTGCACAAGTAGCAGTAGCATAACGTTGGAGTTCTCAGTCTTCAGTTTCTTTGAACTGTGTCATCTCTGGCTTTCATAAAGGTTTCTGTTGGAGTGTTTTCACCACATCAAATTTTGTGACATGAATCTTCTTCCACAGCTCTGACATCCCCCATAGAGTACCAGAGGAATCATGTGGGTGGCGGTGGGGCAGGCGGTCCACCCAGCAGTAGCAGCAGCAGCACTGGAGGCCTGCCAGGGGGTAGCAGTTCTAATAATGCCTCCACCATGGGAGGGGGAGGTGGCGGCGGTGGTTCTGGAGGATCAGGGAGCAGCTCTTCTTCTCTGTGCGGCCCTCGCTCCCGACCCTCCCGCATCCCCCAGCCATCGTCACGCCTTCCCCAGCCTGTCCACCACCACCACCCCCCGGGCCCTGATGGGCCCGACAGATCAGCAGGTATGTGGTCACCCTGCCACTCTCAATCCCTCCCCTCTAACCCTTACTCAGACACCAGCGCAAATGGAGAACTGTTAGCAGAGGTCCCTAAGATGAGGATGCTGGATAGTCCTCATGGAAGTAACAGTAATAACAGTAACAGGCCGTCAGGCAGCATGGAGGGCAGCGGCAGACAGGGTCTTGGAGGCTATGAAGAAACCCAGAAACATCAAACAGCTGGCATACCACAAATGGCCGTGGCTCCTCTGAATTTGCCCCTGAAAAGCCCTCGAATTGGGACAGTTTCTCCTCTGATTTCACCTCAGTCCCCTGGAGGGGCGGGTGGAGGAGGCGGAAAGGAAGGAATTGTCCCCTCCAGTCCGGCTCATAAAGGCAACACTTTCTGGGCTATGGTCCCTGCTGTGCCTCCCTCTCAAGCCAGCCGGCCCGGTTCCTTCTCCTACCCCAGTGACGGTGTTGGTGGAGGCGATTCCTTGGGGAGGGGAGGCCACGGGACGCCTTCTCATCACCGCCACTCAACCCACAGTAAGGACATAGACCGCATGAGCACCTGCTCCTCCACCAGCGAGCAGTCCATACACTCCACCCAGAGCAACGGGGTAAGATGCCAAGTCAAGGCCCAGGCTTCAGTGAGGTCTAGAGCTACTCACTAGTGACTAACCCCGCCCTGGCTGTCAGTCAGTCAGTCACCCTGCCGCTGGCTCTGAGAATGGCTTGTACATGCAGCAGCTACTACAATGGAGATTAACGGCTATCTGAGTGCACTAACTTCACGACAGTATGTGTGAGAGAACTTTCCTGCTCTCCCAGCGTACTAACAGTGTGGATCTAACTCACAGAGCAACCGTTGTATCTGCTTTCTAAGACACTCTCTCTGAACTTCAACATGTGTGCTTCTCAACTTCAGCTAATAGACACTAACAGCTGCCAAATGAATTCAAACACAATTTCCCTTCCTCTTCATTCATTCTTCCATGGGAAGCCTCCCATGCAATAATCAATGATGTCTGGTCCAAACTTTGCCCAATATGAGGAGCTCTTTGACATTTTACCTTCTTTCTCCCTTTTTTCCTGTTGACCAGTTTAGTCTGAATGTGGCAGTAGTTAGCCTTGAGACAGCACCAGCCGATGTTTGCTTCACTTCAACCTGCTCTGTCTCTTCTTGTGATAATCGAGAGTCTTGTATTTTTAATATTGGACCCCAACTTCCTCTTCCTTTTGATAGACAAAGTTTCACAGTTTGGCATCTCTGATGTGAGAATCATTACTTCTGCTTCACACTCTCTCAGGACATAACCGCTCTTTGACACAATGACCTGCCATCCACAGTATCGCTGTAGACACAGAATGACACTTCTGCAAGATTAAAAGTATTTTGCAAGGCTTTTTTGCTGCATGCATCAAACAGACTAGCACAGTCATTTGTGTCACCATGGTCATCATTATTTTGTAAAACCACTGATAAACTTCTGCTCGCCGTTTCCAAGACTGTGTTATAAATGTGTATTTTAAAGTGTGAAAATGCATCGGTTTATGTATGTCTGCAATCTCACATAACATAAACAGTGTTGTGTGTCTGAGTCTAAAGTTTTACAATCCTCTTCTGTGACAGAGTGAAAGCAGTAGCAGCAGCAGTGTGTCTACCATGTTGGTGACCCAGGACTATGTGGCAGTGAAGGAGGATGAGATCAGTGTGGTGCAGGGTGAAGTGGTCCAAATGCTAGCCAGCAATCAGCAAAACATGTTCCTGGTCTACCGGGCAGCCAACGAGTACTGCCCTGCAGCTGAAGGCTGGATCCCTGGCTATGTATTAGGACACACGTCATCCTCCACCACCCCAGACCTCCCAGAAGGAACCATCAAGTACGAAAAAGTCACATTTCCCATGTTGTTAAGCAAAAACAAACTAGTGTAAATGTCAGAATTCAGAATGATTAACTGAAGTGAAAAGATCCTGATGGCTTTTCTTGGCTTTGTATTGCAGAAAATCATTATCATGGCACACAGCGCTCCGCATTCGCAGAAAATCTGAAAAAAGAGACAAGGAGGGCAGGAAAACGGAGAACGGCTACCGCAAGTCTCAGGACAGCCTGGCCAACAAAGTCTCTGTCAAGGTAGAGTGTGATGACAGCTGAGCTAAAAAGTCTTTACACAATCATTCTCTCTAAGAATTCTAATTTTGTCTCCATATTTTCGTTACAGCTTCTAAATCCCAACTTCATCTATGATGGTATGTTCACATTGTTGCTTTAAGTGAGGGGGTGGGTGAAATAGTGTGTGTGTGTGTGTGTGTGTGTGTGTGTGCAAAATTAATAAAGAACCACAGAAAGACTGAACCAGTAAATTGCTAATATGTTTCTTGAATCAGTTGCAATGCTCCTTAAAAATTTCCTGCATCTATCTCGTCTATTCATGAGCTCTTACTTTGAAACTGGTAAATTTTTAAGTTAAAATAAAGCTATAGTCACGCTAATTTAAGATTCAAGTTATAGTATCACTCACTCCCATAAACTTAAACATATACACTTCTGTCCAGCTCCTCCAGAGTTTCTCATCCCTGTTAGTGATGTAGCATGTGAGAGTGGCGACAGTGTTACTCTGAGGTGTAAAGTATGTGGTCGGCCCCGGGCCACCGTCACCTGGCGGGGACCCGACAACACCACCGTGAGCAACAACGGACACTACAGCATCACTTACAGGTAACAGCATGTGTTTGCACTTGAACTGTGAAGGCAAAATGAAGACATAACAATAGCATCATAGAAATATGAATTGAATGCAGCCTCGGACTTGTTAGTTCATCTCTCCGTCTTTAATGTCTTTCTACAGTGACACAGGAGAGGCAGCCCTGCGTATCCTTGGAGTCTCTGTTGAGGACAGCGGTATGTACACCTGTGTCGCCACAAATGTAGCAGGCTCTGTCACTTCCTCCGCCAGCCTCAGAGTCTCAGGTGAGAGTCCTGTCGTGGCTTGAGCCCTCAAATTTTTCATTTACCAGTGAGGTACTTGGGTTTCTTCTGTAAACTAAACTGTAATTCCTTTCAAACAAATATGCTTTGTACTACTACTTTTGAATTATAATTATTATTAAACTAATCCCATCCTGAATCCAATATTTTGTTCCCAGGAATTCCTGATGATGGCAGTGAAGTGCTCTGGAAAGGCAGCTTTGAGTCTCACTACACAGAGATCACAGAGTTAGGAAGGTAAGACAGTGCTGATTAAATCCCCGGGCTTTTAGGTCTCATTGCTGTCATGTGGTCCCTGTTCACCACATCAAAGGTAATTAATATTATCACGTATTATTGAGGTTGTAACCAATGCTAGTAATCAGGTAGCGATAAAGCTGCTTCCCGTGACGCTGACTCATCTGACAGAAATAAGTGTGTGCATTACAGCAGAAAGTATCTGTTAAAGGATGGGAGAAATTGTAGCAGTAATAATTAACAAACCGTGTAATTCTTCAAACTTCAAAAAGTGATGATGCTAAGATGCTACACAACATTAGCTCCTATTCAGATATTTCTCAAAACATCATCTCCACTCCCCAGGGGCCGATTCTCAGTGACCAAGCGTTGTGACCAGAGAGGAAGTAAACGGACTGTAGCAGCAAAACAAGTCAACAAGAAGCTGTTGCGTCGAGATCAGGTGCTGCAGGAGATCAGACTCCTACAGACTCTAGACCATCCCAACCTGGTCAGACTGCTGGACACTTATGAGATGGTCAACAGCTACGTGCTTGTGCTAGAGATGTAAGTTCAGTTGTGCGTCCAAGAGACTGCCACTTTTGATTATTTGAAGAATATAGTGAATATATATGATCACCCCTGTGAATTTTTAATGATGCACAAATGCATTCTGTGATTGCATCCTCAGGGCGGACCAGGGCCGTTTCCTGGACTACATAGTGAGCTGGGGAAACTTGACAGAGGAGAAAGTGGCTCTCTACCTCAGAGATATTCTTGAAGCTCTCCACTACCTGCACGGCTGGAGGATAGCACACCTTGATCTTAAAGTAATTGCAGTTTATTACCTCATTGCACATGACTGTGGAATATCATAGGATTAAATACAGAGCATGAGTACAGACAATCAGAGAGTCCTTTGAAATGTTACAAGAGGGTCAGTGCAGACATATCAAAAAACTGAATGAGCATGAGCTGCATCTCTCTCTCACACAACCCAGACACTTTCCTCTCTTATGATCTCTTATGAAATGCCCACTTGATATTTCAATCTCCTTTCTCTTGCTCCTGCAGCCTGAGAACATTGTGGTGGAACATGCATCTTCTCAGCCAATCATCAAGCTGACAGACTTTGGTGATGCCGTTCAGCTTAACCCTCCCTCCTCCTACATCCACCCTCTCCTGGGAAGCCCAGAGTTTTCTGCCCCCGAGCTGGTCCTGGGTCTGCCCGTCTCACTGATGTCTGACCTCTGGAGTTTAGGTCTGTAACTCAGGCATTTCTAAATCAAAAACTTGATTAGAAAAACAGTATTGGTGTGTTAATGGGCTGGATGTTTTACAGGGGTGGTGACCTATGTTTTGCTAAGCGGCGCCTCTCCCTTCTTGGACGAGAGCTTGGAGGAGACATGTCTGAACATCTGTCGCCTGGACTTCAGCTTCCCTGAGGACTACTTCCAGGGTGTTAGCCCAACTGCCAGGGACTTTGTCCGCCTGCTGCTTCAGGGTGAGCCAGAACGACGGCCCTCTGCAGCGTCCTGCCTGCAGGAACCCTGGCTCCAGCCTCGAGGTGTGATAAACAGAGAAACTGGACATGCCACCTTAAATCACACGCAGCCGCCGTCTCAAAATCATCACACAGCACATCTGGACACGTCCAGACTCATTTCCTTCATTGAGAGACGTAAACACCAGAATGATGTTCGGCCCATTGGGACCATTAAGGCCTTCCTTCAAAGCCGCCTGCTCAACCACATCTGACTAACAGGTCACTAGGTAGAAGTGGGAGCATCTACATGGCCTGTAGCCACCACCTCCTGCATTGTTGTTGGACAGAAGGAACCTATGCCTGTGCAGCAAACTACAGTGGATAAGTAACCTGGTAGAAACCTGCTGAGAGGACCACCAGCAACATGTCCACGACGATTTCCTTTTCCCTCACTAAGCCACAAAATTCATGCTGCTGCTGACTGACTGACTACTCTGCTGATAAAACCCTCTAACTCTCCCCACCTGCCCTTAACCTTGGCATATTGTCGTTATGCCTGCACAACGAATGAACCGTTGGGATCTGTGCGAGATTCCAATCCTTGACTTAGCAGGGAGAAAACCAAGCTTTCTCAACAAGCCAGCGTGAGCAAGTCTTGCGTTTTGGACAGTGTTAAACAGAGAAAATAGATTACTGTATATTAAGTAATTCAGGCTGCTTTCGGTTAAACACATGAAAATGTTTTTTTGTAATGAGAGATTACTTTTTGTAAATGAAACCATGTACAGTGAGGAAACAGAGAACTGTCTTTATTCATACCTTTTGGAAAACAAAGGTTAGTTAGTACACAGAGAGAAAACAAGAGTAACGAGATGTGTGAACAAAGTGGCACCCACCAGCAGGGTCCATTTATTCTAGTTGAAGACCAAAACCATGTTTTCCAGAGACACGTTGTAGTAACACTCAGTGCAATAGTTTGCTTTATCTTTATGCCCCCAACTTTTAAGTTTGAAAGGTGAAATCATTTTGGTTTGTGACATTTCAGTTAACCTTAAAAAGCATAAAAGCTATTCGGCATAGCTTCTCAGATTTCTACCTGCATCCGCCTTATTTGTAAATAACTGTTTTCCTGCCTTTCATTCTCATTTTGAAGAAACTTTCTCAGATGAATTAAAGCTATTTTCTTTGCTGACTCTTAGTGAGCCCATGCAGCTGGTGAGGCGAGTCACTTCCTGAGGACCCCAAGCAACTCTGAACAAACTGCTACTAAAAATGCACTCGTGTTTTGCATCAACTTCCCATGTGCAATGTTGCAGCTTTAACATTATGCAACTATTTATGAAGATTTGTGTTGTAGCCGTATTCTTAAAGAGGCATGTACGTACCTGGTACTGCGATAGATGTCTGTATTGTGTTAACTCTTCTGTATTAAGTTCAGTATTAATATCTGTTAAACCCCCAGACAAGAGGAGGGTTTTCAAAAATAATGTATAAAAATATGTATCTATGAAATATAGGCACTTATGCTTTCATTTTGTCATTGTTCTGTTTTTATTTTCTGTAACAAAACCAAAGTTGACTATGCTTTCTTTTCCTGCTAAAATGTGTTTTGTTTTTTTTCTTTTGTTTTGTTTTTTAATTTCTCATGTTAAGTTATAACAGAGCACACTGAACCCAGACATATGAGTGTTTACATAGGTTCAGTCTGGCTTTATTTATTCTTATTGTACTGTAATAAGATTGTTTGGTGGTATATTGAGAAAAAAAAACTAATACTTCACTTGTCTTTTTTCAAGCTGTGCACAAAGTGGTTTGCTGTGTGAGTTTGTTTGGCTTTTGTAGCTAGATGCTGGTGTATGTTGCTAGATTTTTTAGCATCTCAGTTCGACGTCATAGAGACAGACCTGGTTGACCTTTTTTTTCTTTCTTTCTTTAACCAAGCAATAGATTTGGCAAAATTGCTTATTGTGGCCCATCAACCATGGATTTTAAATGATTGGGAAATGCATCATACTTTTTAGGAGACACCCAAATATCACACCACTGACATTTTAAATGCACCCCTTTGATAAATGTCTGTCAGCACTAACAGGTATCTGCCGAGAAAGAGATCTCTTCCAGTTGTTTTTATTTTGAAGGAGCTAATATCTTTAGGTGAAGAAGTTGTTTAAAACTTCTTCTTTTTTTTTTTAAGTGCCAGTTGAGTGAGTCAACCTAGAGAGGTGGGTGAAACTGAAAATGTGCATTGTTTGTTATTTTCTTTGAAGGTTGTAAGCGTTACTGTCACATGATTTAATGTTTAAAAACAAAAGTTAGTAACATGTTGAGTTTAATGACTCCTGTTGGTCTGTACAGTCTAAGTCTCTCATTTTGTGTCATTTCTATTTATTGGTATGGACCTGGGTTTCCCAAAATCATGCTGTTCATCAGTTTAATTAATTCTCTTAAAGCCTATTCATGAAAAAAAAAAAAAAAAAAAATCTAAGTAATAAAATGCCTTTGGGAAACTCAGCCTATTCATGATGTAAAGATGTACAGAGAGGGTCGGGCAGTTTGCCCACACCTGGGATGTAAACCTCATAACTGTCATATTTTAAATACACATAGAACAAGACTGCAGCAATGTCATTTTGAATGTCTTATTATGACTTCTTTTTACTTTTGCATGTATATTTCTTTGTACAGAAGATTGTGTTTACATGTTATTTTGTGTTGTAAATATTTTATTTTGTCCTCTGTTATTTTGCCATTAAACGTACAAGGAACAACAGGTGGCTCTCAGACCCTGCATTCACACGGATACTGTATACATCTACATATGAAGCCATAATTGTCTTGAAATAATATTTGTATTTTACATAACCTACAGTGTCTGGATGAGGAGGTTGTGTTGACCACACATGATTTAATGTTCTCTTTTTTCCTTACTTGATGGTTACTGTAATATTTAGAGTGATGTGGAAAAAAACTTTTTTAAACGATGAAGTGAAAGCTCAAAAGCATAATGAGAGAGAGAGAGAGAGAGATCGAGAGAGATCGAGAGACAGGTACAGTAATAGTGGGTGAACTCTTTTACTGTGTGTGTTCTTTGTTGGAGATCTATATCTGAGATTAACCATAAAAGAGAACTTGAGTGCGGGTGTTGGTGACCTTATCTTCCATCTGCAGATGCTGTGCGTTTGCATCCCTCAGTATTGTTTCATTGCACAGAGCACACAGTTCCCCCACCTCCTTAACCCACTTCTACTGTTACTGTCACTGGTGTGCTATGCTTGGATTAACATGCCATGATTCTTATCTCAGAAAATGTTTTATAAAACGTGAACAGGAAGTCCTTAATTGCATAGCTGTAACCTTTTCAGTGCAAATATTGAATGAAAACTTTGCCATCCACTTCAAGAAGTACAGCCAGTCTGATCTAAGTTCACCTTTTTTCACCTGTTGCATGCCACTGTGCATGACTGCAAGTTTCTATAGGGAACATGTTGGTACACAGATGTGTGAGAAAGGAACATCTATTCTTGTAAGGTGTGAGATTTAGTTTGTTTTTCTCACCTTCAGCTGCTGTAAATGTTTTGCATGAAACCACATAGAGGACATATCTGAAATCGCGACACGATCTAAAAGAAAAGTATCACATACAAGCTATGAAGTGTAAAGGTGCATGATGGCACAGTGATCCTTTTTTTTTTTTTTTTTTGAATCACATTTAAATCATATGTCCTACTTTACACAACTGATTTGACCAATCTGATCACTGATTACTGGATTTTTTAACCATGTTTATCTCTCAGCATCCAGACATTATTTCCCCATAGTCTCGCCTACTTGAGCTTCTAGGTATCCTTGTGTCTCCTTAACCCACTGAATTCAACGCTGAGTCACACAGAGAAATTTCTGTCTGACTATTTATTTCTTGGTTAAAATGAGTGAAACCCCCAGATGAGTTGAAACACACCAATATCAACTTATCTGAAACTGTTTCCATCTGCGGAAGGGATTTTTGAGAAGGTGGCGTGACTGACTTGCACTGTACTATCAGAGTGTACTACACTTATTGTGCCACTAGATGGCAATAAAGATCCAATGATGTATTCAACAGTTCTGACCAGGGTAAATGTTAAATTAAAAGAGCAACCAGTGAGGTGAGGTCAACAGCACAAGACCCAGTTTCAGTTCACTGCTCTATTAACAAGAAAAAAAAACGTCACAAAATATGTAAGTAATATGGGGTGCTCGGGGGTCGAGTGGTAAGTGCACATCCCAAAAAAGTATGCCAGTAATGTCAAGTAATTATTCAGTACTCTGTGACTCTGGAGCATCCAAGTCAAGTAACAATAGTCAGAATCAGAAACAGGCACCCCACCGTAGCTAGCATTAAATCTCAAACACTCCTTTCACAGTGAAGAATTTCACAAGTTTCTAACAGTGCACAGAGGGTCCGCTACCCTCAAGCTCTGCAAGGTTACACCCTGCTCCCCCCGCCTATACAGATGCACAAGCTGTTTTCTTTGCCGACTCTTAGTGAGCAATAAGAGCTGATGTAACATCAGGTCGCTCAGTTTATGTTGGATATTAGTTTTTTAACAGCTCTGCAGACATGCAGAAACAGACTTCTAGGTCCACTGTTCACAGTTCTTTTTGTTGTTGTTGTTGTTGTTGTTGTTGTTTGTTGTTGTTTGTTTGTTTTTACCAATTAGATTTTTTTTTTTTTTGTCATAACCAGGTAACTGCAATCTTTATGTGTGTGCAACCAGTTATCTCACACAGGTGCCCCAGCTTTTGTATCTAATTTCATCTGAGAAACCTTGAAACCTATCCTGCAGTTAGGACTTGTAAGTTCTATGCTTCTACTTTCCCCACTGTTTTATATTATGGTAGGTTATTAATTTATTTCCTATGTGCAATATTGAGCATATGTGTTACAGTATAATGTGTTTACCAGAGTTAGCCAACAGAAGCACACACACCATACTACCGTTTATTTTGTGTCTTTGTATTTGTATGTGTACAAAGCCACCCTAGTAAAATACCAGTAGTGATCACAGGGTGGAGTAGATTTTAAAACTGTTATTAGAAGTGTGACATTTTTGTTTAGTTCTACACTCCACTGGTTTGTGGCTTTCACCGACCACCCCGCCTGCCCCAGGTGCAATGAAATGAAGAGCAGCACCACTTGTTTTAGGAGATACAATTGGGGACTTTAATATTTTATAACACACATTTTAAAATAATTTAAACATATTTTTATACAATGCAAAGTTCAAACGAAGTATTCGAATGGTGTTTCTCTTGTATTAAGAATTTTTAATGTTTGTTTAAACAGTGATTTACTAATGTCTGTCCCCAGCATGTCATTCAATAGATCACATGAGAAAAGATAACAGGAACCAGGGTCCTAATGAATGGATCTGAATGACTGATGATGCCAACTCAGCTGTTTTTGCATGTGTGTATACAACAGTGTCACCGCATATGGTTGAAGATTTCCGTCACAGCTCATTATACATTGAGCACTTACACTGTTAAGAATCACTACCTTAACTCAAATCTATCACCGCACAACTACTGCTATGACTACTGTGAAAAAAAAAAGTTGGCAGAGTTGATCAACTTGGGATAAAGTTTGTCAGAATTGTTAATGAAACAAAATTCTGCTCCTAAGAGTCAAATATATTTGACATAAATAAAGACAACTGATTTGGGTAAATAGATGGTAACACCTCCACAGCTGGTTTTCCATTTAAAACAGGCACTCAATTGAAATCTGCCATAAATATGTTTGTAATATATATACAAACATAATTATTTATATATACAAACATATATATATATATATGTATATATATATATATATATATATATATATATATATATATATATATATATATATATATATATATATGCCCTAACTTATGTTTCTAATTTCATCTGAGAAATATTGAAAGCTGTGCTGCATTTACGATCAATACCATTTACTTTGTCTTTGTCTTTGTATTTGTACAAAGCAAACCCGGTAAAATACAGTCAGTGATTACAGTCATAAAGTGTCATTGTGGTGTTTATGGAGATTTGTCATACTACTCCACTGCTCAGCAGGTGGCAGCCACTATGCAGCAGAGCACCAGCACAGACACGAAAGAAGAAGTAGACTGCAGTCTAGTGACCATGGATGTAAACAAAACTGGATTCAAATTACATTTGCAACCACAAATGTAGTGAGGAAGCGCTTGAGACAGAACTTCTAAATTTAACTT
Source organism: Caranx ignobilis (assembly GCA_021432705.1). Lineage (NCBI taxonomy): Eukaryota > Metazoa > Chordata > Actinopteri > Carangiformes > Carangidae > Caranx > Caranx ignobilis. The sequence goes on along the minus strand of MU270012.1, from coordinate 1,481,154 downwards.
CTTAATTTCAATACTAATTCAATGATACAGACCAATGACCTATCGGACACCAGTCACCGTGGACCTTGTGCTTTATCCAGGAACATTGGTACTTCTAAATTATTACTTTTCACTACTATTAATTCAGTCTGCTTGTGCCCTGTAGGAAGTTTGCAACCTATCAACTTTGCCAAGTTTATATTTAATGAAAACACTCTGTTGACATATGTTAATGAGTGTTGCTAGATCTCACACCTGTCCTCCTCTCTGCCAGTAGAAGGTGCCATTGTGTCCCATAAGATGCCAAGTCCCAAGATGCAAAGTAACAGTAAGTTACTTTTTTCTCAGTAACTGCAACACACTTACAATAATATTCTTTCTCTAAATTACTTTTGTAATCCTGTTATGTGTAACTAGTTTCTCCACAGCACTGCTCCTGAAACATGTTTGCAGTCTTAGCAGCAGGGCCAGCCCCACTTCACTGCTTCTCACCACTTCTTCAGTGCAGGTTATTGTCAGCAGCTGTGAAAATAGCTCATGAGAGGAAACGCCTGTTTAGCAACGTCTTCTACTATTTAGGATTATTTCTGCTTCACATACAGTACAGTAACACTCTTTCGAAAACAGGCACCACACAGCACTTATTTTTGCATGTGTGATGTTTTAAGGTCAAATCAGGTGCACGGTCTGTCTCAGTTTATCATGATAAGCACAAGAATCCAGATGCGTGCATATCACAAGGCTACAATCAGTGCTCCTCTCTGACTGAAGGCAGTGCCAAGAAAAAACAAGATGATAAAATTCCAAAGGGGTAAAAGTGAAAATGCAGCAGTATACAGATAACACAAACAACACATAACAAGACCTCACTGAATATATGGTGTATTTCCATAACATAATTTTATTGAAAAAGCAATGTAACATGAGACCAAACTTACAAAAATATCTGCTTGTATTTAGCTGTATATGTCAGCATGGTTGTCCTGACAACAACATGAAATATCAAGAACTACTCACAATATGCTTATATTCAGAGCACAACAAAAACATTTTACAGAATAAAGACTCGTGAGACACATCATGGTACCATTGATAACAGTGGAAATTCTATAGGATGTAATTCAGCAAATATAACATATGCAAATACCTCAATAATAAAACCATGTGTTGCTTTTCTCTCTGCAGCAGCTCTTATGTGTCAGTCTAAGTGGACAACTTTTGTTTCACTGTTAAGCTGGAGTCAGTCCTCTAGGGAAGTAAACACAACAATTAACCCCTGTCAAAAAGTATTGAGCAACAGCTGTTCCTCTGAGTGCTTTGGACATCTTTGTTGTTAGAGAGAGTCAGACAGGGTGGGAGGGAAAGTCTTGAAGGGAACTTTACTCATCTTGTTTCTATATAAATTGGGGTACTTCCACTTATAGTCAGTTGCTCTGCAGACTCTTTGTTATTATTTTTCAGACCATTTTCAGTTCTTGTTTCTTGCAGTTTATTACTGAGACTGCCACCCACATCTCAGACACGTGTTGTTAAAGGGCCACCCTAATGATTTCATATGTCAAGGTCATTTCATCCATCAAGGTTAGTACTCGTCAGTGAGCAAGAACAGCTGCACAGAGCCTTGTGATAATAACATCACGCTACAGACAGGAAATGCAGGAGCAGTGATGCGGATGTTGTGGTTGTATGATAGGTGTATGCATCACAGCTGCTTGACTAGCTCGTGCCCTTCTAAATGAGCTTAGCTGAAAACAACACTTGATGATCTAGATGTCTTCACTGTATCTCAGCTTGGTATTATGGTTTCATGACAGGAAGCCTGGATTTCAAAGATGTGGTTATACAGATAAAGGTGTTAATAAGGATGGATGTTACGGCATGAGTGGTGTAAAATTTGGTCAGTATGGACCTTGTCTTACTCAGCTCTAAATGTCTCTAAATCGCCCACTCCCACTCTGTATTTTATCACACTTTCTGGACTCAGCCAACTTAATAAGTTGGAGGTGCAATATTCATTTCCTCAATATCTTTATTAAATGTGACAAACAAGCATGCTTATCTGCTTACAGTGGAGTAACTGCAAAGGTTAAGCTGACGGCTTGGTTACACACTTCCCCTTTCAGGTCATGGTTTTTCTGTAGGTTGGGGTGCAAACCTGCTGCAGCCGTGCTCTAAAACCTGCAAAACTGACACTGCAAGATGCATCAGAGATCTTTTGCTCTGCAGCAGTTTGATAAAAAATGAAGCACTGAGTGGTCATCAAATCATATGTAAATAGAAGATTCATCATGGTATTTCCTGCAATTGAATGCAAGATAATGTATCTAGTTAGACTCTGATTAGTTGTTTTTGTTGTCTTTCTGTTGTAGATGTACAGGTACATGATACTTTTCATACCAACAGACTCAGAGGAGTCACAACATGTTTCAGCCGATTTTAATGGAAAGCACATTCACTTGTGTAATAGCAATAGAAAGCTGCTGCAGTGACAGAGCTGTCATGGTACAAACTGATGAAAAGACTTTAGTTAGAACTAAATTCTGGGTGAATTGATTGATTTCATTCAATTCCAAAGGATATGCAGGTGCAGATCCAATCGGTCTCCTCTTTGCAACAAAGATTGTCAAATCCTCTACCCATGCAGCGCATTATACATTCATATGGTCCATATAATCTACTAAACTTATGTATCATAAAAACATTTCATTTATATGTATTAACATCATCATGACACCATGTGTCTTTTCAACTGATATATGGTCATATGTTCTTTCCTTTATTTGTAAAGATCCATCACTGACTAACTTACAGTAATTCCCATTTTATTATCCGAAGTCTCGGCAAGGTTTGTTATCGAAATAACAATTTTTGGTGAGGAAAAAAAAAAATGGAAAAGATCTGTACAGGCTCTATTACGTTATTTCCTCTGAGGCTTTGTTTAATATCCACAGGAAATCACCTACTCAAGGTGACAAAGAGGTGTTGTGTGCTGATGTAACTTGTGATGCAAATTTTAGTTAAAACATTTTGTATTTGTTGTATTGGCTACATATTGTACTGTTGCATATTAAAGCTTGGAAAAATACGTTATTCATTCCCATACTTGTCTATATCGCCACTAGAGAACCTGAAGTGCCACATTCAAACCTTTTCCTGTTTTTATCCTAAATAACCTACACAGAGGAAATATTACTTTTACTTCTTTTTGACTTCACAAGAAAAGTTCTGATTGTAAAGATGATGAAGACATGTGTAACAGGAAAACACATAACACATACCACACCCATTTCACACAGCAGCACTCCTCTCGTCTAGGCTGGTGGTTTGTGAGTAGACTGACCCAAGCATCCTGTCCTGAGGTATGCAAGCCTTGATCACCTGACACAGTCTGCAGGGAGTCCTGTTTATCAACCTCAGCAGGTGCCTCCTGAACTTCTCCCCAACAAACACATACAGGAAGGGGTTGAGGCAGCTGTGAGAGAAGGCAATGACCTGGGTGATTTGTACAGCCAGTCTGATGGCTTTGCTGCTTTCACATGCTGTATAGACATCCAGCAGCTCCAGTGCTTTGAAGAACGATGCAACATTGTAGGGGACCCAGCAGAAGAAGAAAACAGCTACAACTATAACAACTAAACGGATGGCCTGTTTCTTGGACGACTGGCTGTACAGCAGTCGCCAGATAATCTGTGAGTAGCAGAACCCCATGATGATAATTGGGACAAACAGACCCAAAATGTTCATTTTAAAAAGGCTAAAGATCACCCAGAAGTGGCGGTTGGGTTGGTTGTCGTTAGAGCCGGGATATCCAGTGTAACAAGAGTAAGTGAAGTTACTTCCCTCCTGCTGTTTGAGAAAGATCAGGTCAGGAAAAGATGAAAAAAAACCAGCCACCCATGTAATAGAAGCTGCAATCAACCCAAAAGACCGAGTTCGTGCTCTCATTGCGTAAACAGCATGAACTATGGCCAGGTACCGGTCAATGCTCATTAGACTGACAAAGAAGATCCCACAGTAAAAAGAAATATGATAAATCCCCAGGACCACCTTGCACATCGCATCTCCAAACACCCACTGGTCCCAGGCTTGGTGGGCTTGGAAGGGAAGGGAACACACCAAGAGAAGGTCGGCGATGGCCAGGTTTAGAAGGCACACGTCAGTCATACTGCGGAGTCGTGCACCACAGGCAATGACCCAGATGACCAGGCAGTTACCAAGAAGGCCCAGCAGGAAGAAAACGGTGTATAGGGTGGGAAGAAATCTGGCCCCATGACGCTCATAGGTACACACCCCGAAATCACCAGCAGTTGGTAAAAGTCGGAGTAATCAAATGTGGTTGATGACATAAAGCTGGGGAGAAAAACAAAATACACGGAAAAAATAATGGTTTTAGATCACTGTATCTTTAAGTGCAAAAACAATTTCCTCTATGCAGTGTAGTGTTCCTCGACATTCACTCTGTCTAAATGCCATTGCAAATGAAGTGACCTCTGATCGGTGTTTATGAACAATACTCTATCCCCTTGCTGACATGAACACGTCCTGTACAATTACTAAGACACTTGTTTATGCCAGTGAAATGCAAAGCAAAATGCTTTTTTATTAATCTACACTCCTCCCATATCCCACGATCCATTGTGGCAGTGGAGTAAAGCAGCAGCAGCAGCAGCTGACAAACATCCAGCTAACAAGGAGTGTGTGTTGGGAAATCTTTCATGACACTCATTGTGTGTGAACTAAGGATCGGACTTTGTCGGTTGGGCTAATTAGGCACATGGAGTAGCATTCGCAAATGCAATTCTAAACACCAAATAGCAAGGGAATGAAGGCAAAGACAGATGATCCAACAAAATGAGCAGTTAAAGTTTAATACCACAATAAGTTGCACTGACAAAGAGATATAATACAGAAAGAGTTAAAGCAGTTGCCCAAAAACATAAACAAATTGGTGGGTTATGGTAAAATATGATGAAACTCTGGACTGAAAAGCTTGACCAGCTGCAGACAGTTTGAGATAAGTGTAAAGGGTAAAGGACAACTAAAGGTGTACATGAGCAAGAGACTAACAACGAGCTATCACAGACGTAACAATGTGGTCTGAGTGACATAATGAACAAACGAAAAGGAAGTTTGTGCGTCAGCAGTAGCTCTTACCTTGATACATCAGTGGTAGACTGATTCTCGGTAGTAGACATGGCTGTGGCTGTGATCAGCTGTCTGCAAAATGCCTGCAAAAAAAAGGAAAAAATCATGCTTTCCTGACCTACTTTCTGAGATGACAAACAGCTGTGCAAAGCATGGTGGTCCAATTCAAACTATGTTCCTCCCTGCATCTTTGATACAACTTTAAATGCTTGTAATTCCTTTGGGCATTTATTTATTTATTTATTTGCTTTTGTTGTAAAGGATAGTGAAGGGAGACAGGAAAGCAGGATGAGAGACTGGGGAATGACATGCAGTAAAGATCATCTAGGTTGGGAGTGAAACCAGTGATCAGCTGCTTAGATGTATAGACTATATGGGACACACCCTAACCACTCGACCACTGTGTGCCCCCAAAAATTGTTGAGGTTTTTGAGGCTTTAGGCTTTTTATGAAAATGATGAGTGAAGGGTGAAACTGAGATGTTAGTACAGTCTTTATAAGTTCAGTATAACTTTTCACTTTTAATTATGATTAAGAGTTTAAAGAAACAACAGTTCTTCATTACAGCGAGAGGCTCAACACTGGTATACAGACTTTGCCTCTCTGTGATATTGAGTACTGTACTATATGACAAGCCAGGGCAAGTTTACTAGTATTTTACAGACAGTTTGTCTCAAAGGGCTTTACGCAGAAACGACATCAGAAACGCCACTGTGCCTGCAGGATTACCCTGCACATTTTGTTGTTCCTTTTTTAAACTTTTTGCCTTTAATTGATAGGACAGCTGAGTGAGGCAGGATATGGGGAGGCAGAGAGAGGGGGAATGACATGCAGCAAAGGGCCACCAGATTCGGGATTTGAACCGGGGCCAGCTGCAGCGAGGACTGTATGGGGACATATGGGGCGCCTGCTCAACCCACTGAGCTATACGGCGCCCCTGCACTTATGATATAAGTATAGCCAATGTTTGTGTGCATGCAGTTATGTGGTTGCACTTAAAACCATTGAAACTGCGCAGTTCAACAAATTTATTTCTTAGTAGGATTAGAGCTATTAGAGAAAGTGCTAAATCAAATCAAACCTGCTAGAAGAATGAAGAGCGCTGGATGCACCAGGCTAGATTATGATCAATGTATTTGAACATTTTTGTTTCTCAGAAAGCTGATGCATGCTATTTGACATTTGTCTTGGTTGAGGTATGCGCCCTCTGAGTGTTTAAAAGTTTTCAAATGATGCATTGAACTGAGAGTGGAAAAAAACTCAACATGTTTTAGAGTGCATGTCGGTGTTGGAAAGGTTAGAGTTAAAGTGTATTCAGTAGATAAAGAGTTCCTTGACAGGCTATGAGAACATGTAATGCATGTTCATCCCACTGTTGTAAGCGCTATTTTTACTTTTTGCTTAAGTTTGCAAATCAAGAACAGGGAAGCTAGAATAACTCATGACAATGTGAATGAGTCCATTGTGAGTTGTGAAGACAGACAGATTTGACCACTGTTTAACGTTTTATATATTTCTACAAACTAGTTTTTGCCAAAAAACAAAACAAAACAAAAAAAAAACATTATGCAGTGGGATGAGACTTTGTTAATGACTCATACTAAGACACTATGATGGAGGACTTGAACCTGTGAGTAATATAATCCAAATACTTAAAAATGTTCAGATACTGGAAACTTTTCAGAGATCTTTTCCTTCTTCCTTAACAATTTTCTTTAAAAACATGTAACAGAGAACATTTATTCATTTTTTCGTTCTTTTGATAGGGACAGAATCAATAGACATAGACATGACACTCAAGAGCTGTCCAATGCAAGTATCACGCTGTTTAATGTCTTTTACACCTGTCTCTAGAGGACTTTAAAAAAAAAAAAAAGAAAGAAACTGAAACAGCACATTACATAGACTACAGCTAAATGCCATTCAAAAGTATCTAAAGGAATTTTATTTAAGAAAAATCAAACATGAGTACAGGACTTGGTCGTCCTTTTAAATAAGTTTTTAAGCAAATTTTAAGTAGCTCATTTGCTCCTTGAACAGAAAAAGCTGTCTGAACAGAAAATCTTGAATAAATGACATCATCACTCTGTCCTTAACTTCTAAAGCAGACAGTGAATCAATCAAAGCATCATACTTGTATGCTGAAAGTTGACACATCAAATATATATAATGTAAAAAAACAAAAAGAAAAAAAACAAAAAACAATGCACATGTGTGAAATAAGTGATTTTTTTTTACCTGCAGTCACTGGCTTGGAGATAGTTGATTTAGATGGACTCTGAATGGACGGCCAGATCAATGTGATCAGACAATCAGCTGTACATCCAATTTGATTATGCACAATAGAGGTGAAGTGAGTGATGGTTAGCATAACACATGCAGCAAAATAAAGGAAGTGCGCAAACCATTTCAAAAGTACTACCATCCCCTAACCCAGGTATACAGGGGGCTTGCGGTGTTTTGCATTCGACAGCTCTATGGTTTTTTTACTTCCTGACAATTCGAGAAGTGTTCTCATACAGGCCCACAGTGTCTGTGGTGAAGTGAACCACAAGTCCCCACATGTTTTAAAGTATGCAGGGTAACTCAGACAGCATGAGCACAGCTAAGCTTGTGCAGTTATGCATTGTTGTGCATTGTTTGGCATGGAAGAAGTGATACTGCTGACACAGCCATCAATGAAATCTGGTCTGGTGGCTGTCAGTCTCAGAACACCAATGTTTATGAAGAGCAAATTACTTTCTCCAAGTAGGGAAAAGTTCTGACTAATATCTAAAGGCCAAACAGAGATATGACTGTAGCTTTTTACAGATCTTAACATTTCTATGCATCATTTGAGCTGAATTGTCGTCCAAGATGAACAGCCAGTTTCGCCTTAGTCAATATGTTGTTGTTATTTGACACAGGGATCCTGCTCTGTCTGCACGCTTCTTGTCAAACACTTACCAGGAATGACTGCTGCTAACTGTTTTAATCACCTCAAGCTTTTTGGTACTGATGCACTACTATGTCAAGAGGCATTTGACATGTGGTCTCAATGAGATGCACACTAAGTACACCCAAACGATGCTTTAAACTCACAGTTCAAAGGATGGAAAGTTTTTTTCTCCCTCTCGCTATAAACAGAATGAAGAAAGAAAGAGCATTCAAGTTTTATTATTAGTCTTTATTTTACTCTATAAAAACAACACAGCTTTACAAGTTACAGATATATTGCATGTTACATGATTTGAATAAATGTTTCATTAAAATCTATACACTTTCAAAATCAATCACCCTTGTTACAGGGAATAACCCTTCACAAGTTCTTGGGGCCCCACCTACCCGTATGATACTGACACTCACTCCAGTCTTTGCAGTCTCTGAATTTCAGCAGAAGAAAAGAAAAAAAGAAACACCATCGCAAGCACACACTCATCCACTACCAGCACACAGAAACAAGGCATGTTCTTAGTAATCTGATTTTACAGCTGTGTTGGAAGTCTCTCGGTCTGTGGTGTCTCTTTGGCTGATAAAAACTCTGGTCTGGTAACTCAAGCAGAAGTATCCACCCAGTGCTTTTCTAAGTGACCTCCTAAACTTCTCCCCAACAAGTGCATAAATGATTGGATTTACGCAGCAGTGAGACGCAGCAATGATCTCAGCGATGCCAGTGGCAGAGTTGATGGTTTGAAAGGCCTCACAGGTGTTCAGTATGCCAAAATACTGGAGTGTCTGGAGGAAAACTACCACATTGTAGGGGACCCAACACACCACAAACACGCAGACTATGGTAAATATCAGCTTGACAGCTTTCACCTTGTTTGAGTTCCTGGCCTTGGAGAGAGCACAAAGGATTCTCACATAGCAGAAAATCATGATGGGGAGGCACACAAAAAGGCCCACTGTGTTCTCAGTGAAGTTTCGCTGCATCATCCAAAACTGCACCGAGTCTTCTGGGTACAGGCGTTGGCACTCCTCGTCCTCCAAGGAGGCAAATATCACCTGAGGGGTTGCTAACACACCAGCTATAAACCAGATTATGACAGTGGCTATGATCCCATAGTGAAGCGTCCTGGCTCCCATGGTTGCTACAGCATGAACGATGGCCAGGTAGCGGTCCACACTCATTAAGGTCACCAACAAAGTCCCGCTGTAGAAACCCAGCTGTTCAGAGCAGCAGAGGTGGAAGCAGAGTCAGGACAGAATGTAACATATAGCGACATTTGTGCAGCTTTACTGGCCTCAGTGATGTTCATCATGCAGCCAACATACAACATGTAGCATTGTTATATACAGTTCAAATGCTTAACCAGAAAGGTATGCTGTATTTCGATGATATTACAGTATAGTATCATTACAATATTGAATACAAACATAATAAGGCATCATAGTTGAAATGCTGAAGAGGTGTTTTTAATGACTGATTAGTAAAGTGCAAAGCATCCAAAATTCAGCTCACCTGGTAGACTGCAGTCATCAGCTTGCATGATGCAAGGTTCATGTAATTCCCAGCCAGGAGAGGCAGAGGTATAGCCAGTATGAGATCAGACATGGCCAGGTTGAGGAGGCATACGTCCGTCATAGTCTTCAGCCTTATGTAACGGAGGAGAAGCCAGAGAACCGTGATGTTACCTGTGAAATCAATCATTAGTTATTGTTTTTGCGGGGTCCTATTATTTCTGGTGACAAACTGATGAACACGCATCTAAATGTCTAAATGTTGTCTAAATGTTGCAACAAAATGCCTGGAATGAAAATGTGCATTTAAATGTGTTAAGACAGGTAGATAGATATTTCTTTTTCTCTTTCTCTCTCTCTCTAAGATTCAGGCCTTTTTGAACATACCTAGCAGTGCTAGACCAAACAGCACGCAGTAAAAAATAGGCAAGACCATGGATTGACTGGGCAGCTCTGGAAGTAAATCCTGCTCACAGGTGGTATAGTTGTCATAGTCATACGTCACAGAGTCGGACATGTTCATACTGCTGTGAGAGAGGGAACAGGACATTGAAGGGTTAAAACAATTGTAAAAAAAAATATCAAGAACAACAAAATAAACCCAAAACCTATTGCTATCAGATGCCTGGATGTGAAGAGATAAAAAGGAGTCAAGTAACACAATCATCATACAATTTGACCCTCTTTTCAAAATTGTTCAAGGTTTCTTGTTAATTGTGCCAAAGCTTTGACCAAATGCAATCATATGGACATGACAATACGTTGAGCGTTGTACAATAGAAATGTATGACAACTCTTCAAACTTAACCATCCAAACTGTTTCACAAATTAACATCCATCAGCATGTTAAAGAGTGAAAAAGAAACACAAAAGAAAAGAAACACAAGTCTTGTGAAACAAACAAACAAACAAACAAAACTCCATTGTCTCCACCTCTAGATTTTTCTTTGCCATATAAAGACAGAGTTTGTTGTGGCGCCACATCTTGATCCTAATAGAATTTCTCACTTAAACTTGACTTCTAACACAAAGTCAAAGTGTCTCATACTCATCAAGAACTACTTACATAGTTTATCAACAAGGACCTCTTTTGACTCCTGATTCAGTTTCCTTGCAGTCTTGCAAAAGATCTTCCCCTCATTTCCAAAACATGCCTCTATTCATGAATGGTCAAAAATCTGAAACAGACGTTGTGTTTCTCCTCATTAAAATGATCCATACAACCACAGAGCTCCTTCTGTTACAGCCTGACAGTCTTAAAAGAGAGGAAAGAATGAATTTTGAAAAAATGAACAATAATGAATTTTCACCCGTAAATGTGAGGGAATTCAGAGATATAACTGGACTTCCCTGCCCTTTAAGCTTAACTTTTCAGATACAATAGTCATTCAGTGAGTCATATCTGAGAGGCTTCTCTAACAAACTGTCACTATTTCACGCCCTAAAAACAAATTTTCCGGTCACCAGCCTAAATATAACCTTGATCTTCCCATTCAGACCATAATCTAGTTCTTTTGATCTCATTTGAACCACATCTCAAACCTTTTCGCTCTCACTGTCACTATAGAGAACCACCTGACACACATGCCGACCCTCACTTCCTGTGGCTGACTATGTTTGTACACACACACGTGCACACTGTGTTTATAAGTGTAGGAGGTGAGAGACATTTAAGAAAGACTCAACCAAAAAATGTACAGAAAACCTGTAATATTAATGTGCTTACCACCGAGTCTGCCAAAAAAATCACAGCTCCCGAATTAGTGTGTTCCTGTGTTGCGCACCAATCTTAACAGTCACCCTGTCAAATGGCATTGCTCACTTTTTGTGTCAAATCCTGCTGCAGAGCTCATTTCTGGTAAGGTGAACTCTGGGCTTTGTTGTTTCCTCCGCATCGTGTTACACCGTGCAGAGGTGGCGATGTCGCTTTCTGAGAATTGACACTTTGTGTGTTAGGCTTGTGGCAAGAAAAGAGTACGGGGGAAATGAATTCTAATGGGGCTGTTTTCTCTTTTTTGGCTCTTCCCTCAGCCCAGAGTCACTGCTGAAGTCACGACACTTATCTATAACCAGGATATTTATTCAAATGTCATTTTTTAATACTTTTACTACCTGAAAACGGACAATTTAACTTGGACCAGAAAGCTGCCTGTGTCACTGTACTAATACAGCACTACTAATTGATTTAATTATGATGATTATTTATGATGATTATGATTAATTACCTTTAGATTTACTACATAGCTTTCAATGGAATATGTGAGATGGACTATTTGTTTAATTTGATGTGAAGGTTTAACCTCTCATGAAGACACACTGACAGGTAAAGAGTTGAAAGTTTACTGCATACTTTTACTTTTTTGTACCTACATGAGAGCTGTTATGTGCTGTCATGAAGTTTCTGTAGAGCTGTGAAAACTTGTGAGACATTTATGTTGATTTCAAACCTGTTTGAAGTCCCATCTACACAGAGGATTTGAAGAACCTAGTAGATCACTTCAAACTTAAAAAGGTACAGGAAGTGTTGTATTGTGGCTTAAGTGTCCTACATAAACCACCATAGTAAAGCTCTTTGGTACTTTAAAGCAGGAGACAAGATGAGAGGAGATAAAACTTTAATATAATATTATCTCAAACGCCAAAAAAAAGGAACAAAAAACAAAACAATACACACTTCAGAAAACTTAAACTAATACATCAGTAGCTGTGCACAAAGAATTGTTTTGTGCAAATGACATCTGAAAGAGCAATAAAAATGAATTGAGGCCAAAAGAGGAAACATCCAATGTGAAAACACTTGCAAATAAGGTTCATACACAGAAATGTGAGGTACTGGAAAAAACACATCTGATGAATGAAGATTTGCTCCACAACAACAGATTTAAATCCATGACAAACATTTGAATGAGCAATAGATGTCACATAACTGCTGGTTTCACCTTGGCAGCTTTACAGCATCATCTTCTGACCAAAAAACATTTTCCACAGTGAAAGTCAAAAATGAGAAAAACAACAATCGTCTTTAAAATGATGTTCTTCATGGCAGCATTTCCATATGTTTTTTTCTCTTTCTTTTTTTAACCAACTCACAGTGTGACAGAGGAAAGAACAGAAATGTTCCAGACACCTCAGGGACACACAAACAAACTGTGTTTGTCACTTTTCCCTTAGATAATGAAGCAGACTGGATTATACCTGAGTTCTACTGAAACTAGAGGGTCCACACATTTGACATATATGGTCCAACAAAAACTGTACAGTGCAAATAAAATGATACAGAAGTGCAAACGAAATAAAAACAAGAACAATATGTACAGGTACAGCCTGAAAAGATCAGACATTGCTGATTGTCATGGATTGTCAAGGAGAACATGATATGTATCACAAAAGAGGGCAAAAACAGAAGTGATGGCCTCCATCCCTCCACCTCCTACATGACAATGGAGGTGGCTTCAGAGGACTGGGACGTGACTGAGCTTCTCTTGAACGAGAATTCATCTCTGTTGAAGGGGAGGGGAATACAAGACAGCCACTTGTGCAGCGTCTTCCTGGCCCGTTTCATAAACCTCTGACCAACAAAGGCGTATATAATGGGGTTCAGGCAGCAGTGAGAGTAGGCAATGGTCTCAGTCAGTGCTACTGACAGATGCAGATTTTTGATTAATCTGCAGTCATTTTTCACTTTACCTACAGTCACCAGGAACTCTATGAGAACTGTGATGTTATATGGAGCCCAGAACAAGAAAAAGACAGCCACTATGCAGATGATCAGCCTGACTGTGCAGTAGTGCTTCTTTTTGTTCTTCGCATTCAGCAGCACTCTGATGATCCTGGAGTAGCAGCCCATCATCACTGACATGGGGATCATGAGACCAAGTATACTCATAGTGAACACATCGTACTCTCTCCATTTGGGACTCTCTGGGCCGTAGCCACACACCTGTTCATCACTGCCATCTACAGGCGTAACCTGAAAGAAGATCACAAAAGGCAGGGAGATGCACACGCTCAGCAGCCACACCAACACGCTAAGACTGAGAGCTGCCTGCATGGTGCGGTACCGTGCCACTGTGTAAGTGTGCACAATGGCTACGTAGCGGTCCACTGTCATGGCGACCATGAAGAAGATGCTGCTGAAGAAGCCTACATGGTGGCATCCGGACACGAAGCGGCACATGAAGACTCCGAAAGTCCACCGCTGTCCTACTGCAGCGTAGTGAGCGAAGAAGGGCAGCGCGGCAACAAAGAGGAGGTCAGACACAGCCAGGTTGAAGAGGCAGATGTCTGTCAAGTTGGCCTGTTTGCGGTGTTTGACCAGGATGCACACCACAAACCCATTGCCTGTGGAGAAGAAAAACAATTGGATCTGTCTAATCAAATGTACATGCAGTCTGTGATCAAGGTCATTGTCCTCAGAGAAAACTGAATCTATGTCAACTGGACTTAGTTGTAGGTTCCCCAGAAGTGGAGAAACATCCTGGATGAGAGGTGAAAGGTCTTGAAGGATCTTCAGCCAAGTTCATTTGAACCTAGATCCAACTTTCTCACAGTCCACCTACCTATAAAGCCAAAGATGAAGACCAGGCTGTAGAGAATGGGCAGAAACACTTGGTTGAAATTCTTGAGGTCCATGTCGTCACAGGGAGAGGGCAGGTCCTCATAGTTGTAGTAGCCTGAGTAGTCATACACCATGGTGGCGTTTGTTCCATTATCTGCAGGCAGATGTTTAGTTAACGTTCAGGCTACAACATGTCACCTTAAAGCTACAGTTCGTAAGTTGAAGAAAGTGAAAGTAAAGTCCGTGACTTGGTTAGAAATTTCAAATCAAATTGACCAAACGATCAATCCCCCCCCCAGCCGGAGACTCCAAAACAATCTCACATGTCTCTCAGTATGAAACACACAGGCAAAGTTAGCTAACTGTAACTTCCTTGTTTTTGTTGTGTAAGCGGTCGTTGTCCACAGTGGCATGGGCACTTTTACATTTTTCAGCTGCAAGCTGATAGCAATGCTCTGCAGCGGGGGTGGGGGGTGGGGGGGTACCTGTTTGCAACGCGTGTATGAGCTGTGATTGGCTGCTACTCCTGCTCCCTGTATCTAACTGGAGGAACACCACCGGGAGCGTTGGATTTTTGCAAATACGATTACAGGCTGTAGGTGGAGCCAGAGGAGTTGGATTTGGTGCTAAATTACCCATTTCATATACTACTATCAGATTATAGTGACTGTTCCAGCAAATATGATTAAATATACCAACTGAACCTTTAATTTAGGTGTAATTCATGTGCATATCGACAGAATATAGCTCATCATTTTAGAAATATCCATTGAGAGGTAGAGAGTAGAAGGTGTTAACAGTGAGGTCTGTGATCATTCACTGCTGTGGTATTTATTTAATATCATTTCTATGACCACCACCACAAACAAAATTCCCTTGACAACAGTCTTGTACACACTTCATCAGGGCAAAGGCAGAAATCTTAAGATGTGGGAAACAGAAGTAAAACCAGAAGAGATGACCAGCAAGCAGAACCTAAACAAACTGTATCTATGCAAACTGTTATGGTTTTGCTTAGACCGATGCTTCTGAGAGAGGGATTATCTGCAGGCCTGTTGTGGGTGAGCACTCATTCAAATGATATAGAGGGTTATTGTGCCCCCTGCTGTGCCACTAGGTATTCACAGGTTATTCCTTTTCTGAGTCATGCCCACATGTGCACTTGGGGCAGATAAAACAATAAACACTGGAGGAAGGACAAAGTTGCTTGTCCATGTCAACTTGCTATACAGCCATTGTCAACTTTCAGTGGCTATTTCTATTCTGCTTTTGGTCTGTTGGATTTATACTATTATGATTTTAAATGTGTTTCACATGACATGAAATATAAGTTACACATATTTTTTAACCTTTGACATGGTAATTATGCTCTTTCAGACTAAAACTCAAACTAAGTGGAGATAATAGAGATGAGTTTGTAGCATATGTGATAATAGAAATATAGTGTAAAGGAACTATTTTTAAAGATTCTGACAGACAATATCAGTGTTTTCCCAGTATTTTTTTTTCATTTTTACAGTAAAAGTAAAATAATCTGAAGATTTAAAATGGAAATATAAAACAAGTTATATCGTAGCTACACTGAGTTTTTTAAAATTATTATTATTTAATGGAAAATGGACACCAATGTTACAGCTATGTGTTTACCATCACACGCTATTATATATATTTATTTCAACAAGTTTATAAAACTTTAACGACAATATTCTAAAATCTGCACAAATGCACTCACCTGTCATGGTGAGAGTTCAGCTCTGCCTTTTCCTGTCAGGTAAATCAGTGTCTGGACCTCAGGGCTTCTTTTTCTTCTTTGCCTGGATCTTTTTGAGCACGATGTCCTCAAATGTACAGTGATGACTAACTGTCTAACTGTCGTCCCCCAAGTAACACAGAGACAAAGTGCAGAAGTGTCATTTCCTGAGTGTGCTTTATTTTAGATCCTTATCTTTAGCTCACAGATCACATTTGCTTGAAATGAAGACAGCCAAACCATCAAAAAGAGAAGCCCACACACAAGAAAGTACACAGTCATCTCATCACAAACATGTTAGACTTTCCCATTGTTTTTAACCAAACCTATTATATCTGATGCAACATATAGTCAAGGTATGTGTGTCACAGTCCAGTCTAATTATTATTATTGAAACATCTGAATGTCAAGGAGTGATAACATGTTGTCAGTTTCATGCTAACTGGGACAATTAGAGGAAAATGCTCACACAATGGTTCAGTGTGCTTGTTCTTATTTCTGTTATTATGAAGACGGCCACCTTTGTCTCTGTCTTTTTTTGTAGTTTTTGTTATATTTATAGAAAAACTGTTTAATAACAAACATAAAGATCATGTTTTCACAAGATACAGAGGGGAAATGGACGTGTGACAGTAACAGGACTGTATTACTGATTATTCTGTTTTAATTTCTATTTTTTGTTTTGTTACTTTTTCAAAATATATGTTGATCTGATTTATTTATGTGAGTAATGATTAATTTGTTTATTTATGTTCATTATTACTTGGTCCTTTCTGAGTATGTTGTGTTTTGTTTTTGTTGCTCCACTGGTCTTTGTCCTTCTTTATAAATTTTGATATGATGATGTGTATATTTCTCATATATCATGTGGTGTATTATTATTATTTTTTTTTGCATGGATTACGATTTACTAATAGGTTGGTTCTGTTCTTTCATGTTGAAAACAATCTTTCAAAATCAAATTGAAATGCTTCCCATCTCTGGTGATAATCCAATATCTGAACCCATGTACAGAACCCAACAAATGGAGACTTCAGTAAAAATCTCCAGAGGGGTACATTAGTGACCTCTTGTGGTTGAGAATGGTACCCTAGCTGTGCAGGGAGGTATCGCATGGATGAAGTTGGCCTGGCAGTTGAGAGGTTGAATTTGAATGCAGGTGGACTGCCTCCCAATGTAATTGACACAATTCAATGTGAGAGAGCTTCCTCCACTCGCTCATTGTGCCGAGTTTTCAAAGTTGGGTGTATTGTGTCATTTCAGTGTCCAGTGAGAGACATCCTCTGTTTTGTCCAGGATTTGTTGGAAAAAGGTAAAGCCTTTTCCACAAACAAGGTGTAACTGCCTGCTTTTTTAAGTGAGCCACATAGGCCTAGGGCATAAGCTGATGGGCCAGCATCCGTTGGTGTGCCGGAGACTAAGACTTCAGAAACTGGCTGGGAGTCACTGTCACAAGAATACAGTGACAGCAAAAGAGTTGAACGTTTACATACTTTTGTTCACCAAAAGAGCAATGCACAGCATGCGAACTACTAACTAACTACTGTCCCACATGAAAGCTGTTGTGTGCAGTCATGAAGAGCTGTGTAAACTTGTGAGACATTTATGTTGCTTTCAAACCTGTTTCTGCTCCAAGTTACACAGGATTTGAAAAACCCAGTACATCACTTTGAACTTCAATAGCTGCGGAAAGTGTTGTGTTGTTGCTGTTGTGTCTTACATAAACCACCATAGTAAAGTTGGTACTTTAAGGCAAGAGATGAGATGAGAGGAGGTTAAACTTTAATAATCTTGAATGCCAAACAAAACAACTCCAAAAACTTAAACTAATACATCAGCAGCTGAGCATGAAGAATTGTTTTCTGCAAATAACATCTGAAAGAGCAATAAAAATGAACTGAGCCCAAAAGAGAAATCATCCAGTGTGAAAACACTTCAAAATACTTTTCACACACAAAAATGTGAGGCATAAAATATCACTGGGAAAAGCACATGGAAAATCTGATGAATGAAGGTTTGTTCCACAACAATAGATTATATTTGAATGAGCAATAGATGTCACATAACTGCTGGTTTCACTTTTGCAGCTTCAAACTAGTGGGTCCACACATTTGATACTATTTGGTCAAAACAAAACTGCACAGTGCAAAAAAAAAAAAAAAAAAAAAATGAGGCAGAAGTGCAAATGAAATAAAAATGAGAACAACCCACATAGCAGAAGGGTCTGGGCCAGATCTGGTGTCAAGCCGGCACTTCTGGCCTACTGCTGACATGGCAAGTGGTAAGTGAACCAGATGTGGGCCAGATCTGGCAATGGTGGCACAGTTTATGTGATGGCATGCCACATGTGGGCCGGTTATGTTTGAGTGTATGTGGCCCATTAATGCCATACACAGTCTCATATACCACCCTGAATTATATTTACACTCCTAAATCAATTTAATCGTTCTGAGTTAGTGCATCAACCCATCCAGTTTAAGAAAACATTTATTTCTCAGAATAATAATTCTTAGAGAATGAAACTGCCTAAGTCTGTAGGCATTTCCTAAAAATGAAATCCTGCTTAATCATCACTTATGACTGTGTCTACAGAGAAACCTGGCTATTTCACTTGAATTTTCTGGACACAGGTGACATATTTGGATGCAACTGGCATTATCAACCATCCACCAAACAGGAAAAAAACAAACAAACAAACAAAAAAAACGTCCACCCCACAGTGATTCTTTTGAGTGTATTTTGAGCGTACTAGCAGACTATGGGGTAATCTGCTAGTTATTTTGACTAGTCCACTAACTATAGACTACCTTAGACACCCAAACGTCTGCTTCTGTTTCAAATATACCTCCCACCTATAAAGCTGTGTTGCTAGGGTAACATAAACAACAAGCAAGGCGTAGCTCTCATTGGCCAGCCCTCAACATGTGACCCCGTCTCCCACGCTCTCATTGGTTTTAGCTACTTTCTCAGGGCTTTCTCAGGTGTAAAGCCCACGAAAAAAATTAGATTGAGCTGGGCAAGAGCAGAGGAAAACAAAAAGTTTTATTATATTCACTTATAGATTTTGTATATGAAATCAAAACACATTGAAACAATCATTTCCAAACATATGTACAGGGACAGCCCGAAAAGATCAGACATTGCTGATTGTCATGGATTGTCAAGGATAACGTGATATGTATCACACAAGAAGGGCACCATCTGCCCTCCACCTCCTACATGACAATTGAGGTTGCTGAGGACTGGGATATGACTGAGCTTCTCCTGAATGAGAATTCAGAGACATCTCTGTTGGAGGGGAGGGGAATACAAGACAGCCACTTGTGTAGCATATTCTTGGCCCGTTTCATAAACCTCTGTCCAACAAAGGCGTATATAATGGGATTCAGGCAGCAGTGAGAGTAAGCAATGGTCTCAGTCAGTGCTACTGACAGGTGCAGATTTTGGTGTAGTTTGCAGTCATATGGCAGTATGCCCACAGACGCCAGGAACTCTAAGAGAACTGTGATGTTATATGGAGCCCAGAACAAGAAAAAGGCAGCCACTATACAGATGCTCAGCTTCACAATAGAGTGGTACTTCTTTTTTCTCGTGTTCAGCAGCACTCTGATGATCCTGGAGTAGCAGCCCAACATTACTAACAAGGGGATCATGACACCAAGTATACTCATAGTGAACACATCGTACTCTCTCCAGGTGTGACTCTCTGGGCCGTAACCACACATTGTCTCCCATCTACAGGTGTGACCTGAAAGAAGATCACAAAAGGCAGGGAGATGCACATGCTCAGCAGCCACACAAACACACTAAGACCGAGAGCTGCCTGCATGGTGCGGTACCGTGCCACTGTGTAAGTGTGCACAATGGCCACGTAGCGGTCCACTGTCATGGCGACCATGAAGAAGATGCTGCTGAAGAAGCCTACGTGGTGGCAGCCGGACATGAAGCGGCACATGAACTCTCCGAAAGCCCACCGCTGTCCAGCTGCGGCGTAGTGGGCGAAGAAAGGAAGCACGGTCACAAAGAGGAGGTCAGACACAGCCAGGTTGAGGAGGCAGATGTCAGTTAAGTTGGTCTGTTTGCGGTGTTTGACCAGGATGCACACCACAAACCCATTGCCTGTAGAGAAGAAAAAACAATTGCATCAAACAGAATCTGTCTAATCAAAAGTACATGCAGTCTGTGATCAAGGGCATTGTCCTCAGAGAAAACTGAATCTATGTCAGCTGGACTTAGTTGTAGATTAGGAAGTGGAGAAACATCCTGGATGAGAGGTGAAAGGTCTTGACGGATCTTCAGCCAAGTTCATTTGAACCTAGATCCAACTTTCTCACAGTCCACCTACCTATAAAGCCAAAGATGAAGACCAGGCTGTAGAGAATGGGCAGAAACACTTGGTTGAAATTCTTGAGGTCCATGTCGTCACAGGGAGAGGGCAGGTCCTCATAGTTGTAGTAGCCTGAGTAATCGTACTCCAAGGTGGTGTTTGTTCCATTATCTGCAGGTAGATGTTTTGTTTTGTTTTTTAAATGTCAAGGTACAGGCTACAACATGTGACCTTAATTTAGGTGTAATTCATGTGCATTGACAGAATTCAACTCATCATCTTAGAAATTTTTTATACTATTATGATTTTAGATGTGTTTCACATGACACACACACACACACACACACACACACACACATATATATATATATATATATATATAAATCTTTGACATGGTAATTATGCTCCTTCAACTGATGGAGATGAGTTTGTTGCTTACACGTGATAATAAATATAGTGTAAAGGAACTATTTTTAAAGATTCTTACAGACAATATCACATTGTGAAAATACAGTTTTTTCCCAGTATTATTTTTTTTTTCACATTAAAAGTGAAATAATCTTCATATTTAACCATTTCATGCATGAATTCCTAAATAAAAAAGTTTTTTTTTTCAAAAAGTGTTTGTACTTATTTTAAAACAATAAAAAAAATAAATAAAATAAAAAAAATCATGCCAAAAATGTCATTCTGTGGGAGTTGTGTATCTCTCCACTGTAGGGGACATCATGCAACCTGTCTGGTTCTCTGTATATAAGGTTTTAGCTGTTATTCCTGACCGACTTTGTGCACCATCTGATACAATACCTCAAAATGACAAAAAGATTATAATCTTATGGAATTGTACCCAAGACTTTGCGAGACCTCCACCTGATAGTTGGGACATGATACTACAACCTAAATAGTTGAAAATGGCTTGGCATGGACATGGACACCATGCATGAAAGGGTTAAAACGGAAACACAAAATAAATTATATTGTACACTACATCTGAGGTATTTTTCAATTTAAAAGAAAATAGACACCAATATTACAGCCACGTGTTTACCATCACACACATGTATTTATTTCTACAAGTTTATAAAACTTTGAACAAAAACATACTAAAATCTGCACAAATGCACTCACCTGTCATGGTGAGAGTTCAGCTCTGCCTTTTCCTGTCAGGTAAATCAGTGTCTGGACCTCAGGGCTTCTTTTTCTTCTTTGCCTGGATCTTTTTGAGCACGATGTCCTCAAATGTACAGCGATGACTAACTGTTGTCAAGCCAACAGTCCCCCAAATAACACAGAGACAAAGTGCAGAAGTGTCATTTCCTGAGCGTGCTTTATGTTAGATCTTTATCTTTAGCTCACAGATCACATTTGCTTGAAATGTAGACAGACAAACCATCACAAAGAGAAGCCCACACACAAGAAAGTACACAGTCATCTGATCACAACTGTGTTAGACTTTCCCATTGTTTTTAGCCAAACCTATTACATCTGATGCAACACTATAGACCAAATTTGTCACAGTCCAGTCTAATTATTGAAACATCTGAATGTCAAGCAGTGATAACATGTTAAAGGATTTCAATTTGATGTTAACTGTGAGTATTAGAACAAAAAATAAACAAACTGGAATACAACAAAAAGCCTATATTATTATCAATTAGTGTTATTTCAGCCGATATCCTACTTTGGCCCACACACTGGTTAAGTTTGCTTGTTCTTATTTCTACTGTTATGAAGACAGCCACATTTGTCTCTGTCTTGTTCTGTAATTTTTGTTATATTTATAGAAAAACAGTTTATAAGAAACATAAAGATCATGTTTTACAAGATACAGCGGGGAAATGGGGGTGTGACAGTAACAGGGGGGTGTTACTGATTACTATATGGATAAAATGGCAGAATGCCACAAAGCATGGCTGGAGAAACCTTCTACCCCGAAGTACAAACAATAAATCACAGGTCTACACTTCAAGCTTCTGGTGCACTATGAAACACAGCACGCTACCACCCTCTACTGGAGACACTGCAACTACACAATTGTTTGACCACACAAACTGTATTGCACTGCAAATCACAGGACGCAGTTGGAGTACCTTCCAATGTAATCGACACTATTCAGTGTGAGAGAGCTTCCTCCACTTGCTCATTGTGGAGTTGAAAGTGCCGAGTGTTCGGGGCACCATGTGGCACAATGGGTTACATGCAGAGGCTATAGTCCTCGCTGCAGTCAGCCCCGGTTCGAATCCCACATCGGGCAGCCTTTACTGCATGTCATTCCCCCTCTCTCTACCTCCCCATTTCCTGTCTCTCTACACTATGCTATCCAATAAAGGCAAAAATGCCCCAAAAATATACTTTAAAAAAAAAGTGCCAAGCGTTCGAGGAGCATGGCCCCATTTAAAGGAATTAGGGTGGAGGACATTTGTGCAGTGGCAAGTTTGGCTTCACTGCACACATTTGTGAGATTCCATAGTTTGGATGGCCCAGGTCCATCCCTGTAGCTCATGCAATGCTGGAGACTGGGGCTTCAGAAACTGTTTAATGGTATCCCACACTGGGTTGGGAGCTAGATGACTTATAGATATGAGAGATGTGCAATCCAGGAGTGATCCAAATTACTATGACATCATGAAACAACAAAAAACACATTCTTCCAATCATTCTGTCATTAAAGCAAGAAATACCAAGCTGACTGCTTCAAGGCTGTCCATTCATTATGACAAAGGCTGGCTGATTCTCCTCCACTAGCAAATAAAAAGTGAAAATGTGATGAATAAAGATTTGCTCCACAACAACAGATTTAAATCCATGACAAACATTTGATTGAGCATAGTTTACAGTTACATACACATTGTTTTCACCTTTGCAGTTTTAATGCATTATTAAATATCTGACTGAACAAGTTTTCCACAGTGGAAGTCAAGAATAAAAACAACAACAACAACAATCGTCTTTAAAATTATATTTTTCATGGCAGCATTTCCATATGTTTTTTTTTAACCAACTCACAGACCTTTATACATGGTCACATAGGCAAAATAGTGGTGGTGACCTCCATCTGCCCTACATCACAATTGAGTTGTCGTCAGAGGACTGGGACGTGACTGAGCTTCTCCTGGACAAGGATTCAGAGGAATCTCTGTTAAGGGGGAGGGGAATACAAGACAGCCACTTGTGCAGCATCTGCCTGACCTGTTTCTTGAACCTCTGTCCAACAAAGGCGTATATAATGGGGTTCAGGCAGCAGTGAGAGTAGGCAATGGTTTCAGTCAGTGCTACTGACAGGAGCAGATATTCATATAGTCTGCAGTCATATGGCAGTAGGCCCACAGTCGCCAGGAACTCTAAGAAAACTGTAATATTATATGGAGCCCAGAAGAAGAAAAAGACAGCCACTATGCAGATGATCAGCTTGACTGTGCAGCAGTGCTTCTTTTTGTTCCTCGTGTTCACAAGTACACAGATAATCCTGGGGTAGCAGCCCAACATCAGCAACAATGGGATCATGACACCAAGTACGCTCATGGTGAACACATCGTACTCTCTCCAGGTGGGACTCTCTGGGCCGTAGCCACACACCTGTCCATCACTGCCATCAACAGGTATTACCTGAAAGTAGATCACAGAAGGCAGGGAGATGCACACGCTCAGCAGCCACAGCAACACGCTCAGAGTGAGACCCACCCACATGGTGCGGTACTGTGCCACTGTGCCACTGTGCACAATGGCCACGTAGCGTTCCACTGTCATGGCGACCATGAAGAAGATGCTGCTGAAGAAGCCTACATGGTGGCAGCCGGACATGAAGCGGCACATAAACTCTCCGAAAACCCACCGCTGTCCAACTGCGGCGTAGTGGGCGAGGAAAGGAAGCACGATCACAAAGAGGAGGTCAGACACAGCCAGGTTGAGGAGGCAGATGTCAGTTAAGTTGGTCTGTTTGCGGTGTTTGACCAGGATGCACACCACAAACCCATTGCCTGTAGAGAGGAAAAAACAATTGGATCTGTCTAATCAAATGTACATGCAGTCTGTGATCAAGGTCATTGTCCTCAGAGAAATCTGAATCTATGTCAACTGGACTTAGTTGTAGATTAGGAAGTGGAGAAACATCCTGGATGAGAGGTGAAAGGTCTTGAAGGATCTTCAACCAAGTTCATTTGAACCTAGATCCAACTTTCTCACAGTCCACCTACCTATAAAGCCAAAGATGAAGACCAGGCTGTAGAGAATGGGCAGAAACACTTGGCTGAAATTCTGGAGGTCCATGTCGTAACAGGGAGAGGGCAGGTTCTCATAGTTGTAGTAGCCTGAGTAATCATACGCCAAGGTGGTGTTTGTTCCATTATCTGCAGGCAGATGTTTAGTTACATACAGGCTACAACATGTCACCTTAATTTATGTGTAATTCATGTGCATTATAGGACAGAATATAATATATATAAAGAAATTTTCATTGAGAGTTGTTCCCACAGAAGCTGTTGACAGTGAGGTCTGTGATTATTCACTGTGGTTCTTTTTTTTTTTTTTTTTTTTTTTTTAAATTAATATCATTTCTATGAGCACCACCACAAACAAGACTCCCTTGACAATTGTCATGTACACACTGCATCAGGGCAAAGGCAGAAATCTTAAGATGTGGGAAACAGAAGTGAAACCATGGAGATGACCAGCAAGCAGAACTATAACTGATATGGTTTTGCTTCGCTATAGACTGATAGAGAGGGTTATTGTATATAGGGATATCGTGCTCCCTGCTGTGCCACCAGGTTTTTGCAGGTAATGCATTTCGGGAATCACGCACACGGGTTTATGCTTGGGGCAGATAAAATAGTGTAAATACTGGATGAAAGAAAGCAATACTTTAAATCACAAATGCAAAATCTGTTGTCATGCAGGATTTTATTAGGCTGCTTGACCATGGACCAGGAAGTGGGCTTGCTATACTTGCTATTCATTTTTACTTTCAGCGGCTTTTCTATTTTTAGGGGCCAGGCAGCGTAAGCTGCCGGGAACCTATGGTTATGGACAAATTATATTTCGACAAATTTATAAAACTTTAACAACAATACTGTAAAATCTACACAAATGCACTCACCTGTCATGGTGAGAGTTCAGCTCTGCCTTTTCCTGTCAGGTAAATCAGTGTCTGGACCTCAGGGCTTCTTTTTCTTCTTTGCCTGGATCTTTTTGAGCATGACGTCCTCAAATGTACAGTGATGACTAACTTCTGTAAAGTCAGCAGTCCGTCAAATAACACAGAGAATCGCAGAGACGGGAATGCAGAAGTGCCATTTCCTTATATTTAGATCCTTATCTCTGATAATCCAATGTCTAAACTCATGTATGGGCTTTCAGAAAAAAATCTCAAGAGTAGTCCATGAGTGACCTCTTGTGGTGGGGGATGGTACCCTAGCTGTGCAGGGAGGTATTGCATCCAAACGGCACAAAGCATGTCGGGAGAACCATGCCGGGGGAAAAGATTTGAATTCTCATAATGGCATTTCATTGAAACACTGCGCACAGAAGTTTTGCTCAAATTATGTAACCACAAACTTTATTTACGCCCAGTATACAGAAAAAATGAATAAAGATTTGCTCCACAACAACAGATTTAAATCCATGACAAACATTTGATTGAGCATAGTTTACAGTTACATACACATTGTTTTCACCTTTGCAGTTTTAATGCAGTATTAAATACCTGACTGAACAAGTTTTCCACAGTGGAAGTCAAGAATAAAAACAACAACAATCATGATCTTTAAAAAATATATTTTTCATGGCAGCATTTCCATATGTTTTTTTTTTTAACCAACTCAGAGACCTTTATACATGGTCACATAGGCAAAATAGTGGTGATGACCTCCATCTGCCCTACATCACAATTGAGTTGTCGTCAGAGGACTGGGACGTGACTGAGCTTCTCCTGAACGAGGATTCAGAGGAATCTCTGTTGGGGAGGGGAATACAAGACAGCCACTTGTGTAGCACCTGCCTGACCTGTTTCTTGAACCTCTGTCCAACAAGTGCGTATATAATGGGATTCAGGCAGCAGTGAGAGTAAGCAATGGTCTCAGTCAGTGCTACTGACAGATGCAGATTTTCGATTAATCTGCAGTCAGATGGCAGTATGCCCACAAATGCCAGGAACTCTAGGAAAACTGTAATATTATATGGAGCCCAGAAGAAGAAGAAGACAGCCACTATGCAGATGATCAGCCTGACTGTGCAGTAGTGCTTCTTTTTGTTCCTCGTGTTCACAAGTACACAGATGATCCTGGAGTAGCAGCCCAACATCAGCAACAATGGGATCATGAGACCAAGTATACTCATAGTGAACACATTATACTCTCTCCAGATGGGACTCTCTGGGCCGTAGCCACACACCTGTCCATCACTGCCATCTACAGGTGTAACCTGAAATAGGATCACAAAACGCAGGGAGATGCACACGCTCAGCAGCCACACCAACACGCTAAGACTGAGAGCTGCCTGCATGGTGCGGTACCGTGCCACTGTGTAAGTGTGCACAATGGCTACGTAGCGTTCCACTGTCATGGCGACCATGAAGAAGATGCTGCTGAAGAAGCCTACATGGTGGCAGCCGGACATGAAGCGGCACATAAACTCTCCGAAAACCCACCGCTGTCCCACTGCGGCGTAGTGAGCGAGGAAAGGAAGCACGGTCACAAAGAGGAGGTCAGACACAGCCAGGTTGAGGAGGCAGATGTCAGTTAAGTTGGTCTGTTTGCGGTGTTTGACCAGGATGCACACCACAAACCCATTGCCTGTGGAGAGGAAAAAACAATTGGATCTGTCTAATTAAATGTACATGCAGTCTGTGATCAAGGTCATTGTCCTCAGAGAAAACTGAATCTATGTCAGCTGGACTTAGTTGTAGATTAGGAAGTGGAGAAACATCCTGGATGAGAGGTGAAAGGTCTTGAAGGATCCTCAACCAAGTTCATTTGAACCTAGATCCAACTTTCTCACAGTCCACCTACCTATAAAGCCAAAGATGAAGACCAGGCTGTAGAGAATGGGCAGAAACACTTGGCTGAAATTCTGGAGGTCCATGTCGTCACAGGAAGAGGGCAGGTCCTCATAGTTGTAGTAGCCTGAGTAATCATACGCCAAGGTGGTGTTTGTTCCATAATCTGCAGGCAGATGTTTAGTTACATACAGGCTACAACATGTCACCTTAATTTATGTGTAATTCATGTGCATTATAGGACAGAATATAATATAGAAGCTGGTTGACAGTGAGGTCTGTGATTATTCACTGTGGTTCTTTTTCTTTTTTCTTTTTTTTTTTTTAAATTAATATCATTTCTATGAGCACCACCACAAACAAGACTCCCTTGACAATTGTCATGTACACACTGCATCAGGGCAAAGGCAGAAATCTTAAGATGTGGGAAACAGAAGTGAAACCATGGAGATGACCAGCAAGCAGAACTATAACTGATATGGTTTTGCTTCGCTATAGACTGATAGAGAGGGTTATTGTATATAGGGATATCGTGCTCCCTGCTGTGCCACCAGGTTTTTGCAGGTAATGCATTTCGGGAATCACGCACACGGGTTTATGCTTGGGGCAGATAAAATAGTGTAAATACTGGATGAAAGAAAGCAATACTTTAAATCACAAATGCAAAATCTGTTGTCATGCAGGATTTTATTAGGCTGCTTGACCATGGACCAGGAAGTGGGCTTGCTATACTTGCTATTCATTTTTACTTTCAGCGGCTTTTCTATTTTTAGGGGCCAGGCAGCGTAAGCTGCCGGGAACCTATGGTTATGGACAAATTATATTTCGACAAATTTATAAAACTTTAACAACAATACTGTAAAATCTGTACAAATGCACTCACCTGTCATGGTGAGAGTTCAGCTCTGCCTTTTCCTGTCAGGTAAATCAGTGTCTGGACCTCAGGGCTTCTTTTTCTTCTTCGCCTGGATCTTTTTGAGCATGACGTCCTCAAATGTACAGTGATGACTAACTTCTGTAAAGTCAGCAGTCCGTCAAATAACACAGAGAATCGGAGAGACAGGAATGCAGAAGTGCCATTTCCTTATATTTAGATCTAAACTCATGTATGGGCTTTCAGAAAAAATCTCAAGAGTAGTCCATGAGTGACCTCTTGTGGTGGGGGATGGTACCCTAGCTGTGCAGGGAGGTATTGCATCCAAACGGCACAAAGCATGTCGGGAGAACCATGCCGGGGGAAAAGATTTGAATTCTCATAATGGCATTTCATTGAAACACTGCGCACAGAAGTTTTGTTCAAATTATGTAACCACAAACTTTATTTACGTCCAGTATACAGAAAAAATGATGATAATGAAAATATCCATCATCATAATAATAGGACTGTTTGTAATTCTTATAGCCTAATAATAATAAATTGGCTCTGCATCACTTGATGCTTAGCTCTGAACCCTACCCTTTTTTTGAATTTTTTATTTTCAATGTTGAACTTTTGTTTGTGTTTATCGACCTAAATTTGTGTTGTGTGCATAGACTGTATATATTGTGTGCCTTGTGTAAATTCGTGCCTTCCAGCTGGCGCTCAGTGAATTCTCATTGAGGATGATTGACATGAGATTTGCTGACGAGGGCGGGCTGGAGAGCTGCGTCAAGCTGGAGACACGCAGCAGAAAAAAAACAACAACAAACAACAACACAAGAAACAATGTAGTATTTCCTTGAGAATAAATGAGTAGATCTGTTGAATTTCCCAAATGAGGCGATAAAGGCAGATAAGTATGGGAAACCCAAAAGACGGGACAAAAGACGCTGAATGTGTGAGCGCTCTAACGGACTCTTATTTTTGAAAGGCTATACCGGAAGTTTAGAGCGTCTTATCAGACTTGACAACGCTGGAGGGAAAACTCAACCGGTGGGGGGACATGAAGATTACAACAAGTGGATTTGACAAGTAACTCAGCCCACGAGAATGAACCAGTGAGACACTTTGGACCGAAGTAAGTTTGACTTATTAACACACTGAGCTCGTGCTGACTTTTGTGTCGTAGTTTGCCTCAGCGGACAGTTTGCGGGCTTTGTGCCTCAGGTCACAGCAGAGCGGACTGTCATCTCTGCGCACTGTCACTTGTTCGACTTTAAAAAATAATTGCAAACTTGCTCGTGTTTTTTCTCAGCGTCAACGAGCTCGTTTTCTTAGTTACAGGCGTGTTAGACAACTCCCCCGGCAGAAAAAATGAATTAAATGTCGATGTGTGCTAACTCACAGGTGATAACGTAATGGATAGTGTCCATCGAGTTTAAGAGCGACGGCGGATTTTGGGAGCCCAGCTCACAGAAGGCAGCCCAGCTATCATCTGAAGTTGGATATCGAAATCAGTGCAATGACTGAGTCCTACAAACCGCCTTTAGGGTAAGTCCTATAAAAAAAATAACAGGCTAGTTACTGGACTTAAGCGTTTATGTTCTTCCTCTGACGGTGTCTGTAATCTAAAAAGAGCTTCGAGTATAATTTGGGACAGTTTAACCTAGAAAACAACCCACTGTGTTCATCCACAAACAGACACCAAGTCACGTTTAATGGCTTGGCTTCGAGTCTAGTTTAAACATCCATAACTCAATATGCAGTGCAGTTCAGAGACAGCATTTGGCCCTCAATATTTCCAGAAAAACATCACATAATTATGTAGTTTTCGGTCACATCAAAGCAACCCGTGGGTTTATGTAATTTATAGGTGTTTATTCTCGATAGCAGTAATTTAATTGGGCAATAACCTGACCCCACAGCTGCTTGGCCTACACTGAGCTACAGCCCCATGCTGCCTATTCAAAATGCTTAGGACCCAGAGTGCCACTTAAAAAGCCTCTTTAGCCTATAGTGTGCACTGACAACAGGGAGAGTGTTCCAGCAGCCAGACCTGTGTGCCCTCCATTTACTGTCTGTACAGTCTTCTTTACAGTGTGTTTGCTGAACACTGTGTCTATGAACAGCTTGGAGCAGGGCAGAATGCAGCAGTGGTCTGAGAGAAGAGAGGAAGTAACAAGGCATTTTGCTTTACAACAACAACAGCAGCAGCAGTAACTGTCGGTGCTGTCCACACTGTGCCTCAAATCGATGTGTGGTCTTGGACTTTGTGTGTCCTTGGGCTCAGCTGAAAACTTTGTGTTGCTGCCACTGCCACCTGAATATAGGGCCGAAGTCTTTACATAAGAGACATTTAGAAATGTCTCAGTGGAAAAGGGACAAGTGCAAATGGTAAGATGAAATCATGGCTGAGATTTATTTAGCTGCTTCAGTTTCAGGGTCATGGTGTCTTGTTTGCTGGCTCACTGTCACAATCATTTCTTACTGGGACCTTATATTCAACATTGTTAATGTTATTGATAATAGTTGTGCTTTTTGTCCATACAGTACTTTTTTATTCACATTTATCCCAGCAGATGTTATTGTAGTGCATTGAAATAAAGGTGTGGAGTTTGCAAAATGAACTAGTAGCAGGTAGTTTACAGTTACAGTGCAAGTTTTGGACTAACTTAACCTGCTTTTTTCATTTCTCTTTGATTCAGTGCTATGAGATAAAAGGCTACATTTCAATGACCTAATTTTTGATTATTGAGCTGATTGCCAAAAGGGTGTTTCACAGAAAATTCACTTAGGATGTCTTTATGAGTAGCTCACTGGCCAGGTGTGACTCTGCATCAGCAGGACCTGGGTACAAATTATGTTAATAGCTGTGGACTTAAGAGTCAAATGCTGCTGACTTCATCAGCTCTTAGCTCAGCATTGTAATCATTGCTTAAAGATGGGGTTTCTGTGTGTCGTGCCGTCGATTTAGAGGACCTAATTCATCATGTGTTAGCTCTCCAAGGACTTTAAAATAATCCATCTTTACTCTAGGTGTGTGTTAATTGCAGAATCCCTGTAAGACATGGGTGTTCTTCAGTGGCAACAGGAGTGGGGTGTGAGCAAAGGTCCCATTATCCAGATACTCTTAAATACAGTCATTTCAGACACTCAAGAGATTCTTGGCCAAATTACACAGTAGACTGGTCACAGACTGAGCTGGCAGTGGAACAGCACACTTTTTTATCTGGTCAGTGTGTGACATTTCTGTCTATATAAATTACCATGACAACTCCCTTTGTCTCTCTTTCGTCATCACACAGGCAGTAGCTAGCTACTTTACTACATAGCTCAGTTTTAATGAAACACAGCTCATAAAACCAAGTTAACACACTCACATACACACACACACACAACATGGTCATTGAGCAGACAAATGAGGAGGGAAGCGAATGCTCTTTTGAAGGAAGACAAATTCGTTTGTACCTGGTCATTGAAATCTGAGCTGTGTGTCATTCAGGGTTGGTGTGTAAAGGTAGCCGAAAAGAAGCTTGACTGACTTTCAAAGTGCACAGAGATCAAGATTATTCAGAATCTGGCTCGAATGATGTTAGCATCTAAGATATTATTCTTAAAGTTGTCTTTTTAATAGATTTTACCAAAGCTTAACTCTGAGTGGAGCATGCTCATTATGTTTAAACTGGAGTAGTTTCAGACCCTCTTGAAGTCTAGATACACAACATTGTTAATTAACACACTGGTGTTTTCCTCTACATGCCTGGACCTGGTGTGTTTATGTGTGTCCGCTAGTGTGCTTGTTTGTGTGTTGAGTCAGTTTCAGTTTAGAGACCCCTGATTAATGTGGTTTTATTCCACGTCTTGATTGAGGCAGTAAGGAAGCTACGGACTAATGCAAATAAACAGAGAAAGAATTAAGAGGGAGCAGCTCATAAATCCTGAGTTTACAGCATTCTTCAGGAACAGTTTTAACTCGTGATTTGTTTTTTGTTTTTTTTAAGTCTTCAAAGTGTTTGCAGAGCTGCTGAAGTTTTAATAGACCTCTTCTGTTTTGTGTCTGTTTTCTGGAGACACAATCACATGTAATGTCCGAACCTTGTGAGTCTTAGATTGGTCACATGGTTCAGTCCCGAGTGATGATGAACCACCCACGCCCCCTCGCTTTGATGAACACATTTGTTGCCATTTGTCACCACCAATGCAAGGCTTGCAATGCGATGCATGTCTTATTTCTAGATTTTGCCTTTGAGTGCTGCATGAAGCAGATAGAAAAGAAAGCCTTACCCAACCTCAACGTCCTGAGTTGTGCTGCCATCTGCCTCACTGTTGGTAGGTCACACATTTCTTTTTTCATCGCATCTGTTGTTTGTGACAGCCTTCTCTCTGGATCTGTTTAGTTTTAAAACACACCCACAGGAAGACTGGGTTGACAGATTTTTACAGATAAATACAGTGTTGGATTGCAAATAACTGTCCGTTTATCCTCAGCACACACCCAGAGATAACTATTGGGATACCGACTGTCCTGTTTGTGTACACAAGCGAGTCTGTGTGCGATCGTGAGCACTGT
The DNA here is from genome assembly GCA_021432705.1 of Caranx ignobilis. NCBI lineage: Eukaryota > Metazoa > Chordata > Actinopteri > Carangiformes > Carangidae > Caranx > Caranx ignobilis. The sequence continues at coordinate 1,448,535 of MU270012.1, read as the reverse complement.
GTATGGAGGGAGATGGACACCAGTTGCTAGCTGCCGAGTAAATGCCCATTAATTTGAAACTGTGCCCATTGGACTAAAGTTTCAACCTCATCCTTCGCATAGTATCTGCCACGTGTGTCTGTCAGTCCATACTCTTTCTTAAAATACTCTGAGCTATGCTAGGTAATGTTCCATGCTGGGCTCTCAAGCGATGGAAGGTTTCTAGACAGATGCAGACACATCCTCCCCACCCCACAAAGCCTTGACAAAATCTACTCTATTTAAAAGTTTAAGGTTCGTGTGGTCAGCCTGTACACTCAGCACTGCTGACTGAGGGAGTTCCCTCTTTTTCTCTTCCACTGAAAGACTATAATGTATGTACTTTTAGCAAAGAGGAAAATGTTTTTGTGCATGTGGTCACATCTGGACACTGAGGGTTATTTTTTTATGATGATGGGTTAAATTTAACCCCTATGAAATTTGAGTTAGGTGAAGGAGAGAGAGTATTTGAGGCTATGTGTTGTTGGCAGTGGTACAGTGTGTATCCGGTAATATCTGCATCAGAGGCCATCCTGTTTTAAATAGAGAGGGTGTGGATGCAGGGCTTCCACTGGCTTCTTCCATGGATGTCAGACCAAGTGACAGAGTGTAAAAGATCTCAAGCATACAGTAAAGCCAGACAACCTTGTTCTGTGCACATTTTGTGCCGATGAACACACGAGAGGAAGCAGTTAATTTCTGTATTTAATGCTGAAAATGCTATGTTTATTTGCACTGTATGAAAACCACTGGATGTTTTCTGGATCTGCGTGTCCTTAACAATTACAGCAATGTCAACTGTGACTAATTTTCCAAGTAAGTTTATTATAAGGCCAGGCACAGTAGGATGTAATTAAAGAGTTCCTTGGTCTGTGCACAATCGAGAAGCACAGCACTCACACAAATATATTTACTCCAAAGCTGTGCCGTGATACATTGGAAACATTTGAGACATCTAGACTGGCTTTATTAATAGACGCTTGTGCTCCATATGCCCAGACTACATTATCCAAGCTGTTTGCTACTATCTGACACTCTCTGTCCCAGGTAAAACAAAGCATTGGCACCGACACCTCTAACAACAAACTACTCCCTGTATCAAACACCTACTGTGGACTGTATCAGTGTGTGTTATGCAGCTGTTATGGGCTGCTCAGATTTATTTCTGGAAGCCTGCTCTCATATGTTAGCCACTGTGGTATGTGGGTTTGTCAGGGAGGAAGACAGACAGACTGTATGTGTGTGTGTGCACAGATGGACTCCTCAAACACCAACTGACGTGCCATAGCAGCGGTATCGCCAGATAAGGCAGAGGTGGTGGGGTGCACTTCAAATGAGGGGAATGGTTGTTAACCATTTAACACTGTGGCAAATGTACAAAGAAACCAAAGTCTTACTGTTTTGTGCCATCACATCAGTTGTTTAGCAACAGGTTTTAGTATTTGAGGAAATTATGACTAAACCAGCAGGGGCAGTCAGCAGGGAACACCAGCACATTTTTGTTAAACTGATGGTATGGTAAAAGAGCCAGCCTGCGACATTTATAAAATCCAACAGAAGAAGCATACCCCCATAAATCTGGTTTTGAACCATTTATTTTTGTTTTTTTTTTTTACAAAAACGGCATCCAGCTGTGAAGACCTTATTAAGAATTTTTAAGGCTTAATTCAATTATAGGTTTTCACTGATTTGTATATTTTCTTTCCCCAAATCAGTGTGTTCTGCAGGTCCTTATGTGTTTGATAAAAACCAAAAAAATCTGCAATGTAAGTGTTTTTCTGCTTGTTCCTCCAGCAGGAGCTCTCTCTAATTGAACAAGCAGCTTAGGGAATAGAGAACAGACTAATTGTTATTTCCTGCTGTACATTCCTTCTACTGCTTCCTCTCCTCTCTCATGTTGACCTCCACCCATCTAACCATTTCTGTTTCCTTTATTTTTTGCTTTCCATGGCCATATGGTGTTTTGTGCCACCTGAGATTTCCTCATCCCTCCATCTTACCAACCTTCATTATCCAGCCCTCCTTCTTTCCCTCCTTTTTTTCTCTGGCGTGAGCCCTGTTTGCCACCCAGGAGCTTTACTGGAGCAGAGTGCAACAACACCCAAGTGAACAAAAAGAAATGTACTCATTTGGAGAAAACAAAACAAAACAAAAAAAAATGGAACTAAAGTGCCAAAGGATGGAGAACATAAGAAGAGTAGATCAAAGCTGGTAATCCTGTGCTGCCAAAGGAATTATCTCATGACCTGAGTGCTGGGCCTCATTTTACTAACCACAATGAACATTAGAAACACCTGTGTTTTTATGGCTTGCTATGCAGATGGAAATGAATAATGCCACTCAATAAAACCATCTTGGACATAAGGATGGCTGGAGATAACTGAGAGGACATGGACAAGAAACAACTGAGATCTTAATCAAAGAGCAGGTCTACAAAGGTGTTAGTCTCCGTGGTCAGATAAGAGCTGCAACAGAAGATTCCCATGTTTTTTCCAACTGTACAGACACTGGGATAGGCTTCCTGCTCCTATTTTTGGAGAATTATTGTTTCCTTGGAACATGTCTTATGTTTTAAAGTGTTACAACGTGCCTCTGTGTCACTGCATGGTCACGAGTGGACAAGATGAGTACATGGGTTAATAGAGGAGGAGAGGGTGTGGTGGGGGAGGCTGGGGGCGGGGGCTGTCACAGTAAGTGGATTTATCTCCTTTACGCGGGTGTGAAATAGATACTTCTTGATCACCGGTTACTGACTCAACCTGAGGTAATTGCAATATCTGTCTATCCTATCTATAAAACCTTTAAATAACTGTAAAGAGTGTAAGCAACCTAATTGATCCCAATGAGTAAGAATTCATTTAGCACCTGGGGTGTGGTGTTGTCTGTTCATTTCCCATGGGTTATTATGTTACTGTTACTCACTCCACACTCCTGTGTAACAGACTGTTCAGAGCTCTAACCTGTTTTGCTTTTTTGAGATTTGATACCAGGTTAGGTACAACCCCAAGATCAAAATATTCTCCATGTAATCCTGGTTGTATCGTTTTAGGTGGCATGCTGATTAGTTTAACTGACTGAGTCGTTTTAAATTGAAAATGTGTCAGTTAATACTCAACACAAATATAGTTTCTATGATGTTGTTTTAAAATTCAGCAATTCAGTCATGGGGTCAGTGGAGAAGCCAACTCTGACTGGCATTATCACTGAGACAGTTTACTTGGCAATGCAGTGGGGTGGGTTTTTAACTACGTGGTTGGTAACATGAGCATCAAGGCATATGCTGAATTAGACAGTACTGCGCCTAGCAACTGCAAACAAATGCTGTACAGGGCTCATGTGTCTCCAATACTTACTCCTAAAACAGAACATCTTTCTGTCTTTTCCTTGCCTTGCGTCCTTCGTTTCTTTCTCTGTTTCTCTTTCCCCTGGCTCTGTGGCCTTTGTGTGCATGCATCCAAAATCCACAGCTGCTACTAAACTGAGGTCTGCTCTCCTCTGCAGTCAAGTGGTGTAAATATAGGTTGCCATGGGGACACCATGACACCCAAGGGGTATGCTGGGTAGGTAGCGGGACAGGGTATGTGTGTGTGTGCGTATGTGTGTATAGAGTGTGACGGGAGTGGCCAGGATGTGTATCATTCATGCTTTGTCCATCGCACAACAGGAGGTGAAAACTCAAGTGTGTACACTGATGAGTGTGTCTTTGGCCCTAATATGCATGTGTGAGTACTTACATCTAAGTGGGTGAGTGAGGTCTTGAAGTGGCACTCATGCTTGCTTTGTTGATGTTTGTTCTCTTGGCTGATATGTCTCCCAAATAATATTCCATGTTTTGAGCTACGTTCACAAATCAAGTTGTATTCGTTTAGTTGTATACAGTAACAGAGTGGAGCAATAATTATCTTAAATAGAATTAAATTTGTAGTATTGCTTTAAATGCTTTCTTAGTTGCACTGTGCTCCTACTGTCCATGTTGTTCCCGAACTATCATTGAAGTCACTGACATGAATTAAAAGATTCCTCTTTAGAGTTACTCATTGTGTTTCTCCTAAACCAAATCATCTGATGTAGGTGGTGTATTTGCTCCATAGAGTTTCACAAAGCTAATGAAAACACTTTAAGAATTCACACACTCCATCAGCTGTGTTGATAACATAGCTGGACATTTGTTTGGCTGGACAGATTGGATCTGAAACACCAGGCTTCTCTTAGCTCTTAGAAAAGGGCAAGAAATAATATGACCCATGTTTGCGTGTGTCTGTTGAAGAGGTTTTAGGTTTTGGAGTTCAGTTGAAATCTTGTCTTGTTCAGTGTTGACTTACTCAAAAAATCAATTGAATGGTCGACTATATTTTTCTTGTCAAGCTGTATTCAATGCTGTAGGAGTTTTGGTTTCATTCGCTGTTTATATTCTCAGAATGCAAAGTGTGTCATAGTGAATGTAGGTCAGTCAGCGCCATGTTTTTGGCCAATTAATCTGCTCCGTTCCCAGTTGGTTGTCTTCATTAGAGCATAGTAACTCATTGTTTCAGTGATCCTATTGTAAAACACCGATGGGATGTCTCTGAGTGGGGACACGTCTGGCTGTCTGCCTGTTGTAATGACCGTCTGTCAGACTGACTGACTTACTGTGTGAGTGTTTGTACTGTAGCTCTGTCTCCTGCCTTAAATAATAGTTGAATTTACCCACATCCACAATGTTATTTAGATGAGGTCAGGCAGTCTGTCTCCTCTTCCCTTCCTGCTTTTCCCTCTTCAGTTTCAATTATGTTATGTGTCCGTTGATCAGTAGGTATCAGCAGCAGACTGATGAAGGAAGGTATGAACTGAGAATTGCTTTCAACTAAAAAACAAGCCACTTGTGAATGGAACTTGTGTTGGTGGGGACGGTGCTGACAGAGCACAATTCAGGGCATAAACTAATATATTCCATTATTTTAATTAGAGCTTTCAGAGTGGGAACTTTTCAGGCTGTGTTTCCATGGCTTGGATAAGTAGAGTCCCTGACAGTTACTCCCCCCCCCAAAAAAAAACTACTTGAGGTAGTTTCCAGTAGGTCTGATCAGTGTTACGTAATTTAACTTTTTAATCTCTCTATGACGTACATGGATTTGCATTGTGCACGTACTGGCACTCTGTTTGCAGTCATTTGGCCAAACCTGCAATTTGAAGAGCATTTGGTTTTTGCTTACATGCTGAAATCATTTCACACCGTTTCCATCCCATTGTGAGACAGTTTTGAATTTATCCAGTTAGTTTTTCTTTATTTTATCCTGTATTTGCACATATCAGTATCTCAGTATAAGCAAAACCATATATGCATGCAAACTCAAACATGTTTCCATGTCCAGCCGTGATTTATCCTGAGTGGCTGTGATCAGGAGTGAGCCTGGTTGTATTTGGGTCAGGGAGGAGGTAGCCTGCACACACACACACTGTAAATACACACACACGCTGTACACACACGGACTCACACAGACGCATACAGACACTGAGACTAATCTGTTAAAGAGGCTAGCACACAGACAGAAAACAAGATGACTGTAGGCTGTGTGTAGACCTACATTTTGAACTGTTGCTTCCTATTCACTGAGAGCAAAGGATTGCATTAGTTGTTCCAAATTAGATATTGCACTCATACAGATCTTGTATTTTGTTGCTGACCTGTTATCAGCATGCTGATAAGAATGACACTTTCCCTCTTAGATTATTGCCCCATCATAAATACTCTGGGACTTGCTGCTCAACAATAGCTGGGAACCAACTACCAGCTTATTGTACAAGTTGTAGGAACTGAGGTGTCAAAGGGCAATTAATCATGAAACTGTATGTATCATTTTTAAGAATCCATAATTAGCATGTGATCAGTATATGCAGCTGGGGGGGTTATGGTATACAAAATATTTACAATAGCCATTTAGATTTGAACAGTGATGCCTACCATACTTTCCACAGCAACTTTGTAAATACCTCCTGTTGTTGTGAGATTGTTTTTTATGATGCGGAAATTTGCATTTTTAGAATAAAAATGGATGCACTGAAAACTGAGGTGTTGTTCTAGGGTTTGAACTGACACCTTGGTCAGAAACTAAGCCTCTGTGGAGCATCTGTGCACTCTTAACAGGTGAGTTGGGTACCTCATATATACCTCATTTTAGAAGTGGAACTGCCTTACAGATGTTTCTTCTTCAGAAAAACAATCAAAACAAATGCCAGCAGCAGTCCCAGCTCCCCACCCTTACCTGACGTCTCATCTCTACAAAACAGTGACTTAAAACAGTTATAATAACCAGGTCTGTGTGATTTCCTGAATGATCCCACACAGTCTTTTGTTATTGTTTTCACGGAGTTACACCGTGCGTTTAAATCCACTTCCCAACAGCCTAGTGTCACAACAGCTTGTGTATAAACTGTGTACACTCTATGATGTTTTCTCTTCACTTTGTTTTCGTCTCGCAGCTGCTCACATGATGAAGTGGATGATTTTGCCACAAACCACATGAGCTGCAGCACATTTGCCAGTTTGAAATGAACGCAGTATTTGTTCTAGATTCATGCTGTTATAATTATAAACATTAATTTAAGTGCCATGCACACCTCAGGCCTAAACAAACATCTGTCCCTATTCAAAAGAAAAGCCAACAGGTTTAATAGAGAATCGTGAAAGAAAATATATCCTTGTTCACACTGTTTAGTCAAGTGAAAAGAACTGAGTGGTTCTGAAAGGTCCATTAGTGACCTTCTGTGTTTGTGTGTGTGTGTGTGTGAGCCCATTTTTAATTCAGCTGCTGTAGCAATCCAGCACTTACTGCCCCCTGTGCTGGAGCAGGGTTTCTTGCTTTTCGTTCCTTGCTTCTGTTTTACTCTTTCTCCCTCTCTCTCTCTCTCTCTCTCTGTTTATGCTCGCTCTTTCTAACTCTGTGGGAGAGGAGGCTTTTCCGAAAGGAGTCTTTGTGCATGTGCGAGAGAGGGAAAGAGAGAGAGAGAGAGAGTGAGAGAGTGAAATGTTATGGTGAGACAAACAGCAAACGAGATGGAGAGATGGATACTAGCCGACTGTGTTGAGTCTGGCTGGGGCCCAGTCCCACAGCTCCACAGGGCCCAGTTCTTTTTACTTTCAAAGATACAGACTCACTTGAAAATTCCCAAAAATCACGTACATTTACAGGTCTCACAGCAGCTCAGGAAAATCATTTTCTTGTCTTTGTATCTAGAGAGGAGAGAAAACCGTATGCATTAATCTTTCAGTTAATGGTTAGAAATCATTTTCCCAGAGATCAGACTCCCAGCTTGACAATGCCCAGTCAAACCTTGCAATGTTATCTGCCAGCCACCTGATGTCTCCATTGAAAAGAATTTTCCTCATTGCATAATGAGTCAATGACACTATGGGTCCTATTGCTGAAAGTTAGTTGATATTGGACGTAGCTGTTAATGGTTAACTTTGGCCAGGTTAGAGTCCGCTCTCTGTGCTATGTTCATGTGCATTCTTCCTTTGCTGTGCTGTCCTTGCCTTTATAAAGGGCAGGGGTATCTTGAAAGATACTGGATTTATACACTGTAGGACGTGCACAAAACCTCTCTTATTGGAGAGGCAAATCCTTGGTATCCTGATATATAAAACCCTTGGAACACTTAATCAACACAAGGACTGCTTTTGACGTGAGTGGGATGTTTTTCTTTAGTTATCTAAGGCTAATATTTGTGCTACGGGGACAGAGTGGGTGTATGCTGAAATGTGTGGTATAGAAAAGCTATTTGTCATTGTTAGCAGAGCAAAGTGTTTGATTTCTGTCTAATCAGCTGTCTCTGTCAGGCTAAGTACAGTTTATGTTGAACCGAGGTCAAACGTGTTGATAGCAGCATCTCGCTGCTTGCATGTCAATGACATCTGCCGCAGCTCCACCCATGGAGCTGTGGTTCCAGTGTGGATTTTTACTGTAGTCTGTTTTTTTCCCCACTTGAAAACTGTTACAATGTTGATTACATTGTTGTTCTTCATTATATAAGTATGTCTTCAAATAAGCTGCCCAGTCACTCAATACAATTTGATGACAAGTGTTGTTTGTGTTTGAGATGGGCTGCTAATCGGTCTCCCTTAGAAGAACAAGATTATATGACACTGTTTTCTCTGAGCAAGAGTGAGAATGTTTAGTGGTGATATGATCAATTATTGAATTATTATTTAGGGGAGGAGATTGAATAAACAGCAAGGCTGCTTCATCTTGACCACCAAAAGGATCATCTCAGCATATCTGTAGTCTGTTATGTAATCTAGATGAAAAGAGTGTGTGGAAGGACTAGGAATAGAGAAAAGAAGAACAAGTCATTGGTATTCAGGCTGCTCCTGAGGTGGTGGCAGTGGGTTGTTGTTAATTAGGCTGTGGTGCCATGTGAACTCAAGAAAAACAAAAATGACTCAGCTGAAGCAGAGTTACGTGCATTATTGTATTTGTTCATGTTCATGAATGTGAACGCAGTGCAACAAACGAAAGCTGTGTTGCGATGACATGATGGCCTGTTTATTCGGTGAAGTGACTGATTCATGAATTGTTAACACGATATTCAAATGTGAAACGTGAATTGAATGCCTCTTGTTTACATGTTTAGTTTACTATCTTTCTAAATGGTGAATCTAGTTCAAGGGAGGAAACCTAAAAAGTTATTCCTTGTGGTTCTTCTGTGCCTTTTTTTATCCCTCAGGAGGAAAATGAAGGCACGCGCCCCGCCTCCGCCACAGGTCCCTCAACCTGCCCCACGCCACCTCTTTAGAAACGCTGTCCCTGATGGGGGAGGGACGTCAGGCATGGACGCCAAGGAGAACATGCTAAGGCCCACTGTGGATTTCCAGCTAACTCTCCCACAGGGATACCAGACGTCTGTGACTGAGGATGGCAGGTGAGGGTTCAGAGAGTGCAACACAAGCACACTTTACCACTCGCATGTATCACTACCTTTTCAATGTTTTTTGTTGTGTGGGCCACTTTTTTCCCATTACATTTAGCTGTGAAATGTTTTGTACCCAAATAGTTTCCCTCCAAAATAAAGATGCTTAGCTGTGGCCTTCAATCAGTCATCAGACAAACAGTATGCGAGCTGTGTGTGTTGTTCCTAGGTCTGTATGGATTGTTGTGCCAGTGAGGCCCTGTCAAGGGGTCCCATTGTCATAGAGAGTCGACAGATCAAGCCTGACCTGCTAATGTTCTCTGCCCCTAATGAGGCTCTCTCCTGTGAGCTAGAAACTTTGGGAGGCCTCTGTGATACAGGGCAACAAGGTGCTGTTTTAAAAGCAGGTACTTTTTTAATAACAACAGAGAAACTTTAGGTCACCAAGATATCTAGTTTAACTAGTTCAGAAATTTTGTGAATGGAAGCGAAGAGTCTTAGAGATGACAAGGGAACATTTTACAGTTAGACTTGTATGATTATTTTGTACCTAACCCTTTCAAATGGCATACAAGATGCTTTAAAGACAGAGCTCTGGTTTTGTTAAGCATTTTTTGATTTATTTAATATAAGACAATCATGTTGACCTAAACCATCAGGTCTCTACTTTATTTCTTTATTTATTCCAGATCATTTATGGTAACGGAATGTGCGACTTTACATTTTAGCTACAGTTTTATTGTGTATTTAGGATTACATGGTCTTTTTTATGATATGACTGAGGTGGCACAAACACCATAAACATTTCATGCTGAACAGCACAATATTTATTATGTGAACCAAAGCATTTGAACAGATGAGATCAACTTATAAGATATATGGTACTTGCTTATAAAAAGGAATGTAAAACAGAAAACCACTGTCATATTTGAGATGGTCACATATTTGCCCATCTTGTAGAACCTAAACCAAAGTATCTGTCATCTGTCGTTCTGGCTTCTTGTGTTGTCATTATTCATGACTGGAAATGATTTTCTAATGATTGTGACTGAAAACTAAAGTGCAAATGAAGAACACGTGACCACATAAACTGCCTTTGGAACAATGTCCCTATGTGAACTGAGGGTTGCACAGGTTAAAATGTAACATACATACACAGTGTAACCATACCTAGACCACTTATCTCAGCCAATGACTGAATTGTTGCATACCAAATGAGTAGAGGTAAAAAATAATCTCCACATAGCACATGTTGACTGTAGATTGCTGTTTTAGTTGTAGACAGTGTCTATTTGGTAGTGATGGTCAATGGTGTCCATTGTAGTGGTATCTCTCTCAGTTCTGTCATCTGATCTGGCTGTTCCCAGAAAACACTGCACTCTGTCTCTTGGTTCCTTTATCTGAGGACTGACAGGTAGGCCCCCAGGCCTCCTCTTCGTCTGCAGCAACCTGCACCCCCAAATCCCACCCCCACGTCACCTTACTATCCTTTTATTGTGGAAAGCTCCTCAGAGATTCTGTCTCTAGATGAACCACACAGATAAAATCTACACATGATAACTGACTACTCTGCTCTCTCTTTTGAACATTAACAGTGAGCAGCTTAATACTACACCTATTTCCTGTATTTTGAATGATAAGAAGTTATTCTGAGAGTAATTAATTACATTGACTCCTGTTTAGGTCGTAGTCCTACTTCTCATATGTTTGTACATTGCAGTTACTCAATATTGTAACTAAAGAGTAATCTATGTTACCTGATTTTCACCAAAGTCTTTGCTATTGCCATTTATTTGAATGTATTAAAGAACTCAGTGTTTAAAATCATGTCCTTTATGTCAATATCAGCCATGTCTTGTGTGTGTATCAGGTGAGAGTATGACTCTGGTCTGTTGTATGAAGTAATTACTATTCTCTTTACAGAAGCTAAAGTGAGGCAGGCTTTGTAACCCTATCTTCTCCCCTTCACCTCTCTCTTTCTCCTGTGCTCCCCATCTCTTCTTGTGGTTCTTTCTTCCAAACTCCCTCCCTCCTCCCCACTCTCTCTTTCACTTTCTCTCTCACCCTCCCTTCTCTCTCCTTTCCCCTCTCTCAGTAAGGCGCTGATGGACCTTCTGGTTGAGCTGTGTAGCCGCTACCACCTGAATCCAGCACTTCACACCCTGGAGCTCCTGTCGCCCGAGGGCCACCCTTTGGGGTTCAAGCCCAACGCCCTATTGGGCTCCCTTAACGTGGCCTGTGTCCTTATCAAGGACAAAGTCTATGAGGAGAAAGCAGCGCGCAGACCAGCGCCCAAAGTGCCAGAGGTGAGTCATCTTGATGCTCTTTTTTGTCATGCATTCTTCATATTTTGTGATACTTACATTTTATGATACATACACAGCATGTCTACACAGCATTTTAAATCCATTGAATATACTTGGCTTGCATTTTCCTGAATTTTAGTTGTGGAGACATTTTCCTATGGACTGAGAACAAGAATTACAAAATATGACTCTAAAGTTACTGAAGGTTTGTTGTGTTTTGCATGATGCCATGTAGATGCATGTATCCTAGAATACCAGCTTTTCCCCTCATGGAATAGTTGTGCAGTCAGCATGAACCACACTCATCAGCCACAGTGCAGCTGATTCATGTATATGCATTAGAACCTTAACCTGAAGCCTTATGTAATATTCGTCCCTTCCCTCTCTACCTGTTACCTCTGGCTGCTGGCAGAAAGCAAGGCCAGTGAAACCAATAAGGGCCCATGCTAAGGTAGGAAGCCAGTTGGAATCAAACTGGCCCAGCATGCCATTGGAGTCAGTTCTTATACAGTCTGTGTGTGCCTTTTTTGTTTCTCCCCAATATTTCTACACATCTTGTTGCTGTAGGTTTCAGAGCTCACTGCTCTGAGGGTATTTTTTTCTACTGGCCATGAGACTTTTTGTCTCTACCTTTTTCTCTGCCTCTCCTCTGCTCTGCTCCTACAGTTTGAATATTTGATGAGTACCTTACCTTTAGTTACCATGCATTATTTCTCTGCTCTTCTCAGGGCTCACTGCTGCTCTCTCTCCCTTTGACCCCTCCTGGCCTTGGGCCAGACACTGACACTATTTTAGACACTGCTGTCAGTCATCCATCTTCTCTGTTTTATCTGTATGTTCACTGTGCCACCAGTCTCAGCAGTTCAAATGACATTTGATATAGAGTGCGCTTATTTGTTAGTTTATTAGATACGGCAACTTAAAACTAATGTAAATGAATACAGTAACAATAGTTTTATACATCCTTCCCTCATGGGAGTTATAATGTTTATCTTTCTGTAGGAAATGATAGAGATGTTGATTGATTCAGTAGAAGTTTTGTAGGCTGTAGTTAGTACTGCTGTTGAAAGAGGTGTTTCCAATATTTGGTCTACCTCATTGATATGAACATAGTGGACAAAATACTGTGAACATGTCTAAGTAAAACACAATTCAATCTTCATTTGTATAGCATTATGAAAACAACTTGGACTGATATTGTAAGCAGTAGTTAAACATCACACATCTAACCAGGTGTTCAATGAGCAACATTACTCTTTAAAGGGAACAGCCTGATATCTTTCATTGGTCTTTGAAGAATAACAGTGTTTCCTGCCAAATACGAAAGACCTTAAAAATTATTAGACTTTGAATGCCACTTAACTTATCTGCAAAAGCCACTGAGGAGCCAACGACTGACTGAATGAATGACTCATGAATTCTTTAGGCTCTTGACTTCTGAGTGGGTGAGTGTTTTTATAGAAGCTGATGTGAGAATGTCTTCCAAGAAAGACACTTAGAGCCTGTACATTTACATTTTTTTTGGTATGTAGTGTTATTAGCTTTGAGTTTGTTATTGTTTGTTTAAATAAATCTCTCTTCACTGTAACAGGAAGATTTCTCCAGTGGACACTGTGCCCTCATCAGCCTTTTCTCTCATTCATTTGTTGGAATTGTAATTGCAAATTTTTTGTTCTCTCTGGATCAGAAATCAGTGCGTTTGATGGTGAACTACCACGGTAACCAGAAGGCAGTGGTGCGGGTCAATCCGTTGGTGCCACTTCAGGCTCTGACACCGGTCATCTGTGACAAGTGTGAGTTTGACCCTGCACATGCCCTGCTCCTGAAGGACGGCATCAGTCGCCACGAGTTACCGCTGGATAAGTCTCTGTCAGAGCTGGGGATCAAAGAGCTCTACGTACATGATCGCAGTCTAGGTAAACCTCAATCACTTGATTTTTTTTTTTGTTTTTTTTTTTGGTGTTATTTTGAGGGTATCATACCAGAGTCACATTTTCAAACACTGAAATGATAAATATGATAAATCATTTTGAATAAAATCACTTTGTTGGATTCAGTTACTTAAAATTATTAGAGTCCAGTTAATTATTCTCTGAGAAAGTAGGTGGCTAATATTGGTAAACTGGTTGAAGTGTCATAGTGCCTTGAGTCTTGCTTTGCCGGCTATAGTGTCATGTTACCTGCTGTTGACTTACAAATTAATATCGTCCCCCAAAGTAGTGAACATATGCTATTGGAGAGCTACAAGGTTAGAAAATATTGTGACCCCTCTCCATAAAAGAACAGTGTTCATTTACCTTCTTTTGTTCTGTAACATCAGCAAAGAGAGTAAACGACAAGCTGGTTTAAAGCACAGTATGGATCTCAGTAAAGGCAACGTACAGCAGCTCATCTAAACACATATGGTACAGTGGACCACAAAACCAGCCTTACACTGTATTCTGTTGTGCAGCATGAGCAGCATGCAAATATTCATTGACATTAAGTTACATGCAGTCAGACTTTGGTATTGGTTTAACCAGCAGCAGGTACAACGAAACATAAACACGTGTGAGCTTGTCTTTGTGATATAATGTTGAGTTCAATTAACTTTGAGGTACAGTTTGTCCTTTGGGTTATATTAATGAGGATATGTAATCCTTTATTTCAGATGTAGTTGAATCATGATCTGAGATCTGTTGTTATAACCATGGTAACAGTCCACACCCATTGATATTTTTAGATATAGCTCTCGCCATGGAGTGAGATCTGTGAAGAAAAGGTTGTGGTTTATGGTCATGAAGGATCTAAGCAATGACATTTAGAACATTGTGTAATTTTATGGTCACATACCATTGTGTAATGATAATGGTTTTGTAATGACCCTTGCCGTTACTATGCAGGAGGTGTAACCCATGGAACATCCTGTTGTTTCAAAAGTGGAAATGTAATGACTGAACCACTTCACTTATCCACAACTAAATATGTTTTTACACCTTGTCATGTTTTCCAGTTCTCCAGCCTAAAATGGCTTCTGCCCCTGCTCTTAACTACTCAGGTATTAGTCACGATGAGTCCTGTCTATCTTAGTGTTGCTGATTCCATTCACACCCATGTTGCTGTTTAACCCCCATGTACTGCTGCTTGCTTATTAACCTTAGACATGCGTGTTCACTTGTTATTGCCCTGTCTTCCGAGGAATAACCTGTTGGTTTAATGTCACTGTTATTTTAATACTTGTGCTAACATCATCAATGCCACCCAATTTGGAATAATTTATTATTAACTTACCTTGCCTTTGCTTTTTGTTAGGGTCCATTTAACCCTGTAGTGGAACCTGTAGATTGTTTTTATTGTGGTCTTTAGCTGACCTTCCCACCCTGTCCTCAAGCCAGCAGTGCTATCATGGCACATTGCTTCATAGACTGCAAAGGTTAGATAGGTGTGGGCATTGAGAAAAATAAAGTTATTGCGCCCTCTACTGAGGAAAATCAGTAGATTATTCTTTTCACTCCTTTCTGAATAAAAACAGGATTAGTATGTAGACCACACCATAATACTCTGTAAAGGCTAATAATGGATGGAAATGGAAACACCGTATTTATTTGTCTTAACCAAGAGAAGCACTTCAATTGGATTTCATAAGAGTCAAACTGATTTGGATTTTTATGTAATAGTGTGCTTTCAATTCGCCGTATTCTGCTGTCACAACAAAATCAGTGTGAATTTTAACATTAACCTAATATCTATGCATGCAGAGACAATTTGTCTACTGAATTCCTCACAATTGTCTTCTCAATATGACTTTGACTTTCTTGCTTTTAATATGAACAGCTGACACAGTTGCATCTAATGCCCCTTCTTCTTACTTTTCTGATTCTCGTTTAAGACTCAATTTCCTCCAGTACCACCAGTTTGGGAAGAACAGAGAAGAAAGGTTTCTTGGGTATTTTCCAGTTCAACAGAAGGAAATCCAAGGTAAGACTCCAAAGTGCTGTTTTTGTTTTTTTGGCAGTATGCTGCTCATTGGCCAATTTACAATATTCATTCAGAATTTCTAAATTTAGTGACATTAATATCATCATAACTGTGTGCAAAGTTTGGCAGTGACTTATTTGCAATGTGGAGGTCCAGGTCATATATGAAGCTGTGTAATGATTAAACCACTAACACTGAGCAGTGCATGCCATACATACCTATTCATATTGATAACTGAGGCAGGCTGAGTGCATGCGTGACCATTTGAATGCTGCATGTTGGCTGTGCCTTCCATTTGCAGACAGAGACAACATCTGTGGACATGGATGACTGTGATGATACAGTAATCCAAAATACTGGCACACAATGCAATGTGAGTATTACTAACGTATCTGACTGAGAGCTGATGAGTGAAATCAAAGTGGGGCTCTGTCTCTATTCTAATTACATATAATGAGTGGACAGAGTAACAGGAATGATGTTTACAATATAATACAAACCAGCAACAACCACACAAACTACAAACAAACCCAAGTGTTAAACACAGTGTTGACACTGTTGCAACAAAAACTGAACATGCTGGACCAAGGTAGGCCTTACTGCTGTTCAGTAGTATTTGTTTTCACAATATTGTTTGGTTCTTGCTGTTACGTCCATTCCTTATTGATCTCTTGCACGGCTGCTGATTATTTAACATGGAATTCAGTCTGATGTATAACATCAGATTGTAATGAAGATGTCTCTATTGTGGGCTTTTGAGGAATGTTGATTGGGTGTTTCAGGTGGCAACAGTGCGACAGTGCACAACTGCCACATCAGTCATGTGTACTGATGTCCTCCAGAGGGCAGCAACTCTCTCCAAATAGATAGTCAGCAGTCTGCTAGGATCACGAGTTCTAACAGTGCATGTCAGAGTTCCTACACCTACTCACTTTTCTTTACTAGAAATGACAATTGAATAATGACATGGCTCAAGGGAATATTATCATATAGTGATTTGTGCACAACTTTATCCTACAGTGATTGTATACTGAGTGGTCTCTAATCTTTTTTAACCCAACGCACACTTGAGAATCTCAAAATTGGCAGTGGTCCACATCTGATCCAAAAGGCCAAATGATGCCTTCTCAAAGCACATTTTATTTAAATGTGCTCTAAACATTCCGAACTGAACTGAAAGCTGGTGAGGCTCGGTTTATTTTGGTTTGATTGAGAGGAAATTGCTGAACTCTTCCTGTTGCTAATCAGCTATCTATTTTTATACCCCAGAAAGTAGGCTAAAGCAAAATGGTTCAAAACTTCCTTTCAATTTTCCAACTTCCCTAATTTCCTAAATTTCCCAACTCTAAACATTTATCACAGTGAAAAAACAACAAAAAGTTTTTTTTATCTTTCAGGGATAAAAACAAAAAAAATATTGTGCTTTTTTGCAAATTATTAGTCCCCATTTGCGTTGCCTTTGCAGCCCACCAATGGGCCTTAGGCCCCAGGTTGGGACCCACTCACTGACAAGGATCCAGACACAAAGCACTCCAGAACCACCCAAAAGGTTTAGTGGGTGGTGGATCTTTCAAGAAATCTTAATCATCTTCAGCTTAAAGTCGAATTTTTAATATAAAAACATTAACAAATCCATGTAGAAACTTAATTTATTATTATTTATTGTTGCGCATTTGTGGAGTGCATCAATGCCACACCAGACACCATGTGTGTAGACGCTGCATTAGGCAGCTCTAGATTTTGTATCCATAACTCAATCACTCTAATTCGATTTTGGAGCCATGAACTCCAGTTGAGCAGCAGTCATCTGTGGCTCACCTCAGATCAATATGGCGTTTGATTGTATTAGCTGGAAAAACACTACCTGACTCACTCTGGTTCTCTTCACTGCTCTGTCCAGCACAAAGCCTCTGGCTTGGCTTCTCCACCCTTTACCTCTTTGTTCTGTGCGATGTTTAACCATTATATCCTCTTCCTCCTTCCTAAGCTGTCGTTGTGGTGGTCCACACTCTCTTTGAGTTTTAGATGCCTCTGAAAGCATAACACTCTTCCAATGTCTCTCTAGGCTTTACAAATTAGCAAAATGAAGAAAGACAGAGAAGTACAAAGACAAAGAAATTTAAAAAAACATGTCAGTAGAGCATGAATTAAACATGAAATCTAATATAGACAGTGTATTTGGTATTTGCTTTGATGTGAAAGTTCATAATTTATTTAAAACAGCCAGTGAGAGCAAAGTTATATTTATTCACATTAATATGTCTCAGCCATATCACTTTTTCCAGTGGACTTTAATGCAGCTGGGCTTTTTCTCTCCAGTATGATTGTTTCTCAGTCAGAGACTGTTATCAGACCACACACATGCATTTGTGCACACAAGCACACACACACACACACACACACACACACATATACACATACAGTGTTATCAGCTTGAAGGCATCAGATTACCCTACCTTGGCTACATTAGCACTAAAAGCCCAGCCTCTTATCTCTAATTGTTCATTAGGAGCTAATCTACTGTGTGTGTGTGCGTGTGTGTGTGTGTGCATGCACGTATATGTATATGTGAGTTTGAGTCTGTGCATGTGAGTGTGTGTGTGGTCTCAAAAAGCTAACATGGTCGGAGAGCATCATGTTGGGCCGATGCTGATGCGAAGCAGCATAAAATAGGAACATTCCTCTTTTCTTTTTAGTTTTTAAATAAGTTTTGTGTTTATCAAACATCTCAGAGTAACAAATTGCCCCAGAAATTATTCCCCACTTTAGCCATTTAACTTCGTTGACTTAAGAACAACATCCTATCTTTGCCAATCTCCTGATTACAGGAATGAAATGCAGCTACAGAGGCAACAAAGGGCCTCGCATCTGTAAATTCATTTTTAAAACCTTAAAGCTCCACTTTCCTTACATTTGGTAATTTGCCTATCAATCATGATTGTAAATGAAATGATTTTACATAGATTGTTTTCTACTGGTCTAACACCTTTGGTAAAGGCAGGTGAACTCTCAAGTGTGTACAACTCCTATTAGTTTTGGTGATAGTTTTTTGTTTGTGCTAAAGAGCAGCTTCACATCCCATAAAATCTCTTCTGATTACTTCCAATGGTTTAATTTGACCTTTCACTGGCGTCAAGAATGTACCTTACTCAAGGGTGTATCACCACAGCATGACATATCTGTTGGGTGTGGTCACAGGCACAAAAGTGCACACTTCTGGTGTCACGGAAACTATACCTACCTAGCCAACAGTGAACTTGGGTGGGGTCAGAGATTAAACTTTCAACCAGAGAGGGCAGTGAAACACTGCTGGTGTTAAGTATCATTTAGTCTTTTTCAGTCATTACATAAGAACAGTTATGGCTGAAGTCTTCTAAGTATACTTTATAAAACAATATAATGTGTATTTTAGATTCAAATAGGAGAGTTATTTTTTGAGGGGCTACAGAACAAATGAACCAAGTGAAGATACAAATGAACTGACAGATTGAGGACGGACAATATTTATTGCAAGGTATGGGGAAGGTGGGGAGCAGGAACAGGCTAGTGGAAGCTCGGGCTGTTAACAGAGGTTGAGTTGAGGCTCGTGCAGGGGTGGACAGTAGCTGGGGTAGCAGGAGTGGGCTCTGAGAAGGGCTGAGCGGTGGTAGAAGGGCTGACAGAATTGCAAAGGAAAGAGAAGGATGAATATGAAGAACTGGATGCTGAACAGCAAAACTGCAAACAAATTTGGCTCAAAGTGCAGCAGCGCTGTCAGGTAGCAGTGTGGAAGTATTTATAGAGGACTGGTGGGCTTCTTTGTTTGCTCACAAAGTCTCTCTCTCTCACACATACACACAGGGAGAGAGTTGCTCAGGCTGGGGCAAAAGTTTAGGGAGACACTGAATTTGGAGTGGAGGGTGTTTCAGACCGATACCAAGAGGAAGGAGATGAAGAGAGCAGGGGAGAAAGTCAGACAGAGTTCATGTGAATTTCCTGATTTGGAAATAATATTAATCCTTCACTTCCAACATTTCTCGTTGGTTCTGTTCTGTCAGCTTCCACCTGCCATGTACCCCACCTACCTCTACCCAAGCTCTTACCCTCCGCACAGTGACCTACTGTTAACCCAACAGTACAACACATTTTGTTTCTATACTGTGCAATGTTTTTTTATTAATCACAGGTCAGAACTATAGGTATATAGTATTATTAGAACCAAACTGTATCTATGTGTTTTTTGTGACGGTACCAGCTGTAAACACACTTTCAAGTACAAAGTTGAATTTTATGGAAATTGATTCATATTTTAGAAACGATAGTCTAGTGTCTGTAACCCCATTAGATTAAAGAGATTATACACATTTGAATACACATGGACATGTTGTTGTCTGAATCTTCCTTTTATCTCTTTCTTTGCTATAAACAGTGGCGTTAAACAATGGTGTGATTGTGGATGTTGTGTCTGTCCTCTACCTCTTTCCATTTTGGGCATCTACTAACATGATATAACAGCGGTGACTGATACAACAGTTACTATATGTTATTAATGCAATGGGGATAGTGTTTGGATATAATGCGAGACATGTTTAGAGGTTATGTGATAATCCCATGCTGAAAAGTACAAGTAAGTGCAAATGTTTTCTTGCAGTCCTTTGCTCTGTCTTTTTAATTTATCTGCAGTGTCAAAGGTCACCACAGTAAAATATTATTGCTCATAGCGTAAGAATAATAAATAACAGTCAAAATATATTTTCACATTTTTGTGACGTGTTAAAAAAAGTTGCAGGCATGTCTGCTGGGCTTCCCTTCTCAAGGATTTTAGAAGTTTTGTTCTTTTCCCATCCCTCCCCACTGTGAGATGTTCTAACCTTAGGTCCAATTAATTCTAATGATCTGAACTTTATGTTCCTTTTTGCTCTGCTTTTATGCTGTATCCAGGCATTGTCTGAACGCATCAATTAATCTGCTTTTAAACACATTTCTGGGGATCTGGAGATCATGGGGGGGAGGGGGGTTGATTCCCCCGATGTGCCAAGGCTCTGTACCAAGCTGAGCCACGGGGAGTTTCAAATATTCAGGAACACTTTGGGCTCTCTTTGATCAGATATTGAAAACCATTTTGTGTTCCAATGCTTTAGTCAGGAGCAGCCAACCTTTGAAAATGTGGTTACACTTTCAACTTGGTCAAATAAATGTTAAAGAATAGACTATATGTTCAGGAACATTTGATTGCACATGTATCTGCATGTGAATGTTTTTAAACTGGCACACACATAAAATGTGCTTATTCCTCTATGCCTTAAAATAAGTAGTAAATTAAAGTAGAAAAACAAAATAATTTTTTCACTTTAGTTAAAATTGGTACTTGAACTAAGAATTAGTCCTTTCAGTGCTGTTGTTGGTAAGTAAACAAGAAATCGTGACATGTAACATTTTTGATTAAATTAGTTTGAAAGTTGGGCCATAGACCAAGAAACAAGTTATTTTTCACTCAAGTTGTTCTTCAAATCTTTGAATCAAGTCAAGTATGTGCATGTATATGTGATTTTGCTCCTTTTGTCAAACCTTTTCCCCAAATTTCCATCAGTCTTTCCTGAAATCGGTGTGTAACTCTGAGAGATCCTTCAAAATATAGTGGCATTTCAATCAATGGTGGCAGCAGGATAAATATATATGTCTATAATTCAGTGGTCATATGTCTCACATACTGCAAAAATGATCAGCTAATTGTTCTGTCAGCTCTTCTGTATCTATAATTGTTTTGTATGTGTGCATACATACATATTTGAAAATGTGACTTCAACCCCCTTTTATTCTTGATTTTACCCACAGGGTCTGTCCACAGTGTCCAGTGTAGGAGACCGACCGAGCATCCTGGGTCAGTCTCAGTCGGTCACGAATATGTCCAGGATGTCTCCCAAGTCTGAAAACAAGAAGAGGAGGGCCCCAGCACCACCAGAGGCCCCAACACCCATCATGGGACACACTAGCTTTGAGGGCTATCAGGTTAGTCTGATTTAGATACAGCAATGTTGCAGAAACACAAAATCTCACCTTTTTGAACACATGGGAATAGACAGAGAGATATTAGATTAAGGTATTATAGTTTATTTAATGTAGACAAACTACTGCATAAACATAATTGAAATGTATTAGTAGGTTTATAATGATGACACTCCCTGGCATTTTCATCTTTGAAAAGCTCCCAGTTACTTAAAATATCTGAATCCCTCAGCTCTCAGGATGACATGGAGCAAGGCATCTGAAAGCTGCAATCTGTCTGACGCAGTCTTTCCCTTGAGTGTTTTGGCCTGAGATTCAGCACCTCAAGGTCAGAGTGACCTGTATCGTCTACATTTGAGCAACAGCTCCCTGCAGTCTCATTATAATGTTATGGCGGCATGCTGGGAAATGTTGTATAGCAACCAACATCCTCCCTCCCTCCCTGTGATAATAGGTTTTGTTTATTTGAGGGAGCAAGTGCTCTTGAAGCTTAGTTATCAGGAAATATTTGTTCTCAGGTTGGTATGGAAAATTGAGCTATCCTCTTTGGCTTAATTAACTAAACTGAACTAAGTACAGAGGAGCGGAAAACATTACTGAGAAGTGTGCAGTGGGAATTGTAAGTCACCAAAGACCCTGCAGAAGTAATGAGTTCAGCTTTGAAAGCAGCAAAGACTTGGTGAAAGATTTGGTAAAACATCCCACAAAAACACAAGTATATTTCATTTTAGTGTATCCCTGAAGACAAAAGAATTCCTTAAACTTTACTGCAGTAAATTTAACCAGTTGGCTGATTGAAAATTTTACATCATCTATCCACTGTAGTGTTTAACCCTGTCGCTAAACAATTACATAGCTACCATTTGAGGAGGCATAAATACCAGTAGTATCTGAATGTGTCCTCCCGTGATGGCATTCAATGACTATTTTTTTTGAGATTGAGATGCTATTTAGAAGCTCCTTATAAATGCTGTGATTATTTTTAACATTGCAAATTGTAGTTGTGCAGAGGGACATGATAATTTATCTGCCCACCTGTCAGACTAAGAGTTATGACAGACACCAGAGCTGAAGCACTGAGACACCACTGGGAGTCACTGGGGCAGCCACACAGAGCAGACGTTAGGAAGGTCATTTCAGGTCTTGATGACTGCTCTAATAATAGATCCATCCATCTCGCTCTTATGCCTTCTCTGAACTGTTACCCTGTCTGTACACAAAGTCTCATGTATATTCATGCACATCCACACATTGCAAGGTCATACTGTGGTGCAGGACGCCTCTCATGTTTCACCTCGCTGTTCTGTGGTGTTGCTTATTTAGTGCAGAGACTAAAGACAGGCTGTTGATGTGTTCTGCTAGTCTTATCAACAGTTCAGCCTTAGGTCAACAAGTGGCAGAGATTTCATGTATATGTCTCACAGAATAGCAGCAACTCTGCAGAAAGTGGACATTAATTTCAGATGCATTTTTCAAACATGTAGCATATATGGATTGATGATTATGTATCAATTGTTTGATATTGCTTGACAAGGAGGATAGATGTGATGAGTGTCATCCAAGGACACGAGAGAGGTGTCAGGTGCTCAAAGATTAACATCAAGTTTGGCCTGTGTTTGTTGTGTGAATGTGATTAAAAAGGATTAAGGTTAAGTGAAGGGTGTCATAGCAGCCGGGTTTAACCAGGTTTTACCAGGGGTATGGGTGTTAAAGGGCTCTGCGTGACTTGGATCTGTGGAACAGATCAAATCAAATCAAATCACACTACTGTCAAAATTAAATCTATGCTTTCTCATTTGTATGAAATTTGGCTTTGTAGTTGCTGGAGCTGGTATTAAGGTAGCCAACAGAAAAAAAACTGGCATGCTTTGCTCATAAGCAGGGGCACATATCATCTTCAGCAATTTCAAGCTCCAATGAAAACAGATGTCATGCTATACTTTTTAAAATATATCAGATACAGGGATGGGCTGGCATTGGGCCAGCTAGCTGCCAGAGCTCTCACACAACTGATCACTAAACATACAGTTCGTCTGGATTTTTGCAGACTCAAAACTGTTATACACCGAAACATTGTATCAGCTGCATGCCTGTTTTTGTTACAATCATCCCTCCCTGATGTCTGAACGTAGAGTACGAGGGTGCGCATGTGCTCTGGTGTGCATTGAAAGCGAGAAGGTTAACGCACATCATAGCGGGTCATCTGGGGACAGCTTCCTACGATGACTCTCCTCATTACAGACCTCCTCCTGTGCTGAGCAAGCTTAGGTGGTCAACTAATTGTGGCTTTACAGGACACAGTAATGGATAGTGACATGGTAATATAAGCTATAAGAATGATGAGATTGCTGTAATGAAAGTAAATGCTTCAAATAGCCTTTGGAGAGGCAGAGATTGCGAAGGGCGGTCATTTAAATCATAGTAAAGTTGACTGGGGAAATATAGGTCAAACTGAGGGCCATGTTTCAGGGCAACATGACAAGCTGGCAATTATTGACATCTCATTTTATCACAAATGAATGAACCAGGATGTTTTTTTTGCCACAGATGATATTACACTGTTTCTTTGTCCAGACTGTTGATGGTGTAAGGGCTGAAGCTGAACATGATCATAGAGTAAACCTCATTAAACCCCTGCCCAATGCCGTATTCTCATTGTGTGACACCATTTATGATGGGAATTACATTTTTTACACCATATGGATTGATGTTAGTTTGTTGTCAGCATTCTGAAACAAGAATTTTAACATCTCTGTTTAAGATCTTGTTTCGTTTACAGTAGTGAAAGAAGATCTTTGACCTTTTTCAGTGTCTGAGGGGCTGGTTGCTATATACAGGGGTGAGAATGGGAATAGCAATGGCACTAAAAACAGATGACACAGGATTCCAAGAAGAGTGTAAAGTCATCCTCGGCTGCAGGAGAATCAGGTGGTTTCACATGGTGGAGTTGTCATGTAGTCAGAGAAGTTTGCAGGTTTGTTTTCTCAGCTTTTCTAGCAACAATCTGTTGATTATGTGCATATTTTCTATTGTATTTTACCTCACTTTGTTCATATTTTCATGTAGATTATAATATTTCATATGTAATTTATCTCTCGTTTTACACAATATTGATTTATTTTAGGTGTAGAGACATACCCTGTGATATCAGGGTATAATAAACTTCGACTGAACAATCTGTGTCTGTAGGAGAGCAGCACCGAATGAAATTATGTTTTGGAACATCGTGTTCAGAGAAACACAACCTTGTTTTTTTTGGGGGGGGGGGGGGGGGGGGGTCCACTCATGATAGGCAATCTGTTATTGTGGTTTGGAAAGGAAGCCATGTCTACATTGGCTCTTGTGATAAAGGAGTTCACATAAATTCTGAGCTTTCTGCTTCACCGCTCAGTAACAGAAGGTGCTCCTTGAGTAAGTGCATTGGTGCTCATGTGTGCTGTGTGTGCAAGACGAGTGAAAGATAAAGACAGAACAACTGAAGCAGAGAATGAGAGCAAGGATTAAGAGCAAAAAAGAGAAACTAAGTCACGTAGAGAGACAGAGGGTTAAAGTAAGGTAACACTGGATCTTATAAGGTCGTAGATGTATTTAAGTTGTGGAGTTTTAAAAATGTATAAGCTTTTTGGCCATCGTGCTAAAATGCATTTAAGCATGAAATCAGGTTGGAAAGGCCTTAGCAACACCCTTACCACACAGAAGGGCTATAGAGTGTAAGGACACAGCAGGGTAAAAGTTGAACAGAGGACAAGCAGCATTAAGGAGCAGAAGGTGAAGGAGTAATGAGATCAGTAGCAGTAAGCAAGCTGTTTCTTGTGAAACTCGAACAAGGAAAGAGATGTGAGCCGGAGAGGAGAGGACAGACATTTCATAATTTCAAATTACATCCCTTCATTGGGACAAGTGAATCCTGAAGTGGGAATCAAATTTTGTTGACTGTCTCTCAGTTGGAAGAACACAAATGAACCATGGTAGAAGAAACACCGTTGCATCTGAATGGGATTAAATCCCTCAAAGGAGTTCCAGTTGTCAGATCTGACAGAGAATTGCCCAGAGCAGTTCTGATGATGCTGATGTGAAAGCTGATCAGATCTTAATTATGGCAGATTGCAATAGTGCAGGGCACAGAAACTTTCAGTATTTTTTCCACCGTGCTTTCCGTTTGGTCCAAACTAAACATGTTTTCAGCTCTCTGGATGTGTGTGTGTGTGTGTGTGGATGTGTGCATGCATTGTACGTATGTCATTGCACATGTTTGTTAAACAACACGGCAGCCCGAGCTTTTTGCCAAAAACAGATCCCTGTGTTGGATGAATTGGTTTTTGTGCATGCTGTACGCCTGCCTGTGTGTGTGGCTTCTTGATTGATCGAGCTGGCTACGTTTTTCCTCCTGATGATCTGTCACTCTGTGAAAATAGAGAGTTGGCAGCAGAGGGAGGCTTGTTTTTCACAGCCATCCATCAGTCCTGTAATTGTCTATAACGGTAGCTAACTTTAATCTGCTCTAATGCACAGCTCTTGTTCAATCACCCGGCAAAACACAAGTTGCTACTGGATCTGTGTTAAGTAATATAGTCACTCTATAAACTTTTACCCACTTTATTTTTTGCTTTGGTATCCATCCTCCGATTTCTTTAGCTGCCTGCCCTGTTTTGTCTCCTTTTCAACATTTTCTGTCTGGTCACCACTCCACCCAATGAATACACCAACCATGAAACAACATAAACAAAGAATGTCAGCCATTTGTTGTTGGGTTTCATAGTTGTTAGTCCCTGTTGTATTTATGATTAGATAGGCTTAGCTTGGGTCAGATAAGAGTCTGTGAGGGAACAAGAGAGTGAGAATGTAACCTGGATCTTCCTGATGTGAGAGGTCAAGAGAGGTTTGGGAACATGTGGAAATGGATGTTTACCTGTCTACCTCATGTCTGTACTGATTCTCCTCATGTGGGTGGAAGAAATAAAACGGTTTCTCGAGTCAGTTTGGAGCAAAGGCAAAATAGAGACTTCTGCTGCAAAAAGAAAACAGGCAGGCCTCTGTTCAACCCTCATTCTCAGCTTTGTCCTTTACCTTTTCTTCAAAGCAGTTCTTTATGTCCATTTTTGACACACTACAAAAGAGTAGGTGTATGTATTGTAGGTGTATGTATTTTCAAATTGTCTTGTATTAACTGACAAAAATATGTAACACATTTTGTATTTAGATCATGGCTGTCAAAGTTAATGTGTTAATGCAAATTCCTTTTAACACAATGTTCTTTTGGACACAGGATTAACACACGTTCTGTTATATTGGCCTTTGGCCCAACTCAGAGTTTGAATTAGTTGCCAGAATGAGTCAGCTTGCAGTCACAAGCTAAACCGTCTCTGCTAACAGTTGCCACTTGGATGGTACCACATGCATAATGAATAAAATCATCTGAATGGCAAGTTCAGCTACAAAGCCCTGACATATGTGGCTGTTGACAAAGCCAGGGTCATTTGCTGTTTGCTGTGTGAAATGAGTACGTCTATCCTTAGTAAAAAAAAAAAAAAGGGGCATTTCCCCTCAAGGAACATTTTGAACAAATCAAAGATATGTGATTATTCGTGATATACTGTGGACACTCCACTCATGTGATTAATTGCGATTCGTCTCAGATATGCAAGGTCTGTCACACAGCTTTATATATGTCAATTACAATACTTCTCGATTGACCATTAGCTCTGCTCTAACATCACAGCATTTGGCTATTTCCCTGACAGCTGAATTCTGTAAAGCAATGGAAAAAGCAGTTTTTGACACATAGTGCAGTTGGTAATAAAGCAGTGTTTCTAATCTATTTTCATACCTTCTTGCTTCTGACAACCATGGCTTCTGTTTTTGGTTTGTCCGTCAATCTGTCCAGTTCTTCTGAACACGACAGGAATGTTGAGCGAATTTCACTTGGATTCAAGGATAAACCGATTAGATTTTGTGTGGTTAAAGGTTGAGGTCACTGTATCTCACAAAAATGTTTTTGGCCATAACTCGAGAATTGATACACTAATTATAACACAGTTATACACACATTTCTAATTTACTTCACCTAATGTTCTGCAGAAACACCTTTAAATCAGGGGCAGAAGGAGAGATATGTGTCCATATTTCCTGCAACTTATCTGGTTTGTGCAGGGCACACGTCTGCGATGTGGTAATTCTAGTTTCACCTCATTTACTCTAATGCTGTTATTGAATTTTAGCTTTGTAATACGCATGTCTACTCAGAGCATAATCACTATTTATAGTAATTATGTACAACATCTCCTGTGTACTGTACGTCTGCTTGGTCTTGTGGTTGTGGTGCCCGAAGTGTACTCTAGGTAGGCACTATGAGCTTTCTATTCTTACGCACTGACCTTGAAGATTGTGAAAGTGTGAGTTAGGGGCCAGGAATAGGGGTACACGTCACCCTGCCATGCGGCCTATGTAGGACAGGATTTGTTTGCACTTGAAGCTGTCAAAACATCTTGTGTATGACACCAGCCAGCACAGATGGGACACTGAATAGAACAAATCTATGTATGCATCAGTTTTAAATCTCCTATGGCTGCATCTGCACCTGTGTGAATTACATAAAGTATAGAATCTGGATATATTGCACTTACAGAGTCAAAAATTGATCTGGCAGGTGTGTTTATAATATGCTTTTTTTTGCCTGTTTAATATGAACTATGCATTATTTATATAAAGTACACTAAAACCAGTAAAACACCACGCTATGGGAAAGGACTCACACTGGCAATGGGACACTGAAATCTAATCTCTAAAGTTTTTAATGTTGATATTGTAGACATATTAATCATTTTATTAGTACAACTAATACTAGTATTAATGTTGATTATTTTATTCCTTTTCACCTCTGACCCATTGCCCATATGTACATCACTGTAAATGTGGGGAAAAGGTGAAGAAAACATAAAGTTTCAGTGGGTTAGTAGGACAAAGTAGACGACAAAGGAACTGGGTCAGCCATGTGTCTCCTTATCCTCAGCTAGCCTCTTCGCCACCCCTCCTTTTCACACACACACATTGTTAAGACCTTTAACATAAAACTCCTTTCATCATACGTGCACAGCCACATATGTTCATTATAACACACACACAATAACCCTAACACACGCTAACTGTCCTCCAGCCTTACTGTTAGGATGTTTTTGACCTCAGTGCCCTCGCTGTGTTGAGACAGTTCAGCCGCTATTATTATCTCTGACACGTACATACATATACATATTTCTGCGCACACACGCATGCATATATGAATGTACTCATGCATGCTGACATGCACAGGGACACACATGCAGTGTACACAGACACACACATACTCCATTTCACATTCCACATTAGGGTTGTAATGTTGCCCTGTTACAAAGCCCCTCACCCATCAAGAGTCCTTCAAAACAACTGATGAATGGTCACGCCACCAGGTTGAAGCCTCCATGGGTGGCCCTATCTGATCAACATGCTCCAACATGGGGCCCTTCGCCTCTCAAACCATAGAGTGGAAAATTTAATGGACACACCAGACTGGTATGTCCTGGTATAGCCATCTTTGCACTTTTGTGTAAAGATGCATTCTTTACACTAGTATATATGCCCATGTACACAACTTTCTCCATTGTTCTTTAATGAGCCAATACAAGAGCAAATAAGAAAAGGAAAACTACAATGTGTTTGACAAAAGAAACAAGTTGATGGATTATAACAGCTGTGATCAGTGGGAGACTATGGTTACACAAAAAATTGACCGATAAATGTGATTTGTTTCATCTTCTCCACTGCATTTTAGTTTCACAGTATTAGTCAGCGTAGTGAAAGAATAAACAACCCTACGGTCATTCTTTGTGCTGTCTCTAAGTAATACATTTAACCAGTCTCCAAGCACAAACAATGAGATAGAAATCACAGCAGAGAACAGAAATAACTTTGGATGGCTGCAATCAAATTCTGCTTTTGCTCTTATAAGTAGAGTTTGAGTAGAAATGTAAACAAGGAAGTGAGATAATCAGATGGTGTGTGTTGACATCATTGCATTCTTTCTTAATAGAAACAAATAGAGTTGTGGTGATTTCTTGATTATCTTTTTTGTTGTACCATTAGAGTGCTAAGACAAACATATCACCAGCTGTGCATTTTCATTCTGCTTATGTTAGAAAAATTCAAGAGTGAAGTAAACCACACTGGACTCTTACATTTTCTTTTCTTTTTTTATTAGATGTAACTAACTCAGCCAAAAGTAGCTGATTGATATATATGAGTAACACTGTATGCTGACCATACAGAAATGCAAAAGAAGATTTAGAAACCACATCATCATTAAATAGTTGTCCACCAGAGAGTGAGCATATTTTTTTAAATGCCAATTCAAAAATGTTCATGTTGTGTTCATATGACGTGAGCTGGCTGAAATGCAACAATGAATTTGTTATTTTAAGGCTGAAAACAAACATGTAAACAATCTGACTTTTTGCCCTGCATCTTCTGGCAGAAGAGTTTTTGTAAAGCAGCTGAAGAAGCTTCATTTGGCTGTTGGCCTGCTTTGCGGTGGTGACAGGAGGTGGGTCAGGTAAGATGAGCTGGTGGAAGTGAAACAACGGCGGAGTTTCTGAACCCCACAGATATCCTCACCAACCATGACTAAAGCAAGTTCAGCAGGACGGGGGTCATAGAGGGTTATTAGGTGGGCTTCACCACATTGATTGAAGGTTCAACAGATAGAGGGAAAGAGTCAGGTCTGTGGGAGGAGGCTGTATCTTTGCCTCCTTCTGTCACCTACCTCATCAAGTCATGCTAAGTGACAGTGTTGGCAGGCGTTTCAGCAGCAGTCCTCAGGACAGTAGTATGGGGATGACAGGAGGCTGAACAGGTGGTTTCAGAGGAGTAGGTTGAATAGAATAATTTGCTTCTAGGTTGGCACTAAATGCCCTTCTTCATCTAGGGTATTATTCAAGTGATTGTGGGAGGCAGTGTTGGTCAGCAGTGGTACTGGTGTAGGAGATGTGATGGCAGAGTCTCATTCTGGTTCAGTGTCCTCTTCCACCAAATCTGGATCCTTGTTCAAGTCCTCATCAGAGGTGTTTCTATATTTACAAGAGACATCTGAAGTAATGAAACAGTTGATTCAGCTCTCGGCCTTCTTAGGACTGTGATCTCAGCAGGAGAAGAGGCCTGGCCTCATTCTCATCAAATCCATTCAGTTCAAACTCTCAGAGCCTTAAAAATGAAAGAAAACACTGTTTCATCTTTACAGTCCCTCTCTTCCTCATTACACAAAGACTCTTGTGATGAGCAGAGTTTAGGCTGAGTGAGCGTGAGCATCTCACTGCACTCTCAGTGTGTTTGCACTGCTCTACCAACAGCTCAGACAAATCTTCAGCAGTCACCTCAGATGGGAGGTAGTTTTTCTGCTTATGCCTCAGAACTTCATCCACTAATATAAGTCTAGCAAAATATTTGCTCACATGTCTTCTTGTATAAAAAACATTTAAAGCAAAGTACAAAAGACATGTTTTATAGGATTTTAGCTGGTATTTTGTTGTTATAGACTAGTGGGTGCTGAGACTTGTAGGAGCCTGTGTGCCAGCAGATCTGTGTAACCTGCTCATATATGGGTGTGTGATTAAAATTAGATATTATTTATTATTCAGGCTTTCCTATATCTGCAAATGTAGACAGTCAAACTTCACCAAAAAAACTTACTTCTGTCCGTAGAGGCGTCCACTTGAGAAATCCTGCCTCTAGTTTGCAGCAGTACATACATAGCTTTTGAAAGCTATCTATGTAGAACCACTGTGCAACCGCTGACCAGGATCATTTTCTCTGATGATGTACAGCTATTCTCCGCTGTGTAACATGAGTTTGAAAAACTGCTCCAAATATAAAATCAGTAAACAACACACATAAACAACAGTGTATACATAATCATATTACACAGTCAGCTTAACTTAATGTATAGTGTGACCTTGAATGTGGTATAATAAGATTCTTGGCTTCAATCTCTAACAGTCTTAAGTACATGCTGTGTTCCCACTCATGGCGCCAATAAGCCCATGAGAGCAACACACATGTAACCCTGCAACCCTTAACAACCCCCTAATCTATACATCCAAGCATGGTCTGACATGTGAGATATACTGTTCCTTCTCATCTCATATGTGTGCACTCGTTGGCATATGTGAGAGTGTGTAAGTGCTCATACAGTCACACAGAAGAGTGTGTGTGTGCATGTGTGTTGAGGCCACAGCTCTCTTCCTTTCATAGCAGGGTTTGGCTGCAGTCTTGTATTTCACTCTGCAGGGAACACACACACAAACATACTGGCACACATGCATGCATGCTTGCTCACACACACACACACACACACACACACACGCACGCACATACACACACACACACATCCATCTTCATAGGCAAGTCAGTCATCCATTTCAGCTTCAACTTTGGCCCACATCACTGGTAAGTCTGTATTCATGTATGTATGAATGCCAGAGAGGGAGAGAAGCGGGAGACCAAGGAAGAGAAAGACAATCAGCTGGGGGGGGGCATTTGGTTTTCCATAGAATGCCATGCACTGAGTTCACTGAGTGCACATGTGTGAACCCAGTTAGCCTGCAGGAAGGCAAGGTGGCCTGATCTCCCACTTGTCCTTCTGCATGATGCAACACTACATGCAGCTTCAGACATGTTCTCTGTAGAGTCTCAGAGTAAAGACAAGTTGAACCTCTGCTGTAATCTGGGTGTCTGGGCTGTTCCAACCTGTCCCCAAATTAAACATATTCTTAGAAAGCTGCTTAAACAGACAGAAAGATCAATTGATTGTGAAAGTGGTGTCATTTCCCTGTTGGTTGGTTTAGTTACACATTTCTATATGAAAGAATTCTCCTTAAAGTTATTATGTTTGAAGTCATTCCCTGGTTGCTGCGAAGGAGAAGTTACTACATAAAGCAGTATTGTACTATGAAACATTAACAGACAGAAAGCTGTTGAAACACCTATCCCTGCTAAACGGGTTGACACTTCATTTCTTTTTTCCACTGCCTGAGTAACTTAGGTTGTTCTCTGCCAATTATAATAATAATAATAATAATAATAATAATAGTGTGTCAATTGAACTGAGTGTACAGGAACAACATGACATGACAGAGTTTCTACATGTTTTTGTTTTGTGTTTGCACACGCACATGGTAGAAATGTCATCTGTAACAACTGATCTGTCACTGGACTGTCTGCACAACCCTTGAAGTGATCCGTGATTCATCAGTACATGTAACTCAGCACAAGAGCGTAACATTTGAATAACGCTTAATTGAGAAACAATACAGTAAAAAAAAACAAAAAAACACACAAATCAAAATATAACTCCACCACATTAACTGTTTCACTGCCGGTTGTTTATATGTCTTGGTTGCAGGATAATTTAAAGGGAATGTTGGCACTCAGATGGATTTGAAGAGTCAGATGCCTGCCAGAGCTCCACTTGAATTAATTACTCAGTAGTAAACTCTACTTCAGTCCTGGCAGACTGAATTTACAGACTGATTTATAAGCAGACCACACACATATACACACACACCATCATCCAAGCACAAGGTGTTCACAGTGAACTTTTCTACTGTCTCTCCTCTTTCCTATCAGATGGCTCTTGGCTCTGAAAGCCAGCAGAGGAAAAGAAAGGCTCCAGCCCCTCCTCCCACCCCATCGTCCACAACCCCAGGCTTTGATGACACTTCAACTTCTCCTTCTCCCAGTCCTGATACCCATGCTACTGAACTACCTACCCCAGCTGTCCGCTCCAAGGTGGCACAGGCAGTTCCAGCCTCTGCTACCATTGTGGTCATGCAAACAATAAAACCCAGCCCTGTGAAAGCAGCAGAACAACCTGCCACCCCAACTGCAATCTCCCCAACCCCAAGCAGCAGCACCACAGACAGCCTAGCTCTCCAGGATTCCAGCTCTGAACTCAGCCAAAGCCTTGATGACTCAGATGCTGACCAAGACCAGGTCGGTTCCTATTGCAGCACCCTCACCACCAGCACAGTGAGCGGCTCTGTAAAGGTCCAACCTGCAATGAAAAGCTCCAGCAGCAGATTGGAGGAATCAGAGATGTCGAGCAGCACAGCGGCCAACTTGAGAGATCAAGAGGTGACCTCGACGAACAGCTCCAGGTCTGAGACTGAGTCGGCCCTCAACCTCAAACTAGATGAAGTTGAGAACAACAGACACAGCGGAATGGGTAAATAACACACAGCAACCCAGCATGCCCTACAATCTTGCACTACACATAACAACAGGTGATATTTGAAAAATTCAATTTCAGTGCAACAAATTTAGAAAACAAAAAAGCAAGGTTCCTGATGTTTTCATATATTCCTTATATCAGTCAGTGTTTTTATCTTTAATACCTACCAGTTACCTTGATTCAATTTTGAGTTAACTAACTGACATGTCAGATCAGCACACCACAGAAAACAAAACATTTATATTCATCAAAGAAAATAAGCCTGGCTTTTTATTACTGAACTCTTGACAGTGATGGTAAACACACTCCCTGTATGTTAAAGAAGTGAGACAGTCAGAAGTTGCCCATTTGAAATGACTGTTGAATGTCTGCCCTGGAGAACTGAGCTGTCACTCTGCAGCAACGTCTGAAACTTAAACTGTCAAGACTGACGTACATAACGTGTGTGTGTGTGTGTCTGTGTGTCTGTGTACGCACATGCGCGTGTGCGTGCATGTCGGTCATGGCTAAAGTACTGGAACGAGTGGAGCTGGTTTTCATCATAGCTCATGAGACAATACAGTCCTTGTCTCTTACCAACGCTTATCAATCCCTCACGTTCTTATCTTTCTCTCTCTCTCTCTCTCTCTCTCTCTTTCTCTATCCCTCTCTTTATCTGTATCCCTCAATTATTTTTTTTCTTGCCCCTCACACAGACCTTTCAAAGCTGGCAGATATAAAGTCAGACAGATCCATCACAGATTTAAACAGGCTCTACATGAACTTTCACTGGCCCTCCTATTGATCTTTATATAACCTAGATCTTTCTCTGTAGCAAAGTGAGATTGCAGCAGAGGGCTGTCATGTCTGACAGGGGCACAGATGAGAGAGCTGCAGACCTCAGAAAAGGGATGAGAAAGGTGAGAGTAGCAGAATGAAGTTCAGAGAAAGGAGCATGGGAAGGTTTTGGCAGAGGAATGACAGGGTAGTGAGGTAGAAACAAGGGGACTCTGGGGGGGTTAAGGAGTGGAGGATGATGGACAGGCAGATAAAAGCAAAAGAGAGGATGAAGTATGAGGAGGTTTGTGCATTAGACAGGATAGAACAGACAGAACGAGGATCATTAATAAATTTATAGACCTCACTACTTCTCTTTTCCTCTATCCTGACACTCTGCTGACAGTGCATCACCTTCTCTCTTCTTTTTGGCTTTGACTCTCTTCCTTCCTTTGTTCGTCTAGGCATTGTGTTGGAAAGTACTCGCTTTAAAATGTGTATTTGTACTGAAATAGTTTTATTCCCAAAGCCACAATTCCCTTTAAAACATTTTTGTCCTACAGACAACCTCAACATCAACTTTTCAACTTTTCACAGACTGTAAAATGTTTTTCATTGCAGCGTGACAACTGCACACATTACCGAACAGTACATATTTGGCAGAGAATGAATAGCTGGTATACACGTTAGGGCTAGACAGCTATACCCTGCATGTGCAGGGTGGTGCCCTCCTGCTTGTATAGGCAGAGGCAGAAATGTACACATGACATTTATTAGGTTTGTGTTAGTCTGTCATTTATATAGGTTTGATTTAGTCTCATTTTTGTAGGTTTTATTTTTAGCCTTTCATTTTACGCAAAATTGTAATGTACGTCAAACTGTAAACTGTTTGCCATGTGCTCTGGGAAGCCTTGTGATAAAGATCTTAGATTCCAAATAAACAGAGGTGGAGCAGTGGAACAGTGTTACAGGGTTCAACATCTTGTAGTGCCTGATATATTGATGATATATTCCTTATATCTTCAAATGATAAGCTGCTGTTGAAGCATTAAAGGCTTTGTGTATGCCTGTGTATTCATGGGTGTGTGTGCTACTATGTTTGGCACATGTCAGTGTTTGCGTCAGTCTAAAGTCAAGGGTTGAGGTTGGTTGAAAACAGAACAACAAAGCACCAAAGCAAATTAAAAGTGTTTATATAGTATGAAGATTTTTTTTACTTATCACTGCACCTTCATGTTGACGTGATGCACTATAATACCACTGTCGAAGCACCAGTGCAGCTCTGTGCAGTGTAATAACTAAATATAGAGGGAGGATTCAACCATTTCAGTGTGTGTGTGTGTGTGTATGCAAGTGCTCCAGAGGCTGTCAGTGTCATGATGGTATAGTTAATCATCTCAGCTCTGCCTGCTGTTCCAGTTCCCTCCTGTTGTCGTCAACAGAATAAACAGATAAAGTAGCACATCGACAGCACCTGCTGACTAAGATGCAGCCCACTGATGCATCACAGGCCGTAGAGGGAAATTTCAGTGGCTGTATTTCAGCAGGGCTCTTTTACAGTAATTGTGTTTTTGCAACTACATCCCAATATGTTATCCAGATTGATTTTGTCCCATTTGTCAGTCCATACTTCTGTCAGCATCACCTATCTCATGTGCTTTATGGATCATGGTTTGCACATATTACACATTGGCAGCTAGGAAATAAAACAACACTTCCACTCCCTGCTTTTTTACACTCAATTTTACTAGACACAGGATTTATGTATACTGGAAGGTAGCTGCTAACAGGTTGTTTTCTACTACAGGTAGACTGTGAAAATCCATCCACCAATAGTCAAAACCTACAAATGAGTGTGCTGTAAACACTTGAGTGACTTCCTGTACTTAAAAGTCATAACCCCCACCAGGCAAAGAATGGAGCTCTGCCCACAGAAACTCAAACTTCATCAGAAAATCCAAGGATAAATAAGTGTAGCACAAAAACACAGCAGCCAGAGGGTTAAATAAATAAAGAATAGAATGGAAGAATAGAATAAATAAAAGACAAAGATCTTGGTGTTTGCATAATGTTTTCTCTGCAGCTTTCTGTTTGATAAGAAGTTTGCATGTGAGCTGTTTGTGGCACGTTCCCCATGACCATCTGTGCCTGCCCTGCCTGCATGTTGTCTCTCCTCTAGGAGCCACTGATCAAGCAGCACCACCCAAACCTCGTCGTTCCCCGGCTCGGGAATCAGCACGGCTTTGCCTACCCCCAACTTCACCCACTCCTCCCCCGCACACCCCTCCCACTGAGCTCACAGAAAGTGACTCCCCAGAGATGGAGGAAGCAGCTCCCCAGTGTAGGTTCCAGATGGACTGCGTCTCCCTTTCCTTCACTCTTGTTCTTTCTTTTTCTTCCCCAGAAGCAGTTCTCCTGGTTCTCTGCCTCTTACTTGATTTGTCTAAATCAGAATTTGTATTTTTGCAACTGTCCTGTATTGCCAAACCTATGTGTGTGTATGTGTGTGTGTGTGTGTATGTGAATACTACACTCTGTCCTCACATGTTATCCATCTCTCAATCAGTGAGTCAGGCAGCTGAGTTGTTAAGTGATACTGGGTCCATGTGAGGTCAAGGTGCTTCATATCTATAAATGTCAACCTGTAAGCCCTGTTATTTCTTCTGGACCCAGGGGTCAGGGCTGGGGTCAACACCAATCAACTGAAGTGCCTTTTATGTTGCATCTATACAGTAGATGGGAGTGTATTAGATGTATAATGGAAGACATGCTGAACCATATGCAAGCCACCGTCTGTCTCTGGATACAGTCTTACTGCTGTTTGTTGTTCTCAGTGTCTTTGTTTATCCTTAGGTTTTTCCCTGGTTGCTGTTTTCATCTCCTTTGCCAGTACTGCAGAATCTACCCATGTCAAATCACATCTTTCCTTTTCTTTATTCCCCACCCCGTACCCTCCTTTGTAGTGTACTGCTGTGGGCCGGTGCGACTACGCTCCAAACACTCCTGAAGTCTCTCTCTGGCTCGATCCTTCCTTTCTTCGCCAATCCTTCAGTTCCTGTTGCCTCTTCCTCTTCACCCCTTCTCCTTTCTACTGGACATCCCTCTGACATTCACCATCCTATACTGTCATTCTTTCAAGAACTTTCTACTGTTTCTGTCCTCTTGTATTGGTTGTTACAAACACAGTTATATCATGATTTAATTGTTTCGTCATGGCTTGCTTTTACTTGTCATTTGCAGAAGGTAAATCTGTCCCTTTGATTTGATCCGATTGGGGACAGAATATACCTTAAATGAAAGCAAGTCAGGCTCTCCAATGCCTAAAACAATCCTGGTTTGTGTTTGTTTCTTTTTTTCTACAAATGTATGTATATACTTTTGGTGGCATTGCTTCTCAGCTTTATCTGTTGGTTGTCATTGATTATGCATGAGATCAGGGCTGAGTTAAAAGTGGACACGCAGAATGTGGTCAGAGGACTATACATTGACAGATGAGCTAAGCCCTGGACGTATCAGTTACAATGTGATTGATGAGTGACATGTTGGAATAAGGTTATGAGGTGAGGCCATGCAGTATCTATGAGCCAATATTTTTGGTGATGTGATATCTGCAGATCAATAGTGGGACAGTGTATGTTTCTCTTTTTGTGCCTGATGTTGGGGATCAGTTTAGAAACATGAGACCTGAATGCATGCTGCCTTCAGCAATTATATGGAAAGGGTGATCTATCAAGTACATGTTGCTTACAGCTGCTAGTGGCTTATGTGTTTTAAAACAAAAGTCCTGCCCCCACTGAAACCTGCAACAGTCTACACTGAAATTAGAATGACTCTCACTGATTGGTTTGTGACAGCTTATAGTTGCAGGAATGCTTTACAGCTTATTTTTGAAATGATGGGCAGAGATTTAAAATGAAAAATCTGTAGTGATATTCTATGTGAAAGATGTTTGCTCTAACTGTTCAGGATTCAGAGCAACACTAAGTATATCCTCTTTTTTGTATCATGCTGAAAACCTGCAAGTAACATGGCCTTAACTGCTTCATAGGAAAATGATTAGTTCTTATTCTTTTTGAATGGTAAATATGTTGATCCCTTGTTTTTATGACTTCCAAACTGTTGCAGCTGTTGTGGTGCCACAGAATCAAGTGTTCCATGGAAGTAGGATTTTACAT
This sequence comes from Caranx ignobilis, assembly GCA_021432705.1. NCBI lineage: Eukaryota > Metazoa > Chordata > Actinopteri > Carangiformes > Carangidae > Caranx > Caranx ignobilis. The sequence goes on along the minus strand of MU270012.1, from coordinate 1,410,199 downwards.
TTTTGCAACAAGGACCTTGACAATGTGCCAGGCAGATCTGAGTAACAAGACAATTCAATTAAAATAATTACATTTTTTTTATCTAAAACATAATTCATCCTGGGTCACTGTGTTGTGGGGCAAATATGTAGCCTAGTAAGTGTGTGTGTACTTATTACACCTGTGGAGTTGTGCTCATGAACAACCACTTACCTGTGTTCTGATTGAAGGTCAGAATATTTGTTTGAAAGACATTTTTCAATTAAACAGTTAAAGACTGAATTAAGATGAAAGGTATTTTGTTTTTGGATTGTGCATGGGTTGGTGCATGGTTTGAGTTTGATAAGTAATGTGCCACTGCTTTGATATGCATGGGAATGCAGACACCTTTTATTTGGCTCTAACAGAGAAGTGTGCCTAAGGTCAAAATGAGTTGGAGGTTTTAGAACTAGTGTGTGTATGTTTACTTATGTGTTTGTAATGCAAGCATACAGCACTTATGTAAACACATGAGAGCGTTACAATGTGGATACATGCACTTGTGTGTGTGTCTGTGTGTGTGTGCATGCGTGCACGTGCGCGCCTGTGGATTGTGGCTGTAGTTGGCATGACTAAGCTGTTGCTGGGAAGGCGCTGGGAGGACAGCCCTGTGAGTCATCACCACATCTCCTGGAACTGACTGTTCTCTCCACACCATTAGGACCAGGTCCAAAACTGACAGGCCAAGTACACACACACACTTAGGAAGACATATTGGAGCACAATGTGTGCCCAATGCACGTTCTCTCAAACACACACATACACACCTGGTATCACTAACAAGGTCACTCTCTGTTAAACTCATTTTAAAGAATCCCCTGTTGAGTTCCCAGGGCGGTGCCTGCTGGCCAGGCTGCTTAAAAAAATGGTGCATTGATTTTTATTCTCTTGGCCAAGAGTTCAATGAGATCAGTGACAGACTAAATAACTTCTCCAAAAGCCACAGCACTGACCAGAGCATGACTGTACTGAAGAGATGAGAGGGTGTGAAGCAATACTGTCTCTCAGTGGTATCTAAAACAGTACTGTAAAAATCTAATTAAAAGGGTTTGTTTACAGTAAGTCCACCCACACATCATTAAAGCTGTTTTATCAAGCCACAGGTGGTTGTGCTCTGGGCCTGTGTTTGTATATTTGGCTCGTGTTTTCTGGTTTGTGTGTGTGTGGTGTCAGAATGAATGTTGAAACTAACGTAAATGCTCCCTTTGTTTTTTCCCTCTTTTCTTGCTCCTCATTTTTTTAAGCAAGTGTCCTCCTGATTTGTTGTGTTGGTTTTCTACGTTTTAATCTTCCTAGATGTCAAAAAGTTGGATTCGAGAAATATAAAACAAGGCCTAAGTATTTCTTCTTTTTTATCACATTGCATGACATAGAGTAAAAAAAAGAGGCTTCTTTGATGTCTAAACATTTGTGTAATTTTCTATCCCAAAGCAAAGCCTATTCTCAGTTGTTAAGATCGATTGTTACTCAAAGCTACTCACAGCTTTAAAGGACACTGATAGATAACACCCAATACTGATGCTGAGATCTTCCTCTATCCTCTACCAGCCTGGCTCCACTCCATGCAGAGTTCTGCAGCCAGTGGCCAGAAACCAGAAACTGAAACACCTGAGGAGGAAACTCTGTCCCTGGGCAGCAGTGGCAGCAGCAGCCTGCCCGACCAGGGTTACGCCGCTTCAGAGGACATGGCAGACGGCGACGACTCGGGCATGATCAGCTCTCCATCTGACACCCAGCCCACATCCCCAGAGGGGAGTGTGTCTTTGGATGGAAGTAGGAGAGGTGGAGGAAAGAAACTGCTTGGACCAGTAAGGGACAATTCCAGTGACAGTGATGAGGGATGTGCCACCTGGGGATCAAGGCACAGGTAAAGACACAGTCATACATACAAAGCTGAGATAGAGGGCACTTTGAGGAAGGGTGGTTGGGTGCCAAAAACAAGAAGGAAAGTAAATAAAGTCAAGGACTCTGTTTAAACTTACATCATTCATGATTTAATTGACCAACAAGATAATTAAGGCCTCATTCAGGATCGTTTCAGGAAGTACGTTGATGCGTAGCTATTTTGGCCATGAGAAAAGTCAGTCATCTGTCTGGGATAATGCATGTGCCATTAACTTTGTCGTCGACTTGGGTTCGGCCAAAGCACTGATAACTAAAACCTGTTTTTAAAATCTTCAGTTGGATTCTTGCTTTTGGCAATCATGTTTAGTTTTACACCTGATTTTTCCCTGAAGAGTCAGCCATCACTGTTTTAAGCAACTTTCAAAGTCTCCACAGTTTTCAACTTTGCTAGCAGTAATACCCAAGAGCAGTTCCCACCATGTGTTATATTTGAGTTGTAGCCAAAGCTGGCACCCTTGACTTTTAGTGCTGGTCTTTCATAGTTATGGTTCTAGGCTCTTGTTCAAAGGCCTTCGTGGAAAATGAATACTGCCCCAGATCACTTTTGCCTTTTAAGTTGTTGTGAAATGTGTATGGTAATGTGCCCAGACCAAGGATCCTGGATCGATGCTCTAACTGAGAGAAACTTTATGAATCCAGGGTCTGGCCTGATGCTTCTGGCTCCTCAGTATTCCAGGAAAGCACTATAACCTTGTTTTCTCAGAATCGTTGAGGAAAAGAGCAGCAGTCCAAGTCTCTTAGAAGACAAATTCTGTTTGGTTTGGCCTCCTTGTTGCAATTTGTTATGGCTAATACACCACTAACTCATGAGAATGCTCCGCTGAACCCTTGAAGAGAGTAAAGGAAGTTTGAACTGTGGTAATAATATCTTTACTGCTGCATGTTTCAAAGCCAGCAGGCTCCAATAAAAATAAAATTCAACTTTGAACAAGCACAAAATATTTAAAACTCACACCCTTATTTTTTTCTTTCTTACTCCTACTACTGAACTGCATTTACCCTTCTGGTTTCTGAGGCAGATTAGTAACGGGAAGGGCGCTGGATGTAACACCAGCATCAAATAAGCGATTCATAACAGCTGTTTGGTGGTAGCTCTGTGACGTTAATAAGGAACATGGCGTCACACAGAATGCTGTATTATGGCTACCCCTATGTGCCGATGTGTTTTTGAATGTGCCCATGATATGGGACTTGTTAGGTTATGGGTTTTTATGTGTTTTTACATGTATATATTTGCAGATGTCTTTTTGACACATGTTTGTGTGCACCATCCTCAGGCACAATGACATCAGCTCAAAGGCAAAGTCAGACAGGTTCAAAGACAGCTATGAAGATGATCCAGAGCTCACAGCGCAGCTCCATCAGACTCTGACAGATTTTGAAGCCAACCTTGCAGGTAAGGGAGGCATACCATAGATCACAGCTCATTTATTATCTTAGACTGTCATGAGGTCATTGAAATGTGCATCTGCATTTAGAGACTTACCAAATCCAATTTACAAATCCATATAAAAATGTTTGAAAAGTGTGACAACACTTTGATTTCCCCCCTTTTTACAGCACACATTGATATTGTCTCAGTGAAGGGGACTCCTTATACCATGTCCACAGACAGTAATATGGTGCCAGTGTCTGTAGTGGACATAGATGTGCCAGTCACAGCCATAGATGAAGTGCTGGAGGACTATGAACTCAACATTGCTGAAAATGAAGCAAAGTCACTTACGAGGACTGAGTCAGCTGGCAGCAAAGGTAAAAACGAGAAAAAACAAAGGCTGTCAGTTGATATTTCTCTTGATATTTTGTGCTATTAATTCCACTTTGTGCCTTGTTTTATTCCTTAATGGTGTCATTACAGCATGGGTAAAATCCTGTCATATCCTTTTTTATTTGTTAAACTGACTTTCTTTTCACAGATCCAGATTTTTGTTACCAGTCCAGCACCAAGCCACAGAACAAAAACAACAATGCTTGTACAGCTGCTGACAGTAATAAAAGGAGAAGTGCAAATACAAAGCAGACATCTCAATCTGAGCAGCTCAAGGAGTCACTGACGAACAAGTCTATAGGTGATGAAAATATAACCGAGACAAAAATTAAAGAGATGAGTGTCACTCACACCAAGAGTGGTAAAGAGGATAAGCAAAGAACAACATCAGAAGTCAAATCTAACGTCGACATGCAGAAACAAGGCAAAAGCACTGAGATCAAATCTGATCCTGTCAAAAATAACACTGAGTCTTTGCAAGAAAAGAAACCTGTTCCACCAGCAACCACTCAGAGATCAGTGTCTACAGAAAAGGCTGAAGAAGTGCGCAGAGTTCCCCAGATTAACTCCAGCTCCAGTACTTCTCCCAGTAAAATCACTCGCATCACGTCACGCTTCGGCATGAAAACGTTCACTGTGGTTCCTTCGAAACCTGTCGTACATGCTGGTACGGGAGATCCAGTGGTCCGATTAACCCCAGGCGCCATTAAGATTGATGATCAGGGAAACATGGTGAAAGATGGTATCTCCCAGAACAAAGTTGGTGGTTCATCAGAGTTGGAGGCTAATTGCAGCGAGGAGTCACCTCTTCATGGAAGAGCCAAATTGTTTTGGAGCTCAAATGAGAGACAAGAAAGTCCTGTGCACCAAAGCAAAGGTCAGGTTAGTAAGACTAAGGAAAACATGGATGCTATGAGAAATACCCCGGTCCAGTTTCAGAAACTACACTGAAGACCAGTAACACTGAGCACATGAGGACAAAGCAGAGCACACAGTTCAAACCTGTTGAGAGAGCCCAGCCTAAAGAGACGGTTAAAGAAGGAGCTAAGGAACCGTGAAAGACATCCATGTTGCAAAGGAGGAGCAGGTAGTGGGAGAGAGCAAGATTTCAGTGTCCAAAAACACTCAGCAGCCCAGCAATAAACCTGCCCTTTCCCCTCCACTGCTTCCAGACCTAAATAAAGACCTGTCCTTCCTCAAACCATCCAGGCGAACCTCAAGCCAATACGTGGCATCTGCCATCACTAAACATGCCCCGAAGTCCTCGGATAAACCCAACTTCATCCCTAACGTCTCTGACTCATCTGCCTCTGTGAAAACACATACGGTCGGCTTCCAGAGATCAGGTCGGTCCGTTCAAGTGAATCCACACTCATCTCTTCCGTCATCCTTCTCAGATAATAAGGAGAATGATTCTGCTTCTAAACCCAGCCCTCTTGTTTCTAAGAGGTTAATGAACTGCCCAGAATATGTGTCAGATAGCCAGAGAGATTCTGGGGAAGCAAGACCGGACAGTGCTGGATCCACCAAAGGAAGCTCTTACACGCTGCAGACACAAACAGCCAAGAATAACCACATTCAGTCTAATGGCCCTGCCCAGATAAATGTGACCGCCAGCATTGACAGAGATGATATTAAACAGACTTGGCCCAGAAGCTCAAACCCTGCTCAAAGCTGTCCTCCACACTCATCTGCCAAACCACCCACAGCCCCAAAGCCCATATCCCAAGGCCAGACAAGTGTAAGTAAAATCTGGATTATAAAAATTGCATGTTTTGACTCTCATGAAAAATAAATGCTTCTAAGAATTTTAGTAAAATTGTCCCTGTATTTTATTGTGTACTCAGTACTTCACATCTTGTCTTCAGAACACAAGGGAGGCAGCCACTACTCTAACACCTGATGCAACATCACACTGTGACAATGCACCACAGCCAGTGACAGTGTTTGGGCCAGTTAAGAAGTTCAAGCCCGTGATCTGCAGATCTGTGGAGAAAGAGACATCTCTGCACAGCAGCCTAATGGAAGCAATCCAGACAGGTGGAGGCAGGGACAGGCTCAAAAAGGTGGGACAGAGATAAGGATGATACAATGGATAGATAGATTGATGGATGGATAGTGATAATGATAAAAAATGTACACCATATTCTTAATTCGTTTAATACTGTGTTTGCTGCAGATCACTGAGAAACAAGAAAGGGATTTTGATTCTTCTCTTTTTCTTCCTCATTATTAGATATCCACTTCTGGTCCCAGTAACTTGAAAAAGGTGTCTTATGTTGAAGAGGAGAATGAGAGGTCTGCTCTTTTGGCTGCCATCAGAGCCCAAAACAACTCCAGCAGGCTGAGGAAGGTAAAACACTTGTCCAGCTATTTGTGTAACATCATTTTACTATGTGTCAACATCAAGGCGGATGGTAGGCTCAGTGAATACATTCATGTTTATTGTCAACATAATTCTTTTCTTAGGTTTCTGACAGAACTCCTCCGTAATTCATTTTATTGTTAGTGCTAATTAGCAAATGTCAGAACGCTATCATAGACATGCTGAACATAAATATTATACCAAACATTACATGTCAACTTTGTCACTCTGAGCATGTTGCTATGCTGAGTGTGGACTATATTTTATTGTCACAGAGCTGAGAGTGTGACTGTCCACTCTTTAGTCTTGTTGAACTTTGTAGAGAACAAACAAGTGGACTTATAGCAAGTGCATGGCATGAGGAGATATAAAAGAATATAAAAGGAAATATGAATGTCTCCCTCGTCTCTTTGTGTTGTTCAGCCAGATAGCCGTCCACAAAATCATGCATGAACTAAGTTATGCAAGCACGGTTGTCTATTTCCATCCCTCTGTGTTGACTGTGAGTTGTGGTTTACTGTCACATAAGGACCCATGTGCAATGAAAGGGGGCAGGAAACGTGCTGCTGTAGCTGAAACATCTGCGGTTCTATTCTGGAGGTTCCTTACCAGAAGTGGAATCTCTGGAATGCTGCATGACTAAATTAGTCCCAAAAAATGTTGTGCTTCTCAAAAAAATAACTAGAAACTATACACACCATGATGGAATTGCAAAATAAATAAGATAAAAATCACATAAATGTGTATAAACAAGACTAGAACAGAAGATTATTTATTATCTCTATATGTGCCAGTCAGAGGTTGATGTTGGATGTGCCTGTGTGTAAGGTCAGTGTGAGTGTGAGTTCAGTCACACATTCTGTATGTGACAGCAGCTGGCTTTCTGCCTGTGTTTATGTGTCTAGAGTTACCATTGTGTCTCACCCCTTTGTGTGTTGCAGACCAAATCTGAGGCTGCGGAGGAGCTTGAGAAGTTCAAGAAGGTGGCCTCTGAGGAGGAGAAAAGTGCAAGCCCCCCCTCCTCTACCTCTCCTCCTCCAGTGACTTCCACTTCACCCCCTGTCTTTACCCCCCCACCACCAACACCCATGGCTGCACCTCCACCTCCTCCCCCTGTCTTGCCTCAGGGAAAGCCTAGCACTGTGGCACATCCAAGTGCTAACACCCCCCTGGACCCTGCCTTGGCCAGAGTGGCTATGCTGGAGGCCATTCGCTCTGGATCAGCAGCTGATAGGCTGAAAAAGGTACAAATACAGAAGAATACAGCATCTGATTACACCACAGAGTGGTGCAAGAAACACAACGCCATTAATGCATTAAAATTGTATTCGAATTTAGCATTAGCACATGTCAAATACGTCTTTTTTACTTTTTGTACTTGGTGTTGGTGCATAAAACAGCATCATTTCACTCAGAGAGATAAGAGCCATCAAAGAAGAGAGGGAGGGAACAAAAGGGAAGGAGACAGACACGAAAATAAGCAGTGATGGAACAGATACAGGCAATAGTGCCAGAAGGAGAAACAGAAAAATATATGATGCAGTGTCCTCTTTCTTCTCACATCTTTGGTCTGGGTTCTCACGATCTTGGCAGAACAAAGCTCTCCTGTGTTTTAGTAGCCAGGAAAATGGAAATGAATAGCAGATATACATATATTAATCTGACTGAGCTGTTTGTATGAACATTTGCATCATTTAAACTAATGTTAGAATTAATTAAATAAGGAAAATTTTCAGAAAACTTTTGAGCCCATCTCATTTAGATCTGCAGAGGTAAAAAATGTATCAATAAGTTTAGGCATTTCTTTTTCTTTTCTTTTTTTTCATAGGCAGACAGTCAGGCTCCACACATCCTCAAATCCTGGTATTTTCTATAAGTGGAGAAATACAAACATGATGTGTTATATTTCTGTTGACCAGGTTGCTGTGCCCACAAAGACGATTCAAGTCAATGGGAGACTGGGAACCATCCAAGCAGCCTCCTCAGTCCTCCCCCAGCAATAAGAGGGAAGCCCACATCACCACAACCACGAATGACTGATCAAATTCCATTTTGTTTTGTTTCTTTTGCTTTTTGCCATTGTACTTTTTCAGCAGATGCTTGGAAAACTGGATTTATTCATATTTTGAGTGATTACTATTTGAACTTCACATATCTCACTGCTGGCTTAGGCTAAAACTAATGCAGTTTTTTGGAACAGCAAGGCAGGGAGACTGTTATTTTTCACTTCTATTATTTACAGAAACATTTTTATATAAAAGGGGAACAATTTAAACATGTCTTGTTACTTTGTAAGTAGCCAAACACCTGCAACATCTGTCTGATAAGATTTGATGAAAGGTGAAAGGTATGCTGTTAATTCCATCCATGATATCAGACGCTTCAGCTCCTAACATAACAGCAGCTTGCTGGAACATGTTTGTGTTCATCTTCATAACATAGTGTTGCTCCAGAACATATCTTGCCATCTGTACTTGAATTCAGTAGATTTAACTGGAACATTGTAAAAACTGTGTGCCAATGAAAGCAAATTTAAATTTAGTTTATGCTACTTTAAGTTTTTTTGTTTTGTTTTGTTCTGATCTTTTTTATTTGCTTTTTCCACAATAAGTCATGGATGCCTTATGCTGTTGCTCAGTGTTATGTATATGATGTTTGCTGTATATTTTCTATAAAGGGTGCAATAAGTCTTACGATGTTTCCAGTTTGGACAACTAAATAATTGTTCAACAAATTAAGATTATTGAAATCTTAAATACAGTAAAGAAAATGGACGGATGGATCCATTGACAATGTTTGAAGTATATACATCTGATATATCTGGTCCATGATGCCAACTGCTACAGTTTATAGCTGGTAAGATGGTGATGACTGACTAGTGCCTGTTAGATCATTATTATCCTATTTTAGCTATTAACCTTCGTCTCTGCTGCTGTTTATAATCTAAAGACATTGGTCAGTACGTGTAGAAACCTGCATTTGTACAGGTGCAACATAACTGACCATGCCTTTTTATGTTTGATTTATATTATATGAAGATGAACCTTTCCTTTTACTGACATTTCAGTACTTTTGAAGCATCATTATTATTTAAGTATATCAATGGTGGATGCCACAATGAGCACAAAGAGATTAGTTTGTTAATGGCTATGTAACAAAAAAAAAGCAGTTGTAGGGAAGCAGAAGTTTAGGTTATTTATGGTCTTGATTTAGGCAAATGTTAGTATGTTTCATTCTGCTCCTCTGTAGGTAACGTTTACAGTGTGGAGTAACTATGTCCAATAGAGGGAAAGCAGACCACTTGCGTTAAATGTTCTAGTTATGGATGAAGTATAGGATGTCCTTGTTGAATCCTTAGAATGAAGACAGATCTAGAGCATCCACATTCAGGTGTACATGCTTGCTGCTGTGTGTTGTGAGATAAATCTGCTTAAAGGGAGTTGCATTTAGTTTTATAGAGATCTATTTTTAATTTATGTTCAGTTTCAATACTTTTACTGTTGTATGTTTTATCCTGCGAGTGAAAACTTTTTTCTTTCTCTAACTAGAAAGAGTTATTTCAACTCTGCTAGATGGTTTCATCTATATACTATAGCCTACAGCACACTGTAGCATTGTATATTTTGTAAACTGAAGAAAGATCGCCGTGATAGATTTGATTTAAATCTTTGATAGAAAGCTATTCCTACGGTAGCATGAAAAATTTTATAAGCTATTGCTTTTTAAGATTTAATTGCACATTGTTTTTTTCAGAAGGTTTGCACAGTTATTTTTGTCTACCTAATTTTTGATTCAATAAATAATTTTGTAATCAAGAGAAAACCAACTTGCTGCTAGTATTTCTTTCTTTCTTGATATTATATGTAAAAAAAAGTGTCATTTTCCTCTTCCAATTGTAATATGTGAGACTGAACAGGCTTTAGTATGAACCTTGCTCTTGAGAGCATCACTCTGTGCCTCAGCCATTCCCAGCACTGTGGTTGCCTGTAGACTGTGGTCATCCTGCTGTCCTTATGAAATATATTGTAACCTCCCTCTCCCTGCCACACCACAGATGAGCTACTATTCCGGGCAGCAGTTCATCGCCCTGACTCATCACTATGTGGTGACACAGAATGACTCTCACAGAACTTAAACCTAACCTGCATTCCTGATTCCTGAAACACTGGTCTCTGTGCCCCATGCCTTCCCCCTGAAAAACTGAGTGATGCAAAAATCCCTTTTAGTTGCAAAATCATACATATAGAAATGCACATGACAGGTGCACAGATGGGGAAATAAATCAAACACACAGCCAAGACAACACAAGAGTGGCTTAGGGACTGCTCTGTAAATGCCCTTGAGTGGACCAACATTTCCAAGACCTGAAAATGGCTGTCCAATCCCTATATACCTTGACAGAACTTATGGTAAGAGGAGAAGAATCAAATAATTCCCCAAATCCAGGTGCACAGTGTGTTAAATCAGACTCAAGAAGACTTGAGGCTGTGATGCTAAAGGGGCTTCAGCTACGAACTGAGTAAAGGGTTTGAATATTTATGTCAAGATGATAACTCAGTCTTTTTCTTAATGGGATGAGAAGTGTAGACTGATGAAGAAAAGAATGAATGTGTTTGATTTTCAGCATAAGACAAATATGGAAAAAGAGCAAAGAGGTCTGAATACTCTCCAAACGCTCTGGAGAGTGCAGAAGTGTAAGCTTGTCTGCATTGGCCAGAGAAAGCTGTAAATTCCTGCAGGGACCACAGGCTCTCTTGTGGGTCAAGATTCATGCTCATTCTACAGCCACTCTAATCTGCCTTACAAATCTCTGAAGGATGTGCATGGGTGGGTGTCAGTGATATTTCTGTTGTGTACGTGTGTTTGAGCTTGTGCCTGTGTTATGGTTCCAAACCAATTTAACCATCTTGCCAACGTAAACAACCCCTGAATCAAGAGTTACCAGAAGGTCATACCACATAATACAACAGAAATAAATTCAGTTAGGTTTGGCTGTGGGCATGTCTTCACCGACCCATTGGTTTGTTTGTATTTGTTGCCATAACAGTTTCACATGAAGGCCTGAGGCAGGGAATGCTCCATGTCGTGATGCCAATCACCATATTGACTAATTAAAATTAGGATGATCTAATCATATATTTCAGATCACATCAGACACTTTCAATAGGTTGTTTCTGTGTGAATGTCCATCCATCACATTTTGTTTCTTTTTTAACTCAAGAAAATGAGCAGTAAAAATGTGTTTACTTCCCTCTGTGGCAGCACTAAAAGCATATTCATCTCTAGTCCTGTGATCCACTTTAATGAAAGCTATTCACCAATTGCCTAATCTTGTATTACACAGCTTTGTTAGTCCTGACATCCCGATTTATGAGTGATGGACACAGTGACACAGACTAGCAGCAGGGGTTTATGTTGACTTTGTTTTCTAATGTCAGGCAGTCTACTATGTATCTGATCAATCAATTTGAACAAAAGATCTGTGTGATGCTGAATGTCTGATGAGGTGAAATCAACATAATGTGTCTCAGAAGAAGAATGTTTTGTTGCATGGTGGCACCCCGAATCTGAGTGACATGATGTGTGTTTGTTTGTAAGTGTGTGTGTGATGCAATGGTTACAATATTTGCTCTTTGAGTGAGTGTTTACACACATTGAAGGGGCACATTGTGACCCACCCCCCCCCCTGTGGTCATGATCCAGACGCACACACACAACACACACAACTCAGGACTGATGACCTTTTTCACTTCAGACTCCCACAGTGTGTTCCCATCACTTTAACTAATCCAAGTCTGAACTATCCCAGGCAGTATGAAAAATGAAATGAGTGCTAGGTTAACTCTGGTGTCACTGCAGCCCGAGGCACAGCTTTATCTGAAAGGGCTGAGAGGCTCAGTTCACATCACTGCCTTTCAGTCACTCTTCGTCTGTAAATATTTTACAATAGTTAACGGTATAACCTGCAGTAACACACGAGCTGGATATACACCTCCCAATGTTGCCCTTTGCCATAAACATCAGAGGGTCTTATGCAATACACTTCCAAGGCTCAGAGGGATAAAAACACAACCTTGGCAGGAAGGCAACACTGGTGCAATGAGATTTGACCCCCAGTTGTGCAATATACATACCTCGCAGTTACTACTGTTTTCACTCGTGATTGTGCTTGTCAGAGCAGGGTTTTTAATTTAAAAAGCAGTGCTGTCCTTATCTTTAACTTCACAGTGTAGCCACAATATTTGCATATACTGTATACACACACCATAGTGTAGATATTCTTCCTCTGAAAACATCTTGGAGCCCAAAAAGTACTGAAGAAGTAACTTAGTAAATTAGACCCATAAATAAATTAAAAGGATGTCAAATAACTTACACCGGATTGCAAAAGGAAAAAAAAAAATCAGCTTAAATGAATTCAACAGGTTCTTCCCTGGCTCATCCACCACTGCTCCACCAAGATTGGGAAAAATCAATTCAGTATGTTTTGTGCAATCCTGCTGACAAATAAAACAGGTGGTGAAAACATAACATTCTAGATGGACGTGATCAACTTTCTTTCTTTCTTTTTTTTTTAAAATAAAGATAATGATATATTTGTTGTCTCTATAGTTCTATCAAACAAAATTTGACCCATCCAGGAGTACCTGGTGTTGCTAAATGCATCATAACCAATTGAGGATTCACGTGAGCTCATTCAGCCAACAGCAGTAGAGCCTATGTGTGCAGCAACACTTGAAACAAGGAAGACAAGACATTTTTAGATGTGTTCACCTTATAGTGTTTGTTCAAAAAAGTAAGATGTATTGGAAGAGTTTTACTATCAACCAATTATAAAAGTGGTTATTTCAGATCTTTAAAACCGATGGAGGATGGTACAACTTAGAAAGTTACGTTTCCCATAAACATGAATATACAGATGGTGTGAAATGATGAGCAGTGGCTGGAGCATGCAACCTGTAGAAAATATATGTTAACACTATGTGAGGCCCAGCGTTTGTGTGTGTGCGTATGTGTGTGTTGTTTTGAACAGCACACACACACAGACACACACTCAAAATGCCATTGAGGCAGCTCTTCAAAAAATAAAAGCGGAATCCTCTGAACACGCCCTTATTCCCATAAGACGTGAACGCCGCATTAATCACCCCTCGCGTGTGGGCGTGGCCTTGTCTGAGGGGGAGGAGTCGTTAGCGTGTGTGTATGTGTGTGTGAGTGTGTTTGTGTGCGTGTACGAGTGTGTGTGTGTGTGTGCGTGTGTTTTTGTGTGTGTGTGTGAGAGAGTGTGTGTATCCCCGGCCGCATGAGATGAGCTGCCCGCAGTCTTTGCAGCCACTGTTTTCGCCTCCTCCTCTGTTGCCTCTGTCTCGCTGTCCAGTCCGGGAATGTTGACCACCAACACCACCACCGTGGCCTGATCCAGCGCTGCCGAGCGTCCCTTCATCTCCACACTGCCGCTCTCCGTGTTTGTCCCTGAGGCTTCGTAGCCTGCCTTAACTGATCTGGCTGGAAGGTGAGTGCATGTTACTGGATGGAGAAGCCGCTCTCATGCTTCTTCTTTGGGCACGGGTGATGGTGGTGGGGAGGGTGAGAGGTGCACGTAGAGTGTCCAGCGAGTGCGTGAAATAAAAGTTTGTATGTGCTGTTGTGATGACACGCACTGTAATGCGGGTCGGAACACATGTGAGCGCTGAGTGTAAGCGCCTATAGCGGGACCTGGATCCATGCCTGCCTGCCTGCCTGCCTGCCTCACACCGTAGCGGCCACCCATTGAACTTTGAAAACAAGTTTATTCATGGGACCAAGTTGTTGCATTAAGACGGTTCCCACTCCTCTTGTTATTCACACTTAGTGGGAAGCTTCCGCCGGAGACACCCCCAGTCTGTTCCGGGGTCTGTACGCGTGCAGATGAACACCGTCTGAATCGCGTGCGCTTTCCGGTCCTGCACCTTTCCCCCGCCGACATTTACTGTGATTCGACTCTCTCGAATAACCTGCTCTGTTTACGGTTGCGTAACAGCGGTCTACCGTGGACCATAGGCTACTTTCAATTCAGCAGGACTTCGGCCGCCCCTCCACCCACCACCAGCCCTCCTGCTCCACCTCTTCCTCCTCCACTCAATTCTGTGAGAGTTTCGCCAGTCTCGCCTTATCGCCTTATCCTTTTGGCAGCGTTTGCTTTGGGGGTGGGGAGGGAGGGAGTTAGAGGGGGTAAGGGGGGGGGGGGGGGGGCGTTTTCCCAGGGATGTTCATGAAGCCCTGGTGCAGTGCTTCTCCAGAGTGGGCTCCGGGGGGAACCCCAGGGGGTGATTGGGTGGGATCCAGGAGGGGGGGTCCCAGTAAAATAAGGGATTGCTGAATCCAAGTGATCCACCACAACAAGAGGAAGAAGTTCCTTGTAATCACTGACACGACTGTAAAACAACAAAAAAAAGTGTTATCAGTGCACTTGATAAGCAGCTCGACAGTACTGAGTCAATAGGCCATAACAGCAAAACACTCCCAGAGGACTTGTTGGAAAATGTTGATGTGAAAATCTTTGTGAGACCTGTGGCCGACTCATTTATCTTCAAGCTGACACTAAATCCAGCCACTGCCCTGCACTGTATAAATGCATAGTGTACCTGCAGATGCAGCATCTTACCATTCTCTATTGTATATGCCTCTCTTGTTTCATTGTGATATTTGTTATGAAAGCCAACCTCAGCTTATATCATAACACAATACTTTGTCTCAGTCATGCAGGACTTTGAGAAACAGAGCTTAAGAAACATTAAGAGTGAGGAGTGGTAAGTGACGAAGAGTGAGGGCTTGATCGTTATTTAATCTAACATTATGTGCAGAAGTCTTGACAAAGCAACTCTTCATAGATAGTCTAATCCACCCCGTCATTTGGGAACTCAGCCAAATCAATTTCTTTATTGGCTGCATGTGGTCTCTGCAGAAAGTTGCATAACCACCCAAATTTATGATTCTGGGAACTATTGGCGTTGGCCTGTGTGTTTTGAATGTAGATCAGGGCTCCCACTGGGAGCGTGGGGTTAGACTGGAAGGAGGCATTAAGAGACTGATACACAAATTTTCTAGGTAATGCGTCCCAAAATGTGTTGTGCCATTGCAGATTTTTGAGGGGGAAAACTAGTAGAACTGAGATAACAGTCTCTCTTTTGTATTGGAAAACTTTGTCACACACTTAAATTGGTCAGCTGTACATGCAGAGCTGTTGAGCTTCCATTTCCATAGGTCTGTCTGTGGTCAGGGAAATACTGCAGAAAACCAAGTTGCATGCATGAATCATCATTGTGTCAGCGTGTCTGATGGTTGTTGTACATATAATATTTTGACTCTGTCATCCATCCCCCATTGGATTAATTAAGGTCCTGTATACTGAAATTCATTAGCAGGTCTTAAGTCGAACCCTGGCATACTTTGCAGGATGAAGGCAAGCACAGCACAGTCAGCACCTTCTCTGGAATCACTGAAGTGAAATTCACCACTGATGTATCACTCAGCTTGGCAACCTACAGAGGAGCACTCCAGTACTCCACATATGCATGACTCTCTGCATGTTAACCTCAAAGTGTGGTTGAATATGACGCGGTTTGATCACTGCTGCTGCCTCATTCTGTCTGAAACATGTTATAGGCGTATAATTTTTTTTTAACACTCTCCCACTCATAACCAAAGAGGATTTCTCTTTTCCTTGCCTTTGCCCATTATTTCCTGCTTTCTTTCATTTAATTATGTTGTGGTCACATCTCTGTGTACATGGCAACCCGCTCGAGCTGTGGTTTTCTCTCTCTCTCTCTCTACCCCCACCCCACCCCACCCCCCAGCACCAGTCCTGCTATTTCAAGTCCATGCTCAGTAAGCACAGGCATGACGGGGCATGAACTCTGCAAGAGTACCGGCTGCCAAAAGTCTGCTGACTGCACATATTGCACATAATTATACTTACAATAAGCTATACTCAGCTGACTCTAGGATCCAGACTTGTGTGTTTTGTCTTCTGTGACGCTCTTAAAAAACCCAAAATGCAGTTGCTCCTGCCGCTCATACTCCACTGGTTTTTGATTGAAATGCTATATGCTTGGCAGCGATCGCCCCAGAGATTTATTGCATAACCAAAACTTGAGCCTCGGTTTCAACTTCAGCACTTTGATCAATGTACAAATAAATATAAAGTTGTGCATCCCCCTCCCCTCCAGTCTATGTGTATATATACATATAGTTTCAGCTGCCATCCCAGGGCAAAAGTGGCAGAGATATCCTGTTAGCTGGTATTGGTGCTATAAGAGCTTGTGGTCGTGCTCTAGGCAGCATTCCATTGGGTCTTGCGTCAGCCAGCAGTCATTCAGCACTGGTTAGTCTAGGCTTATACACTGTTAATACCCCTCCCTGATGTCATGACACCATTAACCCAAGCCTGCTTGGGGACCACAGCACAGTTCATGTCAGTAGACTGAGTCTGCCTGGACCTAAAGTAACTTTAAAATGCCCAGCTGGGCTGTCAGTAGTTGAAAAAGCATCCAGTGATTATCTTTATTTGTTTTCTGGCTAAAGCTAAAGTTTGGGCTCAGTTGCATAATCGGCGGGCATCATTTCTGGATATGTAGCCTCTCCTCTGAATTGTTCTGTGATGGCCGGGCCTTAAGGCACTAGACAAACCTTTGTGTTGTATTTAACCACAACTTAACATTTCTTAAAACTAATTTGACCCCTTTTTCATATTTTATGTACTCAATTCATATTTTATGTACTCAATTCATATTTTATGTACTTGGTGTGTCAGCGACAACTGCTGAGTAATCATGTTCTGCTCTGTGAGAATTCATTTCTAAGAACCTAGATCCTCGCCAGAAGAAAAACTTTGTGGTATTATTCTTCCCCCTCCTCCTCCACACTGTAAATATGGACCTGTACAAACCCGATTCTCACCGCTTTCCACTTGTGACCTAAGATGATGCAAGGCTTGCTTGTCCAACCACTGCCGTTTATGGTGGATTGAGTTTCTTGAAGTCTGGTGTTGGTCCAAATGTGGCTGAAACCCAAGGCTGTGTGAGAGGCAAGAATGTTGCCTTTCTTCTGTAAGTAACTGAACACCTGAGGGACCACAGGCTCAGGTGTGCACAGGTAGCACGGTGCGGATTCGCCGTGATATGTCGCACAAAAACGATCTCTCTAATGTAAGGTACACCAGCTCTCCCTTGCTCTCACGTTCCCTCGCCTTTATCTCTATATGTCTGTCGTCTCACGGTTTATCGTTGTCTCTTTGTCCATCTGTCTACCTCACTGTCTGCCCCCATCAGCTCTCTTTCTTTAACCAGCCTCTGTCTCTGAGTTTCACCTTCTTTATCTCTGTCTCTCTCTGTCTGTTTCTCCACATCTCACACTACCACCTGAAATCTGCGATGCAAAATCAAAACAAATCATGGCTAGTTGGCTTTGGTAGATTTGCTGAGCGATT
The DNA here is from genome assembly GCA_021432705.1 of Caranx ignobilis. NCBI lineage: Eukaryota > Metazoa > Chordata > Actinopteri > Carangiformes > Carangidae > Caranx > Caranx ignobilis. The sequence goes on along the minus strand of MU270012.1, from coordinate 1,392,676 downwards.
AAAAACAAAAAGGGCTTCTTTTTGCAGAAATATTTCCCAGGGCAAAAAAACTAGAACAATACAGGCATTTTTCTGTTGCTGAATTATAGCACTGTCCTGAACCGCACTCTGAATCCCTCTCATGCCCTGCACAGACCACTTTTGACTGTGTATGCATGTACATGAAACATACTTAATTGCATTTTCTGTCCTCTGGTTTCTTACGTCTATTCCCAGACTTGGAAGCAACCAGGGCTTAGAGTGTTGTACCTTGGTACTTAGGAATAGGACTTACGCTAAGTCTTTGTTAATATGATTTTTTTCTTTACTCGGCCAAGTTTGTTAGCATTCCTTAGAGTAAGTAAGTAAAATAAATCCTTCCTGCCTTTCTCCTCAAGTGGTCCCATAGAACTCGATCCCTTTTCTGACACAAGTGAAGCGTTTTACTCGCTGTGTCAGGTTTGGCATTTGATTTGTTTCCTTTTGCTGCTGATTATGATTTCATTTGCCCAGACTCAGGTCTGTTTCAAGAGGCTGTGCACTGCTACCAACAGGTGTGTAGTAAAGATGGTGTCAAGAGAAGCGAAGCCATCCAGCGTAGCCCTCTTGGGCCACCATTACTGCCAACTTGTGCACAAGCGCCATTGCTCCCAAGCCCTGTTCATTCATCTCCGTCATTGCATAAGACAAGTTCTCCCAAGCGGCCCAATGAAATCCTCATCCAATTAGGCACTGTCCACGTTTCCAAAAGGCCTTTCTCTCATAGACTGGTGCTATTCAGGCTCCCCCGGCATGACATCAGGCCCTCTCTTATAGCCCCACTTTATGCTGCTGCTCTCAGATAATGAAAGCTGCCAGTTAATGACTAATCAACATGTGCAACAAGCACATCCAGTGAGGAGTGACTACCATCTAATCTGCTGATTAAAACAGAAGACAGAGATGCTCTGTTCAACTCTCTCTCCCTGTCTTTCAGTGTTGCATTGCTGCAGAAACAACAACCAGCCCACACACACACACTCACACACACACAGCCTCATTTGAGAAGTTGGTAATTGGAATTATTTGCATTTTTTTGGTCTATCAAAAGTTTTTGTCATCAGTGGTAATCAGTAGTAAAATCTGTTTATTAGTGTAATGCTGTGCACTGCCTACAATTGACTCTTTTTATATGTTTTATTTAGTCTGTCTACAGCTCCGTCACCTAGTTCTGTCAATTTTTGTTTGCTGCAATGTAATGACTCCGCCGGATTATTTTCATGGTGAAATTCAAGATGATTTGTTGGATTTGTTGCAGGTATAAAAATACACAAAAATGCTGGTAGGAACCTCAAGCTAGCAGCAACACAATAAAGCAGAGCAGCCAACTTAGCTCTTGTATCATTCCCCGTCTTTTCTATAGGTCTCACTGCAGGAAGCTGTGATACCTCACAGCTTCAGGCTGAGTATAGTCATTTAAGGTGTCTAGTCTAGTGTAAACATATACAGTAGAATAATTGACCTCCCCTCTCTTGGGTTTGGGTTACGGTTAGTACATTCACGTCAGTGGGTTCTTCACAAGTCCCCAGACAGTGAGTTGGATCCCTGCCATGTCTTGAATTAAGATGCTAATGTTCTCGACTGGTGCACTGCAGAATGAGGGGAGGGGTCAGATAGGTGGGGCTATGGGCTGGGACAGTGTTTGGGGGAGAGAGAGGAAGCTGATGAGCTGGAGTGCAGCAGGGGTTAACAGTGCGTATTGAGGGTGGAAGGGGTGAGGGTGGGTTGGGGGCCTCAGATGAGTTTGGTGGGTGTGGTACTCAAGCGGAGTGACCACTGTCTGATCCCCTCAGGTTTACAAAAATGGATGTTGTGGATCTGCAGCATTTATCTTGTGAGTGTAATATTGTCCATGGGTCACAGCACAAGAGTGAAGATAAGAGGATGACCCCCTAGAAATTATTTTAAGAACACTTTATTGAAGGGTGTTTTTTTTTTGTGTGTAGAACATCTCTAGTTGTTGAAGTGAACTTTTGGAGTTTCACCGCAGAGAAAGTTTTACATGAATTCTTACAAGCCCAGTGGCGTGTTTTGATATTCTGTGAATCATATTGAAATGCACACGCGTACTGTATGTAACACACTTGCATACACTCACTGCTCCCCCTGGGTGCAGTGATCGGCTTTGACGCTGCCACTTGAAGAGAAGTGATGTGAAGCTTGTTCTAGCTGCACTGTCTGTCTCAGTGATGTCTTGGGCTGCGGTGGGATTCCAGAGATCCCGCGGGACCCAACACAAATGCTGCAAGCGTGGGACGTATTTATTCTCATGTAGTCAGCATCATTATCACGAGATAAAATTTCATACATGAAAACATGAGGAGCTGTTTATTATTGGGCTTAACCTTTCATGTAGAAACACTGTCTCCCAGTAAACCTTACGTAACCTTCCAGTAAACCACACATCAAATATGGTAAGGCATGAAACAAAATCAACTGACATGAGTTTTGTTTAAATATCCATAACATTAGTAACTGACACCTATGCTCACTTATACAGTAACAGTACTGCGCTGTACTGAAGAGTGTTTCTCACAGTATCCTGTTTACATTTCTCGTTATGGGAAATTACACTATTATAGAAACATGTCAATGTTTTTCCTTTGCCCTTTTTCAATCACTACTTACAAGCATGGCTTATTACAGAGCTGTGTTATCATTGATTATGATAAAAACTAATTATGTGATGCAGGCAGATTTTTAATGCAATGCAAGTGATCAGAGCTTAATCAGGGAGTGAGGTCAGGTTCCCTACAGGAGCTGGTGGGATGGTACATCTGCAGTAGCGGGCAGTAATGGCCAGAGATCCTGCAGGAACCGTCGGGTTTGAGATAGAACAAACAGTCCTCTGCAGACCTATACCCCAGGGCATCGCAGATAAAACACTTTGTTCCTGACACCACCTGACCCCAGCGGGCATAAAAAAGTGGCCTTTTGACCTTATGATACCTAAGCAGTAAGCTTACAATCTGTGTGTGTGCATGTGTACATGCACACACACACACACACACATTCACATACTCTGCCATATGTCCCTCACTTTCTCTCATCACCACCCGCCCTTCCCTGGTTGACCCACAAATCAGTACATGCCATTTCACAAGGTTGGGGTTCGCTATATTGCACATGTTTTTTCACCCAGTACCCTATATGGAAAGAATGTGCTTTCTGCATTCCAAAGATGACTGAGCAGAGCTGAACAGCCCCGCGTTAAGCTGTGTCCAGTCCAATCAGCTGAAGTCAAGCTGACTGAGATGAACACATTTTAGAATTATATGCACAGGGCAAGTCGTTGACACAGCTGTGCAGCTGAGCTGTACAGATGCTGCTGTTAAGAATTGTGGGGTTTTGGTTTTTGGGTTACTGAACCGGCGATGCAGGTTCTCTTTGTGTTTTTGAGTGTGTGAAAGAGGTCTGATTCATTCCAAATATGAACATAAAGGCTCTTTGCAGGGTTATTTTCTTATAGATGTGATATGTTTGAACAGAACTATGTCCTGAACTGTGTATTTTTGTATGAAACGGCTCATCACTCTGACTTGTGCTATTTTTGCCAAAAGGGCCAGACTGGAGTCATGTGACACCAGTGTCCATAAGACTGTGTGCACTTTGGAGGGAGATTTATGCTGTTGCCAATCTTACCCTACATGCACTGTGGCAGTAATGTGACATACTGTGCATAAACTGCACACACTGTTGCTCCGAAGAAATAATCTGTTGATTCAGTTGTAAGATTTGGCAACAGCAGAAAGGCTATCATGAATTTACACATAATCCCTAAGCTAAGCCACATGCCATGTGTTTGATTTCATTCAGTAACACTGAATGTTGGATGAAGTCTTCGAGCCAGAGAACTTCTTTACCTCTTTAAATAGCTGTGATTTCATGAACTGGAGCACTTCCAGCATCTCCCTCAAAAGTTAACTGACTTTCCTGATTTGTACACTGCACAAGTTTATGCTTCAGCATGTTTTTGGATGAACCGGTAGATATAATGTGCTTCATTTTCACAAGTCAAAAAGAGACAACAAATATTTATATATAGAGACAGCAGTGAATGCCTCACAGAAATGTACAGAAGCTTGCACGCAGGTGGACTGTGACTAGACATGTAGTTACACAGACAAGTAAACAGAAGTCTAGAGAAAGAGAGTAAGTGAGAGGCAGACAGAAAGGTTGTATTACAAAAAATGAACAGACAAGCGGGTTGACAGTTGAGACAGACAAACCAGACCAACAGGCAGGCAGGTTTAAAAAAAAAAAAAAAAAATCCAACCAACTCCTTACTTTACAAGGCATGTTTGGCAGTGCAGCTCACAAGACACTCATTTATTTCAGCTTTGGCCTACATACCTTATGTGAGGTTAAAAGTTTAATATTTCCATTTCCCACTCAAGGTATTTTTATTTGACTCATTGGAAAGGCTTAAGGAAGGGAACAAGTTAATAATCTGTTATTTAATATGGGAGGAAGTTGTGGCCTAAATAAGTAATGACTCAGTTTAAAACCACAATGAGAGTTAATAAATATGATCCTAGATGTATATTTAAGATTTGAGAGGAGGCATAACCTTGCAAAGTTTGTCTTTTGTTTTGTAAAACCTCATTCGTGTCATTGTATGTTGTGGTTTTACCCTCATGGTGCTAGTTACAAACAGTCCTGCAGCCTCTAAAGTCTTCTTAACATCCATCTTTGGTGTGCTGAGCTGGTCAGTCTGCTCATCCAGCACCATGTAAAAGAGGGGAACTGTTGAAGGAAATGTTTATACTGTTTCAGTGAGGCTTTACTTTAAATAGCCCAGGTTTCTGGTGATCCCAGGCCTCGCCTTTGGCTTCTCTGCAGGGCTTATCACCCTGGGATGTTAAAGCTGGACCCTTGATATGTAAGCATACATCAGCAGCACATTAACCCTTGCTCCCCAGAGCAGCTATACTTAAGACGTTTGTGCTACATTTGTTGATTGTATTTACAGAGAGGTCATTTTCCCTGAGTTACATTTGACATAAGCAAAGACTTGTCATTAGTAGATGCAAAATGCATGTATGTTGAATTTTTCAACAGCAGTAGTAGCCAAACATGTGACTTGTGCAGCGTAATACTTTTATATATTCACATTTCATGTAGTCTATCACATGTATTCACTCTATTGCAGTTAATTGAAAGAGACTTTTCAGTAAACACAGTCCCTAATGGAATAATTGTCTTAGTGTTCATAGCTTATTGGCTCAGATGCAGTGTTGTATACAATGGTGTGTTCTAGCACGTTTAAGGCACATCCCATACTGTATGTCTGAACTTGCTGTATGTTTTCTGTAGATGGTTTTGACATATTTTCTATGATCTATGCAGGAAATGCTCACAATATTTGCTAACCCATGGTAAACATCATAGTCCTGTTTGCTATTGGTCTGTCAGTGTGAAACTCATATCATTCTGAGATTGTAGTTTGACTGTATTACCTGATGTATAGACAGATTTGTGGGTAATTGGGCCTTTATAAAATACAAGGCACTAAATATTTCCCATAGCCTCAGGATAATGTGACTGAAGCTGAACACGGTCAGCCATGTGTCCTGCATTTGCTGCGTAGTCTCACCCAGGACGGTGCTAGTGCTGGAAAGGATTTACGATTCATGATGGGCGTTACGAAGGCCCCTGCGTTTGAAGTCCATCTGCTAGCATTCTCCCCTTGCAAGTCTGAGCAGAAATCACATTAATTAATCCAGATGCAGTCACCTCACCACTGGGTACAGCCGCAGCACCCCAACGTCCCCCTTTCTAGTGTGGTGACACCGTCCGGATAATTGCACTGTCAAGGTCAGAGATTTAGGTTTCAGTACACTGTTCAAGTGGAAGGAATTGAATCAAAGGGCTCTGTGAGGGTCTAATCCCCACACTGGAATGGCTTTGATTGTGTCAGGGAGCAATTAACATAGGTGTGTGTGTGTGTGTTTGGTCAATATATCAGTCACTGAGAGTCACTGTAATGCGCATGAACATTTTGAAAGTCAGTGCTACAGGGAACGCCCAAGCTTTTTCCCATGTGTTATCACGCACAGCTGAAGCAGAATTCAGTGTTGACACCTGAGCTGGTGAAAGGCAGAACAGGGTGAGTTAAAGCCTGCTTCTGTCCCCCGTTGCACAACCTCCCAACTTCTGAAATATAATAAACATACAGTTCAGCCACAGCCAGTCAGCAAGTCTGTGGCGCCTAATGAGGGGCTGCTTCGAGAGTTTATGCTGATGTTAATTTGTTTTGTTTTTGTTGTAAATTGTGTGTCTGTAAATAATGTGTAAATGACGAGCTGTCCTTGCATGCCAGGCCACACACATGGATTGACACAGTAACACCCACGCGCGCACATACTCATTACGAGCGAGCCCTTTCAGCGGTCCGAGTGATCGTGCTGCCAAGCTCTTTGTTTAGAACGCATTCAAAGCCTGGTCATTATTTGTGAGCCCAATTTTGGAAGCATAAAAAAAAACTCTTTTAATTTTTAGTTTAGAGAAAAGAAAAAAAAAAAGTTGGAATGGGAGCACTCTGAGTGACAGTTTTGTTTTATTCCATTAGCTGACATGGATTTCACAATAACACACATCTAGTTGGACAATAATCCAAAATTGAATTGTGGACCAGTTTAAGCAATACGATCAGGTTAATGTTTTATAAAGTAGCAAGTTTATCAAGTTTTATTTTGATTGCACATCGATAGCACATTGATGCCTAACTAGATGTTTCTATTTGATCTGTTTGTTACAGTCTAAAAGGGCCAGTGTCCTCAGAGGTGCTTGTTGGATGGTTGAACAGCTTCACAAACCCCCTCCCCGCAGCACAATGTCTGCCGTTGTTGGGGGAGAGGGAGGGCTGCGTTGGACAGTTTCTCTAATTGTCCGAAACCAACAATGAGTCCCTGACAAGCCACTGTAAGCCATGAATGGTAAGGTGTGTAGAGGTGTGAAAATAAGCAGAGTGTGAACATTTCTCCCAAACTCCCGTTTTCATTCACTTTTTGTGTGAACAAACAAACGAATGTCTTCCAGGAGAGAGACTCCCTAAAATATGTTCCCTATATATAAACAGTTACTGCTTCTCACGTCTAGCTCTGATGGCTGCGTTTTACACTCGACTTTTGAGAGTGGCCATTCAGAGCTGCTGTAAACACGTTTGCCTCCAGACGTGGTTGGACAACATGTCATATAGTCAAGTTCTGGTAATGCATACCTCTGTGTTTACAATCGACATATTGGATAGACTTATAAAGCTGGTTTATGATGTTGCCATTTCATTTTTCAGTTAGACAATGTTTGCAGTTTGCAGATGGTGACCGTAGGTTGGGGCAGAGTTGTCCTCTGTCATTGTACACTAGACAGCAATATAGACAGCTGTATAATACACAACTAACACTTCTCAAAGGCCCTGAAAACTCCTAAAAATAGAGCCTTTACACACCCACACTCGGCCACACATGCGCAGCATATGTAAACATCCACATGCACACATATGCCCACATACAGTACACATAGACATGCAGAAGCACATTTACAGGCAGAAATGCACACACACATACACACTGTATGGCCACAAGGGCAGCCTGCTCACGACCGCAAATGCAAACATGAGATAATATTAGCCGTCTATAAAATGGCAGGTCATATTTTTAAAATACCAAGAGGGGGTCATGAACTGCTGCTTAAAAGACCATCACAGTTGTGAGTCCGAGCTGCTCGGCTCCAAATATACCCTGGGATCTAACTTAAGACCTGGAGAGGTGCCTGCAGGGTATTTTTGGGTCAGTGTTTACAGGTGTTTGTTCAGTGGCAGCAGTGCCAAGAGGTTAATAGGATACCCACTTTAAGAAGTTCAAATAGACTAAAGTCCATGTTGTTGAATTTGTGGTTATTTTGACCCAAGGGTGGCTGAGGAGGGTGAGGGGCAGGGGCTTCACAGAGCAGAAGAAAAACTTTCAAGTCCCCTGAGGAGCAACTTCTGTTACATCTATGTTAGCTCACAAAGACCACTCAATGGATTGTTCAATAATGTGCTGCTGTGAAAGTGAAGTATGGTGAGATAGACAGCTGGGATCGGATTAAGAATGGTGAACCCAATATGTCGAGACTCTGATAAGGGAAGCACTTAATGTTTGGAGTCTGGAGGAGACATATACAGGGTACACCACTTACAGCAAACCTCTTTAAAGCAAATCTCTGGTTACTTTACGGTAACCAAAGGTTAATCAGCTCTTTTTATTGTGCAAATAAAAACCTTTATGGTTTCTTTCTTCCAGTGAATGAACTTTATCCCCTCGTAATAAACATAACTTTCCACCAGACAAAACAAAACAATACAAGTTTTAAATTTGTGATGTTGTTCAAAGACATGGTTTTCCAGTCTTTACCTACTAGTGGAAATCAATTATGAAAACCTGATAAGTTATTTCTCTTAAGTGATAAATGCTGCATCATTGTAATGCTGGATTTGATTGGTGCAAAATCTTGTAACTCTTTGCCCCTGTAAAAAAAAAAAAAAAAAAAAGGTCGTATCTTCAGCTATTTAAAACTTAGATTCAGACATAAACCAGAATCATGGGACAGGAGGGGGTGCACTTTGAATGAGATGCCGTTATGTTGTCTATGTGTGCATGTAACAATTTATAATCATATCCTGTCCCTCCCTTGTTGATGTTGTTTACTGTGGGTCTATGTGGGTTAAGAAGTACTCTGTGCTATATCTGTCTTCTCAGAACCCAGGCTTCATCTTCCTTTCCTCCTGTCATCCTCCTCTCCTTCCTTCATCCTTCCTCTCTTGGACCTTCACACAACCCTCCCTCCTACCGTTGGAGTTTTCCACTAACCTCTGCTTGTCTGCTCTTCTTCCTCTACAGGTTCTGCCCTGTCCATCTTGCATTAAAACTGATCCAACCAGGCAAATTGTACGAAAAAACCGAGAAACACAAAACATGGCTGTGGCCGGATGTCCGGATTACTTCCTGCATCATCCAAATTATCAGGTAAACAGCTATTTCCTGTAGGGTTTTCATGAGCAGAATTGTTGTTGTGCTTATAGAGATGAAAATGATATATTTCAAGATGTTGCCTTGAATAATGAGTAAAACTGGACTGAGATGTCAGTATGAGATGTTCTCTAGAGCTGGACTCAGAGGATGTCTGTTTTAGATTTTAAACTGGTATTAACTTTATTCGATTTTTGACGATTTGAAATGCTGACATTTTTGAACCAGAAATGTGCCAGTTTCTCCCTGAAATCACATTGGATCTCAACACAAGGTCTAGAGTTGAGTTGTTTTTCCACAGGGCACAGCGAATATGCACATACAGGCAGGTGATAAACTAAAGGGAAAACCTGAATAAATGAGTGAGGAAACGTTACCAATGCAGAAACTTCAGCCGCACAGCACGGCGCAATGAAACATTTAACATCCAGTCGTGCTCTGTGGTATGTATGAAGATGCTGAGCAGAGCCAGCTGATTCTTATTCTCTATCAAGATAGTGAGAGGAAAAGATCGAAGTGACTTTGAAAGAGAGTTCATAGTCGGGGCACCGTAGGAGTTTCAGTCACAAAGGTGCTCAACTAGTGTCTCAATGGGAGCAGTGATTGAAGTGAATCTGCATTTAGATCCATGGTAAGACGTCAGTAAATGGCTTTAGAAGTTGTGTTTGACAGTGTAATGCTTGTGCATCAGTGTGTGTGTGTGTGTGTGTGTGTGTGTGTGTGTGTGTGTAGGTAAGGAATAACAGCAAAGCAGCTCTTCCTCAGGTGACTGAGTGTCAATGTGGGACGAAATCAGACTGTGTCAGCAAGAACAGGCCGTCAACAATTACTCAGAGAGTGGATATTATCGTAGGGTTGCTGTGTATAAACCTCTCATTACAAAGATGAACACGTGAGAGTTCAGTGGTGCAAGAACTACAGGCACTGGTCCTCAGGGATGTGAAATAGTGAGAACAGCACAGGGTTTCTGTCTTGGGTTTTGGCTAAAGGTCACCAGATAATTAAATATAGGAACTGAACTATTATGAACAGAATAGCCAAATTGTTACTGTCAATAGTCCATAGTCCAGATGCACTATTTTTTTTAAAATACTTTCTCAAAGTATGAACAAAGGCCTGATCTGTTAATCTGTTGTTGTGCAGGCAATGGCAGACCTAACCTCTGACATGAGGTTTGAGGTTTAGTAGGTTCATTCACACCTGCCTCCACAGAGCAAAGGGCTTCCAAACATTTGTATTAGGGCAGTAGCACTATTAACCTGATCAGAAGCTGCCCTGTTGTCTGTTCGTCATCTGGGTCATGGCTTTATCTTTGACCTTTGACCTCAGGGCTAGAGGACAGAGAGTTCAGCTTGCTAGAGTCTCCCAGATCACCACAGCTTAGACAAGCTTTCCTGAAAGCACATATCCTTGTGTGTGTGTGTGTGTGTGTGTGTGTGTGTGTGTTTATATGTATGTGAATGCCCATCGAATTATTTTTTATATATAATTGGAACAATTAGAACAATTTAAGATGACTAACCCAACAATATACACAAGTAGATGGGATAAATTTGAGTAAAAGCTAAGGTGATAGCCCCCTTTTTTGGCAGACATGGATTATTCCTTTAATGGAGGCTGTAAAGGTTTAAAATCTGGACAGAGTGAGGAATCATTTATTTCTTTCATCTTTTCTAACAGTTTATACAGGTGCTGGTGGAGCTACAGTATGCCAACATTAATGTACACACTCCAGTTTACACACAGAGCACTACACACACACACACACGCTCACTTGGCTCTTTGCAAAGCATTCAACTATAACAGATGTACCTTGACTTGAATGAGGAAACTCATTCACTGTGAAATTCCAGGGTTGTGGAAGATTTTCCCTGATAAAACTGCAGCAGCGAAACAGTTTCAAGTTTCTCCTTGAATGTTGTCATTTTCATGTTTATTTTCTCTGGTTTTAAATTTGATCATCACAATCATACTCTGGTTATTATAACAACGATATATTAAACAGGATATATTTTGTTTATGTAGCATGTCATCACATCAGTAAATAACTCTGACATCCCATTTAGCTGCTCAAGTGTCTGACCAGCAAAGAAAATGAAAACCATGTTTCCAAATATTCTTAAAATGTACAGCCACCTGTTTTTACCTTGGCTCAATACTGTGACAGCAGCCACAGCGACATAATCAACAAACAGATAAACAAAGCACAAAATAGACACCAGTGTGGCCTCCTGAGCTCATTCTGGTTAATTATGTAAGAAGGGATTTCCACTGCCTGCCTAGTGTTCATGTATGTTTCAAAAGAGCTAGCTGCTCTTGCTGTCAGCAAGAAGGCTCTGGCAGAGGCAGGTCTTGGACCACTGAGTGGGATTTCCACATCTCTAAAGCTTTCTGAGAATATTCAATTCTAGGTAAATCCAACCATAATGGAAAGTGCAATGTTATGCTGTTAAACTTGAATTATTTTTATGGTTTGATTCATTCTCAGCTGTTCCTCTTGAGCCAAAAGCATCCCCCAGTTAGTAGTGATTCATATTCACTACCCGGTCATAACATTTAACCTTAATCTGACCTCTTCTAAAGGCATAGCTTTGACATGCGTCTCAGTCTTTTCCCTCTTGTTCGAGGTGGAACCTCCAGACCTTTGTGTCTGTCCTGCTTTCAATGCCTTAACCTTGTCTCTAGCCTTCCACTGACCCCTTTTAAGAAGCTGAACCCTCAACCCACGACTCTTATTTGGAGTTCCTTTCAACTTCATCAATATGAAAGGGCTCTTATGTGCTCCCTGTCAAAACTTGGCCTACCCTCAGTCCTGTTTTGACCCCTGTGTGTGTGTGTGTATGTATATGTGTGTGTGTGTGTTTGTGTGTGTGTGCGTGCGTGCGTGCGTGCATGCGTGCGTGTGTGTGCGTGTGCGTGTATGGCTGTGCTTTTCTAAAAGAATGAGTGTGAGAGAGACAGAGAACCAGGATGAGAAAATGGAAGGAAAAGGATAAAAGAATCAAAACATCTGTGTGTGTGTTTTTTTTTTTTTTTTTTTTTTTTTTTTTTTATCTGCAGACAAAAAGGAGAATTGACAGCTTTTATGTGTTATCTTATTTTCTTTCTCCTCTTTGTTGTCTCAACTTTATAGGCTTCAATAAACCTAGGCATCGCCAAACAAATGCAGTGTTCGCGATGGCTTGGCTGAAAATTATGCTAAAAAGTATCTATAGGATTAAAAGTTAACATTCTGTCAGTTGTCTATAGAGGCATCAAAGGGTGTCTGGGTTCTGGACATTTGTTGGTAAGATCCACAAAAGGGATCAAGGTGTGCTTTAAAGGCCCTTAAGTCCGTTGCTGTGTGTGTTTGAGTTAACTCATTTACTCCCAGACAGCCATGCAAGGCAGCATTCAACACTAGTATATGGTCTGAAAGAGTCCCTACGTTTTTGCTCAGTGGAGCTGAACTAGAACCACCCTGTCCACACACACACACACACACACACACACACAGAGTCTAACTTTACTCTGTGCCATCCCACCAACCAAATGGTGTCCCAGTGCTGTTTGGGTGACTGGGTAGGGATCAGTCACAGTCTGGTAGCTGTACCCCCAGACGGTGTGTGTTGATGACAGTGTCGACTATGTCATGAGAACAAATGGCGTGATGCAGTAGTTATTTTATTATTATTTTTAATTCAAAAGCAGGTTAGCCCCATTAAGAGCCCAAATCTGTTTTTTCGATCCAGCCACGACGTCTGGAACTCCAGACAATACAATGGCGGAACAATGCCACGTAATGATTGGATGCGGTTGGGTTAGTTGGTATAGCGGAGGCATTGGGGGGTGGCGGTGGACAGAACCATGTAGTGACATTGCACATCCAGTTATATCCAGTTTAGTCTGAACGCAGGCATGCAGTATCGACACCAGAGAGGAACACTAATGAGTTCCTAATCGCTGAACATTTAAGCTAAAAAATTTTGCAGGGGAATCATGGATTACATGTTTCCAAAATATTCGGCCGAGCCCTTATTTTGAAGAATGGAGGCATCAGAGTGGAATTCTACTTCTACTTCAAGCTTTATTCTCACAGTGAGTCACTTATCTTTGAAGCACTCATTACGTCTGGTTAGCAAAGGTACTTAAAATGTCACAGGTGCTAAAAGAAAGTATGTGGTAATTAGATTTCTTTATAAAACGCTGGGCTATCAATTGAAAAATGGCGCATTCAGGAAGCAGTTGGCTGCACGGAGACACTGATTTACTATAAAATCCATCTAAAACACCCTAATTCAACGTGAAAGTAACTGCTATTTACAATGTTTTTGGTTTGTTTTATTATACATTATAAAACCTGTAATGTAGTTGTGCATATTACATCAGATTCCTATGTGTGTATGTGTGTGCGCGCGCATGTGTGTGTGTCATGTTAGGACAAGGAAACAAGGCAAAGTCATGAAGAGAGAGCAGCTGTTTAAACAGTGATAAATGTGAGTCTGGGGCAATAAGACACCACTCAGCTTAAGAATGTATAATGCTAAGTACAGCCGGGACCTGCTTCATCAAATGAGACATAGTCCAGAAAATCTATGTGACTGCAAGCCCAAAGAACTGCATGATGGGTAACAGGACCCTCATCATTTAATTATTGCAAGTCATTGTCTCCGGAGGCAACAGAGATAACTCAAAGTGACATAAGGCAAAAGCATCTATCACAGGAAAAAAAAATGTATAAAAAAATCCAGCGCTGCCTGCATTGTCTGTCACTGCTCTAAATGAGACAGAACCAGCAACCGCAGCAGCTTTTATTACAGCATTAGAGGAGGTCTGCTGTGAAAGAGACACAGAGTTAGTAGCAATGTTTTTCTGAACACAGTAGTCTGTCCTAGTACGTTCTGTTCCCACTCCCGCTGTTAGGCCCTGCGCGGGACGCCAGTCTGCACACACACACCCACGCACCCACACACACACAATGGATAACAATGGATAAGTTGTCCTCTTCAGTAGTTGAGAGTGCTAGAAACAAATCCAAATCAAATATGTCTAATCCCTACATACAACCAAACGTACTTCCTCTTTGCCTGTGGTTTTTCCTCACTGAACGGTTTTGCAGTGGCTGGAATGTGTTGAATGTGTAACAAAGGTCAAACAAGGACGCTGTGGTTAAACAGTCTTCTGTGTTCTGATACACACCTGACCGTGTTCGCACACTGTTTTTGGCATGTTGCAGTGTTTTTAAGCAAAAGTGTACAAAGAGTTCAGGTTATCACAGCTCAATTTTGTGCTTTTGCAGAATTTTCTCTTTTTTTGGCTTTTGTCTTTGACTTGTTTTTTTTTTTTTTTTTTTTTTGTTTTGTTTTTTAAGCGTAGTTGTAGCTTTAAGTCTGAAATCTTTTGATGGCTGGTGTTTTACATAACCATGTTGACATTAGAAATTTAACAAATACTGTGGGCAGAGCTACATCTCTTGTTACACACTGCTCACTGCTCTGACCACAGCAGCTACTGTTGGCCTGTGCGTGCAATGTTTTTGTCTTTTCAACAACTTTGAGTACATCTTTATGTTGACAGCTGAGGCCCATTTATAAAAGTCCACATGTAATTTCCCGGAGACACTGGAAACTTTCTTTACTTTTGTTTTTCTGCTTCATACATGAAATGATGCCAGAAACAGTTCTTGAATTTAAGACCACTTATTGTCACACTAAGGTCCCTGATATGTACATAAAACACTGATTGGTATTTGTATATGCTACTGGACACTTGCATCTCATGTCAGTTTTAACAACTAACTTAAAGTAAGATTTTTTTTTTTTTTTTTTTTTTTGATTTAAGGTTTGGCAGCTGAAAAGTTTTTGTGCATTTTTCCCATTAAACTACTTGGGATAATGTATTTTATGACTAAAGTCTGATTTTTATTCATTTATCTATTTTGTTTCTTTTTCCCTCAGCAGGACAATATAGACCGGTCCTCCAATCACAGACAAGCTGACCTCATTGGTCCGGGCTTCCAGCAGTCAGCCAGTCGGAGTTCTCCTAACCATCAAGGTCGGTTTCCAACTTCCAGTAGATATTGTGTGCAGGTGTGTGTTTGCTGATGCTTGTATATTAGACCTGTTAAATATTGTTTAGTTAGACTGGTGTTATGTGACACAGGGGAACGTACTCAGTGTGCTTGTACTCTGACATCAAATTACACATGATTTTACATATGTTGTGTGGGTTTGTCATGTGATACTTAGAATTTGATCTATATAGACTCGGTGTAACATAAACCTAGGTTACACATTTCACCACTTTTATTTTGATGCAAAAGAAAATGCAAAAAATGGCCATAGAAATTACCTGGGAATCTGATACTACTACTGTGTGTGTGTGTGTGTGTGTGTGTGTGTGTGTGTGTGTGTGCGTGCATGCATGCCACATCCCAGTACAGTGTAGAGAGTGGCTTTCTCCTCATTATCCTGCACTGGGCTGGGGGGGTGGGGTCGAGGGAGATAATATATATTTGGGTCTCTTCCGCTGTAAACATTTCAGCAGTTCAAAGTGATCTGCATGGACACAGGGTGCCATTATAATTACGTCGTCTATCTAATTGTGCCATGCAGTGTTCATCCATGACAATCGGAGCATGAGATTTAAGCACAATATTGGCTCAGCATGGGAGGTAAGGGCGGGGAGTCTGTGAGGACTCAACCAGTGAATTAGAACGCTTGGCCCTGGCATGGGAAATAAATGGAGCATAAATTACATTGTCATTTTTCAGGATCAGCCGGGATAGAGTGAACACAGGAGGGCCACAGAGGCAGGCCAATAAAGATGACTTTAACTAAGAAACATTTTTGCTTACACTTATGCATCTAAATGATGATATTTTGGCTGTATCTTTATACATTAGATTATACAAGACCTCCATTTGGAGCCTGAGTGATGAGCACTGGTGCCTGTCAGACCTCCTTCCCCGCTTTCTTAATGGGTGACAAATTATGGCCACCTAGATGCCTCTTTTAAGTACTTTGACCACTTGCGTGCATCAGGCTGCAGTATATTTCGTGTGACTCTCAAATTCTGTCTAAGTTAAGCAAAGGTTTTGAATTTAGCCCCAGTAGCTCTTGTGTTATTAGCGACATGATAATCCTTGCTGACGTTACTAAACCTATTTTCCAGTAAACCCACTTTTCATTCTTATAGGACTTTAATATAGCCACCAGCTACTTGCTGTGTTCACTATAAAGCTACTACAGTCACAAACCTATTAATGTTGCAGGGAACAGTGCGGCTTTGTTGGAGCATGACTGCCCATTATTTCATATGTTTGGAATGAGATAATATTGAGCGGCTTATCAGAGCATTTGCACACCAATATTTGATATCTAGAAGAAAAGGTTATACCTAATACCTAATCATATTTTCATCGTGTAATCTACTAATTCTACCATGTACATAATATTGTACTGTGCACTAATAAGGTTGTGATGACAGGAGGCATGGCAAATGGTAAATTCTCTATATGAGCCCTCTCAGTCTCTCTCAGATGCGATGTCACAGGCTTGCACTATGCAAATGCTGTCTCTCTTTTGTTGTTTCTCCCAGCTACACAACAGAGTGACTTCAACCACGCAGTATAGCTGAGCTCTTTGTTGGTATGGCCATAGGTCCTTTGTGTCTTTCCTTTATGTTTTCTTGCTTGGCTTCCTAAGGCTATCTCTTTTGCCTCCTTGCACCTTTTTGAAATCAAGTTCAGTGTGTTCATCTTGTGCAGTTTGGGCTGAGGCACCACATGACAGACAGACAGTTAGCACTCCTACCTGTTTCATAAGCTAGCCTGACTGGCTTGATACTTAAGCTGCAGGAATTGGAAACAAATGTCAAATTTTGGGCACTGAGATTCAGACATGTTACTCATTTCTATTCATCTGGCATGCTTTAAAGTCTCTTAATTTGAATTCAAAATGTTTAAGGAATTTAAAAACACACTGAGAAGTAGAACTTGAGGCCTATAAGAAAAACAGTGAGTAAGTGAAACAGCCTTCAGTTATTCACAAAGCAGTTTATTTATTTAATCTGATTAAGAAAGACAGAGACAGTGAAGAAACTGTCATCATTTATTTCTGGCATGACGTCTGGACATTGTTCTGTCCTTGTTGAGAAAGGAGACAGAAAAATAAAAGAGGGACAACAGAGATGTGGTTTTCTTTTTGAACTTTAGTTGTGACATAACTGAATATTTGAGATGCTATAAAATCATTTGACTATGATAGTATGAACGATAGTACGCTCTGTTAGAGCATCATGTACTGGTGTTAAGATACCCAAGGCGCCGCTCTGATCAGAGCAGAGGTGAAGGTGCTAGGTCTTGTTGAATGATGATACAGTGTAGTACATGGAAAATATTTTGTTTATGTGAGCGTTTATGTGTTTGTATATATGATAACAAGGCTGTGACATTTGCTGTTTTTGGTAAGGGGCTGGTGGGGGTGGGAGGGTCTCTCATATGGGCATGCAGCTGCTAGGCAACAAATCCCATCAATGGTACCAATGCAGTGCAGTAATCTGATGGCGTGGCTCTGGAGGGGTTGACCAGCCATGATCTCAGGCCTGGAAATGAAGCTCCCACCTCCAGTTATTCCAGTTATGCCTTTGTAGAGGGAGAGTGACATGCCAGGGGCACACATGCGTGGGCATCCACGTGCAGATGCCCATGCACGTGTACAGACACACACTTTTATTCACAAACGGCAAGGGGACCGCATTCCTGCACAGAATGAGGCTCTTTAACAGGGGGTTAAGGAAGGCGGGGTAAGAGCAGGTAACGAGGTGATGTGAAAGAAATTTGCCGATTTGTGTTTGTCACATCAATTAAAATACCGGTGGCAAATATCAGACTGACTGGCTCTAACACACAGAATACAAACATGATGTAATATATCCTCATTCTTTTTTAAATATTATAACATATTTGTGGCTCTACCTGCTAGCAATGACAGTGTTAACAAGCTGCAGCTGATATTTGCCACTTTTGTCATCTCTCTTTTGCATGTTAGCACTTTCCTAATTACAATTAAACAACCTGACCTGATCTGAACAGAGGATCACAGCAGGTGCAAACCCAACAAGATTGCATGACAGTTTATCCAGTGTTTGTTAAAAACATTTCAATCAAGCACTCATGGAAGAATCTTTTCACAGCACCATGGAAATCTGGACCAAATTTAACATCACTTTGTCCAGTGTGTTTTGCAATATTTCGCTGTGGACCAAAGAGGAGGACCAACTGGTTAAGAGATGGTTGTGAATGCTGCTCACACTGCTAGCATGGCAATAAACAATATCCTTTATCAAGATTTAAATTGTCGAAAGTAATACAGTAGTTCTGTTCTCCCTTCCGACATATTGTCATCCTAACCCTGTGTGAACCCACTCTCTCCTCCACCACCCTAAATGAGCGTCGTGTGTTTCTGCCCCTCCATTTCCTCCCATCTCTCCTTTCCCCTCTCTTCATCTCTCATTTCCCTCCCACCCTCCCCCTTATTTCCCTCTGACCCTCCCCCCCCCCCCCCCCCATCAGGAGGCCTAGCCCTCAGTGGGTGTGTGCTGTCATCAGAGGTATTGTACTCCCCAGTGCAGAGCCACGCTTTACAGTTTAGACTTGCTCTGTCTATACTCCCACTGATCCCTTTGAATGGAAACCCCTCTGCTGGGCTTGTATTCAGAGACTGTTTTATCCCCCTTGTGTGTCTCCTCTGTGTGTGTGTTCAATTGATGTTCTGTATATGTATACCCCTTACAGTCCCCTTTTCTACAGGAGGGTTGCCCCTCCTTTTTGTTTTTAACTAGCAGGAATGAATAAAAATGCATAGACTACATTCCAGGATTAAGGAGAGCCATATGGATCTGCCATCAATACAATGGTCTTGTTTTGGCCATGTCTCGCTCGCTAATGATCAGAAATATTCAAAACAGCTTTTATGCAGATTCTTAGCAGACATGAGTAGTTTTACAGTTGGTTAATACTGTATTTAGCGTGGCTCAAACAATAGAGGAAGCTTGGGCTGTTTTTACCCCTAATTTAACCGGTTAGAGGCTCTTAGAAAAGGAGGGAGGGGTGTGGTAGGATGGGATGACATGGGTGGGGGGGGCGGGGGGGTTGAGCATGTCAGAGGAAAAGAGAAGTAAATGAAGTGGAGCCATGGGAGAAATGAAACAATGAGGAAATGAGGACAATAATGTCAGTGTTATCCTTTGACCCATTCAGGTTTTACATTTAGGTCTGACTTCTACAGTCAAGATTCAGTCAAAATGTAAAAAAAAGAACAGACTCTGATAGACAGAAGGATGGCTGACTGTGAAACAAAGGTTTCCATTGTGACCTGACAGACCTCAACTGAAACATCTATTGCTCTAGTGCTCGGTTTAAAGCTGAAACACTTACATGAAAGATCAATCAGTTGATCAAGAAGCTAGACATCAAATTAATCACCAGTGACAGTACCTGTCAGTTGCTGCACCGGTTCAATTCCTGAAGAGCACAGTATTGATTACACATTAAAGCACCTTCACTTGATGATCACACATGATCTTCATATTTTCTTGTGTCCATTTATTACACAGAATTAGTAATGCATTTAACTTGTGTATCTTTACACCGTAACAAAGATCTATAGGTGTTAATATCCCTTTATACACATTTTCAGTTCCAGAGGCTCAGTAGTTCTCAGCACAGAGTCCCTTTTTTAGGTCGATATGGCTTCTAAATGAATTCGTGCTATCTGTCAGACAGTTGTGGACGTCACTGGCACGTCTCCATTTTGTTGTGAAAGCCACTTTGCTTGGCACATGGCAGTGGGGCAAAAGTTCACTTAACTTAGCTACATAACATTTAGATCTCGACAGTTTGGGGACACTCGCTGAAGTGTTTGGTGCCACTGAGCGAATGCATCACAGCTGCAGATTCACACTGTCTACATCTGTGGCTCTGTGTGCTCCCTGCCGCCTGAGCTGCTCTGATATTTTAAGAGGATCTAATTAATGGCTGCAATATTGTGAGGCCAGGCATGGCGTGACCGCTGTGTGTTTCGTGGGCACAAGTAAAGGTGTTTATGCTGTTTCTTGTGCCTTCCAATGCCAAGTATCTGGCATGACTCCACGTAGCAGAAAGAACAACCACAGTTTGCTCCCTGCTCCAAATATTCTGTAGTTTAAGTTGAGTATGTGTGTATGTTTGTGCGTGCGTGCCTGCATGCTGTCTGTGTCATCAATCTCTCTGTCTTACACCCAGCTGAGTGACGCATATCTGTGTTTGCCTGATTGTGACATGCATAGGTGAATGAGATCGTACGCTGCAGTGACGCAGAAATCCTTCTGTCCATGCATGTGTTTATAGATTGTGTTGTGTTTAAATGCAGACGGCTCTGCCAGTCCCCAAGCCAGAGGCCAAGATAGGTCAGATTTATGAGGGAACTTGTTTTCTCTCACTAGCCCCAGGGTTCATGTCTCACCATGTAAGAATGATGGATGATGAGCACTTGACGTCATCTCGGGAATTTTGTTCACTTTTGATGTCGTTTCTGGTTTACCATCAAAGATACTGTGAAGCATGTGCTAGATTTCTCCCTCTTTAAAAAAGAAGAACATTTCAAAATTAATAAATCATTTTATCATGGCTTCTGCTCTCATCTTACAGGTGTCTTGCTCTGTCCTTTAGCCTTGTGAATGGCTTTGTATTCACCCTGTGTCCTGTGGTATATAGCTCTTTAGCTCTCCAGGCTATCTATAAGTAGCTGCTCCAGCTTACCTGTCGCTATTAATACCTGCAGATTAACCACCTGTGAATCACAGGCACCTGTGATACAGCTACCCGACACGTTTTCAGGAAAAGCTCCTCAAAGGCATCAATTTAGGTTTAGCAGGTTGCTGTAGTCATCATTGCTGCTCTGTGTTATGGGGATGTCTGCTAACCCACTAACCTGTGGCAGCTGTTGTTGCTGTTCCCCACTGAAATTAAAGAAAAAAAAAAAAAAATCTAATGTACCTCCAGCGCAACAAGTGCTGTTTCCCACTGTCACCTTTCTGCTGAGCAGTGAGGCTTTTAGCCGCTCTAGAGTGGCATAACCCTCATTTCACCTCTGATGATCCAGCTGTCCTGGGCCCTGAGATCTGCATGTGTGTCACTGGACTTCCGATGCCATGAATACATACTTGTATTCATGGCATACTTGTACATACAAGTTATTATATAGTTGTTGTACATCCAGGTACTGTGGAGGTAACTTAGTCTACCTTTATTTTCAACTCTTTTTTTTTTTTTCATTTCAGTCATTACAAACTAGATTTAAAATAAACTGAATAAAAGAGCATCTCTTGTGTCATAGTGAAGAGAAAACTAACACAAGACTGAAGTCATTACTCTATTGTAGTGATAGACAACCAGATTTTACAGTAGAAACACAGAGAGAATCAAACAGCCACAAAGACAATAGAATATGATAGGTAGTTAGATTCAAATTCAGTACTGAAATACATTAACATCACAGTTTGATCAGCTGTTTCTATATACCTCAGTGTAGTTGACAGCATGACTCTGTCCTTAGGCCTTAGTCCCACATTTTTTCTTATCAAGTTTCATCAGAATTGCTGTTATTTAAAGATGACTCCATGTCCTAATATTTGTTTGGGTGCTTCTAAGAGGCCCTGGCCCGTACAATTAGAGCTTGTCTCCCCCTAGTGGTTTGCTTGTGTCCTGCTGTGCAGTTATGGGATCTGAATACAGAGATGTGGTGAGGACGATGAATGCATGGCCAAAATATATTTTTCATAATGAAGAATTATTAATGATAAGAGCAGCCACCACTGCAGATTGTAATTTAGAAAGAGCAAAGGCAGGCGCTAAGTTTACCCAGATGATAAAACTTTCACAGCATGAAGCAATTAGGTGTGAGTTTCCCTTCAATTGAGCTCGCTTCTAACTTTGATACAACAGGCTCCTAGATTCAGTTGAAAAATTCACTTCATGAATTTCAATGTGCCTTGAGGTTCTCACAAGGGCTTTGATGATAGATTCCTCCTCTGAAAAGAATTCCACGTCCTGATTTTAAAGACTTTTAAAAGCAGAATGTTTGATACGTGCGGCCAATGTAGAGCAGATGCTTACAGTGCGATGCCTTCACCGTGAACCCCAGTGGTAAGAGTTGAAAAGTGTTACGGGCAGGTTGGTGCTTGTACCTGTTATCCCTAGAGATTTAGCTCACAGGGCAGCACAATGTGTGTAGTTAAGTCTTGCTGATCGAGCACTGGCAAAACTGGTTACCGGTGTGTGTGTGTGTGTGTGTGTGTGTGTGTACGGGGGGGTGCTCCTGTGTGCTGTGCATGCCAGTGTTTTTTGTTCTTCTTCTTTTTAGTATTACTTGGAATTAGGTGGTGCAAA
This sequence comes from Caranx ignobilis, assembly GCA_021432705.1. Classification (NCBI taxonomy): domain Eukaryota; kingdom Metazoa; phylum Chordata; class Actinopteri; order Carangiformes; family Carangidae; genus Caranx; species Caranx ignobilis. Next base: position 1,370,239 of record MU270012.1, on the reverse strand, counting down.
GTGAGGTCAAGGGTTCAAATCCTGGCCACAATGAAATGATAGAGAAACTGAAATAGAAAAAGGGAAAGTCCCAACAATATCCAGGGACTTTACCTCTTTTTTTTTTGAGTGCCTCAAGTATTTAAAACCGAAGCAGCAGGCTTATAGGACTTTCATTTTTCTTTTATTGCCCTTTATTGCATTTAGGGTTTGACTTTCTGTCCAGCTTTACTGATGTGTTTTTGGCCACAAACTTTGGACAGTTTCTTTTCACTTGTCCTCAACAGTTTTGTTTTGCATAAACATATTTGATGGATTTAGTCATTTTTCTGTCTTGATATTCTCTCCTTACCAGAAGATGACGTTGACCTGGAGGCCCTGGTGAATGACATGAACTCTTCGCTGGAAAGCCTGTACTCCACCTGCAGTGGTCAGCAGACAGAGTCCACCCCACTACTGCACAACGGACAGACCTCTTCCCCACACCCACACCACCACCATCACCACCACCACCATCATCATCATCACACACAACTTAACCACCCACGGCAGGGTCAGCACCCACATGCACTAAGCCACGTCTCCCCGGAGCCACCCGCCTCCTCCTCCTCGTCCGCAGACTCGCCCCAAACAAGCCTCAGACGGTCACAACCCATGCACATCCTTGCCGTCAGGTAGGTGTTTGTGCAGATTTTTAATCAGTATGAAAAAATTGCTTTGGCCACCTCAGAAGCTTCCAGTTGAATGGGTTTGTGGCAGGCAACTGAACACTGGAGGGAAGCGTCTGGAAGAACATGAAAGATAACCCTCACTTTGAATGCACAAAAACTCACATTAACATATATTTGGCTGCCGAGTGGTGGAGCGAGTCAGCGCGCTTCAAAAAAGTTCAGGCAAAAGAGAAACATGGAGCTGCTCCCATGGGAATGTCAGCATGAGAGACACAGTGTGTGAAGGTGCAGCTTTGGATAATAAAATGCTCTGAAACACAATATTGATTCTTTTGTACCTCAAGGGGCAACATTTGATCCATGACCTTGAACTTATTTTAGTGCAACATTAAAATCAGTTATGATTTGCATAGATGAGCGAGTGAGTCTCACAAGCAATTCGTCCGTTGACATTTATCATTTACTTGATGAACAGCAAAGTCATCACCAGTTAATTTGATAAACAAACAATTCTCTAAGTGTTATTTTTCCAGAAACAAAAGTTAAAGCTGTTTGACCCTGTTCGACCTGTTAAACTGTTAATATCTGCTACACACTCTTTGCTCAAAACTACGTTACATTTGAACACATTGTGTTTGGCTTTTGATGAGCATTTTTTCGCAGTTTTCAGAAAATTCAAATGATTCTTTGAGGGAATTGCTTGCACCTTTTGATCTTTACTCTGTAATGATAGCCCTGAAAGAATGTATGACTGGAAACTCAGATGTTTTGAAAAAGTTACCCATAGTAAAATAAAAGTTTTTAACTACACATTCAGCAGTAAGTATCTGAAATAAAAAGTATATTCATACAGTAGATGTCAAAATACAGTAGTCCTTGTGCAAGCGAAGACAAAAAAAAGCATACAGGACACATACCGACACATGCACTCAGGCAACCAAAGTGTGGCACTAAGCTGTGAGCTGCCTCCCTCCAACCTCGTCCATTTGCACATGCATAGCCACACATGCGGAGTTCAAACCCTTTTTTTCCTCTCTCACACTGGAAAAGAAGCCTCTCACTGTACACTTATCCCTCCACACCCTCTCAATAATTGTGCGCAACGTTTACGCCCCGCTCCCAATCTATAGCCCTTGAATGACCCGTTCCTCCTTGTCACTCCCTCTTTGTCTCAAACTACACCAGCAGCAGGAGAAAGCTAAAAACTCTCATTTATTTTAGTTCCAAGTGCAAATGTCTCACTCAATTTAAACAGTAGTAACCTATATCCCCCCCAAGGGTATCATGGTATGCATTGAAAAGTGGGTATGCGCTCTCACACATAGACACTGACACTGCGTACATAGTGTACACACAAACATGCATTCACAGCAGAGCTGGTGTCAGCTCCTATTATTTGCCTTTGGAGTATTTGACAGAAACAGAGGAGGGATAATCAGGTAATGGAGTATTCTGTCTTAAGAGCGCTCTCTTTCAAACACACACACGCACACTCACACAGGCCCTGAAGTTCTTATTATTCAAGGCTGACCTCTGGATAACCCTGTTCTCAAGCTCAGATGGGACGACATCAAAAGACCCGTTCCCTTTTGAACTCACTGGGTTCTACAGAGAGACACTTTGATAGAGAAAGAAACTAAAAGAAAGTGTCTTCTACACTGATTCTCTAAGCCAGCTGTGCAAGCTAGAATTTCAGAAACTGACCTGCACATTTTTTTTAAATGATTTTGCATCCTGAAAAGTTTGTGTTCAACTGTCAAATCATCATCCCTTCTTAAGGGCACTGGCTCACAGGGTGTGTGCACCTCATTTAAAAACTGCTTTAAAGTGATGTCTTGATTCAAAATTGATGTGCCATAAATATTGCAGAAAATTAGCTAGCAGGCTGCGGGGGTCTGTGATTTCCACTTGCTGAGAGACTGTTCATTATGGATAGATCAGATAGAAACAGACATGAGCCTGGATACTGTACAGCAATGCTTTATTAATTCCAAGTCTCTCTCTCTCTTGCACATATTTCACATGTCAGCGGGTCCCATTTCAAAGTTTTCCCATCTCACTTTTAAGTGGCTGCTCCAGTGCACGACCTTGAGGTTTAGTTGATATCTGCCTGAGTAATTAGCAAGCACAAGCTGATGCCAACATGCATGCTCAGTGCGTTAATCCACCCTCCTGTTGCCATGGTATGACCGTTCCTTTGTTCTGTTTCCATTGTTCAGGAGGCTGCAGGTGGAGGAGCAGCAGCTGAGGACATCTTCTCTCCCGGCCATCCCCAACCCCTTCCCTGAGCTCTGCAGTCCAGCGAGCTCACCTGTCCTCAGTCCAGGGTCCCTACCTCCCGGAGAACCTTCCACTGGCAAATACGTAAGTCAAAACCCAACAAAGACACAGTTTTGAAGCCTTGTCTCTCTTCAGAAACTTAATTAAGAGGAAAATATTTTCTGCTCACTCTGCCTTATAATATAGTGTGGTTGCATGAAATGCAAAACATTGTCTTCATGCAATATGGATGAAGATGCCTTTCCCTTTGAAAAACAGATTAGATGTGCTGCTGATTTTGATTTACTTTATGTTGACAACTGAGTCATGTGTGACTCAAGTTACTTGTTTTGAAGGATGCAGAATTTAGTGTCAATAAATCAGCTGTATTAAGTGGTCGAGTGTGTGTTGGACACAAGCATTTAGGAATTTTTCCCTGCTCTACATCTGCCCCCATGTTTTGCTCATCAGAGGCATGTAGATTGCTTACATATGACAGTGCTGCACTGTACAGTGCATGTGTGTGCTTAACAGGGTTTGTGGCTTTGTTTGAGAAAAGGGGTGAAGAGTGGAGGATCATGCTTTTGTGTATGTGTGTGTGCGTGTGTTGATGTGTGTACCTGCACACATGGCTGCATTTCTGTGGGCCAGTTCACATGTGCGTGTTCATGTGTGTGTGTGTTTGTGTGTTCATGTGTTGACAGAGATTTAGAGGCTGGTCTGTGTCTTCCTGGAAGTCATAGTCTCTCTACCGCCACTTTTAATGATCTTCACATGGGGCCAGCCACTTCTGGTTACAGTAACATACCAGTTTACAGTAATGTGAGGGAGGATTATTTCTCATAAATACTCAGCCTGGCTATGATCCTGGCCCGTTCTGGTCATGGCTGCTAGACTGCTGTTCCAGTTAAGTTGTTTCGAGCCATTATGCAAGTCTGACTTTAATATGATCTGCTCTCCTTTACAACATCAGCTCATAAATCACTTGATGACTTGATGAACTGGTGGCATCCCGTAAATGCTGAAAGAGTTGGGAAGTTGTGGCTTTGAATTACCATCTGTGACATAAATAAAGCTCTAAATGGTTAATGTTGGATGGAGCAATGAAAGATTAAATTTCATTCTTGTCTTCATGAATTTCTGCCTTTATGGTGATTTTTGCTGGCTTGAATTATGAACTGTGGAATAAATTCAACACTCCATGGTAAATCCTCGTTCATATGGTGGGTAGGTCAAAGATCTACATCTCACTAAGTGGTTATGATCTTTGTATTGAATTGCCAGCCATGACATAACTGAAGCTCGACGTAAGTGAAGCGACTTTTATTGAGAATATTGAGAAACCAATTTTATGACACTGGATGACAAGAATGTTATGTTGTTGGTGTTTGAATTCCCAGATCCTGTTTAGAGTGCAGTATAGAGGAAGTGGAGCGGGAGATTAGAGGCGCTGTGGGTGAGTTGGAGGTTAGTGGTTGAGTTAAATTGCGTCTGTGATCTTACAGTGATCAGATGATTAAATGTGTAAAAATGTGAATAGGTGGTCAGTAAAAACCAGACCACCACAGACCGGCCTTGCTTTTTTTAACCAGTCACTTTGTATGTAGGGCTTTTAGATCTGCCATTGACACCGATTACAGCTATGTCCCCAAATCACAAACAATTATTCAGTTAGTGAGCATGGATAAGGACAAGGGTCTTCCATGTCGTATGATTTGATTAGAATATTCCTGTTGTCTTTTTGCGCCACTCAAGAACAGTCAGACTTGTACTGAAAGCCCTCCAGCTTTGCCTTTGACAGCATGCTTCATTATATCAGCAACAAGTGTGTAAGGAGTTTGAATAGTCTCTGAAGCCGTGCTGTTTTTAGGTATGTTACCACATCAGAAATTAAATATTCAATATTGAATGTGGAAAGGTTTTTGCACCATGTGTTCAAGTGTCGCCATGTGCTGCATCGTAGACATGCCTGTAAAGGGAAGCTGTGCACAGACATAAGACAACGAAAGCAAAGTTTTTACGACTTTTGTTTTTCCTGGACCATCAAACGTTTGCAGTGCCTGTCGAAAATTGGATTACGTGTGTGTCTTTGCAGTGCACACAGTAAGCACACACTCGTGTAAACTTGTGCGAGTGCCATGTGCATCCGCCCCTGTGCATGGGTGTACTTCTTCTTTTCAACGCATGTGTGTTTGTGCTTGGGTCTGCCTTGTTTGTCTTTGTGAGTTCTTTAAACTATTTACAGCATTGGCAGTGTCTCTTCATTGTTGATGGCAATGGAAAGTATGTCTCATTGTGGTTGTTCTTCAGTGGAAATTCAATTCAGCACCTTTCCACTGCAAAAACCTCCCGTGGAGCAGTCTCATCACACACACATGCCTCTGGGGGTCCGGCTTTGGAGGCATGAGGAGATGCCGTTACATTGCTTTCTCACAAACACAAAGTCCTCCCTTGAGTGATACAAGGAGAACTTAGTGATCTGTTTGAGGTTTGACAAGTGGGGTGGTGAGCAGGTTAATTATGGTCCCCAGCCCACTCTCTTGGACCTCTGACCTTAATCATTTCAACCACATGTGCTCTGTTTAGTGCCAGTTTTTTTTCTCTCTGTCTTTATCTCTCATTGCCAGTCTGTCTCCCTCTCTCTGTCCAGTCAGCACAGCCTGCTGTTGAGAAGTTTCTCTGTTTAGTTTACTGAATTTTCCAACCTCCAGGCACTTTCTGACAGACTCTCATACTTCTGTCCCTCTGTTCCTCCTTACCTCACTGCTTGGCCTCTGTGCAGGAGGCATGAGGATGCAATGCAGGGCTTGTCAGGAGTCACCGGGCAAGCTGTTTGACATGGCCTTATGATTCCCAATTACCTAACTCCCCCCCCCCCACTGCTCTCTCTGGTTTGTCTCCATACCTGGGCACTCTGAAAGAGAAGGATCTAAAATAAAAGTGGAATGTATTCAGCAGTAAAAAAAAAAAAAAAAAAGTACAGGTTGTGAAGTATAGCATCAATTACACATTCAAGTCTAAATCAGAATGAATACACTGGTTTAGTTGTAGAGTTACAAGATGATTAAGAGCATCAAAGTGCCATCTATGAACACTGGCATCAGTCCAGTGTGGAATGTGTGAAAGTGTGCACAGACGGGCACACATCCAGAAACAACTGACTTCCTGTTACCGCTAAGAGTTACTACAAACATAACCTGGGTTTCATGGAATTTAAAAACGACATACATCTTTCCATACACAGCCGACTGGCCAAAAAGCAGGTATTGCAACCACACAACACTTAAGAAAGTACTAGAGGCTTGGCATGTGTAATCCATGTCGTGCAATGGAAAAACCTATAAGAAGCCTTGAATGCAAGGCAGTTAGCCAGTATATCCATTAATTTTCTCAGTCTAAGTTCTTGACAGTCTGTCCTTAGCAGAGCAGTAGAGAGTGCTGTTCTGTACTTACTTGGACACTGTGTTCCCAGAGCTGCCCCAGTCATTCTAGTGTGGGAACACTGATTTGATCACTGGGTTGCCAGATTTTGTTGGATTTACTGTACTTGGACTGGATGTCCTGTAGCTCACTGTGCTCTATGGTATGGCAGGTTCCCCCCACCCTGCCTCTGCCTCAGTAGTCTGTGTTTCATTATCGGCCCATTGCTCTGTCTATCTCTGTGTGTCTTGGACTGTATGTAGGTGTTTATCTTTCTGTCTGTCACAGGGGTTTGCACCGTCATCCCTCCACCCCTTTGTCCTTTACTCCAAACTTTGACTTCCCGTTGAAATTCTTTCTGATTTGAACTGGAGCAGTGTGGTGTGTGACAATTCAGCTCACACGGTGAACACATGATGAAGTAAGAGGCCCAAAATAGAGCATGGTGCCAGACAAGCAGTAGAGGTTGGCTTGGCACTAATCATGTTACCAAATGTGCTGTGGGTGCTCACTTCCAGCATCATTGACCAGTCTGAGAACTGTTGTTACAGTTTTCTATAACATCGTGCAAGTTTTAAACAAACCTGCTAGCAGTCTATTGAGCATCTCTTCACAATCCCTTATTGATATTCTTCAGTAAGAGACAGTTAAGTATACTACAACTTGGAAAGAAATGTTCAGGGTCACACAAATATTGTACTTGTCATGTGTTGCCTGAAAATGGATACAGCCACAGAACAGTATGTCAAATGTTCAGGCTTCTGCAAATTTTGCATCTCTTGACAGTGTTAGGTTTAGAGGTGAGAGCAGCATGTACGGACACTTAATCAGGGTGTAGAAGTACTTGGCACACAAGAAACTTGGATAATGGTAAGACTGCTGTGCTGCAGATACCTTGTCAATCAGTAATTGTAAATAAATAAAGATATAAATGTAGTTCCGATACATACCTCCTGTGCATCAGCATGTTCAGCAGGTGAAATCACATTAGTATCTTTTTCTGTTTTTCTGTCTATTTCTCATCTGGATTATGTTCTTGGCCACCGCTGTGCCACTGTATCCCTGAAGGGATCATTGACATTTACTCTAATGATGATGGCGCTGATCACCTTTCCGCCTCCTCTCATTTTTCCTAACACCTCCCCACCCCCACCCCCTCTCTGTCTGCACAACTTAGCCTGTAGTTGAGTCAGCCAGACTTCAAAGCTGGGACATCTACTTATCAAAAAAGGATTTGTGACTGCTTCAAGTATCAAGTGAACTGCATTGAGGTGTAATTTTAATGATGAGATCATGAAGCCACCACCTCAGCTTGAAAAAATATTGTTTTTAAAATATCTGTTTTAAATGAACCTGAATTAAAAATGATCACTCTTGGGCTCGGGTTAGACTGGATATGTTGTATTATTAACTTTTGTTGAGTGACTCACTCAGGGCAGAAAGAAGAAACAAGGAGGACATGATGAAATAGACAACACAGGCTATATCGTCTCTCTTTGCATCTCAGCATTGTAGAAGCTGCTGAAAAAGCCAGGATTATTATCAGGACACCAGAAATGCTGCAGCAGAATATGAATGTTGCATATTCTCACTCATATTGCTGGTCCGCCCAAGCAGCTGAAGGATATCTGTTAAGAATTTATCAAGCAAAATTTCATAGGACTAAATTTTTTTTCATCATATCGCCGGTCCATGAGCACTTTCTGTGCAACCGGCTAGAATGAGTTGCTCTCACCACCATATGACAGCTACACAGAGAGAGAAGAGAGTCTCTTCTATGCAAACTAATGTGTTCTTTTTTTCAGAAAATCAGAGTTTGAGTTTCAACCTGCTTTAAGTGATAACCTGATCAAAACAGGAACTTTGCAGGATTTCCACATTAACTATGCTACATTTTTACCTTAATTAAACAGCTTTGGAGTAACTGTGATGGTTAAATAAAATGGCTGTGGCATCTCTTGTATATTCACCAGCCATTTTGTCTTTTTGGTGCTGCAGCCAAACGTAACACTGATGCGAGTGGTGAGAGTGAACCAAAACTGTTTCTTTGTGTAAAACCACAACAATTAGCTGAAAAGAGGCTTAATCAATTACTTTGTAGAGCCAAGGGCCGCAGCAGAGGTGGGTGATAATTCTGTGTGTGATTTCTTTACTGAGAGCAACCCTCTCACATCGCACAAGCTCATTTAATACATTGGTAAGAAAAAACTAAAAACAAAATCACCTCATTGCCAAGGGGTCTCTAAAAAATAAAATCTTTGAAGTATGTGAATTATCAATTTAACAAAAGGAACCTTAACTGAATTCCTTGAAGCATCCATTGCTGAAATAGAAGGCACCAGGATTAAAATGAGGAACACCCAGTACATAAACGCTGGGCATCGATCCATCCCTCCTCTCACTCTCTTAGCACTGAAGCATGGCATTCCCTGGCTGCCTCCTTCCTGAATGTTGGAAATACTCTGGGTCAAAGGGCAGATTTTTCCACTGTAAACGGAAAAGCAGAGTGGAATGCTGTCGATGCCCAAACTGTTGGCCTCAATGTGTGGGAACGTCTGCAGGCCTGTGTGTTTCAAAGTAAGGGTGTGTTTGTGAGGAGGTTCGGCTTTGTGTATAGTGTGTGTGTGTGTGTTTGCCTAATGTATGTATATTTGTCTTTACAAGCAGTGCAGCAGTATATATGTGTGTGTGTATGTCTGTGTATGTCTGTGTGTTCTGCCTCTCATTGTGGTGCTGATGTGTTCTGCAGGCTGTACTGTGCAGAGATCAAAGGTGACACAGCGCCAGAAATCTGTTGGCTCACTCTTCCAGCAGCCTGCCTCCTTTTAAATGGATCTTAAAGTGAAACATGGAGTAGACACACACACATACACACACACACACACACACACACACACACACACAGACACTTGTTTTTATTGTGTAATCACTGGCTAGTCGTGTTTATGTTTGTTGCGTGTGCGTGCGTGTGTGTGTGTGTGTGATTTGGACTGTTTACGCCACTTTGGATTGTTTATGTCTTCCTGATTATTTGTAACTGATGTGAATATAAATAATGCGCTCAAACTGGATGCTTTATTGAGCTTGTGCGTGCGTGCATCCATGTGTGTATATTTGATGCATGCCTGCCTGTTGGCTTCATTATTCCTAAAATTATATCTCCACTCCCACTCCCACCCCTACCCCCACCCCCACCATCTTATGCAGTGCTCACACATGCATACACTTACATGTTATCTGATGCTCTTTGTGGCAGAGGTGGCGAGCATACATGCAGTACAGTAACCCTTTGTCAGCATACATGTCTCTCTACGTTCACTTTCTCTCCCTTGGTGCATATACATATACACAAACCCACGTGCACACACTGATGTATACACAAATTGCATTGAGTGACTGATTGGATTTGCAGCATTCATTGCTGTGACATACAAATTGTTTGGCTGCTGCTGAACAAATGCCACCTGGAGGAGAGCCAGGCAGGTTGTGGTTGAGTCTGGCACATCTCATGTGTCAGGGCCATATTTATCCTTCACCACTAAATGGAAACATGCCTCGACCTGCTAGCTAGACCTGCTACTGCCACAGAGGCACACACACATGCACAAGCAGGCACGCTAATACACACGGCCTGTTGCTGAGCAATTAGGTAGGTGAGGAAGATTAGTCCAAGTAATGGCTCAGTTTGAATAAATAAGACTTAAATGTTGGCGCTGGACAAAGCCACTTGGAAACAAATCGACATCTCATAGCTCATGTATATAGAATATTACCAGTAGCAGTGCTTAGAAAGCTTGACACTATCACAAATATTTGATCCACAGAAATTATTCTGTGGCTGCCTCTTGGAGAGCCATCTCACTTATGCAAATAGTTTGAGACACAATTTTAGTATGAAAATGATCCCGTTACATGCCAAATTAAAATATGTGCTTCCAGTGGGAAATAGGTCAGTGTCACAGCTACCACTGAACCATCTGAAGCTAACATCCACTGCCTAGAGTGTAGCAAAAAACTGCATGTGATGTACTGCACATGATAGCGCTGAGCCAGTTAAAAAAAACAAAACAAAAAAAACCACCAACCTATAAACATTGAATAAATTCCAGCTGCAGTGATTATGCATTTCTCACATGCAACAAAGGGTGACTTTAGCTGCCGCTAATACAAGCACTCTGGAAAGACATTGAAAACAGATATCAATCTGCTTTGGTGCTGCAAGAAAATGGTGTAATGAAACTACAATCATGGCATTGTTGATGGATTTCAAGAGGCAGTGTATTGGAGTGTGGTGAACTAAGCTCTGTAGAAACAGGTCAGCAAGTGAGTTTGTTCACAGTAAATCTAACAACTCTGATCTTAAACCAAGGCCACCGGGAAACCAAATGAACAACTAGACTCCAAGAGCAGCCTACATTATGCCAGACAATCAATAAATCAATAGGGGCCGACTGTCAAGTAGATACAGTAGATATAAGTGAAAGTTCCTTTTATCCCAGCATTAAATTATATCATCACATTAATATTTTAAAGATAGATTTATGAGGGGATCCCATTCGGAGAAATTTAAATTCTTCATTGAGGTAATGGTAGGAAACCACAAGCCTTAAATATCAGAAAATGGTTAATAATTCATCCTGTGCTTGGTTCATTCCTTTTATTAAATTTAACTAAATGTATGTCTTTCCATGGGAGCATGGCTGGACCACCCAGGCAGTGGGGGATGATGCACCTTTAATGGTCCATCCCTCACTCCTGGTCCCAGTAGGCAGGCAGTGTAAGATTAGGAGGCACAACTCTTCACCCAGCTAACAGGGAAGCAGATCCCATTACTCCAGCAGCTAATGGGAATCCCTGATCGAGTTCGCTCCCTGCTCCCCCTGTCTCTGTCTCTGTATTTTAGTTGGTGTGAGTGTCAAATAGGCTATGTGTGTGTCAGTGGCTGCTGATCATGCAGACCATTATTGATGTAAAATCTCTTTTATCCTTTCATGTAGATTGTACAACTTTGAGTTTAGTTACAAGTATAACAACTTATTAAAAGAAAATATTTTGAGCATTTTCGTTTAGTAGCATGCATGCACACTTATTAGTGTGTGGAAGCAGGTGTACACACATGTGTCTAGGTTTGTGTGTGTGCGTGTGTGTCCATGTGTTTCACAAAGAGAGCAATGTGTTGCTGCCTGTAGGCATTTCATCTGGCCAAAGCTGAACAGAGCTGTTGGACTCATGTAGGTCATGGAGACTGCAGCTCCCTCTCTCCCTGCCTTCCCTCTGTCCTCTGTCTCTTTCTATCCTATCTCTCTCTCCCTCTCTCTCTCTCTCTCTCTCTCTCAGGGAAAGTAGGACAGCTCAGATTTCTGAAGCTGCTGCTGTGAGGAGGCAGAAAAAGAGGGTAGAAAGAGGAAGAAGGAGGAGAACAAAAAATGAGAAAACAAAAAGTAATAAATGGTAATTGCTAATTCGTTACATGGAGCCATTTTATTAGGCAGTTGTGTTGCTGCATTGCCCATCTGGCACATATCACAGGAAACACTTTATTTAATATCAAACTATTAATATGTTCATTCTTTTGGAAAGTTGGGAAGCCAACAAATGAATGTGTTAGAGACAAAATGGGGAACGTTTAATGAGGGAGAAACAGTTCATGGTTAAAAGCTGAGTCAGAAGACTCATTTAGTCTCATTTTGGCGCACAAGTGTCACTTCCTTGTGTGTGTGTGTGTGTGTGTGTGTGTGTGTGTGTGTGTGTGTGAGAGAGAGAGTATGTTTCTTGGCTCCTCACTTGAATTGTCACAAAAATTAATAGAAAACTTGAGGAGGGTGGACATGCCACATTGATTTAAAGCAGGGATTTGTGTCAGTGGAAAGAGAGAGAGTGACAGACAGAAGACACTGTGATCTTGGCGTCTCCAGAGAGAACTTCCCATTATTGAGGACAGTTTGTACAGAGCTGTGGCACATACTGTGATTCCTCTGAATGGGGAATGATTGTTTGTAGTTGTGCCTAGTGATGCTAGTGGCTGTCTTTTTTTTTAAGCTCATGGAACAAAAGGAGCTGGGGATGTTTCCCCTTAATGTTGTTGAACTGTTTTGTTCATTCATTGTTGCTATTTATTCAAATAGGTTTACTATACAGTCGTTTTATGACAATTCAGCCACGTAACTATTGTTGGTTACTTGTGGTTTTGTGCTGTTTGTACTAACTGTAAGTTTTACCAACAACATTATAAGGAATACAGTCTCTCATTAGATTGGTGTTTCCAATTTACACACCAACCTACATATTAGTAAGAGGGCATTAGTGTGAGGGCACAGTGCAATGCCTTCATAGCTCTCTGGACAACCAGTGGACCGTTTCCAGTGTATCACCATAATCATGCCAGTGATGTCATCCTTTGTTTGCCCAATTACAATTCCCCTGCCCCCCTTCCTCATGCCCTCCTGCTGTAATTGGACAATGGCTCCAAATCAGCGATGGTTTGAAAGGACTGAGGACAAGGCTGTCCGGGGTTTACTGGCAATCAGCCCTGAGGGACAATTAAGCATCCGCTCCAACTTCACTCCTTTTGGTAAAATATTTGGCTGTGTGTGGGTTGTTTCTCAGCAGGTAGTTGCAGTAAATAGAGAAGAGATGAGAAGAGATGGCTCTTGCATTATAATAACCCTCTCTAAAAGGTTTTTAGGAGGTGCCTTGCTATGTCCTGTTCATGTCCAGATCCAGTTTAAGTAAAGACAGATGTTCTTTTTTTTACTGCTACAACTTTTTATAGAATTTAAATAAACTAAATTAAACATTAATAACTTTATTGGAGGGAGGGAAAGTCTCCTTTCTGCAGGGATATTTTCTTTCAAACTTTCTGAAAAGACAAATTTTGAAACATTTGAGATGCCAAGGATATTATGATCACGCGTCACCAGAAGTATTGGACGGCCATACGAGCTGACAAAACATGAAAGGCCAAAATGAAAAAATATCTATTTTCCTGTTATGAGAGATGCATGGATAATAGTTGTGCATTAAATAGATTCCTCACAGATGGATGTTATTTATGACTCGTTAAATTATATTTCTGAGCTAAATCTGTGCAACCTGACCTGTATTGCTAATTAAATTTGACCTGTCTCATTCTGACCTTCAACTTTCTGAGTGGGTGTTAGACTCCATTGTTTATAGACAGAGCAGGCTCTGTGAGTTAACTATCCAACATACAGTATGGTCTGATGCATGATTGCACAGTGGCAGAGATGGCAGCTTGCCACTGTCCTAGGTTTCTCTCAATACATCTCTCTCTATATCCTCCCTCTCTCCTACCCCCTCCCTCCCTTCCTTCCTCCCTCCCTATTCCCGCTTTCACTATTCCCACTAAATCCCTCTCTGCCTTCTTTTGCTTCACTGAGCCCAGATAGGACTCTGTGTCTTGGGTCTTAATTTGATGCTGTAATTGGATGACAAGGGACAGTTCACCATCTCTTCCTCATGAGTCAGCAGAGTTTTCTTGGCTATTGCCTCCCGCTCCTGCTGACTACAGCCGCTGAGCGGGGACGGCCAATTGTCTGAGGCTCATTCAGGTTTTTGTGTCTCCATCTCATCATCCGGCCGTCATTTTCCAGGGGTGGCCTGGGCCACACACAGCACCACATTACAGTCAGAGGGGCTTTATAGAGGGCACTTGTTCATGGGAATATGGAGCTTGGGTGCGTCGTGTGAGCCAAATCAACTTATAAATGGCTGCAGTTCTTTGTTATTGTTTCGTAAGACAGAGACGGAGCAGATGTTGAGTGGAAGGGTTTGTCTTGGCAAGACTGATAACCTGCAAAAGCCAGCACCTTGTAATTTTCCATTTGGCCAACAAGAAAAGACCAGTGCAGTCAAACTGTGCAATGTGCCACTTAATACATAGGGCTTACTCAGTGCAACACACCAGTTCCATACTTTTTAATGCAACTATGTTAAATTCATGTCCCTATAGAAAAAAGTTATAACTGAAAATAGTAAAACTTCCTAACCAGCTTGTGGCGTACTCAATTGCTGTCAACCATTATCATGGCGGGTTGATTTCATTTTAAAATCCCCTAATAACTAAATAACAGGGTCACAAACACGGTATGAACTCTGGCACAACACATGTCAACAGTAAGTGAATACACTACAGAGGAGAATCTGATATTGTGCCAATTCTGTTACCAACCGGCTCAGCCAGTCAGATGTTAGGGATACAGATTGTTAAGGTTCGTTTCAAGGTTGGGGTTAAAGTAAGGATAGGCTGTAATTGTTCACAGCCTGAGGGATCAACTGAGGGCAAGAAAGTCCCAGTGCGTGATAATCGGAAAATTCCCTTGTTGCTTCAGTATTCCAGGACGAGTAGACATGGGAGCTGGCATGAAGTATGAATTTACATGACACATTTTTTATATTTAAAAAGAAAGATTTTTGGCAGTAACTATGGGTGAGATTTTGTTTCATGATGCTGCTTTTTTGCACTAGCTGTCCTCTCCAGCTGTTCCAGCTGTTACCCAGGTTAAATGCTGTATCTCAAGTGCTTTACAACATCACCCACATGTAATGGATCCAAACTTGTGTGCAGGCTTGTATGCCTAATGGTTAATAGTCTTTTAGAATTGTAATCTGCCACAGTAACTCCTATCTGATGTAATGGCTTGTAATTTGTACGTAATACTGCTGGAACTATTTATAGAGCTGCAGCCAATTCCCAATGAGGATGGATGTGTGTGGATGCGTGTGAGCTGCTGGGCGTGCACACACATGCTTGTGTACATATTTCAGTTTGCACAAAGCAGGTCCTCACACACCACAGTTTACTTTCTCTTTGTGTGTTTACGCCTGTCTAGTTTCTGTCTAGCTGTGTCTGTGCAAGTCTGTCAAAGAGGAGGATGGTTCTACATGCAGCAAGTGTAATATACACAAGATGTAAAATATGTATGTGCTTAGCAGTGTGTCTCAGGATGTGTACGCGTGACCAAGCACATCTGGTTGCCTGTGTGTCTGATTGTGTGAGTCCGTGTGTGTGTGCGTGCGTGCGTGTGTGTGTGCCTGAAGCTCTCAGCCTCTCCCTGGGGGATTACATCACAGGGCAGTTATCAGACCTGAGTCATCAGAGAAGTTGAGAGGCCCTGCTCTGCTCCACTCTTCCACTTAAATGAACACACAGTCAAAAGCATTAGAAGATCAAAAAATCCATCCATCCATCCATCCTTCCTTCCTTCCTTCCTTCCTTCCTTCCTTCCTCACATTTGCCTGAATCCCTTTTTACCTGTGTGTCTATTCTCGCCTCTAGGAAGAAGAAGACCAAAAAAGTAGAGTAGGTCAGTTGAAATGTGTCACTCTGCAGTCATCACTATTGGTCTGCTTTCTCATTCCTTCCACTCCTGAGGCAGTCTAATGGTATTGTCAAGATGAGATTTCCATAGCTAATAGAGGATCAGCCCCCCAAATTATTCCACATTTGGTCATTCGATTTGTTGGCCCCTGCGATGGCGGCTTATGACAGACAACAAGGGTGGAGGATTGTGTTAGTTCAGGTCAGGCTCTGAAGTCACGCACACTCTCAGCTGATCTGTATCATCTGACTGTTAAAATCACCAGTCACAGTCAGAGACGTCGATGAGGTGCTCTCTGTCATGAGACGTGGAGATACTTTCCTGATGACTGATGAGCTCCTGCAGATGCTGGTTACTATTTTTAATGCATCTTCCCACCAGCTACCTTCTGCTTGTCCTGATAGCTCCCTCTACTTCCCAAGCCTCCTGGCACTAGCTTCTTATCACCATACTTGTGGTGACATCTCTTACCTTGTGCACTATGCATGCACACACATCTGTGTTGACACCACCAGCAAACGTGAAGGTTTACTGGGTTCTTCGTTCTTGTCACAAATCAAACACAAATCTTATTTCTGGTGTATTGCTCCCATCTTCTCCCAACACCCAAGCTGTGGAAATTTCCTGATGAATTTAAACAAACTCTGGATCAAAAGGTTTGATGTCAGTGGACTGATTGACCAATGGCACCGCTGTCTGTTAAAACCTGTACTGCAGCGTGTGTGATACGTGCTGCCTTCTTGGGGCTTTCCCCTCTGGCTGACTAAATGTGACGTAGGCAAGGGTGTGAGTGCAGAGGCAGGAAGGGGGTGGGTGAGAGGGAGACAGCTGTGCAGCCTCTGATATGTAGCTAACAGTAGAAAGCATTCATACTACACATTTTGCCGCACTGTGTCACCACAGAGTCTCTCTCTCTCTCTCTCTCTCTCTCTCTGTCTCTGTCTCTTTCTCTCTCTCTCTCTCTCTCTGCTTCCCACTCCTTTTCCCTTCACTTATCATGTCCGTCTGTCTCCTGTTTCTCCTTATCCCACACTACTCACACACACACACGCACATGTGCCTATGTGCATGTGCAATAATACACACACTTCTCTCTGTCTCTCCCCTCCCCATGCCACAGCCTCCCCCTCTGCCGTTTTCCCTCCACCTAAGTTTCCCACTATAGTAAATTAAGTTGTATCTCTCTTCGACCGCTTTGACCACTGTTTCCTCCTTCCTTCTGTGGACCTGTGCTTATTCCCTGAATTACTCTTACACCACTAATATACAAACACACACACACACACACACACACATACACATACGCACACACGTACACATGTACACACGAAAAAAAGTAGAAAAATAAAAGAAGTTACTTCAAGGATAGCAACTGTTCTCACCTCTCCAGACGGGGTGTGTCAGGTCTTTTGTCCATGTGATGCCGTATTAAATATCGGAGTTAAAAGAAGGAGTTGGGGGGTGGGGGGGTGGGGGTTGTGTGTGAGTGTGTGTGCGTGCAAAAGTCTTCAGGTTTTTTTGTTCTGTGTAGAGAAAGAATGTTGGCACAAAGCGAGCCACCAGGGGAGGAGGAGAAGGTCGTAGTGCTCAAGTGCTGCTCCAGGTTTGTTTCATTTCATTTGCTCTGTAATGAGTCTTGTTACTGCTGTGAGAGGCAGAGAGGTCTGACTGTGGACTTCATAGTTAAGCCACAGGGGGAGAGGACAGGAGGTAGGACTGGAGGGAGAGGAAGAGAAGCAGAGAAAAACGAAGAAGCAAACAAGCCCTCACTTGAAGCCTTCACAACACTTTGGAAGCAAGAAAAGCGACAAACTTTTCTTTCCTTCTTTTTTTTTTTTTTTTACTCGTTCCTTCATCCTTTTTCTTCCTATGTTCCTTCCTCCTCCTCACTGCCTCACACCCTTCTCAAATGAACCCCCTCGCTTGGAGCTCAGAAAAGAAACTGAAGCAAAGAGCTCGCAAGAGGTCGGTCTGAAAAAGTTGGCTGTGTCTGTCCATGACTGTGCGTCTGTGTGTCTGCTGGAGTGAGTGTGCCTCTCAGGGAGTGTATGTGCCTCTGTGTGTGTGTGCGCACGCCTGGGTCTGTGTGGGAATGATTACATCAGCCTGCTGCAGCCTTATGATTGGTTGGTGAGCGTGTGGTTTGATTCAGTGTGCCTCGGAGCCCGTGGCTGAGGCTGTAACCCTTTGTGAGGGGGAGAGAGAGAGAGAGAGAGAGAGAGAGAGAGAGAGAGAAAGAGGGAGGGAGAGAAGGAAAGATAGTTGTCAGACTCAACCGGCACTGGAAGCACTATACTGTACCTGCTGCCATCCGATCGCTGTCTCTGTGGCTCTGTCCTGTGAGCTGTACAGACACCAGCTTTAGGTCACATAGACAGTTTTTCTTTTTTTTTTCTTTCTTTCTTTTTTTTTAGACTGAGCCAGCGGCCTAGATAGACTGGACGACTAGTCTCCAGGCTATGTGACAGGTAGCACAACCGCAACTGTCAACTGTTGGCATTCAAATTTGTATCTCTGTTTCTGGAGGAGACAAGGCGACACAACAGCAAGCTTTTCTGTCGTCAGTGACTGTGTTTGAGAGAGTGTGTGAGAGTGAGTGAGTGTGTGAGTGTGTGGGGAGCCAGGCTCAGTCCAAAAATGCCTTCGTGTTCCCCGGACTGCTGCCTATTGCGGGCCGTAGAGGTAAGACTGCTCTTTTTCAGTGTCTCTTATCTCTCCTTGTGGTCTCTCTCTGCCTCTGTTCGGCTCTTTCGCTTTTCACATTTTAAGTGCATTTCTCTTTGAAGTACTGCTATGTTTAACCAGAGGCGAGAAATGGGATGTGTAAATACCTCCAAGGCTGAAGACAACTTGTCTTTTCTCAAGATGTGAGCAGAGCAATAAAAACGACAGTCAAATACGTCAGCAGCTTTGAATGATTGAGGTTCCCTTGTCTTTTTGTCTTGAGCGTTTTGGACAGATAGAGCTGCCTCAGGCCTGGTTTGTGCAAACTGTGATGCTATAAACTGCGTCTTTGCTCAGCAAGAGAACAGAATTTTCTTTGCCGTGATGTATTATGTGGGAAGCTTGCATACATTACATGTGTAGGCTTAGTAGGATGGATTTCTGTGTAGGCTAACAAGTCTAGATTCCTCTGCAGGTTAAGTAGGCTGCTCTAGTTTCCTCTGTGGGCCATGAGCTGTGTGTCCTGTGAATGTGACTGCATGGTTTCCTTGTGAAAAGCCAATGTGTAGACACTCAGTGGAAGTAGATTTACAGCTAATTATCGCAATAGAGATGACGGTTATCCTTTCTGGGCTATGGGGTGAATTGAACAAAGGGGACCTCACCTTCTGTTTAATACAGAGAAATGTCTGGTGGAGAATACACGTCTTCTACGCAGATAAGATCTCAGACAGGGGTTTCATCTGTTCACCACCTGACACGTTATTATTGCATTATACATTATATAAACCTCATACTGTTGCCTATACGTATAACGCATAAATATTACCACAGAATATGTGAGAATGTGTTTGAGTCCCTATTATTAATGGGAACAAAATGAAAACAGGAGTTATTCATGAGCTGGAAAAAATATGTTATGAATTATTCAACAAAATTCATTCTGAGATTCGATATCTCTATTGCTGGACCAAGTTCAACATATTAAGTTATGGAAAAAATGAAGTTGAGCTATACACATATTCACTGGTCATGTCTTATCATTGGATACTTGCATATATTTTCTCGATAAGCTATTATTGGAAACGCCATCCTTACTTCCTCCTAAGCTATGCACTTGTGCCTCAGACAGTCCTGCTTTGTGTTAACAAGAGAAAACACTTGTTATACACTGCAGCATATTTGCTATCGTATTACGCTAACAAGTTGCTTTAAGAAATGCCTGTCTGTGATTTCTAAAACCACAATTACTACATAGTCTTGAATGTGTGTCCTTTTGAATTGTTTGCTATAATTACAGGACTATATGGTATGTATGCTATAGTGTATAGGGAACAATATGATAACTGCCATTATAGTGTTTTAAGAAAATTGCCAGTTTCATTCGCCTGTTGCACAAAGTTTTCAAGAAGGGTTTGTGTTAAATAACTTAGTATTCCATGAAAATGTTTATGTATATACATATGTGTTCTGTTTTTTTTTTTTTTTTTTTTTTTATCATGAGGACTTATTTATTGTTACAATGCCTCTTGTCATTTCTCTGTCACATTTTTAGTGTACTAGACTACCTTACAATGATCTCTGTTCAGTATAACTGAAGGTTAATCTGTTTTCTCGGCACAGATTGTGAAGATCTTCAGTGAAGACGGCATGGGCAAAGTGGTGGAGATCCCAGCCGACATGACAGCCAGGGACTTGTGCCAGCTCCTGGTTTATAAAAGCCATTGTGTGGATGACAACAGTTGGGCACTTGTTGAACACCACCCGCTGCTAGGGCTAGGTAAGGGGCAGAACCCTGAAGACCTGAAACACTGCTCACACTCGCACAAAAGCATAAATCAACACACATGAACAGACTCGCTTGCCCACACAGACAATCATGGACTTTTGGGTGGGCAGAGAAATGCAAGGCGATCACTGACATACACAGGTGTATTCACATGTATGCTTGCATGCCTGTCAGTGTACTCGAGGCAGGCGGTTCAGGCGCATGTTCTCACGCAGGCATGAATTCAAGCATGAGTGCATGCACATACTGCGCAGCACATGCATGATCAGAGCCATCACATCTAGTGATCTAATGAATCTCAACACAGTGGTGGAGTGAAAGGTTGCTGTAACAGTGCAGTACTGCGCAGGGGAGGAAGGACAGTGCCACTGAGACAGACACTGAGCACACATGATGTTTTGCTTGTCACCAAAAACTATGCAGGTTAAATGTATTGATCAGTTTGTTTGCGAACAGAAAGTGATGGAAATAAATAATGCATAGCACATGAGGTCAGAGTTGCTTTAGTATCGACAGACCAATGATTGGTGAAGAGACAGTCGAAAGCGGAGAGCAAAGGAATGATCTGAATGTACAGCAGTTGTTTTAGAGGTGGAATAGTTGGGGCTAGGCGACATATTAAAGTGTGTAAGCTGATAAATAATCCTAACCTTTGTCATCATGAAGGCTGGTGCTAATTGCATTAATGAGTGAAAGATGATTTGTGTTAGAGCTCACTTATTCCATGCAAGTAAACAGGAGACTTACTGTAAGTGGAGACAGCGTCTCCCAGGGGCCCTTATTAAGTCTTACCAACACTCTTGCACCTCTGTGGGAACTAGCAGATAGTGTCTTTGGTGCAATCTCATAGATTAAACAAACACAGCAATTGATAACATTCTCCGCCAGCAGTATACATCTTTGGACTTTTTGGAGCACGACTGAGTAATTTAATTTGGTGATGGTGGTTTAGATAAAATTTCATCATTCACGCAGTCAATATTTTGAACTCTGGCCGACTCATATAGGGTCACAAGATTCAGGTCTTGGTATAAATCATCCTGGATATGGACACAGATCCAGTATAGTTCCACCTCAGATGACTCTGAGTCCTGAGTGACCTGGGAAGGAAAATTGCTATGCAGAAGATTATATTATGATGTAATTTTTTCCCCCCCAGTTGTTACTGAAGGGGAATTACATGAAGGGCTCACAGTGGAAGCCAGCAGATAAGAAGCTAAGGGAATAGAAGGTGATAACTGAAGGTTATGGATTAGGAGATGAAGCGATGAAACTGATGAACACTGTAACAAAACCTTTGCCGACTTGCGTTCCTCTCAGTATCAGAGTTGGAGTAATGGTATTGATCCAGTGCTATAAATGACATGGCAGAAAGGTGATGATTGATGAAGACTTTAAAAGAATATCTTTGATGTTAGAGTTTCTTTTGTTCATGAGTGGCGAAACCACCGACACCACTATCCTGAAAATAGAAGCTCTCATTGCATCAGACAGAGACCTCTGGACTGATGTAGCCTAGTTTGAAAAGGTTTGAACGGTGCTGGCTGGATCCTCTCAGAAAGTCGCAGAGCATTTAGCTTTACATTTAATGGTATGCAGTAGTTAGACAGCAATTCCTTCATAGATTTATGAGCGTTTGAAAAGTATATTTAGCTGTAGAGCCCACTGAGCACTGGTACTTTTGTATTTGATTTGTATTTCATTTTATGTCTACAAACTTTAAATGTTGTATCATAGCGACTCAAGGATAGAGTCTAAATTATGAGAACAATGGTGAGAAACTAGTGCGTCATCTAGAGTTTTAACCTGTTGTCATATTGAGAAGAAGGAGAGCTTTGCCTTTGTGTCAGGGTGATTTTGTGTTAGACTTGGCACCATAAGAGTAAGTTTGGAAAGGCTGTGGTCAGCTGAACGTTAGAAAACCTAACCTCCCCCTGAGGAGAGGGCGATTATAAAGCACTTATGGAAGACAAGTTGAGCCTGCGCTCTGTGCTCATGTCTGTACAGTTTAACAGATGTGGGAGAGAAGGGGGTGCAGTTTTTATATAGAGCAGAGTGCCTGGAAGTGAAATGGAGAGAGAGAGAAAGAGAGAGGGAGAGATGGTGAAAAACATACTGTATGTTAAAAACAAAACAAAACAAAAAAAAAACACCTAATTTCTGCCATTTCAACTGACAGTCTGTGTCAATACATGTTTTTGTTTGCTCCTAAAATGTACAGTTAGATCCACATACAGGCTGTTAAGCTGTCATGTGAGGAAACCTTTGGAAAATATATTGCATTATTCAAAGTACACGTCCCAAAACTCTAACCCAATATTTCACCATCCATCATGATTTCATTACATTTCTCATCAGCGCTTCCAGCACAATGCTGTCAAATATAGTTAGGTTGGCTGGTTGTGAATGGCATCATCTCTGGCTGTGGCCCTTCTTCTTCTCTTCTGGCACACCTGTAGTGCAACTATATTCTTTTCAGGTCTGGAATAAGCACTTATCCTACTTCATGCTTAGAGGTTTGGGTAAATGAGATGTGATGAAGCTGCAGCGTGCTGATTGTTGAAATTGAAGGGTTATGCTTTTGCTACTGCAGAGTGTGCATTTGCAGAGGTGTGCATCTTTGAATTTGTGTCTAAGTGTCTAATAAAAGAAAATAAAGGCCTTTCAAAGGAGGGATCTATTAAGATTAAATTCCTTATAGTGGTATTATTTAATCTTCTGTATATCATGCATTTTATACTTATTATAGTAGTTTAGGTAACTTAAGCAGTGGTTTGTTTACTCCCCTGTTGGTTGTGTGATTACTGGATCTTTGCTTTAGTTGTCAAGTGTATCTTGTTGCTTTTTAGTCATTGATTGTAATTGCGTCTCACTGTCTCACTGGCAATTGTGTCTCAAGTTTCACTGGCAACCTAGAAATGTTTGAGAGAAGTTTGTTTAGTCATCTCCCAGTATTGGATGAGGCATCACATAAGATTCCTGCTCAAGAGTGTACGTGCCTATGTACATGCACACAAAGTGCAAGTCTGCACTGCACATGGATGTGCTGTTATACTTAATGTGTGCACATGTGGCCGGGTGGTAGACAAGAATAGCATTTTCAGGGAGACAGGAACAATAGTGTGTTTGAACAGAGAGGCCTATTCCCGTACATTTCTGCCCACTCTTGCTGCGCTGCTGAAAGGGATGAAATGGTCCTTTGAGATAAGTGACATTGACCCTTAGTTGTCAGCACGAAAAGGTTAACAACTCTGGGACAGTGAAGCAGTGTTACCAGGGTGAGTCACTGTCACGAACATGAGTGACTCATCAGACAGATGACGGGATAAAACGCAGAGAAAAAGAGGAGTCGTGACAGTGTTAAAGAGATTGTGACAGAGGGGATAAAGAGGGAGAACGGGAGGACACATGAAATGAGATAATGATGTGAGATTGAGTTGTGCAGCCAGCACAGAATCTCTTCATTTTCACATCAAAAAGAGGTTTCAGACCAAACTGGTGTTGAAGAAGTTAGTTATGTTAGAAAATTTAATTAAATCTTTTGGGGGAAAGAAGGGTTGTCTTTTATTAAAGACAGCACTGAGGACTTGTGAGCCCTGTTGGAGTTGACTCATGAGTCATGTCCGGTTTCAGCATCACAGGCAGTCTGACCACATTTATTCAGGGACACATTTTGAGTTGAATCATATCCTCTTGTATTTACATTAAACGGGAAAAGCCTTTGTCTGATCACTGGTCACAGCTGGTTTGATGAGCACAAACCATTGAACCCAGACTGCAATTTTAAAGTTCACCACTCAGGTCAAGTGAAACCTATTCACCACTTTTCATGTTGAATTCAGTGCTGCTTTAAACCATTTAGCAACTTTATTAGAAAAATCTTGAATGGGTTTCTCAAATTTTCCAAAGCATCTGTAGAGATGGATTGACTGTGCTCTCTTTCAGTTTCATTTTCAAGTTCCTCTTAACCTTTCTGTTCATGGTTTACAAGAACTGATGATAACACATCTTCCCCTTAAATGATAGTATCAGCACCGCTCATTACAGACTTCCAGGGAACTTGTGACGCACTAAGCGAAACGATGTGACTCAGGTGTTCATGTCACTATTCACACAGAACATTGTATGTAAATGTGAGTTGTAACACTGATATTAGCTAATATTGAAATTATGAAACAGCTCAAGTAATAAATGATAAACTTCTATCATTTTTCTCATCCTTCTCTCTTCCTGTCTCTCCTCAGAGCGCTGTCTAGAAGACCATGAGCTGGTGGTCCAGGTCCAAGCCTCAATGAACAGCGACAGCAGATTCCTCTTCAGGAAAAACTATGCCAAATATGAATTCTTCAGAAACCCCCTGGTATTTGCTCTTCCTCAAACATTTCTTATCATGACATCCTCTTCTTGAAATATGTTAAACTTCTAGCCTGTAAAAGAAACAGACTTGGAGCAAAAGTTCATTTTATAGTTTTGTGATTTGTGATACCTCTGTACATATTTTGTACATTTTTGATAATTTGATAGGAAGTGAAGATACAATTAGTAAAAGTATAGTTTTATTATATCACACTATTTCCAATATATAGAGTTCTCAGTCAAGTGTTGTAATAGTATTTATCTTAAGAGTGCCAGTTTGCTTCAGAGATGAAATGAAAGGCGTGTTCTCTTCATATCCTTGTGAAATATTGTGACAGCTGACTGTAGTAATGAGATTTGCGTGACGTTTCTTTTTCTGTCACAAAGTCTTACCCTATAATTACTGTCACAGTGGTTGATATTTTCTGTCCGTCTGTCTGTCTGCCTGCCTCTGTCCCTCCCCACCTTCCTCCTCCACCAGACATTTTTCCCAGAGCACATGGTTGCATGGTGCCAGGAAACCAATCGCACGATTCCACCGTCTCAGCTCCTTCAGGTACGTACAACACACATGCACAAGCACAAGCACACACTTTTGTCTCAAATTGTCTCTCATCTCCCTGACACGCACACAGCTTAGTTTACCACAGAGTCAGCACCCGCTGCACATACTGCACAATCAAGCAGACATACCTCACCTCTGACCCTTAGACATTGTGTTTCGTCAGAGCCTGCAGTAATAACTACTGTTGATCCCCTGTTGACACATGACTGTCTCGGCACACGCACCGTAGGTCCAACACTTGTGATGGATGGCATTAAGCAGTCAGAAATAGAACATACAGTTCCTCACCTGCCTACTGTGTGTTTACAGAGTGCAAACTCACACACGTATGTCACGTTACTTATCTGCCTTGCAGACTGCTCACAGGCCATCCAGTGACTTCTTCTCAAAACATATGAAGAAATTAGTCCAGGAGCAGACCAGACAAAAAGATTCCTGGGACTTTGAAGAGCTTTGCTCTTAATGGATGGGGGGTTTACATGCTGTCTGGCTCTCTCCTGTGTCATGTAATGGAGCTGTCAGAGACAGAACCACAAGTGGAATCCATTCCTTCATCCTTGCCACTCACAGAAAGCTTTTAACACCCCTGCTGATCGTATAGAAGTTTCTCTCCGTTATGCTCTACATAGAGGAGTCAATAAATGAATGGGGATGGGGGGAGCCAGAGTTGTGTCAGGAATCCCCAGTGTTTGACTTCTTCTAAACACAGGATCTTTGCACTCAGTTAAAATGCTCTCCAAACCACAATATTTTATAACCCAAGCTCAAGCAGGTGCTGGCAACATTCACCATTATGCAAGGACCATGTGTCATCACAGAACGGTAAAGTGCAGTGCCTCAGAATGAGAGCTGATTGAATGAATGTAGCATGTGAGCGTTGCACTCCACAAATGTTGGAAAATGCTCATGCGTGAGGCCCATTGTAAGCTGTTTCCAAAACAGTGGGAAACATGTGCTTTAAATATTGAGGAGTCCTCTGGAACAGTTTACCTTCTCCCCGCAAGTCACAGATTCCAGTTCAGCTCTAATAACTTAACCTGCCACTTCATTGTGTGATATTTTTGTGCAACATGAAAGCCGCAAGTTCCAAATACTAGGCAGACAGTTGAGGCTATAAGGGTTCCCAGTAGGAATGTACTGTAGGTTGATTCAGTAGTTCTTTATTTGTCTTGGCAGGCACATTGCATAACAAATATCTTCAGAATTTAATTACAGGCCCTGCTCAAAAAATAAATAAATAGCGTATGTACTGTGCGTACTCATGTAAAATGTATATACACATGACAGTGTCACAATCCTGTCAGCCCTCTTCAGTACTCTACACTCTTTGATTTTTCAGACAGTAGCATGTCTGGCCTTATGTGGTCGCTACCGTGGTGTGTAAGAATCTGAGCTGCCGCCTATCTCAGTCATCAGCTGTCTGTTAGGAAGCCCGGTGACACTGTTCTTTTGCAAAATGGAGTTGTCAGTGACAGAAAGCTTATGGGCTTAAGATGTGATCCAACATCACCTGCTGAGGCAGGGACTCCTTGACAGGGAACATTTTAGAGTGAATGAAGACAAAGTGCTGTATGCTGATCCCTTGCCTTCTTGTCTCTTTCTTTCAGAACTTCCTAGCAACCAGTAGCTGCCCAGAGATCCAGGGGTATCTGTATGTGAAGGAGGTGGGCAGGAAGTCATGGAAGAAAGTTTACATGTTCCTGCGGCGTTCAGGACTCTACTGTTCTACAAAAGGAACCTCTAAGGTAATGGCAACTCAGTCCTCTCATCTTCAAGTGAACATCTTTTTTATGTGTTACATTTGATTTTACTTTGTAATTACATTATTTTATCATTGGATAATTCATATGGATACTGTATAAAATGTTTATAGTAATAACATAGTAAATTCCCCAGATTGAATGTAATTACCTTCAAAGAAACAGCCTGTTATTGATGGTGGTCTCTCTGCATACAGTACGTCTCTGTCTTCCAGTCTACCTCCAGGCTCTGTCTCTCTGTGATGTTCTGACTTATTAATTATGTCTGTCTCCAGGAGCCCAGACATCTACAGTTACTAGCAGACCTAGAAGACAGCAACATCTTCACTGTCATCACAGGCAAAAAGCAGCACGGAGCACCCACAGACTATGGGTTCTGCATCAAGGTGAGTCTCAGAACAAAGAGATGAAGTGAGATGAAGCTGATTTCTGATGGAACTTTGTGAGCT
Source organism: Caranx ignobilis (assembly GCA_021432705.1). NCBI lineage: Eukaryota > Metazoa > Chordata > Actinopteri > Carangiformes > Carangidae > Caranx > Caranx ignobilis. Next base: position 1,342,986 of record MU270012.1, on the reverse strand, counting down.
GAGTAATGATCGGCATCTTGTGCAGCTCCCGGTCTCCTGAGAAGGGCGTCGGCATGCAGCTGTACTAAATATATGAGTGCAGAGGCTCTGGTTTACTGCTGTATTTAAATAGTGTTTGAATAATGAGAAATGTTTTTACCTTATATTTTCTTTTATTTCCAAGTGTTATGTGTTATACAACTGTAGTTACATATAGAGAGCAAACAGTTTTTTCTTATTATCTTTATTGTTTAATTAAATCAATGATGGTGGTGGAAAATTACCAAATATAATGTAATGAGTTGTTAATTATCTCTGTATTATTCCATTAGCCTAATAAAGGCAGAGGGGAGTTGAAGGAGCTGAGGATTCTGTGTGCTGAGGATGAGCAGGGCAGGACCTGTTGGATGACTGCCTTCCGACTCTTTAAGGTAAAATCATGAGAGTGTCGAGAATATACAACAATGTGTCTGCAGTACACCATAACACAGGTACTGCAACCTTGGCTGGAAAAATCAATAGTTTCCTGGTAGGAATTTTAAGCCGTGAGCAGAAATGGGGAGGATGAGACCACATCTGATAGATTGTCAGGAAACGTTGTTTACAATATGCTCATCAAGGATTTTGAATGTGTTGGTTGACCAGAGTGTTCCCTTTTCTTTACAGTATGGGATTATACTGTACCAGAATTACAAGATTCCCCAACAAAGAAAAACCTTAATTTCACACTTCTCTGCACCTGTGGTAAGTTTTTCTTACAGCGTTGCTTTGAAACACTCCCACATCTGCTAACAAACTGGTCTGACAAGTTTAGGAAAATATAATTTGCCTAAACGCTTACCTGTGCCCACCCTACTTTTTATTGCACTGCCTTTGCGTGCATCTGTACATACCTCCGCCCTGATTCTTGTGCTGCTGCCCTTTTCGCATATATGCCTCAGGATCCACACTTTGACTGTCATGCATCTCTGTCACCCTCTAGCGGAGTGTCTCAGAAAACTCCCTTGTGGCAATGGACTTCTCAGGGAGGATAGGCAGGGTGATTGACAACCCTGTGGAAGCTCAGAGTGCTGCCATGGAGGAGGGACATGCGTGGAGGGTGAGGCACAACCCCCAGTTTTCTTTTGTTAGATCTCTGTCAACAACGATAGAAGCAGAGCTCAAAAGATCGCTACAGATGGCACTCTTTATTTTGCTTAAATATTCACTGAGCAAATCTCCCTCTGGTTGATTGTTCAGTTAATTTGAGCTAACAAATGTGTTGATTAATTAATGTCATGAATACTGACTGTGTTAAACCCATCCACAATAATTAAGTGAGGAGAACTGATACAGTGTGTAGATCCAATTCATGGTAACCAAAGGTAGAGAAAGCAATATATCAACTTTGCTCTTATTTATAAGTTTAGATAATAACTGTACAATAAATTAAAATTGAGTCTTTTTCTTTTCTATTAAGAAAGGTGAAGTTTCATCACCATGTATTGAGAAACACTACAATAGAAAAATCCAGTGTAAATTGTCATATACTGTACCAGATCAGGAAATAATCCCTGTTGTTTTGTCTGTGTGTGGCATCTCTCTCAGAAGAGGAGTCAACGAATGAACATATTAGGCTCCCATAGTCCTCTACACCACTCCTCGCTCAGCTCAGGTAAATACAAAGACATTTGGCATCAATTATTTATTATCATCATTAATTAGTATGACACATTTAACTGTGCTTTAAAATGTGTTTTACTGTCACTCTGCAGTTATCCACATAGCTCAGCTGTGGTTCCATGGTAGGATATCCAGAGAAGAGTCCCATCGCATAATCCACCAGCAGGGACAAGTAGATGGGTAAGTGAGCTGGGTCAGTTCTTCTCTACATGCTGTTTTCATCTTTACTGAACACAAACAACAACAGTATAAACATTATGTTAATGATATATGTCACACACTTTTCTCCTCTCTTGTTTCACAGGTTGTTTCTCCTGAGAGTCAGTCAGAGCAACCCCAAGGCGTTTGTGCTCACATTGTGCCATCACCAGAAAATCAAACATTTCCAGATTCTACCGGTATGTATTTTGTACTGTCATTTTTAGAAATGCCTTTGTGTGACATGTCTGTTTTTCTTTTTATTCAAGACAATTTTCTTATTTTTGCATCAAAGGGGAAAACATTAAAAGGAATATGTGAATTTCAATAATAAAGGCTGGATCAGCAGGACTGAAAAACATATTTGGCATTAGGAAAAAAAAAAAAGCCCAAACCACAAAAACAGAATTTGAGGAGTCTCTTTTTCACCTTGTCCTTTCTTTTCTCCTTCCACTTGGTGTCTTCCTGCTCTCTCTCACCTTGACCCTTTGATGCTGCCAGTGTGAAGAGGACGGCCAAGTCTTCTTCAGCCTTGACGATGGCGCCACCAAATTCACCGACCTGATTCAGCTGGTGGAGTTCTACCAGCTCAACAGAGGAGTGCTGCCTTGTAAACTCAAACACCCATGCACCGTCGTGGCCTTATGACATCTTCGGATCATCTGACCCCATGACCCCATCACTTGACCTGACTCTGCCTAAAACAAACAAAAACAAAAAGAATTTTTCCCATCGGGTGGTTCTTTTGTTTTTGTCTTTATAAGAAGCTGGTGAATTTGACTGATGTTTCAGTGTTGATGTTTTACAGTATATTGTCGCGTCCGCCAGAGACTGCTGACTCGTTGGATTTCTTTTACATTGCATGGATGTTTGAGGAGTCGGATGCACAACTTCGCTCTCGAGGTTCTTCCGTCAAGAAGAGAGAAGTGAAAGGAGAAAGAACACTGCCATTTGTGTCAATGCTGTTGCAAAATCTTCCACAATCTTGCTACCCACAGTCATCAATAAGCTTGGACCCAAAATCCTTCAAGGTGTAATCTCACATTTTTAGAACAGACTGTAGTTCCCTTCAACTGGACAATCAGCAGGACAACTTAAGCTTTTATTTGGACCACTTTGTTCTCTGAGAACTGACTGTCGTCTCGTTCACACTTTTCACTACGCATCCTCAAAGAATATACTGTAGCTGGAGAGTCGATTGTTTTGCACTCATCGAAATGGGAGTGGCCTTTGACAGTGCATGACCTTTCCGCTTTTTGCATTACTTAACTGTGAGATGGTGCCACCGCCCTCTAGTGTCATAGGCATGCAAGGACATGTCCACGTTCAACAAGGATGAGATTTGGAGGCACCAGGAAGAGTGTTGCTGTTGAGTCCTTTGGAGAATCGGTGACAACAGAAGCTTGTCAAGTCAAACTAACCTGGAGAGAAAAGCTAAGGAAAACTCTGGAACTATTGGAACAATGTATTTCTTCAATTTTATTTGCTCATCTCTGATAGCACACAGGGTTTCTATTCTTATTGATGCATTCATTGCAGTCATGTATTGTTATCAATATTCTCTTTAATAATTTTGTCCATTGTTTTGAATTCTGGATACTTGCAACTCTTCATTATTTACCTAAGCTATAGTAGGGCCATTCTGTACTTGTTATTTTATTGCAAACTCCACTTCCCTAAAGTATTTCCCAGGCAACTTCCACAAAAGTGAAGAAGCATGAATCAAATCATGGTGTCATTCAGGGTAAAACAACAACTAATGAAGCTAGAACAATTGAAACCAGGTAGATAGTTTTGCAGGTGCAGCCATATGCACTTAATCCATTTTCTGCCACTGCAGGCAAATGCAAACATAATGCTTCATGTTGCATAACATACAATGGGACAACGGAGAGCATCTGTTTCTTTTTTTTTTGTTTGTTTGTTTTGTTTTTTGTCTGATCGTCCTCACCACAGCACAAGGGGAGGATAACCACTAGCATCTCCTTCAGGAATTTTACCTACATCATCAATGTCAATCAAAGGAAACACTAACTGTGTTACTTTGTTACACCGAGCAAATCTACCCAAGGCCAGAGATACAGTACCAATAGATTGTGAGGGAAACATCATTCCTGCCTGGTTCTTCACCCTCTTCTCACATAATGTTCCAGAAATCACCCCTTGCCTGCTGGAAGCCATTGAGGAAGGTTTAGTGTCACCTGACTCCACACTGATAGCATGCATTATATTCTGTGTGATGCAGCCTTTTTTCTGCCTGTTAACAAAGAGTGAGATGTATAAATTTTACTGCCTACTGTACATCACCTATTCCTGAGATCAGACACAATATCAACAAAAAGCTAACTGCTGCCACAGTGTGCAGTGTCACATATCAAACTATTGAACAAATGATACCTCCCCCTCAAAAGTGAAAATATTCTGCAGTGTGGAGGCAACAACACAAAAAAAACTGGAACTGTTACTACATCAGACTGCAAACATCCCACAGGACCCTATTTTGTTTTAACTCATGTTCCTTCATCTAAGTTTACTGATTTACCCCCATCATGCTGTGCTTTTGAATGGTAATTAGAGCATCAAGCTGAAAGCAGTGGACATGCTACTCTTACTGAGTTAGTTTGAGAGCACTGGATGTGGCTACCTTTTGTGTCAAGACAGTATCACTTTACCAAAAATCAATTGTTTTCCTCATGCCAGCCAAGGTCAGTCAAATCCCCAAACATGGTCAAGTGAAGCTCTTCTAATTAACCACAGAGAAAGGAAGATTTCAGCAGGGTGTCTCTAAATAACTTGGATCCGCTTTGGTTGTGAAGAGATAAAGATGCTGTTGTTTGAAGCACTGATTTCTCATGTCTGGCTGAATTTGACTAAATAGATAACACATAAAGGATGAAACCCAGCCAAGTGAAATCCAGGGAACACATGAGGAAATGTTTGATATTTTCATTTGGGTTTTGATATTTAAACTTGACCTGGTTTATCATGTCACGCAAGTTAGTCACACTAAATTAGGTTCAGGATTACCCTCTTCAAAAGGTCTAATGACAAACTGGTTTTGTTTTCTTATTTCTTTGCCCCAAATTTCAAAACACTCACATGGAAGTTTTTCCTTTTTTTTCCCACTAGTCCAAGTTTTGTTGGTAGTCGCTCGGTTCAGGCCAGCAGATTATTAGAAATCTGTTGTATTTACCAACAACAACCATCTTTCACTTGCCTGCAGGTATATTGGACATCTGAGATGCAGAATAGCCGCACTATATTGACACTTTGCGTGGTCACCATATAAGATGCAATGACTCAATCATTTTTTTTAAGTATTGTTGCAGCAAAATGTATTTATTTATCTGGATGTGACTGATTACTTGAAAATTTTAGATTTCTTTTTCTCAGCGCTGTTCTGTTTTCTTTGGTCATTACCATGAAATGATTGACCAGTGTGATTTATCATTATTATTATTATTATTATTATTATTATTACTGTTGTAAAGATCTAGCATCAAATGAGTTTATTTTTCTTTTTTTTCTTTTAGTTTTGATTATTCAACAATAATTTTGTCATCATCAACACTTGTTATGAGATGATGTTTTAAAGCACACTGGCATCCATAGTGTTAACATTGTCATTCCAATAGATGACAGGTGGACTATTGTGAAATTGAAAAAAGAAAAAAAAAAAAAACTGGAGTTTCCCAAAGCATTAGTCACAATGTTTTCCATACCATTTTCATAGTATACCATTAATCGGTGGTCTTTCTTCTCCCCAGTCAATGTAAAAATATTGTCTTTCAAGAATTCCACTTACAATTTGGTAAAAATCATCAGGTTTTCTCATCATTGCTTTGCTGTGGTGACCTAAACAAAAGAAAAGAAAAAGATATAATATAAATGTAAGTAATAAGGCCACAAATGTTTTGGGAAACTGGGTCAAATAATCCTCAACATGCTCATAATTCATTGTTAAAATGCCTGTCCTCGAAAAGAGAATTTTAGAAATTTAGATGTAGAAAAAAAAAAACCTTTTACATTCAAGTTAAATTTTTTCAATGAAAATTATTAAAATTCTTAGATTAGATATAATTGAAGAAATCCATAACAACAACCCCCCGTCACACACATATAATAAGACATTGTCACAATTTCCTCTGTTTTCATTTATACCCTTAAAACTGCAATCAAGGGAACTAACCTTACCATAACCAGATCACACCGGAGCAGCATTGATAGATGGGATACAGCATTGGTTCCAGAAAAGATGGTAGATTTTATCATTCGCATGAATGTGGATCCTGAGTTAACTGTCAAGTGATTCGAGCATATTTGATATCTGATATGTTAATATTTGGAGAAATATGGATCATAGCATTACATACATTCTTTTGTAGTTGCTGAAAGTCATCTTAAAGTCTTAAGATCTCACTGAAATGTTGACGCTTGCGATTTCTAAGCACTAATGAAAGTCCCCTGAGATGCAGATTCTTGGCTCTTATTCTCTCTCTCTATTTCTTTCTGACTGATGTGAATGGTAGCAGATTTCAACATTAGGGACAGGTCAGGTAGCATTGATGGCATTTAGCATTTGCATAAAAAGTGTCACAGGATTTGCTCTAGATGCAAAAAGACTGAAGCTAAACTCAATTAGTGAGCACATGGACAAATGAATCAGGGGATTTGGAAATCCACACATTTACACTTAACAGAGATGAATGTAACTGGGTTGCTCAGGGTTGACTTGGAGCATGTTAAAAACTACTGGTCCATCAGATCTCTAGGACTTTTATGTACAGGATGATGATGACTCGTGAATATTTTAGTTTCATTAAACTGGGAGTTGTTAACTTCTCTCCATTATGTGCACCACCCGTCTGCTAGTTGTGATAACTTGAAAATATAGTAGCTCCAGTTCTATTTAAAGAGTACATTTAGTTTAACAGTGTTTTTAATATTATTATTTAAGCTGTTCATGAAAAAGCCTAAAACACTTGCCTGGCTACCTGAGTTGGTTAAAATCCCACCACAAACAATGTTACCTGGACAACAGATGAGCGACTGATGAAATAACCTCAATTTTTACAATATCAATTCTATTAATTTAGGAGACTGGTGTCATGCTGTGTCTCACAGAGATGATCAAGCAGACACTCAACACATGTAAATAAAATGATTGACAGTGTAGCTTGGTTTTGGTAGCCAAGTTAACATGTAACGGCAGATGATGTCTCTGATGTCTCTATCTTCTCTGCATAAACCAGACCGAATGACAGACAAAGCTTCTGTTCAGAGGGAATCATTCACACAACAAGCTTGCAGTTTTACTAAGTACTCACTGAATACAAATTCAACAACAGAAAATGGCACTCAAACAAAAATTCTGGGGAAAGATGATTGAGAATGAATGCTTGTATTTTCAGCTGCAGTTTCAGTTTACTTTTTGACTTGAAAGTGAACTGGCCCCAATCCTGCAAAGATGGATTGATAAGTGATCGATTATCATCTTGGCTCTTTTGCATTTTCAGAACATTGTCACAATGCAAGATACCATGGCTGTACAAATGAGTAAAGTAAAAAATATATATATATCTATATATAAAAATATAAACTATTATGTATTTCAGGGAATGCAAAAAAGAAAACAGTAACTTATCTCTTTTTTGTAAGAGAGAGCTCCTGTATTCATAATGTGCTTTGCTTCAATCTGTAAATAGTTGAATGGCTTATAAATCTTAATTGTAACCTTTTCAGGTATTTTTGTACAAATAAGGGACTGATATATTCTGTTTATTGTAATTAGAATAAAACATTAATACATTGATATAAAAAATGTTTGCTGTTTGTCGTTATTGAGGGAAACCTCCTTTGAAACGAATGCTCACTAAAGAGCTCAGATGCTACTTTGATGTATGTACAGATTTACAGTGTTATAAAAATGTATGATGTACATCAAGTCCTTGTTGTGACTACATGTTGTTGTGTTTTTCACAGATTAAAGAGAGGTCAGAAAAACATTTTCTAAATGTGGGCTAAACACAGACGTTACTGTTCACTACATCTATTTCTTTCCACTAGATGGCGCAGTGTCACAACAAGTTCAAGGGCTGATTGAATTAAATTGCCTTCAAAGCATTTTATGTCTCTGTAACTTATTCTGGGGCAAAATATTAGTTAAAAAAAAAAAAAAAACAAAGAGCTAGTACATCCTGCAAATAAGTTGTTTTGTGAAGCCTGAATGCTGGAGCAAAGGAAATCAGGTTAATGTGGGGACCCACAGTAAGAACACTGCAATGGTGCTAAGTGAACCTTTGACACCATCTGTGTGTCACACTCACTGGATTAGAAGTCATGCAAAATGAGTGAGGTTTCAAGACTTTAAATTGTGTTGGAGGCAAAGAAACAGATTAACATGTCTGAAGCTTTGCAGTCTGTTGCCAAAGTAACCTTTACATAACCTTTTGCACAAACATAACACAAGTTTAATTTGCTGATCTTTCGGTTCAAATTGTGTTTGGGTACAATTTGGATAGAAAAAAAAACTAACACAATGTGACAGCACAGGCCTTGAAATTTTATAGAACCCCACCATTTATTATCATTTTAAACCATTTGTGTTGTGTGTGAGTTTTTGTAGTGGCTTGCGTTATTCTGACTCCCCTTGATCCAGAACTGGGGATATTTGAGGTCAATAATGAAGCGTGCGCTGGAAAAGTGGGTCAGTGAAGGTCTTGTCAATCATCTTAAAAACAGGGTTAGTTTTATCATCAAACAGATGAACCTTTTGCTGAAAAGGGAAAGTGAGCAGTATACTACAAAAACTTATTTGTCATTATGTAGGAATTAAATTTTTCATGCCAAAATTTCATGATGTGAAACGATGATAATATTAATATTAAAAATAGATAGATAGATAGATAGATAGATAGATAGATAGATAGATAGATAGATAGATACTATTGCAAATGTATCTGTGTAATCACAAATGTGTGTGTGAGTGTGTGTACAGATGCACAGTAAGCTTCCGAAACTTACAAATCCATCTTTCTCTCATTGACTGTGAAGCCCTGCTCCCATTGGCTGGCCTGGTTGGGGCTGAAAGGGTGGGGGTGGTTAGTGGCAAGATAAAAGGAGCAAATGTCTCTTGTCCTGCTTCCACACACACACACAAACACACTCACCACGTGCCTGGCTGTCTGTCGGTCTGTTTGTGGACGCTGAAAAAGAGAGGATCCACCATCCAAACAGCTGAAGCTCTCACCTGAAAATGTAAGTATACTGGCACACACACAGACACACACACACACACACACACACACACATATACAACATGTCTAATCCTATTTGTGATCAGGAGAAGGATAAGGGCTCTGCTTCTCAAGAACAGAGGGAAACATGCAGGGTGAAACACTTGTTGAATGATATGGCACTGGTGTGAGAGCAAGGGGCAATGTTCATGTGTTGTTGTGTCATTTCAACAGGCAGTGTGAGAGGAATTTGAATAGGAACATGCATAAAGCTTTTTGCTGCAGTTTAATTATTAGAAGTGCAGCAGATTATTCATTAGTGCAAGTCATAAAAAATGCTTTACTATAGGTATCACAGAAATCTGGATGGGGGATGAAGCTGCCCTTTGGCACACTTAAGAGAAAAGAAGTTACAACAGTCTCTGTATAAACCTGTTGCAGGCATGGAAATGATATTTTTGCAATCATGCTTTTCTTTTCACGATGATCAAGTGAAAGCAAACTGGCTTATCAGTTTGGTAAGAAGGTCGGTGGTTTATATATATGATTATATGTAAATTATACAAAAAGCCTTTGTTTTGGAAACAGAAACAAAATGATATTTCGTGATGTTTCAAAGATTTAAAAAATAATATTTTTTGGCCCTGTATCCCAGGTTGATCTACCCAATTCGTAATGCAGTTTTTATATCATTATTATTTTCTATTCTAATACTTATTTTTTCAGCAAAGCATTTCTACTGTATCAAACCACAAGTAAAATGAAATGAAATAAAATAGTATTCTATTATCTTACATTATTTGCAGGAAGATGGTTTGATTTGAGCCTTATCTCCATTTACATTTTCCTTATCAAGATCTGACAGTTGAGGTTGGAAACACTGGAAGAGCACACATGGAAGGTCAATGTGGAATAGTCAGAGAGACAAGATAAACACAAAAATGAATATTTTATTATAATATCAAGACTTCACTTGAGACATTTTTTTAAGTATATATTTTTTTATTTTTCCCTTTAATTGATAGGACAGTAGAGATAGCCAGGAAATGGGGAGGGAGAGAGAGGGGGAATGACACACAGCAAAGGGCCACCAGATTCGGGATTCAAACCGGGGCTGGCTGCAGTGAGGACTGTAGCCTTTGCATATGGGGTGCCTGCTCAGCCCACTGAGCTACAGTGTATGGCGCCCCTACCTGAGACATTTTTATGTGAACTGACTGTAACTGAATTATATGAAGTTCTTAATTCCAGCTTTAAAATGAACACAACCAAGAATGGACTGTTATGTCTAAATATAACAAATATTAAATAACAAAAATAAAAGCCATGTGACCTAATGCACATTTTTTTTATGAGGAAAGTTCATATTAGAACTAAAATGCACATTCACAAAACATATAACAATATATTAACTACCTTTGGGGACTGTCATGCTTATTCACTTAAGCTTGTAAAGCTGAAGTATGACTTTGTGTTTCAAAGAGCGCTGGTTTCATCACTTTGTCATGAGAACACAATTTAACAGTTTCAGTTTGCATGTTGGTTTTATTTCTGGAACATCAGTTCATCAAAGGTGAAGTACTCTGTAAATCTTAGTGCATCAAGGACTCGTTTGACTCATGAACCTGGTTCTCTGCAATAATTAACCCATACCTATGAGAGTGATCAAAGGTCAAGCTTGTGTGAATATGTGCATTGTTTTTAAGTACTCATTTTGAATCTGAAAGAAATCATCAACCCACCTGGTTGAATAGACTGATGTCAAAAAGGATTAAAATGAAAAAATATAGAAAATGTTTCTCTCTTTCCCAGTTGTGCCATGGATGCTGCAGAGTTTCGGCGCAGAGGAAGAGAGATGGTGGACTATGTGGCTGACTACCTGGAGAACATAGAGCAACGACCGGTCTACCCAGATTTGGAACCAGGATACCTTCGTTCATTGATCCCCACTGAGGCCCCTCTGGAGCCTGAAAATTATGAGGATATCATAAAAGATGTGGAGAGGGTCATTATGCCAGGGGTGAGCTGCCTGATGCTTTTTGTGATTTGTTGATGTACATGATGATCCTGCTGACAATGCAACCAATGTAACCAAACCAAATACAGCTCATTATAAGAGACAGGCAGTGAAATCACCATCTGTGTTGATTGAATCAACTAAAATGGTCTTGGTTTCAAATTCGTTGTGTTTGCATGTTTTGTCTGTCCCCAGGTCACTCACTGGCACAGCCCATACTTCTTTGCCTACTTTCCAGCTGCTTCCTCTTACCCAGCCATGCTGGCTGACATGCTGTGTGGAGCCATTGGCTGTATTGGATTCTCCTGGGTAACAAACACTTAGTTGTGTTTTTTTGTATTTAAAGGTAGAGTCTGGAGGTTTGTTCGTTGCAGTTTGTAGACAAAACATTCAAACTGGCCACGGCCCCTCCTCTCGGGCTCAACTGTGCACGCCTCCTGAGCAGCAGCTGTTGTCAGGACTGCAAAGAAAAGGAAACACGGTCCGAGTGAAACGCTGGAGCCGCGGACCGATACCTGGCTGTCGCTGGCGATGGGAGCCTCGAGGGCTACGCTGTGAGGAGTAGGAGGGCCGTTGTGGTGAGCTGGGAACACAGACTGTATATAAGGCTTTGAAGTGGCTGCTAGCAGCGGATGCTAGCTGTCAGCGCTAGCGGAAATTAGCGTCGAGTTAGCGTATGTTAGCGGTGGCGAATAGCATCCGCCGGTAGCAATCGCTAGCATCCGGGACAGCTAGCGGGGCTAGCAGCCCTCTAAGTCGTGCTGCACGGAACTTCACCTGCTGTGTCACTGGCTGGAGAGAAACACCGATTCTCCACCCAGACACGTCCCCGTGCACAACAAAACAAATCAGAAGACCAAAATACAGGTGGGAGGAGCGGGCTCTGTGGTGGTGACAGTCACCACCACACAGGACTAGAAGTTCATAGGTGATGATGAAGCCAGATTTCATTTGCATAAGTCTAATGTTTATTTTTGAGCAAAAACTTGCAGTCTCTACCTTTAAAGACTATTTGTATCTTCAGTTCATATAGACTGCAAACACAAGTGCAAAACACTTTGAGATTGTCATTTGTATCTTGCGTGTGTGTGTTTCAGGCTGCCAGCCCCGCCTGCACAGAGCTGGAGACCGTGATGCTAGATTGGCTTGGGAAGATGCTGCAACTGCCTGAGTGTTTCATAGCTGGGACTGAGGGTCACGGAGGCGGTGTTATCCAAGTGAGTTTAGTTAACTTAGTTAAGTCAACATGGATATACAGGGACTTGAATTGCAACATACAATTATGGGCAAGCACCAGATGTTCTCTATTTAGCATCCATTGTCTCTACTGCTTATACATACAGGGTTGTGGGTTAGGCAGGAGCCATCCCCAGATAACATAGGGCCAGGCTATCACAGGGCGGACATATAGGCAACAGTCACACACATTCATGCACTACAAGCACTTTTAGAGTCATCATCAATAATGTGCAGGTCTTTGGACTGTGGGAGACTATTTAACCTTAGTAAAATGCTATTTTACAACAGCTGTCCACTTTAGTCTTTAAAAAGATTTTTTTAAAAAAAAGGTCTAACATAAAATGCAGGTGTATCTCCATGATATTTAGTTTGAAGCAGTCCCGTTGTGGTCATGAGTGGGTAGAAATATTTGTGCCTCTGTACTTTCTCTTGTGTTCTTGCCATTCTGCCCTCCAAAAAAGCAAAGGAGTTTATTTGCACTCACAACAGTGTCCCTGAATCCATACTCATCAGCAATTTGTGTGCTATTGATTTGTTGCCTCTTCCTCTCTCTGGTTCACACCAGCAGAAAATAGACAGGAAATTACCTTTTAATATGTCATCCAGACATGAACAGAGATGACGGTGATGGTGCTGGGATTGTTTTGTGTGGCAAAAGGCTCAGCCTCAGTTTAGGGCTCCATTGACTGCAACAGCATCAGCAGTGGCAGAGGTTGATAGTTATGTGTGTGTTCATTGGAGGGTAAGTAGTGGAGCATGAGAGTGCACTGTGATGACAGATCACTTCATGCCTGTTGTATTGTGACCACCTAAGTGTGAGGGTGTGCGTGTGTGTATGTGCGTGTGCTCATCTGGTTCATCATGCTTTTGTTTCTGTCTTGTCACTCTGCTTTTTAAGTGCAGCTTACCAGCTCACTATGGCAACGAATAGGGCTCTTCTCACCGAGCAGGGCTAATGAGTATTGTGACAGCACATTGCCAGCCTATTATTATAAACCTTATACCAACACAAAGAGGAAATGGGACGGTTTCAAAAAGCCCCTCTGGTGACCTTAGATTTCCCTTTTTACCCTCACATGAGTCATTAGTCTTTGGTGGCAGAGGAGAACACTTTGCCTATGATTAAAATAAATTTACAAAAGACAAAAGAGTCTTACTGATTAAGTCATCATTGCAGTCTCTCTTTTACCATAATACGTGCATCATCACTTCCTGTCTTCAAGATCAACTGTGCAAATGTTGTGCTTTTTTGTTGAAATAAAGGAACTGTGGACATGTTTCCTCTGTCACATAATTTGTTTTGACATTAGTGACAGAACCTATATTAGCCTGCTTGTTTGATGTGCAATTTGTGCTTATTGATTGAATGATTTGAACACTTCATTGACGTTCTTGTCGTAATGCCCTCTGATACCTGTGAAGCCACGCTTCACTTCATTATGTAGCCTCAAACGATTCTCTCTGTATCAGGCTGTTCGGATGATGACTCATCACCACCAAGCTTCTATATGCAGTCATCTTCCTCTCTTATGACGATGTGGTGTCACGGCATTTAAGAGCATGAAATATTGTGTGTGTGTGTGTAATAGGTATGGGTATTAATAGATTATTTTCCTATAATGGTTATAGTGAAGCTGTCATTTACAATCATACACTAGTAACTCTTTAAATTCACATTGGGTTTGTTTACATGTCAACATGGTCACTGCTACCAGGATACTTTAGGAAGTTCATGAATGGCTGTATATTAATATCTGCTTTCTGTTTACAGTAGTTGAAACAAGTCCACAAACAATCGTGGTGATGATTTATGGTCTGTTTGCTATTCCCACAATAGTAACCAAGAGCTGCCATATTATTCAGACATTAATAACTTTTCAGCAACCAACAGATGTTTGCCAAGTGTTATCCTTTGATGACACATCAACAGCTCTTTGACTGTGTAATCCACCACTCAGTTTGCGATTATGATCTAGGTCTAGAAGATGGAAAGCAGCTCTTCTGGAAACATGAAATTAACCCTCACCTTAAACTGCTGCTGCCTAGCTACATAAGGTAACAAGATGTTGCTGGTTGTAGCTTGAAGAGTATTGTTCACCTTTTTCTCCAACAGGGCACAGCCAGTGAGGCAACCCTGATGTCCTTGCTCGCTGCCCGATGTAAAGCAGTCCGACGGGTTCACATCTCCCAACCTGAAAAATCAGAGGCTGAAATCTTCTCCGATCTGGTGGCGTACACCTCAGAGCAGGTACAGACCAAAGCATTTCAAGTCTTTGTCGCATTGGTGGCTAAGCTAGCATGCTAATTCTCTGCGGGAAACCCAGTTTGCACTTGCTTTCACCTGAACTGAGCAAAAGTGACTGCAAAGACATGATGGTTGTGAACACTCAGTGCTGCACAGAGGGGAAAATAATAATAACAGTAATAATAATAAAGATAATAATAATAAACATGCATTTGAAAGTTTTTTGAAGACATGTTCACTGTAAATGCTCTCACTTAAGACCAGTCCATGTGAACTCAGATCATTAAAGGTTGGCTCAGTAATAGTGAAAGAGTGTTTCAGTAATTGAGTGAGACACAGGGTCAGTCAGGCAGTATCTCGCTCTGATCAGGTTTAATACCAGGCTGACTTTGTGATTGGGTTAGGGAGTTGCCTGAGGGCCACAAAGACCTTTACAGGAAGACCATAGCTGTTTTCTACTGAAGAACACTGTTCTTTTTTTTTCTTAGGATAGTGGCAATTATTTTTGTAAATAAGTGTAGCTGAACAAGTCCTCATGCTGTTGCATTTCGCTGCTTTCATTCAACATTCATTTTATCAGATGTTAAGCAGGAAAGACTTGCTTATTGTCTCAATACTCACAAACGATACTTCTCCTTCCTCCTAAGGCTCATTCCTCAGTGGAGCGTGCTGCTCTTATAGGAGGAGTGATGATGAGGAAGGTTCCTACAGACCACAAATACGCTGTCAGAGGGGAAATGCTCAAGAAGATGGTGGAGGAGGACAAAGCAGCTGGACTCATCCCATTCTATGTAAGAAAATACAAGACTTGACATCCATCTGTCCTGCTATTACACACCTCAACATCGTTTTTCTATTGAGTTACACATATTATTGGATTGTCTGTGCTACCCGTACACTTACAACCAGTTGCACAACCACCCACTGAGCTGACAGCCACAATGATAGCCCACCTTTGCCTGTGATGCTTCTTTGCTCACCCTGAGGCCTCCATTGACGGATAACATTGTTTCTGTTGAACCTGATCTATGTCTATCTTGTTAAGGACAATAATCCCTGTCTCATCTGGACACACAGATCTCTATCAGTGCGTAATATTCAGGAGGCTGCACTACAGCTGCTATGAATCATCTTTGCATGTTAAAACTGCCTGAATCTATATTTGAAAAGGAACTGATGTCAATCC
The DNA here is from genome assembly GCA_021432705.1 of Caranx ignobilis. Classification (NCBI taxonomy): domain Eukaryota; kingdom Metazoa; phylum Chordata; class Actinopteri; order Carangiformes; family Carangidae; genus Caranx; species Caranx ignobilis. The sequence continues at coordinate 1,327,225 of MU270012.1, read as the reverse complement.
CTCAATAAAAGCAATATGTTATAGCAGCTGCACTGCAGCTGAATTTGTATGTCATTTTCTTCCATTGTTGTGACAGTGTAAAGAGAAAATGGCTCACGTAACAAAGCACTTTGGGGTATTTATGATTCATGTATGTGGTTTTTTTTTTTTTTTTTTTTCAGTTTTGTGCGACTCTTGGCACCACTCCCTCATGTGCTTTTGATCACATCACCGAGCTGGGCCCCATATGTGAGTCACCATATTGACTTTATTAGCTTTTACATACAGATAGATAGATAGATAGATAGATAAATAGATATTTAAAGTAGTGTAAATATTGCCAGCCTAATACACCTATATAATATAATATATATATAGGATGTCTGGAAGATAAATCATGCACTCCAGGTTTTCTGTCCCAGGTTGCTGACAATTGCACATCCTTTACAGATATTTATAACTGCTCTGGTTCTTGCTTTTTCTAGGCAATGGGGAAAACATGTGGATGCACATCGATGCAGCATATGCTGGGAGTGCATTTATCTGTCCTGAATTTAGACCATTGTTGAATGGTGTTGAGGTGAGTAAACGCACTGACCTTCATACATTTGAGTAACAATGTTTCTATCAACTCCTCTCATCCTAGTATGTGTCCGATGGGTTTAATGTGGTTTATGCGGTTAGAAAAGTTGAGATGAGCATCAAGCTGCATATATATAGTTAGTGTTGAATGACCACAAAAGTCGATTTCTGTTCAATTTGCTTGAGAAATATCTCTCCCCACATCTATGGAAGGAAACACTGACCACATACTGATTATGTCCTGCTACTTTATTTCTGTTTGAAAATGGCTTAACGTTAATGTCAAGGAGGAAGTATGCAAGAGTGAGTAATAGGCCAAACAATCGGCCAGAGATGGTGGAGCATCAATCTGCCTTTTGAGGCTGCCGAGGCAGCTGGTGCTCCCCAAGCTGTGCAGAGACGCAGAGATAAGGACAGAGTAATTTCCTGAGGCAGCGTTAGACCTTTATATATCACTGTTTATTAGACACACAATTTCAAACAATGTTGGTGGGGAGACAGAGAAAACAGACCTAACTGTAAAGAGACCAACTGTTGTTTCATCTTCTCTCCTAGCTGTGAAATTAGAGATATTGGATATATACATAAGATTATCTTCTATTGACCTTGCAAATTTACATTTTCTTCCATTTTTGATGCAATAGGGATGAAAGACCATCTTTAAGAAAATTGAGAATACATCAAGTTTGCACACTCAAAGCCATATGCAATAATACAGTATTTACAGTATTCACATATTGCATGGTAGCATATAACGTTGAAAGACTAGGTCAATGAAAATTTTTGATGAGGGCATAAGAAACAGCCCAGTTTTTTTGGATGAGAGTGCAGCCTAGCTGGAGGGTTGGTTGCTAGGATATAAGTGATGTGAGAGCAGGCAACCAGCCCCCTTTTAATCAGTCAGCATGGCAACTGTCAGCCAGGAGTCCTCACATTGTCTTTCTACGGTGTGTTATTTCATTTATGGAGGTAGAGAAAAAGGATATTACAAAAGATAGCCAACAAAAAGATGTGAACAGATTAGGAAGGGTTTGTCTTTGTCTGAATATATGCTGACTGGAAAGGGTTATTTTCCCATGCACTCTTTGAGCTGTTGGCTCCATGTTCCTCTTTTGCATTTCAAATAAAATGTGGCTGCTTCAGTCTAGATAAAGCTATTGATGAAAAGGTTGTCTCTGTGTCAGTAATGGGAAATAAAGATGTGTTATGGTCTGGTGTTTTAGCAAAAACACATTTTCCAACTTGTGTGTATAGAGAATTAAAAACATAGGCGCTTTTATGATCAATTATAATAATCATATTGATGATAATGATTATTATGATTTCATGTCCCTCTGGGTACCTTATTAGATACAAAATTAATGAATAAATATCTATAGACAATTAGATGGATAATTCCACTCATTATCCTGTGATGTCACACTGAATGTTTTGTGTTTGATTCTTGCTGTGCTCTTGGATCATGCAACCGTGTGTCTTCATCAAATATTATTTCTTGTTTCTTTTATAGTTTGCAGACTCTTTCAACTTCAACCCACACAAATGGCTTTTAATCAACTTTGACTGTTCTGCGATGTGGTGAGTACACTTTTTAAAAACCTGCACTATTTGGAAACATTTGTCCACAACTCCTCAGTAATATGACTCCCAGGAACATTAAAGAGGACCTGTGCAAGATTTTTACCTTAAAGGGGAACTATGCAAGTCCAGTCGCTTTTCTGCTGTTTTGCTAACCCTCCTGCCGGCCATGTGTGTTGGTACAATGTGTATATTTGTGTAGTTTTATCAGACATAAACAAGAGATTACAGGTTACGCATTTGTGTCTTGGTGCTGCCACAATGAGAGCTGGGACACCGGAGCGGAGGCACTGACCTTGCAAGGTTGGTTTTCGAGCAAGAGATGCTAGCTGGAAGGCAGAGAGCCTCCATTATCCTTTGTAACAAGTTAAATAATTTATTTAACCGTCACAATACTCCGAAGCTGTTTGATTAAGGTAAAAATGTAGCATAGTTAAGGTAAGTATGCTACATTTTTAACATAATTAAACAGCTTCGGAGTATTTGTGATGGTTAAATAAATGATATAACTTATTACAAGGGATAATGGAAGCTCTCCAGCTAGCATCACTTAGCTTGAAAACCAACCTTACAGGATCAGCGCCTCTGACCCAGTGTCCCAGCTCTTGTCCCAGCGGCACCGTGACACAAATGCGCCCCATAACCAGTAATCTCTTGTTTATGACAGATAAAACTTCACAAATATACACATCGTAATGCGTATATGATAAATAACGTTATCCACTGCTCCATGGGTTGCTGTCTCGCTGGCTTCGTTGAAAACAAATGCACATGGCCGGGAGGAGGGTTAGCAAAACACCGGATTTGCATAGTTCCCCTTTAAGTTGGTGTGGATACAGACAATGACAGTGTATTGTGGGTCACATAAAGACCAAGGCCTACCCATACTATTTTGAGCATCTTCTGTATTTGTAATTCGTCCAACATATCCCAATTTATCTTACTAAAAGTAACAGTGGGTGGTTATTATGGGTGGCCATCATAGAGGTGACATCCATCTACACCTTGTGCATTTGCACAGTAAAAATAGAGCTACGCCTTCCATCTGTCCCTTCTGTCAGCAGCAAACAAAACCAGACATGCGCTGCACAAGGTGGATGTTGTGAAGTGGTTCTTAAAACATTTTTCCATCATCTGTGACTCAGTCTGTCACTACAGATATAAGAGCAGCATGTATAATGTGTTGCGCTACAGAATATGATGTATTGTAACCTCTAAGAGAGCATACCATGATAGGTAAGTTATGACAAACACAGACTTTGTATACCAAAGATTAATGTGTTACAATGATGTCTATAAGTCAGAGACCACTTTCCCACAGGATTTTCTAGGATTAAATGGTCCATTAATATTTGGCACTTAAAGATTTTTTCTGCTTGTCAACACTTGTCAACAGGGTGAAGAAGAGAGCAGACATCATTGGAGCTTTTAAGATGGAACCACTCTACCTGAAACACGAAAACCAGGAGTCAGGTAGAGTATAATTTCACTTACATGACATGCATAGGTTGACAACAACGAAGAGCTATGACCTTGTTTACCATCCACATTTCGGATTCAACAGTAACTGCTGAAGGATTGCACCAGCATCTTTAAATGCAGTGCAGCATAATCCAGACAAGCAGAGACAAAAAGATGAATACCTGACAGCTAGACTGGTGTGTGTGAATGTGCTCTATTCTACGGTTTATTTGTCTGCACCTACATGAGGACATTTTGTCTGGTTCTAACTTCTTCAAGGTGATTAAGGCTGTCAAAACTATTTTATGGAATGTATTCTTTCTGTTATCAAGTCAGTGTGTGTGCGTGTGTGTGCGAGTGAGTGTTTGTGTGTGTAAATGATGGCTTCTCTGAGCCAGCTTTATAATTTCATAAGCCTATCCTACCTCAAGTTAAGCTGATTTACAGCATTTGTGACCTAATTTAATTAATACACCCCAGTGGTATCACACATTGTCCTGCGTGTTTTTTATTTTTATTTTTTTTTTTATTATTATTTTTTTTTTACAGTAGACCATGGATCAAAATTGAGATTCAAATAAATAAAACTTTGAATAAGATGTGATAGAAGATGTGTGCTACTCTGCCTGCAGGTGGGCTCAGATCTGCACTATAATTTGTCTGACAAGAAAAGCAGATAGGGAGGGAGAGAGAGAGAGAGATAGAGAGAGACAGGCAGAGAGAGCTACCTCCACCACACTGGGAGATACAAAAGCCTTCTCTCATACAATCTGCACCCTTCAATCTAATTAGTGGTTATTAGCACCAGCTAACACGGACCTTCATTCTGTAGAGATGAGCTATCCATTACCAGTGTTGTCTGTGGGCTGACAGTACTGTGATCAGAGAGATAGATAGAGGAGGTGGGCGCAAGCACTGCAACACCTGGACCATGGAGCACAAGTCAAAACACAACAGCCTTACACAATATTTCTGGAGTGAATGATGGTCAGTGTTATAATCTGTATCAACCTGTTGTTTTACATTCAGGAAGTTTTGTTCCTGTATTTTATGATACAATATCTTCTTAGGATCTAATCATGATGTAACTGGTTACAAAGGCATTTCAGACATACGTAAAAGTTACACAGAATAACACACTAATACTGTATACTGTGCAGCATTAAAATGACTATTAACATTTTTGTCTATTGTGTCTGTGTGTTTTGGGTTTTTTTTAACAGGTCTGGTCACAGATTATAGGGTAGGTCATTTAGTTTCTACATTTTGTCAGAAATTAAACAAATCAAATCATTTAACCCACTCAACATCAGATTATTATGCATTATTACATACAATACTGCATAGTAAGTAATTACTACTGTGCTCTCCTGCTTTACTGTCCTGCAGCATTGGCAGATTCCTCTGGGAAGAAGGTTTCGCTCACTAAAAATGTGGTTTGTCTTCCGTATGTATGGGCTCAAAGGCCTGCAGGCTCACGTGCGCAAGGTAGGCAACAGACTGAATAATCAAGTGTCTCATTGTGCTAAAAGCCATGGTAATGTTGTAAAGTGCTGATAAAAAAAAATCCACAAAATATGTGTTACTGTTTGGTACTGTACATGATGTTTTTAACAATAGCTTTATTATAAATGAACTTTTTGAATATTAGCACAGTGCTGATAGTAGTGGGCAGCCTGGCTTTACTATTTCCCTACTACCATTAATTCATCTCCCCTCCCTTCCTGTCCTGTCATTCGTGCTCAATCACTCCTGACAAAAAGAAAGCACGTCATATGCCTGGTCTTTATAGTAAATGCCATCCCCTTCCTCTCTCCCTCCCCATCTCACCCCTCCTAATTCTCCTTAACACTAAAGTGGCCTCAGTGGCCTCTATCCTCATCTTTCTCTTTCTACGTCAGCCAATCCTGTCAATCATATATGTCTGGACTGCATCTTCTTTTTATAGTGACATTTTCTCTTCATTTCCCACCCATGTTGATCCCTTTTTCCATTGCATTTTCTTCTTGTTGCTTCACCCCTGCATGCCTGTCTCTCTGCATCATCTTCCTCTTCCTCCCTCCAGTCTGCCCAGTCAATCAAATGAGCCTGTTTTGTGTTTACTCTAACATTTTAAATGAAGCGGCAGAAGCAGCATTGATCCCTGCAGCCATAACCCATGACACTACTGTACTGAACATCCATTCTCTTGATCAGATAGAACAGTTTTAAGTACTATGTGAAGATCCTCATTCATCTAGGCAATGGTGGCCCAAGAAGGGTTCAGTCACAAATGAGAAACTGCCCTTATTTGTACATCAGTGATGAACTCTACAGTGACTTTTACAGATAGACAAGAATAGCTGAACTACACCAATGAGAAAAATGTGTCCAGGCCTGCCAAGTCTCATGATTTTGTGCTGCCTGTGTGTTGAAAGTCTCTCTTCTGCATCTTGCTGCCCTCTGCCCCTCAAGTTACATCCTAAATTTGTTTATCCTGGATTCTTGTCATAATATTTGTGTAAAATTCTGAGTAATGCCTGAAAAGCCCTGGACATTTGAGTTTGTTCTTGAGTCTAATTGGACAATTGAAGGTAGTAAAGACCATTCGAATAAATTAGCTTGCAAACAGTGGCAAATTATTGGCATGGCAGGTATGCTTGTCTAGTATAGCTTGTCGTCCATCAAAGACCCCAGGATTATTCACACTGTGCATGTGAAAAGTGCCGTTCAGCCCTCTAATTGACAAGTCCCCATTTTTTATTGATGAGACATACACACATCCAGCCTCTGCATCCACATGACGGCAGGAAATTATAAATTGAATTTTAACAATTTGTCAGATCCTAGCAAGAGATGCTGCTTCCACTTTGCTGGCGTTGTAAGTCATGTATATTTTCAGCTTTTACTGGTCAAGCATGACTTGTCTTGCTTGTCCTGAGGGCGCACCACTGTGACTGACACTTGGAAACATTTTATTATCTCTTGGCTTCTTCAGTTCTGACTGTCAGACAACGACACTGGGCCTCTGGTGACTCAGACGACTCTAATGGCTGTTATTACGAAAGAACGCTAAGAAAATAAGTGACATCAGTGGTCTCGATAATAAATACCTGGGACTCCTTACCAGATGGTCTTAGTATCTAAAAGAAGTGATTGGATTCAGTTTTTCTTTGATGGGGGTTTGTTTTTTGCTCTTTGTTTGTAATTTTTGAAGGTCCTTCCTAATCACCTAGAATTAAAGAAGAACTATGCAGGAATTTTACCTTAACTATGCTACATTTTTAACATAATTAAACAGCACAAATATATACATTGTAACGCGTATATGATAAATAACGTTATCCACCGCTCCATGGATTGCTTGTCATTGTCTGTATCCACACCATTAAAGGGGAACTATGCTGCTGCTGCTGTTTTACCCTCCTCCTGGCCATTTGGGTTTGTTTGCGAGAAAACGATCCATGGAGTGGTGGATAACCTTATTTACCATATGCATCTTATTTGTCATAAGAGATAAGATAAGAGATTATAGGTTACAGGGCGTGTTTTTGTCACGGTGCCAGCTAGTGACGCTAGCTGGAAGGCCGACAGCCTCCATTATCCCTCATAACAAGTTAAATAATTTATTTAACCATCACAAATACCCTGAAGCTGTTTAATTATGTTAAAAATGTACCATAGTTAAAGAGGAAGTATGCAGGATTTCTATCTTAACTATGCTACATTTTTACCTTAATTAAACAGCTTCGGAGTATTTGTGATGGCTGGGAGGAGGGTAAGCAAAACAGCGGACATGCATAGTTCCCCTTTAAGGAAGTATTGGCAGTCAGGTCAAATTAACTGGTAAATACCTCTGGGTGGTGGTAAATTATAGGCAGGGAGTGTGAAAGGTCAGCCAGGTGGCAGTGTTTGGCTTCATTAAAAAAGGTATTACTCGAAAAGTGGAAGTTGATTCATATTGTTATTAGAAGCAATGATGCACATATAGAGTTTGCAGTCACAATGGGCTCTTGGATTGTAAGTAGATAAATTATGATGTGGGTGCAGGGTTTGGTCACACCGTTTGAAAATTATTGTAAGCGACTGCAATGACATTTCCAAAGAGCAGATTTTGATACAAACTACTTAACGGCTAATGAGTCCTGATTTTTAACTGTGACCTGAACCTCCCAGGCAGTACTCTGTACCAGCATGTGTATCATCCATCAACATGCTCTTTTAATCAATCAGCGATTATCAGGGGTTATAGATGTGAACATTTATTCTGTAGCAGGGTTTCCACCCCTCAGAGGTGCAGACTGAACTGCTGACTGAAAGCACTGCACTGTTTAATGTTACAACACTGCCATCTATTGGAACTCATAGAAATGACAGGCTTGAGAACAGTATCAGTTTGATGTAGACCAGGGATGTCAAATGTGCTGCCCTCTGGCGGCCTGCGGGTTGAATTTTGAAAATTACATAGAAGGCAGAAGAGGCATAATATTGTTGAAATTGCATGTATTTTTCTTAAGAAATTTCAGGTTGTTTATAATGTTTTAGGTTATAATGCTATTATTTCACTGGTCTGGCCCACTAGAGATCAAATTGTGTTGTGTGTGGCCCTTGAATTAAAGTGAGTTTGACACCCCTGATGTAGATATTGTTACAGATAATGCCTCTTTCTGCTTCATGCTAATTTCCACACTGAATAAATCAATAGAACTGAAGACTTTTGGTTTTCTACTGACAAATACATTTTGTTTTTCTAGAAATTAGTGGACATTATGAAGTGCTGCTCTAAATGCTCTACAAGGATATCTGTGGTATATACTGTAACATATATTGTATAATGTATGTCTCTTGTTTGCAGCAAGTGGCCCTAGCCAAAGAATTTGAGAGTCTGGTACGAGCAGACAAGAGGTTTGAGATCTGTGCTGAAGTCATCATGGGACTGGTCTGCTTCAGGCTTAAGGTACTGTGGAACACATATATATTGTAAGACATAATATCCTGCTGTAAGACATAAACACTTGCAAGTATAATGGTCTGCATAGCTTTAAAGGTTAACAGTATAATGGTGTGTATAGCTTTATATCCTGTTGTAAAACATAACACTTGACAGTATAATGGTCTGTATGGCTTTAAAGGTCAAAAGTGTAATTGTGTGCATGGCATGAGAGGTCAAAAGTTTGAGGAATATGGAAGTGAGAAGGAGTTGTTTGTCCCGACACTTAAGTCAAAAGAGGGAGGTGACATCATAAAGGGGATTCAAAAGTGCAAGTGCTAGACAATGCGATCAGCATCTTTATCAAAACATCGTCTGATTTAAAGGTCAAGTATTAAAAATACTATCGGACCGGAAGGTTACTATGGAAGTGTCGAGACAAACAACTTCAAGAGGCGGGGTCCTCAGAGAAATATTAAAGGTGAGCCCCTTGGGGGGGTTCAGATCCCGCTAGCGCTTTGCTGTAACAGATAATCTCTGTGGTGTGATCTCCAAAGATCTTTGCTAAATAAAAAGCCGGCTACTTTAACTAAGTCTGTTTCTCTCCGAGGATTTTCTTTTCTCGCATCAACCAATCCGGGGAAGTCAGGTGACTTCAACAGGACCAACATCCAACATGTAGAGTTACTACTTATCGTGAATGACACTGATTAATCCAGCGTGTTCTTTAACCAGATACCCTTACCCTGTCGAACCCCTTGTGTGCATAGACCCAGAGGAGATTGTATTGAAAAGATAGATCTGTAGACATAAGATTCACAGATGCCCATAGATGAAATTAAATAAAATCATTCATCCTGACAGAGAAAAGCTGAGGCCTTTGAGTTATTTTAATAATCTTGAATATGACAGAATCATTTCAATATACAGACCCAGTCTTTCTCGCACATATTACCCACCAAATTAATGACTAATAGGCTTATGAAACAGGAAATGACTGTGAATATTAGCTTTTTGTATATCTGGGAAAAATCTATATAACTACCAAGTAATGGTATTACCATCTCTTTGTGGAACAAAGTAACAGTGTAATTTAGAAAGAATAGATTTCCCTAGCCATGGCAATTACTAAACATTTTAAAATGCAGATGTAATAGTTTAAACTACTAGTAGGGGTGACAAAAAGCTTGGCTGCTGTAAATCTTAACAATTTTCAATTTTCTGTCTTTTTGGTCCCTCCTCTCAGGGCTCCGATGAGCTGAACCAGAACTTGCTGAAAAAGATCACCAATAGCCGAGAGATCCATCTGGTGCCTTGCCAGCTCTCTGGCCACTTTGTGCTGCGCTTCGCCATCTGTGCACGTACTACAGAGTCACGTCACATCCAACAAGCATGGCGGCACATCACGCAGCTGACCTTCGAGCTTCTGCAGGAGCCCAGTCATTGACGAAAAAGCAGGGGAAGGGTCATCCACTCTGATGCCTAAGTGAGGACCAAAGTTAGGAAAAAAAAAATTCTGCGCTTCATGTTGTGGATGTAAAATGTCACAAAGGGGATGAACGATATTGATTTTTCAGCTCACTTAGCAGTCATGTGTGTATGTGTCAGCAGCTAAGTTGTCCACCCCTGTTTTGTTGATGGTGGTACATATCCAAAAAAAAAAAAAAAAAGTGCTATCAGGAAATTTCTCCTGCTGTTGGTTTAGCTTTTATCTCTCATGCTTTAAATGTCATTGTCTGCATCATAATGCACTCATCCATGTGCAGACTCGTCTTTATTGTCTGTATTGCTTCAGTGTCTTCTGTGTGTAAAACCTGGTTCAGGTGAAGTTTGGGCTTGGTTGGCTTGAAGTGGGATGAAGGTCTTGAGTTTTGCAGTGAATGTATCGCACATTGTGTGTGTGAATGAATTTTTGAGTCCACGTGTGCAGGACTCTGCAGTGTTCTGTGGTTGCTCAGGCAGAAGCTTCTTTATGTTTAGAGATGCATTTAAAGTGAAGGATTAGAAATGATTAGAACAGAATTGGTTATAAAAGTGAGAGACAGATTATTTATCATATGAAGAGTTAGATTATATATCACATGATGGGGGCTCCACATGTGAGGTTCAGGTAAAAACTGTTATTGAAGTGCATTATTTATTTATGGCCTCAAACACAAAAGTGGTTGTGTTAAATAAATAGACAAATGAGGGCACATCATATCTGATACATCTAATTATTTTTTTACGGATTTCTATTTATTCGTGTTGTGTCTTATGCACAGTGAGTCAGCATTTCTCCAAACTGTTGCACAAGACAATCACTCTTCCTTTGTAAGTCAGTTGAATGAGAATGAAGCTACCTTTGAGATACCTATTTATTTCTTGATTGAACTCATTCCCAATCATTAGAATTACAAAATATATTCTGTGAGGGAGAGTTAAAACAATCTCCCTATTCCCTTCACATAAACCTGACATAGTTTATATGTTGAGAAACAAAATATGATTGATTTTCTAGGAAAAAAAAAAAAAGAAAGTTGTGCTGCATTTTTTAAAACGTTTTCTGGCTGCACACTGTTGATGTATTTGATGTGTACGAGCTCCATCCTGTTCAGCATTGTGATCACCACAAGTCAAGGGTCCTTCACATCCACCACATGATTTGTGAGGAAATATGACCAAAACAAGACTCATCTCCTCCCTGTTATCTCAAACTACAGATATCTTTTCACTATGATTCATAGATCACTGATCCCCTCACAATTGTCTGCTATGTATGGGATATGTGTGGATTTGTGGTGTGACATCACCGCACCGCTTGCTGTTAAGTCATATGATTGTGTCAATGCTGCTGTCACTGATTAAAATGATTTCGTATTGGCTTGGAAGGATTCAGGTGCTGCATGCAACACTATAAGTTTATTTTAATAAAGTCTGATGTAATCTGCATAGAGTTGTATCTTATTTTATTGGGATATTGAAAACCTCAGTGAAGGTTTATAATATATTAGATGAGAGTTAATTGTGTCTAGCATTAGTGCACTACACTAATTAAATAGGTTTAAGAGCAAATTTTTTCTCTCTGGACACAACTATTGCAGCTTCTCAACTCTGCAATTACTCACACCCATAATATAAACACGTCCTAATTAGCGTCAGGCAGAATGGGTGTTATTTTTAACCTCTCTTCGAACCCTAATCTCTGATATAAAAGTCTAGTGGTAGGTCAGCCTTTTTACTGATTCAATATGAAATAGAAAGACCAGCAACATAGTGGGTGGAAATGTTTCATTTATAAAAGAGCTTCATACTTACCCAGACAGCAGAAGGTGGAAGCTTTAGTCGGGTGAGGGGGGCATATGGCTTTTTCCTGGACATAGTTCAAACAAGAGGAACACTGCATAAACAGGCAAAGTTGAGGTTATTGTGATGTAGTAAAGACACAGCCTGATATCACTGCTCTCTCTCTACTGCGGCGTGACAGGCATAGATAAGGCACACACTCACACACACTATAAACCAACATGCTGTGCCACTCCGCCTTTCTGAGCATCCTAATCCCTGAGGACAAAGGCCAGTGTTCTATAAATACAGATGAGGATTCAGTATTAGAGGTTAATTCTTCGCCCCTGATTACTGTTCAACATTACTGGTTGGCTCCCTCACTTGCTTCAGAAGCTCAAGGAAGATCTCAGCTGGAAACTTTATCATGCAGAAAGAGTTGTAGACAAACAGAGACAGTAATGTGTGTTATCTGTAAAACATATAACTGGTTGAGCAAATTGCCAAAGAGAAAAGGTCATATGGTTAATAATGCTATGGAGAACCTAGTTAAGGACTTGGTTAATTGTGCACTTGACCTTAATGAAGCAAACATTTCTGTTAAAATATTTTACTATAAGCCTATGAAAAAGTAAGAGACAGCATGTCCAATTTCTAAAGTTAGTAAGGTTACCTTTAATTGTGTAGTGATGCAAAGAAATTGATGCCAAGTTGTAGGAATATAATGGGCATTACTGAAAAGTATTGGGCAATTTGGGAATAAAATTGAAACAGAGCTATTTCCTGGTAAATATAATGAATATAACGAGTGAGTAATAATATTATCTAATGTAACAGATCAGTCCATCAATATAAATAGCACTGGCATCAGGGGACAATCTGAAATAATCATTAAAATCAAATCCTAACATAACTTATTAATGGGATTTAGTAAAAAGGAAGAAAAAGAGCTTTTATGGATGCGATCAGTAAAGTTGTTTTTGAAAATCTTTCAGAACCTCTTTAGGATAAGTGGATCAATACCGGTATGTTGTAACATCAGGACTGTCTCACAGTGGTGGAAATACATTGTGGCTCTCCTTCAATGTACTGTTGTATATTTGTGTTAAGCTGAAATCCTACTCCCACTATGTGACCAGGGGTAAAGATGTCTCTAGAGTTGTAGTTTCTTGGTCTGTCCACAAGGGGGTGGTATTAACCAGGAGAGATCTTCTGAGATGTCACGTTTTTGATCAACTGACAGCCGACCAGTTGTTATTGGGTGACCCACATCCTAAAATATGCTGGTGATACTGACACGACTGGCTATGCACCTAAACATGACCTGACCTTCACATAGCCAATATATCTTTGGGTCAAATATGCTGCTGTGTGCTATATAAAGATGTTGAGAGTAGACAACACTATCTGTAGTAGATTGCTGTGCCTTTGCCAAGCAAAGCGGCTTTGAGGGGCTAAACTTTCAGTATTGTGTGACTGCTGAGAAATACACTCAATGCATGCAGACAGTGTAACTTAACTTCTGTCAAGTATTTATACTCACAGGTGTAGCCTTGATTCTGTGCAGAGTGCAGAGTCTCCTGAATGTTGAGTAGGGAAAAAGGGTGATGAATCAGCTTGGTAGGTGATTTAGGCTTAACACACCTGATGATGAAATCACAGCATATTCTAGATGCAGGATACTTACACATTGACCCCTTTAGCTGCTGGTAGGGTTTTACATCTCAGTAAAGCCAGACCAGTAATTGGCTCAATGGTTGGACTCTTTGGTCTTTGCTGCAATCACACAAATGACACTAATGGATTTGATAAAAGCACCAAAGAAGCTAGTAAAACTTAATGGATCAACAAACTTGCCGATTGGTTTTTAGGCCATTACTTCTCAAAAGTTTGTTTCTGTGGGGCGGGGCCTGTGAGTTCATAAGCATGGGGAGGAGGACCAGTGGTTGTGAGAGCGACTCGCATGTACTAACATGCATTTGCTGCCAGACTGGCTACTAAAACAAATAAGAGAGACACATAAAACACAAATAGTAATAGTAATAGTGTTATTGAGTTTTCTGCTCAGGAGGCTGTGACTCCACTATGTTGTTGTTTGTTGCTATAGTTTTGTTTAATCTTGTTAACAGAACCTCAAATCATGCCATTAGCAACCCTAGTTCTAACTCATTATCTTCACAGGTTTTGGGAAGAAGTAGTGTATACCCTACTCCTCATCTCTGCTGGAGGCTCACAGCTTGACACCAAAGCTGCTACTAGCATAACACAGGGAGGAAGAGACAAGAATGTGTAGATTTAAAATATATCTGGCTCAGCACAAACAATAACGATCCTTTTTTTTTTTTTTAACCATCCACTGTGAGTCCTACAGTTACTAGAATACATTTGAGTGAATTTGAGGTAACAAACCTAAAACCAAATACACAGTAGATGTAACATTGAACTATTAGAAGGAAGGACATTCGATGACCTATTGTGCCCACTGAGCTCGCTGTTTATAAGACAGTCTTGTTGCTCTCACATAGATGAAGAATAGGGTGTGGACTGAGGATTACAGTGCAGTAAGTGCAGCCAATAAATATTTAGACAGTTTTCACCATGAAGCCAATGATTTATTAGACATTATCCCAGTCCCAGTGTTGTAATGCAGTCCAATATGATGTGAACTGGATTGTTTACCATGCACTAGGCTCAGCATATCAGATGTATATCGTTTGAGGTTATTGGTTGAATGCTTTCCACAGGCATTTCTTCACTTGGGGGACGTCAGATGGGAAAACACAATAATCTAGCAGCCATCACCTCATAACTGAATTTTAAGTCACAACTACCCATGAGACCTCAAAGATCACGTCACATGGTCAGAATTTAATGTCTCACATTGAACTATGCAACATTGCTGTGAACACTTACAATCAAAATTCTATTAGGATAAGTGTTTCCTTTGTGATAATTCAATTACCGTGAGATGGGTGTCATTTCACGGCTTTATTATGCAGGAGATACGAGGTTGGGTTACATCTCTCCCGGGGAAGCTTCTCTATAGTATCAGTGGAGGAGTGTTTGCTACTGTATGTAGAGACCACGTCATCACCATATAGACAGTAGAGACAGAGGCTGCCATAGGGGACCTGGGTTGGGTTTGAGGTGGATGAAGCAATGGGAGGGGGAGATGAGGGTGAGGCCAAATGCAAGGGGCTGGATTTAAAGTGCACCAGCCCACACATTAGAAAACCATGCATTAGAGAACTGATGGATCATGCAGGATTATATGTATCTTTTTCATTTTCTGATCATGCATTAAGAACTTTAGACTTAGATACTGGCATTGACTTCAAAACTCTGTATGTAGACAACAATGCAACTAGTTTGATAGTATCTTAGTGATAATGATTCACAGTTCATGCATTCAAATTGTTGGACTGCAGAATATATAGTAGGATTTTTTGAATATGGAATACATTAAACACATTGTACATGATGGTTGTGGGGGGATGTGTGCAGGTGGGACTAGAACTGCGGGCAAAGGGTCTTGGCAAATATTAAAGTACCAGTATCAGAAAGAGAGCAAAGAAAGAAAGAGAAGAAAAGAAGCAAAAAAATCTATTGAGAGGGAGACATGGGAGGAAACAAAGCAAACCCCATTATCACCCACTGTACAAAGTAAGATATTTCAATTGTGAAGGCCTGGTTCTTTCTGCGGATTTGAAGTGCATCCATTCCGCCACAACAGTCACAACAGCCACAACAGCCACAACAGCCACAACATTTCCTGGTGGGGTATTTAGTGTGTTTTGAAAGGTACACATCATATACACATACAATTAGTAAAAATCTCCATGGACAGCTTTCCAAATCTAAGCCAGCAAAAGCCTTAATGTGTAATTGTTAATGCAGTGAGGTTGATGGAGTGCCACTCAGTTGGTGAGATGGCTTCATGCCACTCCAGTTAAATCTTGAACAAGAATACTGGTATCTCTGACATACAGTTGGTATATTTTCCAGAAAGTCTGTAGTTTTCTTACCAATAAAAATATACATAAATTTCATAATATTTACCAAAGTGATAATGTTAAGGAAGTTCAAATGAATGCAGTTGCACCAATTAAATATAACATAGAACTACTTGTATTACAACTGTGCAGCCAAGATATTATTTATGACAGGCCATAAGGGCAGGTTGCAGCAACAGGCCAATCTGTGTGCAGAATGATAAAGCTTCACTAAAATAAAACATTCTCACAACAACATTATCACAAGACATTTTCCTTATGACCTTTTCACAGCACAGATAAATCATCAAGGATTAAAACATATAGTGGAGTTCTGTTCTGAAACCTGTAAAGCATAAATCACAGAAAAGGAACTGGGACAGCATATAAACAAACAGTAAAATTCAGTATTCACCTGTATATTGTTGATAATGTTGATAACAATAACAACAAAATACTAGTCATGATCAGACTCCAAGTATAATCACAATATTTTTGTAACTATAATCGAATTCATTTTAACACATACCTTATTATATATCATTTATTACATACAAATAATTTATTTATTATCCTCTGTGAAAAAATAAGCAAAATATTTTCTCAAGTTTCAACATGCCACTAACTGCCATGAGCAGGTATTTTCTGGAACACATCAGATTTTATTTTGACAGAGAACATGTTCAATACAAACCAGTCAGAAAAAATGTTTCCTCATTATGATGACATGTTCCCATTAAAAAGTTTCATGATCAGACTTATTTCAAGCATGTGAGTGTTAGAGGGTTTTCTGCAGTAGAGTGCACATGCATTAGATACACTTCTGTGGTTTGTTCATGCTTTCCCATAAACAGGCGGTTGCCGTCAAGTGCGTAGAAATCTTACAATGTGCCAGCAAAATGTGGACAAGAAGATTCTGATAGCCTTCTTCTATTACTCAGCAAAAATAGATGCAAAGGATATTAGATTTCAAAGATATGCTCCCACATCTGTCCCACATCTGACAAGTTTCTCATAAACAATGTTCAGTCAGCATCGCTGGGATGGCTCCAACTCCCCATCAAACAAGTTAGTAAAACTCGAGAGAGACCACTGTAGGTTTGTAATCTATATCCAGGAAGCCAGTAACAGAAAGTTAAATCCCTCCCTTTCTTCTACCTGCCTTTCCTCTCTTGGTGTAAATCTAGTTTTCAGTGTCCCATCTTTCCATTTCAGACCAGTGGGCTTTAGGTCTCACATTAGGCAGCTAAAAATATTTTATCTTTATTTGCTGCTCACTGAATCAGACATGTAAGTACAGTGTCTTCTTTGTAGAAGACAGTGTCCAGAGACTAATAGACCACCCACATGCTGAGAGAAGAGAAGAGAAGAGAAGAGAAGAGAAGAGAAGAGAAGAGAAGAGAAGAGAGAGAGAGAGAGAGAAGAGAAGAGAAGAGAAGAGAAGAGAAGAGAAGAGTAATCACTGTCAAGTATGGGATAAAGCTGGAGAGCATATCTGTTTACATTATTACCTAAAGCATGAGGGGAAATGCTGAGTATGTCAAAATCAGAAATATGACATGAAGCAAAGTGCAGAGTGGAGTCAAAGAGGAGACCATCTGCAAAATCTTCACACCCTGGAGTATCATTCACATTCTTAGTTAGTTTAGGGCAGGGAGGTCTTAGGCCTGCAGCTACAGCTCAGGCTAAGACAGACTGCAGTTAACCCAACGCTCGGTTTGACAACTTCATTTATGAACAGGTGGGACAGGGTTTTTCTCCTGCCTGACCATTACAGCAAGAAAAGACCTCACCTTAGAATCACCTACAGATATAATGATTTTTCAAATGAAACTGTATCTGAAAACGGTTCACACAACATTTAAACTTTATTTATATCTCACATATGTGCATAAACATGCAAAATGCTGACTAAACATTCTTTATGTGTCTCCTCTACAACATCAAGTCACATCCTGATTGAGGCGCTAAAGGTAAAATTCAGGTATTTAGTGTTTCTCTTACGTAAAGTTGGACTTGAAAGAGAGATAAAAGAAAAGGGGAAAAACTGAAAGAGCAGATGTCAAGAAATGCTGACATTCAGCTCCTTGTGAGGGCCAAGTCACAAAATGCTCGATGCTGCATTTTCCATTAACCTTTTTATTAGGTTTTCCTGAACTGCTAAATGCAAATGTCAATCTTAAAACAACCACACAGAGCCACAGAAGGCATTACACAATATTGTCAGAGGCTGAGGAGCAACCCCTGTGCCTAGTCAATTGACTCTGACTCCTGAAAATTGGCTGCTCAGTGCTCAGTGTGGGTTTTGCTAAATCCAAGACTTCCTCTTGCAGGCTTTTTGCAGACCTATATGACCATCATTATTTCCAGTAGAAGAGCTGCTGAATTATGTTTGGTAATCTGTAGCTGAGTGCTCATTGCCATTTGCATAACAGCACTTTGTTACAAACAACTCATCATTTTCACAGTGGGGTCTGTTCTTTCTTTCTTTCTTTCTTTCTTTCTTTCTTTCTTTTTTTTTTCAAAACACTCCTTGATTTCTCATACAGTATTTGATCCTGTGTCTTTCATTGTCCATTGTCCTCCAACTCATGTCTGGCTAATAAGAGCTGACCATGCAGCAGAAACTCAGCCATACTGCACTTAATACTTATTGATTCCATCAATTAACTCTACCTCCAAACGCCTTCTCTCTCTCCCCACATTATTTCATGCATACACACAAATAGTTGTATCTGTGCTTAATCATTACACACAGACAATGAACAGGAACTAGCCCTGCATCACACACCAGCTGCATTTCCTGGGCTGGCAGCTCAGCTACACTGGTGTGGTTAACTTAAGTTTGTGTAGTTTGCTCCTCCCACGCTCTCTCTCTCGCTCTCTCTCTCTCTCTCTCTCTCTCTCTCTCTCTCTCAATGTGCTATGTGTGTGTTTTGTTGGGGTACACCACTCCTGTTCCTGTGGACCAATCACTCTTCACACATCTCAAGCTCTCTCTGTCTCTCTCTCTCTCCTTCCCTCACTTTGCTGCTCTCTTGTTTCCTGTGTTTCTTCATCCACTCTTCAGAGGTATCTCACTCCCATTCACAGCTGGGATCTACAAACCAGCTTTTAAGGTAAGAAACTAACAAATGCCTTTTTCTTCTTTCTCCTGTGCATTTATATTATTACCTGCAACAAATGTTTTGTTGTTAAATGCTAAATTATTAGATAAAAACACAGTGATGTTCAAGGGGTTAAGTCCCAGGAAAGTCTGCCTCACTGTGTATACATGCAAGTTCTAAACTGATCTGTTGGGGTGTGTTAGTGTTCAGCTATTTATGTTTCACTCCCCAACTTCTTAAGGACCAGTTCATACCTGTACAAGAAAAGAATGTGCCATTTTGTGGGTAGGCTACCTGCTTCACATGGCTGTTCTTTACAAGGACACTGAATGAAGTGTCTCTGGATGAAGTGTCTCTTGAAATGCATTCAAGCTCCAACTCTGATGAAGCTTGAATGCAAACTCGAACTGAAAGATTTTGGGTGAAACTGGGTATTGGAGACTAGTGTAAAGAAAAGAGGGGTTAAACATGCTCTAACTCAATATGCAAAGATTGAATCCAAAACAATGCTAAACACCTTTGAACTAAATTCAAATATAACCAAATTAGTTTTTTTTTATTGCTTATCTAACTTACTTTTACTCCACTTTTCAACAATTTGTTATGTAAATTAGTTCATATTAACTGATGCACAAAATACAAATGTCAGTTTAACATACAGTGGATAAAGTTACATTAACGGTAGAAACCAAATCACTGCTCCATTAGCATTCATAATGCACACATTCTATGAATCATGGGTAGCGGCTGTATGTTAGTGGCAGCCAGCAGGACAAGACTGATGTTGAGAATGAGACTGACTAACCACCAGCTGCTCTGCAAAGCCAGAGATCAATGGGCTCATGTTATTGTGAGCATGAGTTGTTTTTTTTTCTTCATCCTCGAATGAAAAATATGGGAAATCAAAGGGTCCATAGTGTAGCTATTAAGAAAGTCACCCACACTGAAAAAGCCTTAATATGATCAGTCATGTCACATACACGAGAGTGAATTGTTCAGTAAACTGAAAGCAGCATCTACCCTAGACATTAGTCATGCTTGTTAAAATGTCACCTGGGTCTAATCACACCTTGACTAACCTGCTTGTTTCACACCGATGTTGCTGTGGTAACTTTAACAGGTATAATTTAAAACAATAGCAAACACTATCAATCAGGTGTTTTAGCAGTATGCTGACCTGAAGTCAAATATTTATTTTGGCATGTGACAGTTGGAGAGAAAATTAAGAGAAGTGTAAATATGAGAAATGTCGAGAGAAGAGAATGGTTGTTTTGTTTCTTACTCTTCCAACTCTTCGATTGTATAATAACATAAAAATCACGTCACAAGGCTGACACAGCTATACTTAATAGCTATAAACAGATACAAGGTTGTAATTGTAATGTTGCAACCATGACGACTAATGGCTTAAAAAAAACAAAACAATCAAAAAAGAAAGCAGCTTGATGTATCAGCAGGTTTAAGCACGGCATGGTTGACTAATACCCAGTGTTGTTTGTATTTTTCGTCTCATTTTTTTCCATGACTCAGTAAAGAAAAGTACTCTACTCCCACCTTACGATTCTCCATAGTTCTCTTCATTACATAACATGACTTTTGCTAAGTTTAGTTGTACAGTAGCTTTAAATATAGATTATCTGTACATAGTGTGCATGCCTTCCCTCTGTACCTGTGGTAACAGACATTAGTCTTAAACAGCATATAAGGGAAAAAAGGAAATTAAATAAAAAAGGGTGGTGTTTGTTTTATACAAAGGCGATTTTCATGTTACAGATGTGACCTGTAATTGCAGCCATGTTGCATCTTGGTATGAGTACATGAGAAAAGCATGTGAGAGGCCGGAAGAACAACAGTCTTGCATAAGAGATGTTTTTTTTGTGTGCGTGTATAGTTTCCTCATCAAAGTGCATGTGGTGGATCTGGTCTGAGAAACTGTTTACAGTGATCGAATATAAACATGAAAATCAAACAGTAGTTTCTTTTACATTTTCCACTATGATTAGAATTTCTTTGAGGTGATAATTTGTCCTTGGCCTGGAGCTTGAAGTATATTTGTTTTACATTTCAGTGGTAGCTGTTAAGGTCTTATTACTTCTTCACAAACGTAAGGAAAATTTAAATGTGGAAAACATTTAAGTTGCAGCTTTTCTCTCTGCTAAGAGTTGAGCGTTATAGAAATCTGGCAACAATGTGTCCAGTGAAATTCAGCGCCACACCATTACACTCTGAAGTTCCTCTTGGATAAGTTCTGTCAATAGCAGTTGGGCTTTAATTTACCTGGATAGATGATTGATTCAAGTCCGACTGCACCTGCAGGTCAAGTTCATAAAAACAACTAAATCCAAACAACTGAGGGTGAATGTGCCAGCTGTTTGTGCTAGACAGCTCCGTTCTCAGGGTTTTCTTCTTGCTGACAAACACTCAAAAGCGATTAATCCCTAAATTCTCGTGGGTCACACTTTAACCCCTCACCTGACGTCTTCAAAGAATTACAAGGTGGTGTTGTTCCTCTTTACAGATGATAAAAATATATAATGTAATGTTGCATAATCTTGTGGTTGTCACCATCCGTGATGATAACATGCAAACATACCTTCCTTCCTGACAATCATGATTCTCAACATCTTAAAGAGTAGAAGTTTGCATTAGCTCCAGATCTTGAGCAAAATATCAGGTGCATGGTTTGTCATCTGTTTTAAAATGTCACAGTATCCTTACTTTGACTACTTTTCACAACCAACAGAGATGGGATCCAAGGACAATGTGGACTACACGTGTCGTATAGCAGGAGTTATTCTTCTGCTGTTGACCAGTATTGCCGCCCTTATTGCTGTTGCCATCATCCAGGACACCTGGGGTGTTAAAGAGTACTCATTAGAGGTGAGCACACACATGCATGTGCACACATGTCCAGAATTGCACAAAATATAACCTTATTTTCCATTACAGCAGAGGAAAAGATCATTAAAGTACATAAAACAGATCCATATATAAACAGACGTGTGACAGACTGATATACAAACACTTAAGCCAACACCCTCTGAGCTGTAAATATGACCCTGTTACTAGACATTATCCACATGTCAGGGTCAGGGACTGAAGTTTCCCCATGTGTTAGCTTGGTGATGGATGGTGTCCCCAAGGGATTATGTGTAGTTTTTTTTTAAAGGGGTTCAGGAAGGGTGGTGGTGGTGTAGCAGCCGCTGCTCTGTAGTTTAAAACAGCCTGTATTGTCTCACCTCTTTGTCAGATTGACAATGTCATTTGGTGCTTTTAAATCTTTTAATATTCAAGGTAAGAAGTGAATCAGTTTGGCTAAATGACAAATGCGACCTTGTGATGTTCCTTTTTGTTTCTTTTTTTCATCTCAGTATGGCATAGTGATAGACTCTGGGTCATCTCGGTCCAATGTGTACCTGTATGCGTGGCCTGGGGACAAGGAGAATGAAACAGGAGTAGTGACGGAGATAAAGAACTGTAGAGTCGCTGGTGAGTCACTGTCTGCAATGAGAAGAGCACATTGTATTACTGTATGTAAAATGTGTACATTTTCTATTACTGTGTTTGAAAAATAACTTTGAGCACAGGATACAGTACAGAGAAAAATATCAGCTTTCAGAAGTTAAAATAAAATTTTATGTGTTTACTCAGGTATTTTATCTTGTGTTTCATGGCCTGTGCTTATGAATATGTTTTTTTCTTGGCCTTGTGCCCACAGGTGAGGGTATCTCAGCAATGAAAGTTGACCCAGAGAAAGACCTTCAATCATGGAAGGCATTCAATACTTGCATGGCTGATATCATGAATGATGTTCCTCCTATGAAACAGAAAACCACACCCCTCTTTCTTGGAGCTACAGCTGGAATGAGACTGCTACAGTAAGACAGTGACAACATAACTGATAACTTAGCGATAGTATCTCACTGTTACTGAGGCTATTGGAAAGTTTCAGGAAGGACCAGAGCAATTTTACCTCATTCATACCACATTCTTCCCCAAAGTCTACTGAGCAGTAAAAGCATGTCTAGACTGCAGGCTGGGGCACAGACCCCAGTAACAGCAATGCTGAGCAGTCCAAATATGGGGTATTCTCACAGCAGCGAATAGGTGCATGAGATGTTTACTGAGCTGCAAAGGTCATAAAATTCATGCCACTTCTCCAAGGGCTTTGATCCTTCACTCTGCTCCACAGTGCTGTGGTCACAACTTGCACAGGCAACACTGAAAAGACATTCAAACATTTAGTGTAGAGAAACATTATGTTAATATGAAAAGTCTAACATATGATTTGAGTAACTGATTTAGCTGAAATTTCCTAGATGTTACTACAGAGGATGTTGTAGTAGACATTTGGGTAAATTATTCCATTGATGACACTGTTTGAGTTTCTGTGTGTAATTCGGTCTCTTTTTCTTTCTTTTAAGGCAGCAGGATGAACAGAGGGCCGATGAAGTTATGGAAAGTCTCAGAGATTATCTGAGCTCTTTGCCCTTCTCCTTCCAAAATGCCTCTATCATCACTGGTCAGGAGGAGGGGCTATACGGCTGGATCACTGTCAACTACCTCAATGGGAATTTCATTCAAGTGAGACACTGGCATTGAGCCATCTGGTCTATCTTCTACACAAACACATATGTTGATTATGTAATGGTTCATCATGCATTTTGCTTTCCCAACGTACAGAAGAACATGTTAAATGCTTATATCCGGCCAGAGGGGGCAAAGACAATAGGATCTATGGACCTTGGCGGAGCGTCAACCCAGATTGCCTTCGCAGTTGATGATGATCTCACAGGACCAGACTACATGCCTATCAAATTATATGGTTACCAATACAATGTCTATACACACAGCTTCCTCTGCTATGGGAAAAATGAGGCTGAGAAACGGATTCTGGACAAAATAATACAGGTACACATTGTGTGTGTGTGTGTGTGTGTGTGTGTGTGTGTGTGTGTGTGTAGGGGAAACTGATTGAAGGTCAGACCTTTAAAAGGGCAGTGGCTCTTTCTTTCCATCCATGTTTTAGTGCATGTGGCAGTGGGAATGTGTGCTTTGTTTTGCATGCATGTCTAAGTCAAACTCCATTAGTGCTCTGTAAAGGATTGATTGAACACTGCTGTCCCTGAGCTGCCAAGAGGGAGGAGGGAGACCAGTCTAAGATGCATTATGTCATTAAGTTTATTGATCGGAGTGTGAATGTCGTCAAGTTAGTCTGCGAGAAATGCATTATTTCTGGTAGCTTATAACTTCATTCTTGAAACTAATAGGATTTGTAGCATGAGAAATATGCCATGCTGTGAGAATATGTATAATGCGTATAAATTTGCAACAGGGTCCTGATATAAAATGTAAACCTTAAATTTTGTAATTACATCAGGACCTGGCTTTCATAATATGCAAACAGATAATGTTTTATGTCTGTTATGCATATTTCCTTGTTTCTCTTTCAGTTGGTTTTAATTTCCTCATCCTCCATTCCTTCTTATGATATATTCTTCCTCCTTTTAATGTTCCAGGAATCATCTGACCCAGCCTTTGTTATGAACCCCTGCTACGTTGAAGGTTTCAATACTACACACAAAGCATCATCGATTTATGACACAGAGTGCATAAAGAAGCCAAACAACTACAACCCAGATCAAGCAATCTTCATGGTGGGAGCCCCTGACTCAGAAAAGTGCAGGAGCATCGTGAAGTCCATATTTGATTTTGAAACATGCTCTTCATCTCACTGTTCCTACAACGGGGTGGAGCAGCCGCCAGTCACTGGGGACTTTATGGTAACACAAAGCGCAAATGTGAACAAGTGAAAGTGAAATCAGACCATCTCACACTGTGTTTCTGTTCCTCACAGGCATATGCTGGATTCTTCTACACTGCAAGGGCTCTGCTGATGAATGGCACATCGGATCTTGATCAATTCAACTCATCAGTGACGAAATTCTGCCACTCACATTGGAAAGTGGTGAGTTCCTTAAATAGGTAAACAACCAAAGCAATAAGGAATGAATGCTGGAAGAAGGCTTCTATATGTGGAAGATCTGAACCTAAGTCTGCATTACACACTTCTCTCCCTTTGGCCCTAAAAGAACACCTTTCATTCAAGCCATACTTTTTTCACTAAAATCAACCAATCAGTAACCAGCAAAATATGAGTTTGCAATTCTAAGAGTGACAGCGGAATTTTGTAAACAGAGAGAAACATCTGTCTGGAGCCATTTCCCTGTGTCGTCTTCAATCTCAGGAATCCTGCACTGACTCGGCCTCATTCTCCAATTCCTGTCCTTCACCTTCTTTTTAGAGGCAGCTCAGGCTCAACAGAAACACCTGTCTTGAGTTTCACTGTCAGCACATTTTACTGTCACACACAGCTTCACTCGTCTACAACAGATGACAGCCACTTCTTGTTTCTTGTTTCTTTTTGGTTATTTTTTTTATTATTTTTTTTGAAGCACCAAGCCACTTCCTCTTCTTTGAGCTTGGTTTGTATAGATGAAGAGGAAACAAATGTCTCACACTCACCCACCACACTCGGTTTCATGTCACACTGCAACACATGTGCCAGCCTTATAAACACAATTATCTGACTGACCGATGTTGTTAGACCACTGGTCGGATGTATGCTGCGTGACTGAGAGATAAGATTGCATAACTGGTTGGTTGCCCAGCTGAGTGTTTGTTTATGTCGCCAACTTTTGCCCTGAGCAATCATTTTACATATTAAATTCAACAGAAATCACAGCCCAGCCATTATCAATTAACTTGTATATTTGTTCATTTTGTAAGATGGCATCACAGTTGTAAAGCCAGGATTTTAGCAGTAGCACAGCAGGAGCTTGGTGATGGCTCGGAGGTGCTGCTGGTTAACATCGTCTTAATTGGCTGCGTTTCAATTACTGCTCTGTTGTTTGACATAAGAAACTGAAATGCATGAACCATGAGTGAGCACAGAGAAAAAGCTGGCAGCAGTTAGATGAAAGGCTTAATTGGGCTGGATTCAAATAGGAGAGTGTTTTTCCTCGGGGCAGTATACCTGCTTCAACATCTCTGAGGTGTGGCAAGTTGTGTGACAGCTTTTTCTTATCTGTGATTTAGTGCTGGGGTTCCTCTCAATACATGATGTCAAAACTGCACTTGTCAGTAATGTAACTTCCTAAGAAGGTAGATATAGGTACAAACAACTGCTGCAAAGTTACTGTCAGGATTTGAAACACATTGATATTTTATCAATATTCATTTCCATGAACTTGTATCATTATTCTCCCTAATCACAAGTCTGATCTTTGTTTCTCTTTATTTCAGCTGAAAGAAGAAAAGACATGGATCTCTGACAGATACCTTAAGAGTTACTGTTATGCAGCTCACTACGTCTTCGCCATGCTGGCAGATGGATACAAGTTTGACAAAGAGACATGGAAAAACATTCTCTTTGCAAAAGAGGTGGGTTGGACAAAAAGTCTGGCATCATTTTTATTTCATTTTAGCACCAAAATATAACTCATATAAGATGGAAAACAAAAACACATACTGCGCTTTGATGTCAGTAGCTGGGGCTGTGTTGCCAGCAGCAGTACATTCACAGCTAAAACAATTAACAGCCTTTAACATACATAAGCGTGAATGAGGCCATCCGCTGACAGCTATTAAAGATGAATGGATGACATACCAATCATCTGCGTTCAAAAGATTGAGAGAGCGCCAGGACATGTATTGCTCTGGGATGCCCTGAGGGTGCGGGATGTCTTTTACAATGGAACTCCCTCAGCAGCAGAAGGGGATTCCTAGTCTGTGACACACAGTCACTCATGTGTCATAAAGTCACACATTGCAGCCGCAATTTCCAAATTGCATGGTGGTCGCCCTTTAGACGAGATCGTTCCTCAACAGCTGGCAATGATCCCAATTTTCAGTTCCAACAACAGAGTTAGTGTGATGTGTGTGCTATGTAATGCCTTCAGGGTGTCTGGGAGTCTCTCGGCTAAAAGGACCTTTTAGAGGAAGTTAATAAACAGACACACTTGGATTCTTCAGAGGGCTGTTATTTGGGGGTTATTACTCATATTTCGCCCCAGAGCTGTAGCTGTTTGACTTTTTGACGTTTGTGTGACATTCTCCAACTTCTCCAGACATGCTAAGTGATGTATTTGCTGACTGATGTAAATTTCCCTGTGCAATAAATGGGAAATCTCTTCTCTCTTCCTTAGGTAAAGAACACCAGCATAGGCTGGAGTTTGGGCTACATGCTGGGTATGTCCAACATGATCCCGTCTGAAGTGAAACAGATCCCTCCAATGACAAACGCTGTATTTGCTGGCCTTATCTTTCTATTTTCAGCACTGACCATTGTGACTGTTGTGGTCATTTTCATTGCACTCATCCGCACCTGCTTCTGAGAGTGTAAGTTACAAAGAGAATGATCTGCCGCTAAAAGCCTTGAGGGCTGATGTAATCCTCTGAGTAACTAGAGAGTGCTGCAGTCACTAAATTGTTTTTTGTTTTTGTTTTTTTCCAGCCTAAGCTATTCACTGACTTCTGCTTCAGCTGAGAGACCTAAAAATCTGAAGAGCCTTGACATGAAGACCTCTCACTGTGTGTCCGTTGAGGCTCTGTAGGTCTTTGAGCTAGGTTCAGATGTGTTTCTGGTTTTCACAGTAAAAAGACATTAAAACAGTTCATTTTGTACCTCAGGGAAATGCACTTATAGATTTATGTCATAGGGTGGCTATTGTTTTCCAGGTAAAAAGGTGACACAGGGGTTGAATGATGCATGATTGAAGAAAGAGCATCCAGAAATGTCTACATGTCTGTTCTGTGCACGCTGTGTAATCTCACCTGTGTAATCTTGAGATTCCTGCTCGTGTGCTCTCATACACACATGGACCCTACAGACAAAAAGCATGACAAATTCACATGCTATGTTTTGTTCCTGTTTTACACGACATGTAATTGCACTGAATGCATTTACCACTTTGATACCACTTTGCATTATTGTAGTGTTTACACTGTGTATCTCAGATTATAACTACACAGCAATACTCCACATTTATTGAATGAATGAAAATCTCCTTAATAAACAATGTAATGAGTACATAATTTGCAAATGTGTTCTCATGACTTTGCAAACTAGATATAAATTCCATCAAGCCATTAAGTTGAATACAGTCTATTTGTGAAACTATTTTAAATACAGGATCAAATTCAATTTCTGAGTTTGGGACAGCAGCCAAGTGTTGTTTTCCCCTTGAATATAGCACTTCATATTTACAGTATATACTGACTTGGTGTTTGGGAAGGTTTTCATTTACTGATTCTGACCATACTGACAATTCACACACAGCCCTGAAATAAGTGTTGACACTAGTCGACAGGTCTAAACTTTGATGAAAAATCCAAACAGCTGGTGAAACCTGGTGTCTAGATGGTAAAAACATATGACTGGCAGGTGATTGACAAGTATTAAAGAATATGAGTGTGGGTCTGTGTATCATTTACCATTCTGAATACATTCCCTCTATTTGTGAAGTGATTTCAGTTGTCTCTGCAGGGGACTAGAGGATATGCATGATTCTCAAATGATGCACTGACTGTACTGTCTTCTCTCTATACAGTATGTCATAAGCTTAACTACTACTAACTGTATGTTTTGTGGCTGTTGCAAAAACAAAACAAAAGAAAAAAATAACTTACCTTGCAGATGTGATGAGCTCAGCATGTTATTTTATTTCGTATTAAACTGCAGGCGGCTCCGTCTTCCTGTCTAGTGGAAGTTGAATAAGAGAGTGAGTGACAGTTAAGTATCAGGGTGGTCATGAGAGATCAACACAGTGCACATTAAGATAACACCTTAAGAAATACATACAAATACACAAATGCACTGCAAATTATGAAAAAATGTTGAGCAAAAACACATGTGCTGCAAAAAATCAATACACAATGGATTGGGTGTTGCCACCTTTTTAAATAAGGTGTGGTCCTACAGACAGCGACCTGGGTTCAACTCCAATCCATGATTCTTTGCTTCAAATAATCCTCTCTCTGGCCTCGAGCTCCCCTTCATCATCCCTTTTTAGTGTCTCCCGGAGACACTTATGCTGTGTTCCCATTGTGTTGATACTTTCAGTGCATGTGCTATAAGACTGATAGATGTAAAAGTTACAGTGAGTTGAGCTCTCAGGGCCACCGTAGTAAAGCATAACAATGTCTAACTGAATCTAAAATGTTTCTGTTTTATGTCTGTCAACTGATCACCTGTATAACCCCACTGTGACTTGTTAAAACTGTACACAAACAACTCTCATAAACACAGACAGTTTGTCACTGAAACTGAACACAACAGTGCACTCTAGTGGTGCCGACTTGTACAGTACACCCTGAGTACATAAGATGGCTGTTGACAGTTTGAAACATTTTTTTTTATTGAAAGATTTGTCTAAAAAGAAAACCGAAAGAAAAGAGACATTTGAAACTACAGCAACATCCACTGGTTCTACAGACACTCTCAGAATCACAATTTGAAAGACATGGGAGGCATGTGACCAAGCAAATAAAAAAATAGCATCATCAAAGTTATTTCTTTTGCATCTTCTTTTACACACCTGTACAAAAAAGATCTCATAAATATTACTTTTGCTCTTGCTTTCTCTTCTCTCTCTCGCTCTTTCAATAGGTTACTCTCGGTTAGAGGTTTGTATCTGCTTGATTTTGGTTGAACCATCCTTTTTCTGTTCATGTCTGTTCCTCCGTTTCCATTAGCTTCCTTTCATTGGTGGAGAGTCAGGTGGGTGGGGCTTTGAAGATGTGACCACAGAGGCAGCGTCCGGGCCAGTTCAAGTCCATTTTTCTTTTCTTTTTGTTCTTAACTCATGCACTCTGACTCAGTGCAAATCATTGTCTTTATCCCGACCTGAAACAGTCAATTCTGGGGACGCACCGCTTCCACATCCACCTGATACAAGTCAGCCTCAATCCCCAATACTGAAAAGTGTTTAGCAGCTCACATATCATAATCAGTTCTCAAAAAAAAGACAAAAAAGCAACACAAAAAGAAAAAAAACTCCTCCTGATCCTTGTAGGAGATAAACATAAGCTAAAATGATTTTGTTCAACAGAAATGCCCTTTCATCTTACAGAGATCGTCACCCTGCTCACATTGTCAATGGCTTGTGTTTGGCAAGACAGTGGTTGTACAACAGTTCTGTTGTGTGGACTCAGACAACATGAATTTCAAAATCATTAACTCTAAAGTGTTTTTTGGGAAGCTTGATGAGCTACTGCAGCCAGCGTTGGCATTTGGGATGTGAGATTGGTCGATTTAGCCTGAGGATGGTTCAGCAGGTGTGTATAAAAGTTTACAAAGTACACACCACAGGAATTGATGCATATTGAGCCTATTTATCACTTACAATATATTACACCAACTCAATTATAGCCACTGCTTTCAGTATCTCCATACCACATGGTGTCTGGTCTCTCAACAGATGTTAATGGTGCCACTGCAGATCATCACCACATTTGATCACATGACATACATAACATCTCAGAGAGCCCTCCTCTGGAAGAGGCAACTATGTTCAACACCTCCTGCATGTTCTCAGTCACTGGCAAAATCAGCTCACACACCAACAGCGTGAAAAGCAAGAAAAAAGATTCCGCAACATAAGGAAGATCTCTTCACTACTTCTTCGTCTTTGGTATAAAATGTGCCACCTGGAGGCTGCGTTTGTTCAACAGTTAAGAAAGACTCAAGAAACTGTCAACAGTTTTACTAAAACTATTGCTTTTGCACATTTAAAAATCCTTGCGTTTTTTTTCTGCTTTTTCTCAAAGTCAGAAATGTTCCTTTTTTTAACTTTTCTTTTTGCAGTGTGACAAGCAAAGCAGGCAAAGCAAAGAAACATTTTCTGGAAGGTAAAAAGACCAAAAAATTAAACAAACAAAAACAAAAAATACAAATGAAATGAAGAAATAGAACTTTTATCCCATGATTTAACTAAACTGCATTTTCCAGGGAGCAGTGGATTCACCGTTTCCGCAAGTCGCATTGAAGACGATTTTTTTTTTCCTATGAACCAACACCAGCTGCATTGCACCACATAATTTAAAATCATCTTCATACAAATACAACCCTTTTTTTTTTAAATCCTGTACAGATAGCTTTGTATATTTCATCTTCAAGGCTCCAAGAACCTGTCAAATCATTCAATCACTCAGTCTTTTTTTTTCTAATAATTCAACACTATGGAAACTTTTTCTCCAAAGTTTGAGAAAATTAAGGCAATAAAGATTTACGAAAACATTGATATTCTAGAAAACTACTCAAATAATAAAAAGAATGAAAATAATGTAGCTTAATATCAAAGGAAGACAACCTGTTTTTTTTTCAAGACTTTGCTTCCTTTCTTTTTTTTTCTTTTTTTTTTTTAATAAAAAAGTCTGAAAATCTACCTGCACATTCAAATGTTCTTTTTTTATGTACAGTTTGTTGGTTGAGTTTAGATTTCAGTCGATGTCTTCTCTCTTTCCTTTGGAGGCAAAGTCCAGTCTTACGGTGAGAAATGATAAACTCAAAGTTGCAGACTGTGTTTGATTTCGTCCTCTGGTTCAAGCAAACCATGATTTCTTTATTCTTCTCTCTTTTTCTTAGTTCAACCAGGTAGGAAATATAATTGATTTTTTTCTTCATTTTGTCTTTTATTTGGTGCCTGTGCACAGTGGAAGCATTCTCCCCTCAGTGTTGTCCATATCACCTCTTTTTCTTTGTCCCTGTTTCATTTTGATTCTCTCTGTGTCTCCAGCCCCTCAGTGCAGTCCTTCTAAAGGCAATGCAGCAATGATTCCTACCAATCTTGTTATCTAAAGGAAACAGAAAAACAAGTCAGTGAAAATAGGGTAACAGTGTTACTGTTTCTAAAGTGGGCACAATATTCTTTGGCCATTCACTGTGTGTAAAGGAGAATGCCAGCGGGTTATCTAGGAAGCAGAAAAACAAGACAAACACAAGGAGAGACGTTAAAAAAAATGGGGACGTTGTGTTTTACAAGCAAAGGTTGACACAACAAATGGCATAGCATTTTGTCTGTGCAACACCTGCACAATGTTGTCCTCTGTAGCTAATTATACTGCATGTACACACTTTCAACATGATTGATATCATTTGCACAGTCTTGGCAAACAGTGTTGTACCACACTGATGTCCCTCTCTCTGTCCAGGGTCAATACCATGCAGATAGGCTTGACAAAACATCTTTAAATGACTAGTTTGACATTTTGAGAAGAACACAGCTGAGTCACAACTGATACCATTCTCCACAGCCAGCTGCTAGTTAGCTTAGCTTAGCTTTAAGAGTGGCAATGGAGGGTAACAGCTAGCCTGGCCCCCTCAAAGGGTCATAAAATCTAAATGACAATGACTCTATTAAATGTACAAAATATTACAGCATATCTGAGCTATTATTAAGACCTCCCATAAAATGCTACACACCATTAGAATATTTCAGCGTCCTTTCCGCTTGGCATCCACTTTCAAAACTGTCACTACTCTTATTGTCAAGATAAAAACACCTCACTACAACTTGGCAGGGCAGCGCAGTGGTGGTGTGGCAATAATATAACATCTCTGTGCCAGCTGTGTATTAATAAACTAATGAAAAAAAAAGCTTTTTCCTACTTACTTAGTCTGCTGGTAAGAGTAGGCTGTGGCATGATCTCCTGTACTCTCCACTGATAAAGGCTGCTGCCCACTGGTGTCCTGTGAGGAGGGGGCCGCTGTCTGTGGAGATGGGTCTGTCACCACGCCCTGACGCCAGGAGCACAGTTACAGAAATAAGTCAGAAACAAAAGCCATGCATTATAAAGGTAGGATCCAAAGAGTTCACATTCTTCATGGAGATTAGTGACTGGATCAACCACAATGCATTATTTAACATGAAGTTGCCTCAGCAACAATAAATAAGTTGTTGACACTAAGATCTCACAGATATACACCAAAATTTGTTCATCTCAAAATAGGTCATTCATTCTCAAGTACATCTGCATTCATTGATTTGTGTATTATACTGCTGTATGTCTGTGTGTGTGGCTGAAAATCTTTACTACCCCCTGCAGTAAAACTCTAAAATACAGCGCTGCAAGGACTAATACAGTATAGGCTGCTGTATGAAGCTGGTCAATGGAGTAACCAGTACAAAGTCAATAAACAACTTTTTCTTTTTGTCCTTACTTCCACTGTGATGGCAGAGGCAGGCACTGCAGTGTACTGGGGAATGTAGGTTCCTTGCATAGGAGCAGCTGCTGCAGCAGGCATGTACTGCAGAGAGAGGGAGGGACACACACATTATTATTCAACCACAAACAACTTGTCCTCCAGAATCCTTGGATTAAAAGTGCCCACTGAGATACGTGCGTGTGTGTATGTGTGTGTGTTTTTGACATTTCGTAATACATTAGATAAAAACAGTTTGGCTTCAGCCCAAGGTCATCACACAATTCCTCTCAACAGGAAAATGCATTTTCCTAAATGACTATGCATTCTACAAGTACAGCTGGTCACAGAAATCTCCACTGACTCATTTATTAAATATATCACAACTCAAAGGGAAAACACAGACGCATGCGTGCAGAGCAAGATGGGTTGGAGGAGGTAAAACTCACAGTGCCTGTGGTGCCCAGAGACAGGTGGTTCATCTGCTGGGTGAGAGGAGCCATAACACTGGAGGGGTGAAGAGACAAACTGGGCTCTATGGCCGCGGCTGGAGTGATGACAGCACCCTGAGGCAGGAAGGACGGAAGGAAGGACACACAACCAACTGCGTTATAGACACTGTTGTACAAACTGTTGTGGAAAAACTATTACCCACTGACCATTACACCACATGGGAAACGCATGTCACAATGCAAATATATGAAATAGCTATATAGAGAGAAATGTACTATATATAATGTGCTAGTATTAGCATCAGGTGCTGTAGGCAGATGTTGTAGTTGTTGTTTTTTTAACTATTGGGCATGTTTTCAGCCTAGGTGTTAAGCTTACGTTTAAGCTTAAGCTTATGAGAAGAAAATACAAGACTAAAGTCAATCAACCTTCTCATCAAACATTCAGCCAGAAAGCAAATACATGTAGGCCACTTGATGCAAGTACTGTATTCCTTTCCTTCAATTCAGAGGAACAGTACCACACAAACTGGCAGGAATTTTCACAGCAAAATATGTCACTTGAGGTGTTTACTGCCACAGCAAAAGAGGTTGCTTTTATGATATACAGCTGAATAACGACCTTTTAAAACATGTGACTAGAAGGAAGCGTAGACTTCCAACCCTGTTAAGTTTGATGACTACAAATGGTTTGACTTTGTACATGGCAATGTATCCAGTCAGCCAGCTTTGGCAGGCTTGACAGAACATGCCTCTGAATAGAGCAGAAAGGCTTTTACAGTAAATCTCCTCAATGTGAAGGGCTTTGATGCAGCCTAACACCTTGATGCACTGAGCTCTACTTTTCCACTACAGCTCTGTTGCAGACTCAACAGCTCTGTGTAGATTTAATAGGAGACTCCTCCACACTGCTGCTGAGACGCCTGGCAACGTCCTTGCAGCAGTAAGCGCTGTTCATTTGTGATAACTGTTAAACTACACTTCCCATGAGCACAGACATCATCAGTGGATGTGTGTCAGGATCGCTCCAGAGAGCAGTCAGCACTTCTGGAGCTGAAATGTTGAGACAGGATCTTAGAAGAACACAGGTATTAAATTTAGGTGTTTTAGGCACAAGCTTGGCTTTATGGCAGCTCTGTATCTGTAGTGTTTCACAGGGAAGCTCCAAACAACACAAACACACACAGGTAAACACACACACAGCAATGAAAGTTCTAGTTATGTGAAGCGTTCCTCTCGAAGGCACATACAGTCTGTCAGAGTTGTTCACAGTTGCAAGTCTGTAAGTGAAGATCCTTTTGTCTGCAAGTTTCATAGGGAGGCATTCACTCACACACTCACACACTTACACACACACACACAGAGCACAGACAGGGATTGTCAGAGCTGTTAACAGTGGTGAGTGCTCTTCTTCCTGACTGCTGTCTTCATAGGGAGATCTGTTTGAAGTACACAGCAGCCTGGCAAGAAATGCTCTGTCAACACTGTCCTCGACATCACAAGTGAATGAGTGGCACTTGTTATGCAAGTGCACACATCCACACCCACACACACATATGTACTGTGTGTGTATATATATATATATATATATATATAAATCTCCTCAATGTGTGTGTATATATATATATGCATTCATACACAGATGCATCAAGAGATCTGGCCACACACCTGCACAAAGCTTGAGCTCAGGCAGGTAGATTTAGCAGCTAGAATCTAGCTAATACCCAAGCTTCTCATCCATCTATATAATATGTTCTCTCATTTAATGATTTCTTATCCTCCCTTGCTCTTTCTCTTCCTTCATTCAATCTCGCAGCAGGCTTCCATGCGGAGAGAAAGATGCATAAAGCAAAAGGAAATCCAGACTGACTAATTATCTGCTCTGATGTATAGCTGCACAAGTGTTAAACTTGTGATCTCCGCATGAATCTGCATGTGAACACAATGTATTAGTGGTGGGGTGATGTGTGCGTAACTGTGTGTGGTAAGCGTGTGCATATATATTATTGTTTTCATGTATCAGACAAGCAATAAATGAGCACACGAGACAGACAGTTATCTTTCCCCCCGAGGACAGGAGAGAGACAAACATGAGATCTGCTTCAACTCTGAACTCACTCGTTCCCTCACTAGCTCACCTCCCCCCTCCTCCTCCTCCTCCTCCCCCTCTTTTGCTGTCATTTTTCCAGTAGAGAAGTGAAGCTGACTAACAGAATGCTGCAGGCACCGTGCAGCATCAAATGCACAGTATTAGTGATAATGACACCCGTTTATTGAGAAAACCACTAACTGCTGCTGGTGTGGTGGGTGCGCCGTGTGTATAAGCATGCGAGCACAAACGGATGTGGACAGTCATTGTTTGTTCTCTTGCAGGTGGCGTGCTCTGGAAAGCAGATGTTTGTATTATTCTACTGAGATAAATTCCCATCCTGAACCACACCCTTTCTCTCTGTCCCACCTTTATTTTATTTTATTTTATTTTTTTTTTTACACACAAAATTCCACAGGATCTTACAGGACTACAAAAAGCAATGAGAACAGTATCACCGGGTTGTGAACTCTGATGGTGCACCCACATGCTGGACAGGTGACAATTCTGCAAACACAGGATCTCAGCTTTAAAAAAAAGACACAAAGTGAGCATTGTGCAATATTTGCAAGCTGAGATATGCACTGAACTGTGCTTTCTTCCGAAACATTCTTCACCCCCTTTGTCTCCTAAAACGGGTTTAACATGGCAATTTAACTCAGGAAGATCTAAAATCCCAATTCTTTGGATGTCTCATTATAGCCCCCCCCAATAAGCCGCCTTCCATGTCTTTCTTGCTATGCATGGTTAGGGTAATGCATTCATTTCCTGTAGGGGGATTTGTGAGTAATTATGCACAAAGACATCCTCTCACTAATTAAGATGTAAAGACAGGGAGTTCAAGTAATCTGGGCATTCCACCAAGACTCGGAAACACACAGTCCTTAAGGCACTCCACTGTGTGTATAGGTGTGTGTGTGTGTGTGCATCTGAATTAATTTAGCTGTGTCTGTGTGTAAATATAGATGTCTGAGTGCATGTATGTGCCCTTTCTTTACTCCTCAGGAACAAAAACAGCACTTAGTACTGTTTTCATTTCTCTTATTCTAACCTTTTAATTGGGTCATTTGTTTCTTAAGCAACCATGTGTCTATAGTGTGTATCCGTGAAAGTCAGTGCTCTTGCCAGTGACACACTAAAGGCATTAAACTCACAGGTTTGGCAGAACAAGCAGGAAAACATCTCTACCTCCATGATGGACTGTTGGCTGAGTGATTAACAGAGGTGCGCTCCTGTGCATCAACCCAGATGTGTCAATGAGTGCACACCATTAATCGGAGTTACCAGTCATTAACCATGCGACAGCAGTGAGGAAGACTCTGCTGCCATAGGAACAGAATTAAGCCGCTGTGTCTCTCCCAGTCTCCCTCCCTGACGCAGCTTTAATTTGCCAAGCTCCTCTGTATCCAGGAAATACAATGACTAGCCTTCGCCTTTGTTGTCTAACAGGGATTTTGACTATGCAGAGACAAGGCTGGGGAACAGGCACGCACAGCCCAGACATGCTTTTGCAGCAGTTGTTTTCTTTTCTTTGTTCTCAATTTATTCTTTGTAATCCCTTCTTTCCTCATCTCTCCCCGCGCCTGCCTCTCCCCCTGTCCTTTCTCTGTCAAATGCAGGCACTTTATTTATTTTCTCCTACTCCAATCCCTCACTCTTTCTTCTCTCCCTCTCTCTCTGTGTCTTCTCTCCCAAGTCTGAGGAAGTCATATCAAGCGGCCTGCCAGATAATTAGATGGGACATTTGTTTGAAAACACATTTACAGAAGGGTATTATCCTCTCCCACAGACATAATTTTAATCAGACATGACAACAGAATGTGTTTAGCAGTTGGCAGGTAGACACAAAGAGGAAGACAGATAGGAAGACAGAGAGGAGGAGCGACAGAATTTGGAACTAGTTTAAGTATTGTGTTAGGCGGCATTTGCTTCAGTTACTCAGCGCACGGCTGATATAGCTGCCATACCTGTGCTGCTTCTATCTTCCAGCCTCCTACAGTCAACAATTCAATGAAGCATAGCTAAATTCTGAAGGTGTAAAACAGTCTGCGGCTGTTGGCGAGAAACCAACTCACTGACACAAGATCCAGATAAAAATCTGGATAAGATCTGTTTTGACTGTCATCTCTTTGTGAGAGGAGCCAACTTTATTTTCGAGAAATACTGATACCGCAGGAGGATGCTGTACTGTAAATCTTATTCTTCCATTACATAAAAACTGGATGAGACAGTGTCGTCATGGGATGGCATTACTGCCCAGATAATGTGCTGTGTCTGAAAGACTTTTTTTTCTTTCCCCTTCATATGAACCCTGTCTAAGAGGAAATTATATATGGTGTAATTAAAACCCATGGGTATTAAAATCAAATACACATTTTACAGGCTAGTTTAACATTTATTCCCCAGACTTCATGTAAACATTATTAACATAGACTGCATGTAAGCAAATCCTGTGGATCTATGAACTAGTATAAACATGTTTAAAAGGTAATTTGAGATTCATCTAATTTATCTGCTGTACCCCCTGGGTTCCTGAATGGTCCCAACATGAATCTATGTTTTCCATCAGTTCTTTTTCTATCGGCCCTGATGTACTAAGATATAATTACCCAGTTTATAACCTGTGAGGAAGCATAAAATATGCCCTTCTCCTTCCACCAGTTATAGAAATACATTTACAGAGGGCTGTGTCTCTGGATTGGATGAAACAGTGGAGATTTTACTGTAAATGTTTGGGTGGTTCAATTTGTGTTAGTATGACAGACAGAGCACCAGGTGACGATTACATGAGGCTCAAAGCAACATCTGTGGAGGTTATTAATACAGACACAAGAAGGTTGTGTGTGTATTTGCACTGAGTCTGAATTCTCCTTAAAATTTTTGCATAAATCTGATCTAAGGTTGGCAGTTTAAACTCACTTTAACATCAGCACTGTATTTACCACTACACTTTTCTGTACCTGCAGTTTCATGTCAGTCCAGCAGGGAGCAGCCTTTTATTATGGATTTCAGACTCGGCTCCGCTGAGCTCTTCGAGCTGAGTTTACTCTCAGGCTGATTCAGCAGAGCAAGACTCAGATGCAGGGCTAGAGTTTTTTTTTTTTTTTTTTTGTCTGACTGGAGTTTGGCTCCCATACACTGCTGCACTTGTTGGAAACTGTGTCTAATTTTTCTGTCATTATTTGGCTCTTCTTCTTCTTTTTTTTTTTTTTTTTGCAATTTTGGTGATTACATATCAGTAATAATCCATCACTTGCACTGAAATATGAGAATTAAATAAATGAAGACATTAAACACTGTTATCAATTGAATGTAAGCAGAGTGAACATTATAACTCAAACAAGACATAATGATTTTTTTTTTAATGGATGGCTTAATAATTTCTAATCCATAAATCCTGGGGCTGCCAATACGACAGACCTTCACATTCATAGCCAGTTTTTCTCCACTGAGCTTTACTCTAAATTATCTGGAATGAGTTGAGATTAACAGACTGAGAAGTACCTGAGGAAAAAATACCTAGACATGCTTACAAGGAGATGACAGGTAGGAATGCAATGCAAAAAGTAGACAGTGACAAACATGGAGAAAATGACTCCACTGGGATCAAGATAACATATGACAAATAACTTACTGTGGGTTGCATAACATACTGTTGATGTGGCATCCAAGATGTACTCTGGACCTGGGGACAGAAGAGAAGAGAAGAGAAGAGAAGAGAAGAGAAGAGAAGAGAAGAGAAGAGAAGAGAAGAGAAGAGAAGAGAAGAGAAGAGAAGAGAAGAGAAGAGAAATAAAAGAAGATATCCAAAGGTAGAGGTGACGACAGTATGACCAGAGATGACGAAGGATTTAGAAATAAGAAAGACGGAGTGTAGGGAAAAAAAGGGAAGGATAAGAAAAATAAAGTAATTAAAGGAGGAGAGGATGGGCATGAGTAGGAGGATGCAGGAGGGAGGTCAGGAAGAGATGAGAAGAAAGGGAAGATCAAAAAGAAGATCGTGTAAGTGGGTAAAGAATTGCGGAAGAGGGAACATAAAGAAGGACAATTGTGAGACAGAATGACAGGAAGGGAGCGAAAATGAGAAAACCAAAGAGGAGAAGAGAGAAAATTAATCATTAGCTCAAGTCTTTACAAGCCCATTTCAGAGCCTTAGTCCCTGCGGCAGTGTGTCTTAAAGAATATTACAGCGGTAACCGAGGGTCCACTATACAGTATGTTATGTTGTAATTATAAGAGGATATGAAGACCACAGAGAGCAATACAGTCTAATAATTACTGCTTCACAGAGGAGGTTTCATCATCAAAGTCTGTCTTGGGCACAAAATACCACTTTCATCTCCTCCTGCTGCCCACTGCCCAGCCCTAACATGAGGAGAAACAAGTCCCCAGAGGCCCCTTTGTCACAAGTAAGGTATGGCATGTGTGTATAGAGTCATCATATAAGTGTGTGTATGTGTTCAGCAGTATGGGGAGTTAAAATAATGCAGGGCAGGATAACTTCCTCTGCAGGATGTGATTGTGTCTCAGTATCTAATTCCACTCTGCTGAAAGGTGTGTTTTTGCATTTGTCTTTCTCATTTAAAGCAGTGCTGGAGAAAACCTGTGGGGGAGGACTGCTGTTTGTTTTAAAGTCTATGTGTTTGACAAACCTAGGATCAAGTCAATCAAAGAACCTCTCAAAGAACCAAAGCTACATCACCGAAACCAGCTTTGACATGAGTTGCTATATAGTGCGTGTGTCTTTGTGTGAGTGAGTGAGTGAGTGTGTGTGTGTGTGTGTGTGTGTGTGAGAGAGAGAGCGACACATGGGAACAGAGGGAGACAGACAAAAGGAGGATTTGTGCCTGAGAATGAAAGATCGATGGGAGGAGTGCTGCAATGTAATCCTATGTTTTATCATTGCCAGACTCAGAACTGCTATGGAAGCAACTATTAACTCAATTTCTGTGTTAAAGTCTTTCTCGAGAAAATACAAACTGTGCTTCCCTGACCTGTAAATCCAGACTCAAAAAAAAATCTAATTCTAATTGGAGAAAAAAACTGCTGTGGATGAGTTAACTTCACCTAAGCCGCTGTGCTATACTTTTCTTACTCTCAGCACATCCCATGAAAAGATAAAAATCAACAATGTGTTTGTCCGTCATACTTTCAGACTTCCACTTCCATTTTTATATGCTCTCCCCTTATCATTACGATCCCTAAACTCCTGTGAAATCTCTATGAAGCAGCTAAAAATGTCTATAAAAAGAAAGAAAGGCTTTTGGTTATTCAGCCTGAAAAGCTGCTCAATGTTATTTTAGGGCTTTTTATTTGCCGTATCAGTTGTCTGTGTTGGAAATGTTTTTGTACTTTTTTTATTGATGTAAAGCACCGTGTGATTTTGTATCTGTCAAAGGTGCTGTACAGATAAACTGTTCTTGTTTTCTTTGTACTCTATATTTGCAACAGCAGGACATTCAAAGAGTCAAAAAAACAAACAAAAGTGTTCATGGTACTGAAGAAGTGTATTAGTCAGGTTAACATTGTGATTCACTGATGTGATACTAATTGAGCTCCATGGAAGTGGAATAGAATATATCAGGCTTTGGCTCTTGTCAATACATATTTGTTGGATCAATTCATGATTAATTTTGATATGTTCTTGGGATTTGTAACTCAGAAAAACTAAAGCTACTAACTCTAAACTAAAGAACTGTTCACTTCACTCAAGATGTTAACAGCTACCAGACGGGACTGTATGCTCATCAGAGCCATCCTGGAGGTCTGTTTGACTAAGAACATGAGCTGCTTTGCTAAATCTGGGTAAGCTAGCAGAAACAATATAGTCTAATATAGTCATAAGCTGGATCTTGGGTGTGGTGATTTGCAACTTGAATTCAGAAAGAAATGAAGATGAATCATTTTAGCTGCAAAGATATCCAGATAACTTCAGACCTTTAATAAACAGACAATCTCCTAGCTGTTTGTTTAAAGGAGGCCCTTGCGATTTTGTGTGATACAAAGACACAACCTAACCCCGCAGGCCTCAGACAGGGTCCACCCACCTGATATGTGGAGACAGGAGAGGCAGCGATGAAGGGCGTGATTGATGTTTGTGCAATCATCCGATTGGTGGAGATGCTGTACGGCGAAGAGTAAAACCTATGAAAGGAAACAAGTAAACGTTTAGTTGTGATAAAAAAAGGGATACAATTGAATAAATAGCATGTTAACCAACAGTATTATGTAAATGTTATATTATATTATATTATGTAAATAAATGTAACGTCAGTCAAGAGGCTTCTCTGCACGCAAGGTGTAGCCACATGTAAGGCTGAAAATGAGCCTTTTGTACCTCTTTGTCTGCAACCACCCAGTACACTTCAAGATACCACCTGACGAAATGGATCAGACATAATCAAGGCTGTCTTGGAAACAATAAATATTGCAGCTTCACCCTGCGCCAAACCATCAAAGACGTCTTCCAATGAGACTTGACACTGCACCGGAGTACACATCATGTTACAAAGGACTCTGCTCCACTGCTATGCATAATAATGAATTATCACCTTAATGTGTGAGTGGGTGAAATATTTCAGTATTGCCTTCCCTGTTCCCACCTACGCATATTCCACTTTGAAAGGAGGGCTGCATCTGTAACATCTGCATTTTATACTCTGTTTACTTCTCCTATACCTTTGTTTGCCCTTCTGATTTTGCTCGATCTCTTTTTTCTTCCCGTTTCACCCCCTCAGCCCTGCAGCGGTAGAATACTGTGGCTTGTGGTGCTTTATTTATCATTGTGTACCTAGAGAGGACATGTTTCATCCGCCAGGCCGTGTTGCTGTGCCCGATCGATCCCCAAGTGTCTGTTGACTGAATAATGGGGCAAGGGAAGGCAGGGAGGGAGAGAGAGAGACAGAGAGAGAGAGAGAGGGAGAGAGAGGGAGAGAGGGAAAGGGAGAGAGACAGAGAGGGAGGGAGAGAGAGAGACAGAGAGAGAGAGAGAGAGAGAGGGAAAGGGAGAGAGACAGAGAGAGAGGGAGGGAGAGAGAGAGAGAGAGAGAGAGGTGGGGTTGGTGGGGGTGGGGGGCTCCTCTACCTATCTCTAACAACCATGACCATATAAACGCACTTGCCACAAATCACATGTTGCATAATTGGGGGAGCAAAGTACTTAAACACCTTTGGTTACACTGAGGAATATATTATTCAGTGTTTGTAGCTGTCTATTTATAGTGGAATATACAACATACAGAGATGACAGTGAAGCTGAGTAACCAGTCAAAGACAGGAAAATGTAGATGAATTGGTACTTCTACACTGTGACACAAGCACACTTCTCATTTCATGGTGAAATGGCTTCTCGCGGTGCCCACCTGTTCTGCCATTGCACTTTCTGTTTCACATTATATTTGTTCGGCCAGTGATAGCACGGGCCGTTTTGAATCTCAGCTGCGAGATGCAAACCCTTAGATATTTCTAAACGCCTTGTGGATGCAGGTGGTTTCCAACTGCCTGTGATAAGCTCCAGAGCGTGATTGTGCTTCACATGGCTCCAGCCTCCCTGCTGGATTTTTATGCTCTCCTCTGTGTGTTGGAGCCTAAGTAGTTGAACATAAAGAGTAAAGTTGCAACATTTATAGTGTGGTTCACTTCTTTGGAACCAGAAAAAGAAATCCCATGAAGAATTTGCAATATATGTTTTCTTTTGCCAAGTTTCAGCTCTGGTTCATGTGTCGGTTGATTGTGTGTTTTATC
This sequence comes from Caranx ignobilis, assembly GCA_021432705.1. Classification (NCBI taxonomy): domain Eukaryota; kingdom Metazoa; phylum Chordata; class Actinopteri; order Carangiformes; family Carangidae; genus Caranx; species Caranx ignobilis. The sequence continues at coordinate 1,283,866 of MU270012.1, read as the reverse complement.
TCACTGTAGTTGTGTTGATACTGGCTCAGCTCACTTCAATTTCCCCATACCTCCTTGAAGGGACATAATAGATTTTCTTAAATGTTCCTCTTGCACCTTTAAACTCTGGCTTACAGTACCTTGATGTCTCCTTAGCTTTCAGAGTTAATATAGTCTCAGAGGAAACTACGTGTGCTCTCAGTTACACAAATATTCTGTGTTGCCATTGATTTCTTTGAGCTACAGCACTGTGTATTTGCTTTTACGGATATATGTCAACTATTGACATGACCTGGATTGAAAGAAGCAGAGAGATACAGATCTAAGTTAGAGTAAGACCTGGAACATGTGATGATCAGTGACAAGAAAAAAAAGTCCTCTGCTGATCATACAGCAGTATGGATCCATCTTTTTGACTGTACAATTAATGTATGACTTGCATTAGAGATAGTGTATTACTGTCACTGATGAATACAAATGAGTGAATGCAACAGGGTTATTCAATTTGGCTCTCTGATTGTGTTTATTGTATTTTTCATTAGAGTGATGTGTATTGAGAGAGAGAAATAGTAGATAGAGGACAGATCCAAGGTTATTGATGGAGGCTATTAGCCTTTAGCAGCGTGTTGTCAATAGGGACTCCAGCGTGGCTGTTTAAACAATACACTAAACATGTAATTGCGAAGAGAACATTAAGATGGGATTGAATTTAAAACCTCTCTGTGAATCCCTGGTGTGACCTAGCCACACTGTCAGGAGTTTGCCCTGAAAAATTAGCAAATGATTTAGTGCCGACCTCAGTGACTTTTCAGCTGAGAAATGTGGGCGAGCATGCTAAAATATACTGTCTACGTGCATGTGGGCAGGAGAGACACAGAAGAAAGAGACACAGGGGTAAGAACAGAGGCAGAGAGAACCCGAGCAGGATGGAGAAACAAACGAAAAGAGACTGACCAGATAGGAGGCAGGAGATTGAGAAAGAGCCGGAGAAAGCAAATGTTGTGTTTCTCTGATAGAGAGAGGACAGGCTATAAGCCAAAGCAGTCTGGCCGATTGCAGCACATGTTTCCAATAACATCGGATTGGCATCAGATCCTAAACACCAGCCGCACTCAAGCTTGGACAGGCTCGCAAACCTGTAATTGATTCATACCCTTCCCCTCTCCTTGTCCTGACTTTATTTTTGCCTTTGCCCTCCTCTTGACCCCACCCAGCCCTCCCTTTTTATTCAGCCCATTCCCTCCCTGCCTTTCGCCTCTCTAATTAGCTGCATTAGCATTTCACAGTCATTTAGTGCTTCGCCGGAAGGAGCTCGGATGACCTCGGAAGAGAGGTCGGAGAGGGCTTAAGCACCGCAAGTGCACAGATGCTCGCGTGTGAGCATGCATTTATGCAGGCACGAGCACGCACACACACATCAGAGATGACCAAAAGTAAAGCAGATGCTTGGAAATGGAGAGTAGGAATTAGAATGGATAAAAACCTAAACAAGACAACAATGCAAAGAAGGGGAGCAAGAGGAGAGATAGCTGAAAAACGATTTAAGATAATGTCAGACAAGCAGAATGATGAATTTAAAAGTGATATAAGGAAAAGTGAATGTACAACAGGAGAAGAGTAAGGAAGAGGAGCAGAGTGAAGATGCAGAAGGATTGAGAATACAAGGAGGAGGAGAAGAGAAACACAGAGCTGGAGGGAAGCGTCTCCTGGGATCGCATCACCAGCAGCATTCCTAGCAGACAGGACCTATCTCCAATTTCCCCCTGAAACAGGCAGACACTCGGCTCTCTGCATTCAGCCTGGGAGCACTGCAGATAGCCTCGGCTGACGAAAGTCTTACAGCGGCACTGCAACACCACCCAACTTCCCTGTCTGCAATCAAACCCTACATGTCTGACAGCTTGTATGCATAGGTGCATAAATAAATGCTCAATCTGCATCAATCAGGTGTGAGAACCAGGGCGAGAGCAGGAGAGGCAGAGAGGGAGAGGTGTGTGTGTGTGTTAATGACCTGTGTGTCCTGTATCTGTTTGAGGTGTATGCACATGTGTTGTCTGCTCATTTGCATGCAAGTGCTCTTGTGGATATGAGTGCTGATGGATAGCTGGTACATATGTGCTTCAGTGCAGGTTTGCTAGAGTATGTGTCAGTTTTGTTACAGGCTCACATGCAGGTGTTGATGTGAAGACTGAAACTATTTGCTTTACAAATACTTGGTGAGGAACGTGAATCAAAAGTAGAGTTGAACGTTCAGTTTGGAAATCTGTGAGGAAAACTTTCCACCTACCCGTTCTGCATTGCAGTGGGATCATACGTCAACGCCATACCACTCTGGAGAGAGATAGAGACAGAAACAAACAGTTTTAAAATATTTTGAAGGATTTATGTTTGCTCTCATTATGATTTTGGTGTGTAAACTGTTGCTTTGTGGTGTCAACTGAGACTAAAAAATGCTTTAATTTAGCAATATTAGCACAACGGGTCAAGCCAATAAAAATAATGAATTGAGGGAGGGAGAGACAGTGAGGAATAAAAGTGGTTCATGTTGTAAAATAAACACTGAGCAAGCACACTTTCTCTTAAAATTCACCAATATAAACAAATGAGGTGGATACAAAGAACTAAACTGTGCTAAATAAAGCACAACAGATTCCTCTTGGGGCCAAAAATCTCAAAAGGGCAGGTTAAAAGCACTTATGAATAAAACGATTCTGTGTGATTGTGTGTGAGCCTTAAAACTATGTGTTATATTCAGCAATGAACACAAACACAGGACTCCATCATGCTCCGCAATGCAATATATCTTTTTCAAGTTTCTGACCAATGCCGTTTTCATGTTGCTGTCCATCGCCCGCGCTGATTCAATAGCAAACACACTTTGAGCTCCTATGGGTGTGTATGAGCGACTTTGAGTATTTTGAAAAGCGCTTTATAAATAAATAAAATGTATTATGAGTGTGTTGGTCTTAAAATGAGGTGTGGTCAGATACATTGTTGGCACATTGCTATATTGAGGCAGCAGAAGGATTGACCTACAAAAACCTTGTCTGGAGTTAGTATTGCAGAATTTCACAGTCATTATAAGGGCGCATAGTAGAAAATAATAAATATAAAGATTTATTTGCATTTATCATAATTTAACATAAAAGATGTATCAGATTGTGATTTGTACACAGAGCATTGATTGGCTCAGCCGTGTCTTGCCCTTTCTTTGAGCTGCTGCATGTGACTATAAGCACTGGGCTCGACGGGCAGTCACAATATGAAACCAATACAATCTAATTCTAAGTGAAACACTGGGCGTTTATAATGGCAATCCTCCAAGCTGCCAATGTGCCTAGCTTTAAAAGGAAATGGGAGATGGCACTCATACTGGCCTATTGCATACTGCACCTCAAACTCCCATACTGAATTAAGAGACAAAAACCACCTACTTTGAACCGTGCGTCAGGTGCAATGATCATTTTTTTCCACCATTAAAATAGAAAAAAAGCTATGGACATGCCCTGGAAGCACTCACGCCATGCACTTCCAACGGACAGTATATTACCTCTGAGAGATGACTATTATTAGCTTGACAGCTTGAGAGAGTGTGGTTGGGCACTGGTATGAAGTACCTTTGTTACTGCAAATATGTAGCAACACAAGAGGCTCCAGGTTCAATGCTCTGTGTTGTGAAAAACATATGCCTGAAAACAATATACAGCATGAGAGTAAACGACTTCTCATTGTTCTCCAGACTTAAATTGCACACAGTGTTTCATCACTGGTAGTTTTCTATGATTATGGTTTAAAAAAATCAAATAACAAAACATAATAATAAAATAATGTCAAAACAAATAAGGAATGTCCTAAATGAAGCAAACACCACAAACATCTCTTTTCAAAACAAATGTGGTAAATGTTGGATTTGCTCCACTTGCACTTAACAATGTGAACCAAAAAAAGGTTACAGAAAGACCAACACAGAGGAAAACAATATCAATCCACATTGGTCACCATGATCGAAGGTGACAGGACATCTGCTTGAATTAAAAACGTTTCATATTGAATCAAAATTATTCCGTTTTTCGCAACTGTATGGCTTTGTGAAAGCACAAAGGAGAAAATAGAAAGGAGACAATCTGGAGGAAAATGAGTTTTGAAGTTTTGAAGACTTGAAGCTTGTCTGAGCTGTCACAGACGCAGCTGGTGCCTGTTGTCACAGCGAACATCTGTATTATCAGTCAGGGTACTCAGTGGTTGCCAAAAAGTACCAAAAGTACTCATTTAATCAAATCGAGCCAGAACTTCATCTCAATGACGCTTTTTCACAAAAGAAAAAAGAAAAAAAAATGATAGCCTGGGAGCCAATTATGAATATTTACTAAATACAACAATCCGGTTTTCATCACCACAACCAAAGCAAATGCTGCTCATAAAACAAGTGGACACCACATTGTCGTTTATCAGTATCAATCACCTCTAATCACAGGGCTCAGTTATTAGTTCAGTGCTCAGTACTAATGACTAAGGAAAGATTTTACACTCCAGCTGCATAATACCAGTGTGAGAAGCAAGTCTACTCAGAGCTACAAGAGTATTCTCTCTGTCCCTCCTCCATTAAATGTTGTCCTGATTAAGTCAAGTGTTCATCATTATGTGAATATTTACTATCTGTGCTTGACTTATTTTGTCATGTGCAAATGAATGAATGAAATTCTTCACAATGTTGGAACAAACCATAAGCATCAATTGTGTTTTTATTCCTCTAATCTTTTATTTTTATTTTCCTCTGTCTTGTCCTACATCATTGTTTCACGCCTCTTCAAACCATGGCCTTCCAAAAGTCATTTATACATGTTCTTTATTCCACACATGGCTCTTTTTTCCAGTTGAAAGTGTGCCCTGAAGCTGAACTATGTTAACATGTTTGGTTTTTCCCCAAACACTGTTCCCAGCCAGGACAAGTGGCCTATAGACTGCAGAGGCAATAAAACGGAGTGCCAGACATTGATGACATCAAATAGTGAAAACGAATCAGTCCAAAGCTTGAGATTCATTTTCATACCAGCCTTCAAACAAACAACTGATTTAAAGCAGGTAAAATTTATATCACACATAAACAAGAATTCTACATTTCACCTTGAGCTAAATTTGTATTCATTGCTGAGTAGTCGATTTCTGAGCAAGATCTGGAAGAGATCAGCTCTGTGAAGCATCATGATATTTGCATCTTGTCCTCTAAGTTTCGTTCATCGAACAACAACAACTGGACAAGATTCCTCAGCTGCTGCGTAACGCCAACATTAGTCCATGAAATGTGTGCATGTGAAACACATGTGGACACATCAGGACACCTTCAGGGGGGTCCGGGTCCTTAGATGTGTTTGTTAACATTTCTTTTTGGGAAGTCTGTTGACTACAGAGAGATTCAAAAGAAAGGCAAAGAAGTGCAAAAAAAACAAAAAAACAAAACTACAAATACAGACACAAGGCCACACAGAGGACTCCAAAAGGACACAAAACCCCCCACAGATGACTACAATGAGTACTACAAAAAAGACACAAAATGACCAGAGACATAAAGAGACAAAAGAGACCTACAAAGATGCAAAACATTTGTTGTTGAAGGAAATACCAGACAACCGAGCGAAATATAAAATGATAGGTGAGAGGCCCACAATGAATATGAAGAATGCGGCTGTTTTCTGGGTGTTTGGGCTTTTGTAGAGGGGTGAGGGGCCCACATAGGCTGTGCCCAAGAAACCCACCTTCTCATAATCTGCCCATGTTTACCCTAAGTGTGCCTCTCTGCACAAATGTTATATGTGTGAGTGATCTTGTATGTGATATGTGCCCATGTCATAGTCCCAAGGCCAGATTCATTTAGGAGTGACTGGTTGTGGGAGATTAGAGTCAACTGACTGAGTGTGAGGACGCTGTGAGGCCCCTCAAAGCACCTCCCTGGCCAGATGTCTCTATTAGTCTGCCTGGACTCTGAGACTTGGCTCTGACAAATGCATAAACCTCTGAAGGGATGCTTTTCCTCTGCAACGCCAAGTGGGGCTTGTCAGGACTTGGGCCACTGACAAATGTGTGAGGAATCCCACTGAAAGCACGGATCATTTATTTTAAGTACAGCTGACAATTCACAAATGTTGACAACGGGACACAAAGAACCACTAACACCAAGGCCTCTAGTGTTAACTAAGCTCTGGTGTGATTTGTCTTGCTTTGCTCTCACAAAAAAAGAGAGAAAAAAACAAAACAAAAACAAATAAAACTGCAATCTATGTCTGCCACACACAGACACACACGAAAGTCTAACACAAACACTGTGGCATCCTGTTTTTGTTGTGGCGTCTCTTTTTTCAGCACAGTTGTTTCAGCCTAGTTCCATTTCAGTTCACTTCACCACGCTACTCTTTCCCAACCTCCATGTAACGTGAATGTTGGGAAACTGTTTAAAACTGTACTCAGTGTGTGGGTGGTGACATTATTATTCACTTCCCCTTGTTCTGTAAATTGAAGCTTTGGTATCGACACTAACAACTTCTGTACTTGTAGCATTGTGCAACAGTCAATCTGCTTTCAGTCTGCTCCGTGAGGTTTCATTTCTCCTGCAGATGACAGACTGGGAGTGGGAGTTTCAACAAAAGAAAAAACAACTTGGCATTGGTGCCTTGGAATAACCTTGTATTTTAAATTTAATAACTTATATGCCTGCTTTCATATTGACAGCAGCATCTCTAATTTCTGCCCACAGTATGTTATTGGAAAGGAAAGCTGATAATGACCCCGCAGGGGGGCCTGTCAAGCTTTTCAGGTTTTATACTCGGGTGTCAAAGGGAACATCAGCTAAAATTTAAAATGTATGAAAAAGGCAACTTGTTAGACCTTTTGTAATGTTTCCTGTGAAACAGCTATGAAATGCTACAGTGCCATCTATTGTAGCGTGTGCAACAGTATTTCACTCTCACAGCTATTATAATTAGATTAGTGTTGTGCTTTTGCTAAAAAGCTGAGTAGGAACAGGTTTTCTAAAGAGCTTAGTGGTTGGTAACTTGTAACTTAGTGAGAATAATACCACTTGTGGCTTTGTTAACTTTAGTATTTCCTCCTAAAAAGCCTCTATGTAGACGCACTATGCTCATTCTGATCTTGAGAGGCAGGAGGCCATTGTTGATTTAGTGAATGCCTGGTGCAGCATACGTGCGCCAGAGGAAAATCTTATGTTGCTTTCTCTTACAACGGTAGGAAGGATTATTTTGTAAAATACTGATTGAAAGACACAGTCCTTGTGTTACAATTGCTGTTCCTACTTGTGTTTTAAGAAAAGACTGCAATGACAGATGACGGGAATCTTTTCTGATATGAAACTGGTGAGCTTCGTGTGATGGTTAAATAAACTTTACCTCTCCTTCCCGTGTCCATGGTCTGCCATTCTGGGGATACTTGACCTGGGTCTGCCTCTTTTTCTGGCCCCCATCAGCAAATTTGCACAGCAAAGGCTCTGCTGGGGCTACAGAGTGAAACAGACAGAGAAAGAGTGAACACAGATTAATCATTTTAACAGCAGGGAAAAGTGAAGTTTCATGTATGAAGTTACATTTCAAAGCTAAGATTTAAAGACAGGGTGCTATGTTGTGGTTTAAACAAAAACATAACATCGATCAACTGAACCTGAAAACAGCACCTCAGTTTTACATTTATCTCTTCCACTTAATCTTAATCCAAACATCTAAACAACAGCAGTTATCGCACCATCTCGACAACTCCTACAACTGTGTGTCGAACAAAAGCAGCCTTGACGTGGAAACAAAGCCATGGGCTAATCATCAAAGCATGGTGAGTGTGGTTCAAACGACAAACCGAACACGCATACTTAACACGCTACATAACTCCACACAGTTTGACCCCCAGGCAATAGACTGTGGTTGTGATTGCTCCAAAGACAACATGGTCCTTTTCTTGGACCAGAGAAAGAAGAAAGCCTTGATTACAAATAGGATTAGACAAGTGTGACCTCCCACACAAAAGTTCACCAAACTCCAACTACAACCTGATAGGCTTCTGCCTCAAATACCCTGCAGGCTTGAGAAATAGTGGGAAGCAACTGGATCAGAGCAGGATTCTCCTAAAGTAAAGGCAAAAAAAAAAAAAAAAAAAAACCATCTTTATTTTAAAATAAGATAAATTGGTAACAGAACAAAGACTGTTTTTTTTTTCTTTAGAATTTGAAAGCACGAGCGCGTGAATAATGGCCTCTCTTTCATTTCGGGGAAATGCTTCAGCATGACTCAACAAACACAATAAAAAAGTCCAATCCTGACATGAACCAGGACACTTAGATAAGACACTTGATGGTTTATGAAGTCGACAGGCAGTCTTCTGGTTTATGTGATCTCTGACCACGGGGTGTATTTCTTGGATTTCGACTTATTGTTCAACCACATGCATGCAGAAACGTACACATGTAAACTCAGAACCAGCCCTGTAATCAGCATAAACATCATGAAGAGATAAATTGCTGAAATAACTGAATATACTTTGTACATGCTGACTAACCTTCCCACTCTGGCTGAAAATAAATACTACTATGGATTTTAAAACAGTTATACAGTACACTGCATTTAACAGTACTTTGTCATTATAGTGTTTTAACTTGATTTCTATCTGAATAACAGGCCAACATGGCCAGGCCTCTGTTATCATCCCCTGCCTCCACTATTCATCTTTCTTAATCACCCCCCTTCTCTCTCCTTCTTTCACCCACTCTCCTCCATGCATTTATGTACATCTGGTAAACAGTTGCGTGTGTAGGCGTACACATGATGCGTATATGCGACACCGTTTTGCCATTTACATCGCAGGTGATGGATGTTTTGAAGTGAAGATGGGCAATAAAGCACAGAGGAATCCTTGTCGTATAAGAAACAGAGGTCGCTTAGGGGAGCTGGCACCAAAGGATATTCAAAAATCTGTTGGTGCTGCTTGTCTGTCAGTGTTTTAAACTCACATAGGTCTTCATTCTTCAGCAGATCCATTTCACATTTGTCCTTGTGCTTTGAAATTATAGCCATTTTCAGAGGAACAGAGGAGCCACAGGACCAAAATTCAATCACTACAAGTTGGTTTTGTGCACTCTTGTTTGCAGTTCCCCTGCAGAGCTAACCCTAACCAAAAGTTCTGCTATAAAGGTGACAAAACAATAACAGGATATTTGATTAAAATAATATAATAACATGTCAAGTTCACATTCACTGCTGGACAATTGTTAACCTTTCATCAGATATTCAGGGGCAAAGGGGATGCAGAGCACCAGAGCAAATGATGGCAGTAAAATCTATTGTCCTTCATTTGAAACACTGGTAAAGAGCCTGGTCCTTTGGGAAACTATCCTAAATGTAATTTGTGAAACTTTGGCAAAAGGTCTTGTGATAAGTGGTCACTGTAATGCAAATGCAAAATCTATTAGCTGATCTTAGGTTGAATCAATATGTGGCATTTAAGACTGATATAAAAAAAATGAAAAGAGGAATATATTATTTATATGAAAAACTGTGAATCCTAATTTTCAATTCAGAACAGGATAAACTCCAGATTATGGTAGAGGACACATTTGAAAATGACATGGGCAGGATTTAACTGTCAGGTTTATGGGTGTGGAGCTAAACACTTACTGATGTGTCTGTATTTTTGTGACAAATGATTGCCGCTTCATGCGAGAGAAAACATGGGACATGAGGACAGACAAAAATTCCTAACACACACTTAAAGGCAGTGTCTGAGCTCTGTTGTTGCTGTTTTGTTTTACTGGCATGACAAACAGAGAAAGCCACATTGTAGCTGGCTGACAACTTGTCAAGTTTATAGTCAGGACACTTTCTTCTCTGCGTCTCCTCTAAAGTACCACACAAAGACACAAGAAAATCTCGCTGATCTGAAACGAATGTTTGTCCTCGAGTTCTTCATGAAGGGTGCCGCTGTATTTTGAATGGAATCTGTTATTTTTACTCTCCACATCAACAGCTAAAAAGGTGTTTTTGGAACAAGGTGAGATGAAATTATTGTTAGAATTAGTGATGCAAAAATTCAGAGCAGATGATGCTCAGATAGGAACATTAAAATATTGGAGAAAATATCCATTGATGTGATTGATGCTTGCTGGAGAACAACAGACTAAATGTCAAAGCACTTCGTTCCCTGATGTTGCTCAGATTAACAACCTGGCTCTGAGTAAAATATGCAATGATTTCAGTGGGACAATTCTGTGAGTTACTGTGATTGTTATATATACAGTATTACAGCAACCGGGAGGGACAGAGGCCATTTTGTATAATCCTCAATAGAAGCACACTTCCACATAAAAACTTCCATACCCAGCATCGTTCTTGCTGTAAGATATTTTTATATCTGAGCTGGAGAAATGGCTCCAGACATTAAACAGTGGCCCAGCGCTATGGGCCACTGTTTATATGCACAAACACGTCAACGCAGAGACATACATCAATACTGTTATCGTGTTTTGGTTGCCTTAGTGCGTCTGGGCTGGGGTGTCTTTCAGAGACTGCTGCAGGAGTCTAGCATTTGGTTTGAGGAAATTCGGACAGGCAAATTAATGGGAGAAAGCTGTGTTTCTTTTTTCTATAGATAATTCATATTTTCACACAATGCTGTTACACTCTCAGATACCTGGGGTTTAATCCCATTATTATTTAAATCTGACATGCCAGATTACACTGTCATGGCATTTCACAATCCCACCAAAACAACACATCAAAAGAGCAGATTAAGTGTTTGAGCTCTAGGTTATGACAGCAAGCTAAGAGAAATAAAATAATCTAATTCTTTTAGTCCAACAAATACAAAAATGTACCTTTAACATAAAATAAGGTTCATTTGAAGTATATAGTATACAAATGTGTTGGTGTGAATATATTCCTTTGGACGAAAACAATGTCAATACAGTTAAACGTCTTGTATTATGTGTTTGGTATTAGCTGCTAATTTCCACCTTCAGACAAGGAGGATATGTGTCACTACTGACGATTACACAATATTGCACTGTTGGTCTCGCTAACCAGGATTTCAATGGAGCACAACTGGTGAAAGGATTGTAAATGGCCATGAATCGACCAGAATACTGGATAATGAGCTACTGCAAGGGTTCGACAACAATTTTACAGTACAAAAATCCAGCAACCTTTGAAGGCATTTTGTCTATTGAGTCATTTATCAAAAGCAAATTAATCCAATCAACCATTATATCTTTGAATTTGTCTAAAAGCTCACTAGTATTTTACTGTCACACAGATAACAATAATAATTTTAACAGCCAAAGTAATCCCTAATATCAATTTATTCACATCATACTAAGAGACAAGTGTAACATCACTGTTGTATTAGCTTCAGGTGATGCCTGTGGTGGCACGATTGTGATATCATGCATTTCACTGACAGAGAAAAAGGGGAAAAAAATCCGTTCAATACACTCTGCAGTTCACCCACAACAACGGGCCATAAATACTGCTGATGATAACAACGATAATGAATGTTATTTATTATTGAGGGGTGAACTCAGTCACCACATAATCAGGAAGCAACAACAGCAGTAAAACATCCAGAGACGAGATTACCTGTGAAAAAAAACCCTGCTCAAACCGGTGCATCAAATTAATTATTGAGCTTGCTTCGCAGCTCTACAATCTGTTGCATGTCACAAGAGGGCTTTAACAGGAGGAACAGTTTTAATTGTCACTTTGACCCCTGCTGTTCTCACTCTTGCCTCTGTGTAACACAAAGTGATGGATTCATGATGAATTTGGGTGCAGCTGTGCCTGACCCCAAACTGGGTCACATTCAGGCATGTCAACTTAATTAACATTGTCCGAACCAAATATTTGGTTATCTAAAGAGTTCAGAGAGATGTGAAATTTCAGTAAGCAGGACACAGAGTTGAAGACTTAAAATTCAAACCAAATCGAATGAGGAAATCGCTCAAGTCACACAGAAATTGATCTTCGTAGCCTGAAGCAAAACAGTGTTGCCCTTCTTTCTCTAGTTGTGTTTTTCTAACCAATTGCCCTGCAAGGTAGGGTGAGTGCTCTCACACTTAGTGGCAAATGGACACATCATCAGGAAATGGGGAGGGGGAATTACATGCAGCAAAGGGCCACCCCAGACAGTATTTGATCTGGGGCCGGCTGCAGCGAGGACTGTAGCCTCTGCATTTGGGGCACCTCCTCAACCCACTAAACTAAACGGCGCCCCAGACACATCATTTCTTAGGTTGCAGAGAAAACTACTGCACTATTAAGACTATTCCTGAGGTCTCATGGAAAATGAATGAAGGCAGAAGTGGCTGCTTAGTGGATCATATTATATTGGAGTGTGGGGATAAAGAGAGTGAGTTCTTGGGATTTTGTCTGTGTTTTTTTGTGCATGATTACCTATTTAAACCTTTCAAACTTCAAATTTTCTTTTTCAACAAATATGGAGACACATTTTGTGATTGACAAATCATGTATCCCATCAGATTCCAGGGCTTCAAACTGAACCAGAATTTTGTGTTTTTACCTCACTGTACATGATGCCTCTGAACTGAACACTGAAAGACCAAAAAATATAAAGACAGCCACCCACACACTGCACTATATGATGTGTAGCTGTGCCTCCCGCTGGTCAATACTACTAAACAAAATAAGTTGTTGCCAAGAAACTTGACACAGGCGAGTAATTGAAGTGAACAGACAGGGACACGTTATTGGACAAAAGCTACATGTAATTTGTTAACAAACTGAGGACTTTTTTTCCCAAGATTTACTTGCGCTCATTAAGGCTTGCAGTTGCTGATTTATCTGTTTAATTTGTCTGTCAAAATGTCACTGCTTCCTGGATCTGATAATGAATAGTCATGCTCCTGTTTTTGTGTTTTCTTTGTGCTACTTGTGAAAGGAAATTGTGACTCTGTTTGCCAGAGCAACAAGTAAGTAAGACATCAATAATTGTATAGACTCTGAGAGATGTCAACAAAATGACGCAGATGTGAGCCTCAATGTGTGTGCGTGTGCAGGTGAATGTTAAAGTGTAAAAAAAAAAACTTTCAGCTTTACTGATCTGGACAGGAGTTTCGATCTGTGACATTTTGTGTTTAACTGGCAGGATATAGGTTGCATGGCTTGTACTATGAAGAGTGGAGCACACACTGTTACCACTCATTGTAGCTGCGGGATATTGCAAACTGCAGTGGGGCAGCATAGAAACTGTTAAAACCCCTGCAGAGCAAACAAACATATCCATCTCACTGCTGGTGAGCTGGGCACATGAAAAGAAACAAGAGGTAAGGAAAGTCATGGAGGAGGAGGACACGCAGATCAGACAAGCTGCACCTGGCTAAGTGCAGGAGGTATATAGATCTTCTAAACAAGACACCGGTAGTCAAACTTAGCTTGTTATGGCACAGTGGTTTCAGTTTTCACTATGGGAAGATCAGGGATATCATATAAGTGGGACCCAATCTTTGAAGTGGGAAAATTCCCATTTAAAATAAAATCCAATCCATTAGGAAACGACATGGGAAATCATTCAGTTGGAAAATGGGATCCAATCCCCAAATGTGACAAAATGAGGACTCCCTCAGCTGAATGGGATGAAATCCTCTTTTTTTTTTTTTTTTTTGTTAAAGACGCCCAGCATCAAAGAGCTCAAAGCCCTGGGACAGAACAATATGCGCTACTTACTTGTTCAAGCATCACACGCAAGAGCAAACTTACTATTTGCCACTGAATTAAAAAATATATATTAGAAAATGTTTATTCATATTGCTGTTAGCACTACATCATTAAAATTTCAATAGCTATGTCTGCTCCAATAAACATCAAATTGTGGACCGTAAGCTGAAACAGAGAACTGAGCATTAGAAGATTTACTTATTAAGTTTAACGGAAGTCTGATAATTTCCGCCCTCTGTCTTCCTCTGATTTGGCTCTTCCTTACAGTGACAATCACTCACCAAGTTGTTCCCTCAGAGTATCCCCAAGGGGGAGAGGAAGTTTACTACATTCAATGCATTTTCTCATCATAAACTTAAAGCAACACGCAACACAATAGGAATTGGCTGTGAGACAAGTGGGAATAAAATGCATCAATGAACTGACACATTTATTTAAGAAATTAATTCCCCAAATGATGTTAAGATAGCAGCAAATGTCTTTGTAATTTTATGAACTTGACAGCGTTGATGTGATTTGGTTAGTGCTTTAGAATCATTGCATTTCAACACCCATAGCAATGTTTGAGTGTTGAGTAAGTGGCTCCAAATAACACATGTAAGCTGACACCAAGTCTGACACTACAGTGCTGCCATATAATTACACAATCTTTTCTTCAGTAGAGTCTCATTCAATTCTTTCCTCCATTATCAGGAACATCAACTAAAATTCATTTCCCATTTATGAAAGTATTGAACCACTTGAATGGCAGCAATGAATGAGGGCTTAATGCCTCGTGATCTTAGCAGGCATGTAAGGCTGTGCTCATTTTTTAAAAGCCTCCTGATTATTATTGAAACTACAGAGTGATAATGCGACTTCTCTGAGATCTGGACTCTTTTCATTCTGGTCCATTTGTCTTCCCATTAGCGGAGGGCAGGACAAAGAGAAATATCAAGGCTACAAGACAACATCGTAGTGGGGAAAAAAGATGGGAAAAAAAAACTGGACAAAAGACGTTAGAGCGTGATGGAATAAAAAAAAAAAAGGAAGGGAAGAGCGCCAAGTGGGTGAAGGAGAAACAACATGGGACGAGTGAAGATGGAGGGAGAGATTAGATGTGAGACAGATGTGGTGGGTGGAGACAGAATAACTTAACCTGGCAAGGAAGTTGTCAATCAAACCTAACAACCATTTTCAAGCAGACACTGACGGATGGTTTATGGGGAAAAAACTAAATTGACGAACCACAAGATTTTCTAGTAAAAGATACATGGTTTCACCATGAATTCAACAGCTTAATCATCTGCTGATCATGATCCCTTGTGTGATTTTTACGCGATAAGCGATTTTCTAAGCCATCTGTGTTGATGTAGACCATATAGGCCTATTCATTCAAGATCCTTTGGTAACTATGGTAATACCTTTGCACATCATCAAGTGAGCGTGGGGATTTCCCTTCAATCAGTAAGTGAAACCGAGTCCAAACAGTGTTGAGTCTGTGTCTTACTCCATGGATTTCATCAATTCAATAGATCAGCACACACTATCCTTCCTTACACACTATGAGTGAGTCATGAGTTGTTTGTGAACACCAGAAAAGATTGGTGATAGGATTGACAGGACAGTTACCACAAATGCTCAATGCACAGGGTTCACTGTCAGTCCTTATAACTTTATGTTTACACTTTGATTATAAGTCAGTGTGAACACCAGCTGGACCAGAACTGGAAGAAAATAATGTATCTTTTTTTTTCCTCCTTGGTCTGGACCAAATGAAGCAAACCTGAGGAGTGAAAGCACCCGCAGATCTGGTAGGTTTAATATATCAGTCTGTGATTGGAAGTGACACAGTCATGATGAAGCTGTTTAAGACATATGCTCTTTCTGGGTGGGTGGTCTATGTCTCTCCCTCACAGTATGGGGGAAAATCATTATCAACTGATGTGCACAGAATTTACAACATATAGTAAATACACAGACTGTGATCATTAAATTTACATCTCATGTTGAAATGTCGAATTTCCAAGACAGATCCAGTCAAAGCAGGTGATGAGACATTAGGAGCAGTTAAGATCTTTTTAGCAAAATTTATGTATGAATACCAAAAGCTGTGGAGCCATTGCAAAGACCTGTGGGAAAATTACTGCATTTTATATTTAACATCACTCACCAATGAAGACGATAAAGATCTGCAGAAAAGTCTGACTACAATCCTTTCTTAATAAGTAAAAGGTAAAAATACGCAGAATCAAGGTTACGCTCAATCTAGATACTCTGTCTCTTTGAAAGGACCCACTGGGAGAAGCAGAAAGCTGTGGATCAATGGACTTCCTGTTAACTAGGGCTCATGGAAGCTCTGGTCATGTGATCAATGTCTGCATTAATCTTGTGGCTGGAGAGTAAAATATTACTCTTGCCTGTCAATACATCAGCCTGGATGGACAGACTGCAGTATCAATCAGAGGACGACACAGGAAGAGGCACAAGCACACATCACTCAGTACCTGCAGTAAAAGATTACACTGGTCGAGCAGAGCAGGTTTAACATTTTATAGGAGTAAATTTAAATTTGTGGTGTTAAAGACATAGAAGACATAAGGAGACTAAAACAAAGCATGTAGGCCTGCCGTGATATCACTGCAACAGCTGTGGAAATTCCACAGACTATTTGTGACACAGAAAACATAAATCAACAGAACCTGGCATTACATTGCTAAGCACAGTGTGTATCTATGTGTCTGTGTGTGCGTTCGCTGGTTGGTGAGCCCAGAGCTACATTCGTTGATACAAACACTCCCTCCAACGCACAATCATACAGAGGAGAAAGGAGAAAATGGACACCCTTGGTAAAGACTAGCAATGCTTTGCCTTTGGTACAGAGCTCAGCGACTTGGCAGGTGTAGATAGAGAAAGCATATCTGTGTTTGTTGAGTTTGAACCTGCACCACAAACTGCATTTTACAACTGTTACTTCTGCACAAATCCAGCAGATACGGAGCCATATCCACTCTCATTTGGAGACGTATTTCTGGCCAGTATTCACTCTCGCTTTTTTTTTTGCTGCTAAGTGCTCCATCTATGTCCACTACGTCTGACATTTAGCACTAGGCAGGTAGCATATAGTGGGTTTTCAGAGATTTCTTTTTTTTTTTATTATTGCAAAAAGCTTCTGGCTGCAGACTGTTTGAGCTGAGGCGGCCTGCAGTGTTAGGTGATAATTCTCCATAGGTTCAAAACTATAATTCATTGTGTTCATGTTTCATTTCATTTGAGCCACTGTTAATATGAAAATATCAGTTAGAGTTGCTTTAAGTTCTTGTTGTGTGCACATATTCACACATTCATAAGTAATCAACATGACAGCCTGATGTGGATCAAATGAACTGCAGCAATAATCTGAAAAGCTGAATTCTTTGGTTTTGTCTAACGATATTCATCACAACAGTTTTTTTCTCAGATTCGTCATGGAGACAAGCTTGTCAACCAGCACAATAACACAACCATGAAGCTCATGGCTCTTTACTGTGCTGACAGTCACGGTTGTCCTTGTGTGAGAAGTTAAGGTTCTCAAACACACACACACACACACAGAGGCTGAAAAAAAGAAGTAGCAATGGCTGCCACAATACATCATTCACTTCACACTGCGATACCTCAAAGTACCTCAAAGTACAGCAGTGTGTGTGTGTGTGTCCGGGTGAGAAACTGAGTCACCCACCATGCTGTACTTCACAAATCATTCTGCCAGGGCACAGGGCACAGCTCTCTCTGTCTGTCCTTGATTTCCATTTTCTTCAGCGTGGCACACTCCTCTCTCTCTCTAACTATATCTGACCCTCCTGCATCTCCATCTCTTCTCCCTCATTCGGTGTCACTTTCAGTTTGCTTCTCCCCATCTCACCTTTCTTTTTTTCCCTACCACCTTGTCCTCTCTCTGTTATCTCACTTATTTTAGTCACCCCACTGGGCTCTCTCCCTGTACAGTATATGTTGTTCTCTTTTACACCCACACGCCCCTCATCCTCCTCCGCTTCCTCCTCTCTCTTTCATTCTTCATCTCGCTCTACCCCATCCTGTTCCCTTCTCTTCTATCCTCCATGTTAAAAGCAAGCAAGTCTTTGCTGTTGATACAGGAGGCAATCAGAGACAGATTGTTTGCTTTAGGGGACGTCTGTCTAAGTATGTATGTATGTGTGTTGTGCCTGTGCCTGTCTCAATGTGTGTTCTGTACAGTGGAGAAATTAATCTCTCAGACCTTCCTATTAAATCAATTCAGGGTGGTCTTAAAGAGAGAAGAGGGGGACAGAAACAGAGACAGAGCAGCAGGGATGATGCAGAAGTATTGCATTGCACTGACACGGCATTGTACTAAGGCAAATGTAATACCGACAGGCAGAGATGTCCAGATGTGAAAGAGCCTGTGAGTTTTTACTACAATAAAGACAAAAAGAAGAAATATCCCCACTTGATTTGATGTCACACAATACACATTTGTCTTCTAGTCTGAAGGCGAGGCTGGTTTCTCTACAGCATCCATAAAAATCCTATGAGACAAAGATAATGTTAATGCCTCTACAGGAAGATGATAACCCACTTTCCTGAAGAATGAAAAGAAATTTATAATACTCAAATGAAAAAAGATGCCCTTGTCGAGAAATGTGTTTATATTTCTCAAACTAAGATAGTGAAAACAAAAGTCCCATGTTTGTATCAGTACCAAAACTCTGGTATTTTATTGTTGGTGACATTAAAAATGATCCAACAAGAGCCAGCCTCTATGATGCAAGCTGTCCACCTATCATGATCTGAACATAACGACATCACGCTGTGCGTAGCGAATACATGTCAAGCAGACTGCTCTGTTCTCCACAAGCCAGACACAAAAGATGACTTCAATGCTTTTTTTTATTTATTTATCCAATCGTAAACCCTAATGGAAGTGCTTTTAAAGGCTTGCAGGGAACTCAGTTCAAGGTCGAATAATCTTACCTTTAAACAGCAACCTCTGGTGTGTTTGTGGAGGGCGACTGAGTATATCATGCTGCACAAATCCTACATCTATATGAGCAACCTGACCTATACACACTGGCTTAGAGAGTACAAAGCAGTTGTCTTGGTGATCGACACCTACCTGTCATGCCTGGAGGGGTTTTCAAAAATTTCCCATTGAAATTTTGGATCACCACGTCGCACTTCTCTGTCGACTCCATTCTGAGAGACAGAGAAAGGGAGAAGAGAAAGAAAAGGGGCTACTTGAGGACAACAAGCTCTTTGTGTTACAACTCAATGTGCACAAGAGATAATGTGGTTTCATTAAAAATTGTGCTAATGTGGAAGTCCTGTATGTGGATAGGAGTATGCTAATGTGTCCTACATTGGAGTAAATGCATTAAATACCTGCCTGTTTATGCATCTGGGCTTGTTTGTCAGTGTATGTCTGAGCACAGTGCCTACGGTAGGCTCGAGTATGTGTGTGTGTGTGTGTGTGTGTTTTTGCATCTGTGTGTTTTCTATGGGGTTTCCTCTCCTTTGTCCCGGTTTAAAAGCTCCATTCAGTCTGATCTGTTGTGTGTCATGTCCTCTTTGTCTGCCCCTATTCAGCTCCGCTCACCCAATCACAGCTCAATGACTAATTGCCTGCTTGGCAAGCAAAAGCCAGTGTGTGAGTGCATGTGTGTGTGCGTGTGTGGGAGAAAAACAGTGACTGGGACTAACAGAGAGAGAGAGAGAGAGGGGAGAGAGAGAGGGACAGATAGAGAGAGAGAGAGAGAGAGAGAGAGGGAGATTGTGTATATGTGTGCATGTGGTGTGTGAGTGAGCATGTGTGTGTGTCTTGGGTTTTCTTCACATTGCCAGTGACCCTGAATGGAGCCCTGACTGCATTCTAATCACTGGCACACTCCATGTTGTAACTGAGAGGACCACACACACACACACAGAGGAGGGCGAAGGGGCCAAGGGTAGAGGAATGTGGACTTGTATCATTAGAGCTGAGTCCATACATGTAAATGGCAGGGAGTCAACTCAGGGTAGCATTGCCTCTAAGCAATTAACATGATTCTGCACCATAGTGTGATCGTTATGAATCAATGTTGAGTGGGACTGAGTGATTATGAATAAGTTTGTCCAGCCAAATGTTACATTTGAATATATTTTCAGCTGATAAATAAATGAAATGTGAAATCTGTATTGACAGTGGTGTGTGTGTGTGTGTGTGTAATGTTTGTGTACCTGGCAAAACCAACTCCTCTGCTCAGGCCATTGGCATCCCTCAGTATCCGTGTGGAGATGACGTGACCAAAGGGCTTCAGCATGTTCTCCAGCTCCTGCTCGTCCATGGACACCGGCAGGTTGGAGATGTAAAGGTTGGTGGGGTCCTGCTCCTGTTGCTGTGGAGACAAAAGAGAGCGGCAGAAGATGAGGGACTCGCTCTCATCACTTGTTTTGTCTTGCATCAACAAATGTTTAAGTGCCAGCCAGAAAATTGGATATTTTAGTCTGGTCTTACAGAGTTGAGAGCTGAAATGAGTCTCTCAAGCCTTGAAAATAATCACTGGTGCTGGGTCTCACATAAACACTTGCCCACCCTAAAGAATGTGAGAAAAAGAATATAATTTATACTATTTATTATTAATAATTAAAATTTGCTGATGGTGAAGGGTTGATGCCGTGGCTATCCTCATACCAAGGATATAAATCTAGACAAGAGACTGCCCTTGTGCCAAGCAAAACAGCTTTTCTTCCCCTCAAGTATGTAAAAAGCTCAGAATAAAGTGAGAGGAATGAAAGAGTCGACTATAACCCTCCACTAAAAGCTGGTTTTGCAGCAGTAAATGCATTAAAGGTTAAGGCTGTGCCATTCGAGCTGTTTATTTCCATATTTATGACTGAACATCCCACTGCAAAATATCTGTGAATTTAACTCAAGTGGCAAACTCTCCCCAAAAGAGGAATAAACATTTCATTGGAGAGACAGTGCTCCAGTTTGACACTCAGAACCCCTCAAGCAATAAGGTAACCCCCTCAGGATTCATAGATGTTAACAGAGCTGCATTAAATTTTTCCGGGGGAACCTCCTTCTAATGTGCCGCTCAGTTAGTTAGACTGGTATACTTCAATTATTTTTGTTCTGTTTGGCAGCACCACAGCACTACATTGAATTCATCTTCTGCAGGAGTGTGCATGTTTGTGTATGTGTTTATCTACACTGGTTACAAATTACAGAGGCGTTGAGAAAGGGAAGGGTTTCATGTAGTGTTTACACAAACTTTCTATTGACAGAAAGAAAGAATATAGACGTATGTTCTATAAATTATAACTGCATACTTAAAACAATCTGGATACACAGTGCATCTGTTGATGTTATAAATGTTTAATGGCTGCACTCACTGTGTCTCTTCTCTATACTGTAAAGATGCTTCTATGTAATGTGTATGTTGTATGTACGTGTATTCATTTCATTATGATCAATGACAAGTAGTTCCTTGAAGGTTCTTCTTTATATTCAATATCTATACAATACTATATATATTCCTTTTATTTCCTGTTTACAACCCCAGATATCAGACCCATTGGTGGCAGTACATTTGACATGGTGCTGGAATAGATTGTTGTTCATATATTTGATTATGGTGTCATCATGAAGCCAAGCCAAATACTGAGAATGCATAGTGTGCCATGTGGTGTATACTTTAAACTATGCCATGAGATGCTAACATGTTTAATAATGAAACCTAATGACAATATATATGGGTGCCTGTATGTTTGTGTTGCTGGGTGAATTTGTGTGTGTCTTTTAAAAAAAGCTGCCCTATGTGGCTCATATTAAGCCTAAACATTTCCTTTATCCATGGAGGATTTTCCTTTCCATGCATGAGAGCTGTGTGATTTCAAGTGTGGGAGTCCTGAGTCTGACTGGCTGTGACCAAAGCCATCCATGTAGTCTGTGACTCAGAGTAAGCAGAACAGCCTCACTGAAGGAAGTCTGAAATATTTACCTTTCTTTCTAAGTCTGAATATCTGCCTTCGTCAGCAGGGATTTTCTTTTGGCAGAGTGTCCAATACACAGAGTGGCACAGTTGTCTTCCCACTGGCTCTGAATATAATCTTTTGCATTTGTGTGCACGCTGTTGGATGCATGTGTGCATCGATGCGGGCAGAGAGAGATGAAAGCAGCAAGATCAAATGTGTAAAGTCGCATCTAACAGCTGTGGAATCTGTCATTGATCTTAAAGTCATCTTCCTTACAGTCGGACCTCCCTGAAGCAAACCAGTATAAATTATAGTTTGACTACTTCCCTCATTAAAATGTCCAATTACAGAATTCACTCACGCTTAAATCTATCTTAAAACACTGGTCAGGTGCCAGTGAGTGGGCACTTAAACTATCTTTGCTAGGTGTACTTATCCTGCGCAAACTGGCATCTAAAAGACATCGTGCTTATGCTCTGTCAGGGTAAGTGATGGAGAACAAAGGCTGCAGTCCATCCTCTGGGAAAAAAATGTATTAAATAGTGTCTCAAGCTAATATGAGGCGCTGGCAGACTTAGTCCTAAGTTAGTTAAAACAAGTGGTTATCTTCCAAAGCTGCAGTCTTTTGTAGTGTAAAACTCCTTTATGTTATTGTACTTTCACTTAGCTCAGCACAGAAACACTGTCAGTGGAAACAAAAAGAGGGAACTTCCTACAAAAAAAAAAAACCCACTCTAACTTTGGAAAATATCCACTTGACTTTGCTGACTCAGAGTGCTGAAGCCTCATATTAACTTCAGATATATCACTTATCACATGGGAGGAAGCATTATGACAAGCAACACCTGTTTTAAAGCTCATGATATTCTATTGAGTATTGTTTTTAGTGGAGAAAAGTCTAATGGGGCGTCCATTCAAGCCTTCAAAACCTGAAAACAGGAAGTTAAAAGAGTAATAAATATGTCTTCACGTTCTATTGATAGAAATTGCAAATCATTCTTCTTATCAAGAGTGTGTCGTGTAAGAACATACAGACATATCTGACTGATTCCTGTTGCTGAACTCAAGATATACCAGGAGCAGGGCCTGGGTTGATATACATTATTAATATTAGAGAAACCATTACAATACAAATAAGAGGTTTATGGCATGGTCGTGTTTAGATTCAACAGTGAACCACCATCTAATGCTACATATCCATCGCTATGTCACCCACTTACAAGTCTCAGAGCTTTTGTCATTCAAGTAAATTAGCTCTATAGTACTTCTGAGGCTTCGCTCTACTGCACTTTACACGCTTACTGTGACTGTGGACTTTGTCATTACCAACAGTAACTCGCTCATCGAGACACAAAGGAATTTCAGTCTTCAATCTTGTGTTACTCTGTATGTAACTGAATTTCCCCTGGCTGTCTATGGAGGCAGGTCTGAGACAATCCTGCTCTTGCTCTCTTCTTTTTTTTTCTTTTTTTGTTCGAAAGCCCTAAAAAGATTAAATGGTAAAACAGAAGATTTCCTACCCCTGTGGTCAATGTGGTTACAAGCTAATTTCATCCAAAGACAATATGTCTTAAACAAAATCTCACAGTGGTTTGCCCAATTTCAGCTAAAAGTGGGTCAGCTGTTTTGTTTCTGCACACATTTTCCGTGCAGTTTGCAGTTACTGTAACAAGGGAAATGAATGCAGATTTGTGCGAACAAGTGGGATGCCATAACCTCTTCTCCACTCCTCCAGTTGCTGATTATGATACATGTCTGTGCTATCTATTCCACTGCCTGCCTGAAAATCCCTAGTTTTCTTTGTATGATTTATCCCAGGAATAAAGAGCGAGATGGGTGCAAAATTAACAGGGGCATCATGGTGGGTTATTGAAATCGCATTGCTCCACCTGACCATCTCTAGACACAGCTGGCTGTAAAACACATTTATTTGCACAAGTACTTCAGGGATATGAACTAAAGTGTTTTGGAGCACCCGCATGTGAATGAACTCTGCTTGACTTTGCTCAAAGTTGCCGTTTGCACAAAGTTATTTCTCAGTGATCTCTCACTCTGCATGTTGCAAATGACTCACCTCTCTCTCCCCGTCCCCTCTTTCCCCACGTCTCTTTGTCTCTCTGCCTCTTTGTCCAACCCCTCTACCCCCACCTCCCTCCGTAACATCTGTCATGAGCTGGAAACAGCTTCGCACCAACTGTGCCTCTCCCTGACTGTGTAGCCTGCCAGCGAGTCAGCCTGTGTTTTCAGCCCCATTAAACCTCATTGCTGCATCATTATAGCAGGTCTGTGCCTCTTATCATGCTACTTCCCGGTTACCTTGCAATGCCACAACACCTGGCGGAGAGCTAGAGGGTAAAGAGAGGGCAAAGCAATGGTTAAATAGCTGTGAAAAACACCGGCTGAGTCTATATGCTAGATGGATGGATATGAGGTGAGACGGGTACTTGAATGTCACATTTCTTTGCAATCCCGCTTGCATCTCAAATAGTAACACTCGACACTCCAAAATGACACATTGCGGCCTCTCACAACCCTGAACAGCAATGAGTGGTTATTAAAAATGGATGGAGAGAAAGATGAGGAAAAACTAAGTGAAGACAGGGGCACCTCGGAAAAAAATCGAGCTGGGCACATTCATAAAGTAGCAGTATATGATTAGGAAATAAGACTTTCCTGTTCAATATGTGTTGACTCCCTCCACTTACCATTCCATCTTGTCTTTCACTTAATCCTGCTCATTTCCTCTTTTAATCCATCTATTCTTTCCTCTCCTTTGCCCTCCTTCAGCCCACCTCCTCCCTAACCTCAACTTCCTCCTTTCTCATGCTCGCCCTCGCCCTCCCCTTCCCCCTCCCCCTCTTGTCCTTTCCTTTTTTACCTACTTGCTATTCGCCCCTCCTCTTCCTCAGATTAAAACCTAATCTCCTATAATGGTAGCCTTGCTGTCTAAAATGCTATCTGAATGCTTAATTAATATTTAAAGAGCACACTTTTTTCTCCTCGCCCTTCACATCCGTCTTTTCCTTTCCCTCTTGCATCTTTACTCCGTTTCCACATCTTCCATATGCCTCTTTATACCATTCACATCTTTACTCCCCCTCATTTTCATTCGCCCGTCACCACCGTCTCTGCCTCTCTCTGCATTTCTGCCTTCCTCCATCTTCCTCTTCCTCAAGCCAAGTTCTAATCTTTCATAATGATTGTCTGGGTATCTAAACGCTCTCTAACGGCTTAATCAATACTTAATGAACATGCCATAAATACTTCATGAACCCTAAACCCAGAAATCCCCAGGGTTTCATTAGACATGGAGATATACACTTTTCTCTATCTCCATGATGACTGCAGGCTCAGTGAAATCAACACTGGATAGTGATTACCTCATCATTTAATGTTCCGGTCAGTTCATATTAGTATGGCATTGTGTTTGGCTGCTGCCGCTTCGTAATGTACATAATGTGTCTGCTCTAATGTTGTAGGTGGAGATCATTGTATTTGACACAATTGTCTAAATAAGATGTTATTTTGATACATATGGTGCTTCATATGCACATATGCTATATGTCCTTTCAGCACCACCCACATGTCAAATCACTTGTATGTCCAGTATATTTTCAGTCTGTCTGCTGCATGGCTCCACTAGTTTGCCTGTTATGTGGGTTAGGGAAAAAAGTGGAATTATTTAGACATGATCAAAATTCCTGAAGCATTGCTGCATCTTTCAGCCGGCTAAAGGCCACTGTAATGTCACTGTTCTTGCAAGTTCAGAGATTCCAGAGCTTGAGGATGTAGACTGCACAAAAAGAGTCACAACTGGTTGTTTCCTCTATATATTTGTGAGCTGAGTGTCTCAAAAGAATTGGGTTTAATTTGCAATAATACAAAAAGGGCATGGACTTTATCTCGCTCGTCATATCCTTTCAACTTCCAACAAATAACAACTATTCAAGCAGAGAAAGAAAACACAAAGATTGATCCATGCACTTGTAAATTCCAGACCAGTTTTTTGCTGTAGTTAATTGGTTACAAAGGTCATTTAGCTTAGCTAACCTTTGAAAGACTGAGCTAACACTCAAGGATCATTAAAACTGGGGTTATAGGCTTTTCAAGTGATGGCATACTTATGAAAATATTCAGAAGCAGAGAAGCTGTTTTCCACTCTGTGGTTCTCCAGCGACTGTGAAGTGGCAAAGAAACACTGACTATTCAAAGAAATGGCATCACACTTGACTAAGTGAGAGACTGACTATGTTTCAATGTTTAATTCAATTTCGTGATGGTAAGAACGTTTTTCCTCCCTCTGGCTTACAACACTGCCTGCGTCTTCACACTCTGCATGACTCATTTAAAGCAATAAGAGAGGCCTGTCTAGATAATGGGGAGTGCATGCAGGCACGCACGCACGCATGCACACGCAGGCACACACAGACACACACACACACACACACACACACACACACACACACACACAGTTCTCACATGCTCTAGTCGCACATACAGCTATTACTAAATTCAGCCATTAATTTACCTGTTTGCCCCCCTTCTCTTCCTGTTGCCCTTTTTGTGCCTCTGCCTTTTGCACTCCACTGTCCTCTCTTTTTCACTGCAATTGTACCATGGGTTTTCCTTTCTCATCCCATCCTTCTCTTTTTTCTGCTCACACTGTCTCCACTGTGTGTATTTAAAGGCCAGTAATTCATCACAGAGTCAGAGTAGAGTGCAGTCCCCGCAGCACACCAGTGTGCAGGCTGCTTGTCTGCCAGCCGTCCAGAGCTGGAATCAATCACCCAATTCTGAGACAGTGAAACCATCAGGGAGGGTCAGACACAGATAAAAGAGAGGGAGGGACGCACACACACACGCACCACAGATAGAGAGAGAGAAGGCCATATGAAGGGAGACAGAGCTGAGGTGCACATACAGAGAGACAGAAAAGCTCAGGGTGGATTAAGTAAACATTTCCTGGGATGAAAACAGATCAAAATGCCTCATAAATTGATAAAATCACTTTCCCTTGGACATGACTCGAAATTCAGGGGAAAAAAAACAAAACATAATATGGATATATGCATAGATAGACTAAACAGCATTCTAGTTTGAGTGTGATTCTACATCTGTCTTTGTGTTTTTCTTTGTTGTGGATGTACTTGTTTATTCTTCAGACTGACCACACAAACACAACTTATGAGTGTGGGCCTGATTCCTAACAGCTGAGTAGTTGTGGTGTCATTTCCTGTGGTTATGTGGTCGTTCTTACTTCTTTATGGTTCAGGCCTGAACCTTCTTTTTGTCAAAAATCCCAAGCACGGCATGAGTCATTGAAAAAAATAAAAACAACAACTAATCTTCCATATCTTGTGTGGAACAGGCCTGTGATCCATTTTGGGTTTAAGATTACAAAATTGACTTCCTGGTAAAATATCTGAGCTTCCACTGCGGGAAGCCAATTCAGGAAAAAGCATTTTTGAAGAGTTATATACCACAAAATATGAAACACGTGTTTATGGTCATAGTTCACAAAACGCATCTTGGCTGTGTCCCTCGTAACACACAGGGCCTTAGGTTAAACTGTTAAGATGCCAAGGCAACCAACCATGCCAAGGCACTGCTATAACACATAAAAGCCATGTAGAGCGATTACACACGCAACCGCCTACACATAACAGGCATGGTGCCTAAAAAAGAGATTCAGTGTGTACAGTACATTCATATCCTACTCTCTCCAGCGCTCTCTCCTTTCTCCCTCTTCTCTTGTGTAGCACTGAATGCTGTAATCAATGCTAATGGGACTCAGCTGTTGGCCAGTCTAATTACCTGGAATGCAGACGGATGATCTGGTAGACAGGCACACACACACACACACACACACACACACACACACACACACACAGCTGTACTTTGAGGTATTGCTGTGTAATTTATTTTCGTACACCTGCCACTCAAATAAATGTGTGTGTGTGTGGTGATGGGGGGGGGGGGTCAGGATGTGACTGTTGGTATGTGGTTAGTGTTTCTGTGCGTAAAAGGAATAAACAGAAAATGATTACCAGGCTATGCATTTGTTAAAGGTCAGTGAGAGCTCATGCTAAAATATCCATTCTTTCTCCAAGTTGGGAATTCCCAGGGAGCAGCCTGGCAGAGAAAAGTGCAATGTTAAATCTACAAAAACCTTTAATTCTCTGCTTTTTAATCAAATGAATCATTCTAATTATTTTCAATCTGGGTCAGACTCTTCCATCACCTTCACCCAGGCTATTTACTTGTAACCATGTTCTCAGACATTTGACAGACTATGACGATGAAAACAATCAGTCAGGATTGAAGCAAAGAAAAAAAAAATCTTGACTGGAAATTCAGAATCATTTATTGAAGGGAACACTTTCTATGGCAGAGCTATGATGGAGTAGCATGTCAAGTGCCCAAAAATTCATTATACAGGGATGAATAACTTGAACATTTAGAGTTCAGACTGAGCTGATTGAAATGTTGTCCAGAATGTAAGACATCCAACAACAACACAGACTGCCCAGCTCATGAGACAACAATCCACACATCCAATTTGTGCATATTAAAGAACACAGAAAAATGTTGAGCAGACTTGAATGATCTTTAAATAAGAGGGATTTTGAGACAAATCTCTCTGATGTCTGATAAATTTGAGGCGGTGTCAGCCTGATGTCGTAGCGTCTGCCTGAGGAGAGAGCGGGCTTTAGGGAAATCCTTGCTCTAAATGATTAATGGAGTCTGGCACCAGGGAAGGGAGTCTCTGACTCTGCAGGTACACACCCTGTTGACGCCTGCGAGAGAGAGAGAAGCATGTATGTATGTGTGTATATATGTATGTGTGTGCATGTGCATGTGTGTCAGTCTGCATTTGATGCGGTATTATCACTGTGAAGACTGTTTCATGGCAATTCAGTGAGACTCATTAATGACAGCAACTACACACACTTATGAACATTCAAAAAATACATACACACAAATAAGCAGCGGTGTCACACAAGGCTGAGATCTATCTAGATTTGGGGAATGTATGTGCATCCATATTATGCATAAATAAAAATTCTAGTAGTGACACTGCTGTATTTGTACTGTGCTAACTGACACTATATTTATAACAGTTTTCTAGTTTTCTGCAAAATGTTGTTCAATGAGCAGAATAAGACTGTAAAAATCATGATAAACAGTAAGATAAAGAAAAATGGAAGTTAAAAAAAATACAAACTAAAGGTTAAACAGATTCCTGTTGGAGGGTAGTTCAAAAGGGATGTGACACTTGATACAAAGAAACTACTGTGGGCTATATAGCAGATAAGCAACAGATAATAAAAATCCCTAGAAATATTCAAACTAAATATTTCTACATTATAAAAATTCAGATTGTGCCCTACATTAACTGAGGTAACATTAAGTTGTATATCATCTGCATAGACAAACATTTTATAGCTCATGTCTTTGTCTTTTATGAGGCCCAATAGTAGAGCAGATCCAAAAACTCAAAAGACCAAATATGAATCCCTTAGGAAAGTGACTTGTAGCAGGTCACAGCTGGGAGAAGTCCCTATAATGGCCAAAGGGAAACCTCTCTGAACAAGGTAGCATGAAATTATTCATGAGCCTTGAAGAGTCCTTACTACAAGTACAATCACCTAGAATGGTCAGTGGACTCAAGCACAAGGGTAAAATGAAAATAGATCTGAAGTGAAAAACTGCAAGTCAGCCGTCAAGACTAAATCATTGGTTACCTGAATGTTTACGTGCTAGATTCCATCACTGTTTATATAAGTAATAGACATTCTTCTACACTTTAACAGTATTAATGTTCCTAACACACTCACTTTTGCTGCATCTTCTTATTCTCTCTGACGAACATAAATCACATGTTTGCTTGTTTTTCTTTTTTTATTTTGAGGCAGCAAAGTCAACACTCTTTATACACAAGGCACCAGTTTTATGATTCCACAGCTTTTTGTTAAAGACACCATTTTGTACAGCAGTGGTATTTTTGCATTATTGGACAGTATCTTCTAGAGAGTGTCAGAAAATGTGGGGGAGAGAGGATGAGAAACGGTCAGCTGGTCAAGAGTGAGACTCAAACCTTGCCATCCTGGTAGTATGGTCTACAGCCCACACTGTGAACCCTGCACTTCTCACTACTCTAGCAGATTAAAAGCAAGTTCATCTCTGCTCCTAAAATGATTCACACACAGAACTACCTCCTCCATCTGTCCTTTCTTTCACAGAACTGCTCTTTGATTGTCTGCCTGTATCTGAGCATTTCATTAAAAGAATGCAATAAACCAGAGGGCCTACAGTACTGGATTGCTGGATTATCATTGAGGAAGCACTTTCTCGGATAAGGGAAGAGAAAATTAATAAAGAAAGTTTTTAGACAAACTTATTGAATGAATTTTTTTCAGTTTTTTTTTTTTTAAGTTTCTTTTTTCCCCTACTAATGGCATGTGGCTTGTCCTCAGACAAATCATTGGAAAATGAGGTTAAGAGCCAAAGCTAGAGAGAAAACAAATTAAAAGGAAACTGCAAAATTAAAAAAGTTCTGAAAAAGTGCAGGGGAGGAGTAGGTTTGTGCTCTCGGCACTACAGTGATTAAAACATAAAGCTCTGGCTCAGACACAAGAATCACATCGGCTCAGAGGGGAGAAAGATGCATATACGACCGGAGCTGGAGTTTTTCTTTGCGTACTGTACATATGTGAGTGGGAGACAGGTAAGAGATACTAGATAGATAATAACAGATTCATAATCTATACAGCACATTGATGATTACTCAATGAAAAATTGAATATTTTTAATGTCAACGTAATATCCTCTTGAACGTCAGCACAGAAGTCAGCATCAGAGTGTCATTTAGGGGCTGTAAGGCAAAGGCTACAACCTTAATTCTCACCTTAACTGCATTGCAGTAAAAGGCTAAAAATGAGACTGTCATGTCATCCAAGGGCATATAACACTTGGAGCACTTTTAAAAGTTATACAAGCTGGTTGACTTGCTGTATAACAGAGAGCTAAGCTGCCCATGTCCACCCACACCTTCTGCTGGCCTCGGCTGTAAAGTCCTGGAGGAGAGGAGCACTGGTTTACACTTCAATAAAAGAGCTTTTTCATCAACTCTGCTGTTTTCTCTGCATCTGTGTGTATGTGTGCTCCAAGTATGACCTGAGCATAATCAAAAGCAATAAAAAAAAAAAACAAAAAAACAATCAGGTTTATATTTCCAATTTAAGGTACAGAAAAGGTGTTCTATTTGAGTCATACTACAAAAAACACTACAACATGGCAAAGCTTCACTTTCACACCCACTTCTCTGGACTGATCTATGACAGGCCACTAAGCAGCAGCAGGGGCTGTGGGTTAATTTTGCTCAAGGTCAGTAACCTGTGGTCGTTGAGGAGCTCTCCTGTCTTCTTCATTTTTAACACATTCCCTTACAGAGATTTGTGGATTTAACAATGTATCGACTGAACACCGACTTCACGTGCACTTGGTTGATTTTCACAGAGTGTAATATGAGTGACTGAGCAGCCATGTCAAGCTTTGGTGGATTCTCCAATACATACACAAACAAGCACACACACACGCAAGCACAGATGTGTGCACATTCTGTGTGTTTTGCACTTCCACCTGATACTATTTCATCCTGATCAATGCCTTTGTCCTACACATTCAAAGCTTGAAAGCCATGGCCTGTTGCCATGGTTATCTCTATTTGAAACCAGAGGGATTAACCTCCAGGGGGATGGCTTGGGAGAGAGAGAGGAGACAGAGAGAGGGATGAGTGAGAGCAGCAAAACAAGAGGGAAAAGAGGAGAGAAAAACAACAATGGGTGAGAATAGAAACAGAAAAAGTCAAACTAACAATAATACAGGGAAAGATATAGATAAACTGATAGAGGGACAGATAGAAAGAGGTCAAAACAAATAGGACAGAAAGAGGAAAAAGGGATAGAAGAGGAAGTAATAGTGAGTGAAAGTAAGAGTTGGGGAGGTTATGACATTGCTAAATCCTTCTTGTGTACTGTGGTAAGTACAACACAACCACTGAACTATAAAACCCCAGTATTTTAACAATATAAAAAATAGCCAAACACAAAAACAGCTGTGCGACTGATGTTATTTATCTGAGCTGTAATGCCAACTTTATTGCCTTCTACAATTCTGGTTTGGTTTGGTTTGGTTTGGTTTAGCTTGGATTGACTTGGTTTGTTTTGGCCATGCAGAAACCACTGGCATATCATCCAAAACTAAATATTGGGATTCTCTCATTGGCTGTCGTTATGCTTTATAATAAAAAACAATAAAACACAGCCACTGCTACCGCACTCTCAGCACAAACGGTTCGGCAAACGATCCTCTTTCTCAAACACAAGTGTGTGAGTTTGAACCCGAGCCCTCTGGTTAAAGAACAGTCTCTGTGCTACAGGCGACGCATTCAAAACAGCG
Organism: Caranx ignobilis; assembly: GCA_021432705.1. NCBI lineage: Eukaryota > Metazoa > Chordata > Actinopteri > Carangiformes > Carangidae > Caranx > Caranx ignobilis. The sequence goes on along the minus strand of MU270012.1, from coordinate 1,251,758 downwards.
TGTCACAACATGAAGCGGAATTCATTTAATATGCTGGCAGAAAATAAAAGCATGTAAACTGTACCAGTTTTGCATCAGAAGGTGGCTTTTTGAAGATACAAGTTGTTTGCAGTGTGCAGTCTCTCTGAAGATGTGCTTGTGGTGTGTGTTGCTGTGGTGCTCAGATGAGAGAGCGGAGATTTTCTTGCCGTCTTTAGATGTCGGGACGAGGGCACAGGGGGGCGAGCTGACAGCTTGGCGGACCAAGGTTATTTACTTTTAGAAAGGGAAAACCAGCCTGAGTCAGCAAATACTAAAGGGCAGCCACACACACAAATACACAGACACGCACACAAGCACATTCACACATGCAAACACACATGGACATCTAACAGTTTCATCTTTGGTACATGCACACACTCTCACATGGATGCACCACTTACTTCCACACACACACACAGCGCCAAGAGGTTAAATGGACTCATCGCTGGAACACCACTGAGAAAACAGCAGCCTAATTACCATCATATCCTCCACCAAGGACACCTCATGACGGCATACACACACACAGGCATTCATCTATTCATTTTACCTGTACAAACCACATCCTCCCCTCTTACTAAGCCATTAGGCTCTAACAAGGGTTCTTAAACTCTTCCAGCCCAAACTGAGCAGGTTTAGTGTCCTCCTGAGACACAGCCTCGTTAAAGCTTCATCATATGAGCACCCATCACAAACCCGCCGGTGTTCTATTTTGGTTCCCAGCAGTGCCATAACCGCAAATGGTACTTATAAAGGATCTGATAACCTAGAACTCAACATTAACCAGTCAACCAATTAATAATGACCTTATCTCTAATACACACTGCGCTCACTCATTCATCCAGTGCAGCCTCATTCATACCCTGGCACACACATAGACACATAAGGAGGACAGAGGCAGCAATTACATATGATTTATTAAAATAGCATGCAGAGGAGCGGAGACGCAAGGACCTCTACATTTAACATTCATAGTAGAAGCCAGGAAGTTTTATCCAGCTGCTGGACTGTGGCTCCTAATGTCCAATTTGCCGTCTCTAGCCAGACTGTGAATGTTCCTGGCAAAAAAAAAAAAAGCTGTGTGAATGTAAACTGGATCTTCAAAGTCGTGGCCATAACTTCTGGTTTTTAGTTTTTAAACTGTGACCCGAAGGTAAAATTGTAAAAGCAAATATTCAAATATTGAGCAGAATAATTATTGTTTTTTTCATTTGGAAATATCACAATTATACAAGAAATAAAGACTACAGACTACAAACTATTAACCCTAATTGAGTTAAAAGACATTTTAAAATTCAGTTCAAGACTCAAATAGTTTGTGTGCTTTTAAATTACACAAAGTGCAAAATAACTAATTTCTTTGCAACTGCATGCAAGATATGTGCATGGGGGTAAAAATGGCTGGAAAAAAACACAACAGACTGAAAAAGTTGCAGCGCTGGAGTCCTGCGCCATGTTTTTCAGTGTTGTTATTACAAAGTTTGAATTAAATCTATACTGCTGACCAGGATCTTAATTTGATTTGCACAAGGCAAAGGTTAATCAGTATGGTTTCCTCAAATATCACAGCCAGTGGTTAGCAGACACATTCATCAGCAAGAAGCATAAAGTTGACATTTTCCTAATTATTTGTGAAACAGGGCAAATATTATCTCATCCAGAAATAATCAACCAAAAATGTAATAACATCAAACTGATTCTAGAGTAAAACATCAGATGGTGTTTTTTCTGATTAATCATTATTAGATATTAACCATACTGTTCTCTTCATGGTCATTGCTTCAATTATTGACAATCCAACTTGACCAATCGACTTGAATATTCAGTTCAACACATCACGGTAAAATAGATGTTTACCCCAAGCAGTCAGTTCATGTTTTACTTTCTATTCTTAGGTTTTGAGAAGTGTCTCATGAAACACTGCTGCCACCCACCACATATGTAAGAGATGGAGTTCCCTTTGCACTGTTTCTACCATTGAAAACAACACTCAGTTATTCAGAACAATCAGCTGACCCGACTGTGCTCTGTGTTGTCATTAAAACTCTGAACCATTTTAACCTAACTCACCTTGATAATAGTACATACTACTATGTAACAGAGAGCAAAAGACGCATTTGCTGATTTAAAAACCATTTGTTTCATCTTCGTTTATAAGCTTAACTGTTCACCTGTCTCTGCAGAGATGTCCTCATGCATGCAAATCTTTGGACTGAGTAAATGTTACATGGAGCAGCAGGAATTGAACGTGTCTCACTCAAGAGACTTCCTGCTTTTCAGGGTGTTCCCGTTTAGACAAATGACCCTGAGGAGCTCAGAGAAGAAACAATTCAAGAGGAAGAGGAGAAGCAGGGACATGTGAGTGAGAGAAAGAAAATGAAAGAAAGAAAAAAGAGAGAAAGATAGACAAGTTAAGAGGTATAGAAGACAGACAGGCACAGCTAGAGAAAAAGCCTCATTGGTTTTCAGTGGGCATGTGCAGACTCAGACGTACTAAAAGGTTACAGCATTTGATTTGTGATATTCTACTCTGAAAGCTAGCTCTCTCTCTTTCTCTCTCCCTCTCTCTCCCTCTCTCTCTCTCTCTCTCTCTCTCTGTCTGTCTGGAGGAGCAGTTTGGCTACTGCTGTCCACAAAGTTTGATCGATGGCTGAATTATGCCATCGGATTGTGAATCTAGCCGACTCTGCTGTCTGCCCAATGACAAACAACAAACATGCCTGGCCACCAATAACAATGAGAGATGTGAGGGCCCAGCAGCCAATCAGAAAACAGACTTAATAGTGTCCCCATAAAATAAGGACATTTCTGTCAGCCTCTCCTACCACCATTAATATACTTCATTCATATGTATTCCTCAGAGTGTGCAGAGTAAGACTTTAAATGCAGCGCCACCTTGTTTTTTTTTTTTTTGTTTCCTTCCTTCCTCAAACCCTCCTTTTCTTCTGGCCTTTTATTTCCCTCCTGCTCTTCCTCCTTCTCCTTGATCACACTGCATTCCTCCCTCTCAGATTTCAGGCTGCCCACTCCATATTCACTCCATCTCTCTCTATCCTACCTCACTACAGCTTGGGCTTCCCACTCCCTCCCTCCATCAATCTCTCATATGCACCCTCCCTTGCTCCAGCAGCCCACTCAAAGGCTAATTCCACAGAGGGAGAGAATGTGAGGAGAGGCATTTTATAGTGTTTTCCAGTTATCTCTCTCCTTATAGAGCTGTTCTCAACCCAGCTCCATCAAACCGAGCACCACCCCCACTTTCTAGCTGCCTACTCTATTCGTCCTCTATTCATGGCAATATTTCCCTCACTCCTCTTTGTTTTCCGTCCTCTCGGGGGTGATGCTGGGGTGATACTAAATCTGAAGGGCTTCATTCCTAAATGAGGCATTCACCAGTTGAAAAACACCTTGCTCGAACAAAATGAGGCCTGGTATAAGCTGGAGACCCATTATCTAATTTTCTTCTAAAATAATAGCATTTTAAATCTTATCGTTGTAGCCGATGGCTTTGTACTGTTGAAATATGAAGCAATAAAGATGTTACTCTTTTATTCGCCATAAAATCAGATACTTCGTTTATGTGGGAATCTATTATTAACCCACTCTGGGTGTGTTATTGCACATGTGTTTGAAAAAAACTTTGGTTTATATCTATTTGCAGACACGCACACAGATATAGACGAAACACCACCCTGGGTGAGAAATCAAACAAGACCACATTTTATTACATTGCCACCACTTAGGCATGTGTTTCATTTGATTTAATTAATGGTAACTTGTCACTACATGCACAGCATAATATTTTGCCTTTTAAAATGTCTGTATTGACAGCATGTGATTATATTTCATGTGTTTATTATCTCATGTAATGACATTATGATCCTATGCTTCTCTTCTGCTCCTGTATTTAGGTTTGTTACAGTAAAACCTGTTATAAGTGATGAGCATCCTGATTGTCACTGTTATATCATATATTCATAACAAAGCAATGAGCAAATGGGTCATTTTCTTCCAGAGTATAGCCATCAAAACTTAACCACCACCCAGTTTTTTCTGTGCTGGTTCTGCACTCAACCAAGATGCAGGAAGCTGCACAATTCATAGTGTCCTGATATCTGGTGTCCACAGAGATACACACATTATCATAGATAGAGCTTAAAATCTGTGACTTAAATGAACAAGCAGAAACTTTTTCATATATAGATGTCTACTCTGCTAATCTCTGTGAATAATAAAACCGTGATGGCAAATGAACATCAAAAGACCCGAGGACTTAAAGAAAGTACAACTTCATTAACACAAAGGTATGCACAATCTCCTGTATTCTTAAATGAGTCTCTCCTTGTGTGTGAACCACTTTAACCTTTGCAAACTCCAACGTCTCCGAAAACGCACAACTCCTGTTTGAACGCTAAAATGATCATTTTTAATAAACACATTGCATCAACTATTTATGAGTGGGGAGCCCTTTGGATGCACGGCTCTTGGCTGCATATCACTTAAGCTACAATACGCTGCTCCAGGCTACTGTAGATACACACAGCAAGGTCTTTCAAATATCGAGCTGATACCCTACAAAAGACAGATCACAGAAAGACAGAGAAAAACTACTGTATAATAAAAACAGGTAGAACTTTCACCTTGTGTTTGTGAATTTGTGTAGGATGGCTAAATTGCAAATGAACCATAAAGAAAACCATAAACTTCTTATAGGTATTGGGGCATTGGACATATAATAAGTACTCCAATAAGCACTGACAGATGCACTTACAGAAAGCAGTCGTAACAGGCTTGATGGGTAATGTACCAGTGTTTCCTCTCTGAAACTATTCATTCTGAAGTAAAGTTATACATCATTTGCCACAGAAACTGAATCAGGTCATTTTTCATGCTATGAAACATGTATTTTTGATACAAAAAGACAAGCATTAGCCAGTAACTCATTAGATAAATACTCTAATGTTTGTACTCTTGGTGCTTTTATCGCACACAAGTACTTGAAGCCATCTATTAAGATTTCAGTTGTGGTTACAACACTGTGTCACTGATTGTTGTGCACATGCCTTTTTAATGGTATAATACACAAGCTAATGCACGACTGTTATGATGAAAAGTATTTTCTCATCAGCAGCCACAGAGGAACATTAATCTCCCCAAAACCCATATTCATCTTCATTTTCTTCTTCATCCCTTTGCCTCTCACACGTTCCTCCTTCCATCCACGTCCATCTCCTCCTTTTCTTTTCTCACTTATCCACTTAACTCCTCCATCTCTCTCCCTTCCATCTCCCTCCACACACACTGACACAAGAAAGACACACATAAATGCACACAGACACACAACCCAGGGCCGGTAATGCAGGGTTAATAAGATTGGAGAGCAGCTGATGGTTGTGCACATTCAGGCCAGATTACATTTAATTCGATTGGGTTTCACTCACTAGGCTCCCTCCTACTCCTCTCCTCTCTCTTCCTTTCTTTCCTCCTTCTCCTCTTTGTCCTCCTCCTGCTATTGTTGGACCAGAGGTGGTCCAGCCCCACAAAAAGACATAGGTTTGCACAGAGGGAAACAGCAAGTGCAACCACATATACATTCACCATGGATACATTCCCACTCACACACATACGCGCACGTCCCTGGCCTCTGCTGTCCTCCACTTTTATGTGATTCATTATCTGTATTTTACAATGTCAACTTTGCCTTGAACCAGACACAGGGATGGGGCTCTTGGGGAAGAACAGGACATTATAATTAATCAAATGTCTGATTTAAATCTAAAATGGACTTTTAAGCTTATGTTACAGAGAGGGAAATCCCAAGAAATTGTCTATGGCAGGACAGTCGGACAACATGGTTGGTAGTCTAAGGTCCTGCAGTTGTAGCATATCCACCTCAAGGTTGAACGTGTTGTGCATTCAGAGATGTTTGCAGCTCACCGTGGTGGTAAAGAGTGCTTATCCGAGTTATTGTAGCCTTTGTGTCAGCTCCAACCAGTCTGGCCATCTCCTTTGACCTCTCTGTCTGTCAAACTTCTGCTCACTTAAAGCTGGGGTTGGTAATCCTGGAGAGCTAGCAAGAGAGCTAGCAAGATTTGAAAATTGCACCTCCTCTGAGTTCCTCCCCCCTCTCCCCCTCCCGTCAGTGTGTTCGTCCAAGCCACGCCCCCACAAACTGGAACGCGCAAAATGAGAAGCGGCAGGAGGAGTACTATATATATATACTATAATGTATTCAATACTAGCGTCACCGACCCGTTTTAAACCCACAGAGAAGCTAATATTAGCATTAGGCTAATACAAGCTACAAAAGTAGCTACGTTAGCAAAAGTTACACATTTCATAAAAATAACAAATCCTCCTGCATATAATTACCTGTCCAACAGAAAGAGAGCAACCTCAGCATCACTTCAAATCCCTCAGTTGTCTCCACCGCTCAAAAGCAACACCGATGTTTACTCTGGTTTGACGTCTGGCTTTATCCAGAGCCTTTTTGGTAGCAGCCTTTTCAACCTCCAGCTTTCTCTTCCTTGCCTTTTTCTCGGGGCGAGCCGTTACAAGTAACAGTGGAAGTAGTAACTGGGGCTGCATTTTCTCAGCCAGTGCTCATAAATGAGCATGAAATCCGCTCCGCTGTAACTCTGTACACTGATTTCTTCCGGCAACAGCGACACGTGAAGATTGTGCACACGCGTCGGAGACAGGGATCGAGGGGGGCGGATACAGAACTAGACATGAAGGCATCTGATCCAGTCCTGCAGCTTCCACAGAGGACTGATCATTTTCGTTCCTATTTCTGAATACATAATGTATTGATTACTCAGAAGGTAGAAGGACCATTTCACCCAGTATAACAAAAAGTGTTTCTGAACAGGATTACCAACCCCAGCTTTAAGGTTTTTCAGTTTTGTGCACCATTTCCAAAAAAGTCTAGACACTACATCTTTTCCCAATTTTGCTATTTGATGTGAACGCTAATGGAACCTCTTGATCTGTGTCTGCATGATTTTATGAACTGCACTGCTGCTATGTGATTCGCTGATGAGATAACTAGACTTCGTCTCATTTGTGACTCGACCACCCCTCACACGAATCCAAGACTATGTGTACTGCTGTGATTTCAACAGGGTAATATACAGACTGCTGAGGTTTACCATCACCACATCTGCACCCATGAAAGAGAGAGAGCTAATGCTAGCCAGACGTTCTCCTCCTCTCTTATTATGTCAGATAAACAACACAACACTGTGTGTACAGCAGTTTTAAAGGGTCTATTTGTACTTTTGCTCTGCTGCTGAACATTGTTTCTTGCCAGGAGCTTCCACCATAATTGCGATTACAAGACAAGACGTTATAACACGTCCTCTGAGCAGCATTGTGTCTTGATTGGAGCCTACAGTGAATCACTATCAGAGAGTCATAGGATGAACCAGGGTAGCATATTTAAGTTGAAGAGATATCAATAGCAAATAGCAATTGCAGAGCTACAAATATATCTTAATGGAAAAAATGACTCTTAGAAGGAATCTTATGTTAGCAAGCCAGGCTGTTGTGCTTTTCAAGTTGTAATAAATTAAGAGCAGCAGAAGAAACATCACAGGAGTTGGAATATACAGTCACACTGTAAAATGATTTCCTGAGTTTCCTGAGTTGGTTTGTGGATGTATGGTGTATTTTATGTGACATAGAAAGACAGAGGGAGAAGGAAACATAAAGGAAACAAACATATAAATACCTGAGGTGAAAGATGAAGAAAAAGGTAAACATAGGCCAAAAAAGCAGGTGACAGTTTCAGGAAAGAAACAGACCAGTGATAGACGCACAGGGTGAGAAAGAGAGCGATGCCTGCCTCTTCCTGTCTATGTGTTTTTTGTCTCTGTTCATCTTTTTTTATGTCTCTCTCTGCTCTGTTGTCCTCCTCTTCCCATCACTAACCTCAGCTGTCAGACACACAAACACAACATACAGGCATAGGCAGAGCACGCACACGCACACACACACACACACACACACACACAGGGGAGGAATATAACACACACTGGATACATCAGTAAACGCAGTGAAGAGAACATCAGGCATCTGGCTTTCATCTGACACACACACGCAAGACGAGACAGAGAGACAGAAAGAGAGAGAGAAAACTAAGGAAGAAAGAATGGCATAAAAAAGAAAGACAAAACTAAGCAGTTTATGCTGATAAATGACAGTCGTACAATCAAAGATCACTTCATGTGTCTGTGTGTCCTCTCCTGCTCTCAACCCACACAGACCCACTCCTCTCTCTCCCTCTCTTTTACTCTGTCCTCACTCAACCCTGTAACTAATGACTGGAGGAGGCAAACACACACCCACACACACAAATAAACACTCAAACACGTACAGAGAGGAGGAGGTGAGAAAAAAAAACAGTACAGGAGAGACGAAGAGGAGGAAAGGTTGTGAGGGGAGGTCAGAGAAGAGAAGAGAGAGAGAAGAGAAGAGAAGAGAAGAGAAGAGAAGAGAGGGGGAAAAGAAGAATGACAGAGAAGGGGAAAGGAAGGCAGGAGGTGCCAAGGACAAAGTGGGGAGGAAGAAAGCAAGAGAAGAAGGGAGGGAGGTGTGAAGTGTCACTGCCAGTGGTACCATCTCTCTAATTAGCATAGTGACCTTGGTCCTCTGTCACTGTTATTGTACACGCACATACGCGCACACACATACACACACACACACAATGCCCAGTGCTCATATGCATACTAGAATGTGTGTTTTGTGTTTGCACTGTAAAAAACTGCCTGGTTTGAATTTTAATGCCCAATATTTGCCTAAATGTTTTTACTTAGGAAGATCAGTTTTCTGTAATAACAACATTTCAGCACACACACGCACACACACACACACACACTCATGTGATTCAGGTCACGAAAAAGCTAGAAGTAGAAACAAAACCCAAGATATTATTAAGACTCTACTGCTTTCAGTATAAAACAGGGAGTTTAAGGACGGATGGCTTAAAGACAAGGAGAGAAAGCGAGAATGACACAGTGAAAGAGAAAAACGAACTGTAAGAGAGCAGGGGGAGAGGGGGGAGTACAGCTGTAGCAGTAATCATCTTCCAGGTCAACAGTAATTACCAAGAAGACAGAGGAAGTGAGTGTAGGACACACAGTTTCTTCTCTCCTCACATCTTGCCTCGCTATATTTTCTTCTTGTCTCATTTATTTTCACAAGCAAAACATGCACCTATCACAAAGTGGATGTCGGTGCAAGCTAAAGGGTCTAATGGATAAAAGGTTTCTCACAGTGAGCACACACCACAAGCCGAATCTTGCCTCAGATGTGCTCCAATTAACTCACAGGTAATGTCAGGACGTTACTTTGAGGTTGGATGTTCACACCTCTTGCTCTATGAGATATACATATGCCTCATACTCCATTGGTGGTTAAAGCTATTTTAAACTTCTTGCCCTGAGTTTAGCCTCTCAGGCAGCACATACCACCCACATCCCTCACTTCATGCACCACACAGTTATGTATGGAACTTGTGTTTCTATCCAACTTAAACTTTACTGTTAACATGCTTCACAGTCTCCTTTCTAACCTTTAACTCTCTGAGTCCACGGATTTTTTTTCTCACACTGATTTTTCACACAAAAACAGATTTTAATAATCAGATTTTGGTGAAGCATTTTAATGAGCTGTGTCTCTCCATTTTAAATAATAATAACTGTCTTTGTGAGAGAGAGCGGACAGCCCTGGAGTAAACTCTGCTCTGTGAATGACAGGTGATTATCACTTTTTAAAGTGTATCTGTAGAGAACTGAAGAGATTGTGGAAATGTCCTAGGCTCCATCTCCACCTGATGAAGTTAAAATGTTCTCTCTCTCTCATACGATGTTTTATGAGAGTTTAGCTGAAACTACCAATAAAACTGTCTCTGGTATTTTTCTGCTATTCATTACAGTACAGATGTATTTATTATTATTCACCAATAGGGTTACAGATATATTATCTCCTGTCAAGATCAATACGCAGTCAATAAAAAATGAACCACAACCTTGACTGTTATCCTTTTTTTGTTTTGTTAAAAGTAAGCCTTAAATTTTGTTTCATGACTTTTCTTTTACCAGAGTTAGCACACAAATAGCCAGCTCCAGCCCAGCTGGCCCATTTTGTCACTTTCCACAGAGTCAGAGTAGTGTCCAGTTTGCCGAGTGTAGAATCTCTATTATACTCTGGTTTCGTAAAAGCAACAATGGCTGATGCTGTTGGCAGAACTGGTAAGTAAACAATTGTTCATGCTAATGTTGGCTATGTAGCAATAGAAAAAGTTACAAATTACTCTTGCGTAACTTAGTTGAATTTATCTTGATAGATTGGATCCTATGAGCACATCTGTTTGGCCCAGCATTTCGGCCTTCCACAGGCTAGTGATGTTCAATGTGAGATCAGTGCAGTGTTATGCAAACCTCTCTAAAGCCCCCTCTAAAAACCCCTCTAAAGAAAATAACCAATATTCTGCTTTCTTGGTTGTCTCATCTCTCTTTCACAAAAGCTAATCACCTCCTTTTCCCCTCCCTTCTTCTTCCTCCCTGCTCTCTTTGGAGGTAAAGCTTTCAACTCTGTAGCAGATAAGAGCAAGAACAAAGGTTTCTGTCCCAGCTAACCTGCAAACATCAGTGTACTCTGTCAGAGATGTAAGAATGAGCATGGCTTGAGTTTTCACTTTGACACATTTGTCTCTGTCAGTCTAATTGGTGCTGAACACATTAAAACCAAGAGTTTCTCAAACTCCAATTAGGCTGCTCATCTTACAAAATGTTAAAGGCTCAAGCTGGAAATCCAACATCAGTGAAACTGACTTTCTCATTGCACCCTGATTCAGGAAAGTTAGCCAGGACATCAGCAGCTCTGTGCGTAATTAGTTCATGAAACAGTACGAAGGCTGTATAATTTCATTTGGAATTGACTCCTTGCCCTCTATTCCATCCCTCCGGAAAACTCAATCTCTTAGGAGTTGAGGGTTCTTCTCTCTTTAATAACAGCTAAACACATCAACACTGCTCTTCCAAATGCCCCCCTCCTCCAAGCCGTTACGAACAAAATAAGAGATGGAAGTCTAATGAAAAGAGGTTTAATAGAAGAGCAAGGCAAAGGTTGCTCAGAGGCTTGCTGCTGTTTAATTCAATGGATGCTCCTGGTGCCTGAAGACTGGCCCATTTTAATTGCACTCCTCTCTCATTTGTAAAGGGAAGCATGCAGCGATACAGCCTTAATGAATCTGAGAGCAAGGCAGGCTATTCAGTGTCTTTCTCTCACATGTATAGAAGTATAATGTGATTGTGCTGGTTAAGCCCACATGTTTTGGCACAATATTGTTGTCCACTACTGCCAGCTACACACACATACACACACACACACACACACACACATGTAGCAGGGTAACCTGAATGCTGTCTTTGAGAGAAAATAGACACTGGTATATGGACAATTCATTGCTACTCTATAATGATGTGATTCATGTTCATGAATACATGTAAAACTAATTTAATGCTCACAGCCTCCTTTTCCTTGTGCTCTTTGTCCTTCAAACACACACACAACCACACAGACACACACAAACTGTGTTACAACTACAAACACAAACATGAATGATGGGTGCCTCTTGACCAGAAAAAAGAAAGGAGAAAAGAAATGGAGAAAATTAAGAAAAAATACAAGAGAGAAAGTATCAGGGAAGGAGGTCAATGCAGCTGCTTAAATCACCTGCTCCTTCCTGTCTCCCATCTGTTCAAGGATTTGATCAATAATCTCATCATGACCATAGTCATTAATCAATATATGGGCTCAATCAATACTTTCATCACTGACTTAATCAAAGCTGCAGCTATCAGTCTCACATCAGTCAGTGTAACACGATAAGTGATATACAGCAAATCCAGTTATTCTCAACATCAGACCATATCAACCACATACAATTGTGTTAACCATCATCAACACCTTTATCATCATCACCGGCAGCCAGAGTTTACAAGCAGTAATGAGTCTACCTAGAGTGTCTAGCAGCACAAGAGAGTCAGACACCTCAGTAAAACAAGTAAAGCAGAGCAGAGAGTGAAAGGCGGGGTGAGGCTTACCTTCGCCATCTGTGCCTGGACTCCACTGGCTTTGAGTGAGGCCACAGCCTTCTGGGCTGCTGCAGGGCTGTCAAAGTCCACAAAGCCATAGCCTGTAAACACACATGACAGTGGTAACATAGAGGTAAGAATGAGGAGAGTAAGATAAAAGGATAAAAAAAAGATAAAGAGTAAAAAATGATATCAGTTTTTGTTGGTCTTAGTGCTACTGGGAAAAACCAGCCAGCATTCATTTCTGTTTGAAATCCACGTCTGTGCTTTGTTTTCAGTGCTGCATTAATCCATCAAATGTGAGGAAATCATGTCAGGTCATGTATTTAATGGAAGATGAAGGTTCCTCCATGAACTGTGGTCTAGCACAGAGCATTGCCACTAACGAACAGTAACTCTTTCTTATGATCCAAAATATCTTTTAATGTCTGCACAAGCTCTTTATTACAGCTCTTTGTACTAGAATTATGACCATGTTTTCTAATGACTCCAATGTCTTTCACTGTAGGCTATTTCATTATGGTGCTGCTGTATTGCCCTGTCTGTAGATGTCCATATATTCTTTACCAAGTGTATAGTAACTCCATGCTGAACAAATCCTTAGTTTCATATGTAAAATCTACTGCCTTCCTATTGTCTGACATTTAGTACCCCACTGCCTTGCATATGAGCTCATTTTGTCCCTGAGCTGCTCTAAATCTGCCAATACACATGGTCCGTCTATATACCATGTTGTATTACTGCATCAGTGACAGCCTGAAAAATTCCCTGCATTTAATGCAGCGATTAAAGTCATTTGGAGTCTGGGTTAAAGAAATAAATACGCACAGAAAATGTACCTCAGTCGATTTTATTGCAAAGAGGTCTGCATCATTTTGTGTGTGTATGGACAATGTATCTGTCAAACTGTTGATGCTCTGGGGATCTAGTTTGGGCCCTACAGGAAGCACTGAAGGACAAAAGGTCTGAACACACACGTATCAATCTCTGCTTTCAGAAATATACGCCCTGTTTTACTGGGTCACATGGGTGTGGCTGGAAAGAGATGTCAAAGAGGCACCAAAAAAAAAAAACAAACAAAGATATAGCCTGTCTGCTGTGTGAATGACAGCACGCATACAAGGGTGCATGATAGCTGTGAACAGAACTGAGAGAGCATTGCAAGAATAGTTCTCACTGTGTATGAGTGTCTGAGTATGTGCATAGAGGAGATTAATAAAAGAGAGATATTGACACACGAGTTAAGCCAAAGAGAGAAATGTTTGGAATGCATGGCAGCTTTGCAATTCCAGCTGTAGTTCTGAGTGGGCTGCATGTTAACACAATTAAATGATCCACATTTCAAAAGCCTCACTCATCACAATGCTAAATGTAAACACTTTCAGAATGTTGGAAACCCCTTCCTCTCTGACTCTCTCTCTTCATTCCTAACATCTGTTCTTGTCTGTCTGTCTTTTCCGGGATTTGGAGCTGTGCTCAGTTTTGCTGATAAGCAGATGATTTTCTTATTGTTCAAAGGCAGCAAGCTGCTTTCCCAGCAAGATCTGCACCACATACACAAACACTTATACTGCTGCTGCTAATGAGAAAGTCATAATTTAGCCAAAATCACGCAAACACGCATGCAAGTTCTTACTATAGCACCACATACACATACACTGTGCACACATCTACAAGTTCACAAATACTGTATATGCATGTATCTTGTTGCACACAGACATACATGCATGGACACACACACACCAGAAACACAGGCATTTGCTGTTTTTTTGTACTTAATCTATATTTACCTAATTAGGTCCACACCAAAACACTTGAACTAATTGAGAATGCAAAAACAGTATTCATCAGTCGCCTGCCAAGATACTCTCATTTTATTCCAAAAAAAAAAAAAAAAAAAAAAAAGAAAAATTCTGCATCTCTCATATTTCACACTTCAGCTAATGGACGTTTGTTTAACCATAGTCTGTCCATATAATTAGTGAGAAAATAAAACCCAAAACATGGCTCACAACGGATAATTTAATCAGAACTAGAAAAAAAACAGTGGCCTTTTGTTTGATGGCAGCAGCTTCGACATGTATCCATGGTGCTAATTTTGGTTGAAAGCGAGAACGGCTGCATTTACAAAGCTGGTGCTTTAAGGACACACAAATGTGGCTGCAAAAGTAATGAAAATAATGAGCTGCATGAGTTGTCTGTGTGCCAACTATACAAGTTACTTGTGTCAAAAGAGATAAACATGATATGTCAGATCAGTGGTAAGAGCTTTGTCAGCCTCCACACTAGACAGCAGCTGTGACACTGACTCATGTAGAGTGCTTCATTTGTTGACTGGTTTATTTAACCATTTTCATTTCCTCCTGTGTAATAATTAAGCATGAAATTCATTATGGATTATTATATCTCTCTGATATGAGGGCAGCAGGGGGTTCCATGATACAATAGGTCTGCATAAAAATCTGAATTTTACCCACCATTAGTAATCTGTGGCCTAATGTAAGAGTCAATTTTCAATTATTTGGATCTATCCAGGATGCAACAATCAAAGGTTTTGCAGAAGAAAAAAAAGCAAATACTTGACAAATGAAAAGTCATCACAGAGACAGAATAGAGCTGGTGATTTAGTGATATGAGCCGGTAGATTATTAAAAGCCTTGTGTAACACACACAAGGAAAATATCTTTTGACCATAACATGATTTTATCCAAATGATTCTGAATTTTTGGAGTAGCAACACAAGCATGCTAATAGAAAATGACCTTACCCATGGTAATAAGTTATAATTTGAGTGCCTAGAAAAGTGCTATATAAATCCAAGCCATTATTGTTATTATTATTATTGTTATTCTTATTATAATTGATTGATTGTGTTAGTTTAAAATCAAAGTGAAGGCTTAAGACTTTAATCTGCAGTGTACCCAGGAGCTACTTCTTGGATGCTATGTTTACAGTGCTTTACACAAAAACCACCAAGGCTCATATCAAATGTGTCCTTAGTGTGACTGTGCCAGAAAACTAAGTCTATGTCCCGTGAGCCTGGTAGATGCTTTCTAAATAAAATATTGAGTTGTTGTAGACATTGCCATGTAATCTAGCTTTGCTCTGCACATTTTACTGTTCTCACATCTAAATACGTAGTGGCTTGGGGAACGATACATGTCACACCTATTGCCAGACACTGTTCATCTTTCTATAGGCGTGGATTATAGGCATTTTTTTCTCCAAGTGTTTGTCTCCATGACTAGTTTGGTGTGACAGAACATCAACCTTGAACAGAATGTGCCATTTGCTTTACTCCATTCATCACTCACGGCATGATGCGCGTTTTCTAAAAATGTATTTGCCTCTCTCTTCAGGGGAGTCAGAAGTCAAGTATCAGTGATAGAGAACACACCCCAGAAGCTGGTAGGGATTCATTGTTTTGCTCAAGGACACTTCAGCTGGGTGCAAGCTTGCTGAGTCTGTGAGCAGATGCCTGCCTTCCAAGCTGATAGACACTTTGCCAAATTACTCCACTGATATTTCTGCCCAATATGTACAGTTACATTTTCACATAACCAATACACTAAAACCTACCCCCCGCTTTAATCCAGTGAAAACTCTCATCTCATGTGGATGTAAATGATAGCTCCTCTGATAAGGATATTTCCAGAGAGCAGAAGAATGAAAATAATATCTCTGAATTATATAATCCTCCTCATGTGTGCCCCGTCCCTCCCATCTGTGGACTCATGATGACACAGAGATGAAAATCCATCTTGCTCAGTCAGGCCTGGCAAATATTCCACTTGTGAATGAAAAAAAAACATTTTATTACGAAGAGCAAACACACGTGAATACACACGCATATGCGCTCACAGACACAGATGGGAGCGCAGATAAACACACTCACATACACCCACACACACATACGCACACACACATCCCAAGCTTCCATCTAATCTCCTGAGCTCCCAGGGTTCCTGGCCTTGGGCCATTAGAATGGGCTAACCGAGTACAGAGGGAACAGGAGAGACGGAGAAAAGGAGGAACGGGAGGAGGGGCACTGAGTCAGGGGGAGAGTGAGAGACTGGCAGGCAGAGAGAGAGAGAGAGAATGAGATGAGCAACAGGAGAGGGAGGGAGGTGGAGAGCAAGCAGGAGACATGGAGACAGTGAGAGGGAGGGCACTTGTCTTTGGGAAATGGAAATCCTTTACAATATAAAGTGGTTTCCTCTCCCTTCCTTCCTCCATCCTGTGCTCTGTGCCCTCTCCCTCCCCCAGAGCTCCCACGCTGCTAACTAGAAAACTGTCAGTGTATTTAACATTGAGGTGCTCCCAGCTACAAAGTGTGGACTTTACTGAGGAAATCTGTCTATTATTTCAGAGGATAAAGCAAAACGTCTAATTCTCAGGACACTGTTTTAATGCATTTGTGAAACAGTCACATCTTTACTTAATTTTCCAGAGAAAAATATCAACTTTTCAGGGACAAAGAAGCAAATAAACCCTGCAGTCTGCAAAGGAAGATGACTTTATTTACCTGTGTCTTTGTCTCGATCTCTCATGCTCTCTACCTCTCTCTTTTTCCTCTCTGCAAAATCTGCCTGAAAACAAGAGGCTGTCTGCTAAATCATCAGTTTCAAAGGGTCCCCTTCCTTTTCTGTCAGCCCCAGGTTATTTTTACCCCCTCCCTTTGCCTCCCCGGGCCTCCTCCCATCCATCCCTCCCTTTCCAAGAGAACTCTCTGTGCCAATTTGTACTCTCTTAGTCACGCTAAGCACTTATCTTGTCCCAACTGAATGCCTCTGCAATCAAACCAACACTTATCCAGTTGTAAGGCATTCTAATGGCTGACCGATAATGAAATTCTTTCATTGTGAGTTAACAACTGGCTAAGAGATGTATGAAGTCTACATTACAAGCAGTGAAACTGTTGATGGGGGGCACAGCCAGTACAAATCACCTCTATGGCTGCAGCTGCTGCATTCTGGGTATATTGTCCATTAAACAATGAGTGTAAATCTATAGCTGGATGTATGGATTTGCATTTTGAAACACTCACTCTGCTGTTTAGTATTCAGAAAGGCTTTGTCTTGAATTTAGTACCAGATGTGGTTCCCAGAATGCCCCCACTATTCACTAGCAATCCTGCACATATCATGTTGTCAAGCTCACACCTACCGAGGGCTTATTGCTTTCACAATAAAATACTGTTTTAATTTTCTTTTTTTTTTTTTTTAAAGGAGCAGGTTGTATTAAATGCTTTTCACCTGGATTTTATGAACTCATGCAACTAAAATTGTCTCTCTCCTGCACCTCAATTACCCTGGTAAAAGAGAGAGAAGTGACAAATTTCAGCAAATACTAATAAAAATGAAAAAAAAAACAACAATTAAAAGACAATAATCAGCTCAACTATGGTGCGTCTGAGCTGCAAATGGCAATTCTAAGTAATTTCTCGCAGATTTATTTCGCATTTATTGATTATTTTACCACCCATTAATCCAGAGTATTTGTGGAAAATAGGGAGCCTTTTTCCTTGCACACTGTTGCCTTATTGCTGCCACACATCCTTTTAAAGGCACTCTTCTCTTTTCTCTTAAGGGTGCACCACCCTGAGGTGCAGCTAGGTGCTCTGACTCTTTTACCTTTTGTTATTGTATAACTTTAGCTAGTCTTCACTTGACTCTTTGCTTTTACAAATATGTGCTTTATGTGCAGCTCATTCCTGGAGCTGTACACCATCACAGGTGACTCCTCAAGCTACATACTCAAACTATTACTCTGTATTCGTTCTTAGTTCACCCAGTGTTATCCCATAAAATGTGAATGAACGTTATTAATGGCTTCCTACTTGAATCTGGAGCAGTGCATACTACAGTGTGTCCGATGACCTGCACGCCTAAATCACAGCAGTATTTGCATAGAATTTCATTTGCTAACTGATTTTCAGAAAGAAACTAAAGAGACAGACAGTCCTGTTTGCAAGAATGTACTTGTTTCCTTTTCAGTGCATATTGTCTACGAAGTCATAAATTTAAAGCTACTTACATACAGACCATTGTAGACACAGAGCAGATGATGAATTTTACACCATATGGACCCTCAGAGTTACTCAAATATAGGGAGTATATACTGGGATTATAGCGGGTGTTATTTTATATTTTTTCTGATAGTCTTACCAACAACAGACAGGAACTATCTTTGCTTCACAAGCTCAATCTTCCCCAGTAAGGATATATTGTAAATATTTAAAAGCAGGTCACAAGTGTATTGTTTAATTTCTAAAAAGTTAAAGTGACAAAAACCACAGGCCACTGTTGCTATTAGCTAATTCACTGCTTGTCATATAAAAAGTGAGGACAATACTTTGTTGGAGACTATTTTCATCCAAGAATTAATACAATTTTGGTGTTTTGGTGATAGCAGGACAGTGTATGTGACACTCATAGTAAATAATATGTTAGTGCAAGGGTGTGTGTGTGTGTGTGGCTCACTGATGTGTTGGACATAGGAGGTCAATGGTACAAAGGAATAGGCTATATCAGGATTTGGATCAGCAGAAAATGCTTGTTAGTTGAAGCAGTTCAATTTTCCATGGGATTGTTGACCACAAAAATGCAACACAGCAGGCCTTAGTCTTTAAATACACTTGAGAATTAGTTTTGGTTAGGGTTGTGAGCACTTTTGTAAATGGCCTTTTCAGATGTAATATAATCTTAAACAAAAGAGATAATATTTTCCATTTCTTAATCACACTTAAAAAGAAGTCTGAAGTCATAATTGGGAAACATACAAGACATGAATGTGACACTATGCTGAAACAGCTTATTAAAACTCAACTAACACAGATGATAAAATTTAATGAGTTAAGAAAATGGGGGAATAATTGATAATTATCACTGGGTTTACAGAATTTTCTACTTTCCCTTTAGCCACACTGTAATGATGTCAGGACAGAGATTTCAATATGGTTTCAGAGCTCAAAGCCATATTTGATTATATGATACCAAAGCAGGTAGAGGAATGATGAAGTTTATAAGATTTATATAACTGGCCAATTATAAAATATCCAAGATAATAACTAGTACAAGAACAGCAGAGTCCTGGGGAGATTCACTGAAGTTTGGTTCCCCTGTTATAATGTAAAATCAGGTAGGGCTGCAATCATTTACTCCAAATATTTTATTCAAAGTAATCAGAGCAGATTAAGTCTGAGGAGCTACATTTACATCTCTGCCATGGGTATCAATCAGACTGGCTTTCCCTCTGCTCACACCATTGAAGATGATATGCTGATTACAGGACATTTGTGCTGTTTCCTAAACCATGCCAGTGTACCTTTTGAGAGCAAGCCTGGCAGATGAGAAGCAATCATGCTGAACACATGTTCTTGAGCGCCTCTTCCCAAGCAGACGACTACAATCATATTGATTAGTGCTTTGTTCAGTCCTCTCCAACAATCAAGCAGACTCTCATCACAAGACACTTGAGTGAGCCTCACTCACCACAGAGACTATTTGAAACACATTGTGGCTGTTGTATGGTGTTCGCCGTTTTGATTTGGCTAATGACAACAATGCCAACATCTTGCTTTTCAAAAGCTGCTTAACTCTGAGTATCATTAGGGTGCAATCCTGAAATCATCATCATGGAGATGTAAAAAAAAAATGATACTACTCTAGCAGTGCATGATTTAAATAGATTACAGGACGACATTGTCATTATGGAAGTCAACACTGTTGTGCTATATACAGTGTGAATACAAACGACTGTTATGCGAGCATGTGGTGTGTGTTCAGCAGCACAGCTGAAATAGACTGTTTTCATTTTCATATCTCTTGACAGATATTTTAAAAACCTTTGGGCATTGATTGATTAGAGATTCAAAAAAGTGGAGGCGGAAAGGATTTCTAAAAACAGAATCACTCCCTATAGTGCAGTGATTGGTCTGCCTTTAAGCTGCCAAGTTCAATCAATTCTCAATTGATGTTTTCCAGACTCAAATCTCATATCAGAATCTGAACTTGTTAAGTAAAGGATTATTTCGTAAGGCCACACCACACACTGGATTAAGTCAGCAGATGCTCACTCACCTTTGCATTGATTGGTGTTCTTGTCCAGGATGGCCTTTGTTGACACAATCTTCCCATATCTGTAGAAAACAACAACGAAACGCAGTGATTAATTGTTGTATCACTAGTGATTTTTTTTTTTTTTTTGAACATGTGGAGTATTATGGGCTGCTCTTTGATTCCAACGCAAATAATAATTATGGTGTTTGCAAGATGGTAATGCTGGTGATTCAGTAAATTGACCATTTCAGCTTTACAACCCATCCCCCAATACTTAGCTCTGTCATCGTGAGAATGATAGCATACTGATATTAGCATTTAGCATCCTGGTAGCCTTGATTGATCTCTAAATTAGATAAATGTGATATCAAAACTGTAATGCTGTTGCCGTTGTTCAAGTTTCAATATAAGAAAGCCAAGTGAAATAAAAATGACAGACAAAAACTGCTGCTTGCACAGTTTCTCGGGGTGTCCACCTTATCACACTTAAGTTTTCTATCTGCTCTTCTATCTATCCATTCGGTCCTTATCCATTTCAAATCCTGACCGCAGGCCCCAGAACACAGACAGTGCTGTCTCATAAACGATGATGATAACCAGACATGTGTATGGCACCCAATCCTGCTAGAAGGGTCTATAAGAGAAACAGACAACCTACCATACCTCTTTCTATCTGTTCTCTCTGCCAACTTTTAATGTCTCCTGTCCATTTCACTGCCTCACTCTCTTTCTTGTGTTTGACACCTCTGCCTTTCTCTTTGTCTTCTTTCCTTATTTTCCTCTCAATCCCACTTCTATTCTCTAGCTCTCTGTTCTCAGAAAGAAGTTAATAATGTTTCTTATCTGCCCAGGCTTTCATTCCTCCTGGAAAGAGAGGAAGAAGAAACAGAGGCGGGGAAGGTATGAGGAGAAGAGGAGGGAGGAGAAGAGGGGTGGTGGGGGGCAGGAGACTGAGCCAGAAAGCTTGAATCGCTGAGATCAGCCTGGATCACTGCCTGGCTCGGTGGATGAGACTTTTTAATTAATGTTTTAACACTGCTGCACAATGACTGACTGGCTGTCTGACTGACTATCAAACAGACTGACAGCCTGACAAGCTGGCTGACTGGCTAGCAGACGGACTAGCTGATGGGCTGGTGGCCTCCAGGTAAGATATGGAAGCATGTGTCCTCTTTCCTTTTTATAGTTTAAAAAAAGTGAGACAACGGGGATGGAGGCAATAAACAAAGGAGAAACCAAGCAAAGAGACAACACAGGAGGTTACAAGCAGAGAAGGTGAAAAAAAGCAAGGGGAGGGAGCGAGAGACTCTGAGGAATGAGAAATAGACAAGGAGAGG
Organism: Caranx ignobilis; assembly: GCA_021432705.1. NCBI lineage: Eukaryota > Metazoa > Chordata > Actinopteri > Carangiformes > Carangidae > Caranx > Caranx ignobilis. Next base: position 1,230,239 of record MU270012.1, on the reverse strand, counting down.
GAGAGCAGTCAGTCAAAAGATAAAAAAGACACTGAAGGCGAAGAGGAAGCGAGGTAGTCAGGGAGCGATGGAGAGATAGTAAGAGGTGTTTAATAAAGAAGAGATCATTTAGTTGTCACCATCAGGAGAGTCTCTGTCAGCCAACTGCTTCTGTCAGTGTGGGGAAGAGAACAGAGACTAGCTCGCCTGACAGCCTCACATCAAACTCTATTGGGAGAGGAGACTTTGGAAATAAAGACAGAAAAAAAACGCTTTAAAAGGCTGCTATCACACATAACATGACAGCTGAGCAACGTATGATCTCGCAATTGGTAGAGAGAAAATCACTGCTTTTTTCCCTGAACAATGCTCAGTGTTCACAAATATTCCTACAATTTAAGATATTTTAGGATATTTGCTAATTCACTGATTGTGACAGGCTGAAATCAAGTCTGATGGGGGTTTTTTTCTACAAAGTCATGGCTGCTGGTAAACAAGGTCTTTGGCCTGCGGTTCAGGGAGGGATCCAACGGATGCAGACGTGGAAAACACTCAGAAAAAAAACAAGGCAGGACTAATCGCCCACACATATACGCATAAATAAACACACATGCAGACACACACGCAAGGCAGCATCACAGATCAAAAACACCAAAGAGGTAATCACACACATTACACACACCATCTGGCAGTACTGGGCTCTTTGTTGACTTCTGCCTCCATGTGATTCAAACTTGGGTGTCAGTCTGTGAGTGTAAACACCTACAGTGTATGTGTGTGTGTATGAGTCTGGACAGATTTGAGCAAACAAATACTTGTGTAGGTGCAATTCCATTAGTGTATGTTTGTGTGTGTACTTGTGTTGTGTGTGCATGTGTGTGTCCGTTTAGTGAGTATAAATGCATGACAAAGATCTCATGCACCATTGGTGTTTTGGCAGGTTGTTTTTGCCGGCAGAGAAGTATGTGTGTGTGTGTGTGTGTGTGTGAAAAGAAAGAGGGAGGGAGAGGACAAAGAGAGAGGTACCTGGCTCAGCACATTATGAATCTTAAAAAAATATATTCACAGTCGTCCGCTTTCACGGAGTGGAAAACAAATAAAGCGTATGTTTAATGTGTGGTGGTGTTTGTGTGTGTGATATTGTCGGATTTATGTGTGAAGAGAGGAGAGGAGAGGAGAGAGGAGAGGAGAGGAGAGGAGAGGAGAGGAGAGAGAGGAGAGGAGAGGAGAGGAGAGGAGAGGAGAGGGCAGTGACGCCACAGCCTTAGGGAAATGTCAAATTACAACAACACTGCATCATCCAAAATGGTGTCTCACTCTGGACTTGACTCAGTGGTAAAATTCCATCTGATCCAGGCAGCTACAACAATGTGCTATTGTGGTGAAGAAATAGAGGAAAGTATTGATAACAGATCAGATGATGAGGCAAGGAGGCAGAGGGTAGTGTGGAATAAGAGGAGAGAGAAAAGTGCAGAATGTCCTGTTCTGTGTTCAACCCCCGACTGGAAGCCTTTGGTTGATTCCAGCGGGAGCCTGGAACTTGTTGAAATAACATCAAATCGACCTGCACTTGACCCAAAGGCAGTGACACAAGATACTCATAAAAACTATTCAAATACTTAAAACACAACACTAAAGGACTAAAAGAAGCCAGATGGCCAGGGTTAGCACTTCCTTATTCCATTACTTTGAATTGTGCAACAGAAAGAGTGAGAGAAACAGTTCTGAGTATGTAATCTGTTTCCACTGGATGATGATCATAACTTAAGAGTGAGTAGTAGGAGTGAAGTGTGAAGCAACAGTGGAGAAATTTTCCAGCCAGTTTGAGAAGGTGATCTAAATCACAGTTAGAGCTGGAGCTCTGTAACCAAACTTACTTCAAAGCCACTTGACAAACAATACGCACTCACCGAGCACTTTATTATTAGGAACAAGATACTAATACTGGGCAGGGCCTCCCGTTGTCCTCTGCACAGCCTCAGTCCTCTCAGGCCTGGATTCCACAAGGTGTTAGAAGCATTCATCATTTTTGAGATTGTGGTCCATGTCACATCATCACTGCAGATTTGTCAGCTGCACATTCACACCGTGAGTCTGCTCTTCTAACACATCCAAAAGGCATTCAACTGGATTCAGATCTGTTGACTGTAGAGACCACTGAAGTTCACCAATCTCATCATCATGTCCCAGTTTGAGCTTACTTTTGCTTTGTGACATGATGGATTATCATACCGGAAGTAGATGGTAATTTGTGGCCATAAAGTGATGCACATGGTCAGCAACACTTCTAAGGCAGGCTGTGGTTTTGGTGAGCAGCCTCAGATTTAGATTCTTGGCTGGCGGGAGTAAAATCCAACTTGTACTGTTGTCGCCCATCCGCCGAAAGTTTCGATGTGTTGTGTATTCTGAGATGTTTTTCTGCTCACCACGGGAGAGAGTGGTTATCTGAGTTACTGTAGTCTTTCACTTAGCTGAAGCCAGTTGGGCTGTTTCTCCTCAAGACTTTCGTATCCGCAGAACTGCAGCTTAGCGAAAGTTGTTTATTGTTCACATTATTCTGAGTAAAAACTCTAGAGACTGCTCTGTGTGAAAATCTATGGAGATCAGCAGTTTCAGAAATACTGCTGATCTCCTGAAACCAACAATCGCGCCACGGCCACAGTCGCAATAACATGAAACAGTTGTGAGGAATTTCTAAATCATGTCGGACCATGAGACCAAACCTACAGGTATTCAGCTTACAACACAAACATCAGCTGCAGTCTTTTCAAAGAGCGAAGTATTTATATGACACAGTTGACAAAATGTAGAAGGACTTCCCTCCCTGGATTTTGTCTTTGAATCATGAGTCACAAACAGCTCAGCAGGACTTGCCAGCTAACCTAAAATTCTCTATTTTCTTTGGCTTCACAGAAATGCTACAAAGCCCCCAAACACAGTACAATAAGCCAGAGGAGAATGCCTTTCCACAGCGGCGAATGAGTGAGGGATAGGGCTGACAGATAGATTTTCACTATGACAATCCTTTTAGCACAAGGTACATGTCTTTTTCAACACAGGGAAACTCCTTAGAATCCCTGCCAAAAGTGGAATTTTGATTTTTCCCACCAAGAAGTGTGAAACACAAAGAACAGTAAGGCCACTAAAACTGACAGTATTTTCCACACTGTCGAGACTTAAGGATGAATGTCAGCACAAAACTCTGTGCATCCAGTTTTGGCAGGCTTGACAAAGTCAGTGTTCACTCTGTGCTGTGTGTGTGTGTGTGTGAAGTGTTAACGACAGTCCTCACAGGGCCCTCACAGCATCAGATCTGTTTTCACTCCCTTGCGCAACTCTGTCAGCCTATGGATGCTCATCGTTTGATGTCTACTCAACCCACACACACACTCGTGAACACACACCCATCATTTCTACATCTCTCCAGGATGTCTGTGAGTGTATACATTATGTGCACACATTCTGTGTATTTGATGCTTCTGGATGTTGTGTCTGAGGCTGTGTGCGTGCATGTGTGCGTGAGCGTTTACGAGCGCATACGCAGGTTGGTCTCTGTGTGTGGTATCTCCTAATTGGGGATCCGATACAGCTGTCTTGTCTCTTGCACCCCCCCCCCCCAGTTAGACTCAAACAGACCAACACAGAGGGAGGACTGAGCGAGCACAGTGCTTCAGAAGTCTCCGAATTCATTCCCCATATGTAGTCTAACATCTTCAGGCACTGTAAAGAAAATTAAGTCTTAGAGTGTTTTCAGAATGAAAAGGCAATGTGCTGTGAATTCAAAGGCTGGCTTCATGTCACTGAAATACTGATGATTAAAGATGGAATCTGTCTTTGAATCATTAGGTAATATACTTCCGGACAAAAGGATGTGTCATGGGTTCAGGTTTCATTACAGTCCCCTGCTACCAAAACACAGTTTTTCCAACTCAGCTGCTGATGATTAACAAGAGATCATAAACTCAGTCAGCGTTTTATATTCTTCTTCAGTGATTTCTCTTTTGATTGGCTTCGAGTGGTTAAAGTTTTTCTGTCCTCACAGAACCCCTCTTTCATGAAGCAGATACTGGAAGACATACTAACAGATCAATAGACTGATAGATAGATATGAGTGGTGAAGCCGTGGTCAAGTATGAGGGAGAGGCAGCAAGACAACAACAAGTGTGAGTGAAAGCAAGTGAGAGAGACAGAAATTGCCCTTGTGCCACGCTTTAGATTCCGCTCACGTTCTGCTCTGTCCCCAGACGTTAAAAGTGTGTCCATAGTTTGGGCAACCGGGGGAGTGATTGGAAATGTCAGCTGACAACAGCACTTTTCACTGACACTCTGAGAACTGGCACAGAGACAGGGTGTGGGGCAGGGAGGGAGGGGTGAGGGACAGAGCGAGGGGGACAGAAAGAGAAGGATGCAAGGAGGAAATGAGGAGGATGACAGAATGGGAAGGGAGAGGATGGTGCTCGTGGGCGGGTTGGCACAGAAAATAAGTTACGCTTGGTAACAATAAGGATGAGGATGACATTGAGTTGAAAGGGTGTGTGTTTCTGTGTGTCAGTGTCCAGTGTCAGGGGGCTGTCCTTCCGTTATTCATTGTAACTGTGTGCATGAATGAAATGCCTGCTTGTGTGTATGTGTATGTGTATGCGCATGTGTATATATCTGAGTGACAGGAAACTGCCACTCAGTCTATTTCCAAAAGCCGGGGAGAGATGGAAATCCAAGGGGAAACACTGCTGCCCAACAGACCACTCGAGCCCCCCCCTCTCCCATTGACCTTTCCTAAATGTTACTGGTCACTTGGCACACTCACTGGGCCTCTAATGAAACTTTTATTGGCCCCCATTTTTCACCCTGTTTCTCCAGAACGCCTCCAGGGCTAAGCTGAAATACAACAGGCTTGAACTGCAGCTGACACACAGAAGGGCAAGGTATGGTGTTGAGTGTGTGTGTGTGCGTCTTCGCCTCCGCATTTGAAAATTTAACTGCTTTTTTCCAGTGTATTCCAAAATCAATTAGATCAATTAGAAATGTTGATGAGATCATCTAAGGCCCTTACCTGCTGAATATTTAGCTCGATATATAATTCTCTAATTATACTTGATATCAGGTGTTAGCTTTAGGCAAACAAGCCCCCCTGTGGGAGAGCCGTTTTATCATTTGCATTAGATTCTGTGCTGCTGTTTGTGCAAATGGGAACAATTGAAAATGAAATGCACAGGATAGACTTTCAGAACAGAGACAGAGAAAAGGAAGCAAAGGACCCGATTCTTATGAGTCCAGTTCAGATCAAATTCTTCTGCTGCAGCAGGTGAAGCTAAAACAAGCCAGGAGTGATCAGGGACACCACATCAGTCAGCTGTATATTATCCAGAAGAACAAATACATTTCTGTGGAGGTAAGTTGACCTATTGTGTCATATCAGCATGGTATGTTATCACTAGCCTGCTCATACACTCTTTTGTATATTGTACCAAACAGTGTGTTTGTACTGCAGTTATATCATATTTGGACTACCGATGAGTAACAACATAATTTATCAGAGAAAAAACAAGTATCATACTTTCTAACTCTATTTATATTTCTTTTTTACATATATAAATGGGTTGATGATCTGATGCAACCTAATGTCAAGTGGTGTAACTGGTATTTTTTATAAACAGGAAAATAAATCTGGACTGAAATCTGGATGTGGAATTTGACATATTGTCACATAATATTTAGAAAAAAAAACTGTGATATGTCCTGCTCAATATTGTCAAAGTGCATTAAAATGTAAATATATAAATACAACAAAAATATCTTTTTTATTTAATGTTTTCAGAAGAAAGTATATTTTTTACCAGTACACTTAAATCCACTGTAGGTGGATAAAATATTTAATATTTATGATTCTTTTGTGGTTACACCATTTGACATTTTCAGGAACATTCAGTCTTACTTTTGTTGAGAAATGGTTCAAATAAAACCAACATAAATACAAAATGTACATTTCAACAAATCTGATGCTTTTAAAACATTTTTTAAAGATATTTCTGAATTGCTCGTCTTGCCAGCCCTTATTTGTCACTGACCCAAATACAGATAATTTGAGTCAAACAAATAAAAAAATACTGCTTGGACATAACTGATCCAGCAGTTTGGATAAAACAACTATTATCCTGTCAAAGCTAAATCCATGTTTATGAAATATTAAGCTGTTTAGTAAAAGCTACATCCAAACTGTAAAGTTTGTATTGGAGTTGATGAAGATACATTACATTTTGGCAATCTTTGCATAGACAGTGTGAATGAAATACTGGACTGCCAAGATCACCATCACGTTTCAATTAATAGCAGCATCACTTATAGCTTTAAATGCAGCAGAATTACATTTCTATAAAGCCTAATTTTCACTTCTAATGTGAGTCAAGATGATTGTCTTTCGGTGTCTTAAAAGAGCACGGCTCAGAAAGTTACCAAATATGTTGGAGACTGCAGGGTTTTAAACAGAAAGGCGTAAGTTTATATCATAGTACGTGCTTGTGTGTGTGTGTGTGTGTGTGTGTGCGCCTGCTTGTGTGTGTATGACCCAGTACAGGAGGGAGCGGATGGGTTAGCCCCAGCTGGGTTGTGTTTTTACGTCTGAGGAAGCACAGAGGAGGGATACAGAGGTCAAGAGCAAACTGTTGATACTCATTAGAAGCTGCTGTTGGACTCACGCAAAACTAATTACCACAAGCTGAACTGAACCAAACGGGAATGCACTCAGCCGCACTGAAGGGTGCTGTTTAATTCATGTGCATATCAACAGAATAGAATAGAATAGAACAGAACTCACGGCTGGCAGAGTTTGATGAGGTCCTGGTCAGTGGTGGCTGGAGGCAGGCCTCTGATGTACAGGTTCGTCTTACTAAGCTGCTCCACTAGCCCTCCTCCCTGACCTCCTCCTCCACCTCCACCTCCTCCTCCTCCTGTGGTGCTGGGGCTGGGCGGAGCCATGGGTGGTGGGGGTGGAGCATAGGACTGCTGTGGAGACGGGGGAAAGAAAACAAAGAGAGGGAAAGGTTAGTTTAGGTCACAACATAATGAAAAATACTTTATTTTCTGAGGAAATTTAATGACGCCAAAGTTATTTTCAGTTTCTGCCCCTCAGTCTTACCCATTAAACAAAAACTCTTCTTTCTACCGAACTCACATCCTTTTGAATAATCTCTTCCTGTATCAAGCCCCACTGCAATTTCTTGATGCAACAGGAAGCACATCAAATTAAGGAAGCAGGATCTGTATAATTACTAGTGCCTATTATGATTATGGCACCAAGTTTTACTATGAACTTGTATCATTAACAATTATAGGCTGTGCTGCATCTTTGCAGTAACATCTACAGCTTTAGTTAACTTTGATGATACTGCAATAAACACTCCTATTCAGTCACTATCATCATTATGACTGGAGTGACCTGCTGCAAGTTACAATGCTTTCATGTTGTGGATCAGGAGTGAGGGAGGTTTACAAAGTGCAGATGAAAAAAAGCTCCAAGTATATGTTCTCTCTCTGGTGTGTGTGTGTCTGTGTGTGTTATCACACCACAGACGGATGAATCAACACAGTAAAAATAGAAGAAACTGTCTTGACAGGTCATTTAGAAAACTGTATCTTACAGTGTGATCGTTTAGCTTTTGGATTAAACAGAAAAACCTCTTGAATCCAAAGGCATTTTCTCGGGACACATGATCTTTCTTCTTCAAGGTGCCATCATCTTTTTTAAAGGAAATTGAATAGATGCAAAGATTGTATTGGATACTGTCAAGCTTCCCTTTATAGGTGCACAAAGCAGGCCATTCAGTGTTTAATCCAAGCCTGGGCATTTCATCACCTAACTTAGTGAAACGTGTCCAATTAGCCCCCTCTGTCCAATTACACAGCTCGGTACTGACTAAATGACTTAATAAGATGACCATCTCTGGAAGGCAGGAAGACTAGTCTAAGGATTAATGAGGGTTCAGGTGGGTTCAGAGTGCACTCCCCTCCCTGCCTGCCTCTAGGCAAACTATTAGTTTAGGTTTGGAGCAAGTATTAAAAAAAAAAAAAAGCCTGATGGCTCATATGACGACAGTGTTAAAAAAAACTGTCTGATGCCTTGATATCTAGAGCAAAACAGCCACAGAGGCTTGACAAAGAAGTCTGGTCTCAGCGTCAACACTACTGTTGAAAACTGGATGGAACAAGTTCAAGATGATCACAGGCCTGTTCCACTGTGTGTGTGTGCATGTGTGTGTGTGTGTGTGTGTGTGATGACGAGTGAGAGAGACAAGCAAAGAGAGAAGATGGAAGAGATGGGTGAAAGACAGGTAAGAAAGGAAGAGTGTATGTGCTTGGATGTATACTGTATTTGGCAGTGTGTGTGTGTGTGTGTGTGTGTGCATGTGCATACACATACTGTAGAGCGCCTGTGTGCTTGTGTATGTGTGTGTGTGTGTGTGTGTGTGAGCTGGTGTTTGTGATAATGACAGGTTGTCACCACACAGCAATGCGGAGCCTGAGCCAGCTCTGATATTAATCCATTACCTGTACTTCCCTCAACTGGCACACAGTTCCTCACTCACACACACACACACACACACACACAACAGAGGCATGCCGGCAGCTCAGAGAAGACAGCACTAACAGGATTCAGCAAATGTACAGCATACATGCAGCAGCAAGAGGAGATGGTGCTTGTGGAGCAGCGTCATTCACCAGCCAGTGCTTTACACTAACAGCCCAGAATGAGCCTGTACGCCTACAAAAAAGTACAGAGTAAGAAAAAAGAGGTGACACTGGGCAATACTTTATTTTAATGGCTGTGACAAATACTACTCTATCGTGCAACTGTCTTCTTCCACTAGTTCCCAACATTGTGTTCACTCAGAAAAACTATCTCTGCTGTTCAAGCTACTGATGATACAAATGTAAGAAATACAAAGCTAATTATTTGACAGGGATGTAATTGAAAAGCAAAACAGTCACTGTGTTGAATCTATTTGCTGTTTTTCCTTCTGTTTTCTATTAGTGCACTACTATCTGAAATTTTTTGGAGCTAACTGTCTAGGTCAGGCATGGGCAAACTATTCCTCAAAGGGCCGTGTGGCTGCAGGTTTTTGTTCCAGCCAACCAAGAGCACACAGTTTGACCAATCAGCTGTCTGAAGACTGAGATCAGTTGATTGAATGACTCAAGTCTGGTGTGCTGCTGCTTGGTTGGAACGAAAACCTGCAGCCACACCGCCCTTTGTGGAATAGTTTGCCCATGCCTGGTCTAGGTGCTACTTTATACAGCAAGTAATCAAACAATAAGGAAAATAATCAGTGTTTAAATCTAACCGGAAAATGCTCATGTATCAGTTCATGAGGATTGGCGTGTCCAGTGTGTGTACAAGAAACACCAGATTTCTGCACTTTCTATAACTACACGGTCGCCCATAAAGTTGGAGTAAAATGTTTCATGTTGGAGTAAAATGACTGTGAGATGTGATTTAAGTGTATATCTTCAAACGTGTCACTGTGAAAAGTAAACCACAATTAACCTTTATAATAGGAACAAAAAGAGGAATGCAAACAAAATGATTCCAACTTCATGGGCAACCGTGTATATAATGCTATGTATCAAAGGAACCACTACAAACACTGCAAGAAAATGTTAAGTCAAATTTTTTAAAATTACAAACAGTCATTTATTCACCAGACATGCAGAGAAAGGAATAAAACCTCCAGGTACTCAACAAGGGCAGCTCAGTACTCAGCAGCGTGTGATTTTTTACTGAGAGGTGCACTATGTGGTTGCATGTAGTGTCTGTGATCATGATAATGAAAACCTCTCTGCTTTTAAGCCTTAACATTTTTGCAGACTGATTCAATATGTACCTTTTGACAACAGGTTTGTTTACCGACCACCACTGAAAGATAACATGCTTGATGGGAAGTGTCGAACACAAATAAAAGCCCTGAGGCTGAAATCTGAAAGAGAAATACCATATGAATAAAAGCTACAACATGCTACAGATAACACGAATACCAGCACATGCATTATATCTATAAACACACACACACAAACATAACCACACAGGAAGCTTTTACACACACACACACACACACACACACACACACCTCCAGCCTTATCTAGGAACATTTATTTCATACCACCATGATGTCAAATCGAAAAGAGCCTTTCTTCATTCACAAACACACACACACTGAGATGTCCAGGTATGCACAAATTTACAAAATCTCTCTGCTTTCTCCAACTCGCTGACACAACCCACGCACACACACATACACACCTGATCAAAGGTCTTGCCCAGGGAACCTCTTTCAGCCAATTTGTGCAACTGTCAGGGTCTGGGCGATAGTGAGCTGCGTAATATGTCAGAGACTGTGATAGGGAATCCTTTGAAACATTAAAATCTCTCTCTCTCTCTCTCTTTCTCATGTGACTCCACCATCGCTCAATCTCTCACTCTTCCAAAATCCCTCCATTTCCCATACACTCGCTCTACATCTCTCCCTCTCTCCCTCCTTCATTGCCTCCTCTCTTTCTCTCTTTTTAAAGGATTACCCTGCAGCCGGGCTGTGTGGACTGAAGGCTGAGTCTCAGCTGGTATTGTTGATACACTCAGTACAGTGGAGCAGCTCTCACAGTGGGGGATAGGGCTCAGAGGCAGCGACACAAACTGTCACACAAAACAAACACAGTCACCGGGTTTTTCCGTACGTTTTATGTGTGGTTGAGTCGCCGAGCATTGACACGCTGCACAACGCTGCTGCACAGTATCATATATGTGCATGCTGTGACTATCTGATGAGGATACGTGACTGCAGAGAAGAAAACAAGTTACTGTACTGGAGAATGTTTAAAGCACATATTCAAATATTTATCTTTCACTGTGATACAATGCAGCTGTCAACTGTTGCATATAGGCCTATTCATTGGATCTTGACTTAAAGCTTGTTATCTATTGGTGAAAAATAAGAAGAAAAAAACCTGTTTAACTGCACAGAGAAACATAATGAATGCAGACTGATACTAAGTTGTATTGAATCTGTTCTTGAGGGTCATGGTGTCCAAGCATGGTCACCCAATTTGTTGTGTGGACATCATTAATGGATCCAATTAATACTCTTTTATTTATGAAACATCTCCTGGCTTTAGTTTGATTTTGAGAAATGTGTTTCTAGAGGCTTAGTGACATAGTGTCTGTACTTATGTGACTTGTCCTGTTGACTCCTGTGTCATAACTGTCTGAAGACCATTTCTCTTTATGCTCCAACAGAGGGCAGTTAACTCAAAATAGATGGTGCCACATAGCTAATTAGCTACAACAGCTTCCTCTATTTTGGACTCTGTGCAGTCCCCGAGCCCCTCAAAGATCAGCACTGTCAAGATGACTCGGCCTGATTTATTTTGCCTCCATTAGTGAACTCCTGCCACTCCTTCCACTGAGTTTTGTTTTTGCAATACTGTGGCTCAGTGTGTGTCAGTGTCTTGCTATTGTATCTATGCACATTGATTTTCATTAGAACAAAACAGAGATGCCAGGGGTGAAAGAGACACAGAGATGCAGACAGACAGAAACAGGGCTTGAAAGCTTAATAGCCAACAATGAGCCCATTCGCCTGCTGCTCAGTTGCTAACTGAGTTCTATACATTTTAACAAGGCATCTCTGCCAATATGCTACCTGATGCGCATTTAATGTGCTGTAAGACATTCTTTCTCACTGCTGTGGGCGTATTTATATTTATATATAGGCAGCCATTATGGAAAAGATGGAATGGCTTGTAAAGTGACAATATGGAAGCATAAATAAGTGGGTGGGGTGAACTCTGGGTGAAAGTTAGGAAGGGAGGGATTAAGAGATGGAATACAGACAGCAGGAGACAATGTAGAAGAAAAAGTAACAGCAAAAGGGTGAAAGGGAGATGGCCGGTGAAGAGAGCTAAGCGTGAAGGAATAAAGGGAAAGAGGATGGGACAGGGGAGAAAGGAAAGAGGGGGACATGGGAGAGTGGGTTGTTCCGGCCTCTTCTGATGCTTCCTGAAACACAGAGGAAAGAATGCGGGCTATTTTTAGGTCCAGTGCTGAGATTCTCTCTTACTGTCAGTGCCTCTAAACACAGCAGCGGAAGGGTTTAAGGAAGAGCTTATGAATACATCAGAATGGAAACATGGCTCCCAATATACCGTCTCCGTTTGGAGATTACACAAGCAGCTAAATTAAGCCTTGGTTATTGCTGCTGGAAACCTTGGAAGGATGACAAATCTTTTCAGGGATTTAGAAAAAAAACTTGATCATCAGACTGGCAGGTCCAGGTCTTGTTCGAGGGAAGTCAAAGTCTTGCAATCACAAAGCAGAAAAGAAACATATACATATATAATAACCAGAATAAAGGAAGGAAAATACCATGTTTATGTTGGAGAAAAGAGTGGAGAGTACAGAGAGTTCAGTTAATGCTGTGTACAGGTATAAATAGCTTTCTTGGAGACAAGCCTAATGATATCCAATACAGGATACTTACAGGTCAAGTTAAGAAATGTGTAGGCTAGAGGTATAGCCTGTGATTAGTCTGGGGGCGTAAATGATATGTCTGGGAAAATCACACCAGAGGGTTGTGTAATAAAATCATTTCAAAGTCCAGATACATGGCCAGCTCCTAATTCCTGGAAAAGGGATCAACTTTGCATCCTTAAAGGAGGGGCACTGATAATCAAGTTTGTAAGACTAATGACAACCATACAGTGTCTGTGTGTTTCATTAAGTTAAATACAAGGCTTTTAAAGACCTCGTTTCATACCAGTTACGATAAAATACCTGAAATTAATCTGCAGTTGAATTACATGTCAAATGTCCATCTTTGTGATTGGGGTTATTTGTCACTGGACAAAAACATACCACACCAGCCACTATATTTTATAAGCGTAATACTAGATGTAACTATACCCTTGAGCTAATGCAGCTGTAATTATTGTAATTCAAGGCTGGTTAAGGTTCTGAGGGCCTGCAGACACTCTTTTTGCGGCAGAAATAACTGGATATCATGTTTTACCAGGGTGTCTGCAAGTTTCATCAGCCTAGACTCAGGATCACTGTGAGGTCAATCAGAATGGAAAATGATCACTTTAATTAAATATGCAGAGAGTTTACCTATTAGAATATTACACACTCCATCAGAAGAAGTGCAACACACCATAGCTTGTGTATTAAAAAAAAAAAAAAAAAAAAGTAATACTGCTCATCTTCATCACAGCACACCTCTTGTCTATCTTAATAAAAAACTTGCCTGCTGTCAGCTCTTCCTAAAATAAAGTCTTTGTTCTAGCATTTCAGAACTGGCAGCGCAGTGAAGCCACTGCCTTCTTGAGCTCGCTGCCTGCTCAGCCTTCCTCCATTACATCTCATGTTCTTCCACTTTCAATCTCTCCGGTCTTCTTGTTTATATCTCACCTCTCTCCTAATTTCCTCTCGTCTCTCATCACTCTCCCGGTTCCCTTCCCAAACAACTCCTTCCCTGTCTCTGTCTGTCTCCTCAAAAAAATCAGGTCGTCTAGGTTGCTTCCCCGTGGAACGCCATGTTCCAGTTGTCTACCTCTCTGTCTCTCTTGTTAACATCAGCAAGCAGCAGCATTAACAACACTTCTGGCTGTCATAAACAAGTTGCACAAACAACCCAGGAGGCCAGCCAGTTTGGGCTCACTGCTGACTGACCTGGTGAGAGATAAGGAGATAAGCAGATGATGGAGAGCGACAGCGGTGAGTTGTTGAACTCTCAGTAAATTCCTGCAGCTGTGATTTTGAGAGGGTCAGAGGCCTACACCTCAGACGGGGGAGCACAGGCTGTGAGTAGGTTTAAAGGAAGCAGTTTAACTTAGGATTGATTTGAATCTGTATTTAACTGCAAGGCTATTGTTCTTGGGGTCAGAGCTGAGTGAATGTTGGTGTGTGGGGTTATGGGAAATGTTGGTGAAAAACCCAAGAAAATGAGCTTGTGTAATAGCGTTCTGTTTGGTGTACTCTACTGCAATGTAATTCTATAAAATGATGTTGGTGCAATTCATCTTGATGCACAGTAGCTGATACAGAGTCAAACACCAGACTGTTTGAAGATGGATCATGTTGAAAGGTCATGATGTTCTGAACTAATGATTCTGTAAATAGAAATAAATTTCATCATTAAGTTTATTTGACATGCATTTTCATCTGCAGGTAAAGCCTGATGTGGAAATGTAATGTAACACCAGTAGAGTAGTGGATCAGCAGTTTTCACCATCCCCTTCAGGCAAATGGTATGAATACTGACTGTGAGGTAAAGATGGTGGATGGGTGATGATGTAATGTGTTCAACTTTCACAATGAAGCACAATTGAAAACAATTTGTGACACATTTGTGAAACAATTGGTAATGGAGTTAGTGCCCCGGTGTCCTCTCAAAACAGAGAGACATGGAGATTGAGGACAAAGTACAGAATACACTGATGGCCAAGTAAGGATTTTATATATGTTTCCTCACCCTTTATCAAAAAAAAGTATGTATGCATGTCACGTTGATCAAATGTGTATATGTTGGCTCAGATTCATGTGCTTGCTAAATCGATTTACTTGTATATGTTAAATCTTCGCAGTGATCAACATTCATTATGACAGAAAAAAAAATCTAACTACAGCAGCTGACCTCACACTATATCTCTAAAAAGGAAAAAAAGCCTTTCTGAGTGACGTCCAAGAAAGTCATTCCAGCACATTAAACTTCAAAACCCATCCCATGATTTTTTCTCCATTTCTCTGAGTATATTAAGAAAAAAAATCATACACCACATTCTCCTCTCTTAATTGCATGACCTCTAGCATGCAAGTTACAAAAATGGGGAAAAAAACATGCATATTGAAGAGAAGCTTTGCACAAAGCTCTTTTATTATGTATATTTATGCAAATGACACATTAGTTTATTCAAGAAAATCTCTCTTACTCCTCCTCTCATTACCCCCTGGTCAGTGTTTGAACCCTGCCAATATGCATGATGAGCAGTACCAGAGTGGGCTTGTGAATCGAGATTGTTTTTTTTGTTTTTTTTTTACAAAACCTACATAAGAGGGAAACATATGGAGGTTTCATTGCTCTTCAGTGTCTGCCCTCAAAGTTTAAAATGAAGCAATGTTAAATATTGCAGAGGTCTATCTGCGACAGCTCCACGTCTTTGTCATCGCTAATGAACTCTGGATTGCCTGGATGTCTCCTTATATGGTAAACTGTATGTTCCTATCTGCCGCTTATCATCCAGCAGTGTTTCCATCTCTCTCTATCTTATCATCCCCTCCTTGCATATTTATAATATCATGCTGCCCTCCCATGTCCCTCACCTCTTCACTGTTCTTGTCAAACATTTTGCTTTTCTCCTCCTACATAATTTCATCTCCTTGTGTTTCGCCTTCAACTTTCTACTCATCTCCATTCCTCAGCTGCCGACAGCCTCTGCCCTCTCTTCTTTTCCTGGCCCATCATCTCTTTTCCTCTCGTCTCATCTCTTCCTCATACTTACGCTCCTCCTATCTGCTGCCCCCCTCTCCTCTAACACCGCACTGGAGATTAAAATATGAGGAAACAATCAAGCTCCGACTCATTAGCATATGAACGGGGGGCTGACAGGCAACTGCAGGCACGACAACAGAGCCCTGGAAATCCACCGCGGAGCTTTTTTTAATCCCAGGAATGACTTTTTACCGTATTTTGTTGAATGAGACTGAACAATCCTCTGCCAGTCCTTTCAGGCAGTCAAATTACCATCAGAATAAGAGGGCATGAGAATAAGACAGAATGCTTATATAGCATCAGGTCAAAGAATGGAGGCTATAGAATAAGTGTGCAGACAGAATAATGTTTCTCCACAGCAACAATGAGACACTAAAAAGATAGGAATTGGCGTGTGTGTCCGTATGTGTGGGTGCACGCATTTGTGTGTTGGGTTCGTCTGCTCACAGCAACAATGAGAAACCGAAAAGATAGCAATTGGCATGTCTGAGTGTGTGTGTGTATGTGAGCGGGGGATGTGAGTGTGTGGGGGGTCTGCTCTCATTAGTGAATCAATTAAAATGTCACTAAGTGCAGCAACAACACAGGTCATGACATACAGTATATTATGAGGCAACAGAAATGGGAGCTGCAAGTTATTACATTACTGGAACACTGTGGAAGTTGCAGAGGTGGAAGTTATGAGAAAGCACAGTAGGGTCACTGCCGGTCTATATTACCTCACTTCAGTTAATATTGATGCTCAAGTTTATTGTGTCCCATGATAAACCCACTGGAATGAAACATCACATTTTCAAAGTGTTAAAACACGCACAGGCACACACGCACACACAAGAAAAGAAAAAGGCCCTTCAACATCAGGCAGCAAAAACTTCAAAACATTAATGGAGACTTTAGATAAACCTGTCAGGTATAATAAGACTAAGAGTTTAAAGCCATGCTAGCAGCTCAGTGAGGCTGTGCTTTGCCACAGCAGTGCTTTGAGCTAAACACTAATGCTGCATTCATGCCATGTTGGCAGAACGGTTAGAACAAGAAAAACATCCCTTATTCCGCCTTGCAAGTGTTCATGCATTATTCCAAGGTGGTTAGCTCTAGTGCTAACCTTGGAGTCACATCAGATAAACAGCCTAAATTAACTACTTTTGTTGTGTTAGGTATTTGTACTGTAGCAGTTCATTACCAAGTTAAACCAGATGCAAACAGTGAGTGGCTTTTATTAAATGAGCTGAATGCATGGCATTAATTTCCTGGTATCTTAAAGACAGAATTCCAACTTGGAGGCCTTTGTGAATTTATTCTCGGCTGCCTCTAATTACTATAGTTTAAACTATACGACCTGAACACAGTTTAAGATTGGGGTACTAACAAGCTCACTATGGCAGAGTTAATATGCTTGCTTTTGGTAGGAATAATGCACCTCACGGGAAATTGGTCTCAGACCTCTGGACTGCACTATATTGTAGCATCTCAGTAGCCATCTCAATAGCAATAGCAATCTCATTAGCCTGTTAGCATGGTAACATTTGCTAATCAACATTAAAGCTCACAAAGGATATCTAAGGTGTAACACACAGATACCTGCAAGAAACATTACAACATTCTCCAGTAAGTTTGTAACTGTAGAAACACTACCATGGTGTCTTTCAATCATTCAATTCTTGTAGATTTTTAAACAGTTGTTTGTTTGTTTCAAATTTACAAATACACATCAATCTCCCTACAATGGTAGGATGTGTGTTGGCACTCAACAACAGGACACAGCTGAGCCGCACTGTAAAACAAAGTCACAGCTGATTTATTCTATTCCACATAATCTACGTTGATGGAAGTCATATGAACACACTGTAAACAAGAAGTACTGTTTAGGGTCATCTCACCGAGCTATGGAGGCTAACAGAATGTGAGACTGTGAGACATGTGATGGGGCAGTAGGCGCCCGCACATAGATTATTCAACTCATATGATCCTGCATGTGAACAGCAGGGTTTATTGGTAATTCCACTCGTATGTGAAGCAATGTTACAGCGTCAATGCACCATTACATCTATATACAGGCTTGTCTAATGTAGTAACAGGGTTTGCTGTACCTTCCTCATTCACATTGACCAAGTCTGATTTACACACAATTATCTTTACCTCGTCTGCTCCTGGGGTCACTGACCATTCATTATTACTGTGGTTCCTTCCTCCTCTGTATCCCTCGTTCCTTCCTGTTTCTCTCTCTGCTCTAATTAAATTCCTTCATCAAAAAGAGGAGCAAATACTCAGGGAAAGACAGGAGAAGAGGGGGGGGGGGTTAGAGGAAAGGAAACAGGGAAAGCGGTAGGGATGAAGGAAGAGATCACAGTGCAAGAACATATTGAGCTGAATCCAAGCCCACTGTCTGAGATCAGATGATGACCCAAGGATATCTGGAGGGAAAATCCATAATAGGTCATCTGAACAAAGGTAGAGCTCAGCCAAGTCATTGTTTTTTTTATTTCTCAGGTGGAAGATTAGACAGAAAAATAGTCAGACTAGAGGTACAAAGCAAATTATCAGCCACAAATGATATGAGTTATGTTCAATAATTTCACACTCAAGACTTTCATTTAGAAATTAACCTCCGCAGCGTACACTTAAATGTATACTGACCCGCGTGATTTATGTTCTTTGCTCTGTGATCCAACAGTATCTTAGTAGAGTCGAATGCCAAAACAAATTGCAGCTGGATTATGACCGGACCAATATAATATCATGAGGGGATGCCGCACTGTTTTCCACAGGAAATTCCATGTGCCGAAATACTGAATGGCAGCATGGAGTAACCCCGGTGTTAAATACATTTAGGTCACTAAACCGTTTCAACTCTCACTCCCCCATTGTCCCTGTGAGAGATGATACACAGAAGCTTACATTTATAATTCACAGTCCAGTACTGAGTCATTCATCAAATCAGAAAGAGACATGGTTTGCCCATTTAAAAAACAAAAAAACAAAAAAAACAAAGCCTGAACAGTGAGAGCAGCAGTCGATGTATTCACCCATCATAACCCAAACATTGTGTGTGCTTGAATTGATTTAAAGGCCTGATCAAATTACCTGGAAAAGGTTAAAAGTATCCATTACCGGCTAACATGTTTTTGCTATTGAACACAGGGAGAAAAGGGGAAGCAGCTGTAACCTGGAGGCATAAAAATACCAAAGTATTCAGTGCAGAAAAACACTTCTTCGACGAAAAAATATCAGTGAGCAGACGCAAGGTAAAGAGCGGCAGTGGAGTGAACAGAAATAAATCTTTTTTGAACACGCTTTGCTGATAGAACATATCCCTATCTCTGTCCTTCTTTCTCTTTAGCTCTAAGAAACGATAAACTTTGAGGGCACAAAACATTCAACCGAGCCTGTTTTCTTTTTCCATTTCAATTCTAAAATGTAAGAATAACCACTAAAACAGTTAAAAACATTTCATCTCTCAGAGGGACAAATATATAGTGGTAGATACCCAACGAAACAAATGGGACTGCAGAGGATAAAAACAGAAGCAAACAATGTGCAGAGAAAGAGAAGACATTGTGAAGGAAGGGAAGCATGTATGACAAAGGTAGAGGAAGGCTGGAGAGGAGAGAAGAGAGAGGCAGAGGAGGGAAGGAAGGCCACCAGAGAGGTCACTTCTGCTGTTAATAATTTATCCTTTAAAAACCAGTCTGAGGCTTTAATTGGTGCTGTGGCTTAATCCTGAAGCACACATACACATACACCTCAGGGAGCCTCTCAGCAGCTGTGCTCCAGCTAAATTGGCTACAGTGTAGCGGCGACAGCAGCTAGTTCCCTCCAGGTATAACACAGTCAGCCAAAACAGCAATAGCAGGCCTGCCAACCACGTCTCATGAATCTGGGCGTGACACTTCTCAGCTTCTATCTGTCTCACGCTCGCTGTCATGCTCTCAAAAGAAATCTTACGGCAAATCAAAACGACAAGACGTTAGTCCCTTGGCACGGTTGTTAGCTTCATAAACACCCGGCTCACTTCAGTTGTAATCTGCATTTAGCCGAGGAAGACATCGGAGCCTTTTTTGCACGACTTGGATTTAAGTCGCTCATTTGATGATTTAAGGCTTGACTAAGTGCAGAGAAAACTGACAAGATGCAAATTTGCCTTTTCAGGGCAAGTCATTACTGTCATATGATAACCCCATAATCACAATTTGTTCTCATGTCTTATGTTTCCCTTTCTATGCCAATATGACTCACTCAAAGCCCTTTTGTTTAAAACACACACACACACAGGTAAGAGGATGTTCTGCTCATCATTTGAGAAATATTTAACTTGTAGCAGTTTTAAATCTGAGCTTCAGCATGAACCATGTGCATAGCAACAAATAATATCAACAGAAATAGCCTAAATCAATTTCTCAGCAACAGAGTGTGTAAGTGTGTCTATTGCACAAGCAAACTGTAAACTCCTTCAACTGTGTGCTGAAGTTTGCAAATTGTGTTCAGAGTTTTGTTTACTTCACGGTACAATACAAAATAAATCTGATATACCATTTATCACATTCTCAATCAGGTTAAACACATAAGGAAAACAACTCAGGACAGGACCTTCCCTTCATTTATCTTTTTTGGGTTTTATAATTCCAACGCATGTTTTTATTGCCATTAAACATCCTGCTTTGTTCAAAGGAAACTGGAAGAACAATCTGCAATAAATGTCATGCAAACTGTTTAACATTTATTCCTTCCGGCGCTGCCTTCTCTGAGCACTGTAAAAGCTCAAGGCACTCTGGCGAGCATTATATCTGTGCCTGAAGGTTGATGAGCACATTTACTGCCCCCATACCCTACCCTCACACACATCAGCTCTGTTGGTGAGATAAGCATTTTGGCCTTCAGCTGATCCGAGGGGAAACCCTGCTATCTGTATCTGATCACCTCTCATATGCCAGGATTGTACCGCTGTATGAAAATTGAGACATTCTGTCCAGCTGCTGGAGTCACACAGTAAGATTGTTAACACAACTTATCACAACTTGTTTGATCAACGGTAAAAAAAAAAATCAAAGCAATTTCTATTGTTGTACCATTTTTAGTTTATGATTGATCTTTTTTGTGCATGGTGTCTTTTATTTCATTTTAAATTTAATGACTTTTTATTGCCAAAAAACTATGAATGTAATCTACGAATGTGATCAAAAAGTTTGTTTTTCACTTTTTTGTACATGTGCGTATTGTCATGATTGGATATCAATATCCTTGGCTATTAGTAATTCCCAATAAGAAATGCTCCCTTATTTCTTCTTTTAAATAATTCTGCAGGTAAGAACCATTGCTTTCTTTTACACTCCCTCAGTAGTAAATGCATCACATAGCCTTGTCACAAGGGCAAAGGAGTCCCTTTGTAAGGTGCATATCCCATGCAGTATATATTATGTGATTTTATTGGCTGTCATCTGCCACAGCTTAGAAAAACATTTATCTGTCACTGAGATTGATGCCATGTTCAGTCTATTAATCAGAGGCAATTAGCAGTACAGTTGTTGTTGGTTCTTTTTTCAAATCTGAGATGTTACTGTAGGTGACAACATGAAGTTGCTGTGGTTTACCAATAACCCAAAATGTGTCACCTCGGAGTGTGCCTTATTGTGAATTGCATTTCCACCTTGAGAATTAGATTTCCAAAGTGAGATAAAAACTAGTCCTGGAGTCTCTGCAGTCCAAAATCACCCAGACAGCGAGGTTATCAGCCAGACCCCAGCACCATGAGAATACATAGTGTCTCCCAAATCCTATTGTACCATGAAATGTCACAGCACATTAGCTACAAGAGGGATTACCCTTCCTTGAAAGTAAAAGAGGGAGAGAGGGAGCCATTGAAGGGAGATAGAGAAACAGAGGGAGGAGAGTTATACACGGGGAGCCTGTGGGAATGTGTATGTGAACACATGCAGATGCATACAGGTGAGTGTGGGATGAATATAAATTAGTCCCTGCTCTGAAACATGTAAATGTAGTTATGTGCCCTTACTAACTATTGTATCTCCACTTTTCCTTCTCTCTTCTGTACTTACTCCGTTTCCTTCTCTTGTCCTCTTTTGTGCCACTGGTCATGATAATCTCTAGATCTTGATTTGGCTATGTTTATGAATTATGTATGCACACACACTACAAACACACACACACACAGCTTATCTATGGTTGGGAAGTTGAGCTAGGTTGGCAGCCTGAGACCAACAGCTTGTGGCTGTACTATGGAAGAAAGCAAGAGTCTGTCTCTGTTGCTTTGTCTCTGTTTTTCCTCTCTACTTTTGTCAGCCCCCGTTTCCCTTCTGCCTGGGTTTGTCACTCAATCTGTGATTCAGTCGGACTTCCTGTCTCTGACTGACTGTTTCAAAGACTGTATGTTTTGAAACATGAGGTCTAGCTGGACTCCATTTTCTCTCACGTCATCCAGTGTATAATTCCATTATTTTCTTTTTACATGTAGAATATGAATAAGCTCCCTTGGCCAAGAAAACTATAAGCATGCAATAATAAAAAGTCGAATATTGAAAACCATGACACCCATGGTGATATAAGTATGACAATGTATATTTCAGAGTGCGGTCAAAGGCATATTTGCTGAGAGCAATTAGAGTGAAGTCTGTGGAGGTTATACAGTGTGATCCAGATTGGGAAAGTGACATATGGATTTGAAGAAGTTCAATTTGTCAGTGAACAAAGGCAGCTGGCTCTGCTGGTCCCACTTGAATGAGGAGGGGATTCCTCCCAGTACAAGGAAGATCTTTGATCCGAATAACTCTCCTCTTATAAGCTTATTTCATAAGCTCTTCATACTTTCTTCTGCCTCCCCTTTGATTCCCCGCTCTCTGTCCTATCTGTGCCTTCGTTCCCTCTCACTCTGACCCTCTCCCTTGCTGTTATGTTTTAACATTTCTGACCCTGCATAAACAAACCACCAGACACCTCCTCCAGACACTAACCAACACCACCTGTACCTGCTGCACCTTAGGGTCTTTGTGAACATGCGCTGAAATTTAGGCTCATGTGGGGGAGATCACAGAGCCACTACATTATAATGTAGTGCTTTTGACATAACTAAAGCAAAACTGAACCTTCAAAGTTAGTTATCATGATGACTTCAAATATTGGAGGAGAAACTGATGGCAAATTTAGCCATTTCAGCATCAGTTTCAGCAATAATCTGTCAGACTGAAAATAATATCATCAGGTTACATCTGCATTCTGCAAAGAACAAAAGATGATCGGCACTTATTGTACATCTTGTATGCAGGTGGGTCTGCCTGCGTACTGATGTGACTGTCCCCACGTCATTGATTTCTTCTTGAGAGAGACAGGGAGGACTAAGAGAGACCTCAGCTGAGAGGATAATTCTAGGGTTGGTATTGGTAAGAGTGCTACAGTTAGTATTTTCTGTCACAGCGGTGCACTGAATGCTCCTCCTGTTGTACTCAGAGCCCCCACTGCATCTAATCTAGCAGTTGACAGTTGCTGTGTGTGCATATAAGTGTGTGTTGGCGTGTGGATGTGTGTGCATGTCTGTGTGTGTGTTTGTGTGTGTGTGTGTGTGTGTGTGTGTGTGTGTGGGCGTGCATGTGTGCATTTTGTGTGTGTGTGTGTGTGCCCGTGTGTATGTAAGTATGCTATTGCATATACAAATACTCACAGTACATCTCATTTACGCCTACATATGTGCCTGTATGTCCTGACTTTTTACAGTCACCATAAAATGGCATTTTGACTGAATCACAATGTGATGTTATTTGTAGAAGATGTGATGAGGGATTAGTCAAAGTGTAGGGAGAGAGAACGCCTTATTTGATGAGTGGGTTCGGGATTTACTGTTTTCCACACAGTAGAATTATTGACATTGTAATAAAACTAAAGAATTGACAGTGTATTTACTGCATATGGCCATTAATATGAAACTGTTACTGCATATCTTGGTTGAAATGTATTTTATTCACAGCATCTATTTGAAGATGAGGCCACAACTGGTGCCAGATGTTCATTAAAACAAATAGGGTTCAGGCTTCGGAGATGATTTTGGGCAACTGACCACTTGATTACATTGTGTACAACATAGCACTAGCTCTGAACTTTTCTTACTTAAGCAATACTGCCAACCCCTGCCATAGGACCTTGTGGCATAAGAATACAAAAGAAAAGGTAAAATGTAACACGGGAACATTACACATGACAATCAACAGAAAAATACTGTAACGCTTCATAATACAGTGATGTATTTCTTTTCTTAAATCCTGCACACCTCAGCCAACTTTAGCATTGGAATGAGTCAGTCATCCATGAACCATACAGAAGGTCAACCCCAAAAGAGCAACATAACAACAGGAGTCCCTAGAAACAACCCAAGCCACAGAGTCAAAGAACAATGCCAAGACTGGATAAGGAGGTCTCCTTAATGCACTGCACTGACGCCTCGTAGTACATATTGCATAAAGAACATCCTCTTAATGTACAAAGTGCATTTTAATGGGTTTCAAAATGGCATCCACAAGTGTAGATGCATGTACACACATACAAACCAAGCCTATAAATGCACACATCAGCTATGCACAGTGTCCACAGCTACACTACTGAACATGGGCATACAAACATTCGAACATATAAGCACATGGATATTGCCTCTTGGGGCCTAAATTATTCATACAGGAAGTTATACCAATGAAAAATGCAGATTGTGCTGTACCAAATGTAGCAGACAAATGTCTCTGTCTCCTCTTATGGTTCAGCACAAATGACGGGGTGAGGTCTGGGCTGCACCAGAGGCCAAGAAAAACGAATTATCAGGAGCTATTACTGAGCAGGGGCTTCAGTTAACGCTCAGCTTGCTGTTGCCAAAATGTGATGGACACAAGACTCCTATCCATTCAGCTGCATTTTTTAGCAACACTTTGTTAACACCTTACCAATATCAGGTGAGCTTGTGCTGCTCTTTAAACCTTGGCTAAAGAGCAGTGGTGTACGTTCAATATTTCAATATTTGAAAAAGCAAGAGAATGGATGACTCGCCAAATTCTGCAAGCTGTGTTACCACTTTTAAAGCTGTTATGTTGTCTGTTCAAGTTAAATCATGCACACCTCAAACATTTAAAACCACTTTCAATGTTATTTTTACCCTCAACTGCCAGTATCCTACACACAGACAGACTAACACGGAGAGACAGCTCTGCCAGCGTCTAAGCCAATGAACTATTATTATTGGAGCCTACCTTGACTTTAAACAGTGGGGAGTCTGGGTGGGGGAGCTTGCATATGCATCAATTCAGCCTCCTACTGGCAGAAACTGCAAGGTTATAAGTACATTAAAAGAAATCAAGATGATAAAACAGTAGCAATGTCTGTAATCTATTTCCCATCCCCTCACTGAGATAAAATACCGGAGACACTGTAGGAATATCGCTGAGATGTCAGAGCGGTGATTAGTGTTCTCAGTGCTGTTATAGTGGCTCTGTTAACTCTGCTAATCTGCTGCTTTATTGTGCAGCTGCACCAATATCAGCAGCACAGTAACTGCATCCAACAGTTGTACACACAAACCCCATTTGAACATCCTCAACATTGTCACACAAGTATTAGACTCTCTCTCACACACACACACACACACACGGACTTACGCTTAGTACAGAGTGCACTGAAAGGCCAGGCAGTACAGCACGCCTCAGTAGTGTGTGCCAGCCTAATCTAGTCAGGCCTTTTATCCCATCTCCTCCCTCAACTTCCACTTAAATCAACACTTCACTGAGAGCTACAGAGCTAGTTTGCACCCTCCACACACACATGCACACACTTTACTTCTCCTCCTTCGTTGTTCGTTTCTGTTTATGTCTCACTTTGGCGCTCTTGCCTCATCTCTCTGTGTCTCGATCAGAAACACACATCTCGCACGCACAGTCTCGAACACACGCGCACACACACACAAAGACGGATGGTCACACGCCGAAACATACTTGCGCACTACACACATTCTCACACAACTTCGAAAAAGGCTTGTAGTCTCTGAGGAGAGCCGGTAGTGTGAATGAATAGACGCTGAATGTGCCTTAACAATCTGTGCCCAGTCAGCTGCGTTGGCCACTGCCCAGGCTGAGAGTTGGTACCCCAGAAAATAATTATCCACTGAACAAAAGCATGACTATTCTGGCTAGCATTATAGAGGTCTCCCTGAACTCCATGTATACTCATTCAGTCAGCAAGTCCTCATGCATGAACAACAACAAAAAAAAAGGTCAGACAAACCACTGCTCCAAAGAACCACACATATGCGCATATGAGCATTTTTCTGAGCTGTGGCACCTGTGGTTCAGTTTTGGTTTTGTTTAGGTAACTAAAATTACTTGGTTATGTTTGCAAAAGTACAATCCGATGTGCATCTTTCATTGGGAAAATGTAAAAGCAGGTCAGTTTATGTGTTTGAATGACCAGTGCTGGGGACAACTTTAGTAGTTGTGCATACCTTACAGTTTTCTTCACAGAGGGGGTGGAGTCAGAAACAGCAGGCCTTCGAGAAGCAACAGCCTGTAATGCTACAGCTGTGTTTTCGTGTATAACTTTTTGTGTCTTTATTCATAAATGTCAAACTCAAAATGTCACAAACACAGGACCAGCCTGCCAACAACCAACACAACATGGTGATTTGGTGTTACACTATCTTTAGCAAATCATTGGCATATGAGTCGGCACACGCAATCTCTCCCTCACACACAGTAGAAACAAACAGCTTACTTTCAAGTGTCATTAGTGACCAATCACCTTGGACGTGCTCCCTGCAATCAGCAGCAGCCTTGTTTGGACTCCCGTTGACATCCACGCCAATATGCACTCTCACACGCACAACATGCACGCATAGTTACGTAGACGGCTCTGATAAAAGCATGAGAGCTACAAAAAGTAATTTGACTGGGGCCCAACAAAAAGAGTGTTTTCACAGGATAATCCCCGGCTAGGACTGCAGGGGTTCTGTGTGTGTGTGTGTGCGTATCAGAACCCTGGGGAGTGGGTGTCTACGTCTGTGTGTTTGTACTTGTGCAATTGTGTGTGGGTGTGGGATCAAGCTGAGCAGGGAGGGTTTTATTCAGGATTTCATTAGCAGGGAATAGGAGATGTTTGGCCTGGTCAGCCACCTCTGGCTCAGGGACAAGAGTGTGTCTGTAACAGCTAAACTGTCTGTGAGGGCAAACACTGTGGCAGTTTTATAGAGTTTAACTGTGTTCTTTATAAATTCCCTTCAGACTGAGAAGGAAAGAGTGCAGAGGTTGAGCTCCAGAGTTTATTCACACTTGGAGCTGTCCTACTGTGCCGGCAGATACCAAAAAAAGAAAGAAAGAAAGAAAGAAAAATGCTTCTTGTGTGGCTACAAGTGCTTCAAAGTTACACAGATTAAACACCATCAGTGTAAAGGTGAGAAACTGGAGTATCGAGGAGGAAGCACTGTGTGTGCTCTGCAATGAACTGAGCAGTTCAGCTATGAGATCATTAATAATTCTGCAATGTTGTGGGCATGGAGGACATTTTGTCATTAGGTTTCAGATTTTTCCGTTTGTTGATAAATTTTTATATCAATAGTTTGAGTTTGGAATAGAGAAGGCTGTACCAAAAGGAGGCTAGAATGTGTACGTGAGGAACAACATGTTAAGTTCGCAATTATATAGACTTTAAGTTATTGCTTTGCTTCATCCAGCCTGTGTTTACTGAGGGCAGGTGTGGTCTATCAACTGCCCGAGGTATTTTAAGGTTAAAGTTCAAATCCAGGTGATTACAGCTACTCTATCGAAATTCTTTGAGACTTGCTTCTGTTATATGAAGCAGAGGATAACCAGTGGAGTCTTTTTCACACTGAAAGGTCAGACTCACAGTACTACAGGTATAACTACCTTTTACTCGCTCCTTTTTCCACAAATGGTTGCACTAAGCATGGAGGAGTTAAAAGCCCTTCTGTGAAATGAAAGAAAACTGAGAGTAAACTGGTAAAAGACGGAATTACTAGAGGGAGGTTAGGGATCACAGGTATTTTTCATTTAACTCTGAAAAGGCATTGAGGTGGTGGAATTTCCCTTTAACATGTTTCACCTGTGCCGCCTTGAGACAAGAACAGATGAAGTAACAGATACAGGGAGTGGAGTGAGAATGAGAAAGGAATAGAGGGTGGAAAGAGTGAGAGAGAGAGAGAAAGAAAGAGAAGGAAGCAACAGCTAAGTTGGAGGAGGAACAACATATGGAGGAAAATCCCCCAGGCCATTCTTTCAATTATCTCTCTGATCCCTGGTGTAGGGATCACTCGCCCACCAACGCGCAAACCCTCACACCTCACCCCGCCACACAGTCTCACCAGGGAGTTAACACAATGAATGAAAAATGAGAATAAAAGATGCGCCGGGCGACTCCCCACATCAACTGTAATAATGACATCTCACATTTAATGCACACAGTGCATGCAAATAATGCTCAATTGTGGAAGATGAATATGTTTTATGGCTTGATTATGGTTTGTGAACACAACGTATTGTTATATTTAAATTCTAACAAGAAATATTCTGAATAAAATCTCAAGACTTTTTTTTCTCATTGTTGAACAAATGACATGTCACCTTCAGAGATTATGGGGTTTTTTTTCCTTCCACATATTTTGGCCCCTGACAACCCTGAATATAAGAAGTACTTTAGAAATTAATGAGTAAATGTGACTAAAAGATGATGAGCTAATTAAATTTGAAATTCATTACAGATAATTAAATAGCTGTCGTTAAGTCTGTACTACATATGTCATACAATTTAGCAGGCTTTAATGAAAAATATAATTTCATTCATCAAGAAATAAAAGCATCCCAATTATACACGCAGCTTCAATTTGTGTCTGATTTAAAGAAGTAAGAGAGATACTGGAATTCATAATGTCAGTGTCAAGAGTCTGAACTGTAGGAGCAGGTGTAATGAATATGATCGATACCTGCTTATTTGTAGTGCACGGGATAGCCCATGTCCCCTGCCCACATTCTGTGTAAACAGCTTGACATGAGGGTGTCATGGGTCAAAGCATTTGGTGTAAACAGAGCCCCACCCATACATCACACTCTTAAGGTAGGAACAAGATTACTAAACCTACGTAGACTTGAATCCCAATTTGCTGCATAGCTTTTACATTCTCAGCCGAGAAATGAGAAAAAGAAATACTGAGGGAGGAGCATATTCTGGATCGCAATACTTAACTACAGGCTACAAGTTGCCTTGCACACCAAAACCCAGTTGCGATTCGACAACTGTTTGCTTTCCGAATATATAGTTAAATAGATGCTTTAAAGTGTTCAGTTTGGGTGAAATGCTAGATGATGCAATGCAAACTACAATATGGATAAATTCCAGTAAAGTAAGTAAATGATGAGACAACAAACAATGTAACCACCACCTTGACCAAATGCATACTGTGTAACATCATAATCATGGTCACACAATTACACAGTAACTGTAATATGGCCTTGTTCCTTTATTGTGAAAGAGGTAAAAACACTGAATCAGTTCAAACCATCTACCCTGAGTATCAGATACATGTACTTAAAATTTAGTATTTTCAAAATTGCTATTATCTTTAAACCCAGACCTTTAGAAAGGCCACAATCCACAAATATAATACAGAGATGCTAGAAAACGTGGTCAAAATCTCCCTCTATCTCCAGAAACTAGATCAGCCTCATGGCCAGGGGCCATACCCTCTGCACTGAATTACACACACATACACACACACAAACACACACACACACACACTTAAAATAGCTAACAGCTAGGTTGTGCTCTTTGTCTCTCTCTTTTCATTCCACCAATAAAGTCTTTGTCAGGCACTTAGCACAATGTTCTAAAAGCCAGCACGCTGATGGCCACAGCTGTAGATCTCAAAGAGTTGTGACATTTTTTTCAAGCCCCCACCGTTTCACTTGCTGCTCGTTGTAAGTCAAGTAAATTTAGTTCTAAACATGATTTGCCAAAACATCTGCGTACTTACTGGAATTATGTTTGCTGCCAGACAATATTAGATCATTGGACATTCTATCAGGAAGTGTTGGGGACTATTGGAGCCCTCAGCAATTTCCGTGGTGTAGCTGTTTGAGGTAGAGGGCTCTGACAGGAGCTTTTAAGAGGCAGAGAATCCATTAGACAAGGGTCGCTACAAAGTGGCCAACTATTAAAAATGCAGCAGCACCATTATTCCCTGACCTAGCCAACAACTCTGTCTTCCTCACCGCATCACTCTTTATTTCCCTTTGGATCTCTATCTCAGTTTTTTTTTATTTCTTCTACCAAATTCTTTTCTCTACAGCCATCTGTTCTCTTTTTGGTATACTGCACTGTACTCTCCTTCACATCCCTTTTTCTGCTCGCTCTCCCTCCTCCACATATTTTTCTATTACAAAACTGGCAGGGGTGAGCCTCTCTCACCCCTCTGTGCATGCGCTGACCCGCTGAAGCTTTTTCGCTCCTATTTAACATAGCGAGGCACTGGTCAGCGTCCGCTACTGTACTGGGACAAGAATAGAACAGCCCACGGAGAATAATAAATGGACATATATGGGTGGTTAGGAGAGTCCCTTTTAAGCAGTAAAAACTACCCATGCCCAGCAAACTGAACAGATGGTAGGAGTGAGGGAGAGAGAGAGAGCCCAGAACACAGTGGGAGAGAGGCAGGGAAAGAGAGGGAGAGACAGAGAGAGTGTTGGGTAGGGCATTAGAAGAAGGCAACATAAGGCCCTTCTCTATTCTCTACATTGGCATATGATGCGATCAAAAGCAGAGCTGAGATCCAAACAGAATAGCTGGGTCTTAAACAACAAGCACATGATAATATTGTCGGTTGTAAAACTACAACTGATGCAGGCAGACAGATGTGTAAGGAGAAACAGAGCATGAGCAGAATGCACGCTGGGCTTTAAAGCCTGTAACCTCTGTTTACTTTGCACATTACACACACACATACATATGCAAGCACAATTCAGTTTCTGTGGGTGTGTGTGTGTGCTGCATAATTTATGGTTGCTGTTTCTGCTAAGGCAAGGTACTTTATGTTTGACAGGAGGAGGAACAGAAACAAGGGAAGAAGAAAGGAAATAGTGTGAAAGAGAGGATGGGAAGAGGGAAAAAAAGATCAGAAGAAGAGTTAATCAATTTTGTGGTGTCCTCTTTGTGTTTACAATTGTGTTATCTCCATGTTGTGTGTCCCCCCTCCGCCCCCCTGCCTTTATGATGTTTACTCATCACAGCAAAGCCAACCACTGACCACATTTATCTAGCGCATAATAGAGAGTAATTGAATGTGAAAAGCTCATTTTTGAAGGGATGGGATATTCTATTTAGATGTCCGGGCGTGTCCGCATGTGTCATTACTTTGAGATCAGCTGAATGCTGTTTCTCATTACCCTAATTAAAGCTCCTTGTGTGCCGCTGAGCATATTAGCACACTGATCTGCAGCAAACTACTGATCGGCTGGTTGATAATGCTTTTTTTATTTATTTATTCCCCCTACAACCTCTCTCTTATCGTGCTCTCGGTGATTATTATCAAAGATTCACATCCTCGGTCAATCATCATCAGAGGCTCAAAAGATTAAAAAAAAAAAAAAAACAGAACTCAAATATCTCTACTACACATGCATTTAGAGATGAAAGGTCACACTCTGGCATATATATAAATATAGATGTAAAACCATGTACAAATTCAAAGCAGAGAAATTGTTTGAGATAAGAGGAATAACAAAAGGGGGCATAAGATGGACATAAGGTAGAACACTAGTTTTACTATTTAAAGATAAGGAGAGTGTCTGACTTATCTAAGGAAGAGTCTGGGAGATCAAAAGTATGAAAATGTTTCAAAATGTCTGATAATTAGAAGCTTCACTGTGGGAAAGAACAAATGTGTGTAACAAGACGCATTTGCTCTGTCAAAAGCAAAGCAGTCATCCGTCAGAGATGTCACTTTTCCACCTCTCTAAAAAGACAGCCACGTCAGGGTTTGTTGTTTCTGCACTGAAATTTTCTGTGATGACACATTTCACCAAAACCACAGGAAAGTGTTCACAAAGTCACAGCAACAACCACAAGCTAGGGTAATTTGTTTCGCACTTTGATTTGGTCCAATTAGAGATTTCACAGTATGTATTTGCTGCAAAGTGTAAGAAAAATGCTTTCAGTAGATTACTAAATCATGCCCTCCAAGAAACAGAGCAGACATCAACGGTATGGCAGCTGAAACCAGCTGACAGGGGCAATTAAGAAAATCCCAAGCATTGATTGTACTTAAGAATGACAGATTTGAGCCATAGCTTGTCCCTACAGCTACACCTTCTGGGTGAAATTTTAACAAATCACACAGAGAACAACAATGCAGCTGCGCTTGAGCATTAACCCCCCCCATGATCCCCTCAAACCCTCTTACATCCATGATTAAGGGCCACGGGGCTCATATAAAGGGGCGTGCTGTCCCTCCCCCTCCCTATTGCTAATGTACACTAACTGTACCTTTGGCCCATTGTGGAGGCAAAGCAAGAGCTGCTCTCGGTTTAATAGCGTCACATTTACACACAACCCATCATCTGGCTAAGTATTGTTAGTTTAAGATAGTCATTTCATAACTGCCTTTGTGTGACGGAGGTGCATGTGTACGTGAGCGTGTCTGTTTAAAGGTGGCTATTGTAAGGCAGTGATGGCACCACACATATACACACACAAGGATGATTTCCACAGGAGGAGAGCATCGAGGGTCTGGAATCAAGATTAATAAGAGGCCATTTACATATCCAATCGGTTCGTAGAGCGAGCAAGCAAGAGAGAGAGAGAAAGAGACAGAGAGAAAGGTGGAAAGTGTGAAAAGAAACCACACCAAATAAATACACAATACATACAAAAAGTCGAACAGCTAATTCTTTGTCTGCTTTTGTCCATTGTACACAAAAAGCC
Source organism: Caranx ignobilis (assembly GCA_021432705.1). NCBI lineage: Eukaryota > Metazoa > Chordata > Actinopteri > Carangiformes > Carangidae > Caranx > Caranx ignobilis. The sequence continues at coordinate 1,197,765 of MU270012.1, read as the reverse complement.
TGAAAACCACCTGCACACCTACATTCACACCCACAAAGCTCTACATACACAGACACACACACATACACACATTCCTCATATCAGGAAGCAACACAGGCAGATCAAACACTGGGCTGTTGTCAAGGTCCATGTAGATGTATAACTGAGCTTTTCTATGGGGCCTCTAACACATGCACACACAAAACTGTTCTTCTGGGACCTAGAGAGCTTTAATGACAGCAAGCTGCACTGAGAAGGGGTCAGGCAGTAGAGTCAGCGTTCAGAGGCCACACACACGCAGACACGCTGGCATTACCTCACACAGCATACTCGCCTGCACTTACTCACACAAAAGAGAGCTGATAAATTCAGTTCACGCTCACACATGTACTGATGGACAAAGTTACAGGCTCATGTACATCGGTGGATACAAAGCCATCATATAGATGCAGGTTTTATTCATATGAGGATGGATATGCGAACACACACACACATACACACAGGCAGGCACAACGGGGAGAGGGAACACTAGGGAAGGTAGGATCCAATTTGATTTGACCTTGACAGCACAGAGGGAGGGAGGGAGTGAGGGAGGGGTGGTGGGAGGGAGGGATGGATAGAGTGCAAGGAATGAAGTGATGGTCTGGGCCAGATGCCTGTTGCAGATACTTGAGAGAAATGAGATGACCTTGAGATGATGGAGATAAATCATAGAACAGCGTCAGCGGCGTGACACGGTGACATCTGTACGCATAAAACGATGTGACAGACGTGCATCAAATGTTGAAGCTAATCGAACATACATGTGCACGCGGTGTAAAGTCTTGTGTTACAAAGCTAAAATCATAAATCTTCTTGGATGCACTACAACAAGAAGCCTTCTGAGTTCAAGAACAGTTTCTTTTGTTGTGGGTGTAAATATGCAGCGTCAATGCAAAATTAATTATGAAAATGCTGCCAGAACCACAGAAGGTTTTATTTTTAAAACATGATTTGCTGAAGAACCTAATCTATCAAGATCAATTTAATTCATTATGTTGAGGGAAAAATATACTAAAAAAACATCTTAGTTTTTATCATTGGAAAGAAATAATTAAAAATGCTCCTTACTGTACATTACTGTACATTATCCAACTGCAGCATGCCTTTGCTCTTATTGATAAGAAAAGAAAAAGGCATGCTTATCATTGGAAAGTTGTTTATTACAACTAAATCACAGATGTGCGTTAGCAAACCGTTCCCAGCTTCTGTTTGTTCATCTTGAGCGCATTCTTAAAAACATCAGACAGCTCCCAGATGTGAATGTGTGCTGCTCCGAGATCAGCAGATAAGTGGGTAATGTTGACATGGTGCAAATAAGATACGCACATGTTGTCTGCAAATGCATCCCGCCGTTAACTGGAACTATTAATTTTATTTTCTAAACTAAAGCTGGAGAGCTGCAGCAGTAAATTGGTTTCATTTTTGCAGAGTAAAACACTTTAGTCAGTACTTGACTGCGCTGAGTTAGTCTGATCTCTATCAGCTTTATTAAACCAGATAAAATTCCAAACCTTTGTCTATTGTGCCTCGGTGCTCTGCATCACCACCAGCTCTCATATGTGCAATAATTGTCGTAAACTCACATTATCCACAACTTGTGGCAAGTGAGGCATGTGTTATAAAAAGTTAACAGGCAGTGAAAACGTCTTCAATATGGAACCATTTTCAATTGGAAAATGAAGGCAGCCCAACATGCACTTGTAATCTTCTCTTTGTTCTCTTTGCGGGGCGACAGTAACAGCTTCTTTCAACATGACAAATTGGATATCGTTAGACTTTTAACTCTGATTGTCCTTTAAATGTTATTTTTAGACTAGTGAGGCTTTTTGGTCACTGGTTTTGTAATCACAAGAGATATTTATATTTTTTACAGTTTGCAGTTGTGTTAATGAGAAACATTTGAGCATGCATATGTAGAGCCATTCTGATAAACTGCATTCATTTTTCTAATCATATCAGATCAAGACTTTGCCGTTTGCACATTGTTTAATAACTTGGTTTGGTGTGTAGGGCAATAAAAGACCAAACTACCATTGGTGTTGGCTTCACAGAATCTGAAATGTTTTGCTCCTGGCCTGTAAATGCATCATACAGTGTGAGTTTGGTTCAAGGTTCAACATATTTTTATCAGTGGAGCATTTTCTTACCTGCTCTTCCCACACTGTGTCCACCCAGTAGCATGATCTCTCTATTCTCACTGCATCCCACTCCTACACTTTCATCTTTGCTTCTCCCTCCATCTCTCTTGCCAACTGACATGTACACATTTACTAAATATTGCAGCAAACCTGCCAACTCCTCACACTTACTATCACACGAAAGAAAGAAAAGAAAAACACAAATGAATCACAGCAGACAAAGAGAATGGCAGGCAGGTGATATGATGCAGGAGCAATTGATCAGGCCTCAGTAATCCATTTTCTTCGTCTTGGTGGTGGAGGACTCAGAGAGAGAAGTATGTGTGTGTGTGTGTGTGTGTGTGTGTGTGTGTTAGGATTCGTGCATCTGTGGGTGCATGCTCTGTGAGTAAGAGAATTGGAATAAAACTGAAAAAAACTGAGCTCAGTTTTCTTCAGATCAGCAGATCAGGTTCAATCATCCTCGTCTACAACATGGTATCATGTGCTGGGGATGGCCAGTGAATGAGTGGATGTATAGAGGGTGGGGGTGGGGGTGGTAGCGTGGGGGGGGGGGGCTGACAGAGCGGGAGAGGGACAAAGTAGGAGAGAAAGCAAGGGCTGAGAGGGAAGGGTGGGCCTCATGCCCTGAACTTGAACTTGGAACTGGTGGGGTCACAGAGAGGAGGATGGGGTCAAGCGCTCAGAGAGGATAGAAAAGGAAAAACCCAGCTGAGTGACACCAATATCCCCCTGCCCATCTCCCCCTGAGACAGATGGGGGGAGAGAGGGGACGTGGTGCCACTTAGCAAGCTCTCTTGTGAAGCAATTTCAGCATCAACCTCTGTGCTGTGTCAAACAATATTAGCATAGAACCTTAAGTGTATTCCTTCTGCTCCTTCTCTGGCTTCGTAAAAGCCATTCATGACCATTAGAAAAAGGAATTTAGTCCTAATTTGGCACTGACAAGGAAGATAAACGATAATGATGAAGTGATTTTAAGACAGTTACAAGATGAAACGCTGATGTGTTTTTGCATCGAACAAACACATTCATACCTTTTGAGTTAGAGGGGTAAAAATAGGTCAACCTCGCTGACCATCCTACCTTGGTCTGGAGATAGTGGGGGTAGTAGTAGGTGTAGTGGGGGTACATTGGCTGCTGCTCCAAACGTTTTCCCATGTAGCTGGAATCCAATTGAAGGTCCTGGAGGCTGGAGATAGAAGCTCACAGGTGGGGTACGATCACTCCAAGGGGCTGGCCTGGATCCTTCAGACGACTGTTTCCAAGAGTCGAGGATGCAGAGAGAGAACGCTTTCCTCTTACTGACGCGTGTGTGTGATGAACACGGAGAGGGAGGGATGGATAGGAGGACAGATAGTACTTGGGATATCAGTCTGTCTACTTGTCTGGGAGCTCACAGGGAACCTCACCAAACCATTCCTCCCGCAGGTCTGGGAAAAGAGACAGAAGGAATCTGGAGTAGCAGCAGAAAAGGGGTTTGGAGAGACGGAGGTGGAGGGTGAGGGTGAGGAAAGGAAGATATGAAAGGATAGTAGGAGCCAATACAGGAAACAATAGGGTAGATTTAATAGCAGGACAGAGAAAGGGTAACAGGAGAAGGGAGAAGAGGAAGAGAATGATGAGGAGGAAAGGAATGGATGGGATTCAGTTGCCGGTCTCTTGCACTCTCCGCTCTAAAAATCAGACTCACTCTTCTTCTTCTCTGCTGCCCTGAACATGCCCCTTCAATTTCCAGTGTCTCTCTCTCTCGCTCCCTCTTGCTTGTCTCTCTCCGTCTCTTTCTCTCTTCCTGTGTATCCGTTTCCCTGTCTCGTTCTTCCTCCTTCTCTCTCACACACACCAGACGAGACCCCGATCCCACTGGGAGCCCGGCTGTATCCTGGAGAACGCACGCTGTCCTCTGCTCTATTCTCAAAAGACAGTGAAATCAGCGATGAACTCACACATGGATGTGGAGCTAGAGAGAGAAGAGGAGGAGGAGGAGGAGAGGAGGAGGAGGAGGAGGAGAGAGGGTGGTCTGGAGCTGAAGCTGTGACTGCCTTTTTCTCACTCTCTCTTACTCCCTCCCTCTTTTGTTAAGCTCTGGGGATAGATAGGTAGATATCGCTGGAGCCTGGCGTGGAGGATGAGCAAAAAGCAAAAGCCTCGGTAAAAACTCCTCTCAGTCAGGAAGAAGCAGATAGCCTTATCCAGACGCGCACTCACACAGAGGAAAATCCCTTCTGATCCACAAGGTGCCTCCTCCAACTCTCTTCTCTTTTCTTCTCTTCCCCTCTGCAATCCTTCTCTTTCTTCTCAAGCTCTCTCCCTGACGGCTTGCTTCCCACTGCGCCTGGCAGCCGTCACTGTGTGTGTGTGGTGGTAGTGGTAACGGTGGCAGCGGCGGTGGTGGTGGTGGTGGTGGTGGAGGTGGTGTGTGCGTGTGGTATGTGTGTGACTGTGCATGTAACTGAGAGGGGAGTGTGTTTGTGTGAATGTTGCCGTCTGCTCCACTCTGCGTGTTGAGGCATAGAGGGGCTCGGCTTCAGCGCAGCTACGCTCCTCCCTCCCTCTCTCTCTCGCACTCTCTGTCTGTGTCTCTCGCCCTCTGTGTTTTTCATGGAACTATAGAACAGTGGGAGTGGTTGGTCCTGCCCTCGTTCAAGCCCTGGGGTGTGTGTGTCTGTGTGTGTGTGTGGTGTGTCTGTGTCTGTGTGTGTGTGTACTAAATAGAAACTGAGAGAAAAGGAGAGAGACAGAGATGGGCTGTTCTTGCAGGCAGAGAGGAGGAGCTGTGGAGGGAGTATGAAGAGCAGGAGCTGGGGTAAAGTGTGAGAAGACGATACACAAGAAATAGAATTTGGAAACAGAGAGGCCCCCCTACTGGCACTCTATGGGGGCAGCAATGGCACATTTCCATTATAAACATCTCTGGATTCCTTTAACTACAACAACATATTTTCAGTTTCATCTGAGCTACTTTTTAAAGATAATCTCTATTATACAACATCACACATTCACATAAGCACATGCATGAACATGGGTCTCAATGACCTTCCAAAACGTGCGCCTGATAGCACACTGAGATGCTCCATTCACACATGCCCAGTGAAGGGCCCAACGCAGAGCGTGCATGTAGTGCAGTGGTTAGGTGGCACAGTGACCCACTGACACAGTGCTGCCTGTTATGTGATGTAACCAGGTTTAAGTAGTGCTCTTACATAAGCACAGTGAGCCATGCATGAAAAGGCTGCTCTGCCCTCTGACTGCAGCTGTGTGTGTCTGTGTGTGTGTGTGTGTGTGTGTGTGTGAGAGAGAGAGAGAGAGAGAGAGACAAGGGTTGGCAGACAATGCAAGTTCACTGCAGTGGAAAAGGTGCGCGAGAACAGAATGCAAATGCAGTATCTTTCTCTATGATAAGAGCTTTAATACTTGTGGGCAATTAAAGTACTTTGCAGGCTGTGATGCAAACACACACATTGCCGTCTTTATCCTATTGTGTGCTTGTCTGACAGTTTGCTGTCTCTATGCCCACGTGTCTGTCCATATTTTTAGTCTTCCTCTGTCAGCTTTGACAAAAAACACAAATCATATGTTTTGCTCAGAGGTGTGTGGTGTGCTTAACAACACAGCATACAGCATACAGAAGACTGCTGTGTAAAATTAAAAAAAAAAAATGCAGCATGGAGATTCGGCTAGCATCGATAACACTCATCTCGTGTGAAGACAAGACAGTAAAAGTTTTGAAGACTGATTTTGACAATTCTGCATCAAATATGTTTGATCCAGATCTGTTAAACCAAAAGAGATGGGGAATAAAGGCAGTAATTAAACTGACTAGTGTAAAGTACACATAATGCCCTGGGGGCGAACCAGAGATGCTACCAAAGAGGTGAACGGTAACACATTGTGTGCCCCACTAATGATGCCAGGGTCACACTTCCCAACAGAAAACAACTGTGAAACAGTGACAGGGTCTCCATACTTTGACAGTGGCTTACTATCACAGTTAATCAAGAGACTTTTTTACCTGACTCTTACCTTGTCTTACCGCAGCACTGGTGTGTGAAGACAGCACTCTGAGTCATAAGCTTCTGTAACACAGTACAACAGTAACATCATGCCTGGAGGCAAGCCTGGACTCCGCTCTGAGAATCACTTTCATTTTCATTTCTTTTCTTTTTTTTCTGTATTGCCTTGTTAACCATGTGACAAATTGTGTTTACTTATTCTGAACCAAGTGCGTTGTCAGGACTGCGCACATTACATAGTGATTTGTATACAGTTATAGGTTTTAGCTATGCATTCAAGAGTCAGTCTTTGTAATTGTTTTTTGGTGTAAATATCGATGGTGTGCTGTGTATATTTTTCTTGCTGTGCCCTGTTAATTACTGAAATGGTTCCATTTTCTCATGGGAATAATTAAAGTTGCTCTAATCAGAGACTATGTTCTGTAATGTAATCATCTGTATTGTTATTTGCTATAGTTTAACCTTAACTTTTGCTGATATACCATCTGAAGAACTGGGTGTTTCACAGTCATAATTATCAGTATCAGTGGCAGCAGACTTTTTCTTTTTCAGTGGCACCAGTGGGAAGTTAGTCATCAGGTAAATGGCTGCTCAGCCTACATAGGACATGATGGTTGAGTCAAAGCAAAAAAAAAGGAGAAGAAGAAGTGACTCAGCCAACCAGGCTGCACCACTGCAGCAGGTCAAAGCCAACAGCTGACAAGTAGTTAAGATAAACACAAATACAACAATTATGCTTTTCACTAACTGTGACGCACATCCCCTGCCTCCACACACCACCACTTCTGATTAGAGATCAATGATGATAGTCAGTGATTAAATATTTAGAAAAATATTTAGAGGAAAATGTAAATATATCACAGGCCAGCCAAAACTTCCCACCATGTGCTGCAGTTAAGTTGGTGCATTGCTAAACTCTGACGAAAATCAAAAACAAAATCAGCAAAAATAAAAACAAAAAATAAAAGAAAAAAATAATAAAAATGTATTATTTTTTTTTACCTGTTACATGCAAGTCAGGATCCATCCTTCTACAGATCGCAGAGGAATCGCAACATGAGCTCATCTTGCAGTAATTCCAGGCTGAAGTTCTCAGTGAAATATATAAGCATGTTGTGGGGCCACTGCAAGAAAAAAAGGCTGTATTGATTATATTGCACTTGTAGTTGAGGAGCGTGCATTACTGAATCTTCGCAGTCAGAAGGGTTATACGCAGACAGAGCAGTTTGATGGAGGACGGTTATACATTAATTCAAAGGCACTCCATGAGGAATGCTAAATGACAGGGGGATACAGGGAGATTGTGTCTGTGTGTGTGTGTGTGCGTGCGCGCCTACTATATATGAGTAACGCACCAGCCAAAGTTGTCATGAAAAATTAAGATTCTGCTGACACTGTACTTTGGGGAAACAAAGAGAGAGAATTGATTCTTCCAACTGCATGGTACACTCTTATTATGAGAAGCACAATCTTTACATCTCGTTCTATATTCTGCTGCCACAATAAAGCTTCCTAATTACCTTGTCTGGTGACAAGACAGCCATAATGGTGCTGGTAAATACACACTGGTTAATTGCCTTAATTTTAATATCAAACTGACTTGAATTACATCTTAAGTTCAATCTAATTGCCTCCTTGTTTCTCGAGACAGAATGTGTTTCTGCTGCATCTGCATTTTGTTGCAAAAAGGACCTTCTTCTTAGCAGAGACACACTGTTTTCCATGTGCAGTGCTTGGCAAATACGAGACAAAAACTGACAGCTGGAGCAAAATATCAAAGTGTTGTCATTGACACTGTGTGTTCTTACAGGCTCCGGTCATCAAAGCAGTTTTTAAATGGAGCAGGAAAGGCCGTGCTGTGACTCTCATGTGTTCCTCTCATCGTTGACCAGCAGATGTATAACAAACACTGAGCCAGAAAAAAAACAGAAGAGTAAAAGCCTCACATCTTAGCTCAGATACAGCTGGGAAAACAGACGAGGTCATGATGACGATAGGCCCATTCTACAGAAGCCGCTCTGGTTGGTTTTCAAGGAAAACACAAGCCAGGATATCATCTCACACACAGACACACACACACACTGTGGTATTTTCACATAGCAGATTTACAGTGGTAAATGGACTATTACATCCAATTGCCACACACAGCATGAGGGAATTTGTCTCTTTGCGAGTCTCCTGAGATGCAAACCAAGAGACCGCAGAGAATGAAGAATAAACTGTTTAAGGTTTCTTTGATCCACGAAATCGAATAAGAAGAATTAAATAATTACGAAAACAGGGACACCATCCATTCATCCATCCATCTCTCAGGCAATTTAGCACTAAGTGTGTTAGAATCCAAATTAATATTCATGCTAAAATGTTTTACCTTGTTCATGCAGTCAGTATCCTGCAGAAGGTTTGAGTGAACTGTTGCGCTATTAAACCATGTTCCTAAATGTAGGTGACTGTGGCTCAGGTGGAGGAACTGGTTGGTGTTTTGAATTGTGTGACTTCCAAGAATACACAATTAATAACCATTAATAAGGATTTTAAAATTATAGCAAACATCTTATGTTACACTTAAACATGTGTCCATATATTATGACCCCGTTCTTCATGGAAAAGTTTGCCAAAATATCACCAACATGCTGTTCCTTATGTCCACTGGTGTTACATCATTATTGCTGATTTGCGTAACAGTTGTGCATTTTATCCATATATCCTCTGCTACAGAATATCTTGTCCAAAATTCAGTGCAAGTTCAGCAGCAGCAAATTGGTTTAACTTTTTCACCACTCCTCTAATCGTGGTTGCCAATAACTTGTCCCTGATGATCAGTGTCAAAAACACGACAACTCTTTGAAGTGTCGCTGCAGACTCTCTGCTGCTATTCAACGATCCATTTCTGCAGTGTCTACCTTCCATGGTCTTGTTCTTCCCTTCATGTTTGACATGAAACTGATCAACTCATCAACGTTACCTCTAGTTAACCGGATTTTGAAAGCTAATTTCAGTATAAGTTATTTTCCAATCCCTGTATTGCAGTTCTATTATCACCAAATTTCCCCCGGTGAAAGGCTTCCACTTGCTCCGTTAAGAGTGTCTGTCTGGAGAAATATCAGATAATGAGGATGGCACAGCTCGATGCAACCAACAGCAAAACCTCATTTTGAATAATCATTTCACACTGAAATCTATGCATTTAAAAAAAATAATGTAAACACATAAGAACACAAGCAAGCAGAAGATAACCATGGGATATTACCATAATTGTGTTTAATTGTAAATAAGAGAGTTAATATCTGTACAAGTGCAAGCAGATTGGCTAAATATTGGTTGTGCTAACTTGGTTTCTCGCCAGTAACATGCCACTCGTCTGCAGATTGTTGCTGTAACTATTTGTAGATAACTGCGCAGTAGAAGAAGATGAAGGTGGGAGGTATTACTAAACAAGAGAAAGATTATTTGTCCTCAGCATATCATTGGGTGCAAAGGTCTGGGACGGCATGAACACAGCGTTATCTGTCAGAGGTAATTTCACTGCAGCAAAGACCTACTTTAACATCTTCTATCTAAACTATCTCTGTAACCATAAGAAAAATCACTTCAAACCAATAATCCCCTGTACAACACTGTACGCATCATTACTTGACTGAATCAAAATGGTGACAAATCACCTTAGGCCCTTGGCAAATCCCGCTCCTCCCATCCCCCTTCTCTGCTCCCCCCCTACCCAACCCAACCCTCTCCTCACCGCCACCCCATCCGTCTCTCCTCTCTTTCTCTCTCTCCCCTTTCCTCTCCTCTCAACAGCAAGCCACATCTCCCTTTAACACAAATCATCATTTTATTAAAAAACGAAAAAAGAACAGCGCGTCAGTGGATTCATTTGAACAATTATGCAAATCAGACAGGAGATGAAGCTTTTATTAATGTTAGAAAAGTGTTGCATCAGATAGTGCTGAAGTTCATTAAGTTACTGTAGTTGAAGATGAATGCAGTCTGATTAGTTTGATGTCACTATGGTGTGCATCACATTATCATCTTGGGCTGCGTCAGCGCAAAGATCTCCATGGATCCTCAGCCTGAGAAAAATAAGGGATAGAGTTTGCTATTTCACAGCTAAGATGTGCAGTTTGGATTAATAACCCTGATGCCTGCTTTGTTTTTTTAAAATCATTTAGACTTGCACTGTTTCTCTATGCCTCAACTATACATATTTTCGACTGTATTCATCCCTTTCTCTCAGACCGGGTTCTTGTTGCAGACCTCATGTGATTGTCCATGGCTCTCTCCCTCTCTCCCAATTTGTCTCCCTTCTTTCTCTCCGCAGGTACTGGACCTGGGAGGTGGTGGACTGTGACTGACTGACTAGGGCCCATGCTTGCTGTGGCTCCGAGGGGTAATTAATTTCAGAAAACGACCGCCACGTCTGTCGGCTTTTATAAACGAGCGTTTACGCGCTATGGACAATTTAACCACTCCACTGAGCCTGCCTTGACAGAGATGAGTAGAGAGATGTTGGAGAGGGACAGACAGGGGGGGGGGGGCATGCTGCCAGGTGACTGATGGGAGATTTAATCAATAGAGTAAGCACATTTACTCTCATGATGCTCACCCAACATCCATATTCATAGTGTTAATTCTCTCAACGCCTATGCTGTTGCACACCACAAAAATTATACTGCATGAAGGATTTCACTACATCTCATCAGGCCTCATCAAAGGCCAGTATCATCACTGCTAATTATCTGTAGCATCATGGACTAAACATCATGATGGTGCTCTAGTCAAATGATTTTCCTCTAGATCTAAGCTTAATTCGATATCCAAAATAACTACCCTCCATTATGTTTTGGCACATACACCTGAAAAACCCAATTTTCTTCTTGTTACTGTCATTGCCTGCATTTGGAAGCATGCCTCACACCCTGGAAAACAAAGGCTACATCAGCACAACATCCCTCCCTCCCTCCTCCGCAAAACTATAAGTCAGGAACTGTTCACACTATTGAAAATATTTGGACTGGCTGTGACTAGACTGTGACTAGACTGTGTCACTGTAAAATGTCTGGGTATGATTAACTATACTTACATGGATCCAGACATGTTCAATAACATCTCATGAGGCTCAAGAAAAACCATTTTGGTCATTCACCACCCAAATCTTCAGCCCTTTGTCTCTGAAAACATACTCCACCCTGAAAATTAGACTCCTTAGAGTCCAACTGGGCTGGGAGGATATGTAGCCATGGTTGTCTTTTAGCTGTAACTGACGTAACATCCAAAGCTGAAGCAACAATTGAGACTGACATGAAATTACTGGGCAATTAATTACTAGTTCAAGTCAAAACGGCAAAAAGATCAGTTCCAGCTTCCCAAACATGAGCATTTTCAGGGTTTCTTGGTATTCCATTCATCTTGGCAGGCTTTAAGGTATTTGCTTGAAGTTGATCCACAGTTGTTTGGACCAATCAGCATCTAATGAGGGGGGGAACTACTGCAATGAGAAGTGTGTGTTAACAATGGTGGATCCAAAAGAGGTTAGCACTGATGCTGCAACTGCATCAGTTGTATCAGAACTGCAGAGTATTTCTTCTCTGGAAGAAGAAAAGACTTTGATTTGTTTGACCAACGGGCTTCAATGGTTGTGAAAAAATGGGAGGGATGCAGAATGTGGCTGAAGTTAGCCCAAGACGGATGGTTTATACAATCACCTGTCACGTATATTTTTGAAAGAGCCTGGCCTTTTTCAAACAGTTTCCAACAAAGCCCTCCCAGATGGTTCTGTGTAACAAACCATCTGGCGCATCAGGTTAGGATTGCTGGTTGGACAAAGAGTACATCTGAAATTAGGTGTCGCAAATTAGGAGACAGGCATTTTTTGCTATATGATGACATCCTGTAAACCAAGTGATTAACTGAGAAAATAATCAGTAGATTAACATGTGATGAGAACTAGAGTCCATGTTGCGATAGTCACAATAGCAATGACATCATGTAGATTACAACATTATTACATAGATACTCAGTCCCATCCTAAAAATGGGGATTCATTTTGATGTCACACCTGCACACTTTCTGGATTGTATATCTTACATGGATGCAACACCATTAGTGTCACAACATTAGCTCACTGACAAATGTCACTTTGCTTTGAAACAAACAAGCCACACAGTTGTGGCTGGTAATAGTTACGAGAAACAAGTTAATCCTGGCATGAAATACAGAACTGCAGGCAATGCTGTGGTGTTGACATGGGTGAAGTTACACCACCAGGGTCATGTTTTCATTTAAGAAAAAAAAATGAGAACATTTCATCAATAGCGCAACTTTAGTCTTAAGTCACTCAGCACCTAAATCACTTTCCTCCCACTTTTAAATATCCACCCTACCCTGAAAAACTGTGGTCAATAAAATCAAATCAGCTTAAGTTTTCTCATTGTATGACTGTTATTATAACTCAACAGCATGTAACATTCCCACTTTCTTTCCTCAGAATTTCCAGAGCCCAAGAAGTGCAAAGCCACACCGCAGTCACTCGGCACTCGGTCAGCCGAGTCCTGTGAAAACCGTTCTGTTTGCCTCTAACACTACTGGGTTGCCAGACTATTAGCGCTGCAGCCCCACACTGCTTTGTTCCCCCTGCCAAAGCAAGTTACATGGCTCGCCTCGAAGTCAGTGTTTTCACAGCTAGACATACATTACTGCGTGACATCAAGCCCAGGGGCTTATAGATCTGCTGGATTGTATGACAGGAGCCTTTATGGGTTTCACAAGAATGTATGACAGCAGTCTGCCTACCTCAATACTTGGCAGGGATAACTATAGTATACCACAGTGTAGAACAGACTAGTGCAGCCATATGAGAGGCCTGCAGCAGCAAGTGTTTCCATAGCTACAGTGGGCTGAGGGGACTGTTTACTCTCCAAGAATGAGAGATTAAAGGCCTGCTCATAATCCCCAGGAAGAAAGAAATTTGTTCGTTTTCTTGGGGTGGCGAGAACAAGAACAAAGTTCGTTCTGGCCAGGACATTTCATACTTCACGAGAAACCCATGTGAGGAACTCTTGGGTCGTCGGCATAGGGCCCGCCCACTGCAGCGCACATCACGCGTAAAAATTTCCACGCCGGTCCCAGTTAACCACGCCCACTTCAAATTTCTGACCAAACGATAGTTTTCGGACATCATACGAGAAAAAAGTTCTGCCCAGCTGATGTGTCGAGAACCAGCTGCAAGACCTCCCAGATCGGGAGCAAGAACAAATTTCTCCCTTCTTGTGGAGTATGAACAGGTCTTTATGAGTGATTCTGTACATATATGCTGAGCAATCATTTCTGCACTCATGTTGTGTGTGTGCATGTGTGTTAATTTTCTAGAATGGAGCAGCTCTTAATAAGACTGTGAGGGTGCTCAAGAGCCTAACCCACTGCACTGAGTTTTAATAACACCCGGTCAACCCCCAACCAACTCTTATATGCACTGCAAACGTTCAAAGCTGACACACACATGCACATGTGCACACATACATTCAAGCAGTACGCTTTGCCAAGTCAGTGTAATCAGGGCAGCATAATGTGTTTACCTCTCTGAGGTACGAGAGTTTGATTAAGGAGCAGCCATCTGGCAGAGGAGAGGAGAGGAGAGGAGAGGAGAGGAGAGGAGAGGAGAGGAGAGGAGAGGAGAGGAGAGGAGAGGAGAGGAGAGAGAGAGAGAGTAAATTCTACTTTAATAAACAAAATCAAATGTTTTATTGTGATCATTATTTCCTCACAGACATGTCTGCACCACAATCAATCAGTGGGATTGCAGCTCAACCTCTACGACAAACTACATCAGACATAAAATCGACCATTAACAACCACAGCATCTCCCTCATATCACCATCACACAGACATAAACCAATGGTGTCTAAAAGCAACATCCACTGGCATTACCATGCTATCAGAGACAAATGTCACCAATTGATACATCCTTCTTTCAGTCTGCCCTTAAATTAGTTGGCAGGGCAACCATTTTATAATACCAACAAGCAATGATAGGTGTTAAAAGCTGACCTTTTCTAAGACTCATATTTGAGCATAAGAGCAACCACTGGCAATGACAATCAGCTCAGATGCAGTCATTAACACATTGTTTTGTAGGAATATTCAGTATATTTCCTTTCGCTACTGTTTTAACTAACCTACCTTGAAAGAGGTACACAATATATGTATGCAGGAAGGAACAAAGTCAAAACAATGAAAATATAGAATTCACTGAAAAACTGAATGGATGTCAGCAATGGAAAAAAAGGAGGCAGCATCTTCCTGGGTACAACCTTCCTCTTCCCTCCCTACCTGACAGGCCTGTAGCTAAGCTCACCCTCAGCCATTACTTCTACTATAGCCTTCCTGCTCCATTAAACTCAACAAGCTTAACTCAATGGCCTTCATTCCTCACAGCGACGGTTTCTGCTTCATACCCTAGTGGCTTTTAACAGGAGAGGGGCAATTTGAGTGGGGGGGGCAGCATCTCCCTTGTTAACACAAAATATGTCATGCATTGCCCTTGTTAACTTTAGAAGAAAAATCTGTGAAAACAATATTTTACCTTGTCCCTGTTGCTGAATATAAAGATAGTGCTCACTGGGGACTGAGGCAAGGACCTAACAACTGCAGTAAAAAGGAGCCATTAAGTTATACTGTCCTTGTCCTGCTGTGGCATTTAATCGCCCAGTTTTAATATGTGAGAGGGAAACGACATCACACTTGCAGTCCAGTGTCGTGCACAACTCGATCCTGAGTCAGCAATTATTGATTACAGAAAGAAGCATTTTGGAAAATAATCTGTTTTATGGCAACTCCTGGAGTCTTATTGTTAAAACGCCAAGACCTTACTCTGAGTATGTGTCATGCAGGAAGCTATTAGAGAGTCTGCAATGCGCAAACTGAGAAACACATGCAAACACAGGTGAGATCTGCCATAATGATGTCTAGACAGTTGCTCAGACAGGTTTGACGTATCAGCTTTGCCCTCCCTCATCTGCACACTGCACACCTGCTTCAGATCAGCTCATATACTTAACAAGCTCCTGCAGTATTTAAACCCAGATCCTCACTCCACTCCACTCTTGGCCAGCTCGGCTATTGTTTGCCTGTGCTCCAGGTTTTTTTTCCCATGCTTGCCAGACCCATGTGTCGCCCAGCTTCTCATCACTGGCTACAAGCTCCAGCCTACTGTTTGATCCTCCAGTCTGGTCCAGTCTTCTGCTGCCCATCCCAGTCCCAAACCTCAAGTCATCATTCCTAAATTCTGCAATGCAGCCTCTGTTGCGCTGTCCAACTGTCTCTGTGTCGAAGTCCTAGTTTTGGTTTCGACAAAATGCTTTCTTCAAGTCAAAACAGCCTCTCAGTTTCAAATAGTACCATCTCCCTTTTCTTTAAAATTGCACGATGGTCTTCAATGAACAGAAAGTGCGGAGGAAATTGAAAATTTCACTGATGAATAGCACAGCAATCCATGTTAAATGCCAGATCAGAAACCAAACCAGAGAACAAACGGCTCATCCAAGAATGAAAAACTCAAGAATCACTACCGGGAATCCAATACCTCCCAATACCAGAGTTCAGTGATGGAAGA
This sequence comes from Caranx ignobilis, assembly GCA_021432705.1. Lineage (NCBI taxonomy): Eukaryota > Metazoa > Chordata > Actinopteri > Carangiformes > Carangidae > Caranx > Caranx ignobilis. Next base: position 1,181,986 of record MU270012.1, on the reverse strand, counting down.
CTCTGCATTTCAGAACTGCTGAGTGCAAAACTAAAAGAAAGAAGGGAGAACGTGTTTGAGACCTTTGGAAATTTACAATATTGTCAAAGAAAATAAGACCATGAGAGAAACCATACTGGACATAAAGACATGGAGAATTCAGGATAACTTCACTTTCACAGAGGTATACAGACCAAAACCTTTCACTTGGCTCATCCACTTAGGCATAGGTATGGAGTGAGCCTCAGATAATCATTGTAAGTCTGCACATTACCAACAAAAGAAGCTGTTGAAAAGCAGTGGTCACAATACCACTAACCTTTGACTGAAACAAATACCAAAATTAAAAATCGCTCTGTCAACACAGTACTCATAGAATTCATTTTTATAATTGATAAATACCCAATGAAAAGGATGTCCACTCTCACCCTTTAAGTGTTTAACTTTGGACATTACAATGTTTTTTTGTTTGTTTTCGTCAGTTCCATGATTGTATATTTCCACCTTTGAATTTCTGCTGTGAAGCACTGATGGTCTCTTAAAAACATCTGCCAGTGTTCTTACATCATCATCTAGTGAGGGGAACCAATCCCCTCAATATGGGAGCCCATTGATTACACAAAATAAAACTTGTTAGTATACACAGAGGAAGAACGACACAAAAAATGCCAACTGTGCTAACCATTCACACCGTATTTTTTAAGGTCACAGCCACATTGACCTTTGGCCATGGAAATCTAATCAGTTTATCACTGAGTCATCAATGTCTATGCCAAACTTGAAGAACTGGGGGTTACAATGAAATTGCGCTCATAAGTATGAGACCTACAGATGGATGGATGGATGGACAACTTGAAAAGATTGTGCTTTCTTTTCTTCCCTTTCCATTATTTCCTTCTTGTCTTCATTACTGTCTCTATTATTTCCATTATTGTTGTTGTTACTCTTATTATTTTGGTTACAGTTACCACTTAAGGCTATTTACCAACATAATTATCATTATAATTATTGAACACATTCAAACAATAAAACAACAAAAAAACAGATCAGAGGCACTTTGTGCTGCGAGGGCAGACAGGTATAAGAGACAGACTTTAGCTGAGGCTCTCTCAAGTAATAATGTGAGGTGAAATTTGGAGAATGTGTATCTGGGACACATAATAAATATTTCATGGCATATTATGAATAGGTTCTTTGTTTAATTAGACTTGGAGAGTTGTCCCCCTCAGCCACTTCTGTCACGTTAGCATGAAAAAATACGATCCTTTCCACTTTAATTATAAAAGTTCTTCAGGCCAATATGCTGTGTTATAATTCATTCATCAACTTTTATATAAGTATAAACTATAAAATCTGTCAGGGGGAAGCATTAATTACATGATTTAAATATCAAATATTACTCATTTTCTCTTCTCTAAAACTTTTCCTATACATACTGGATTTAAAAGGGTATTTACAACTATATGCACAGAAACACACTTTTGAGCTCACTATCACAGCCAGTAAGAACTCTAACATCTGTGTAAATTGAAACAGTAGAACTACATGTACTGTGGCAATATGGTGGCAAAGAACTAAAAGCAACTACATCAGATTTAGACTTTGATAGAAAACCGCCTTTTCACATTCACATTTAAATCCCAGACTATGTGTATTTGAATTGTTCTGAAGTACAATATCAGGACTTCATTTATCTTAATTAAATGCAATTAAATTCATGCACATCCCTTAAAGTTAATTAAATCTGGCTCAGGCCTGCCAACTCATTACAATTGCTGGCATAGTTGATAACGCAAACACATCTATTTTGTATGTAGTGTGTACTATATGCTGTGCACATTGAATATCTTAATGAATGTTTAATTACATCAGTTTTGCTTTTCATTTGTGTATCTTGGTCCAGCTTGGTTTATTTTGAAACAAAGGGTTAGGTGTTTGTGAAACTCGGTGCTCATCTTCATCTTTTAAACTTCTTAACAAAACACACTTGTCACTATTTTCCACTGAAAATCACCTCATATTCTCTCTGTTTGTGCAGTACTGCAAGCTGCTACGTCAGATGAAAATGCTGTACTGCGCCTCACATAATTAACTGAAAATAACCTGACTCCACACCTTCTGCAGCACTCTGCATAGGAAACTTCCTGACCTGACAGCAATTATGTCTTGAAATTTTCTATGAAACTCTCTAACAGCCATTCTTTTCTCTGTTTCTGTCTTTCTTTGTCAGAGATCTTATTGTGGGAGCCATAGTGTAACACACCAGGGAGGAAATACTGGACACAGCTCTAATGCCTTTCATCTTCACAAACTGGGAAAAGCTTCCTGTTTTTCAATGGACGCACTAATTAGTGTGGATACAAACATGCACTTAGCTCAGACAAGATGTGAACAGATGCAGACTTGGTGCAAAAGCACACACATACACGCACGCCGACACAATCAGCAAAGTGAAAATGCACTGAATCCTAATTCTAATACTAATTCATTTTCCACACAACAGGTCTTTTGTGCACTTTACAGTGCAACAGCAGAGGACAGGGGGAGTTAAGTGGGGAGGGGGCCCCACACTTCCAGCATAGTTTTACGTAATATTTTCTTTTCTTTGAAGTGGCACAGCTAAATGAGTTTTCAAATCTCCATAGGTTTCAATACCACAGAGAAATACGACCACAGATGATAGGCACCACTTACATTCAATTATCTTTGTTCCACACACGGAACGCTAACATGCACACACACACACACACACACACACACACGTGCATACATACACAGACACATCAGTTATTTCTGTGTGGAGGAAAATTGTGACTCTCATTACCAGCCCATTCTGAACACTGAGGCACTGCTTCAGAGCCCTCTATCTAAAATTACGTAGATACGGTGCTCTGCTGCACTTCACATATACATCAAATAAAACGACACATCGAAATCCTGTGGGGTTGTAGAAACGATGATGGAAATGAAATGCTTCATTAAGCAACAGCTATGGCTTTTGTTTTTTCAGACATCCCATGAATTCAGAAGTTACTTTATGTGTGCCATGTCCTCTTAGTGAGACAGGCTCTGGGTACAGTTTTGTATTTTACTCACTTCTCTTTTAGTGGATGTACAGTCTTCTGATAAAAGGAAATAAATTACTGATGAGTAAGTAAATCCCGGGCCTGGGGCAAAATTAACTGTCCAAACTGAGAGCCGTCAAGGTTGGTACACTGCACAGTTGTACGTTTATTGTACTTTTGGTCAATTAAATATCTTCAATAAACAGGAGGACAGGAAATAAACACGAAAATGGCAATGCCCTAATGCCACTGTGAGATACCACACACAAAAACATGCACTTACAGAGGTACATCACTTAATGGCACATATAACATATGATGCAACACAACTTGGTGTGGAGTGAAATGATCCATTTTGACAAACCTCTATTCAAAAGCAAAAACATCAATCATTTCATTTGTTAGTTTTTAAATATAATTTTCTGGGAATAATAATTTCATCATGGCACAATTCCATTAAAAGGTGATAAAAGATCATATTTAATCACCAAATGCTGTAACTGCACTGTAACACCCCAGGATACATTAGTGTAATTTGAAAGGATAGCTGGATTTAACAGCAAATGTCATCCCTTTTTTTTTTTTTATATAAAATTCAGCCAGTTATTTCCTCAGCTATATGTGGAGTAATTTGTGACCATTTTTGATAAGACCACTTTAGCTTCCTGGAGGATGGAAAATTGCAAGCTTACTCATTTTGTGTTATATTACAACGCTGACTGACTGATGGAAGTCAGTAATGACAAAAGTACACTGTTCCTTTAAAGTTTAGCATTACCGCCCCTAAACTCAAACGTGAAGATGAATCATCTGGTTTAATCTATGAGCAGCCACCTCCACCCACTTAATCCATCTAGAAGATGGGAATCACCAACTGGACATCTCCCACTACAGATGTTTAACTGAATTTACCTCACAGCATCTCTTGAAGTTTCAGCAGCTTTCACCAACACCACCGCTTCACCCCACTAACACCCACGTGGCTCTTGGCACAGACTGGAAACTCGACTGTAGCTCTTGGATTCTGGACAGTGTTTCATCACATCTGTGCTCCTCCGCCTCCTGTGGTGGCTCAATGGGGGAGCACGTCAATAAATCTAACCGTCACGTAGCAGGGAAATCAAGCTGGCAGAGAGATGGACGAGAGAGCAGTTAAGACGGTGAGAACAAACAAATGGCCGGTAAAGGTCTAAATGATCACACATGGTGGAGGAAGAATCTGAATTCTTAATTCTGTCTCCCTCACATTTACCCTTAAAATGTGGCTCCCCCACCCTCCCTCTGACTGTCGCCTAGTCTTTGTGCCTGCAGTCTCTTCACTTCAGCTTGTTCTGCAACATCTTCCATGGAAATCATTGAGATCCAAATGTGGTAATTGAGTCAGTAAGTGCAATTATCATCTTTGATGTGAGGAGTGACTCATCCTCAGTCTTTGCGATGCATCTGCGCACTTTACAAGATTGCCGATTAATGTCAGCCCACTGACTCATTCTGCAATCTACCCACTGAGGAAAAAAACACACAAGTTAACTGCTGTATCCATTTCCCCAGGAAAATGAAGACTCTCATAGGACAGCCATGATGATCCACTGAAACTCACCAGAAAAGTTCCTTGAGTGCAAGTCTGTTGCTGATTTGATGTAGGAGTTGGAGTTTTATGTATGCGTATTGGTCTGTGTGTGTGTGTCGGGGGGTTTCTTTAATCTGTCCATGTGCCCCCATGTCTGCATCATTGTGTGTCTTTGGACCTAATACAGAGGTCTGTCTGAGTGCTGTAGGCCTGCAGGAGACCTCTGAGGCAGCCATTTGGCACGACTGTAACCAGACCTCGATATTCCTCTTGCTCATCGACAAGACTGTGCGTGTGTGTGTGTACGCGTGTGAAACAGAGAAAGCGAGTGACACAAAATGTGCATGTGCGCTGATAAACACTGAGTGAGCTAATCAATAGTTTGCAATTTCAGTTAACGACAGCCTTCCAAGGAGAGCCTTGTTTCACATGTTTGTTACAGCACTTCACAGAGCTAATATAATCAAGAGTGTTCCAGCTTGGACTTAGATTACAGACCAGTGTGTGTTCTCCACAGTGTTCATTTTTCACTGATTAAGCTTTTTCTCCCATCTCAACTAACCCAGGCAGTTTAGGCAAAGGCAAATAAAAGACATGATAAATTGGAGAGAAAAAGGGACAAACAAAGAGCGAGGGAAAGCGCATGATGGACGCACAGCAAGACAGAGAGGAAGGTTATGAAAGAGATGAAAGATAATATATGAGAGAGAAGGCAGGAAGTGAAAGGTAGAGAAGGAAAGTGATGCGTTGGGTATGATGGATGGAGTTTAAAGAGGAAGAGGAGAGGAGGGAGATATGCGTGCTCTCCACCAACTACCTCTCTGTCAGACATTCAGCTGTGCTGCAGAGGTAGGCGGCTGGTGAGGAGAGTGTGTATGTGCTCTGTGTAGCATATGTGTGTGTGTGCATGCCGCATGTACCATGAGTCTGGGAGCCTGTGGGGGGTTGACAGATTATCTGTCGAGAGGCAGGCTGGAGGGGTCTCTCTCTCTCTCTCTCTCTCTCTCTCTCTCTCTCTCTCTCTCTCTCTCTCTCTCCTCTCCTATTTTCCTCAGTAGCTCACTCACTTGCTCCACTGTGTGTTGCTCAAGGTCACTGCAACACTGCGAAAGTTTGGAAGGGACATGATACCAGGAGCTCAAGGGTGAGTCAGCACTTCTGCTTGTCTCTAACTGCCAGACTGGCACAGGAGCGAGTGTGAATCCTCTAACTGGGTCCAATATACATCACCCTTGCATGTCACTGCCTGTGGCATCATGAGCAAAACTAGGTTTTTAAATGAAATGTAAAATGGGCTGTTGCATTGAAACTTTACAGACGTTCTGGCTTCTTCTGTTATTTCATAATCCTGTCATTTTACTGCATCTCATATCCAGTTCTGACATGACAGACTCTTCCTAATTTAAGGAAGATTTCTGTTTTCTGTGACATCAAATCTGTAGCTTTCCTCCAAGAATTACTATTTAATTACCCACAGTAACAGTAAGTGGTTACTCATGATTTGATTCTTTCTTGGCTTTCCTCTTTAACTCATTAAGCTGTGACTTAAGCTGAGCAAATGGGCCAGAGGAAACAGAAATATCCAACTTAAAAAAAAAAAAAATAAAACTTGTTTTTTGTTCTGAGTTTTAGGATGGATAAGTGGGCAAAAACTTTAATGTTCACCAAGTCAACTCCAAATCTTCAGGTCATCACAGGGCCAGAGATTGGTATGTATAAAACTTAGGGTTCTATCTCCGTTCCCCTGACCATTTACTTCCTTCCAGTTGTGTCTGCCCAGTGACAGAGAGGCCACAGCATATTGGACTTCAGCCTTGAGCTGATCCCAGCCCTGTTCCTGGTCCCCTTCATGTCATCTTGGCAGGACAACAGACAAAATACCCCAGCAGAGATGCAATGTCAGCCCCAATAACAACACAGAGCCGGAGAGAGAAAGAGAAGCGTGACATGTAAGGATGTTTAATCCTAATATATCATTCTCAAATTAGTTGTGGTATTGTCAGAACTTGCTAGTGATGGCCAATGATGTCTGAATCATTCCAATGGTGTTGTTGGTGTACCACAAAATTAAGACCACATTTCCCATAAACCTTTTGTGTTTTATTACAAAACATTGCTATCACATTTCTTTTAACCAGGCTTTGTTTTTTCAGCATCACCGACAGCAACTTTAAAATATGTCATTAGCCGCATTCTCTTCCTATAAAACATTATACCCTCAGATAATCCTCATGTACTGAACTATATTGAACTTACAAATATATTGCAATCAAGGTCTGTAGAAAAACAAAAAGGACAGATGCACTAAGAACAAGCATCACACATCTCCAACCTGAGGCAGGGACAATTCTCAGCTGTTGCATTTGTGGAATTTGGCTGTGGACAGTTATCACAGTTAGTCATGAGAGGCGATGAAATATTCATTGATGCTAATGTTTTTTTTGGCATTCGGCCTTTAGCGCAGAAGAAGAACTGTAGAAAAACTTTCTTTTTATTCCTGCTCCTGCTAGAGTTTCTTTTTTGTTCTCTTAAACCTCATGCACAGTTTTCTGAACTGAAGACATTTGTATTACCAGTCAACATGGTTCAGATTTGACAGGATGTCAATTGACATCAGGCAAGAGCTGTTTATTGCTTGTCGATCTTTAATTCATCTCTGGTTATTACTGACCAATATGGGGCACCTATGAACTGTTAATTGGAAGTGAAGATAAGGTTGAGATCATCGGTTACCAAAATGAACTCAGTCCAAGTAATGATTAATTCCAATGACACAGTCCCATGACTCCCTTTCTCCTTAACTTCTCCTTGGTTTTCATAACACACACACACACACACACACACCTCTCCCTCCCTCCCTCTCACTGTCTCTCTCTCTCTCTATGCAGCCCAGCCAGCCACTGTGGGTTTTCTGGGATTCCTGCGGCTGAGTCATCTTGTGCTCCGTATCGTCCATAATATCATCTTCCCAAAAGTCTCCCCAGAGTTGGACATACAACTGGCTTAGGATGAAAGGAGTCTGTGCATGTCAAAAAGTGTGTCTGTGTGAGTGTGAGAGAAAGTGTGAGACGGAGAGACCTCCTTCACATCTAGCCCTTGCTGAATCCGGGAACAGCCAAAATAGCATCAAATGACTCTCATCCCAGCCCTCCGCTAAACCCCCAGACCCATTTCCCAGCAGCCAACTCCACTTTCACGTTCTCCAGCTCGGTCCAAATTCTTTTGTGTTCCAACTTATCTGTAATTCATCTATCTCAGTTTAAATCTTGCATTTTTCAACATCAGGCCCCCATTGTGGCCCTGAAAAGAAAAAAGAAGCTGAACATAACTCTGCCTCCACAAACCTCAATTCATGGACCTTAAACCAGCTCCAGAGTCAGACCTCACCACAGACTCCACATCACAGACATGCAAGTCTTTTCCTTCGCCCACCTAATTCATGGTCTACCCTACACCAAATCCCACACTATAAAAATATTGATTTAGTATTTAAGTAATTCATTGTATTGGATATTTCAAGTGATTAAATAAAAATACATTCAGCGCTGCATTTATTTCAGAAATATTCCATACAGCTACAAGAGATTTTACTGAAGCAGAGCAGTAGTTGTGCTCGAGGTTCTTCAACGCCCATTGTCCCAGCCTTAACCCGTTTCCCAACACTCACCACACCCCTCCCATGTCCATCCCTCGTCAACCCCAATTCCCTAAGTCCTCTCCTCACCCGATTTCGAACTCTAAACTCCAGTCCCCCTAACCTCCCCATTTTCCCAACTTCACACCCTTACCCCTACCTCACACCACCCCGGCACCAGCCAACTTCTCTGTTACCCCACCCCAGAGCTCCCATCCAGGATTCTTAATCCCAGTCCATCCCCATTCCCAGTCATACATTCTCAGCCAACACCACAGATGTTTCAGGAGGCCACTCTCACTCACTCTCACAGTTTGGGTGAAGGCGGCCAGAATTTTGACAGGGTGGTTCCTTTAAAAGGGAGACTGAGGCTGCCAGGCAAAACTTAATTTAAAACCATGCCTTTAAGAATAGCTCACAAATGGCTCTATATAATGAACTATATAAATAAATACCGTAGACTGATGCAAAAGATGGTGAAACTGTCTGAAACATGAACCAAGAGAACTCTTACTATTACCCTGACCAACGAAACTACAGCCTAGCAGCTAGCTTTTACTAGTCAGCAAGAAGCCTTGGTAGTCAGATTATTTGCCAGGAAAAAAAAACAACATACACAGTGATCCAACCTGCCACCCACACTGCCAGTAAGCCAAACAGCCAGCCAGTCGAAAAGGCCAGACACTCATTAAAACAACAGGTTCCCCTCTTCATTTTTCCATGGAACCTGTCGCTGCATTCCTTTCTCTGTGAGGTGGCTCTTGACTCACGAAGAGGTTGGGTTATAGGAAGTTAGTCATAATAACATCAGAAAAAAGAGGCCTTGAGTTTGCCTCCTCACCATAGCCCAGACTCTACACAGCTGCAGGCCTCTTCAGTTTACTGAAGCTGTACCTCTAAATCCCCCACACAAGAGGTTTATTTGCAGACTCCTTAAAGGGACTGCACTTCTATTTGAGAATTTACTTCTTTCTTCAAACCTCCATCAATACCTGTGACCTACGCTTTCCAGTGAGAGAGAGCACCATCACCCTCAGCTGCGATCTATTACTGGATTAGCCACTGCGAATGACAGAATCAGTGGATTTACAAATTATTTGTTTGAACTTTAAGATCTAAAGAAGCCAAACAGCTAATAGGGGTTTGTCAGGTTTTCCAGCTCTAAAGCAAAGGAGAAAAATCCACAGGATCTACACCAAGATCGATGCCACTATCCTCTCCATTCTGTCCAGTTTATATGCAAACATGTCAGGATACAAAACATGAGCAACATATTAGATGAAATATTTTTAATATAAGAAAACATGTCGATATTTTGGGAAATATAATGTGCAAGTTCCTTTTTCAAAGACTTACTATCAACTCTCTTCACAGCACAGGCAGAAAAGTCTCTGTGTCTGACTGGTTGGTGAATAAACCATGGATGCTGTCTAACCCCCTTATCGGGGTGAGTCAAACAGCCAAAAAACATGATACAGGACTTTGGTCCAATCAGAACAAAAAGAGCCCCCACATTAGAGTGTTGCCAGCTACAATATATCTCTGCAAATCTCAAAAGCCAAAACACTTCAGCGGAATTATGAGCAAAACATAATAGTGGATTTAGTCTGAAATAAAACAGAGGAGTTTTATAAATAACAACTTGCTGCTTTTAAATGAGAGCTGACAGCGAAGAAGAGGGAAAGCGTAAGAGGCACAGAGAAAGAGGGAGAGACCTGCTGTGAAGAAAGAGATATGGAGCGAATGTGAATGTGAGAGGGAGGAGAAGTGAGGAGAAATGAAATCAATAATGAACGGCTCCATAACAGGAACTTAATCAGAACAGCAGGTCCCTATATTGCTCCTGACTAGCGCACGCATCACTGCCGTCGATTCAATTTACTCCCCAAACCCTGAAAAAATAAATAAAACATGGAAAATAAATTGAGACGCTCATTCAAATTCATTAGAACTCGTCCCTGTGTGCCTACAGTACATAATATTCCCTTGAAGAAGAAGAAGTAAAACGGAAAAAATGAAAATATGCCAACAACTCACTATTGGTTTCTGAGACGGAAAGAAGGCAAGGGTACTAAGTCACAGCTGCCTCGTCAAACACCACTGTCTTCTCCCTCTCATGCACCCACGCACACTCAATAATGTATCTCAATACACACACTGTATTCATACAGTGTAATGAATATATACGATATGCACTCGCACAGTAATATGAGAGATTAAGCAAGCACATTTGCACAACACAACACTTGTGCTTACCTTTACACCCACATGTACGTAAATGCAAGGGCGCACACACACACATACTCCACAGCCCTTCTATGCTATGAGTAAGCCACTCAGAGCAAATTCATCAGACTCATAAGAAACAGCAGCAACAATAGAGGAAAAAAATCAAATCAGTGAAAGGCAATGTTGCGTAAAAATGCAAGCTGGGCTGGAGATGACGTGGGGAGCGAGACCGTGGGTGGTCGGCCAGGCATGGGAGTTCTGTTCTGACGGCAGCGCAGGAGTGATGTTTAAATAGTTGGATCTGCTCCCTCAACCAATAAGTTTCTTCTCCCATCACACACGGCACCCTCTTTATTCCTTTTTCACCTCTTTTCTCACTCTGTCTCTCACAAATATCTTTCTGTCTCTGTCTCACACACAAATCCCATAACTCACTCTCACCCTTTTTTCCCCTTCTTCTCTTCATCACTCCCTCGCTCCCAGTCTTCCAGACAGCTTCATAATGGCTGACACCTCCTCAACACTGGCTCTAATTGAAAGATGAACGAGTTTATTTGGGCTTAATCCATCACCCTGTCACCTGAGGAGAGGAAGAAAGTTCTAGTCGGAGAGTGAAGAGGAGAGGAGAGGAAGAGAAGAGAGAGTAGGAAGTGAAGAACAACATCATAGAGAAGTAGAAGGGCAGATAAAAGGTAAGAAAAACAAGAAAGATATAAAATAACAGAAGACAGGCCCTCCTGAGAAATTGGGTGGTAGTTGCATCATGATCATCAACATCATCAAACAAATGGTGCATTTAGACGCTCCACACACTAATACATGAAACACCTTTGGAAAGACAATCTCATTAACATTTCATTATGTAGATTTAAATAGAGTCAACAACAAAATAAACATGATCTAAAAAGGGGGAATATGTGAAGAGTCAACTGCAAACAAGATCTGCTGCTACACAAATTGGTAAGAAGACAGTACCTACCTCGTGCCAATTTAACAAGCCATTTGTGGATCGTTCGTGCCAAACTGTGTTCTTGTGTTTAATATGAGTGGCACCAGAGGGAATATAACTCTGAACCTTGACAGTGGCGGGGGCATTCCTCTACTTAGTTACACAGGATAACAAATTGCTCCTTCATGCAGAGGCAACCACAGAATCTGCCTACAGTGCATACTTGCTCTATCGCTACTGTAAAAGCTGGTGCTGTAGGTCAGTACTGAACAGGCATACTGCGGCACTGAGCTTGTGTCTTAGATGACTGCTAAATATTCCTTGCATATCTTGCAGAAATTCTTCCCTGGTAGCATTTGAAGTGAAAAATAAAATTTTAATCATTTAACAAATCTTTTCCCAGGAAAAGAAAAGGTAGATTATGGGGAGTAAGCTGCTTGCAGGTAGCAGTGGAAGTTGACAACCACTGATGTCAGAAGCGTCGGTTTCTGTTTTTCCAAAATACTGCACAGGTCACACTGCTGCCAGCTGTCACAGCAGATGAAGTTCTCCTCCCAGCAGACAACAGCATACTATATAATGCTATGAATATGCAGCAATAGATGATGTGAGATGTCAAAGCACTGGTGGGCTATCTGCTACAGACCAAATCAACTGGTTGAGTGCCAGAACAAATCCTCAGTTTTCATCACTTTAGTCCTGACAAGCAATAAGGAGGGGTGCACCACTATCCATGAGGGTGTCTCTTGTTGTTGATGGTTTTTACTCTCTGGCCTCTTGAGGAATGGTCATCACAAAGGGCACAGTCACACTTGGATGATTTTGTAACCACCGGTCTCAAACATTTCATTCTCTATTTTCAGCACAGAGACAGGTATTATATTGCCCCACTGCAAGTTTAAGAAGAGTGACATGGCATGTGGTGTTTTTTTCTCTAGGCGTACCTAATCTGCCATTTGTCACATGGCCATAAAATGGCCCCTCACTCCTGGTGAGTAATTGTGACCTAAAGTAGAGGCCGATACAAGTACTTTCTCTGCTGGTGAAAACCTCTTTCACACAGTGTTGATGCTCATGTGCCTGGAGCAAAGTCTCCTGTGCTGTTTGAGCTGGTGAATGGATTTTTGATCACGTGACCAGGATGTGGTGGATTTCATTTTTATCGGTGCTTGGACAGCCCTCCAAGCTTTCTTTGACTAGACTGAACACGCCCTGAGGTTTATGTCCATTAAGCTGGACAAAATGGGGAAGTCCTTCAAGGTGTGGAGCACTTCCAATATACCAGTTAACAGATGATGTCTGTCTGTGAGCCAGTACCTAACTATCAGCGAGCACACCGACATGTGGGTCTGTCTTAAGTTGTCAGAGTGCAGAGTGAACTGTGTCAGAAAACTTGCCATCACACCGTTCTGAAAAAAGAAAAAAACTGCAATCCTGAGGGAGTATCTGCACCTGACAAATGTTCCAAAAACCTTGGCTTGGTGTGAGGAAGTGATGAAGGTTTGTTTCAAAAAACAAGCCAGACACTGTGAGTGCCTCTGAGGAAAGACTGTCCAAAACTATGCACCATTTTCCCGATTGTGAAACTATTATTACATCTCTATCCTATCTATAATAGCTGACTTTAAATCCTGCTCCCAGCTATACATACATTGTACAAACTGGTTTATTCCAAGCATAACTCCACCTTTATATCACACCTAACAACTCTCTTATGGCACCAATCGACTAGCATTAATCACATAGACAAAGATGCACTGTAAAGGTATAATCAAAAGGCAGATCAAATTCAATCCCATGCCAGAAGCCACAGCTCTACACTGCTCCTTCCATTTCACATTCAATAATACTAGATGAGATGACAAAAGCTCACCAGCAAAAACCACAGGACACGGGATGCTATGGGGTCGAAATAATGGGCATGTCTGTTCAGGCATGGAAGTGAAGCATGAGAAGGGAGACGGCAACAGGGTGCAGGCTTTCAGTCACTGTTTTAAGTAAATGTACTCCCAGATACTCCCATAAATGTTTGTCTGCTGACGGGCTAATGAACATATGGATCTCCTCTTGTACAATGGCTGAAGCTAGGGTGGAGGGCTGGTGGCACTGGTCCCAATTAACTGACTTTCTTGTGGCAGACACTGAGCTTGTTTAGGACAAAGGCTAGAAATCTGCAGCAACAATCACCATCTGCCTCTGTCAAAAAGGGAGAGGGGAGCCAGTATCCTTACAGGGGGCCCCTTGAAACCAGCAGCCATCCTCAACTGGCTGGTTCAATCCACAAGTCTGCCAGGATACTGTGCTGTGAGCTATGCCTCTCTGGTGACACAGAAAGAGGTCAAAGTACCCATTCTGTCTTCTGCTGTCTAAATGCTGCAGCCAACTCTTCAAGGACTTCCAAGACTGTTTGAGGCTCATCCTCCAGAGTCGTCCTCTTCAAAGTAGAGAAATCAGAGGTTGGTGAAGATGTCTCATTTGGGGGTCAAGAATACAGTTTTCAACCAGATTTTTTTAGCCAATTGTTGACTCGTCTATTGTCTCCTGTAGGATTTATTAACTTACTATTAGTTCACTATAGTTCACGTGTTGCTGTTTTTATCAAAATGATTGATCTTGATACAGCTGACATCCACAGAAAAGGTGTATGCAGAGGCACTGCCCTAAAGAAGGTCATTAGTTACTGTTTTTGTTTACTGACTGTAAATAAATGAGGTTAACTTCTACCTGTGCACGTGCCCGGTCTTTGTTGATGTCAAGTTGGTTCAATCCTTTAGGGCACGACATGCCATTATCTTATGCATGAACATTGCAGTCTGTTTTGTTTTGGCTGCTAGGTGTTTGTTTTTTGGTTTTTTGTTTGACTAATTAATTCATTTTAAAAAAATAAAACAAACTAACTAACGAACTCAAATCCATATTCATGTAGCATTGAGTGAGCAGTCAGAAGTGGTTTATGTGAACTTTACTGAACTCCGTCCTATTGTGTATTCAGCAGCTCAACGGAAGAGCAAATTGTAAATCTCCTGTGTCTCAGTTAAAAGCTTTATCTCATCCCTTGCCTAGCAACCAGTTATAAAAACACACACACACCCCAAAAGCCATGCAAGCAATATCTGAGGCATGCACCTGCAGTGACACATGCACGTACACACACATGCACTCATACTCACCCAGATGTGTAGGCCCAGGCATACTAAAACAAACACACACATACACACATGGGCATCTCCCCACCCCTTTGTATTTAATTAAGCTCCCAGGCTTGGACTTTTATTTGATCAAACGTTGCTGTGGTAATTGAATTAGCCAAGCCAGTCAGATGTAAGGGTGTCTGCTCCACTGGTAGAGGGTATAACAATTTTAAAAGGATGGATGAACCCTGCAACTGTAGCGAGCAAGGTCAGCATTTGGTCCAGCTGAAATCAAATCTGATGTGTTCATACAGGTGAAACAGTGTCTTTGTGCTCTAAATACCATGCTGTATTTGCCAGGCTGACCAACCTGAACATGTTGAAATTTCTCCCAATCGCCATCACTGGGCCCTGTGAAATGTCCATGCCAGCTTCCCCCGCCCCTCGCTTCCTGGTCACTCGGCTCTGGGCTACGGGGCTGCCCATAGCGTGTCTGTGTATGTGAATGGCGTGTGTGGCTCGAGCCTGCCTGCCTCTGAGTGTCCGCCCCTCGCTTCCTGGTCACTCGGCTCTGGGCTACGGGGCTGCCCATAGCGTGTCTGTGTATGTGAATGGCGTGTGTGGCTCGAGCCTGCCTGCCTCTGAGTGTCCGCCCCTCGCTTCCTGGTCACTCGGCTCTGGGCTACGGGGCTGCCCATAGCGTGTCTGTGTATGTGAATGGCGTGTGTGGCTCGAGCCTGCCTGCCTCTGAGTGTCCGCCCCTCGCTTCCTGGTCACTCGGCTCTGGGCTACGGGGCTGCCCATAGCGTGTCTGTGTATGTGAATGGCGTGTGTGGCTCGAGCCTGCCTGCCTCTGAGTGTCCGCCCCTCGCTTCCTGGTCACTCGGCTCTGGGCTACGGGGCTGCCCATAGCGTGTCTGTGTATGTGAATGGCGTGTGTGGCTCGAGCCTGCCTGCCTCTGAGTGTCCGCCCCTCGCTTCCTGGTCACTCGGCTCTGGGCTACGGGGCTGCCCATAGCGTGTCTGTGTATGTGAATGGCGTGTGTGGCTCGAGCCTGCCTGCCTCTGAGTGTCCGCCCCTCGCTTCCTGGTCACTCGGCTCTGGGCTACGGGGCTGCCCATAGCGTGTCTGTGTATGTGAATGGCGTGTGTGGCTCGAGCCTGCCTGCCTCTGAGTGTCCGCCCCTCGCTTCCTGGTCACTCGGCTCTGGGCTACGGGGCTGCCCATAGCGTGTCTGTGTATGTGAATGGCGTGTGTGGCTCGAGCCTGCCTGCCTCTGAGTGTCCGCCCCTCGCTTCCTGGTCACTCGGCTCTGGGCTACGGGGCTGCCCATAGCGTGTCTGTGTATGTGAATGGCGTGTGTGGCTCGAGCCTGCCTGCCTCTGAGTGTCCGCCCCTCGCTTCCTGGTCACTCGGCTCTGGGCTACGGGGCTGCCCATAGCGTGTCTGTGTATGTGAATGGCGTGTGTGGCTCGAGCCTGCCTGCCTCTGAGTGTCCGCCCCTCGCTTCCTGGTCACTCGGCTCTGGGCTACGGGGCTGCCCATAGCGTGTCTGTGTATGTGAATGGCGTGTGTGGCTCGAGCCTGCCTGCCTCTGAGTGTCCGCCCCTCGCTTCCTGGTCACTCGGCTCTGGGCTACGGGGCTGCCCATAGCGTGTCTGTGTATGTGAATGGCGTGTGTGGCTCGAGCCTGCCTGCCTCTGAGTGTCCGCCCCTCGCTTCCTGGTCACTCGGCTCTGGGCTACGGGGCTGCCCATAGCGTGTCTGTGTATGTGAATGGCGTGTGTGGCTCGAGCCTGCCTGCCTCTGAGTGTCCGCCCCTCGCTTCCTGGTCACTCGGCTCTGGGCTACGGGGCTGCCCATAGCGTGTCTGTGTATGTGAATGGCGTGTGTGGCTCGAGCCTGCCTGCCTCTGAGTGTCCGCCCCTCGCTTCCTGGTCACTCGGCTCTGGGCTACGGGGCTGCCCATAGCGTGTCTGTGTATGTGAATGGCGTGTGTGGCTCGAGCCTGCCTGCCTCTGAGTGTCCGCCCCTCGCTTCCTGGTCACTCGGCTCTGGGCTACGGGGCTGCCCATAGCGTGTCTGTGTATGTGAATGGCGTGTGTGGCTCGAGCCTGCCTGCCTCTGAGTGTCCGCCCCTCGCTTCCTGGTCACTCGGCTCTGGGCTACGGGGCTGCCCATAGCGTGTCTGTGTATGTGAATGGCGTGTGTGGCTCGAGCCTGCCTGCCTCTGAGTGTCCGCCCCTCGCTTCCTGGTCACTCGGCTCTGGGCTACGGGGCTGCCCATAGCGTGTCTGTGTATGTGAATGGCGTGTGTGGCTCGAGC
The DNA here is from genome assembly GCA_021432705.1 of Caranx ignobilis. Taxonomy (NCBI): domain Eukaryota; kingdom Metazoa; phylum Chordata; class Actinopteri; order Carangiformes; family Carangidae; genus Caranx; species Caranx ignobilis. Next base: position 1,165,102 of record MU270012.1, on the reverse strand, counting down.
CTGCCTGCCTCTGAGTGTCCGCCCCTCGCTTCCTGGTCACTCGGCTCTGGGCTACGGGGCTGCCCATAGCGTGTCTGTGTATGTGAATGGCGTGTGTGGCTCGAGCCTGCCTGCCTCTGAGTGTCCGCCCCTCGCTTCCTGGTCACTCGGCTCTGGGCTACGGGGCTGCCCATAGCGTGTCTGTGTATGTGAATGGCGTGTGTGGCTCGAGCCTGCCTGCCTCTGAGTGTCCGCCCCTCGCTTCCTGGTCACTCGGCTCTGGGCTACGGGGCTGCCCATAGCGTGTCTGTGTATGTGAATGGCGTGTGTGGCTCGAGCCTGCCTGCCTCTGAGTGTCCGCCCCTCGCTTCCTGGTCACTCGGCTCTGGGCTACGGGGCTGCCCATAGCGTGTCTGTGTATGTGAATGGCGTGTGTGGCTCGAGCCTGCCTGCCTCTGAGTGTCCGCCCCTCGCTTCCTGGTCACTCGGCTCTGGGCTACGGGGCTGCCCATAGCGTGTCTGTGTATGTGAATGGCGTGTGTGGCTCGAGCCTGCCTGCCTCTGAGTGTCCGCCCCTCGCTTCCTGGTCACTCGGCTCTGGGCTACGGGGCTGCCCATAGCGTGTCTGTGTATGTGAATGGCGTGTGTGGCTCGAGCCTGCCTGCCTCTGAGTGTCCGCCCCTCGCTTCCTGGTCACTCGGCTCTGGGCTACGGGGCTGCCCATAGCGTGTCTGTGTATGTGAATGGCGTGTGTGGCTCGAGCCTGCCTGCCTCTGAGTGTCCGCCCCTCGCTTCCTGGTCACTCGGCTCTGGGCTACGGGGCTGCCCATAGCGTGTCTGTGTATGTGAATGGCGTGTGTGGCTCGAGCCTGCCTGCCTCTGAGTGTCCGCCCCTCGCTTCCTGGTCACTCGGCTCTGGGCTACGGGGCTGCCCATAGCGTGTCTGTGTATGTGAATGGCGTGTGTGGCTCGAGCCTGCCTGCCTCTGAGTGTCCGCCCCTCGCTTCCTGGTCACTCGGCTCTGGGCTACGGGGCTGCCCATAGCGTGTCTGTGTATGTGAATGGCGTGTGTGGCTCGAGCCTGCCTGCCTCTGAGTGTCCGCCCCTCGCTTCCTGGTCACTCGGCTCTGGGCTACGGGGCTGCCCATAGCGTGTCTGTGTATGTGAATGGCGTGTGTGGCTCGAGCCTGCCTGCCTCTGAGTGTCCGCCCCTCGCTTCCTGGTCACTCGGCTCTGGGCTACGGGGCTGCCCATAGCGTGTCTGTGTATGTGAATGGCGTGTGTGGCTCGAGCCTGCCTGCCTCTGAGTGTCCGCCCCTCGCTTCCTGGTCACTCGGCTCTGGGCTACGGGGCTGCCCATAGCGTGTCTGTGTATGTGAATGGCGTGTGTGGCTCGAGCCTGCCTGCCTCTGAGTGTCCGCCCCTCGCTTCCTGGTCACTCGGCTCTGGGCTACGGGGCTGCCCATAGCGTGTCTGTGTATGTGAATGGCGTGTGTGGCTCGAGCCTGCCTGCCTCTGAGTGTCCGCCCCTCGCTTCCTGGTCACTCGGCTCTGGGCTACGGGGCTGCCCATAGCGTGTCTGTGTATGTGAATGGCGTGTGTGGCTCGAGCCTGCCTGCCTCTGAGTGTCCGCCCCTCGCTTCCTGGTCACTCGGCTCTGGGCTACGGGGCTGCCCATAGCGTGTCTGTGTATGTGAATGGCGTGTGTGGCTCGAGCCTGCCTGCCTCTGAGTGTCCGCCCCTCGCTTCCTGGTCACTCGGCTCTGGGCTACGGGGCTGCCCATAGCGTGTCTGTGTATGTGAATGGCGTGTGTGGCTCGAGCCTGCCTGCCTCTGAGTGTCCGCCCCTCGCTTCCTGGTCACTCGGCTCTGGGCTACGGGGCTGCCCATAGCGTGTCTGTGTATGTGAATGGCGTGTGTGGCTCGAGCCTGCCTGCCTCTGAGTGTCCGCCCCTCGCTTCCTGGTCACTCGGCTCTGGGCTACGGGGCTGCCCATAGCGTGTCTGTGTATGTGAATGGCGTGTGTGGCTCGAGCCTGCCTGCCTCTGAGTGTCCGCCCCTCGCTTCCTGGTCACTCGGCTCTGGGCTACGGGGCTGCCCATAGCGTGTCTGTGTATGTGAATGGCGTGTGTGGCTCGAGCCTGCCTGCCTCTGAGTGTCCGCCCCTCGCTTCCTGGTCACTCGGCTCTGGGCTACGGGGCTGCCCATAGCGTGTCTGTGTATGTGAATGGCGTGTGTGGCTCGAGCCTGCCTGCCTCTGAGTGTCCGCCCCTCGCTTCCTGGTCACTCGGCTCTGGGCTACGGGGCTGCCCATAGCGTGTCTGTGTATGTGAATGGCGTGTGTGGCTCGAGCCTGCCTGCCTCTGAGTGTCCGCCCCTCGCTTCCTGGTCACTCGGCTCTGGGCTACGGGGCTGCCCATAGCGTGTCTGTGTATGTGAATGGCGTGTGTGGCTCGAGCCTGCCTGCCTCTGAGTGTCCGCCCCTCGCTTCCTGGTCACTCGGCTCTGGGCTACGGGGCTGCCCATAGCGTGTCTGTGTATGTGAATGGCGTGTGTGGCTCGAGCCTGCCTGCCTCTGAGTGTCCGCCCCTCGCTTCCTGGTCACTCGGCTCTGGGCTACGGGGCTGCCCATAGCGTGTCTGTGTATGTGAATGGCGTGTGTGGCTCGAGCCTGCCTGCCTCTGAGTGTCCGCCCCTCGCTTCCTGGTCACTCGGCTCTGGGCTACGGGGCTGCCCATAGCGTGTCTGTGTATGTGAATGGCGTGTGTGGCTCGAGCCTGCCTGCCTCTGAGTGTCCGCCCCTCGCTTCCTGGTCACTCGGCTCTGGGCTACGGGGCTGCCCATAGCGTGTCTGTGTATGTGAATGGCGTGTGTGGCTCGAGCCTGCCTGCCTCTGAGTGTCCGCCCCTCGCTTCCTGGTCACTCGGCTCTGGGCTACGGGGCTGCCCATAGCGTGTCTGTGTATGTGAATGGCGTGTGTGGCTCGAGCCTGCCTGCCTCTGAGTGTCCGCCCCTCGCTTCCTGGTCACTCGGCTCTGGGCTACGGGGCTGCCCATAGCGTGTCTGTGTATGTGAATGGCGTGTGTGGCTCGAGCCTGCCTGCCTCTGAGTGTCCGCCCCTCGCTTCCTGGTCACTCGGCTCTGGGCTACGGGGCTGCCCATAGCGTGTCTGTGTATGTGAATGGCGTGTGTGGCTCGAGCCTGCCTGCCTCTGAGTGTCCGCCCCTCGCTTCCTGGTCACTCGGCTCTGGGCTACGGGGCTGCCCATAGCGTGTCTGTGTATGTGAATGGCGTGTGTGGCTCGAGCCTGCCTGCCTCTGAGTGTCCGCCCCTCGCTTCCTGGTCACTCGGCTCTGGGCTACGGGGCTGCCCATAGCGTGTCTGTGTATGTGAATGGCGTGTGTGGCTCGAGCCTGCCTGCCTCTGAGTGTCCGCCCCTCGCTTCCTGGTCACTCGGCTCTGGGCTACGGGGCTGCCCATAGCGTGTCTGTGTATGTGAATGGCGTGTGTGGCTCGAGCCTGCCTGCCTCTGAGTGTCCGCCCCTCGCTTCCTGGTCACTCGGCTCTGGGCTACGGGGCTGCCCATAGCGTGTCTGTGTATGTGAATGGCGTGTGTGGCTCGAGCCTGCCTGCCTCTGAGTGTCCGCCCCTCGCTTCCTGGTCACTCGGCTCTGGGCTACGGGGCTGCCCATAGCGTGTCTGTGTATGTGAATGGCGTGTGTGGCTCGAGCCTGCCTGCCTCTGAGTGTCCGCCCCTCGCTTCCTGGTCACTCGGCTCTGGGCTACGGGGCTGCCCATAGCGTGTCTGTGTATGTGAATGGCGTGTGTGGCTCGAGCCTGCCTGCCTCTGAGTGTCCGCCCCTCGCTTCCTGGTCACTCGGCTCTGGGCTACGGGGCTGCCCATAGCGTGTCTGTGTATGTGAATGGCGTGTGTGGCTCGAGCCTGCCTGCCTCTGAGTGTCCGCCCCTCGCTTCCTGGTCACTCGGCTCTGGGCTACGGGGCTGCCCATAGCGTGTCTGTGTATGTGAATGGCGTGTGTGGCTCGAGCCTGCCTGCCTCTGAGTGTCCGCCCCTCGCTTCCTGGTCACTCGGCTCTGGGCTACGGGGCTGCCCATAGCGTGTCTGTGTATGTGAATGGCGTGTGTGGCTCGAGCCTGCCTGCCTCTGAGTGTCCGCCCCTCGCTTCCTGGTCACTCGGCTCTGGGCTACGGGGCTGCCCATAGCGTGTCTGTGTATGTGAATGGCGTGTGTGGCTCGAGCCTGCCTGCCTCTGAGTGTCCGCCCCTCGCTTCCTGGTCACTCGGCTCTGGGCTACGGGGCTGCCCATAGCGTGTCTGTGTATGTGAATGGCGTGTGTGGCTCGAGCCTGCCTGCCTCTGAGTGTCCGCCCCTCGCTTCCTGGTCACTCGGCTCTGGGCTACGGGGCTGCCCATAGCGTGTCTGTGTATGTGAATGGCGTGTGTGGCTCGAGCCTGCCTGCCTCTGAGTGTCCGCCCCTCGCTTCCTGGTCACTCGGCTCTGGGCTACGGGGCTGCCCATAGCGTGTCTGTGTATGTGAATGGCGTGTGTGGCTCGAGCCTGCCTGCCTCTGAGTGTCCGCCCCTCGCTTCCTGGTCACTCGGCTCTGGGCTACGGGGCTGCCCATAGCGTGTCTGTGTATGTGAATGGCGTGTGTGGCTCGAGCCTGCCTGCCTCTGAGTGTCCGCCCCTCGCTTCCTGGTCACTCGGCTCTGGGCTACGGGGCTGCCCATAGCGTGTCTGTGTATGTGAATGGCGTGTGTGGCTCGAGCCTGCCTGCCTCTGAGTGTCCGCCCCTCGCTTCCTGGTCACTCGGCTCTGGGCTACGGGGCTGCCCATAGCGTGTCTGTGTATGTGAATGGCGTGTGTGGCTCGAGCCTGCCTGCCTCTGAGTGTCCGCCCCTCGCTTCCTGGTCACTCGGCTCTGGGCTACGGGGCTGCCCATAGCGTGTCTGTGTATGTGAATGGCGTGTGTGGCTCGAGCCTGCCTGCCTCTGAGTGTCCGCCCCTCGCTTCCTGGTCACTCGGCTCTGGGCTACGGGGCTGCCCATAGCGTGTCTGTGTATGTGAATGGCGTGTGTGGCTCGAGCCTGCCTGCCTCTGAGTGTCCGCCCCTCGCTTCCTGGTCACTCGGCTCTGGGCTACGGGGCTGCCCATAGCGTGTCTGTGTATGTGAATGGCGTGTGTGGCTCGAGCCTGCCTGCCTCTGAGTGTCCGCCCCTCGCTTCCTGGTCACTCGGCTCTGGGCTACGGGGCTGCCCATAGCGTGTCTGTGTATGTGAATGGCGTGTGTGGCTCGAGCCTGCCTGCCTCTGAGTGTCCGCCCCTCGCTTCCTGGTCACTCGGCTCTGGGCTACGGGGCTGCCCATAGCGTGTCTGTGTATGTGAATGGCGTGTGTGGCTCGAGCCTGCCTGCCTCTGAGTGTCCGCCCCTCGCTTCCTGGTCACTCGGCTCTGGGCTACGGGGCTGCCCATAGCGTGTCTGTGTATGTGAATGGCGTGTGTGGCTCGAGCCTGCCTGCCTCTGAGTGTCCGCCCCTCGCTTCCTGGTCACTCGGCTCTGGGCTACGGGGCTGCCCATAGCGTGTCTGTGTATGTGAATGGCGTGTGTGGCTCGAGCCTGCCTGCCTCTGAGTGTCCGCCCCTCGCTTCCTGGTCACTCGGCTCTGGGCTACGGGGCTGCCCATAGCGTGTCTGTGTATGTGAATGGCGTGTGTGGCTCGAGCCTGCCTGCCTCTGAGTGTCCGCCCCTCGCTTCCTGGTCACTCGGCTCTGGGCTACGGGGCTGCCCATAGCGTGTCTGTGTATGTGAATGGCGTGTGTGGCTCGAGCCTGCCTGCCTCTGAGTGTCCGCCCCTCGCTTCCTGGTCACTCGGCTCTGGGCTACGGGGCTGCCCATAGCGTGTCTGTGTATGTGAATGGCGTGTGTGGCTCGAGCCTGCCTGCCTCTGAGTGTCCGCCCCTCGCTTCCTGGTCACTCGGCTCTGGGCTACGGGGCTGCCCATAGCGTGTCTGTGTATGTGAATGGCGTGTGTGGCTCGAGCCTGCCTGCCTCTGAGTGTCCGCCCCTCGCTTCCTGGTCACTCGGCTCTGGGCTACGGGGCTGCCCATAGCGTGTCTGTGTATGTGAATGGCGTGTGTGGCTCGAGCCTGCCTGCCTCTGAGTGTCCGCCCCTCGCTTCCTGGTCACTCGGCTCTGGGCTACGGGGCTGCCCATAGCGTGTCTGTGTATGTGAATGGCGTGTGTGGCTCGAGCCTGCCTGCCTCTGAGTGTCCGCCCCTCGCTTCCTGGTCACTCGGCTCTGGGCTACGGGGCTGCCCATAGCGTGTCTGTGTATGTGAATGGCGTGTGTGGCTCGAGCCTGCCTGCCTCTGAGTGTCCGCCCCTCGCTTCCTGGTCACTCGGCTCTGGGCTACGGGGCTGCCCATAGCGTGTCTGTGTATGTGAATGGCGTGTGTGGCTCGAGCCTGCCTGCCTCTGAGTGTCCGCCCCTCGCTTCCTGGTCACTCGGCTCTGGGCTACGGGGCTGCCCATAGCGTGTCTGTGTATGTGAATGGCGTGTGTGGCTCGAGCCTGCCTGCCTCTGAGTGTCCGCCCCTCGCTTCCTGGTCACTCGGCTCTGGGCTACGGGGCTGCCCATAGCGTGTCTGTGTATGTGAATGGCGTGTGTGGCTCGAGCCTGCCTGCCTCTGAGTGTCCGCCCCTCGCTTCCTGGTCACTCGGCTCTGGGCTACGGGGCTGCCCATAGCGTGTCTGTGTATGTGAATGGCGTGTGTGGCTCGAGCCTGCCTGCCTCTGAGTGTCCGCCCCTCGCTTCCTGGTCACTCGGCTCTGGGCTACGGGGCTGCCCATAGCGTGTCTGTGTATGTGAATGGCGTGTGTGGCTCGAGCCTGCCTGCCTCTGAGTGTCCGCCCCTCGCTTCCTGGTCACTCGGCTCTGGGCTACGGGGCTGCCCATAGCGTGTCTGTGTATGTGAATGGCGTGTGTGGCTCGAGCCTGCCTGCCTCTGAGTGTCCGCCCCTCGCTTCCTGGTCACTCGGCTCTGGGCTACGGGGCTGCCCATAGCGTGTCTGTGTATGTGAATGGCGTGTGTGGCTCGAGCCTGCCTGCCTCTGAGTGTCCGCCCCTCGCTTCCTGGTCACTCGGCTCTGGGCTACGGGGCTGCCCATAGCGTGTCTGTGTATGTGAATGGCGTGTGTGGCTCGAGCCTGCCTGCCTCTGAGTGTCCGCCCCTCGCTTCCTGGTCACTCGGCTCTGGGCTACGGGGCTGCCCATAGCGTGTCTGTGTATGTGAATGGCGTGTGTGGCTCGAGCCTGCCGGCCTCTGAGTGTCCGCCCCTCGCTTCCTGGTCACTCGGCTCTGGGCTACGGGGCTGCCCATAGCGTGTCTGTGTATGTGAATGGCGTGTGTGGCTCGAGCCTGCCGCCTCTGAGTGTCCGCCCCTCGCTTCCTGGTCACTCGGCTCTGGGCTACGGGGCTGCCCATAGCGTGTCTGTGTATGTGAATGGCGTGTGTGGCTCGAGCCTGCCGGCCTCTGAGTGTCCGCCCCTCGCTTCCTGGTCACTCGGCTCTGGGCTACGGGGCTGCCCATAGCGTGTCTGTGTATGTGAATGGCGTGTGTGGCTCGAGCCTGCCGGCCTCTGAGTGTCCGCCCCTCGCTTCCTGGTCACTCGGCTCTGGGCTACGGGGCTGCCCATAGCGTGTCTGTGTATGTGAATGGCGTGTGTGGCTCGAGCCTGCCGGCCTCTGAGTGTCCGCCCCTCGCTTCCTGGTCACTCGGCTCTGGGCTACGGGGCTGCCCATAGCGTGTCTGTGTATGTGAATGGCGTGTGTGGCTCGAGCCTGCCGGCCTCTGAGTGTCCGCCCCTCGCTTCCTGGTCACTCGGCTCTGGGCTACGGGGCTGCCCATAGCGTGTCTGTGTATGTGAATGGCGTGTGTGGCTCGAGCCTGCCGGCCTCTGAGTGTCCGCCCCTCGCTTCCTGGTCACTCGGCTCTGGGCTACGGGGCTGCCCATAGCGTGTCTGTGTATGTGAATGGCGTGTGTGGCTCGAGCCTGCCGGCCTCTGAGTGTCCGCCCCTCGCTTCCTGGTCACTCGGCTCTGGGCTACGGGGCTGCCCATAGCGTGTCTGTGTATGTGAATGGCGTGTGTGGCTCGAGCCTGCCGGCCTCTGAGTGTCCGCCCCTCGCTTCCTGGTCACTCGGCTCTGGGCTACGGGGCTGCCCATAGCGTGTCTGTGTATGTGAATGGCGTGTGTGGCTCGAGCCTGCCGGCCTCTGAGTGTCCGCCCCTCGCTTCCTGGTCACTCGGCTCTGGGCTACGGGGCTGCCCATAGCGTGTCTGTGTATGTGAATGGCGTGTGTGGCTCGAGCCTGCCGGCCTCTGAGTGTCCGCCCCTCGCTTCCTGGTCACTCGGCTCTGGGCTACGGGGCTGCCCATAGCGTGTCTGTGTATGTGAATGGCGTGTGTGGCTCGAGCCTGCCGGCCTCTGAGTGTCCGCCCCTCGCTTCCTGGTCACTCGGCTCTGGGCTACGGGGCTGCCCATAGCGTGTCTGTGTATGTGAATGGCGTGTGTGGCTCGAGCCTGCCGGCCTCTGAGTGTCCGCCCCTCGCTTCCTGGTCACTCGGCTCTGGGCTACGGGGCTGCCCATAGCGTGTCTGTGTATGTGAATGGCGTGTGTGGCTCGAGCCTGCCGGCCTCTGAGTGTCCGCCCCTCGCTTCCTGGTCACTCGGCTCTGGGCTACGGGGCTGCCCATAGCGTGTCTGTGTATGTGAATGGCGTGTGTGGCTCGAGCCTGCCGGCCTCTGAGTGTCCGCCCCTCGCTTCCTGGTCACTCGGCTCTGGGCTACGGGGCTGCCCATAGCGTGTCTGTGTATGTGAATGGCGTGTGTGGCTCGAGCCTGCCGGCCTCTGAGTGTCCGCCCCTCGCTTCCTGGTCACTCGGCTCTGGGCTACGGGGCTGCCCATAGCGTGTCTGTGTATGTGAATGGCGTGTGTGGCTCGAGCCTGCCGGCCTCTGAGTGTCCGCCCCTCGCTTCCTGGTCACTCGGCTCTGGGCTACGGGGCTGCCCATAGCGTGTCTGTGTATGTGAATGGCGTGTGTGGCTCGAGCCTGCCGGCCTCTGAGTGTCCGCCCCTCGCTTCCTGGTCACTCGGCTCTGGGCTACGGGGCTGCCCATAGCGTGTCTGTGTATGTGAATGGCGTGTGTGGCTCGAGCCTGCCGGCCTCTGAGTGTCCGCCCCTCGCTTCCTGGTCACTCGGCTCTGGGCTACGGGGCTGCCCATAGCGTGTCTGTGTATGTGAATGGCGTGTGTGGCTCGAGCCTGCCGGCCTCTGAGTGTCCGCCCCTCGCTTCCTGGTCACTCGGCTCTGGGCTACGGGGCTGCCCATAGCGTGTCTGTGTATGTGAATGGCGTGTGTGGCTCGAGCCTGCCGGCCTCTGAGTGTCCGCCCCTCGCTTCCTGGTCACTCGGCTCTGGGCTACGGGGCTGCCCATAGCGTGTCTGTGTATGTGAATGGCGTGTGTGGCTCGAGCCTGCCGGCCTCTGAGTGTCCGCCCCTCGCTTCCTGGTCACTCGGCTCTGGGCTACGGGGCTGCCCATAGCGTGTCTGTGTATGTGAATGGCGTGTGTGGCTCGAGCCTGCCGGCCTCTGAGTGTCCGCCCCTCGCTTCCTGGTCACTCGGCTCTGGGCTACGGGGCTGCCCATAGCGTGTCTGTGTATGTGAATGGCGTGTGTGGCTCGAGCCTGCCGGCCTCTGAGTGTCCGCCCCTCGCTTCCTGGTCACTCGGCTCTGGGCTACGGGGCTGCCCATAGCGTGTCTGTGTATGTGAATGGCGTGTGTGGCTCGAGCCTGCCGGCCTCTGAGTGTCCGCCCCTCGCTTCCTGGTCACTCGGCTCTGGGCTACGGGGCTGCCCATAGCGTGTCTGTGTATGTGAATGGCGTGTGTGGCTCGAGCCTGCCGGCCTCTGAGTGTCCGCCCCTCGCTTCCTGGTCACTCGGCTCTGGGCTACGGGGCTGCCCATAGCGTGTCTGTGTATGTGAATGGCGTGTGTGGCTCGAGCCTGCCGGCCTCTGAGTGTCCGCCCCTCGCTTCCTGGTCACTCGGCTCTGGGCTACGGGGCTGCCCATAGCGTGTCTGTGTATGTGAATGGCGTGTGTGGCTCGAGCCTGCCGGCCTCTGAGTGTCCGCCCCTCGCTTCCTGGTCACTCGGCTCTGGGCTACGGGGCTGCCCATAGCGTGTCTGTGTATGTGAATGGCGTGTGTGGCTCGAGCCTGCCGGCCTCTGAGTGTCCGCCCCTCGCTTCCTGGTCACTCGGCTCTGGGCTACGGGGCTGCCCATAGCGTGTCTGTGTATGTGAATGGCGTGTGTGGCTCGAGCCTGCCGGCCTCTGAGTGTCCGCCCCTCGCTTCCTGGTCACTCGGCTCTGGGCTACGGGGCTGCCCATAGCGTGTCTGTGTATGTGAATGGCGTGTGTGGCTCGAGCCTGCCGGCCTCTGAGTGTCCGCCCCTCGCTTCCTGGTCACTCGGCTCTGGGCTACGGGGCTGCCCATAGCGTGTCTGTGTATGTGAATGGCGTGTGTGGCTCGAGCCTGCCGGCCTCTGAGTGTCCGCCCCTCGCTTCCTGGTCACTCGGCTCTGGGCTACGGGGCTGCCCATAGCGTGTCTGTGTATGTGAATGGCGTGTGTGGCTCGAGCCTGCCGGCCTCTGAGTGTCCGCCCCTCGCTTCCTGGTCACTCGGCTCTGGGCTACGGGGCTGCCCATAGCGTGTCTGTGTATGTGAATGGCGTGTGTGGCTCGAGCCTGCCGGCCTCTGAGTGTCCGCCCCTCGCTTCCTGGTCACTCGGCTCTGGGCTACGGGGCTGCCCATAGCGTGTCTGTGTATGTGAATGGCGTGTGTGGCTCGAGCCTGCCGGCCTCTGAGTGTCCGCCCCTCGCTTCCTGGTCACTCGGCTCTGGGCTACGGGGCTGCCCATAGCGTGTCTGTGTATGTGAATGGCGTGTGTGGCTCGAGCCTGCCGGCCTCTGAGTGTCCGCCCCTCGCTTCCTGGTCACTCGGCTCTGGGCTACGGGGCTGCCCATAGCGTGTCTGTGTATGTGAATGGCGTGTGTGGCTCGAGCCTGCCGGCCTCTGAGTGTCCGCCCCTCGCTTCCTGGTCACTCGGCTCTGGGCTACGGGGCTGCCCATAGCGTGTCTGTGTATGTGAATGGCGTGTGTGGCTCGAGCCTGCCGGCCTCTGAGTGTCCGCCCCTCGCTTCCTGGTCACTCGGCTCTGGGCTACGGGGCTGCCCATAGCGTGTCTGTGTATGTGAATGGCGTGTGTGGCTCGAGCCTGCCGGCCTCTGAGTGTCCGCCCCTCGCTTCCTGGTCACTCGGCTCTGGGCTACGGGGCTGCCCATAGCGTGTCTGTGTATGTGAATGGCGTGTGTGGCTCGAGCCTGCCGGCCTCTGAGTGTCCGCCCCTCGCTTCCTGGTCACTCGGCTCTGGGCTACGGGGCTGCCCATAGCGTGTCTGTGTATGTGAATGGCGTGTGTGGCTCGAGCCTGCCGGCCTCTGAGTGTCCGCCCCTCGCTTCCTGGTCACTCGGCTCTGGGCTACGGGGCTGCCCATAGCGTGTCTGTGTATGTGAATGGCGTGTGTGGCTCGAGCCTGCCGGCCTCTGAGTGTCCGCCCCTCGCTTCCTGGTCACTCGGCTCTGGGCTACGGGGCTGCCCATAGCGTGTCTGTGTATGTGAATGGCGTGTGTGGCTCGAGCCTGCCTGCCTCTGAGTGTCCGCCCCTCGCTTCCTGGTCACTCGGCTCTGGGCTACGGGGCTGCCCATAGCGTGTCTGTGTATGTGAATGGCGTGTGTGGCTCGAGCCTGCCGGCCTCTGAGTGTCCGCCCCTCGCTTCCTGGTCACTCGGCTCTGGGCTACGGGGCTGCCCATAGCGTGTCTGTGTATGTGAATGGCGTGTGTGGCTCGAGCCTGCCGCCTCTGAGTGTCCGCCCCTCGCTTCCTGGTCACTCGGCTCTGGGCTACGGGGCTGCCCATAGCGTGTCTGTGTATGTGAATGGCGTGTGTGGCTCGAGCCTGCCTGCCTCTGAGTGTCCGCCCCTCGCTTCCTGGTCACTCGGCTCTGGGCTACGGGGCTGCCCATAGCGTGTCTGTGTATGTGAATGGCGTGTGTGGCTCGAGCCTGCCGGCCTCTGAGTGTCCGCCCCTCGCTTCCTGGTCACTCGGCTCTGGGCTACGGGGCTGCCCATAGCGTGTCTGTGTATGTGAATGGCGTGTGTGGCTCGAGCCTGCCGGCCTCTGAGTGTCCGCCCCTCGCTTCCTGGTCACTCGGCTCTGGGCTACGGGGCTGCCCATAGCGTGTCTGTGTATGTGAATGGCGTGTGTGGCTCGAGCCTGCCTGCCTCTGAGTGTCCGCCCCTCGCTTCCTGGTCACTCGGCTCTGGGCTACGGGGCTGCCCATAGCGTGTCTGTGTATGTGAATGGCGTGTGTGGCTCGAGCCTGCCGGCCTCTGAGTGTCCGCCCCTCGCTTCCTGGTCACTCGGCTCTGGGCTACGGGGCTGCCCATAGCGTGTCTGTGTATGTGAATGGCGTGTGTGGCTCGAGCCTGCCGGCCTCTGAGTGTCCGCCCCTCGCTTCCTGGTCACTCGGCTCTGGGCTACGGGGCTGCCCATAGCGTGTCTGTGTATGTGAATGGCGTGTGTGGCTCGAGCCTGCCTGCCTCTGAGTGTCCGCCCCTCGCTTCCTGGTCACTCGGCTCTGGGCTACGGGGCTGCCCATAGCGTGTCTGTGTATGTGAATGGCGTGTGTGGCTCGAGCCTGCCTGCCTCTGAGTGTCCGCCCCTCGCTTCCTGGTCACTCGGCTCTGGGCTACGGGGCTGCCCATAGCGTGTCTGTGTATGTGAATGGCGTGTGTGGCTCGAGCCTGCCTGCCTCTGAGTGTCCGCCCCTCGCTTCCTGGTCACTCGGCTCTGGGCTACGGGGCTGCCCATAGCGTGTCTGTGTATGTGAATGGCGTGTGTGGCTCGAGCCTGCCGCCTCTGAGTGTCCGCCCCTCGCTTCCTGGTCACTCGGCTCTGGGCTACGGGGCTGCCCATAGCGTGTCTGTGTATGTGAATGGCGTGTGTGGCTCGAGCCTGCCGGCCTCTGAGTGTCCGCCCCTCGCTTCCTGGTCACTCGGCTCTGGGCTACGGGGCTGCCCATAGCGTGTCTGTGTATGTGAATGGCGTGTGTGGCTCGAGCCTGCCGGCCTCTGAGTGTCCGCCCCTCGCTTCCTGGTCACTCGGCTCTGGGCTACGGGGCTGCCCATAGCGTGTCTGTGTATGTGAATGGCGTGTGTGGCTCGAGCCTGCCGGCCTCTGAGTGTCCGCCCCTCGCTTCCTGGTCACTCGGCTCTGGGCTACGGGGCTGCCCATAGCGTGTCTGTGTATGTGAATGGCGTGTGTGGCTCGAGCCTGCCGGCCTCTGAGTGTCCGCCCCTCGCTTCCTGGTCACTCGGCTCTGGGCTACGGGGCTGCCCATAGCGTGTCTGTGTATGTGAATGGCGTGTGTGGCTCGAGCCTGCCGGCCTCTGAGTGTCCGCCCCTCGCTTCCTGGTCACTCGGCTCTGGGCTACGGGGCTGCCCATAGCGTGTCTGTGTATGTGAATGGCGTGTGTGGCTCGAGCCTGCCGGCCTCTGAGTGTCCGCCCCTCGCTTCCTGGTCACTCGGCTCTGGGCTACGGGGCTGCCCATAGCGTGTCTGTGTATGTGAATGGCGTGTGTGGCTCGAGCCTGCCTGCCTCTGAGTGTCCGCCCCTCGCTTCCTGGTCACTCGGCTCTGGGCTACGGGGCTGCCCATAGCGTGTCTGTGTATGTGAATGGCGTGTGTGGCTCGAGCCTGCCTGCCTCTGAGTGTCCGCCCCTCGCTTCCTGGTCACTCGGCTCTGGGCTACGGGGCTGCCCATAGCGTGTCTGTGTATGTGAATGGCGTGTGTGGCTCGAGCCTGCCTGCCTCTGAGTGTCCGCCCCTCGCTTCCTGGTCACTCGGCTCTGGGCTACGGGGCTGCCCATAGCGTGTCTGTGTATGTGAATGGCGTGTGTGGCTCGAGCCTGCCTGCCTCTGAGTGTCCGCCCCTCGCTTCCTGGTCACTCGGCTCTGGGCTACGGGGCTGCCCATAGCGTGTCTGTGTATGTGAATGGCGTGTGTGGCTCGAGCCTGCCTGCCTCTGAGTGTCCGCCCCTCGCTTCCTGGTCACTCGGCTCTGGGCTACGGGGCTGCCCATAGCGTGTCTGTGTATGTGAATGGCGTGTGTGGCTCGAGCCTGCCTGCCTCTGAGTGTCCGCCCCTCGCTTCCTGGTCACTCGGCTCTGGGCTACGGGGCTGCCCATAGCGTGTCTGTGTATGTGAATGGCGTGTGTGGCTCGAGCCTGCCTGCCTCTGAGTGTCCGCCCCTCGCTTCCTGGTCACTCGGCTCTGGGCTACGGGGCTGCCCATAGCGTGTCTGTGTATGTGAATGGCGTGTGTGGCTCGAGCCTGCCTGCCTCTGAGTGTCCGCCCCTCGCTTCCTGGTCACTCGGCTCTGGGCTACGGGGCTGCCCATAGCGTGTCTGTGTATGTGAATGGCGTGTGTGGCTCGAGCCTGCCTGCCTCTGAGTGTCCGCCCCTCGCTTCCTGGTCACTCGGCTCTGGGCTACGGGGCTGCCCATAGCGTGTCTGTGTATGTGAATGGCGTGTGTGGCTCGAGCCTGCCTGCCTCTGAGTGTCCGCCCCTCGCTTCCTGGTCACTCGGCTCTGGGCTACGGGGCTGCCCATAGCGTGTCTGTGTATGTGAATGGCGTGTGTGGCTCGAGCCTGCCTGCCTCTGAGTGTCCGCCCCTCGCTTCCTGGTCACTCGGCTCTGGGCTACGGGGCTGCCCATAGCGTGTCTGTGTATGTGAATGGCGTGTGTGGCTCGAGCCTGCCTGCCTCTGAGTGTCCGCCCCTCGCTTCCTGGTCACTCGGCTCTGGGCTACGGGGCTGCCCATAGCGTGTCTGTGTATGTGAATGGCGTGTGTGGCTCGAGCCTGCCTGCCTCTGAGTGTCCGCCCCTCGCTTCCTGGTCACTCGGCTCTGGGCTACGGGGCTGCCCATAGCGTGTCTGTGTATGTGAATGGCGTG
The DNA here is from genome assembly GCA_021432705.1 of Caranx ignobilis. Classification (NCBI taxonomy): domain Eukaryota; kingdom Metazoa; phylum Chordata; class Actinopteri; order Carangiformes; family Carangidae; genus Caranx; species Caranx ignobilis. The sequence goes on along the minus strand of MU270012.1, from coordinate 1,149,959 downwards.
TGTGGCTCGAGCCTGCCTGCCTCTGAGTGTCCGCCCCTCGCTTCCTGGTCACTCGGCTCTGGGCTACGGGGCTGCCCATAGCGTGTCTGTGTATGTGAATGGCGTGTGTGGCTCGAGCCTGCCTGCCTCTGAGTGTCCGCCCCTCGCTTCCTGGTCACTCGGCTCTGGGCTACGGGGCTGCCCATAGCGTGTCTGTGTATGTGAATGGCGTGTGTGGCTCGAGCCTGCCTGCCTCTGAGTGTCCGCCCCTCGCTTCCTGGTCACTCGGCTCTGGGCTACGGGGCTGCCCATAGCGTGTCTGTGTATGTGAATGGCGTGTGTGGCTCGAGCCTGCCTGCCTCTGAGTGTCCGCCCCTCGCTTCCTGGTCACTCGGCTCTGGGCTACGGGGCTGCCCATAGCGTGTCTGTGTATGTGAATGGCGTGTGTGGCTCGAGCCTGCCTGCCTCTGAGTGTCCGCCCCTCGCTTCCTGGTCACTCGGCTCTGGGCTACGGGGCTGCCCATAGCGTGTCTGTGTATGTGAATGGCGTGTGTGGCTCGAGCCTGCCTGCCTCTGAGTGTCCGCCCCTCGCTTCCTGGTCACTCGGCTCTGGGCTACGGGGCTGCCCATAGCGTGTCTGTGTATGTGAATGGCGTGTGTGGCTCGAGCCTGCCTGCCTCTGAGTGTCCGCCCCTCGCTTCCTGGTCACTCGGCTCTGGGCTACGGGGCTGCCCATAGCGTGTCTGTGTATGTGAATGGCGTGTGTGGCTCGAGCCTGCCTGCCTCTGAGTGTCCGCCCCTCGCTTCCTGGTCACTCGGCTCTGGGCTACGGGGCTGCCCATAGCGTGTCTGTGTATGTGAATGGCGTGTGTGGCTCGAGCCTGCCTGCCTCTGAGTGTCCGCCCCTCGCTTCCTGGTCACTCGGCTCTGGGCTACGGGGCTGCCCATAGCGTGTCTGTGTATGTGAATGGCGTGTGTGGCTCGAGCCTGCCTGCCTCTGAGTGTCCGCCCCTCGCTTCCTGGTCACTCGGCTCTGGGCTACGGGGCTGCCCATAGCGTGTCTGTGTATGTGAATGGCGTGTGTGGCTCGAGCCTGCCTGCCTCTGAGTGTCCGCCCCTCGCTTCCTGGTCACTCGGCTCTGGGCTACGGGGCTGCCCATAGCGTGTCTGTGTATGTGAATGGCGTGTGTGGCTCGAGCCTGCCTGCCTCTGAGTGTCCGCCCCTCGCTTCCTGGTCACTCGGCTCTGGGCTACGGGGCTGCCCATAGCGTGTCTGTGTATGTGAATGGCGTGTGTGGCTCGAGCCTGCCTGCCTCTGAGTGTCCGCCCCTCGCTTCCTGGTCACTCGGCTCTGGGCTACGGGGCTGCCCATAGCGTGTCTGTGTATGTGAATGGCGTGTGTGGCTCGAGCCTGCCTGCCTCTGAGTGTCCGCCCCTCGCTTCCTGGTCACTCGGCTCTGGGCTACGGGGCTGCCCATAGCGTGTCTGTGTATGTGAATGGCGTGTGTGGCTCGAGCCTGCCTGCCTCTGAGTGTCCGCCCCTCGCTTCCTGGTCACTCGGCTCTGGGCTACGGGGCTGCCCATAGCGTGTCTGTGTATGTGAATGGCGTGTGTGGCTCGAGCCTGCCTGCCTCTGAGTGTCCGCCCCTCGCTTCCTGGTCACTCGGCTCTGGGCTACGGGGCTGCCCATAGCGTGTCTGTGTATGTGAATGGCGTGTGTGGCTCGAGCCTGCCTGCCTCTGAGTGTCCGCCCCTCGCTTCCTGGTCACTCGGCTCTGGGCTACGGGGCTGCCCATAGCGTGTCTGTGTATGTGAATGGCGTGTGTGGCTCGAGCCTGCCTGCCTCTGAGTGTCCGCCCCTCGCTTCCTGGTCACTCGGCTCTGGGCTACGGGGCTGCCCATAGCGTGTCTGTGTATGTGAATGGCGTGTGTGGCTCGAGCCTGCCTGCCTCTGAGTGTCCGCCCCTCGCTTCCTGGTCACTCGGCTCTGGGCTACGGGGCTGCCCATAGCGTGTCTGTGTATGTGAATGGCGTGTGTGGCTCGAGCCTGCCTGCCTCTGAGTGTCCGCCCCTCGCTTCCTGGTCACTCGGCTCTGGGCTACGGGGCTGCCCATAGCGTGTCTGTGTATGTGAATGGCGTGTGTGGCTCGAGCCTGCCTGCCTCTGAGTGTCCGCCCCTCGCTTCCTGGTCACTCGGCTCTGGGCTACGGGGCTGCCCATAGCGTGTCTGTGTATGTGAATGGCGTGTGTGGCTCGAGCCTGCCTGCCTCTGAGTGTCCGCCCCTCGCTTCCTGGTCACTCGGCTCTGGGCTACGGGGCTGCCCATAGCGTGTCTGTGTATGTGAATGGCGTGTGTGGCTCGAGCCTGCCTGCCTCTGAGTGTCCGCCCCTCGCTTCCTGGTCACTCGGCTCTGGGCTACGGGGCTGCCCATAGCGTGTCTGTGTATGTGAATGGCGTGTGTGGCTCGAGCCTGCCTGCCTCTGAGTGTCCGCCCCTCGCTTCCTGGTCACTCGGCTCTGGGCTACGGGGCTGCCCATAGCGTGTCTGTGTATGTGAATGGCGTGTGTGGCTCGAGCCTGCCTGCCTCTGAGTGTCCGCCCCTCGCTTCCTGGTCACTCGGCTCTGGGCTACGGGGCTGCCCATAGCGTGTCTGTGTATGTGAATGGCGTGTGTGGCTCGAGCCTGCCTGCCTCTGAGTGTCCGCCCCTCGCTTCCTGGTCACTCGGCTCTGGGCTACGGGGCTGCCCATAGCGTGTCTGTGTATGTGAATGGCGTGTGTGGCTCGAGCCTGCCTGCCTCTGAGTGTCCGCCCCTCGCTTCCTGGTCACTCGGCTCTGGGCTACGGGGCTGCCCATAGCGTGTCTGTGTATGTGAATGGCGTGTGTGGCTCGAGCCTGCCTGCCTCTGAGTGTCCGCCCCTCGCTTCCTGGTCACTCGGCTCTGGGCTACGGGGCTGCCCATAGCGTGTCTGTGTATGTGAATGGCGTGTGTGGCTCGAGCCTGCCTGCCTCTGAGTGTCCGCCCCTCGCTTCCTGGTCACTCGGCTCTGGGCTACGGGGCTGCCCATAGCGTGTCTGTGTATGTGAATGGCGTGTGTGGCTCGAGCCTGCCTGCCTCTGAGTGTCCGCCCCTCGCTTCCTGGTCACTCGGCTCTGGGCTACGGGGCTGCCCATAGCGTGTCTGTGTATGTGAATGGCGTGTGTGGCTCGAGCCTGCCTGCCTCTGAGTGTCCGCCCCTCGCTTCCTGGTCACTCGGCTCTGGGCTACGGGGCTGCCCATAGCGTGTCTGTGTATGTGAATGGCGTGTGTGGCTCGAGCCTGCCTGCCTCTGAGTGTCCGCCCCTCGCTTCCTGGTCACTCGGCTCTGGGCTACGGGGCTGCCCATAGCGTGTCTGTGTATGTGAATGGCGTGTGTGGCTCGAGCCTGCCTGCCTCTGAGTGTCCGCCCCTCGCTTCCTGGTCACTCGGCTCTGGGCTACGGGGCTGCCCATAGCGTGTCTGTGTATGTGAATGGCGTGTGTGGCTCGAGCCTGCCTGCCTCTGAGTGTCCGCCCCTCGCTTCCTGGTCACTCGGCTCTGGGCTACGGGGCTGCCCATAGCGTGTCTGTGTATGTGAATGGCGTGTGTGGCTCGAGCCTGCCTGCCTCTGAGTGTCCGCCCCTCGCTTCCTGGTCACTCGGCTCTGGGCTACGGGGCTGCCCATAGCGTGTCTGTGTATGTGAATGGCGTGTGTGGCTCGAGCCTGCCTGCCTCTGAGTGTCCGCCCCTCGCTTCCTGGTCACTCGGCTCTGGGCTACGGGGCTGCCCATAGCGTGTCTGTGTATGTGAATGGCGTGTGTGGCTCGAGCCTGCCTGCCTCTGAGTGTCCGCCCCTCGCTTCCTGGTCACTCGGCTCTGGGCTACGGGGCTGCCCATAGCGTGTCTGTGTATGTGAATGGCGTGTGTGGCTCGAGCCTGCCTGCCTCTGAGTGTCCGCCCCTCGCTTCCTGGTCACTCGGCTCTGGGCTACGGGGCTGCCCATAGCGTGTCTGTGTATGTGAATGGCGTGTGTGGCTCGAGCCTGCCTGCCTCTGAGTGTCCGCCCCTCGCTTCCTGGTCACTCGGCTCTGGGCTACGGGGCTGCCCATAGCGTGTCTGTGTATGTGAATGGCGTGTGTGGCTCGAGCCTGCCTGCCTCTGAGTGTCCGCCCCTCGCTTCCTGGTCACTCGGCTCTGGGCTACGGGGCTGCCCATAGCGTGTCTGTGTATGTGAATGGCGTGTGTGGCTCGAGCCTGCCTGCCTCTGAGTGTCCGCCCCTCGCTTCCTGGTCACTCGGCTCTGGGCTACGGGGCTGCCCATAGCGTGTCTGTGTATGTGAATGGCGTGTGTGGCTCGAGCCTGCCTGCCTCTGAGTGTCCGCCCCTCGCTTCCTGGTCACTCGGCTCTGGGCTACGGGGCTGCCCATAGCGTGTCTGTGTATGTGAATGGCGTGTGTGGCTCGAGCCTGCCTGCCTCTGAGTGTCCGCCCCTCGCTTCCTGGTCACTCGGCTCTGGGCTACGGGGCTGCCCATAGCGTGTCTGTGTATGTGAATGGCGTGTGTGGCTCGAGCCTGCCTGCCTCTGAGTGTCCGCCCCTCGCTTCCTGGTCACTCGGCTCTGGGCTACGGGGCTGCCCATAGCGTGTCTGTGTATGTGAATGGCGTGTGTGGCTCGAGCCTGCCTGCCTCTGAGTGTCCGCCCCTCGCTTCCTGGTCACTCGGCTCTGGGCTACGGGGCTGCCCATAGCGTGTCTGTGTATGTGAATGGCGTGTGTGGCTCGAGCCTGCCTGCCTCTGAGTGTCCGCCCCTCGCTTCCTGGTCACTCGGCTCTGGGCTACGGGGCTGCCCATAGCGTGTCTGTGTATGTGAATGGCGTGTGTGGCTCGAGCCTGCCTGCCTCTGAGTGTCCGCCCCTCGCTTCCTGGTCACTCGGCTCTGGGCTACGGGGCTGCCCATAGCGTGTCTGTGTATGTGAATGGCGTGTGTGGCTCGAGCCTGCCTGCCTCTGAGTGTCCGCCCCTCGCTTCCTGGTCACTCGGCTCTGGGCTACGGGGCTGCCCATAGCGTGTCTGTGTATGTGAATGGCGTGTGTGGCTCGAGCCTGCCTGCCTCTGAGTGTCCGCCCCTCGCTTCCTGGTCACTCGGCTCTGGGCTACGGGGCTGCCCATAGCGTGTCTGTGTATGTGAATGGCGTGTGTGGCTCGAGCCTGCCTGCCTCTGAGTGTCCGCCCCTCGCTTCCTGGTCACTCGGCTCTGGGCTACGGGGCTGCCCATAGCGTGTCTGTGTATGTGAATGGCGTGTGTGGCTCGAGCCTGCCTGCCTCTGAGTGTCCGCCCCTCGCTTCCTGGTCACTCGGCTCTGGGCTACGGGGCTGCCCATAGCGTGTCTGTGTATGTGAATGGCGTGTGTGGCTCGAGCCTGCCTGCCTCTGAGTGTCCGCCCCTCGCTTCCTGGTCACTCGGCTCTGGGCTACGGGGCTGCCCATAGCGTGTCTGTGTATGTGAATGGCGTGTGTGGCTCGAGCCTGCCTGCCTCTGAGTGTCCGCCCCTCGCTTCCTGGTCACTCGGCTCTGGGCTACGGGGCTGCCCATAGCGTGTCTGTGTATGTGAATGGCGTGTGTGGCTCGAGCCTGCCTGCCTCTGAGTGTCCGCCCCTCGCTTCCTGGTCACTCGGCTCTGGGCTACGGGGCTGCCCATAGCGTGTCTGTGTATGTGAATGGCGTGTGTGGCTCGAGCCTGCCTGCCTCTGAGTGTCCGCCCCTCGCTTCCTGGTCACTCGGCTCTGGGCTACGGGGCTGCCCATAGCGTGTCTGTGTATGTGAATGGCGTGTGTGGCTCGAGCCTGCCTGCCTCTGAGTGTCCGCCCCTCGCTTCCTGGTCACTCGGCTCTGGGCTACGGGGCTGCCCATAGCGTGTCTGTGTATGTGAATGGCGTGTGTGGCTCGAGCCTGCCTGCCTCTGAGTGTCCGCCCCTCGCTTCCTGGTCACTCGGCTCTGGGCTACGGGGCTGCCCATAGCGTGTCTGTGTATGTGAATGGCGTGTGTGGCTCGAGCCTGCCTGCCTCTGAGTGTCCGCCCCTCGCTTCCTGGTCACTCGGCTCTGGGCTACGGGGCTGCCCATAGCGTGTCTGTGTATGTGAATGGCGTGTGTGGCTCGAGCCTGCCTGCCTCTGAGTGTCCGCCCCTCGCTTCCTGGTCACTCGGCTCTGGGCTACGGGGCTGCCCATAGCGTGTCTGTGTATGTGAATGGCGTGTGTGGCTCGAGCCTGCCTGCCTCTGAGTGTCCGCCCCTCGCTTCCTGGTCACTCGGCTCTGGGCTACGGGGCTGCCCATAGCGTGTCTGTGTATGTGAATGGCGTGTGTGGCTCGAGCCTGCCTGCCTCTGAGTGTCCGCCCCTCGCTTCCTGGTCACTCGGCTCTGGGCTACGGGGCTGCCCATAGCGTGTCTGTGTATGTGAATGGCGTGTGTGGCTCGAGCCTGCCTGCCTCTGAGTGTCCGCCCCTCGCTTCCTGGTCACTCGGCTCTGGGCTACGGGGCTGCCCATAGCGTGTCTGTGTATGTGAATGGCGTGTGTGGCTCGAGCCTGCCTGCCTCTGAGTGTCCGCCCCTCGCTTCCTGGTCACTCGGCTCTGGGCTACGGGGCTGCCCATAGCGTGTCTGTGTATGTGAATGGCGTGTGTGGCTCGAGCCTGCCTGCCTCTGAGTGTCCGCCCCTCGCTTCCTGGTCACTCGGCTCTGGGCTACGGGGCTGCCCATAGCGTGTCTGTGTATGTGAATGGCGTGTGTGGCTCGAGCCTGCCTGCCTCTGAGTGTCCGCCCCTCGCTTCCTGGTCACTCGGCTCTGGGCTACGGGGCTGCCCATAGCGTGTCTGTGTATGTGAATGGCGTGTGTGGCTCGAGCCTGCCTGCCTCTGAGTGTCCGCCCCTCGCTTCCTGGTCACTCGGCTCTGGGCTACGGGGCTGCCCATAGCGTGTCTGTGTATGTGAATGGCGTGTGTGGCTCGAGCCTGCCTGCCTCTGAGTGTCCGCCCCTCGCTTCCTGGTCACTCGGCTCTGGGCTACGGGGCTGCCCATAGCGTGTCTGTGTATGTGAATGGCGTGTGTGGCTCGAGCCTGCCTGCCTCTGAGTGTCCGCCCCTCGCTTCCTGGTCACTCGGCTCTGGGCTACGGGGCTGCCCATAGCGTGTCTGTGTATGTGAATGGCGTGTGTGGCTCGAGCCTGCCTGCCTCTGAGTGTCCGCCCCTCGCTTCCTGGTCACTCGGCTCTGGGCTACGGGGCTGCCCATAGCGTGTCTGTGTATGTGAATGGCGTGTGTGGCTCGAGCCTGCCTGCCTCTGAGTGTCCGCCCCTCGCTTCCTGGTCACTCGGCTCTGGGCTACGGGGCTGCCCATAGCGTGTCTGTGTATGTGAATGGCGTGTGTGGCTCGAGCCTGCCTGCCTCTGAGTGTCCGCCCCTCGCTTCCTGGTCACTCGGCTCTGGGCTACGGGGCTGCCCATAGCGTGTCTGTGTATGTGAATGGCGTGTGTGGCTCGAGCCTGCCTGCCTCTGAGTGTCCGCCCCTCGCTTCCTGGTCACTCGGCTCTGGGCTACGGGGCTGCCCATAGCGTGTCTGTGTATGTGAATGGCGTGTGTGGCTCGAGCCTGCCTGCCTCTGAGTGTCCGCCCCTCGCTTCCTGGTCACTCGGCTCTGGGCTACGGGGCTGCCCATAGCGTGTCTGTGTATGTGAATGGCGTGTGTGGCTCGAGCCTGCCTGCCTCTGAGTGTCCGCCCCTCGCTTCCTGGTCACTCGGCTCTGGGCTACGGGGCTGCCCATAGCGTGTCTGTGTATGTGAATGGCGTGTGTGGCTCGAGCCTGCCTGCCTCTGAGTGTCCGCCCCTCGCTTCCTGGTCACTCGGCTCTGGGCTACGGGGCTGCCCATAGCGTGTCTGTGTATGTGAATGGCGTGTGTGGCTCGAGCCTGCCTGCCTCTGAGTGTCCGCCCCTCGCTTCCTGGTCACTCGGCTCTGGGCTACGGGGCTGCCCATAGCGTGTCTGTGTATGTGAATGGCGTGTGTGGCTCGAGCCTGCCTGCCTCTGAGTGTCCGCCCCTCGCTTCCTGGTCACTCGGCTCTGGGCTACGGGGCTGCCCATAGCGTGTCTGTGTATGTGAATGGCGTGTGTGGCTCGAGCCTGCCTGCCTCTGAGTGTCCGCCCCTCGCTTCCTGGTCACTCGGCTCTGGGCTACGGGGCTGCCCATAGCGTGTCTGTGTATGTGAATGGCGTGTGTGGCTCGAGCCTGCCTGCCTCTGAGTGTCCGCCCCTCGCTTCCTGGTCACTCGGCTCTGGGCTACGGGGCTGCCCATAGCGTGTCTGTGTATGTGAATGGCGTGTGTGGCTCGAGCCTGCCTGCCTCTGAGTGTCCGCCCCTCGCTTCCTGGTCACTCGGCTCTGGGCTACGGGGCTGCCCATAGCGTGTCTGTGTATGTGAATGGCGTGTGTGGCTCGAGCCTGCCTGCCTCTGAGTGTCCGCCCCTCGCTTCCTGGTCACTCGGCTCTGGGCTACGGGGCTGCCCATAGCGTGTCTGTGTATGTGAATGGCGTGTGTGGCTCGAGCCTGCCTGCCTCTGAGTGTCCGCCCCTCGCTTCCTGGTCACTCGGCTCTGGGCTACGGGGCTGCCCATAGCGTGTCTGTGTATGTGAATGGCGTGTGTGGCTCGAGCCTGCCTGCCTCTGAGTGTCCGCCCCTCGCTTCCTGGTCACTCGGCTCTGGGCTACGGGGCTGCCCATAGCGTGTCTGTGTATGTGAATGGCGTGTGTGGCTCGAGCCTGCCTGCCTCTGAGTGTCCGCCCCTCGCTTCCTGGTCACTCGGCTCTGGGCTACGGGGCTGCCCATAGCGTGTCTGTGTATGTGAATGGCGTGTGTGGCTCGAGCCTGCCTGCCTCTGAGTGTCCGCCCCTCGCTTCCTGGTCACTCGGCTCTGGGCTACGGGGCTGCCCATAGCGTGTCTGTGTATGTGAATGGCGTGTGTGGCTCGAGCCTGCCTGCCTCTGAGTGTCCGCCCCTCGCTTCCTGGTCACTCGGCTCTGGGCTACGGGGCTGCCCATAGCGTGTCTGTGTATGTGAATGGCGTGTGTGGCTCGAGCCTGCCTGCCTCTGAGTGTCCGCCCCTCGCTTCCTGGTCACTCGGCTCTGGGCTACGGGGCTGCCCATAGCGTGTCTGTGTATGTGAATGGCGTGTGTGGCTCGAGCCTGCCTGCCTCTGAGTGTCCGCCCCTCGCTTCCTGGTCACTCGGCTCTGGGCTACGGGGCTGCCCATAGCGTGTCTGTGTATGTGAATGGCGTGTGTGGCTCGAGCCTGCCTGCCTCTGAGTGTCCGCCCCTCGCTTCCTGGTCACTCGGCTCTGGGCTACGGGGCTGCCCATAGCGTGTCTGTGTATGTGAATGGCGTGTGTGGCTCGAGCCTGCCTGCCTCTGAGTGTCCGCCCCTCGCTTCCTGGTCACTCGGCTCTGGGCTACGGGGCTGCCCATAGCGTGTCTGTGTATGTGAATGGCGTGTGTGGCTCGAGCCTGCCTGCCTCTGAGTGTCCGCCCCTCGCTTCCTGGTCACTCGGCTCTGGGCTACGGGGCTGCCCATAGCGTGTCTGTGTATGTGAATGGCGTGTGTGGCTCGAGCCTGCCTGCCTCTGAGTGTCCGCCCCTCGCTTCCTGGTCACTCGGCTCTGGGCTACGGGGCTGCCCATAGCGTGTCTGTGTATGTGAATGGCGTGTGTGGCTCGAGCCTGCCTGCCTCTGAGTGTCCGCCCCTCGCTTCCTGGTCACTCGGCTCTGGGCTACGGGGCTGCCCATAGCGTGTCTGTGTATGTGAATGGCGTGTGTGGCTCGAGCCTGCCTGCCTCTGAGTGTCCGCCCCTCGCTTCCTGGTCACTCGGCTCTGGGCTACGGGGCTGCCCATAGCGTGTCTGTGTATGTGAATGGCGTGTGTGGCTCGAGCCTGCCTGCCTCTGAGTGTCCGCCCCTCGCTTCCTGGTCACTCGGCTCTGGGCTACGGGGCTGCCCATAGCGTGTCTGTGTATGTGAATGGCGTGTGTGGCTCGAGCCTGCCTGCCTCTGAGTGTCCGCCCCTCGCTTCCTGGTCACTCGGCTCTGGGCTACGGGGCTGCCCATAGCGTGTCTGTGTATGTGAATGGCGTGTGTGGCTCGAGCCTGCCTGCCTCTGAGTGTCCGCCCCTCGCTTCCTGGTCACTCGGCTCTGGGCTACGGGGCTGCCCATAGCGTGTCTGTGTATGTGAATGGCGTGTGTGGCTCGAGCCTGCCTGCCTCTGAGTGTCCGCCCCTCGCTTCCTGGTCACTCGGCTCTGGGCTACGGGGCTGCCCATAGCGTGTCTGTGTATGTGAATGGCGTGTGTGGCTCGAGCCTGCCTGCCTCTGAGTGTCCGCCCCTCGCTTCCTGGTCACTCGGCTCTGGGCTACGGGGCTGCCCATAGCGTGTCTGTGTATGTGAATGGCGTGTGTGGCTCGAGCCTGCCTGCCTCTGAGTGTCCGCCCCTCGCTTCCTGGTCACTCGGCTCTGGGCTACGGGGCTGCCCATAGCGTGTCTGTGTATGTGAATGGCGTGTGTGGCTCGAGCCTGCCTGCCTCTGAGTGTCCGCCCCTCGCTTCCTGGTCACTCGGCTCTGGGCTACGGGGCTGCCCATAGCGTGTCTGTGTATGTGAATGGCGTGTGTGGCTCGAGCCTGCCTGCCTCTGAGTGTCCGCCCCTCGCTTCCTGGTCACTCGGCTCTGGGCTACGGGGCTGCCCATAGCGTGTCTGTGTATGTGAATGGCGTGTGTGGCTCGAGCCTGCCTGCCTCTGAGTGTCCGCCCCTCGCTTCCTGGTCACTCGGCTCTGGGCTACGGGGCTGCCCATAGCGTGTCTGTGTATGTGAATGGCGTGTGTGGCTCGAGCCTGCCTGCCTCTGAGTGTCCGCCCCTCGCTTCCTGGTCACTCGGCTCTGGGCTACGGGGCTGCCCATAGCGTGTCTGTGTATGTGAATGGCGTGTGTGGCTCGAGCCTGCCTGCCTCTGAGTGTCCGCCCCTCGCTTCCTGGTCACTCGGCTCTGGGCTACGGGGCTGCCCATAGCGTGTCTGTGTATGTGAATGGCGTGTGTGGCTCGAGCCTGCCTGCCTCTGAGTGTCCGCCCCTCGCTTCCTGGTCACTCGGCTCTGGGCTACGGGGCTGCCCATAGCGTGTCTGTGTATGTGAATGGCGTGTGTGGCTCGAGCCTGCCTGCCTCTGAGTGTCCGCCCCTCGCTTCCTGGTCACTCGGCTCTGGGCTACGGGGCTGCCCATAGCGTGTCTGTGTATGTGAATGGCGTGTGTGGCTCGAGCCTGCCTGCCTCTGAGTGTCCGCCCCTCGCTTCCTGGTCACTCGGCTCTGGGCTACGGGGCTGCCCATAGCGTGTCTGTGTATGTGAATGGCGTGTGTGGCTCGAGCCTGCCTGCCTCTGAGTGTCCGCCCCTCGCTTCCTGGTCACTCGGCTCTGGGCTACGGGGCTGCCCATAGCGTGTCTGTGTATGTGAATGGCGTGTGTGGCTCGAGCCTGCCTGCCTCTGAGTGTCCGCCCCTCGCTTCCTGGTCACTCGGCTCTGGGCTACGGGGCTGCCCATAGCGTGTCTGTGTATGTGAATGGCGTGTGTGGCTCGAGCCTGCCTGCCTCTGAGTGTCCGCCCCTCGCTTCCTGGTCACTCGGCTCTGGGCTACGGGGCTGCCCATAGCGTGTCTGTGTATGTGAATGGCGTGTGTGGCTCGAGCCTGCCTGCCTCTGAGTGTCCGCCCCTCGCTTCCTGGTCACTCGGCTCTGGGCTACGGGGCTGCCCATAGCGTGTCTGTGTATGTGAATGGCGTGTGTGGCTCGAGCCTGCCTGCCTCTGAGTGTCCGCCCCTCGCTTCCTGGTCACTCGGCTCTGGGCTACGGGGCTGCCCATAGCGTGTCTGTGTATGTGAATGGCGTGTGTGGCTCGAGCCTGCCTGCCTCTGAGTGTCCGCCCCTCGCTTCCTGGTCACTCGGCTCTGGGCTACGGGGCTGCCCATAGCGTGTCTGTGTATGTGAATGGCGTGTGTGGCTCGAGCCTGCCTGCCTCTGAGTGTCCGCCCCTCGCTTCCTGGTCACTCGGCTCTGGGCTACGGGGCTGCCCATAGCGTGTCTGTGTATGTGAATGGCGTGTGTGGCTCGAGCCTGCCTGCCTCTGAGTGTCCGCCCCTCGCTTCCTGGTCACTCGGCTCTGGGCTACGGGGCTGCCCATAGCGTGTCTGTGTATGTGAATGGCGTGTGTGGCTCGAGCCTGCCTGCCTCTGAGTGTCCGCCCCTCGCTTCCTGGTCACTCGGCTCTGGGCTACGGGGCTGCCCATAGCGTGTCTGTGTATGTGAATGGCGTGTGTGGCTCGAGCCTGCCTGCCTCTGAGTGTCCGCCCCTCGCTTCCTGGTCACTCGGCTCTGGGCTACGGGGCTGCCCATAGCGTGTCTGTGTATGTGAATGGCGTGTGTGGCTCGAGCCTGCCTGCCTCTGAGTGTCCGCCCCTCGCTTCCTGGTCACTCGGCTCTGGGCTACGGGGCTGCCCATAGCGTGTCTGTGTATGTGAATGGCGTGTGTGGCTCGAGCCTGCCTGCCTCTGAGTGTCCGCCCCTCGCTTCCTGGTCACTCGGCTCTGGGCTACGGGGCTGCCCATAGCGTGTCTGTGTATGTGAATGGCGTGTGTGGCTCGAGCCTGCCTGCCTCTGAGTGTCCGCCCCTCGCTTCCTGGTCACTCGGCTCTGGGCTACGGGGCTGCCCATAGCGTGTCTGTGTATGTGAATGGCGTGTGTGGCTCGAGCCTGCCTGCCTCTGAGTGTCCGCCCCTCGCTTCCTGGTCACTCGGCTCTGGGCTACGGGGCTGCCCATAGCGTGTCTGTGTATGTGAATGGCGTGTGTGGCTCGAGCCTGCCTGCCTCTGAGTGTCCGCCCCTCGCTTCCTGGTCACTCGGCTCTGGGCTACGGGGCTGCCCATAGCGTGTCTGTGTATGTGAATGGCGTGTGTGGCTCGAGCCTGCCTGCCTCTGAGTGTCCGCCCCTCGCTTCCTGGTCACTCGGCTCTGGGCTACGGGGCTGCCCATAGCGTGTCTGTGTATGTGAATGGCGTGTGTGGCTCGAGCCTGCCTGCCTCTGAGTGTCCGCCCCTCGCTTCCTGGTCACTCGGCTCTGGGCTACGGGGCTGCCCATAGCGTGTCTGTGTATGTGAATGGCGTGTGTGGCTCGAGCCTGCCTGCCTCTGAGTGTCCGCCCCTCGCTTCCTGGTCACTCGGCTCTGGGCTACGGGGCTGCCCATAGCGTGTCTGTGTATGTGAATGGCGTGTGTGGCTCGAGCCTGCCTGCCTCTGAGTGTCCGCCCCTCGCTTCCTGGTCACTCGGCTCTGGGCTACGGGGCTGCCCATAGCGTGTCTGTGTATGTGAATGGCGTGTGTGGCTCGAGCCTGCCTGCCTCTGAGTGTCCGCCCCTCGCTTCCTGGTCACTCGGCTCTGGGCTACGGGGCTGCCCATAGCGTGTCTGTGTATGTGAATGGCGTGTGTGGCTCGAGCCTGCCTGCCTCTGAGTGTCCGCCCCTCGCTTCCTGGTCACTCGGCTCTGGGCTACGGGGCTGCCCATAGCGTGTCTGTGTATGTGAATGGCGTGTGTGGCTCGAGCCTGCCTGCCTCTGAGTGTCCGCCCCTCGCTTCCTGGTCACTCGGCTCTGGGCTACGGGGCTGCCCATAGCGTGTCTGTGTATGTGAATGGCGTGTGTGGCTCGAGCCTGCCTGCCTCTGAGTGTCCGCCCCTCGCTTCCTGGTCACTCGGCTCTGGGCTACGGGGCTGCCCATAGCGTGTCTGTGTATGTGAATGGCGTGTGTGGCTCGAGCCTGCCTGCCTCTGAGTGTCCGCCCCTCGCTTCCTGGTCACTCGGCTCTGGGCTACGGGGCTGCCCATAGCGTGTCTGTGTATGTGAATGGCGTGTGTGGCTCGAGCCTGCCTGCCTCTGAGTGTCCGCCCCTCGCTTCCTGGTCACTCGGCTCTGGGCTACGGGGCTGCCCATAGCGTGTCTGTGTATGTGAATGGCGTGTGTGGCTCGAGCCTGCCTGCCTCTGAGTGTCCGCCCCTCGCTTCCTGGTCACTCGGCTCTGGGCTACGGGGCTGCCCATAGCGTGTCTGTGTATGTGAATGGCGTGTGTGGCTCGAGCCTGCCTGCCTCTGAGTGTCCGCCCCTCGCTTCCTGGTCACTCGGCTCTGGGCTACGGGGCTGCCCATAGCGTGTCTGTGTATGTGAATGGCGTGTGTGGCTCGAGCCTGCCTGCCTCTGAGTGTCCGCCCCTCGCTTCCTGGTCACTCGGCTCTGGGCTACGGGGCTGCCCATAGCGTGTCTGTGTATGTGAATGGCGTGTGTGGCTCGAGCCTGCCTGCCTCTGAGTGTCCGCCCCTCGCTTCCTGGTCACTCGGCTCTGGGCTACGGGGCTGCCCATAGCGTGTCTGTGTATGTGAATGGCGTGTGTGGCTCGAGCCTGCCTGCCTCTGAGTGTCCGCCCCTCGCTTCCTGGTCACTCGGCTCTGGGCTACGGGGCTGCCCATAGCGTGTCTGTGTATGTGAATGGCGTGTGTGGCTCGAGCCTGCCTGCCTCTGAGTGTCCGCCCCTCGCTTCCTGGTCACTCGGCTCTGGGCTACGGGGCTGCCCATAGCGTGTCTGTGTATGTGAATGGCGTGTGTGGCTCGAGCCTGCCTGCCTCTGAGTGTCCGCCCCTCGCTTCCTGGTCACTCGGCTCTGGGCTACGGGGCTGCCCATAGCGTGTCTGTGTATGTGAATGGCGTGTGTGGCTCGAGCCTGCCTGCCTCTGAGTGTCCGCCCCTCGCTTCCTGGTCACTCGGCTCTGGGCTACGGGGCTGCCCATAGCGTGTCTGTGTATGTGAATGGCGTGTGTGGCTCGAGCCTGCCTGCCTCTGAGTGTCCGCCCCTCGCTTCCTGGTCACTCGGCTCTGGGCTACGGGGCTGCCCATAGCGTGTCTGTGTATGTGAATGGCGTGTGTGGCTCGAGCCTGCCTGCCTCTGAGTGTCCGCCCCTCGCTTCCTGGTCACTCGGCTCTGGGCTACGGGGCTGCCCATAGCGTGTCTGTGTATGTGAATGGCGTGTGTGGCTCGAGCCTGCCTGCCTCTGAGTGTCCGCCCCTCGCTTCCTGGTCACTCGGCTCTGGGCTACGGGGCTGCCCATAGCGTGTCTGTGTATGTGAATGGCGTGTGTGGCTCGAGCCTGCCTGCCTCTGAGTGTCCGCCCCTCGCTTCCTGGTCACTCGGCTCTGGGCTACGGGGCTGCCCATAGCGTGTCTGTGTATGTGAATGGCGTGTGTGGCTCGAGCCTGCCTGCCTCTGAGTGTCCGCCCCTCGCTTCCTGGTCACTCGGCTCTGGGCTACGGGGCTGCCCATAGCGTGTCTGTGTATGTGAATGGCGTGTGTGGCTCGAGCCTGCCTGCCTCTGAGTGTCCGCCCCTCGCTTCCTGGTCACTCGGCTCTGGGCTACGGGGCTGCCCATAGCGTGTCTGTGTATGTGAATGGCGTGTGTGGCTCGAGCCTGCCTGCCTCTGAGTGTCCGCCCCTCGCTTCCTGGTCACTCGGCTCTGGGCTACGGGGCTGCCCATAGCGTGTCTGTGTATGTGAATGGCGTGTGTGGCTCGAGCCTGCCTGCCTCTGAGTGTCCGCCCCTCGCTTCCTGGTCACTCGGCTCTGGGCTACGGGGCTGCCCATAGCGTGTCTGTGTATGTGAATGGCGTGTGTGGCTCGAGCCTGCCTGCCTCTGAGTGTCCGCCCCTCGCTTCCTGGTCACTCGGCTCTGGGCTACGGGGCTGCCCATAGCGTGTCTGTGTATGTGAATGGCGTGTGTGGCTCGAGCCTGCCTGCCTCTGAGTGTCCGCCCCTCGCTTCCTGGTCACTCGGCTCTGGGCTACGGGGCTGCCCATAGCGTGTCTGTGTATGTGAATGGCGTGTGTGGCTCGAGCCTGCCTGCCTCTGAGTGTCCGCCCCTCGCTTCCTGGTCACTCGGCTCTGGGCTACGGGGCTGCCCATAGCGTGTCTGTGTATGTGAATGGCGTGTGTGGCTCGAGCCTGCCTGCCTCTGAGTGTCCGCCCCTCGCTTCCTGGTCACTCGGCTCTGGGCTACGGGGCTGCCCATAGCGTGTCTGTGTATGTGAATGGCGTGTGTGGCTCGAGCCTGCCTGCCTCTGAGTGTCCGCCCCTCGCTTCCTGGTCACTCGGCTCTGGGCTACGGGGCTGCCCATAGCGTGTCTGTGTATGTGAATGGCGTGTGTGGCTCGAGCCTGCCTGCCTCTGAGTGTCCGCCCCTCGCTTCCTGGTCACTCGGCTCTGGGCTACGGGGCTGCCCATAGCGTGTCTGTGTATGTGAATGGCGTGTGTGGCTCGAGCCTGCCTGCCTCTGAGTGTCCGCCCCTCGCTTCCTGGTCACTCGGCTCTGGGCTACGGGGCTGCCCATAGCGTGTCTGTGTATGTGAATGGCGTGTGTGGCTCGAGCCTGCCTGCCTCTGAGTGTCCGCCCCTCGCTTCCTGGTCACTCGGCTCTGGGCTACGGGGCTGCCCATAGCGTGTCTGTGTATGTGAATGGCGTGTGTGGCTCGAGCCTGCCTGCCTCTGAGTGTCCGCCCCTCGCTTCCTGGTCACTCGGCTCTGGGCTACGGGGCTGCCCATAGCGTGTCTGTGTATGTGAATGGCGTGTGTGGCTCGAGCCTGCCTGCCTCTGAGTGTCCGCCCCTCGCTTCCTGGTCACTCGGCTCTGGGCTACGGGGCTGCCCATAGCGTGTCTGTGTATGTGAATGGCGTGTGTGGCTCGAGCCTGCCTGCCTCTGAGTGTCCGCCCCTCGCTTCCTGGTCACTCGGCTCTGGGCTACGGGGCTGCCCATAGCGTGTCTGTGTATGTGAATGGCGTGTGTGGCTCGAGCCTGCCTGCCTCTGAGTGTCCGCCCCTCGCTTCCTGGTCACTCGGCTCTGGGCTACGGGGCTGCCCATAGCGTGTCTGTGTATGTGAATGGCGTGTGTGGCTCGAGCCTGCCTGCCTCTGAGTGTCCGCCCCTCGCTTCCTGGTCACTCGGCTCTGGGCTACGGGGCTGCCCATAGCGTGTCTGTGTATGTGAATGGCGTGTGTGGCTCGAGCCTGCCTGCCTCTGAGTGTCCGCCCCTCGCTTCCTGGTCACTCGGCTCTGGGCTACGGGGCTGCCCATAGCGTGTCTGTGTATGTGAATGGCGTGTGTGGCTCGAGCCTGCCTGCCTCTGAGTGTCCGCCCCTCGCTTCCTGGTCACTCGGCTCTGGGCTACGGGGCTGCCCATAGCGTGTCTGTGTATGTGAATGGCGTGTGTGGCTCGAGCCTGCCTGCCTCTGAGTGTCCGCCCCTCGCTTCCTGGTCACTCGGCTCTGGGCTACGGGGCTGCCCATAGCGTGTCTGTGTATGTGAATGGCGTGTGTGGCTCGAGCCTGCCTGCCTCTGAGTGTCCGCCCCTCGCTTCCTGGTCACTCGGCTCTGGGCTACGGGGCTGCCCATAGCGTGTCTGTGTATGTGAATGGCGTGTGTGGCTCGAGCCTGCCTGCCTCTGAGTGTCCGCCCCTCGCTTCCTGGTCACTCGGCTCTGGGCTACGGGGCTGCCCATAGCGTGTCTGTGTATGTGAATGGCGTGTGTGGCTCGAGCCTGCCTGCCTCTGAGTGTCCGCCCCTCGCTTCCTGGTCACTCGGCTCTGGGCTACGGGGCTGCCCATAGCGTGTCTGTGTATGTGAATGGCGTGTGTGGCTCGAGCCTGCCTGCCTCTGAGTGTCCGCCCCTCGCTTCCTGGTCACTCGGCTCTGGGCTACGGGGCTGCCCATAGCGTGTCTGTGTATGTGAATGGCGTGTGTGGCTCGAGCCTGCCTGCCTCTGAGTGTCCGCCCCTCGCTTCCTGGTCACTCGGCTCTGGGCTACGGGGCTGCCCATAGCGTGTCTGTGTATGTGAATGGCGTGTGTGGCTCGAGCCTGCCTGCCTCTGAGTGTCCGCCCCTCGCTTCCTGGTCACTCGGCTCTGGGCTACGGGGCTGCCCATAGCGTGTCTGTGTATGTGAATGGCGTGTGTGGCTCGAGCCTGCCTGCCTCTGAGTGTCCGCCCCTCGCTTCCTGGTCACTCGGCTCTGGGCTACGGGGCTGCCCATAGCGTGTCTGTGTATGTGAATGGCGTGTGTGGCTCGAGCCTGCCTGCCTCTGAGTGTCCGCCCCTCGCTTCCTGGTCACTCGGCTCTGGGCTACGGGGCTGCCCATAGCGTGTCTGTGTATGTGAATGGCGTGTGTGGCTCGAGCCTGCCTGCCTCTGAGTGTCCGCCCCTCGCTTCCTGGTCACTCGGCTCTGGGCTACGGGGCTGCCCATAGCGTGTCTGTGTATGTGAATGGCGTGTGTGGCTCGAGCCTGCCTGCCTCTGAGTGTCCGCCCCTCGCTTCCTGGTCACTCGGCTCTGGGCTACGGGGCTGCCCATAGCGTGTCTGTGTATGTGAATGGCGTGTGTGGCTCGAGCCTGCCTGCCTCTGAGTGTCCGCCCCTCGCTTCCTGGTCACTCGGCTCTGGGCTACGGGGCTGCCCATAGCGTGTCTGTGTATGTGAATGGCGTGTGTGGCTCGAGCCTGCCTGCCTCTGAGTGTCCGCCCCTCGCTTCCTGGTCACTCGGCTCTGGGCTACGGGGCTGCCCATAGCGTGTCTGTGTATGTGAATGGCGTGTGTGGCTCGAGCCTGCCTGCCTCTGAGTGTCCGCCCCTCGCTTCCTGGTCACTCGGCTCTGGGCTACGGGGCTGCCCATAGCGTGTCTGTGTATGTGAATGGCGTGTGTGGCTCGAGCCTGCCTGCCTCTGAGTGTCCGCCCCTCGCTTCCTGGTCACTCGGCTCTGGGCTACGGGGCTGCCCATAGCGTGTCTGTGTATGTGAATGGCGTGTGTGGCTCGAGCCTGCCTGCCTCTGAGTGTCCGCCCCTCGCTTCCTGGTCACTCGGCTCTGGGCTACGGGGCTGCCCATAGCGTGTCTGTGTATGTGAATGGCGTGTGTGGCTCGAGCCTGCCTGCCTCTGAGTGTCCGCCCCTCGCTTCCTGGTCACTCGGCTCTGGGCTACGGGGCTGCCCATAGCGTGTCTGTGTATGTGAATGGCGTGTGTGGCTCGAGCCTGCCTGCCTCTGAGTGTCCGCCCCTCGCTTCCTGGTCACTCGGCTCTGGGCTACGGGGCTGCCCATAGCGTGTCTGTGTATGTGAATGGCGTGTGTGGCTCGAGCCTGCCTGCCTCTGAGTGTCCGCCCCTCGCTTCCTGGTCACTCGGCTCTGGGCTACGGGGCTGCCCATAGCGTGTCTGTGTATGTGAATGGCGTGTGTGGCTCGAGCCTGCCTGCCTCTGAGTGTCCGCCCCTCGCTTCCTGGTCACTCGGCTCTGGGCTACGGGGCTGCCCATAGCGTGTCTGTGTATGTGAATGGCGTGTGTGGCTCGAGCCTGCCTGCCTCTGAGTGTCCGCCCCTCGCTTCCTGGTCACTCGGCTCTGGGCTACGGGGCTGCCCATAGCGTGTCTGTGTATGTGAATGGCGTGTGTGGCTCGAGCCTGCCTGCCTCTGAGTGTCCGCCCCTCGCTTCCTGGTCACTCGGCTCTGGGCTACGGGGCTGCCCATAGCGTGTCTGTGTATGTGAATGGCGTGTGTGGCTCGAGCCTGCCTGCCTCTGAGTGTCCGCCCCTCGCTTCCTGGTCACTCGGCTCTGGGCTACGGGGCTGCCCATAGCGTGTCTGTGTATGTGAATGGCGTGTGTGGCTCGAGCCTGCCTGCCTCTGAGTGTCCGCCCCTCGCTTCCTGGTCACTCGGCTCTGGGCTACGGGGCTGCCCATAGCGTGTCTGTGTATGTGAATGGCGTGTGTGGCTCGAGCCTGCCTGCCTCTGAGTGTCCGCCCCTCGCTTCCTGGTCACTCGGCTCTGGGCTACGGGGCTGCCCATAGCGTGTCTGTGTATGTGAATGGCGTGTGTGGCTCGAGCCTGCCTGCCTCTGAGTGTCCGCCCCTCGCTTCCTGGTCACTCGGCTCTGGGCTACGGGGCTGCCCATAGCGTGTCTGTGTATGTGAATGGCGTGTGTGGCTCGAGCCTGCCTGCCTCTGAGTGTCCGCCCCTCGCTTCCTGGTCACTCGGCTCTGGGCTACGGGGCTGCCCATAGCGTGTCTGTGTATGTGAATGGCGTGTGTGGCTCGAGCCTGCCTGCCTCTGAGTGTCCGCCCCTCGCTTCCTGGTCACTCGGCTCTGGGCTACGGGGCTGCCCATAGCGTGTCTGTGTATGTGAATGGCGTGTGTGGCTCGAGCCTGCCTGCCTCTGAGTGTCCGCCCCTCGCTTCCTGGTCACTCGGCTCTGGGCTACGGGGCTGCCCATAGCGTGTCTGTGTATGTGAATGGCGTGTGTGGCTCGAGCCTGCCTGCCTCTGAGTGTCCGCCCCTCGCTTCCTGGTCACTCGGCTCTGGGCTACGGGGCTGCCCATAGCGTGTCTGTGTATGTGAATGGCGTGTGTGGCTCGAGCCTGCCTGCCTCTGAGTGTCCGCCCCTCGCTTCCTGGTCACTCGGCTCTGGGCTACGGGGCTGCCCATAGCGTGTCTGTGTATGTGAATGGCGTGTGTGGCTCGAGCCTGCCTGCCTCTGAGTGTCCGCCCCTCGCTTCCTGGTCACTCGGCTCTGGGCTACGGGGCTGCCCATAGCGTGTCTGTGTATGTGAATGGCGTGTGTGGCTCGAGCCTGCCTGCCTCTGAGTGTCCGCCCCTCGCTTCCTGGTCACTCGGCTCTGGGCTACGGGGCTGCCCATAGCGTGTCTGTGTATGTGAATGGCGTGTGTGGCTCGAGCCTGCCTGCCTCTGAGTGTCCGCCCCTCGCTTCCTGGTCACTCGGCTCTGGGCTACGGGGCTGCCCATAGCGTGTCTGTGTATGTGAATGGCGTGTGTGGCTCGAGCCTGCCTGCCTCTGAGTGTCCGCCCCTCGCTTCCTGGTCACTCGGCTCTGGGCTACGGGGCTGCCCATAGCGTGTCTGTGTATGTGAATGGCGTGTGTGGCTCGAGCCTGCCTGCCTCTGAGTGTCCGCCCCTCGCTTCCTGGTCACTCGGCTCTGGGCTACGGGGCTGCCCATAGCGTGTCTGTGTATGTGAATGGCGTGTGTGGCTCGAGCCTGCCTGCCTCTGAGTGTCCGCCCCTCGCTTCCTGGTCACTCGGCTCTGGGCTACGGGGCTGCCCATAGCGTGTCTGTGTATGTGAATGGCGTGTGTGGCTCGAGCCTGCCTGCCTCTGAGTGTCCGCCCCTCGCTTCCTGGTCACTCGGCTCTGGGCTACGGGGCTGCCCATAGCGTGTCTGTGTATGTGAATGGCGTGTGTGGCTCGAGCCTGCCTGCCTCTGAGTGTCCGCCCCTCGCTTCCTGGTCACTCGGCTCTGGGCTACGGGGCTGCCCATAGCGTGTCTGTGTATGTGAATGGCGTGTGTGGCTCGAGCCTGCCTGCCTCTGAGTGTCCGCCGTGTTGTGCCGGCCCCGCCCCTCGCTTCCTGGTTCTCCCATTCTCCATCACTGGGCCCTGTGAAATGTCCATGAGTGTTTGTCCACTCATTTCTCATTTAAACTCAAAACACAATGGTGATGTGAAACAAAGACATTAGCTCAATATACTAAACACTCACTCAACTACCACAGCAACGGATTACAACAAGAAATCTAAAGCAAACAGCAATTAATGGGTAAACATGATGATTTCCATCACTTTAGTTTTGTTGTTTGTTTTTCTAATGACTTTTAATTTACTTTTAAATAGTTTATAAACTCTGTGATTAAACCTGCCTCGTCTACTTAATGGGCTTGTTGTTACAGACATGTTCAATTAAGACTTGTAGATTAGATTATTCCCATATTACAACATATGAAGAATGATGATCACAGCAAGACACTACTCTAAGTACTCCATGTCAGAAACATCTATTAAATACAAATTGACTTCAATTTGACAGTGATTCTGCTACATCCTGTGTATTCTCCTTCACAGCTCAACTCCCAGAGGCTTTTGCAAGCCGCCAACTAGTGCAATGTCATCGGAAGAACAAGCTTCAAGGTAGAGAATATAGTAGCAATTGCTCACAGCAATGTAGTGAACAGCAGTTTGACAAGTTTAACAATGTCAAAATTCGGTTTTGTTAACATTACACCAGACATAATAGACAAAGAATCCCCGCTAACATCAATATTACATTACATTATTTTTTTTATCGAGTCAGGCTTGTCTCAAATTTCTTGAGACATCAGCAGAAACAACGCTCGTCTCCGGCCTTTTAGCACCGTTTTAGAATACAATTTTGGGTTACATTCTATAAAGAAAATAGAAAATAGCTAAATACTCTAACTTTAAATATAGAATGCTTCTGAATTTAAGAAAGAAAAACTTCTAAATCTATCACAAAGCATTTCCTGTTTTTCATGACATCCATGAAATTCTGTAACAGCCATCCAGGTTACTGTCTGCTGCAGAGCCACATTACAAACTACACCTGCCACTTTGAAACATGTGTGTGTGTCAGTGCTGTTGCATACAGTGTGTAATGGATAGGTCTTTGTGTACAAATGCATGCAAAAAGAAACTTTTTTCACACCTGCCTGTGTTTATGTACACATGTTTTTGGTACTGATACAGGTGCGCTGTATCTATGCTTTGCCAAAGGTAGGGATCTAATAAAAAGGGAACTGGCTCTCACAGTGATACATTGACTCCACACTGCATTATTAAGAGCCCAGAAACTTAATGACATTGAAGACAATTTCTAAAAAATGGTGACAAATTTTTTTTTTTTTTTTTTTAAATAAATCACACATTTCTGCATGTTTTTGCACACAAACTCCTTTGTTCTGTGGACAGTGTGCGTCTGGTCCTCTGTCCAGTTTTGCCAAGTTCTAGCCTGTGTTACTGGAAAAAGAGAAATGTGTTCCAGCAAATGGGATAATGTACAGCATAACGATCAATTGGCTCCAAATACTGTTTGTCCAAGCCCCTCATAAAAAAAAAAAAAAAAAAAAAAAAAAAACTGTGTTGTTCACACACCATAAATCCACTCGTGCACAGTCTGTGGCTATGTGAGCGAGTAAACGAGAAGGGACAGCGCGCGTTTGTGTGTGTATCCATGTGATGTGTGTAAAGGCACTAGGGAGACTTTTATGATGCTCATGGCAGCCACCACGACAGAAACCCCGCACTTGGCGCGGTTGCATCAGCCCTAATTCTAGAATAAGGATCATAAAAATGACACTGCTTTCATAATTTCATGTTATTCACTAGCTATTCAGCGTGTGGAACATATGAGCATGGTTCATCTGGAAAGTGTGGGTCAGTGATGGCCCCGTTCTGGCCCATTTGTGCTTAGTCAACTGCAGACATGTATTTGTCACCAAAGGGAGCCAACGCCAGACATGTATCACATGCATCTCAAGGCTAGTGGAGTATACGCACACTGGTTAGGCCAGTGATATATTTTTTTTCCCCCCTATGCCAGTTACATTTTATTCCTGTGTCTTAATAAAAAGACATACTAGAAATGTATACTGTGGATATTAGGTCAGTATTGTGATCATATGTGGTATTAAGTTGGAATACAGCTGCATTGAACTATGAATCACTTTCCACTTTGATGATTCTGACACAATACTTCAGTCAGTTTAATAAATTGGCAATTTATACTTCATCATACAACTGTGATATAATTACACACTACACTCCTTGTTCTATTTGAGAGCAGAGTGGGAAAAACACATTGATTTTACCTGTATGGATCAGCAGTGGCCTGTGCAGGAGGTAAATATACAGTGGTAAATATACTGCAATGATATGAGGCTGTGGAGGTGTATGACAGATCACAACAGCTTTAAAAAAACAGCATGTTTAAAAGTTTTTAATACCCTGATAAATCCCTCTGACAAGCTTAAAATGGAGTTTCGCCCACATGTCAGCTGACATTTATACAGCTATGTAACTGCAGCAAAATCATTTAATAAATGGTGGTGGGGGGGGCATCCCATCAGACTTGAATGCTTCCTCAGGGTTCTAGAGACTGAGTGGTGCTTCAAGATGAGCTTAGTGTGCAATTTATCTGGTCAGGACTTCAACTAATGCAGACTCCAACTGTGGCAGTCCCTTTGTCTCACTTAAAATCCTGGCTTCCACTGATGGCCATTTTTGCACTTGTATTTTTGTGAGATGTGAGATCTGTGAGATGTTGCTGTAGTCTGGGGATACAATGAGTGCAATTGTGGAGCACAGAGCTAATTATAAACCTTGTTCTTAAAGGCTGACGAGTGAATCCCAAGAGATGACGCAAAGCTTTAGTTATCACCTGTTATTGTCCCAGTATAATAATGCAGAGTCACACTGTTCTGCACGGGATCTGCATTGCTTGGAATTGAAAATTATGTGTTCCTGTCTTAAGACTAATAGTAAACGTGGTCAGTGTGTGGTGGTATTTTATCATTATCATGTTTGTTTTGTAGTATGTAGTATGTAGTTTGTACTATAACTGATAGATTTTGATGAGTTCATACAAGTTTACATACATTGTCATTCTGTGGAGTGTCTGAAATCCTTTGGCAAATTCAATTAAAGCTGGGGTGGGCCGTTATTTTCCTTTCATTTCAATGGGCAAAAAAACACAATAAATATATTGTAAGCTCAAGATCAAACTGGAAAATATAGACCTCTGCAGACTAGATTTCAGCACTGTTTTTTGGCCCGTAGGTGGGAGGTAATAAGAGACTTAGGCCAATCACACATCTTTTTCAGAGAGAGAAGATATTCCTTTGGGCTGGCCAACTAATACAGATGTGTTGATACTGGTCAAGTGTTAAAGAGATGGACATAACTTCAATCAGACAAGTAACAGGTTGTCAGCTTCCATTCCCTGTAGTATCCAAATGTGTTATAGTGATTGATTGTGTAGGAAAACCTACAACGAAAGCAGGCGATGAATGTTGCTAATAGTTGAGCCTTCTCTTAACTGTAGTTTGACTTGTTTGCATGGATCAAGTGGCTGTATTTTCACATTCAGACATGTTTTTCTTTTCTCCACATCACTGCCTACCACAGCTTTAATGAAGTCGCATACATTTAACAATAACAAAACCTAATGACAATCACCAATCTGCTTTATGTTCTGCTTTTGTCTCCATAGAGGACATCTGCTATGGCTTATGTTCAGACTATTGCATTTTTCCCATCACTGCAACAATCTGCAACATCAAAGTAAAAAAAAACAACACTTTATTTAAAGCACTGCTTAAGCTGAGAGGGACAACACTTTTCTGTTGTATGCTGCTCTTCTTTGTAATTAGACGTGTCTAGATCTTGAAGTGTCTTTAGTTGATGTTTAAATGAAGGGAAGTCTGTAATTTCGCTTAATTAGAGACAAAGCCAGCATTAAGAGGATCACTTATCTCTTACTGTCTCATTTTCCTAAAATGACACACCACAGTCAACAACCAAGATTAAGTACCAGCTCATCTTTATTAGTTTTTCTTTGTCTTTAATACTTTCTTAATCATGTCTGCTGGTATCAGTGAACATGGAGGAAGCGTAGCTGTTCATTAAACTTTACGTCAATACTTGATAACATGTCAGTGACAGTTCTTTCTTTCCTTAGCTCTTTTTTAGGCAGGTGCCTCACCGCATCTCTGATCTGGTGTCTGTATTTTTATTAGTTGACCGGTGATTACAGAATGTAATAATGACTAGAGTAAACATGGCCAAATTATTGCTCTAATTAAGTTCTTCAACAGCGAGAGGAGGGAGAGAGAGAAGAGGGTGGTGGATGACTTGGCCGCAAATCTGGCATGCTCCATTGGAGGTAAGTTGGAGTGTATTTGTCTTTGTATTCCAAGTTAGAGTCCACAGTAAGTCCAACATGTTCTTCTTCATACTCATCCTCAATTGAATCTCTGCCACTTCTACCCCATCGTCTCTCTCCTCTTCAAAACCATCTCACTTTATGCCTCCTATTATCTTACTCTTCTCTTATCTGCTTTCCTTTTCTTCCCTTGTTTTCTAACTCACGGCTTCTCACTTGTTTCTTGGTGTATTACTGTAGCTCCATGCACTCTTTTACCTCTCTCCCATGTGTGCCATTCCCCATCCTCTGTTACCATCCAACAACTCTGTCCAGATTTCACTGAAGCACCAGGTTCCAAAATACAGTATTTACCAGGACAAACATGAAATCAATACCCACCCAACGCAAACACAGCACACAGGCAGTCTGGCAAATCTGCCAATGATGCTGGCTCATGCCCTGCGACTGAGTTCAGTGATTACAGAGCTGGAATGACAAAAAAAAAACCTTTCATTGCATCAAATCCATTCAAAATGCTTTCCAATGTCGTACTGTACAACACTCAATATATCTCTTTTACAACAAGACTAGATGACAAACTCAATACCTCACACTTGTTTGATGCTTTGCAGCACCAAATGTGAGCACATGAATGACCACTGATCTTGACTAATCGTGTCTTTAGTCAGTTAGTGGCTGGGGATCAAAAAGTTGTGGAAAGAACCCATAACCCTAACCCATCGAGCTTAAGGATATGTGTAAAATGTGGGTTTATTACAAACAAACGAGGAAACAACCCATAGGAATGTCTGTGCAAATTGTCATTTGTCCAGGTCAAAGGCATCTCTAGGCAACTGAGTCAGTTCAACTGGACTTAGTTTTTTTGTCTTTGAAGATGTTTCGCCCCTTATCCAAGTGGCTTCATCAGTTCATGTAGACTAGAATGGCTAGTCTCACCGATGGGAAATAAGAGTTAACAAATGAAAAGTCATTTAAAATTTCTGGAAATGTGCTGATTCACTTTCTTTGCCACCTGCAAATGTATCATTCCTGTCATCTACCATATGTATTGTAAATATGCTACTGATGCCAGTAGCTTCTTAGCTTTGCACATCACTAAAGCAGGCAATCATCATGGACTACAGGTTATTCATCCTGACAAAGAAAAATAATATGTATGTGTCATAAACCCTAGGAAAAACACACACATCCATGAAAAGCAGGATATACCATGTTGATTAGTCACCGTTAGAGATGCTGGTAGGCAGATCTTGTTACCTTTGGAAAGAGCCAGGCTAATTGTTTGGACCCATTTCCAGTATTCATGGAAAGCTGACCAAACCAGCCCCTGGCTACAGCTACATATTTAATGTGTAGACATTAGACTGGTATCGATTTTCTTGTCTAACTTTCAGCGACAAAGTGTATTTCCCAAAATGTCAAACTCCTTTTGGCTTTCTTGCCCCTCTGTATATATAAACAGTTTTTTATGTTTCAAATTTGGAAGGGATGACTAGTTTGTAGTTGTCATTTAAGTGAAATACTTGTCTTTCTCCAAACCCTCATTACAATTCAATGAAAAACTTTAGTATGTCAAAATGAAATTTTCTGAATGTTTTTTCAAAGTTATTCTCCAGAGCAGGACGTGGGATGATAAGACGGCAGACATCATTTGCTGGAAATTTAAATCCATTTTTCCACAGAACTACTAAGAGTTACAGTACATGCAGGGGAGGGGAAGAGGGGAAGACTCAATAGATTCAAATGACTCAGCTTTGAGTAATTACACTGCCCTCAGTATCTACAGGTGTCCACCCGCAGATAATCCTGCGTAACAACCACTACATGCCTCGATTTGAGAGCTCACACCAGCCTGACTGGAAGTTTCATCCATGATGACAACTTTAACAGGCTTTCTTTCTCTGCACTTGAGCCCGCAGAGTATTAAATTCCACAAATTTGAATGACAACATGCTTAGTCAATCCAAACCAGCAGCTATTTTGCTCTCTTCAACAAGCCACCCCCTCTCCTTTCTCTTTTTCTATAAAATTTAATTCAAGCCCCCTTGGTATTCGCTCTGGTCCCCTGAATGCAACAGTCAATACTTTGTTGATACTGCGGCTCCAGCATTGTGTAGCCAGAACATCCGTGGAGGCCCGAAGCGAATAAAATGTGCCTGTTTAGTGTTTCTCCAGCTGGGCTGATCTGAAGCGACAGAAATTCAACCAACAGCCAGAGTGTCTCTCAGGAGACAAGAGGCTTCAGATGTCGGCAGCACCAGCATCACTGCAGCTGTTAAAATTATCTGGATGAGAATGGCACTAATCTACTACCCTTCATGGGGACTTCACACCGATTTGGGAACATAAAAGGAAATAACATGTACTCCCCTCCTGACAGAGAGAGGACAGATGGAAGAGGACAACACAGAGAGGAAGGTGAAAAGGGTAAAGATTGAGGGATGCAAGCATGGAAAGAGGACAAGCATAATAGCATGATCTAGCCTGCAGTTCCCAAAAAGGCAAACTGATTTCCCCAATCACTGCATTGTTAGTGTTCCACCTGACACATGTATGCTGGAACACACACACACACACACACACACACACACACACACACACACACACACACACACACACACACACACACACACACCCCTACCTTAGCATCAAGTACAAGATGCAGTTTTCAGAGTTTTCAAACACTCTCTCCTGGGAAACTACGTCAACACAATCATTTTTTTCTCATCACCTAAAACTGATTCTGCAGGCTCGTGTGCAGGCTGATGTAGCAAAATCTCCACTGTAACTAGGACACAAAGCTCAAGCCTGAGCTCAATTTTTGGTGTTCCGTAACCTCAGAAAATCACATGGGTGTGCTCACACACGCGTATACAGTGCATCATTTTTCATAATTACATGGAGGGGGTTGGGTGCTTATAAATCTTGTCATATTATTCACTGTGACTCTTTACATTCCTTGGGCTAAACAATGTGGTTGTGTACCTGATTATAACAGCTCGCTGTCACGGTTCATTGCTTTGTCAAGGTGCGGCACATTTTCTCGCAAATAAAACTCCAACTGAAACCAAGAATGATTTGACAGCAAATCTAGCCACAAACATCAATAAATGCCAGGCATCACATATTTATGAATAATGTTTCATCCCGCTAAACTCTGGAGCTATATGGTGTATTATTGCAAAATGTCATCTTGCTTTTCAATAGCTCATCAGACTGAATGGGGGAAGTGTATCATCATGTATGCTTTCAATGGCTTTCTCCCAGCAGACCGCAGATCTCCCCCTCTCTTTCTCTGTCTCTCTCTCTCGGGCTGGCTGACATTTAGACTCCAGTGAAGGCAGAATTAAGCGAGGAAGTTAAAGAAAGGATTCTCTCCTGCAAGGGGACAGAAAGAGCCTTCTCTGCTCTCAGAGGGCGTGACCCTGACCGACCACATCTGAAATCAAAATGGCTGAAGCTGCCCTGTCCTGCACATATTGTAGGGCAGCAGCAAAAAGTTTTTTGTTAAGAAGGCAAGAAAAAACTGAAAAATAACTGGCCAATAAACAGAGGAAGAATCTACTAGTTTTTCAAGGCTACATTTGATTTCCAGGATTTCATTTTCATTGTTATCGTTATTTATATGCTCATTTATGGGGTTGCTTTCAAGCAAAAGTTGACACTGAAAAACAAAACCAAGACATACAGTATGAATTTGCATACCAACAATATGCAGGGACATGCTATGCATTAAATGACCTGAATAGACAGACACTAAATAAATCCTGCACTTTGCTTTTGAAATCATTTAGATTTCTTTAAAAGAACCAGCAGTGGGTCATAATGGTGGACACAAACATAGAAAGGGCAGGAAAGAGTAAGAGAAGGAAAAGACAGGCAGCGCTCACAAGTGTAATTGCTATGCAAACACATATTTGTGAGATAGACAGGTAAACAGAGAGAAGAGGAACAGATTAAAAAAACAGACTCATAAAGACAGGCTAGACATAGACATAAATACCCAACTTGTACAGTCTGAGGATAATTCATGTTGGTGCTCCAGAGCACAGTAAAACCACTCCAAAGCTCCAAATGTTATATAACAAGACTAGGTCAAGATATGGCTGGACCTCACTGTAGACCATTTCCATTCTGCCCAGTGTCAGACCATTTCAGCCCTTTATCAGTCTGCTTCTCTCTCATTCTCTTATTCCTACTCTTCTATTATCAGATAATATAGCACTAGTATTGAACACTGATTGAAACACAGCCCTTTAAGACCACATGTTAACCAGCAGACGCTTCCAAGCCATTTTCAAGCTCCTTCGGTGCTGCTGATAAAATCCTGACTTCATAACCATGACGTCATCTGTCAAAATCACCAGATACAGTTAAAGACAACGGTTGTGTTGTGATTTTGGATATATTTACATATAAGGTAAAAAGCTCATTTACATCAGCTGCCATGCAGTGAGCATTGAGAGGTGCGCCTGCAGTAGGGAATCTCACTGTCTAGAGAAAGTTGCTACAGTTTGCCCATAAAGCTGTTAGATCTGTCACCAGGTGCTTTTTCATAAAAGTCACTGGAGGGGTCTGAACAAATAGTTAATCTAGCAACTAAGCTGATAAATTTCCAATATTGCTTCTTGGCATCAAATCATTTTGAAAGAGCAATGACCAATGGGGAAACTCCAACCCATCTGGCTGCATTCAGCTGACCAGTGATGCAACATTAGTTAGTCCATCAATCATTCAGTCAGCAAGGGACATTTCCCATGAAGATGTAAAACTTTAGGACAATAACATCTCATGGCAATTTTCAGCACACTCATCAAGTCATGAAATCCTGATTCAGTGCAGTACATGTTGTGAGGCTGCAGAACAGGCAGAGCTTTTTACTGCAGCAGCAGACTTTAGAGTCCCACAGCCTCATGTGCTTTTCTTTCCCTCTATCCATCTTTCTGCCTCACCTCATGCTATCTGTACCTCCATTCCCCTCCACCATCTTCTATGCCTCTGTCTTCACCCTTCCAAGCTTCACTCCCATCTTCCATCTTCCCCTGTGTCCTCCCTCCATCCCTCCCTCTACAGCCAAGAGGCATCCAGCTTCTCATAACTCTTCATTAGAGCCTTCCCAGGGACCCGTGCCTGCATCGTGTAACAGAGCAAAGTCCAACTGCAACCAGAGAGAGAGAACTGAGCCCCAGAGACAATTAGCTCAGCCTGGAAAATAACATCATACTCCAGTCCATAGTCTCTGTGTGTGGGTGCCGGCAGGATGGCTGGAGCTGGCTTTGATTAGGGCCCCATATAGAAAACAAAACTGAAGCGCCTGAGGCATTTAATGGCATAGAATCAGCCCCAGAATTTATGCCTATACTGAATGTGGTTCTGTGTGCATAGTAGGACTCTTATAAATACAAGGGAACTATCACTCTCCTACACACGTACAATAATCCACACAAAGCTCATGTGACATGAGGTAAAACATAGTCTTAACATCACTATGACTTAATACTACAAACATTAACACCACTATGATTTTGTAACTTAAAAAGAATATATAGCAAGGGGATAAAGTGGTGATTTTTTAAAATATGAGCATGTCCTAGTCTAGTTAAATCTTTGGTAATATGAGATGTCTTTTTGGGCTGAGGAGCATGGCCTTTGGAGATGCATGTATGAATGATGTTTTTTCTGTGGCTGTAGGATCTAAACCCTAAAGAGAAGAAAAAGCTCCTTATAAAGAAGTGTTTAAAGCATGAAGACTGACAGCAACTTTTCCTTTTATAGTACTTCGTATTAGTGTGATTTATGTCATGTGAGTATGACATATGGGAGCACATCTGTGACCCAACAACAAGGCTCTGACCAAAGAGACACGAGCAGACAAATAACTCTCTGCACTTTGACATGGCTCAGTGTGTGTGTGTGTGAGTGAGCACATTAGCCCTGCTATAAAGCATCAGGTGTCCTGAAGGGTAATTCCACTGATAGAAACACAAGGAGCGGGGAAATTCCACTGCACTTGAAAACTCCATCTCTGACACACACTCACACACACGCACGCACGCACGTACACACACAATCTGATTTATTTATCATCCTAAGAATGCAGACCAACCGTCACAGGGTTTTCCCTCTCTAGTGTAATAAGGGTTTCCTTTGTCATTAAAGGTTCTATGCAATCCAGTCTGTCATAAACATTATGCCAAGGTCATGGCTTCATTCTTTCATCCTTATCTGTGTCCACACATCCACTCCTTCTGCTGGTTTCATACACTCGACTCTGTCTGTGTGACAGTTGCTTTATTGTATATCAACCACTTGAACTGGTCGACCGAACCCATCCAGGTAACATCTCAACTGAGGAGGGTATTATGCAAGTGTGGTGAGTTTTACACTGGAGAAATATGTCCAGCTTTTTGTGCTAAAATTATGTAATTTTGTTGGAAATATATCCACTTAATAGCTTTTCACTCACTTTCTCTTCATCTCTCTTTTTCTCTGGTGACTGAAGCCAGACACTCTGACTTCTGACTGGGCACTTTTTTATTTCCTCATGAAAGCTGTATGACTGTTTGATTAAATGCCTGCCTTCTTCACCAATATTAATAAAAACTATGATCCAAGCAGTGTTGCTTTGTTTTATTTTCACGTTGTTAAGCAAAGAAGCCAGTGCACAAATTAAATTAAATTGAAGTTTTTTTTCTTTATTTTTTTTTTTTTTTTTAAACCTATCTCTACTGCTGCCAGTAGCTGAAAAGCTGAGCATAAACAAAGTACTGCATAATATATGGTGCAGTTGGCTAATAACTTTGATCGAACATGAGTCCAAGGAAAAGGAGAGGATATGAACACTGCTATTAGATTTATAATAACAGAGCTCAACAAGCTGCTCTGCTCTGTAACTACAAAGTGTCTACTGTCACGTCCTTCTCAAACAGAACAGCAAAGTCTGTGGCTGCTTTGTGCTGTTGTCTTTATGGCAACTCAGCTTCCTACTGGAAATAAGAGGAAATTAGTGGAAGGGTTATAAACACAATTTATATGTAATATACCTGAATATCAGAGCCACAAGAAGAGTTAACAGTATTCACATTTGCTGAGAGGTGATTTTTGGTGCGACTGATTGAAACACCTAAAGGGATTTTAAAAAGGTCTCGTGTCCTCGTGTCTATGTCACTCAATACACCTGGGTACAGACAGACAGAATACATCAGTGTGGGACAGAGCAGAAAGAAAACTCCTGTGCTTTGATACCTATAATCTGTCATACCATGCACTGTGGATCTGACAGGAGAAGGAGAAAAAAGTGGAACTGCTTTTGTAAGTTGTAAAAATTGAGACTTCTACATCTGCACCAAGAGACAAGATTTTTGTGTAGTTTATTCAGTCTGTCTGCAAAGCCTCTAGCCTCAGAAAAACCTGAAAGTGAATCCACTGTAATGTGACTTTGTAAAATGTCAAACCACACTTTTCATTTTCTTAATTCTCTACTAGACCAAAATGCACATTAGTAATTAATGTCTATTTATAAAGATGAAAAAAGGCTGAATGCAGTAAAAGGTATTAACTGCAGAGGAGGAGATAGTATTTAACAGTGCTTGTGAAGAGCAAGCTG
This sequence comes from Caranx ignobilis, assembly GCA_021432705.1. Lineage (NCBI taxonomy): Eukaryota > Metazoa > Chordata > Actinopteri > Carangiformes > Carangidae > Caranx > Caranx ignobilis. Next base: position 1,116,443 of record MU270012.1, on the reverse strand, counting down.
TGTTAAAACACTGTTAAAGGGGCTATGTGTGAGTTATCTTGCTGCTGCCAAGCATGGTTTCTTGCTGGGAGTAGGTGGTAGTGAATATCACTTTACAAGAATGTCCGCCATTATTGTGTTCATAAGGTAAGAGGTTATTAAGCACCCTCCAAGTAGCGTTGCATGTTAATTTCAGCAAAAGAAAAGATGTAATAAAGACGTAAATTTGCACTGGCGTTGCTTTTGTCCACATCCTTGGCAAGTAAAGGAGGGGAGTTTGATGCTGAACTCACAACATTTCCTCTAGACTTGCAAATAAAGAGCTGTCGATTCTAATGCTAACTTTGTAGCCATAGCAAAACTTAAAAATTCTTTCTTGATGTTTGCTTTAAACCATTATTCTTTACAGCTAGATCAAAATTCCCAACAGCTGGAAAAACCACACCCTAATCACAGTCTATCATCATCATAACATTTGCATATTTGTGTTTTTTTCCTAAAATAAAGGATTTTTTTCACAATCTGGAATAGCCTGCTATCACTTGTCAGTGCAGTCTGTGAAGCTGGGTTTTGCAAAACAATTTGGCTGCAACAACCGAAACATCACAGAGACATTGTTCATAGAGGTGTTCCAATCAAGACAAACTTCTGTCCTACCAAATATTTTTTGCTCTCAATCATCATAGCTTGTTCAAGCAACTGGCAATTTATATATAAAAAAACAGGAATACAGGGATTAACAAACTCCCTCCTTTGATATTCAATATGCAACACATAAGCACACCTCCAGTATAAACACACAAGCATGGACGCACACCCACACATGGAGCAATCAGTGGTGCCAAGACAGACATTTCACTCCTGCTGACATCCCCCCCCCACAAGACTGCAGACATCTCTCAACCGCTGTCACACTGTCAAACCGTCAAGAAGAGACAGAGGAAGACGGACAGGCAGGATGAGAGAAAATCAAGAGTGTTACACAGAGTGGGAGAGAAATGCAAAGACTTCTTCCAGAGATAAAAATGACAGGCACAACAACAGTCTGTGATCTTCGGAGGGCAGTTCAGTCATGCTTGCTGTTAGATGTTTTGAGGCTTAACAGGGACTCACTGAAACAACAGCTGGCCTCACAGTCTCTACAAAAGCAGCACAGAGTGAAAGATCCCTGCTGATATAGGATGAATCGCCACAACCACAATGATCAAGGCCAGAAAGTTATTGGCCCCACCATGGTGCACTTAAACCTGTGTGTAGCAAATTTTAAATCCTATATACCTAGTGCATTAAACACACAAAAAGTTAAATTAGATACATGCAGTGATAGTAGTGGCAGCTTTGTTATTTAGATTTTTTTTCTTTTCCATTTCCAACTCTGTTCCCTGACTGACTGATTTTGCCACAGCCTCCATGAGCCAGTCGTTGTCGTTATTTGACTCCTTGTTGTTTTCATCTGTCTTTTGAGAGTGATTTTGATGTAACCCACCACCCCTCTACCTTGAATTTCATTAGAACCAGCTGTCCAATGGGTGCATCCAGTGGGCTCATCACGAATCCCCCTCCAGATCAAATCCAGATCTTCAGCAGGGCTTAATGTTCTTCGATTCTTCACCAGCAGGCAGTGCGAACGCTTCATCAGGGTAGATATTTCTGTGCTTCTTGTGGCATTATTTCTCACACTAGAGTGTTACTATCACAGGCACTCCGGTGTATGTGCAATGCTGAAGGCACAAATCCCAATAACCCCGTTTCGATTCCTGCCAGGGTCCTTTGTTATACCCCTGTCTTTATTCTTGTTTCCTGTCTGCTCCTCCACTGTCTCCTGCCTCTTGTTTTGTCTGGTAAACTTTCTCAAAGAGATACAGAGTTCTGGCTGCACATGACTTTAAGAGGCCAAAGGTATCTTAAAGTTACCCCGCAAAATTGGAAAAAAAAAACAAAAACAAAACAAGAACAACACTGGGCATTTAATCAGTACTGACAATTAGGGAATACTCCTGTCCAACTCTCACTTGTGTTAATCAGAGGTTAAATATAAAATACTACTGGAAAAATAACAAAGAAATGTACAAAGCAAGAGAGACAGAGAGAAATGACTTTGCTCTGCACAAAAGAGTGGAACTAGTTCCACTCCAGACGGCATACCACACACCATCAACCAGGGAAAATTCCAGTTAATCTGTTGTATTGGTGAGTAAAGTGTTTTGTGTTCTCTGGTTGAGGTGGGAAAGGCTTTGGGATCTGGCTGTCAGCCCTGTTTTACTTCACTGTCTTTAAAACAGGGTGTTGTCTGTCTTTAAAGGTAGAGTCTGGAGGTTTGTTCGTTGCCCTTTGTAAACAAAACATTCAAACTTGGCCCCTCCTCTCGGGCTCAACTGTGGACGCCTCCTGCAGCAGCAGCAGTAGCAGTTGTCATGACTTGAAAGAAAAGGAAATACAGTCCGAGTGAAGCGCTGGAGCCGCGGTCGGATACCTGGCCGTCACGGGCCGTAACGGGAGCCTCTAGTGAGCTGGGAAGCAGGTACCAATGGTGGATGCTAGCTGCTACCGCTAGCGGAAGTTAGCGTCAAGCTAGGGTGTTAGCCGTGACGGATAGCATCCTCTGCTACCACTCGCTAGGATCATGGATCTCCATGGCTAGGATCCAGGAGAGCTAGCGGGGCTAGCAGCCCTACCTGCTCTCTCATTGGCTGGAGAGAAAACACCAACTCTCTGCCCAGAAACATCCACGCTCACAACAAAACAAAGCAAAAGACCAAAACACAGGCGGCAAACACGGTCACCACCACACAGGACTAGAAGCCGATAGGTGATGATTAAGCCGGATTTCCTTTGTATAAGTCTAGCGTTTACTTTTGAGCAAAAACCTCCAGACTCTACCTTTAAATAAAACGAATACAACTAACATCAAGCACTCAGAGATGATGTGTGCATGGTGTAAATACAGTCTGACATGCTGCATGAAGTGCAGATCAAAAAAATAAAACTGCTCCGGTAATTAATTTCCACTGCCACAGTTAGCCCAGGGAACAAGACTGATATGTTAATCAGAGCACTATTTGCACTTGATTAATACATCACGTCTAAAATGTAAATTTCCCATCTCGTTTATGTAACAAGAAATGTCATGTTTTAAGGTAGAAAAGCTTTTCATGTGCTTCTCACGAATGAGAAGCATTAGCACTACAGACCACATCTTGACTCACCATGTTGTCTTTGTAAAGACGGTTGATCATTCATCATTTTCTCTGCTGCAAGTGAAAACTTCTTACTCCTTGATGTACAAGGAGTCCTTGTGGATGTATAGGTTAAAACAATGAACAATCTGATGCGAGAGGCTGCCCAAACGCCTCCCAAAATCCTGTTTACTTTCCCTCACAATATGAGAATCTTTACTGAAAGAAAAATACTATCAAAATAGTTGAACGTTAATTTTCAATTAACCAATCAAGTTAACTAATCACTACAAGGTAAGAAGATGAGATGATGACATTAGGATAACTCATAGAACTGTAATACAATCATCATCAAATTATGAAACAACATTTTTCCTCAATGACTAACTTCAAGGGCAGACAACCAACGGCTTTGGTAAGATGTCGTTATGCTGTGTAATTAAAACATGTGACACAGCTCGGAAGAACAGTTCACTGTGCGAGACCATCCACACACAACTGATATACTTGTCCTTTCACAGCTTTGACACACACAATAAACTATTATATTTCAATTACACCTAATTGAATTCAAAGTGGATTGGATCAGTATTTTCCTTTGATTCACCATGAGCTTTGATTAATGGTGTTCAGCTATATATAATTTTGCAGCATTCACACCCAAAATTACAGTGGACTGCGGTCAGTCGTCCACAGCCTTTCTGAGGTGAGCTTGAGACCCCCAGCAGCGCGTCTGCAGCCAGCAAGGGCAGTCTTAATGAACAGCGCGATACATGATAAATGTGGCCATATGGTGGAGCCGGCTGGCCAAGCCAGGGGTGCTAGCTAGCTCTGCTAAACACACGTACACACACACACACACACACCTCTCTGTTTCCCTTCCTTAGCTAGAAAAGAAGAGTCATCAAACTCTGCACAGCTCCAGACAGCAGCAGGTAGGGGTTAATGACCTCCAGGTCCTTTGGAGAGATGGAGTGTTATGGCCCACTGTGAAATCATCACAGCACTTCCTGACAAAAAGTTTCACAGAAGTTGGAGAGAGGACACAAACTAATTGTGTACAAGCCCGGCTGTCACTCAGCAGTGGTGACTTCTTAATTACAAGCATTGTATGTGCCTCAGCACACAAATGCAGGAAGTCGTCCCAATTTATATTTGCCTCTCTGGTGATCTGTAGTGTATGTTTGTGAGTGTGGGGCTTGACAAAATCACAGCAGATGAAGCCATATGCTGTCTGTCTTTGTAGGCAGTCATTTTCTTGTTTCTTTCTACTGCTGTGTACAATACTCCTCTCTCTCCTATTACAATTCAACACACATACCCCACATGTTCATATACTGTGGCTAACACACACACACACACACACACACACACACATATGCATAATCAGTAACTTGCCTACAGATACACATACACGCAAATTATTTACACATAGACACACACACACATATACTTACGCTCATGGACTCAAACAACAGTGAACAAGCCATTGTTCTTCTTTCACAGCAGATGCTATCTCTCTCTAATTGGCTCAGCAAAAACAAAGAAAGGGCCTTGGATGCCCTGCTGTAGCTCTGCTCATTCAGTCTACAGGGATGCCCTCTGCCGTACTGAAACACACTGAGGGGCCTTGGATATGGCTGACCTCTGTGCTGTCTAAAGAAGGCCAGTTCCCGATTATATGGCACAGTTTCAGGGTCTATAATGAATCAGTAAACAGAAGAGTGCAATTTACTACAAAACATCTCTGAAGCACAGTATGTGGGTTGCCAATAATGCTCATGAACTCTACATCCAAGCAGTGTTCTTAGGTTAAGCATTTTGTTCAAGGCACAAAAGCATGATGCAGTGTTTACACAAGCCATTTTCTCATCTCAATGTGTTTTTCAAAATCGAGGGTACAGAAGCACACCATTCCTATCCCTACCAAAAATCTACGACACCATTCCTCCCACTGCAGCTTGACACAAAACTGATAGGCGATAAGTCTTCACCGCATGCAATCTACAGCTGTCAAACTTCCCAAGCATTTTTAAAACAGTGAGAGAGAGAAGTGCTGGGATCACGTCGACTGTGGGTGTAATTTGTGTTGGTGCAGTTTAGTTCAGCAGTGTGAAACAACTCTGAGACAGCAGTGTGATATATGACTGTACCACTGGCATCATTGATCTTAACTTTAACTGCAGTAGTGCAGTGGTAGTTGATGGGGTGTTATATTGCAGAAAAAGGGATCACAGAGGGTATACAGTGACCCCACCATCCATACACGTCTTACTGGTGATTAATAAGGAGAGAATATGTTCTACTTTGCCAAGAGACAAAGGAGGGTATATTCTGTACGTCTATATTCTCCACTAATTTCATAAGGTTCTCACTCAAGGATTTACAAGGCCATAAGAGACAACTGGGTACGCGTCCAACCTTCAGCCTCAATACTCCTCTTGACCAAGTTTAATTTGCCTTTGAATGTTTTGCTGTTATCCATTATAATCACTTGAGTGTCTGGTGCACAAGCACCAGATGCAAGAACTAAGTACAATTACAAAGAAACAGCACCCTCCTCTGGTAAAAAGTGATCGCAGCATGCATGTGCTGGTGCCTCAAGACTCTCACTCCATCAGTTGAGATTTATTGGCAGCAGATGTTTATATCAAAAACAGGCATGAGAGGATTAACCAAACAAACCACAACTGCAATCATGAACCAGAAAATATCACCCAATACAGCAGTGTCAATCTGTCATAAGCTGTTGTGAGGAGGTGGCCACCGCACCCATCTCAGTTTAAAGGGTTCAAAGGCCTAAAATTGTCAAAAATGATTAAAGACCAAGCATCTGATTAATCATTTCCAAAGAACAGAAAGAGCTTGAGTTTCCCAATTCCAGTCTTTTCCCATCAACATCTAATTACATGGGCTGTAACATAAATAATTCATCGAGCACTTTAGGACAAAAACATGACAATCAACACAGTCAATCTGCAACTTCTGTCATTACTAATTCAGCATCTGCTGAATGCTTTTCTACCACTTTTTCTTCCACTTGTCCTGATTACACGATGCATGTGTTTGTGTACACAGTGTGAGTGTGTGTGCCTATTATAAATCCAAAAAAATTATCATAGCACCCTTGCCTTGATTCTTAGAAACACAGAGGTATTTCTTGCTATGGCTTTGAATAGTTTCTAAATATAATTCAAGCTGTATTTACATTCCAGTGACTACTATAGCTTACAGCCAAACGTAAAACTAATTAGATTTTTCAAGTGACCATTATGTCTGTAATATGTTGTCATAGAGCTCATGCATGCAAACACATCCCAAGTGCTCCGAACAAGCACTTAATTTGGGCACTGAACTAGCGCATGCATAATAATGACCTTATTTGCATACATTATATCAGTCTGTTTGGTATGTTAACGTTTGGTAAACTTCTGGGCTTAATCGTTCAACAGACATTGTAATTGGGAGTTTGTTAATTGGTTACATTGATGCTCTGACACTTGTTCATCTACTGGCAGATCTCGTTTGTTCATCTGAGAACCAAACAGCCTTCAGTGCTTCCCCACTTAACGCAGGGTGTTACATGGTGAGGAAGGATCAGGATGATTTCTATGTCTCAGTTTCACCATCCAGGGGATTTATTTAATTTATTTACCAAAGAGGTTTATTCATTTAATTCTATTTTAACAAACTAATGGTGGTATTTATGAATTAAGTTAACAAACTGACCATTGCAGGGGTACTTTACCTTGTAACAGGCTAAAGAAGCTGCTACTGACACATAACACAGCACAAAAATACTCCTCAGGGATTTTACAAGATGATAAATGACTGAAGCACATTGGTCCCACTGATCCTGCGTCTTGCTTTCCCTCTGGGAAAGGTTGAAAGCACATATAATAATCCTTAGGTGCAGTTTTTTTTTTTTTTTTTTTATTCCCAACAGAACTAGAACATGTTCTAAAATTTTGAGCATTATTGACATAAAGCTGTGAAGAGCAGTAAAGTCAAAGTAAATAATGCCTCTGACCTACCAGGAAACATTTCTAAATAGTAGACTGACTGAGGGACTGAGTAACAGAAACACATTCTAAAGATTGTGCTGTCATAATCATCCTCCCATGCAGTAAACTGTATTTATGAACTCAAAAGGTCTTGATAAAAGGTTATTCAATTATAGGATTTTAAGATTTCTTGTGGACCTTCAGATATACAAGTATAGCACTGTCATTTTTATTTATTATACCATTTCTCTTCAACCCAACTGCACTAAAAAGCACGGTGGACTGCAAAAGTTTGCTATGATGAGACACTGGAGGTGCTTTTAGGGAAGCAAGATGATCTACAGTTAGGTACAAACAGGAAGGACACTGAATAGTCTAACAGCTCTGCAATCAAAGAGAGAACCACCTAACCTACACAGTGTGGTGTTGTATACAGGACAAACGTGTGTACACAACCCACACTACAGTTAAAGGCAGCAGCTAAGAACAATAAAACAAGTATAACTACATTGAATGTCATTGTGGCAATAGTCCATTCAAATTGCTCTACTGCAACTGCAAAACATACAATCCTCGCTGGGAAAGACTAACACAAAATAAGTAATGCAAAGGCAGCACCATTAACCTGCACAATGTAATACTAACCTAAAATATTTCCTCATGGTGTATAGTGTAACCATAAATCCAAAAGTCAAACTGCAGGTCCATGTTCTAAGTATTGTTCCAAATATGGAAATAGCCTAGAAGAATGTTCTTGGAGATAAAATAAACTGACAATGAACCAGTAACTCATGAGACATTAAACTTTCATATTCACAAACATTTAGAAACAATAGGAACATTTATCTAAAACCGGCTTTAATCCATCTTATGACACCGGGTCATCCTGCTTTGTCTCGCACGTAAGGAGCCTCACATGCCAATTGTTAGCCTTTCTCTCATCATTTTAAATCGTGCTGTTTGTTGGCTCTCTGTCTGTCTCTCTGTCATTGTTACCTGCTGCCAGTATTCTGACCTGACAACCTTATGCAATAAAACCACCAAGGTAGCCATCACTCATGTGTCACCCTTGCGTCCTCCTGCACCAGCCTTTGAACTCAGCTTCCTCAGCTCCTCCCTGCTGACTGCACTCTCAAACCTGAGGCCGTCTATGATCAGGGCCTCTCCGTCCTCCTCTAGGCTGGTTGCATACGGCAGCTGAACCTGTCACAACAATAACATGTACATCAGACCACACTATGCATGGTATGCAGGACATAGAATGATGTACACAAGGGTTTGCCGTGCATTAGTGTGTAAATGTCCTTGCAAGCTTGCTGATGGAAATACCTTTGAAATTAGTCATCTCTTCACTAGTATGTTGCTAGTCTGGTTCCAAACCTCTGGATAAGCTCCTACATCTCAGATTTTGTTGAGAGCCCTTTTATGAATGGCTGTTTTTCCAGTAGCAGAAAGAACTGAGCCAATCACAACCTTGGTAGTGATTGACATTGGGAATGTCATCTGACTGGGCCACCGTTGCAATCATAAGAAATATGACAACAAGTGTGGATGAAATAGACACAGCTATCAGGGTCGCAGTGAATCAAATGTCTGACATGACACACCGCTGTGCACTGAAAGCAATTCTGTGAAGCAAATAGGATTTTTCTCATGCTACAGAAAACTTGTGTAGAAAGTTTTATTTATTTGTTGGCCTCTTCTGGCATGTGAGGAGAGGAAATAGCTCAGGAAGATTAATGCTTTAAGTTGTTTGTCCCCTGATTGATTTGATAGAAGACCATGTGAAAGATGTAGAGAGGCTCAGCTTAGTGTGCACAGCACCAACTAAATGGTAAAGTATTCAAGCTGCATCTGCGTCACCAAAAAAAAAAAAAAAAAAAAAAAAAAAAAAACATCAATGCCAATTCAGTTTACATACATAGAGAAGCTAGTGTTTGCTGCTGAAAGGGCAAATAAACTGTTGCTATGCAACTGTTGGGATTCATGTCTCCTGAAAACTTCTGACCTAAGTATTGAATGAATGCAATTTAGCTTCATAATTTGCTTCAAAGACAGAAATGAATAAAACAAATACACCTCTCTGATGCTCATTATGTAAGAGCATAAGTTGTATATTGTATGTATTGTTGTGTATAGTTTGGTTAAAATTAGACCATTAAAAATACTTGTTTAATGTATGGGAGTGACTGAGGTAAGTGTCACACAGTCACATAATATTGTGTATTTACCCTTCTGCGCCGTTGCACATTGGAGGGGCCTTTTAACCTACAACAGTCCAGCAGCTCCTCTATGCTTCTCAGCAGCTGCTGAGCATCTGCCAACACTGCAATAAAAGCAACACAAATGAACAGTCACCACCTCTACCATCCACAACACTTTTTCTTTTACAAACAATCCCTTATTTGTATTACTGTAGCACTCCAGCAGGCATATGGATGACGTGGTTAAATTATCAAAAACATTTCGGAGATATAAATGCAAAAACATAAATACATGAAATATAGCCGACTCTTGGTTGAAAAGTATGCCTATATGTAAAACTTGAAGAAACTACCTCAATAATCTGTACTCCAGAAAAGAAATGTATGTTTGTCATAAATTTGATTTTAGGTCCTTGATTACAATGTTAGTCTTAAATCTGATGTTACATAAAATACTACATATTTACTTTATGTGGATAATACTTGATAAATATTTGAAAAGCAATTCAAAACAAGACAAGAATATTTCATGTCTGACAGAAGGGGTGTATGTCACATTCACAGAGAAGTGAGTGAAAAACAAAAATTTCCATGGTACCAAGATAAACGTTCAGGCTTACATTCACGAGTCTTGAAGATGTCAGGTTTCTCCTCACATGTCATGTCACTGGTTATTGCAGCATCCTCCATTGCCAAAGCCCAGGGTTTGCAATCCACACTTTTGACTCCTACGTTCCGTAAATGATAAAAATATTACATTCAAGAAACAACTGGTGTTACATAAAATGTGGCAATACTATGCTTTGTGCTGTTGGCACACTCAATTTTGTTGTCTGCTCTCTATTAAACTTTAACAATTGTTCAGATGACCCCATGTAAAGGTAGGGTTGGAGCAGGCCACATTTTGAAAATACACAAGTCAAAAGTCCCAGCCCAGACTTCTCTCTGAAGCCCTGCCTCCACCTTCCCGCAGACGTGGGTGAAGACACCCAACATTACCACAGCTACATTGCCACCCACCAGACTGGAGTGTGGCTTTTCTGCGGACGTAGGTGATGACACTGATCGAACAAGCCAGAGGAGGGAGAGAGGGAGAGAGGGAGCAAGACGGCAGCTTTATTGGGCATAGGCAGAACTAGTCATGAAGGCATCTGATTGGTGTTTGCTTTTCGGAGCGTAAAGCATGGACTGGTCAGAGTTTTTTCAGTGCTGCAGCTGCCACAGAGGTCTGATTATTTTTGTTCCTTTTTCTGAATACATAATGTATTGACTACTCTCAGGATAGAAGGACCATTTCACCCAGTATAACAAAAAGTGTTTCTGAACATGATTACCAACCATAACTTTAAGATGTATTAAGCTGACATGTTTGCTAAGTTTACACACTCATCTGCTCAGCACAGCCACTGACTGCTGGTAAATGTCAGGCTCACAAATATATTATTAATTATTTACCACTAGAATTACATAATGTGTTGATCAACTACTGTACTGTTAGCACTCTAGAGTAGCCTATCTAGATATATTTTTCTGAGCAGATTAAATAAACTTGTTGCTTACTTGTTGCTTTAAAACTAAAGAAAGCCAATTTAATATTTTATTAATTATTGAAGGTTATTTTATGTTTTTTTTTTGTTTGTTTGCTTGTTTGTTTTTTTGACTCCTTCACAAATGTTTAGATTCAATCTGAGAGAAAGTCTTGTATGCTGAAGATGCCATCGGAGAAACACACTGTACACAATGCACTTCCTCTCAGAATTTCCAGTTGCAGTTGTTTTAAGATTCAATCCATATCAATCAATCATCAATCAATCCAAAAGAAGAAGAAAACATCACAGTGTGTGGCTGATAAATGTTCAGAAAATTAAACATATTTGTAATCAAATGTATGACATAATAGACCAATATATATCATGACTAATGGTCACCTCATATTTCAAATAACTACATACCTTAATCTAGGCACAAGAGCCCTGAGACAAACATCCATCAAGTTAACAAGTTAGGTTTGCAAGATAAAGTTTACACGCAAAAAACAGATATTTAATAATAATTTAGCTAAAGTTAAAACACTTGCTAGTTTAAAGCTAAATGGGGGGGGCGGGGGTCGCAGGTGAATAAATAATTGGCCAACACGCGTGTTCAGTCAAGTAATTAGGCCTGTTCAGCTTAGTTTTCCATTTACCTCACATTTCAAATACCTACATACCTTCAAGGGCACATTGAGGCAAAAACTCAACAGGTTAAGTTATTCAGAAGAAGGTTGGCCAAAAAGTAATGGCATTTAATCTATTTTTGTGTTGGTGACTTCGCCCAGCTAGCTGGTTTAGCTACTGTTAAGGAGCTTGCTAGCTGAAAGCCAAATGTCACTGGCGAGTGGAATATAGGGGCAACACTTTTGCTCAATTATTACAGGAGTTATTCACGTTCAGCATTCTGCCAGTGAAAAAAAAATATGGTGGTGGAAGGTGATGCTTAACAAATTTCTTTCTGAACATAAGCTAAATACAAAATCAAGTCAAGTGTTGAAATTCAAAATTCTTGAGGAGAGTTAGTTTAATTTCTTCTTCCTTGTTTTTGTCTGCACTTACTGGCCTCGTCCTGTCCTTTGGCTCCCCTTACTGTGGAAGTGAAGTGTGTTGAATACGTTCAATAGTATTCCTCAACTCGCTCACTTTAATCGTAACCTTGGTAGGATTTATACCTCTTATAGTGTGATGGAGACATCACGTGATTAAGAAAATTGAAAGTCTTCGGTAGAGGCTCTGAATTTCTCACTCAGTTGCCCGACAGTACATTTCCAGTAATGCCATACACTTCAAGTTACATCGGGCTTTTATTTTGAAAGGACTTCAGCAGTCAAGTGACTCCCGGAAGTTTTTGTTTCCTCACCTGTCAGTTCTGACACGGTGTGAATGTTCAGCCTCGTCTCTTTGTTTGTCTGCAAAAAACAGGTCTTCTATCATTAAGAATAAATGATAATCCTGTGTGGCCAACGGACACCTAATTGAGGACAGCGTCTAACACGGTTGGTAAGAGTCGAGAGTGCAAAATAATCGACTGCTTTTACTTCACCTAGCCACATATAGCTAGAAACGTTAGCTAACCGCTAGCTAAATGTTATCATCACAACAGATCGTTTTTTTTTATCACCGCCACATTAGCTATTGAGAATGACTTTACGACTGTCTAGGTCATTGTGTACTTATTGTGATTTTCATTCTGCATCCCATTGTCAGACTGCCTATCAGTGTGTTTTGTCGGCTGTCCACAGAGCTCACGGGAGCTAACACCACGACGTTAGCATCGTATACAAACGAGATTCATTGATTGTTTACATCTAGGTTATGGCTGCTTTCCCTCACCACTTTGTACAACATTTGGTCTCGTTAATGATGATATTGTCCTGATAGCGGTTATCTCACCAAATTAATCTAAGGAAGTGTGACGGAATGACGTTTCTCATCCTGTCTTGTTTTGGGTACTTGTTCACTTTCGTTTTTGTGCACTTGCTGTGTTCACTTTCAAATTCAAGTGATCCATGACAGTCAGCTGTGTTTTTTTTTATTGGTTTATGTCCATGACACGGATCAACCAGCCTGGTAAGGCAATCTGCTGAAACTTACTTATTTGTCTAAGAGCTTTGGGCCATCTGTGTTAAAAACTTGGCTCCCCAGTGTTTGCTGCATCATTGCATGCTGACATCATCCATAGCGTTGGCTGCACCGGCTCTGCTACAAACACAAGGAATGTGGGGAGTCGAGCTTAGACCAAACATATTAATTTACACCATAACTTACACCATAACTTACACCATAACAAAAATGTCAGTAATTTTTACAGTGAAAACAGAAAAGTCATGACAGTAAAAAGCCACAAACTGGTTAAATTCACAACAGTGAAACTCCATAAATGTATGTGCCAGTCCAAACTGTAATTTCCAGAGCTTTTTTTCTGGAAAAAAAAATATTACTCTACTATTAAATACTCTTATGCTGGGATTATAACACAAATATAATGTAATTTTTATAAGTTCAATTCTCTTTTTGGATTTGAGAAAAAATATTTCAGCCTCAAACATTACTACAGCAGACCTTGGCTTGCTACGTTTTAATAATTGCTGCTTCTGCTCTTCCAGATAGTGGTAAAAACTGGCTTATTTATACAAATCTCATCCAGCGTATTACAGACCTGACACCACAAGTTCTGTGGAAACTGCCCAGATAAGCAATATAACGAAAGAGGAGGTTGAATCCACTACGTATAAGAAAGGTTGGTCTGATGTTGGTGGTAGTGAGCTCAACTACATGTGGCCTGATACCTGAGGCCAGTCCCAGACACTTGACCGGACCCAAATGTTGAAAAAAGCTTTGCAATCCTGAGTCACTCACCTGTTTGAATATGAAAGTGTATGAGTGAATGAGTCTGTTTTGTTTTGTCCACCTTGTTTTTATTTGTTGTGTAATGTTGGACATTGATACAGTCACAGCTGAAAAAAAATCCTAATGTGTAAACCCCACAAAATATAAGATGAAACTCATCATACTCACTGTTTCTTTTCAAATCCTGACTAAATAACACATATGAAGTGCTCTTGGGTGTGTTAAACATTTTACCTCTGATAGAGACTTTCAACATTTCTTTTGCACACAGAAAGTAGGCCTAATACACTATGTATTTCACAGCAGTAGTTTCTATGGAAAAAACAGAGGATCAGCCCTTAGTAAACAATTTTAGAGTGGAGGCGGCAACCACTGAAGCTCATAAAGTGTAATCAACCATATAAAGATACAGCACCAGGAAACAGGTTGTAAAGTGATCTGTTGGATATGCGGAGCAAAAGTGCTAAGGACTGCCTAAGAGATATGGTCTGTCCATATGAATGTACATACTATGCATTAATACTAAGACTATTTTACATGATGCTTAAGGATAAAAGGTTCTGTCGACAAGGTTATATAAATTCATTCAACAAATGCTACTTAATATCAGTCAACAACAGTTGGTTTGTCTTTTGCTTTGACAAAAAAACAAACAGAGACTTATCACTTTGCCACTATACCTCTTCATGTAACCGTCAGGTCTTCTATCTGCTACAGAGTAGGCCTGTGCAGGCATGGAGCCCCTGGCAGTGGATGATGACATCTGTATTCTCAAGCATGAGACAGCCTACACCGCTGCTGGCGAGAGCCCTGTATCGGTGTGTGCTGGTGACGAATCTGTTGCTTCCCACTTCGCCCTGGTCACAGCCTATGAGGACATCAAGAAGAGGCTGAGAGACACGGAGCGAGAAAATACGTTGCTAAGGAAGAGGGTTAAGCAGCTGGAGGATAAGGTATAGTTGTAAATGGGCAGGAAGTAGTTATAGTGGCAGAGAGGCAATAGGAAGGTAGAAGGAAGAGATAAGAGCTTGAGGAGAATTAAGTAAAAGAACATACTTCTTCTGATCCAGATGGCCACACAGCCAGAGTGCAAGATTTAGAATGGTTTAGCTGAAGACAGAGATGAATGAAATCAGTTTTCTTTTTCATTTCCCGTGATGTCAGAATTATAGACAAATAGAAAATGCTCAGAGAAAGTTTGGAAAAAGTCAGCACATTCAATACCACACTGCAAAATACTGCCTCTGGGAAAGTCTGCATGCCAGCATCATTAATATTGTTGGTCTATAGTTAAAGCTATAAAACAATGAGGAATAAATCTGCTCTGTCTAAAAACGGAGAGGATTTCTGGAAAAGCTTGGTACTGCCAAACAATATGTTGGAGTTCCACACATTAGAGGAGAAGGCCTTTACAATTGGATTGAAAAATAACAGAAGCAGTACAATGCATAGAGAGCTATGTAAACAGGAAGAGTCTTAATTCAGTTGGTGGGCTAAAGTGAAAACACTGCACAATATGTGGGCAGGAAAGCCTCCCTCTATCAGTTTTGGTTTTATCTGTTGTAGCTTTTGGGCCCATCAAGATAGGATGTGGTGGGAGGAAAGTAACTTCCTACCACAGATATTTAAATTCATCGAAATTGATCTCAGCTTTTCTCTTGTTTTTTCATTGTGTCTTTATCTGTCACCACTGTAGCTCTTCAGGCCAGATCCGCCTCCTTCAGAGGGTCCCCAGTATGTGAACAAGGCTTTCAGTGCTTACCGAGGCATCTATATAGAGAAGGAAGACCTGCAGATGGAGCTTAACAAACTGGTATGTAGACCTTAACATGAACCTTCCTCCAACTGACACTAGAGCCTGGTGTAGTGATCATGTGTGTTGCAAGAATAGGAATAAGGAGAGTAAAGAGAGAGCTTTTTTGCGACTTTTTTTTCTTCTGCTTGTAGTAAAAGCAGAACTACCAAGCATATGATATGATTATACTAATGTAGCACAGATACACTGAATTTACCTTTAAGGATGGGTTTCCTGCACCGGTGTAAGTGCTGACTCTCTCTTCACTCTCCCTCTCCGTCACTGTCTCCTCTCTTTCTCTGTCAGAAAAAGGAGAAGACTGAGAGTGAGAGGTTGCTGACGGAGCAGCTCCAGGCCAAAGAGTTGGAGCTGCTTCAGCTGAGGACAGAGATGGAGACCAGCCAAGGTACAGGTAGAGCACACAGGCCTGCTTTCTATTCTGTATAACAGAGCAGCACTCAGCAGAAAGAAAGAATTTGTTTGATACGCTTACAAAAGAACAATACTGTGCTCTACTTTTGTGTCACTTGAGTCTCTGTGTTTGGAAGCAACTTTTAGATTTGTATGGTATACAACATGACTCTGTAATTTTAGTATGACATAAAGCTTGTAACTAGGTACAAAAGTAACTTCAAGTAAAGTTTTGAGATATTTGTCTTTTAGGGAGCTAGCTATTGTACTTTTTACATTAAATTGACTAGTCTAAATACCAGTGTTTTTTCAAAGCAAACTCTAACATACAAAATCAACAAAAGTCAAAACATGTAACAAGTGCCTACAACAAAATAAACCAGTGAATTGATCCAAGAGGTACTTAAAGGTTCTGTAAATGATTGTCAGTGCCACTAGATGTCACACTAGACCAGCATCTCAAACCAAAAAAGTGCTTCGTCAGCCACAACTCCCTAAAGCCGAATGAAAGCAGCCACTAATACAAATGAGGAGCACAAGTTACTTAGTGTACACAATCAATTCTGCAACCACCGGCTCATGCTAGCAATGCCATCATTAGCTCCTCATGCTGGCAGTAGGCCGGCTACCAAAAGCAACATTTGCCAAACAAATTCTTAGTGTCGGTGACAGCAGGTTAGCTAACAGTATCATGCCTATTCTAACCAGTCACTTGTCAAAACAGACATGTGATGACATGTGGCCATCAAGAGACGAAAAGTTGTGGCCAAATACAAACTTTAGCAGCCCATATGTTTCTCCATCTCTGGAAAGTTAGACCAGTACTGGTTCTGATCCCTGTGTCTTCATAAACACACAGGGACTCAAATGCATGACATGCACACACTGCAGACTGACTACCAACACAAAAAAACAGAGAAGCTCAGATTACAACACATGTAGAAGGTGACTTTGCTCTCTGCTCAGAACACCATTACTCCACTATATCTATATACTATATTACATAGAAAACGTGTTTTTACTGCTATATTATTGGTAAGTCTACAGTGCACATATTTTGGTGATAGTATTTCTGTATTTTTACTCAGAATTTTAAAAGCTATAGCTTTACTGGTAAGAGTAAAACCATGTATTGTATATATTTTGTACTAAATTTTGTATAGCTGCAGATCAAACTCAGCTTCATTTGTGGAAATAGAACCTGCTCTTCCATGTACAGTAGAAAAATATTGTTGAAGCTGTACTTCTTTCTGACCTGGATTATGGTGATGCAATAGATAGACATGCTGCTATTACCACTGTTAAGACTTTGGGTGCTGCATGTCACTCTGCTCTTAGCTTTATTACAGTGCCCATCATTGCACTCTCTGTGAAACGGTCCTCTCTGTCTCTCTGTGAGGACATTATTTACAAAAGACTCTCAAATAAAAGACCAAATTAATGTATTTCACGAAGAGCTCCAGACTCATGAAATAACCTACAGTGCATTTAAAAACATTGGTTCCTCGATGTTACTAGGACAATTTAAAAATATGCTTTTAAAAATTTTAGATTGTAATCTCTCTCTTAATCTCTCAGTCATGATGATGAATCGAGGACATTAGTGCTCAACAATTTCAAATCAAAAGTTATTGTAAAAATTCATAAATATAACATTAATTCACTTATCAACATTGACTGTTTAACTTTTTTTATTGTGTGCATCCAGTGATGAAGAGCTTGAACAGCCCACAGGACTACTGGCAGGTGGACCGGGTCAGCGCTGAAGTTAAGATCCACAAACTGCAGGAGGAGCTGGAGCGAGTGACACTGGAAAACAGCAGACTGATGGAGAGAAGTGGGGTAAGTGAAGGTGGGAAGAGAAAGCTGGACACAGAAAAAAATGGAAAAAGAAGGAGAGAGAAATGAAGGGGATAGAGAGGAAGAGCCCAAGGAAAGAGCACTGAAAAACAGTAGCCTTAGGAGAGATGTGGTATAACAAGAAGAGGAAGACAGTAGAGGAGAGGTGTTAGGGCAGAGAGACACAAAGTGACACTGAGGAACAGACTAGTGAGGAAAAGGTGGGAAGAGGAAGAAAGAATGAAAGAAAAGGCAAACAGGAGTATGTCTTTAAGGGGAGCAGAAGATTCCTGAACTGTGTCATGACTTAACAAACAAAAACAAGGAAGTACTTAAAAACAAATTCAAAACACCTCACTGCTCTTTTTTTTTGTGTGTGTGCATAATTTGACTCTTTTAGGAGGAACCCCATGGCCATAATGGACCAGACATGGACCTGACCTGTGACACCAAGTATATTGCAAGGTAGAGTGCTCATGAATGTAATGAAAGAGTGGCTTCCAGTTCACCAGCTGACCTCCAGTTATCTCCTCTGGCTAAGATAAAACAGCAGAATGGCCCTTTAGAACATTAATTAACCAAAAAGTTCAAGAAGCAACATCAAGTACAAAAGTGGAGCATGTGAAAGACAGGTGTGACAGGTCCGGTGTGCTGTAATGTATTAGTCTCTCCTAGTATGTAGTTCCTCTCTTTGGCCACTAGAGGAAGATGCAGCTTAATACATTTTTAATCTGTATCACAGAAGCAACTGAACCTTAGACCTGACTTGAGACCAGCTAAATACTTGTGTCCATTAGAAATAGTGTAAATTGGCACTCCAGTGTGTGAAACCTCCATGGCGTATGAAATCACCCTCAACCTACTTTTTCAGTAGAATAATCTCCTGTAAATTAGCACTGACTTACATTTCATGAAGACAGTTCTGTTTGCGGTGCATTCGAATTGTTTCTCGTGTCAGCAGTTTTCAGGTGTTAATTTTTAACAGCACAAAAAGCTTTAGTTTTTCCTCACACTTTTACTTTTCATGCTTTTTATTGTTTAAGGCTGGTGTTTGAAGTTAAGACACCAAAGTGTTGATGAGATTTTGCATCTTTACCAAAAGGTGTGGATAGGGCAGTTTGTAGGTGTTGCTGGCCTCAGCAAACCTACCACATTGTAATACCCTTGATAGTACTGTGAAGTTTAGCATCAACACAGACTGCCCTTTGTGTCAAAATCACATCATTGTTAATATAGTGAATAATGTGTTTTTCCTTTTGAAAGCCAAATATAGCCTAAATGTACCATAGTACATAAAACGTGTGCTGTGAGGTGAATATGATCATCACCTGCAAAATGTATTTGTAGAGCCATTAAATGAAAAACCACATGGCAGAGTTTAAGTTATCACAAAGAAATCACTCTATTAACAAGCCCTGGCCTCCAGGAATTTTGGTAATCTGGCATAAAGATCAGGCTGCTGTGATTATATATCCAAATTCATGTGTTATGGAATTTGAACAAAAAGTAGAAATTCAACACCTGTTAAGTTTAAGGAGTACCTCCAAAAATATGAAGGTACACCCAGCTTACTGTCCTCTATCACATAATGTCCTGTCTGACAGCTGGGCAGAAAGGCTGTATAGAAAAGAAGAAATATCATAAACATGATGTTTGATGATAAATCAGATATTGTGTTGATCTGCACAGTGAGAGGTGCATGCAGCAGATGTGCCAGGCTTTGCGCTGTGAGGTCACTCGCCTCCATTCAGAGCTGAAGCACCAAACAGGCCTGATCAGGAGGCTCAGGCCATTGATCAGCGAGACAAGACAAGGTAAGGCATAATACAGAGACAATAGTTTCAACAATATTCGTCTTTTGTGTGTGTTTGTGTGGGTGTGTGCATATGTGTGTGCGTGCGTATGTGTGTGTGTGTGTGTGTGTGTGTGTGTGTAGCCCATCATGCACTCCTCCCCTGCTGCCATTTCACACCTCCTCAGCCCCCCAGCACAGGGAACAGCCTTTATCCCCTATAGCCTCCTATAGTTATTTCTCACAGGTTGCCACTCAGATGTAGTGAGTGCAGGTCTGAAATCTTTGTTTAGGGGTTTCTTTCATCTGTCAAACCAATACAGGAACAAACTGTGCCTTGACCCCAGAGCAAACTCACACATTTTGTTCATCTTTTTCCATTCACATGTACGTATATTTTTACATATATTTGTATACTACATATTTCGTTGTATATACTGTTTCTGTATTTCCATTTTATACATTTATACTTAAAAAAGAATTAATGTAATTGTAATGTTTCTTTTTTGTTGTCAAAAACATGCTTTTATAGACATGAACTAATGTGGCTAACATCAAATGAAAGGAGGGAGTTACTACTGCCTCTTTTCACTTAAGGGAAGTCTTTCTTACGAAGTACTACTTATTGCGAAGACTTCTCCTGCTGCTCCTTGTTACATTTTGTATAAGGGTGCGATACGACTGCAGATACTATCTCAGTGCTCAAACACTTTGATAAAAGACGACATGAAAAGGTCTATCCTTCCTCTCCCCTCCCTCTCTGATGATGTATTCTACCCTGGAAGAGATTACATCTGTTGTCGATTCCCTCAGAGTGTCAGAAGAGGAGACCAGGAGGTGAAAATTAGAACGAAATATGGCAAGAAAATAAATCTTGGCCTATTTATTCCAATGAATAAGAGGGTAATCCTGTAACTTAGATGAGGCAGATGGAGAGGAATAAGAAAAGCGAGAGTGGCAAAGAAAGGGAGAGGGGAAGAGGAGGGGGGGGAGCTATGTATTTATTCAGTCATATTGTGCATCTGTATTCTTCTAATGTTCCTCCTTTGGAATCACTTTTATTCAAATCCTAGACTCAGGAGACCCTCTCATGGAAGAGTAGCAGGGAGGGATGGATGGATAAATGTGAGGGGATGGAGAGTGGTAGGGGGAAAAGCGAGAGGAGATACTCTCATTTAAACTTTATTATTCACTCAAGATGATGATTTGATGGCAAAGCAATGATGTGTGTGTGAGATTAGGACATTTGATTTGTGTGGCTTAGTTTATGCATAGAGGTTTGTCTGATTAGATTTTGTTGTGGTGCGTGTTGTATGATTACTTTGGATATTTACATGGTGCAGAGGCTTTGGTGTACAATATGTGCCCTGCTGCACAGTGTGAAATTTTACTTTCACTTCTCTGTTTTTACACTGTAAGGCCTATTATCTAGTCTGGGATCTAAGGTGCTGAACACACCTTAGATTTTTATCTCTTTAGGAACCTAAGCTTAATCCACATGTAAATACGTGCAAAAATAAGTACACAGGTGTGATCATGGTGCCAAACAGTAAACAGGCCTAGCTATTTAGCTATTGGAGGAAAGAGTTGATGGTTTCATTGATGCTGCCACATGGATTTTACAGACTGATATAATGGAGTTCAAACAACATAACAATTTCCACATATTTCTCACCAGTTTAACAGAAGTAGAAAGATTTCACAGAAATTAAAGTCAATGACTGGTACCCATTTCTGACATAGTGAGATTAATGCCAATTATCAACAATGAAATTATAATTAATTCAGAGTTTCTGTTATTTTTCTGTATCACATCCATAATCCAACAGTTCCAGTTAAAGCGTACTGAAAATGAACTCTTGTGCCCAATATGAAAAATCATACTTTACAGAGTGAAATATTGAAAAGTTTATTTTCATGTAGAAACTAATCATTCATCTGAATTAAATCAGGAAATATGGGATCAAAGAATAAATCTGAAGGCATTCATTGTCAGAGTTTGGTAATTCACAGTTTTTAATACTTGAACCAGTTGAGAGTGTGGTTGCTCTGTAGAGTGTTAAAGTTGTGTGCAACCATGTTAATGTATGAGGAAATTTGATTCAGGAAATTATTATAATTATGAAGAGAAACAATAATGAAACAGTTTTATTCAAAGCAAGATTTGAGTATTACCACTGATGTTGCCTCATTTTCTGTGAACCAAAATCAACATATTTACACCCTGTGATCAAGTTTTCACCTGACTATTTTGCAACTACTAAAACAACGACATGTCACTTTTTGTTTTGTTTCACTCTGTCCCTTCCCCTCTGTGTCTCCCACCGCTCTCTCTGTCTCCAGCTGCCTCAACAGTTCCAATCCAATGCCTGGATGATGTAGAAAAGAACAACCACCCAGTTACTCGGGCACCAGTGCCTCGCCCCCCTAGTGCCCCCCCACTCCCCTCATGCTCTGGACGCCCTTGCCCACCTGTCGGTGGCCCACCAGGCACCATGCTTCCGGACAGTCTGAAGGAGGACTGCTGGTACAACGGGCGCTGGCCCTCACAGAGCTGCTCAGAAGAGGCTCTGGGTGGGAGCAATGCCTGCTCTGTCGTCCTGCCCCCTCCTCCCCTCAACCAAGCTTCCCTGGATGAGAGCTCAAGGTCCTTCCCAAGTCCCCCTAAACCCAGTGACGCCATGTTCTGGGAGGGACACTCTGCTGCATCCAACTCATCATGCTCAATGGGAAACTGTAGTCCAAGGAGCCCTCCCAATACTGAGTGGACCAAGCCCTATTGAGAGGAACCTTGATGGGAGAATAGACAATTGAATAGAGTGTTTAACTGATGGAAACCATGAATGAATGGACTCTCCAACCCTGCCACATAGCTACCACCTAACCTGCCTTAAGTTGATAAGACCACTCCTCTGGGCTGGACTGGACTGGACCTACTGGTTCTGGGGACTAACTGAAGCCAGAGGAAGCCTTTTCAAGGTGAAGACTCTGTAAACTTATTGATTTCTCTGCACACTGCATCGGTGAACATATCTAACCTTGCAGAGGACAAGTTGAGGAGAGACTCCGTAGAATCAATAGTTTGTCCATGTGTATGTGTTCTTGTATGCACATGTATAAGTGTGTGCAAGCATGCACACAAGCAATTTATTTTATGTGTGTGTGTGTATGCACATATACACACATCAGAGTGTGCCTGTGTGTGCAGATCAGTGTGTGGGCATCTATCGCCTGCCTGTATCTGTATCTCGACATAATGTACCCAATAGGGCTCAAAGGGCCTCTTTCTCCATTCACTGTGGCCAGTGATCACTGCAGCCACAGCTGGATATATAGTGTGAGAATTTATAAGCCTGTACTCCCTCCAAATGCAAGTCTTTTTACTTGATCGCTGTAAAGTATTCAAGGTATGTAGTCCCATGTCTGTCTCATGATCATGTGAAGGAGGTACAAGGACTTAATGTTTCTGTCCTGTAATGGTGACAGACATATTGTGACTGTAGGATAATCACAGATTGTTGATCCAAATTTTTACAGCTACCAAATGAAACCTTGTTTTTGAAAATTATTTTCATCAGTCCTTTTGGATCATTATCAAAAGAAAGACTGTCACTCTACCTATGCTTACCAAATCATTTTTGAGAATGCAGTTACACAATTTGGATTTTTGAGGAGATTGCATAATGACTAGCAAATAATAATTTTAATCTAAAAATATATTGCTTTCTAATATAAAACACTTCATTCACACTGGCACCAGAAAAGGTTCAACTGTTTACGATTTCACCGAAATCTCACAACTCATGCAAGCCTCTGTAAGCCTGCCTGTTATCACATATTCAATTTTCTCAGAACTACTATCAAATAATACCTGTCATGTTTTCATTACCCAATTGTAAAGGGACATGTATATGTAAGGTTGTGCATTGTTGGATGTTTTATCTGTAGGACTTTTAATTTGAAGGACTGATGGGATCGAGTTCATACACTCCCCTGTGTTTTGGAAACCTGATTATGTTGGAAACCTGCTTTTGAACAATAGGAAATGTATCTAAACTCTGTGCTGTGCTGATGTTAAACTATGACACATTTGTTTTGCAGTATGAGGTAAGTTGTGTGAAGAGGCAATTTTCTCTTTGATTTCTCTTTTTATGAGCCAGAATAAAGTGAACGATGTACAAAAGAAAACACATTATGAGTAGAATACAATATATACAGAGGGAAGAATGTGCATATCTGTATAAATGTAAATGGTGGGCTTCAGTACTCTGCCAAACGCGGTTTTGCACTCCAAATCATAGGTTTTGGTTTGTTTTTTTTCCTCCCTCACCCCCAATACTTGTTATCTATACATGAGCTGTCTGCAGTGTTGGCAAGACAATGAGTATTAACCTGGAGAAATGTGAGCTGTAACTTGATGAATAGATGCACAAAGCCTAAAGGCCTGTGGTCACTGAAAAGTTTTTGTTTTTCCATTTTCCTCATTCTGTTCCATGATAACTGTGGTCTTTTTGTTCTTGATTTTTAAGAAATGTTATTTTACAGTAGTAGTTTCATACTTCTGTAAACGATTTGCAAACCAAAATGCAATGTACAGTAGATATGGATTATATTTTAGATTTACTGCACTTCAGACTGTTTGTAAATATGATCGATTAAACGAATGAAAGGAAGTGACCGTGTGTGGTTGCTCTGTCTCCACTCATTTTTTGCAATGACTTTGTGTTGCAGGTTTTGGCATATCAAGGTACTGCACAGCTGAAGCAAGCAATAGCACAGACATTTAGGGACACTGACACTTGAAATTCAATTTTAAGCTATAATTACTTCAAAACAATTAAAAAAAAAAAAAAAAAAAAAAACTACTTAGTAGATAAAATGTCTAACAATAATTTCACACTGTTCATTAAGTACGAGCACTGCACTGCCTTGGTTTTTGACAAGAACTGCAGACTGATATGATTTCAGTAATCTAGTAATCTGATCAAGTAAACTAACCTCAGTCACCTATTTTATCACATACATGCATTATATCTGCTGTCATCAAAGAGAATGAGAAAAAAACATGTAAGAAATGGGACAACAGCTGTCATTACAGTAAATCATAGATACTTTTCCTCTTAAAAAATGAAAAAGAGCCAAATTTGATTTCTTTTTTTAATTGTTAAGAAAAAACAACTCATTAAATAAAGTGGTCTGACCCTTTGAAATCTTTAATTATTAGCTTACGAAGTTAATTTAGCTCCAGGCTGTTCTGTCAGTGTGGTGTGACTCTGGCCAATGTCTGACTCCCTGCCAATCTCAAAATACAAATTAAATTGAAACACAAACCTGTTAACTAAATATATATAATCATACCAATTTAACCAATGAGAGCTACCACTTTAATCTGAATTTCATAATAAAAGTCCACCTGTTTTTGGATGCACTGAGTTGAAACTGAAATGCACACTGCACTGTAGCAGGTCAGTTTTAAATACAGATACTTGAATGTCAGCTGCCATTTTCCCCTTGTGTAAAGAATGTTCAACCCCAACATGAATATCATTTAATTTGTCATTTGTCAGTTTGTCATTAATGACTCATACTTTGTTTAATTTGCCACTGACATACACTTTACTGCCACAGAATATTTATATTGTCACATCATTCCATATCTCACCTGATCACATGGTTTTGTAAATAGATTACACTGCTTGACAGAGATGTGTTACAGACACTGTACAAGCTTGAACTTACAAGTCTCTTTCTGGATCTCAACATATACATTCTGAAGATGATAATCGCCACTGTGGGGCCAGGCAGAGGCACCAAGCCAGACACTTCATTACCACTTGAGTATAAACATACCACCAAACTGCATGGTACCAAAGTGTTGCACTCTTACCAATAAGCTCATTGGTAAAGGTATTTCAAATGCAGATGATTAAATCAAGAAAGACGGTGGTAATGCAATGACTGAGGTCATCTGATGGAGACCATAGAAAATAGGCATAATTTTGATTATGTACACTTGCACTCCAATGTAATTTCAATCACAAACACGACAGATTTCAATAAAGCACAGGCATGTGGCTGTAGTGATGAACTCTGATAGGTGGTTAGGTATCCTCGATGTGCCATACTTGATGCTGGTTTTGGTTAGAGCCTCATGCACTGTATCTTCACCAGCAGAGGGAAGTTATTTGGATGTCATATTGTTACATGCTTGTTGGGAGTTTTTGTTTTCTGTTCTTGGTTGGGATCCCCGTCCTTTCGAACTCCAGCTTCTCTCGGATGTACTCCTGCTTGCATTCTTCAAAGAACGTAGGGTCGTTGTAGCTGGTGGAAGACAAAAGAACAGCAGTTTGACTATCACTTTCATGGTGATGACACAGTTTTTTGAGACTGCTGAGACTTGGTAAGCAAGTGTTTAGTGTGTTTGCGAGGGTGGTGCAGAGCGGGTAAGCCCATGCACAAGGTGTTGGTGGGATAACATGTGGTGCAATAACACATGGGAAGCCACCTTGGTGTCTGAGCTCTAACTGTTGCAGAGGAAACTGCAAAATACTCACTGTAGTGTCAGACATTCCTTCAGCGCTGAATTCTCCTCTCGACACTTAAACACCATGAAGAAACCAGATTCTTTACAGCAGTGGTTGAAGGCTAGAGGGAGGTGGAGAAGATGGGTGATAGAGAGGCAGACATTAGCAAACAGAAAAAAATATAAAGAAGGAACTGGCTTAACATGTACAATAGCCTCAGCACATAACTGTATTAATAGAACCTGCTTCAAGTCTATTAACAGCCTACCTTCGATGATTTGACCCTTGAGCAAAAGGACAGAAAAGAAAACAAGCATAAGCAGACCAAGATGGGTCACATCTATCCACTCCACCACAACTAACATGGCCATAGCCTGCCAAGCCTCTTATCATACTGAAACCCATGTTTCCTTGTTCACACAAGGACTGAACTTAACAGTACTGGCCACAAAGTGGTTATATCTGTGGTCACTGGGTCTCCACACTGGCTCTATAACATTTAGCCCACATATAAACACGTCTTTTCCCCCCATTGGAATCAAAAATAGGATATGCGTCACTGATCCAAGTGCCTGATGAGGGTTAGGTTAGGTTATTAACAATAACTAGACCAGAAGCAGGAACGTTTCTGGAAATCACAGGCATTACATTACTAATATATATATAAAAAAACCCTTACAGTCATGCTTTTGCATAGATGTTAATTACAACACGTGTTGTTTAAAAGCACAATGTGGATTGATTGTGCACAGACATAATTGTATGTTTTATATATATATATGTGTGTGTGTGTGTGTGTGTGTGTATACATCCTCTTATTTCTTTGACTTTTTCTATCATTATTATTTTCATTATTCACTTAAATTTATTTAACTTTATTCCATTTATTTTAATTATTATTATTGCTATTATTATTGTTGTTTCTTTCTTCATGTGCCTCTTTGTTCTGTGTTGTTCACTGTATGTAAAATTAACAAAATGTGCAAAAAATATATGTTTAAAAAAAGTAGATCGGTTGAAAACCTCCTGAGACAGTACAGACTTTAAAGCCAGTTTAACCACCAATTAATCTGCTGTATCTCAGTCATTGTCCCTATACAAATTAAACGAGCACTCAATATGGTGACTGACACAAATCAAAGACTGCAGCAGTGACAGTAAACCCCAGCTAGTGGTGTATTCAAGATTAAACATACACAGTCCTCATTGTAAACAAGGTGCTGAAGACTCTGGGTCTTCACCTTGTTAGCAAGTTCTTGCCCAAAGCTTTAATTAAAACCACTGTCCTCCCATGTCCCCTTTACAAAAAACTGACATGGTAATTACCTGTATCAGTGGCATCAGTATGGTTATCACACAGACACTTTCATCAGGATGCTGCTGTGAAAAACCAACTGCAAAACCAATTTAGAGAAGCACAACAGTGCGACTAATCTAATCAACAAACGCCTCATCCCTGTCCCATGGTACTAATAGAGGCTGCAGAGGGTTGCCTTTCTGATCGCAGTTACACCAAAGGCAAATTTATGTGATCAGAAGAGGCCCCTCTAAAGAAAAGTGTGATACCACCTTTACTTGAGGCTGTTTTGTGTGCCATTTTTAAAGATGCAGAAGTGCAGCTTGGCAGTTAGAAGAAAGCAGAAGCTAGGGGCTTGAGCGTTTAGGGAGATTTGACCCCTTAGAGGAAGATATAACGTGTGAACCTCTAATACATAATTAGATTAGACGGAAGAAATGTGTGTCAGAATTGCACGTCTGAACAATGTAATGAATTAATAATGAAACAGTAACTGAAAACCATATCATAGTCAAAGGGAGAATGTTTCAAATCATTTTTTTTTCCATATTCTGACCAAATCTGCAACCAACCTCTGAAAATCAAAGTCTTCCTACAACATAATAGAAGTCAATGTCACTGAGGCAATGCTGGTGCCAATTGGTTTGGTTCTGAAAGGCCTGAGAGTACTGGCATTAATCATCACCAAAATAGGAAAAATCACTTCAGGTAAAATAAAACTACAAAGATCTTACATACAGGTCAGTAGTGCTTGTTTGCCTCAACAACAAAGCCTACAATAAACAGGGTGTGTAAAGGCATATATGCAGAGGAAGATAACACAGGAAAACATACTCGAAGATTGTGTTTTTTTTTTTTTTTTTTTTTACTTTTCTTTGTGAAACACAATCAGAGACACACGTGCGGGAGCCCAGGGCAGACACAAACACAGAATGAGATGATAGAGGGTGGAGGATGGAGGTGTGAAAATGAGTGGGACGAGAAGCTAGTGATGTGAGGGGGGTTTCCACTACCCACAGCCACTGTCTGTCCCACCACCTTAGGCTGCCTGTGCATTGTCTCCCTATGTGAGCAGTACGTACACTGGCTGACATCTGATTTGAAACCACATAACCTAGTCACTATCTAGCTGATGTGTTGCTGCAGCAGACAGGACACACATGAGCAAAGCTGCAGCCACCACTTGTGCACAGATAAAGCACCAGTGGGTGTCTCGTCAATAGGCAGGCTCCTCAATTCAGACAAAATAAGTGGATTATAGAAGCAGGTGTTCACAGTGGCAGGAAACAGTTTAGCCAGAAAAAATTCAAAAGGTCAAGACCCAAGAGAAGAAAGAGACTCGTTCATTGGGACAGATCAAAGACGCTCTCATATGAAAAAGAGCACAGAATGAAAATGATCTACCAGTGTCACACATTACGTCAAAATGATCAAAATATGGCAACATTAACTAAGAGTTACCATTTGACAAATAATTAACATCAAATGCCTCAAGTATCTGTGAACGGGGATATCTTTATATCATTTGTAAATAAAATATGTCATGATGAGAAGGTCTCATATTTTCTGTCTTGCCAGTGTATGAAGTCTGGCCAAGGCGTTGCACATTGTCAGTGCTATGAACTGGCTATCATCAGCAAACTAATTTTGTGCAATTTTGTTATCTGTAAACATAGGTACGCATTGTTTAAATTGCTGCTAATGTAAATTCTACATAATTAGTTTTGATATAGTTTGTGTCCATATTAGGAACATTCAGTGTTGGCTAGAAAAAGCTAATGGCTTTAACAAAAGCTAAAAGCAATCAGGAATTATCAAAGGAAGAAAGAATCAAATGAGCTGCTTCATTAATCTACCATAAATAAGTCTCGCATGGTTGTAGGGACTGTGCTGTTCTGCCACAGAGGAAGCTGGTGCTTCCCCGAAAAATCAGTGCAACAACTCTGGGGAAAAGTTTTGAGAACTCATGAAACTACAGGTAAATTGTAGAAAATGTGTCACTATGCCTGTCATTTTTTAAACACACAATTCTCTTTCTATTGCATTTATAATACCGAAAAAATGTTGCTGCCAGTTTCTTAGGTACATACGGTTAAAACAAATTCAATCCGACACAGCAGCTCTGAAATCTGTTCATAAATGTATCACTTCTGCTGAAACTGAAGAGTTTCAGACAGGTTGGTTAAACTTTCCCATCATGTTAACACCTATAGTTTATACTAATACAGCTGAATTATATTGCATTATACTAGGAGTTTTTTTTTATATTTAGTCTGCCCTCACTGATGTGGCAGAAAAAGCAAAGGTGTCAATAATAACATTTACAAAGTGACAATGAGCAGTATCAGAATCATGAAACAGCTACATTAAAGCCATTCATTGTAAATTTATTATTTACACCTGTGATTTTCCTGTTGTGACATGTCAAAAGGTCTGTCTTGAAAAGAGGCGGGAGAAATGAGGGAGAAATGATTAGAAACACCACTCAACAATTGTTCATAATGCTCTTAAAGTGACTGTGAGGAGTTCTGGAAAGCGGGAGTGTTTTCACACCACATTTCCCATGAGCTTCCAGACGCACGGTCGCAAACTGGTCGCGAATGAGCGAGCTGTGGGAGTTTTGAAGACCAAACCAGAGAGCCGAACAATGGCCTCCGACGAGGTAATTGCACACAGGTTTTACTATTTGTAACGTTTTGACAATCTATAATGCACATAGTCGGTTGCTGTAAATCGCTCTGTCTTTCCAAGGAAATGCTGGGCGAGTCGACCACTAAATAATAATATAAAATAACTACAAAGATGAAACGATATATTTATCGAAGATGGACACATAAACAACTGTGGGTGTAGATTCATCGACATTAATATGAGACTCTTTTATAACAAAAAGCAAACTTCATGGGGTATCTTTAACAGTAAAAGGAAACAGAAAACAGTGAGTAAGCATGTGATTAAATAGGCTTTAAATGCCTCAGGTCGCCCTCACAAAAATTTATTAGATGAGTAAGAGTCATCACACTGATAGCAAGAAAAGTTTTTTGTGGCGGTTATTACAGATGCATTTATGAGCTTATTCATGGATGTAAATCAAAGAAATAAAGATTAACTACAACTTGTATGACAGAAATGTGTTTTAATTTATAATAGAAATGGGATGGGAAAAATTATAGGACTGGCTACAGTCCTGCTTCTCTTAAACAAAATCTTATTCAAGTTGAACAAAAGGGTGGGAAGGGATGTGCTTTATAGTTTATGTCTCTCTCTCATACACACCTGCAACTCTCTCAGCACAGCGCTCCTTGGCTTTCTCCCTCATCATCTTGGGGATCAGGACATCTTTTTCCACATGTCTCAGTTGGATCTCCTCTGAGGAAGCAGGGCAAAAGAAAAACAGACAGAGGACAGGTCAGAACCATGGCCAGAACTATCAATAGCCCCAGTTTGATCATCATTTATTTTGACTGTGAGATTTTGTTTCTGTCTTTTTTGTACATCCCTCACATATGAGAGTCTGGTGCTAATACACAATTATCACTGTTGTAGTTATGAAACTCAGTGCGAACAGCGTTCAGTGCTCATAAAGTTAAGTATGGACGTCGGTATGCTTATTGTCAAACTATGTGTATATTCTGTTTATTCATCCGTCGCAGAGACAGCCACTTTAGTTTTAGCTAAACAGCTAACGTTAGCTACACGAGTCTACATTATCTCGACTGCAGAGCTGAATAAGGCTGCAGAAAGACCGGTTTAACTTGAAACCCACGAAGCTAACATTTTGAAAGGCACGTCGGGCATTCAAGACGACAGAAATGTTTAATACCTGTGTTTGTTGCTTCCATAATGGTGCTGTATCTCAAAACATTACAAAACTGTACCAATGTGACCTGACAAACGTACGCTCACAATATTTCCGCTGACGTAGTTGGGCGGCGCGACAGAGAACTACAAATCCCAGAATCACACAACACCAACCAAGGAGCAGCATGAGACATCTTTACTAAGCTGTATGCTCGTCTCTGTAAACGTACTGGGAACATATCTGATTAATAGTTTAATAATAATGATGGCATGCTCTTAATTCAAATCCTATAATAATAACTGAGCAAATGAAAAAGACTGATTCATTCTTCATGCACTTAAATTAAGTGTAGGCAATTGGCAAGGCAAGGCAATTTTATTTGTATAGCCCATTTTCACAAACAGTTTGTCTCAAAGGGATTTACACAGCATCGTGACAACATCCTCTGCCCTTAGACCCTCACATCGACTGAGGAAAAACTCCCAAGAAAACCCTTTTAACAGGGGAAAAATTGGAGAAACCTCAGGGTGAGCAACAGAGGAGGGATCCCTCACCCAGGACGGGCAGATGTGCAATAGATGTTGTATACAGATAAGATAGCAGTTTACAACATGAAGGATGAATCTCAGTCTTAACTGAAATCAGCCATCTAAGCTAAAATGGTATAATATTTTACTTTTTTTTTTTCTTTATGTTTTATTTTGTTTCCTTTTTGTGTTTTGTCTGTTTGGTACACCACTTAAAAGAATCAGTCTTAGTCTTTCTCACCCGGGCCCTCACCCGAAAACGTGCCACTCAAAATCTTAAATCTTCTACATGAATGTTGAACTCACTCAGTATGATTATGTGCCAAGAACTGACTCATTTATGTTGAAGCTGGTTGCAACCGCCTCAGTTCTGCATTTAATTCATAAATAGACTCATCTGTATTTCCTCAATGTAAATTAACCTACCCACTGTTTCATTCACAACCTCATCCTTCTTCTGACATGGCATAGGACTTATAAGTGTTCATCATTTCATTCCTCGTGTCTGGAAAGCAGATAAAGCATAAAAACCTACAATCTTATAATCTGCTTTTACTTTTTCTTATTTTGATTGTCAGTCTTTCACACTCACTATTTTTCAGGATTACTAGTTTCCAGTTTCATCTTGCTGTCGTTTTGTCATAGAGAGAAGAACTTGAGGTTAAAAAGCAAGGAGCAAATGATTTATTTACATTTAAAAGCCTAACAGAGCCACATTTGTGGGTAACAGCTTCCATCATTTCACCTGCACCACCCCCATCCCTGGTGGGTCCATTTTTGGTTTGTTTCTTTTTAGGCTAGATAAATGTTGTATTGTACTGATGTAGTGATGGCCATATTACTTTGGTCCTGGTATTGTGGACCAGTTTTGGTGGTGGCATTATTGGAAACACCCGTGCTTTACCTGCTACGACAGGTTACATTTCCTATTGTGGACAAGTAGAGTAACATTTTAGTTGATTATGATGAAATAGTGATTCAAGTCCCTTTGGCAAAATGTCACGTCTTATTTGATGCTATGACTCCAATGTGAAGTAAGATATGGGTTGCAGCAGTAAATTCCTTTAAAAAATATTCCAATTCATGTCTGAGAATGTTTAGCTGGAGATCTGCATGATTCAGCCATTGAATACTTCACATTGTTCTGCATATAAAATAAAATAAAAGTTTCTTGGACTGACAGTGACAGTGACAGTGACAGTGAAATGGAGACAAAATACTCCTGAAACTACATCAACATCCAACCACAAAGAACCAGAGCCTGCACCTCAGACTGCATGTTGAGCACAGTAAGGCTGACCACAGTCAGCTGTGTCGCGAACTAGCTGTCTAGATCCCATGCAAAGAGGCCCCACCTGTTCAATCAAAGAGACAGGTACACACTCACAGACCCACACACACCTTGAAACAAAAGACAATCTTCACACATACAGTTTGACTTTAGACTACAGTAAGAAACAGGCATAGGCTTTCCACCTCCACATTCAAACCACGCACACATGCACACACACACACACACACACACAGTACACCTTCACAATTCTCCCACACGCAGCACCAGTAGAGGGGCTTGATATAATGATTCTGTTGTCTGTTGTCAGTCTGCTTCAAGTTCACACAGCTCTCTGACCTTATAACGTTAAAGCTGACACTTCCCTCTAT
Organism: Caranx ignobilis; assembly: GCA_021432705.1. Lineage (NCBI taxonomy): Eukaryota > Metazoa > Chordata > Actinopteri > Carangiformes > Carangidae > Caranx > Caranx ignobilis. The sequence continues at coordinate 1,083,049 of MU270012.1, read as the reverse complement.
GGAGGAGCAGGTTCTTTTCATGTAGTAATCAAAGGCAAGAAAGAGAAAAACAATGATATCTACAAGTAGAAAAAAATGCAACCAACAGAAAACCCAAGCCATCACCTGTATGCACTGCACATGCTTTTTTCCCCTTTACCCTAGACACACAGACAGACAGATGGACACACACATCTGAACGCCTCCCAGACAACACACTCTTCTGACACCAGGTGGGCATCTGCAGATTTTAATATCAGCAGATCTCCCCCAAAACCCTGGCACCAGCCAAATATCCACCACAGTACCAAGGGGAGCTCATACGAATGAATGCACAACCAGTCGTCCAAGTCTGAGAAAAAACTATGTATCAATTTTCCTTGAATATCTGACAAAACACAGACTTCATTTGGTATTTTTCATTCTGCAAATAAAATGTCCCTGAATGTGTAAGTCTGCGCACCACAAATATTTGAAATGTATCTCCTCAACTGGTCTCTGGCACAATGAATGGTAACTTACCAAGGATGTGTGAGTCATATTAACCAATCTACCAAGAGCAAAGGCACAACAGCAATTTCTCATGAGGGGGAAAAATTAATAATGTTAATTTTACAACTAAAATCCTTTGATATTACAACTCAGAGTCATTTGATTGCCAGTGTTGTCTGACCACACGACTCTAGTCACTCCTAAATCAAAGAAAGTGTCTCTTTATTATTAATCTTAGTTATTATTTGTCTATTTTTTTTATTATGTTTAACCAAAAAGCAAAAACAACAAAGTAAAGAAAATAATAATCAGTAACAATAATTACTGACTTTCCCTGTCCCTGTATGATAGTCCCTGCTTCCCCTTTCACTTGTAGCCACTACAGCATCTCTAACCATGTGTTTGACAATGTAAAAATCAATTACTGAAGAAAAATGCTCATCATATTACAATGTACAGGACACTTCCTGATAAGTCACCTTCTAAAGACTGAAATCTTAACATCATGGGACATTTTCCACATATTCTTGTCCTCTTGTGTCATGTAGGATTCTCACTAAACTCTTATTTAGTGTGTCCTTGAAACAATATTGTGGTCTCTAAAATGCTGTACAGGATTCGGGGTGAAAAAAATCTGATGAATTGTACATTTGGGAAATAAACAGTAACGAAGCCCCGACCAGGTCCAGTTGGCTCCGTAGTGGAAAGTGCTCACCACCCCAAGTAGCATGCTGGTTGTTATGGCAGGGGCATGGGCTCCCAACACTGATCCAATATTACCCAAGCAGCAGGCCCCCATGAACCTGGCAGAAGGAGGTTAGCAAAGTTAAACCCTCTTACTACATGCCTCACTGCTCAGGGCCAACCACCAGCTCTTCCAACTGTCCACTGACGGCCGCAAAACAAGGCCCCTGTCAGAGAATGTTAAAGGGTCATCGACACAGACACTGCTTGTACTTGTCAGTCTTACTGATTCGTGATTTATGCATTTTATTAAAAGTAGAATACTCTGCATTGCATTGATAAAACTAGCAGGAAATCTGTAGCAGTGATAGAGATAAAGCCTTTATCGCAACTACAGTCCTGCAAATACTAGAACACATTTTAACTTGCACAGTGGAGAGTATGAAAGGTGATTTTGATGAATACAATGCAAAATCTGGCTATACACTTTACTTTGAGTCTCATTATCTTTGTTCCATGAAGCCGCAGTGACAGGGAGGAGGTGTGTTCTGATTTCTTCGTCTGCTTTGCAGTCTCAGCCCCCATTCTTCCATATCTGTGACTTCCAAGACGTTGCGTGGCCGGCAGATGGGGTGTGGAGATGAGATTTTAGAGAGTGTTTAAGCCCAAGCCACGGGGAGCCTCTTCAGGGTCGATGGAGAGCAGATAATCCAACAGCTCGGGTGAGGGGATTACAAACCTACAGGCAGACCTCTGCTGTTGAGTCCTGCTGTGGGGTGCCTTTCTCAGGTCACCCCTGTGAAAAGTGGCAATTATTGTCAATGTCATCTAAGTGTGTCTTGATACAGGAATGAGTGACAGCTTGATGATTTCACCTTTTTGTCTCACTCAAATGTCACAATAATTGAAATAAATCACAATTTTAAAATCCCATCTTCTCTACACAGATCACTTTCCTCCTCAGACTTATACAGTTATATCTAAATGGGGCCTGAAAAGCTTTTTGCTTAACCTGGCTCTGGTTGTGTTGGCACCACCCGAGCAATGTCAGGATGCATTTCCTCTCAAGCAAGTGAAGGGGTCTGCCACTGTGCCACAATCTGCACCCGCTTCTCAGGCAGGCTAAACCCTTTGACACCACAGTTTTTAATTAAAATTACATTAGGAGTAATCAGCCAGAAGAGTTGGGGATGGAGGTCAGAGGGATGGAGGGAGGGGTGGGCGGGTGAGTGGAGGAAGGTGGTAGAGGGAGAGAGTCTTACCCTAGACCTGTGATCTCTGCTGCCAGGTCAGAGAGCATGTTGCTAGTGCAGGCCTGCTCAGCTCAGACACTGAACATCTCCTTTTAATCTCTTTTACTTTGTTGCTTTGTTTTACTATCATACCTCAAAAAATATTAGCATTACAGATAAACAAAGGGGACCAATTTCCTTCAGTATTAATGCACAGCAATCTGCAAACTGATGAAGGGTTAAGTATGATAACTCGCTAAAGTTTCTGCATTATGCTCCTATCCTGTTCTGACACGCTCCGTTTTGATTCTAACATACGTTTGTAAAATTAACTTGTTAAAAGCGATTTTTTTTTTTTAGAGACACATCTGGCGTTCTCACTGCATCTGTAAAAGACCAAATGTTAATATGACTTCCTTCTTCCTAGAAACAGGAGAGGGCTGAAGAGAGAAGGGTACAAAGACTCCATTCGTTCTCACTTGAGGGGCTCTCACCAAGATAATTATAAGCTTTATGAAAGTACACAGCAGAAAGTGGAAGAAGGCCACCAAAAGAATGGATAGACAGGAGAAGAAAATTACTTTTCCCCTCTGCCTTCGCTTTATGCCCCCTTTAACAAGAGATGAGACGGCAATGGATGGAGGAGGCCTTCTTCAGGAGGCATCCTGGGGCTTTTGCAGCGAGGCAAGCAGGAATGAGGGGGAGCATTCAGCCCTTCTTGTGTTTCTTCTATTCATTAAGGCAGCAAACCTTTGACCGCTCTACAATGACCAGAGTTTTCGCTCATTACACAGTCCATCTTGATAAAAAAAAAGATGAAGAGGACAAAGATGAGGAAGACGAGGAGAACAGAAATGAAGACCACGCCATTTGAATAGGAGTTTGGTATAGAATCCAATAGCACTAAACAACACCACAAGAGAACATCTTGTCTTTTGATCAAGTTTTGCTCCATCTCTCTCTCTCTCCCTTCTGTCCTTTTTTTTCTAGAATATGATCCTCTCTGGGTTTCTGTACCCACATTGCCAACACTGTGCCGAGTGTCTGAATGCGGTTAATTATCTAAAAGGAAAAGTTTGTACCTGTTGAAAAGCTATCCTTGGCTGCTTGGCTTGTTAATGCCAACAAAAAGCAGCCATAGCGGATGGTCAGAGGACACCACATGCTGCGGAGAGCCTTTCAGACATGTCCCTAATAAGAATGCAGTGGTGAGAGCTCCTCTGAATGCATGCAGGGGAGAGGAAGATAGGTAGCACAGAGAAAAGAAAAGGAAGGGGGAAAAAACATCTTTTACCTCTCCATCTATAATTACTCCAAATGAAGAATAGGCTGAAGAAATGGCCAGGGAGACTTTCCATTATGACAGAAAAAAACTATCAAGTAGTGAAGGCAAAGCACAAGATCGATACTTTTTTTAATGGATAAAAGAGAAGTTTTTATAACATCTCAGATTTAACGATGTATGTGCATCAGTGTGTGTGTGTGTGTGTGTGTGTGTGTGTGTGTGTGTATAGGAGTGTGCTTATGTGTGTGCTCAAGTAAAATCACATTTGTGGCTTAAATGGACAAAAGCACTGTCAGGACTCCATCAAGTGAAGCATTATGCCTTCACTCAGTCAGTCATACAGTCAGTGTGTTTCAGTACAGTCATGTTAAAGACAGATCTGTGTTTTCCTCATGTGTGTTTGTAGAAGTTCTTCAAAGTTCTTTCACAACACGCAGGTGCTTTCTTCTCAGCCATGTTTCTGATCTCCTAAGACAGGAGAGAGATGTTGCTTGCTCGTTGAGCCGACAGTGACATGTGTTTGTGTGTGCGTGTGTGTGTGTGTGTGTGTGTGTGTGTGACTACATTTGTGTGAACCTGTGTGTTTGTATGTGTGGCCTGCTGACCTGGGAGGAAGTGTCATCTTGTGCTGTAAATGGCTTGTAAATGTTTTCACACTTTCACAGGGAGAGTCGTGTGTGGTGAAGCTTTGGGAGAGGTCAAGCTTGGCCCACAGTGTTCATCTTGTCATCAGCCCTTTCACACCTTAAAATAATACACCAACACTTGATACACACACACACACACACAGCGTGGAAGGAGTTTAGAAATATGCAGACCATTTCAGAGTTCCAATTGATATTTTGATTTGAGACCTAAATCAAATAAATCTCTATAATCAAATTGCATATTTTATCTGCCTTCAATTTTTGTTATGAAAAACTTTCACTTTTATTGCTTCGAATTGACTCATGTTTTTTCTTTCATTTTTTAATTACTTGAAATTGTTTAAAGCAAAGCTTATTTTAATTCAATAATTGGATATAATTCATAATGGATATAATAACATCCAACCACAATCTTAGTGAATACACATTGAATCCAGCTCCTCTTGTTCCCTAATTTGCTCATCTTCTGCACCACCTGCTTTTGGGGTTTTATTTGTCAGTGATCCCCTTTGAGAAGGTGACTATAGCACTGGAAGTTTGTGAGCAATTGACAGTGCTTTTATAGGATCAGTAAGTGTGTGTACGTCTGTAATAAATTACACTAAAAATGGCGAAAAATACACTTTGCAAAGAATGATGCAAATCAGGACCCTATCTAAAAGCAGCATGTTTATTCAATATAGACTCTTTGATTCGACACAACACACTGTGCAACTGTGTGTGTGTTTAGAAGTGTGTGTGCATGTGTGTGCGTGAGACGGGTACAAGAGTGGGGGTACGGAAGAACACAGGCCTCACACTGGGGATAGGTGCTAAAATATACAGTGAGAAAAACTCAGTGAGAATTTGACAGCTGAGCAATAGAGAGGAATGGGCTGGGTATGGTGGTGTTCTGTAGACAATAAGAATCTATTTTTGCTGTCTGTTGTGGTATATGTTTACATTTTTCCTGAGGCTTTTTTATTATTATTATTTTGTTCTGACAGCACCATGGAGAGTATGGTTTTGATCTTTGAGTCCTTTTTCCATTTTGTTCTACCGGGTGTAGACCCACAGTAATCCTTTGTATGACCCTGAGGAAAGTGTGTGCACCATTTCATTTCACATTTGTCACATGTGCCAAATATGTGGAAGATTCTTACTCACTAGTTTCTGCTGCATAACTCCTGAGGCACACCTAAAGTGAATAAATGCATATACATACACATACACACACTGCGTACACACAGCCTACATACACACGAAGAGGGAGCAAGGAAGCAGCCTCTCAATTATCAACCTCTCCTCACTGCTCTCAACACCTCATGTTTCTCTGTTAATGACTGGATTAAAGCTCTGATCACAATGCACTTAACCCATAAACAGCAGTTCCTATTCACATACCATCAAAAAGCCAATTAAAGCAAGTCAGGACTTCAATTAAGCCTGATAAAGGCCAGACTGTGGCGGGGGTTCTGTGGGTGAGGGCGAGCAGCAGGGAGAGTGTCACGTCAGCTTCTGTTAAGAGCCAAAATTTGGGTCAGAACATAAAAGTAGTATTATCCAGTTCTGGGGTACCTCAATTGACAGTAACAATGCTTTTGCTTTTTTTGGATGAAGAGGGCTGATTTAAGGGGCTAGCACAAGAATTAAAGCACATCATGGGTGAGTAAAACCCTTGAGGTTATGATTACTGAAAAATATTCACAGGAGTTTTTCATAAAATCTCCTGTAATCTCTTTCATTGTCCATGTTATTAACAATTTACATAGAAAAATGTTTATATGTGCCATCAGATTGTTTGTTGTTTGGGGAGCTCTGAATGGATTTGGACTGAATGATAACTTTTAAACTTGATTGTTCTGTAGTTTTTAACAAGACGCTGACGAGCTTGCCCTCTGAAACATGACAAAATCCTAAATTTGAATTTGGCAAGAAGAAAATTAGCAGGGTAAACATGAATTAAACAAAATGCAAAAACATCTAGAAATCATCCAGATGTAATTACGTCTGTTAACCTGCTTAGTTTTGATGTTTTGTTGTGGTAAAGAAGAGATTCTGTCACAGAGACTGTTGCCTTCCAAGCGGTTACCAATTCAGAGGGGCATTTCTACTTTCAAACTTCTAAACAAAGCCGATTAATTAAGTCTCAGGCTTATACCTCTGAACCATAAAGAGCTTACAAATTACCTTGGGGGAAGTGATTACAACCATGGAAAGCAATAAATCAATCAATGAATCTAATGAAGCCTGCGTGCCGTCGCTGGCATTTCACTCTTATTCATAGTCATCTGTGGAATAACAATGGGCAAGACAGGGATCGCAGTTAAATTGTTAATCATAATGTGATACCACAGTCAGCATATTCGCCATATGAGAAAAACATGCTCGGGGTCCTATCTGCTCGGAGAGAGGACATAATGCAGAAAATATTCTTTCCACCCCACTGGACAAAGGCATATTCTTCAAAACAACATAAAGAATGTATTTGTTCTTTGAGAGAATTGCTACATTAGAGTAATTTATATACTTTGATTTTGATTATTGAAATGAATTTTGTTGCATCATTGAGGTAGGATGGATGGGCTACTACATCTATTATTGTCCTAATTATAGAATGCTATGTAGTTATAAATCCAATAGTAAGCCTGTTTTATATAAAGATCAAACTATTGTTGTTAAGACGACCCCCACATTCACACTGAACTAAACATAATGTATTTGATTCTAGGCTCCACCCACACCCCTACATGTTTTACTGAATTTTTCAAGCCCCTAAAACCTGAGATCTTTGGAAACTACGATGCAGTTACCAACAGTCACTCCCTGAATGGTTCATATCAGACTCAAGTGGATGTAACATGGATAAAAAATCATCATATCATCAACCTTCTCAGTATCTAACCAACTGCAGTTAAGACCGGTTTGCTTCCTATTTACACCAGTATGCCCAGAGTGTGTTAGTAGTTATGTGATGTATAGTTTTAAGTGTAGAAGTATGGATGGAAATTATATGTGACACAAAGCTAGCAGTTGTCAGTACATGGAATTTGGTGATGAATGCAGTGTCATTGCTTTCAGTGGTGGCTGGCCAACAGAGGGTGCTAGGGTGCCGCCCCACCACTCCCCACATTACCTTGAATAAGACTTAAAAAATTTAAATTAAAATAAAGAAACTTAAATCTAACTAACTAAAACTAAATAAATATCATGCAGTTAGTGAGTAAAATGTTTCATCTGCAATAAAAATGTAGCTTAAAAATGTTCTACGTTGTCTAAAGTTATTGACTGGTCACGTGTTTTCTCCCTGGGGCGCAAGAATCCTAGCCCATAAACTCTTGTTGTAAGTTGCACATGCGCAGCTTGCCCCACTTCAATACAAGAGATAGGAGCTTGCTGGGGTGCTTCGTTCCTGGGCCAAAAGCTGACTGAAGCTGATATACATACCACCACCACCACCGCCTGCCTGCCAACGGGATGACGTCACAGCCGTCTATTTTAAAGTGCAGCAGAGTGACAGTTTGAGCTTGAATAGATGTTGAAGTTGATTTGAGTTGAAGATGGCAATATGTCTGTATGTATATGTCTATTTTGGAGTTTGGTAAAGCCCCTCCTGGAGAAAACTACACCAGGCGCCACTGGTTATTTTAGATGATTTTACAGTGCTTGTTTTATTCAGAAATGGAAAGGAAGAATAAAGCAGCAACTTTCCACCTTGAACAGGCTGTGTTAAAAAAGTGACTTCCCTCTTTCACTGGAAGGTCAAAGGTCAGCAAGAACTCTGTGTACAATAACGTATGTTTTCTGATTGACAGTTGTTCATCCTAACTACTTACCAACATAAATAAGGGAAATGTGTCTGTGGTCACTAGTTTTTTATACTTAACACCTGAACATGTTAAAAGCTTTTTGAGTTGATATCACTTGTTGTTTGACCTTGATGTCATCACTATGCTCTATCTGAGGACTTTTATCAACTTCTTTCGACACAACAGCTCATGACTGTGACCTGAAATCTGATTGTGACTGTGTTTTGGGGGGCTGCTGACACTGGCAGATTGGTGGGCAGGAATTCTTAACAGTACAGATTGGGTGATAACGAGGAAGTGCTCTGAGCAGGCCTTAATTAGCTTTGGCCTTCTACTTCTACAACTTCCTGTCAGATAAGTGATTTTGGGAGTCATGGCTCTTGGCTGAGGGAAGCCTCTGAGTACATACAGCTCTTGTGTGAAGCTGTGATTGAGGTGAGCTGATGGGGGCAGACTCAGACATTTGATCATCAGTGAAATGGCATGCTCTCTTCTGGCAAATCCAGGGGGTAAGAAACAAGAAATAAGAGCTGTTTCTCTGTTTGAGCACAAGAAGCTGTGCTTTGCCTTTGTTGAGTCTCAACACAGCAGTTTTTAGTTGGACATCACTGGTGGCTCAAAGTGTAAAGTGGCAAGTGTGTTTCTGGATTTTCATAAATTTGAGAATCCACAACCCCCCCCCAAAAAAAAGCTGCCACTCTCAATTCTATTGGAGGTGTTTTTTGAAAGTGTCACTTTATGTCTGCAACATTGTAGTAGTGTCATGCTACTTTTGTCTGCCAGATTGTTCCTGCAGAGGACATCCATAATCTTAATTGGACTAACTGGATAACAAAGGCTAAATAAATAGGACTTCATCTTCCTGTGGTATTTGTAAAGAGATATTCAGAGAGATAGCCACCCAGTATAAAGTCATGCAAACAGGATCTCATTAGCAAATGCAAATGAGAAAACACCAAATCTTCGCAGAGAGGCAGAAGTGTATCTCCATGGGATAGCTGGAACATGACAGCTCACCAACCGCCCCCACGCTGAGCACCAAATGTGATGGTCCGCTCCTGCTGCTACTCTTAACAGGATGTAGGACCAAACCATAAATGTAAGCGTAGGGGGGAGATTATGGAAGAGTGTCACTAGAGGCCTTCATTGTTTAAGATTTGAAGCCCTGTTGTAAAACCTCTCAGTGGTGAATATTAGATGGTGAAATAAGTATTCCCATATTTGTTATCGTTGTATTTGTTATAGAAGTGTCATAACAGTTGTATCAGCCATTCATGAAGGCAGTCTGATGACATGTCCATTACTTTCTTACTTCATATTGATTTTTTGACATTGCCATTCTTCTCATCTTTTTTTGTGATAGCTACCATTATGCTCTACAAGAAAGTTAGCTTTGATCTGGCAAGACAAATATTTGCCAAACGAAGTCTGTTCTTTATGTGTTTGATACTTGTTACAACTTCATTCAACAAAATATTTTAACTACAAATGTCAATGTAGTGGCATTACTTCCTTTTTGTAGAAGGAATAGGGAAATAACATATTTCTGGATTTGTATGTGACTTGTGAAAGAAGCCGATCAGTAACGCTGTATAGCTGAGATCGCATTCAATTAAAGTGATAATCAATTAGGTATGTATGTCTGTAAGTTGTTAAGGGGGTATTTCCCAGGAAGTGAGAAAGGCAAACCTTCAGGGCCAATCACAACCATCCTCTGAGAGCGTGTCCGTCGTGACATCACAAGCTGTGGCGGCCAGAGTTCCTGGCATGGCTTCAGACCAACAGACCTTCTGCTACCGGCAGGGTGGCAGTGGCCTAGGGCAGGCGGTGACGGCCAGGTCACCAGCTTTTTCCTGCCTGGCATGAGCACTGCAGGAGAGGTGACCGGCAGGATGGCAAGATGTCAGAAACAGCCCTTTAGATGTGTCAAAAAGGAGGCACAGCTAGGGGAAGCTGCTCATCGAGTGTGACACGGAGAGGAGTGAGGCCAGTCAGAGAGATTGCCAAATAAACAGCATTAGGTATATACATTAAAGGTATACTTTTTCCAATGAGAAAAGCTAATTCGAGATAGAAAATATATGTATTGTCATTAAGAGCAGAAAAAAAGGATGAACAAGCTAAATGCTGACAGGTAGGTTACATTTTAAAGATGTTTTCATTAAATCCAAAATCTTATGTGGATTTCCCTCAAAATCACCTCAGTGACATTTTTTTTAAATCTTGCTCATCACTGTATGTGCACTGAGGGTTTCAAATTTCCATTTTACACTCGTGCTAGTTCTCTTTTTAGCTGTGAGTGGCTCCACACTTATGATGTCACAAAATCATACTCATACTCGAGTAAATGTGATGAACTGAGATTTAACCCTAACCCTAAGGTGGGCACACATCGTCCCCCCACCCACCCACACACACCCCACACACCCCACACACTCTAAGCAGATAAATGCGAGAGTCTAGAATCAAACTCTGTGCATACACCATCCTGCTTAGTGAAAGACTATAGCAATATGCAAAATGTGCACGTCACATCACTGTGCACTGCTTGTCCCTGCACTGCTGGGACAGATGAATGCTTATATAGAAACTACAAGAGAAACTTCTCGAGACCCCACACATTCACACCTCTGAGTCGTTGGTTTTACCAACAAAACACATGACCATATTTGTTTACAGAAAATGAGGGTCAGAGAGACTCTAATTTCCTTGAATTGAGTCACCATGATCTATCTATGATATATCTAAATTATACATACAGCAAAGAGGAAGCAGGAAAGCAGAGCAAAATGGCACAGAGTCAATTTAGGACAAGTGAAACCACCATGCACTGCCGTGACCTGTGAATTCTTACTCTATATTCATGACCTCCTCCAATAATCAAACAACTCAATTAGTTTACCCAAATAGTTGATTTGTGTTGTTTGATGTGCAGTGTGTTTATTTCAGGGGTGACGGCCTGCTTCACTAATCCTCTTACTGTCTTTATCATGTAAACTTTCCTCCAGTTGCAGCTGAGCATCGTCTGGTCTTCAGAGGGGAGCAGGTCTGTAAGCTGTTAAAAGGTGTGCCATTAACACAATGCAGAAGTATTTTCAAGTCTGAACTGGGTTTCCTTTGAACCGTACCAGGGAGGAAACAGTCTGATATGGGCCCCTTTAGAGCTAAATTTGTCTGTGAATTCTTTGCATGACTAAAACCATTCTTCCTATAGTGGGGCAACAGATTGACAGCTTTTCTCACCAGCATTGTGCAGTGTGTGTGAGAGTTCAGACATTGACATTATCACGTGTATCATTCATACAAAGTGTCTCTGTCTCAGTGTCTCTGAAAATGAACTTTTTTTTTTTCTTAATATGAAAGTCACTTTTAATCATCTAACTCTCCCATCACAATAAATAATCACTTTAGTAGGGTCTCCCCTCTCTTTAACCTCAGCACATAAACATGGAATCATCTGCGCTTGTTTTTCACAGCTAAAGACTGTGAGAGTCTCAGTCATGACAAGTTAAGTAGAAGCATCTATTGTACCAAAACCAAGAGCAAAATTAAAGAATTGTATATTGTTTGATGTCTTGACACATTTAGTTTCGAAGCCTGGCTCAGTCACGTTTTGCATGATGCAACATGTTATTGAATAGGTAAAATATCACCGGCTTAAGCATGAGGGCTCCCCTTGAAGTTGAAATCAGCAGTGATTCTCATTTTGTTGGATTTATACTTATGTGAGGAGTCAATATTGCCAGTGTACTATAAACATTTTTAAAAAAAAATCCAGATCAGCACCTCCTTCAATAAATCTGAATATCTATGTTTTTTTCTCTCTTTGTTTTGAAATGGTTTCATGGCTTCTTAAACAAGGAGTAGTGTCCCACAAAGTCTTCATACAGGTTAAGGTCACCATAAACATACAGACACGCTGTGAGCCCTGATGAGAGAGTGTTATTCTGGTGATGTCTTTGTGAGGATGATAAGATGGAAACAATTCACGAATGGATTGGGAAGCATCAGCAGCAGCAGCAGCAGCAGCAGCGGCGGCGGCAGCCTCGCTCTCCTGCATCCTGGCCGTGATGCTGAGGATCCCCTGCCCCTCCCTTGGAGATGAGAGGAGAATCTGATAATAGGCTGCTATCTGTGCGTCATGGCCACAAGGAGAGCGCGGCACTGAAAACGGGACTGTGCCTCTACACTCTGATAAGTCCGCCTCCACATGGCTCAGGTTTTATCTTCTGCTCCCTCCTCGACCCCCAAACTCAACATGATGTCATGTGTTGGTATGGGCTCAGCTTCGCAGCTTGTTACGGTGCCTGAGAGATTTTTGATTTAGTTAGAATCATTTTTTGATGTGTCTTGAACTTGTTTTGAAAACGGGACCAGGAGGAAGAATCACTCGGTGAGTTTATGCGCTTTGATATATTTTATATGGGATGTATTAATATGTATACACGATGTTATTGGCATTCTCTTATTAAACATTATTATAGTGTAACAAATGGGAAATTAACAGATTATTTGCCCTAAAATACAGCTCACAGTGGAAACAATCTTTGGAGTCATTTATAATGAATTCAACTGAATTTACTGCTCTTTACACACAGATCAAGGTGTTTGTATTTATTTATTCCTTTTTCATCATTAGGTCATTTAGATTTTTTTTTTGGTTGTTGTCATTTGTCACATCGGTCTGTCTGATCCAAGAAACATCACCGGTCTCTTCAAACGGAAAAATAATTGGCATTATCCCCCTTTTTCACGTCCGGGGTCCCGGTGGGACACAGAACCGCATCAGGTCTATGAATGAATGCAGATTCATTAACTCTGAATACTGATACAGGATTAACAACATCACGTCTCTTCCTAACAAAGTAACATACATCTACACATTCTCACATTCTGAGTGTTAAAACTGTAAACATAAAAGCACGGCTCACTGACTGAATGACATGCAGATCTTTTTGTTTTAATATTATAAAAGGTAAAAAAAAAAAAAAAAAAAAGTGTGGAAAATAACACAATATGTAATTTGATATAAGGTTTCATGAACTCTCACAATATACCACAGATTTCTAGAGCCGGGGGCGAACTTTCATGTCTCACTTCAAAACAGCCCCAAAAATCTGTGCTGTACTTCAAGTTTGTCAGCTGACTTACAAGAAACTGCCTCTCATCCAGACGCATCTCCAACACCATCCAAAACCGAGCTTTTTTCTTTTAGTTGTGAATGTTGACCAGGTACACACACACACACACACACACACACACACACAGGCTGCTCAGCTGTATAAGATGGCATACACACTCACTTCTGATTCACTGACTCTAATCTCATGCTCAATTTCAACTGTAAAAATCAATACACTGTGTCTTACACTGGATTTAATCCTCATGATACGTTTAATAATTATAACGCAGAAAAAATATAAACAACATAAGTAAAGACCAAGAACCCCCTGTGATTTTTTTTTAAGTGACCGAAATTTAACATTTTAAGTTTGCCAGACTTCACAGCCACAGTCTGATCCGCCCACACAGATATGACGGTCACTTTCCACAAACAGCTCAAGCAGTGCGTTGGTAGTGTCTTGTAGGTGCACTTTTCCAGCTTGGCACTTTTGCATCAGGCCTTTGAAAAGCGAGTTACTCAGGAAACCAACTTGACTTGATGTGTCAGACAATAAATAGGCTGTCCGTAACTTCACTCCGTGTCTGTCTCAGGGTCCGCGGTGGATGCGTAAAGACAAAGCGCCAGACATCTGAAATAAAATATTTTCGGTGACTTCCTGCGGGGGGGGGAGACGAGAGTGTTATCAGCTCAACGAAAGCCATCATCGTCTGTGAGAAGAGTGAGTGAAGAGAAGCAGCATGCTCGGCGGTGAAGGAGACAGCAGCACCTTCTCCTCTACCAAGGAAGCAGCGGATGAGAGGCGCAAGTCTCCAGCTGTGGATGGAGATGACCCGGCTGCACGCAGCAGGTATCCGGAGCACGGTATGGGTGCCGACCGCTACTACATCACTCCAGCAGTCTCCAAACAAAGCCCCGAAGCAGCGAACCCCTGCTCTTTCATCCCATACACCCCTAGTGGGGCGGTGTACGCCGCACCCGGCGCTGCCAGGTACCCCTCATCTCTCCACCTGGGCTCCGTGTTGCCTCCCACGGGGTTTTCCCCATCCACAGCCGGTCGCAGTCACTTCAGCACGGCTTACCAGCTCGGGCAGAGCCCCGGCTGCATCTACCCGCCCTACACCGGCTCAGGTTCCGCTCTCAGCAACATGAATCTACCCACGGCCGGCGCAGGGATGAGGGCCCAGGTCTACCTCTGCAACCGGCCGCTGTGGCTCAAGTTCCACCGGCATCAGACCGAGATGATCATCACCAAGCAGGGCAGGTGAGACGGCAGGACAAGTCTGCAATAACACAAGTGAAACTTTGTGATTCTTCTTTATCCTGCATGTTAAAGTCATTCTGCTCTCTGTTTGCAGACGGATGTTCCCATTTCTTAGTTTTAACATAGCCGGTCTCAGTCTGACATCGCACTACAACGTGTTTGTGGAGGTGGTGCTGGCGGACCCGAACCACTGGAGGTTTCAGGGTGGAAAGTGGGTCACGTGTGGAAAGGCGGACAACAGCAGCCAAGGTACGGAGCCAGGTCGATATCTGGCACCGTGACATTTCCTTTAGTCCAGTATGGATGTTTCTTTTAAAATTAGCTTTTTTGTTTGTTTGTTTTTGTATTTATCTCTAAGTACAAAACCTACACGGGGAAATATTTACAATATCTTTTTAGCACACTATTTACAAAAATAATTACGTAACTAGGCCTGTTAGAAAATATATAAGGCGAGAGGCCTATAGGCTATAGCTTAAGTGTACAATCTTGGATGGCACTTTACTTGAGGTTGGCTGCTGGGAGTTTGTTTGAAAATGCATTTTCTTTCTTTCTTTCTTCAGGGAACAAAGTGTATGTCCATCCAGAGTCTCCAAACACAGGGGCCCACTGGATGAGACAAGAGATCTCCTTCAGCAAACTGAAACTCACCAACAACAAAGGGACCAGTCACAACACTTCACAGGTAAAGGCTCAGTAAAAAAAAGGCTCACACATTTAAATGGACTCAATTAAAATATCAAAAAATATTTTTCGTTGAACTGTGATTAATTGCTCATTGTTTTAGTGAGTACTAGCCTTTTAAGGACACAGGCTACAGTTAACACCCAGATCTTTAACTACAGCTGAAGGCCATTTGTAGTTTTTATATTCGCACATGGACGTTCATCTGCAGACGTGTGGATATCATTTAGTTGTCAGCAGAAGTTGTGCAATCGAATGCATGATAAAATAAAGTGAAATAAAATGAAATAAAAGACAAAGTGAAGTGAAATTCAATGCAGTGCTAAACTGTTGTGAGTGGCGGATGGTGAAGCTTCGTGTATAGGCTACACATCATTTACACATTTTTAACGACTTCCGGGTGATTTATTTTATTTTAATTTTATTTTATTTATTTTTTTATGTTATCACCGTGTGTGCAGATGATCGTCCTGCAGTCGCTGCACAAGTACCAGCCCAGGCTGCACATCGTGGAGGCGACGGAGGACGGAGTGGAGGACATCAACAGTGACGTTAAGACACAGAGCTTCACTTTCCCAGAGACCCAGTTTATTGCAGTCACTGCCTACCAGAACACGGATGTAAGCATGAACACAGGCCCAGCATATATGATTTTTTTTTTAATTTAGTTTTGATCTACTTGTGATTTTCTTTTGTAATGTTAATCATCTTTCTGCTGTTTCCTGTAACTGCCTTGTCTTCACTTGCTCTCTCTCTGTCTCCTCTCCACATGACTGACTTTTCCACTTTGTTCTCTTTCAGATCACACAGCTGAAAATCGATCATAACCCTTTTGCCAAAGGATTCAGAGATAATTATGATTCGTGAGTATTTTTACTTTACTGTCCAGCACTGCTCATGATTTATGAATTGAATATCGACAATATTACATTTACACAACACACATGAATGTTTATCAATCATCTTTTTTACTGTACTTTTTTAAAAAAATGGGACATCTTTAAATCTATTTTAAATAGAGCGAGTGTGCCACCTCATTTTGAAAGAAGTGTTCACACAGTGGTTTCTTTCACACATTGACCTTTCATGTCGTCAAGTTTATAAAAATGTGTGTGTTTTTTTAGGATGTACACAGCACCAGAGAATGACCGGCTCACCCCATCTCCAACTGATTCTCCACGTGCCCACCAGATTGTCCCTGGTGCCCGTTACACCATGCAGCCCCTGTTCCAGGACCAGTTTGTCAACAACCCACCCCAGAATCGTTTCTACAACAGTGAGAGAGCCGTACCGCAGACTACAAGCCTCCTCTCGCCTCAGACTGAAGACGGAGCTTCACAGAGGTGGTTTGTCACCTCTGTGCAGCAAGGAGGAAGCAGCACTAGCGCTGGCAATAAGCTAGATCTGACACCTTATGAGGGTGAATACTCAAGCTCCTTGCTTCCTTATGGTATCAAATCCCTGTCCATGCAAACATCGCACGCTCTTAGCTACTACCCAGACTCTCCTTTCACCACCATGGCTGCAGGGTGGGGGTCCAGAGCAGCATACCAGAGAAAGATGACTCCGAGTCTGCCTTGGTCTCCTAGACCCAGTCCCACTGCTGGTTTCCCAGAGGACTCGGACAAAGTAAAACCACAGATAGACGAGGAGATCAATGGCAGTGGAGGCCTGATCTCCTCGTGGACAGAGACACATGCATCAGCTCTTGCCCTTGACAAGGCCGATTCTTATTCCACAGCCTGCAAGCGAAGGCGTTTGTCCCTTAATGGTCCGAGCACCGAGGATACACCCGCTGAGATCAAGTGTGAGGACTTGGCCTCAGCTGCCACCAACAATAGCTCCTATAGCAAAGAAACCCCCTCATCCAAAGGCATGGCAGCTTACTATTCCTTTTACACAAACCCTTGACTGATTTGTCTCAGAAAGATGTGGCCTCATGTTGTGATTTTGGTTGTTATTAATCTGCCACCACGAATCAGAATTATTATATTGCTTTTTTAGGTTTGTGTGCACCCAGCATTTGTCTTGGTGTTGAAAGATGTTTTTCTCCGCTGTGGTGATACAGGAAGTATCAAGGACTCATTTAAATAATGGCATTAAAGGTCATGAGCATTGTCAAATTGAGACGAAGGCTTATTTTGTCTCTCTAAAGTCAGTCTGTTTTCCTTGACTATATATTTTTTGAACACCCCATTCTAGTAACAATGTATTTGCAAATCTGAAAGTGCCAAAGCATTTGTTTAAGTTGCCCCATTTTTAAGAGCAGTGTTATGTATGTTTTATTTTTGCATACAGTATACTGTATCTGGCTTTACACTGGGATTATGTGTTTACAGATTATTTATTGAAGGCCTGTTGATATAAAATTTGTGCACTCTTAAATGTGAGAACAATATGCTGTATATACATTCATTGCAATGTTCAGATATTTGATAATAAAAAGCCATATGTGTTGTTTTGAGTATGTGTGTGGTAATTTCAAGTGAAGTCTTTTTTTTGCCCCTCTTAAAGCACAGTGTGCTTTAAATATTATGGACTATTGTGACAATTTAATATTAAACAGAATGCAGTAAAAAGTAAGCTTGCACAGGGTGAAGGATAAAGCCACATAAATGGACTGACTCACCTTTTTAGACTTTATTAATTGTAATAACTGTTTTTTCTTGATGAATAAAAAATACTGGAGCACAATATAAGCTATATTAAGAGTCAGTTATTGAAGGCACATAGAACATGGCCTCATGTCATGTTATGTCATGTGGTTCTTGCAGGTCTATTCTTTCTGTGGACTATGTCGCACTCTAGTGACCGGTTATTGTACTCACAGCTATTACAAACGAATCACGACGGCTGCCTGTTGAGTTGTTGAGTTGGGATGGAAACAGGGCGCCACTGACATAACAATGACTTCTCTTAACGATCAGTCGCCGGAAAGTGGATAGTTTGAGGTTTTTTTTTTTTTGTTTTTTTTTGTTTTTAATCTCAGTCCTTTTATACACCTATCCATGGGAACCTAACTAACATTATAGCGCAGGTTTATAGCTACTGTTTGTCTATACTGCATGTAATTCTTATCGCTATATAACACTACAAATATAGCTACATGATTATGATGCTGAGCAGAGGACAAATAGGAAAACAACAAGGATCATACACTTAGATGTAAGGTGCATGGCAAGTGCAGTATATAGTAAGTTAGGATAGCACAGATAGAACTTTTTTCATTTATATTAACTTCAATCCATATCTCTGGAGATACAACAACCGTCAGCAGTTAATCGCCGCTGAGAGTTTGAGAAAAAAGAAAGAAAGAACGAAAGAAAAAAGCACACGGCGTCTTCTTCCGCCTGTTTTGAGGGTTGTGTTGAAACCTGGCAACCAGACTAGCAGCCAGCAGAGAGTCAACGGAGAGTTGACAGGAACAACATCACTGCTGTGAGCACACATTATTTATAGGGAAGCGTTACCTCACTCAGTCAGAAAAACACAGTTTTCTTGAGCTAGCGACTGACAGTTTAATCCACGAGGTTAGGTCTACAACAGCGAGATGTACCATCTGTGTAAGTGGAAATACTTGTTACTCATTGTTTACGGCGAGTTTCTGAACTGTGCTAGCTAAGTTGGCTAGGAACACGGTTAGCCTGCTAACTGACCCGCTAGCGTATGCACTGACGTTAGCCAACGCAGATGCTAGCGTCATGATGTTTTTTGTTTTGAATAACATACAGCTGGTAAGTAAGATTGTGTATTATGCTTAACGTTATGGCTTTTGGCAAATGAACTGGTTTGCAGCTAACGGTATCTAAGGTCAGATAGCAGGCAAATGATGTTACTAACCAGAAATGTAGCAAAGCGTCACCGCATACTCTTCATAAAGACAACACAACACAGTACAGCTATCAGCTTGAGCTAACTAGCGAAAATGATAAACACCACACTACACGGGGAAAGGCCTGCATGAAGGAGTTTAGTGTCAAGTGGCAAGCTACGTTGACATACTGTCACATTTCTCTGTTTTATAACGCAATTCGGATATCGTTGGCTGACGCTGATATGGGGGAGTGTTGTTAACTATTGTCAGACAGGTTAATTAGTTATGTATTTGGAGCTCATCCTTATCGAGGAGTATATATTACCAGGTTATGTAACTTTATTCAAAGATAAGGTGTGTACACCATGCTGGGACATTGTTTGTTGGTTATGAGTGTGTCTGTCCTCACATGGCGCAAGCTTGACACACATCTAGTGATAGAAGGCAAGTTAAACTGTGTCATCTGCTTCTTTGTTGACATAACGGAGAGATTTTGCATGTGGTAAGCTTTTTCAATATATTGGTTATATTCAACAATATGTTATCTGCTAGTATTTGCAATGCTTTGACATCCTTGAATATGTAGTATTTAATTTATCTAGATAGATAGAATAAAGAGCAAATAACAAATCATGTGTGCAATAGTGACCAATTATAAGACTGCTCAAGAGAGTGTGGAGGAGACAGTCCTGTCCCACTTTGATCCTGCCCCTTTTCTCCTTACCTCCATTCTGGTAAGGCTGTGTCTATTTGTGGCTTAACCATGTGAGCACCTCATAGATTTCAACATACACCTATTGCTTTTGTACAGTGAAATGACTAACAACAGTTTTTTTTTGTCCAAATGTTATAATGTGTGTAAATGTATTTTCTTTTATGTTAAATAAACATGATAAATCATCCCAAATGGGAGTGAATAACACTTTTTACTGGAAAATGCCCTGGTGAGAAAATGCCTGGAATGAGCCCCTTTCCATTCTCATTTGTGACAGGCATTTACAGTCTCTTATGTTGTAGTGTCAGATTGCTGTTATTATGTTAAGATTGTCTGAGCAGACACGTTGATCCACACTCGACTCTATATCCAAAGATTGTGGAAAAGGTCAGTTATCCTGTAAGTCAAATGTTAGAATTTGCTTACCATCTCCTCTGTCATTCTTGCAATCTTATGGAGAGCTTGACATTGAGTGTATACACTTGAGTAGTATTTGGGAGCATTTTCCTTCTCTTATGCACACAATTTGCCTACATCAAGGCAAAAAATCCTTATAATTAAGGATTTGCATACTGATGATATTTCTGTATGAATGAATGAAGAATTGCATATTCTGCTGTAGGAAACAATGCTGTCTTCTGTGGATTTTTGCTGTAGCTCCCGAAAAATACATAAAAGCATCACACTGACCAAACAGTCATGGCCATATGGTGCTCTGGTGGAAGCGAAATGCTGACTCGCTGCATGTTGTTGTGGAGTTGAGGATCTCTTGCTTCACAATGACTCTTGGCCTCAGTAGGATGGGTAGGATTGGCACAGAGAGGCGGAAGCACCTGGTGATGCCAGAGGAAGTCTTGTCCCTCTCTCTGTGTGAGCTTTGTTGGCATTATGGTTGATAATACTAAACAAAAAATAAAAAGACAAGTGCAGGGAGGTAGTTTAGAGTGCTGTGGCGATGCTGACATAGGGGCTTGTGGCAGAGCAGCCTGAGCGACCTTGGAGATGCATCTCTCATTCTTATGATACAGAGGGAGTGGAAGTAATTAAAAATCTTAAGACGCAGAGCTGCTTTTCCCTTAACAGTGATAAAAATACTGACTTGCTACACTGGAGATTTTTAGTGACAGACGGCCTCAGTGACTATTTTTCTGCTAGCAAGGCCTTGCTGGACTAAGGTAAAACCATAAAGGAATTTAACCCATTTTCCTTCTTTTCTGTAGGACATTCACTATGCTGGTCAGTAGGATTTGAGCAGGTTGAAGACGACTTAAGAGGCTGCTTTGTCAGTCAGAGCGTGAATCCAAGGTAGGAGAAGAAATGGGGAACACAGCAACCAAGTTCCGTAAGGCTATCATCAATGGGGATGAGGTGCTGGCTTGCCAACTCTACGAGAGCAACCCGCAGTTCAAGGAGGCGCTGGATCCCAACTCTACATACGGAGAGTCCTACCAGCACAACACTCCACTGCACTATGCTGCCCGGCACGCCATGACACGCCTACTCAGGTCAGGATGTGGCCTGGACAAAATCAGACAAACAAACAAGCACACATAATGCACACATATTTGGAAGTCACATATGGATTCTGTCAGTGAGGACAAACTGCATATCTATTGGTTGATAGATGAAGTACTAATTTAACATTTATTAACTTTATTACTTATGTGAGCTTGTTCAGATATCAGATGTCGTTTGAGTACGTCTCTTAATTTTTAGCACCATGTTTATCAAATGGTCCCATCTACTGCTATATTCCTGCGTCATAAGAGAAAATCTTTCATGGTCCATCTCTGTATAGCTCTGTCCCATCTGTCCCTCCACATAGCCATCTGTTAGCAACTCTCAGGAATGCAACATGCTGGGGTGGAATAGGATGGGACTCCAAGAGCTTCCTATCCGTCAACCTAACAATCTTTCCTGTGTTTGTCTTTTCTCACGCCCAGTCCTTTCTTGGCTAATATGATCCTTGCCCACTTTTGCATTCATACATGAAATGCTTGGTGGATTTGCAAAATGACAGAGCAAGTTACTTCAAAGTCCAGTACAAGTAAATATATGTCTGTACATATGGATTAATTTGATTCTGATTCTGTTCTGCTTTCGACATAAAGCCCCAAAATTGTAAGACTGATTAACTGATTTTAAAAATAATTTACCTGTGCAATATGGACTTCCACATAGGTCTCATCTGCACTGTGCAATTCCGTAGATTAATTAAAAAAAACTACTAAGGATACTTATAGAAACCCATGAGAATTTATAGTTGCACTTACATTTTTTTTTACATTTTAATAACCATGTAATGTGCCTCCAGACAGGGTTAAAATGAGACGGAAAATTTGGTAAAAACTGTAAATCCTAAATGTTCTCGTGTTTGTTTTGTTTATCAAAAAGCATGAGTTAAAATGTGCTGCTTGCCCTCCACACCAAGAGTCAGCGAGTTTGAATTTAAAATCAACTGTTATTCCCTTCCTTGTGTTACATTTAGGTCTTTTCTCCTAAGCAAAGATGGAAATCCTAACAAGCGTAATGTGCACAATGAGACATCTCTGCACCTTCTCTGTATGGGGCCCCAGATCTTGATCTCAGAGGGGGCACTGCAACCTCGGATCTCACGGCCTTATGAAGATGAACACCGCCGGGCTGAATGTCTTCAAATCATCCTAGCATGGACTGGAGCAAAGCTGGACCATGGAGAGTATGAGAGTGCTGATGTCAATGCCACTGACAACAAGAAAAACACATGCCTGCACTATGCTGCAGCCTCGGGCATGAAGACTTGTGTTGGGGTAAGATCAGAAAAGCCTTTGGACATGTTTCAGTCAGGGCTAAAGTAAAATTTTCACAAGTATGATGGTTTAGGTATAGATCAAAGGCCTCATAGATGGAAACAGAAGACCTTCAGTAAGGCAGGGAGCAATTTGATGGAAGAAAGATAAAAGAGGCCAGGGTTACTCTGATATTAACACAAACAAATTAACAATATCTGCTCTTTTGCACTCAGATTATTTGTGGAATTGTGGCTGGTGTGTGGCCTTCTCTTAGATCCGGTCCCGACCCAGGGTTAAACAGCCACAAGTGTTTGAGACTTATATTTATTACGATATTGATATGCCATTTGCAATACATGCCAGTAATAACTGGTTTTGGCTGTGAATCAGCCAAACTCACTTAAAGATGATTGATATCGGTATAACCTGTCAAAAACTTGATTTAGACATCTATACTATTAAGTTTGATTAAAGCCTTCCCTGATTAGTTTTCTTTGTTAATTCCAGATGTAACACATGCATAGCTGTCTGTCATTCAGTACCTACCTTTGTTCAGAGTTCAGTTGTCTAACAGAGCTCCTAACACAGCTGTCTAATCCCCATGATGGGATATTTAGTTTTTGGGAAGCTGAAATTACACATTCATACTTGAGTACAATTGTATTTGATTCTCTTTAAGTGACTCAGACATTCCTTGAAATTCATGTTTATTTTATCCAAAAGTACCATAATAACTTTCTAAAGAAGTTCTGACTCTGTTGCTACCTGTAAGAAAAGAAGAACTTCTGCATTTGATAAATTTGATTGTGATAAGACGCACAAAATGCACTTATAGTTCCTGACACTAATAATAGTAATCATGATCACAGCCAATATCAAAATTATTGTCATTTGCATTGTTGCAACAGTTGTGTAGCCTTCATTCAAATGCAACAACAGAGTTAGAGTTTAAATTGTTTTGTAATTTAAGGTGTTTCAAAGTGCATATGTTCAAGTTCAGTGTTCCTGCATGCAATGTGTGAACCAATATTCAGAGAGAGATTTTCCCTTTGTTTTCATTTGCTCAGTTCCTGGTGCAGAGAGAAGCGGACCTGTTTGCAGAGAACGAAAACCGCGAGACTCCATGTGACTGTGCAGAGAAGCAGCACCACAAGGAGCTGGCCCTGTGCCTGGAGTCACAGATGGTCTTTTCAATTGCCCCTGAAGCAGAGGGTATAGAGGCAGAGTACGCAGCCCTCGACCGAAGAGAGGTAGAGAATAACATACCAAGAGGCAGTTTGTCCCCCTCAACTGGTGTCACTTACAACATACACCAACCAAACTTCTGTGTAATCCCCACAGTCCTGTTGAAAAATCTAACTAAGACCTCAAGACTTTTTGTCACTATTATTGCTGTCTCAGATAAAACTTTTGAGTAAACTTCCTGACCTGACCCAATCCAAACCAAAACCACACAGGGGTCTTAAAGCACTTCTGTGGTCAATTAAAACTTACTTTTAGTCAATACACTATTAAGTAAGTTTTAAATACATCCATAATACTCAGAAGAGGCATTCTGTAAGAACAGACACAGTTTCAGGGCTTTGACACGGTTTGTAGGGCTGTAGTTTCCTCTTGGAACTTGGCACTATTTGACTATAGCTAAGTGTTTAAGATTTTCATGGGATTCTGTTTACAAATGTAGCACTTCACATTGCAGTCACACAAAATAGTCAGCCATAAGACATGTGACTGCTATTATCATCAGTTAGCTCACAGGGTCTGACTTAGTCATGTGTTGGTCATCATCTACATTTGATTTACTTTTAAAGTGGATATGTAGAAGTCAATCAAGTTAACACAATTTACTTGTGTAGGCATCACTGCCATACAGAAAGGGCTCTAACATTTTCCAGCCAGGTGGGGAGGACAGCATTTGGCAAATCAGACAGTTCAGAAGGCACTAAAAAATATGCCCATACCTTGAAATCACCATTTACCAGCATCTGTCAGAAACATACATCCTATTGGCTCAAAAAAAAAAAAAAAAACCTTTCCAACCCAAAGTGCCAACCTTCTGACCATACGTCCAGGATGCTACAGACTCTATATACTTAGATTAGATACAATACAGTATAAGCACTGCATACAGCACTGGAGCCCTCTATTGGTCCTGCACTGCAATAATGTACAGCAGCCACTTGATGAAAGATACTATCAGCTGAAAATGAGTCTCCAAAAAGTAGTATAAGCAACAATTACACAGCACCCAAATAAAATAAAAGAGATCAATGACAAAGGGAAATTAGTCTGATCTATTTAACAAAAGCAAGGCAGTAGGTTAAAGATACCAATACAATTAGCTTAATTATGTACAAAGAGGCAGACTATACCTTAAATGAAAAAATAAATAGTGTAAGAAGAATAGAACAGAGACAGAAGATAACCATCACTAGAATGTACTAATAAATGAGTATACAATGTTGATGTCTCCCAAAATGGCAGCTTGATAGGTAGAAATTATGAAAATGAATTAGTCATATCTGTGGTTTTTAAAACTTCAGATATCAGGCAACATTGTTTTTCTAATATATTTGCACTTAAACACTCTGTCCACGGTTTTCCCTTTTGCTCCATCTCTCTTTCTACTACCACTCTAATTCCCTCACATTACCTTCACCTGATCTCACCATCCATCTCCTTCTGCTCTGTCATTATTTTTCTCCACTAACCTGGCTTGGCCTGATTTCTTTTTCTGTCATTCCCATCTCTGTAATTCTCCTTGTCATCATCCTCCCTTCCTCCTGTGCTTACCCTGTCCTTTCCTCTCCCCTGCCCTTTTCTTTAGCTCTACGAGGGCCTACGGCCTCAGGATCTACGGAGGCTGAAGGACATGCTCATAGTGGAGACAGCTGACATGCTGCAGGCACCGCTCTTCACGGCAGAGGCACTGCTACGTGCCAATGGTACTGTTGATACACACTCAGTCACTCACATGGTACCAGGCAGCTACTGGTTCTTAAAAATACTGGCACAGGGAATGTCCTAGTTACCTAGTGGTTAGAGCAGACATCATGTACAACATCTACAACAGAGAACAAAGCTATACACACATACTTATTTTTTCAACTGAGATATGCTTTGAAGAATCTTGCAAAGTTTTTACTTTGGACTTGTTGTTTTGCTGTTAACTTGTAAAGAACATTTGTTTTTCAATTTGTCTTATGTTTTATGTATATGGGGATTAGAGAGGCGTAGCCTCATATAAACTTGTTGCTATACTCCAGTGATTTCTGTGCAGTCAAAGAAGGAGGATGTGAACAGCCTTTGTTTTCTAAAAGAATTTCACTTGTATTTTGCTCAGTGGAGAATGTCACTGTCACATGCTCTAAATGCTGTTTTTTAATGGGCTGGTCCTCTTCATCAAATATGTTGGGAAATAACTGCCACATTCACAAACAAGCTGCAAACCATGCATTTTTTTTTATATTATCCTACTTTACCTATATTGTTTCACTTGGATTGGTTTGTGGAGTCATATCCTCACATTTGTACATTTGTGTCCACTTTCATTCTAGTCTAACTAAAACCATAAAGTGCAGAGGAAGGTGGCTCTCTTGAGCTACAACATTGTAAAAAGCCTATATTGCTTGTTGGTTTTTAATTACAAATATAAGATAGGCAGCTTAATCTCTGCACGCCACAATTAAGTAATGGCATACTGACACTGAGGTTGCCAAGTCATAAAATTGTTAGCGAATTAATGCAGTATTTCTGAAAATAATTGCTCGCTATTTTATCACTCATAAGATTTCTTTCAACTAAACCGTGCGTTTTCAATGTAGAGTTAATGCCAGAAGGAGAATGAGATTAGAGTCTAGAGTGACATGTTGAATTTTAGTTGCCTTCATTGAATCTATTAGTGCGAAGTCATGATGGCTATGAATTAGGAGCGAAGTTACATGCAGACACACAGTTCAGGTTGTAGAACAGTACAGTTCATAGGAGTTTTTTTACCGTCGATTTCAAGTGGTCCGTTTGATCCTACACCCCTAGCAACCGACACCAATTAGTACATTACTAGATAGAAGTGACAACAAACATCAGTCACTTGCCTTGAATTACCTGCTGATGTTGTTGTAACATAGGCTTGTCCAAGTTCTCAGAAAGTGTGTCACAGCTTTGATTTGCAGCCTTAAGCCACCAATTTCTCAAACTGCTGTGGCTTCACTTAACCTAGCTAACATACTGTGTGTCAAGAACTTAAAATGGTCAGAAAGTTGTTGTTTTTTTTCAGTTCCATACCTTTTGAAAAAACCTTCACATCATTTAATTTGACTGGTAATTTCATGAGTTGAGTAAACTTCAGTCAAATATGTCACAGATCTGGGTTGATTTTCAGTCTTTAAATACCCCATTCTTTAATTCACTGGACTGACTGCCTGGTTTTAGATCTGTGTGTGCTACATATTAGACATACTTTTGGGAGCTTAGAGGGGAGAAAGTGACCCCAGAATGGTGCTATATTTATTCACCTCTGTCATGGGAGTGCTGTCTGTCTCTTTAATGAGGATGAAACATTTTAGGATTTTTGTTAATCTGTAGGAGAAGGGATTTTGGACTTGTGTATCATTAATTCCATGTAAAAACCCTAACTAATTTTCCACACTTCTTACTTTTATATTTCCATATTAGACTTTTTCAGCTTTCTTATCTCAATGGTGGAGCTGCAAGCTTGTCAATCTTTCTTTCTGTACTTCTGACAATTTGTATTTCCCAGCTAATTTTTGATATTTAAGACAGAATGTAAAGACTTTTAATTTCAGAACCCCTTTAATGGCCAAAAGCATAAAGATAGGGTCATACTCATTGATGAGTTTTAATTGAATGGAGATGGGGGAAATTGTTGCAATATTCATTATCTAAACGAGGCCATTTAGAGTTGGAGGCATTTGATTGGTGGTGAAACGTGTCTTGAGGCTGATAATGGCCTAATTGCACAGTTGACCGGGTCATGTTCCTTATTTTAGGAAGGGACTTTTTCGTCAGAGTATTTGCACTCCAGCACAGACCACAAGTCATTCAGTATTTATACAGAAAAGCTCTCATAGCTGTGCTAATGTTAAATCGAACAGCTATTCTAAAACAGAAAACCAGATGGCAGCAGGTCTATGTTCTTGGCTGTTTGAAAGGCATAGGTAGTAGGATTGCCACTGGAGTGGGATTCGTGTGAGCTTATGTAGGTTCAATATTGTGCTTACTTAAGCTTGTTCTTTTCAATATCAGCCAGGATGGACTGAAACAAAGTGTTTATGTGAATACATTTTGCAGGGATAAAATGAGAATTTAACAGAGAACAAGGAGTTTTGTTGTGTGGAAATTCGTCCATATGTTGTCTTTGATGTGTATCCTCATTTTCTGCTTTTAGAAACATTGTGCAACTGTTTGCATATGAAAATGGATGAGAACAGTTATGGTTAAAAAAAAAAATGTTTTTTTAATTTTTGTTCTTTTAAAAGACCAACTCAACTGCTCATTCTGTCTTTATGCTCAATGTTTTTTTTTGTTTTAAGATAAGCACTAGTCTTTACTACATTGTTCACTATTTAACCTCTCTCATCAATATTTTTGACTACAAGCCAAACCCGTTCTCTGTACCTCATTATTTTATGCTCAAGACCTCATTTACTTTTATGCTTCCATGTGTTAACATTTCTTTCTCTTTCTCTTTACTTATGTCTTGCTTTGCGTCAGACTGGGACAGAGAGAAACTCTTAGAGGCCTGGATGACAAATGCAGAGGAATGCTGCCAACGCTCAGGGGTACAGATGCCCAACCCACCTCCAAGTGGCTGCAATGCATGGGACACCTTGCCTTCGCCCCGGACGCCACGCACCACCCGCTCCACTGTCACCTCCCCAGACCAAATCAGCCTAATGCCTGCTGATGATGAGTCTTCTCTGGTGAGTGATGTTGTCAGATTCCCTGTCATCACTTTTGCCAAATTAATTCAGTAGGAGGACAGAAGAGAAACGGGAATGGTTTCTTCTATACCAGTCAAATCAGTCTTGAACCCCATAAGTCTGACAATATTTCAAATGAAAACAGGGGGTGTAGTTCCTCTGTAGGGAGCTGGCAACTGATGTTTGAACACTGAAAAGAAAGAAATGATTCATAACACTACTCATTTATCAAAATAGATGGAGCGTCCTCTGTCTGCCACCCGTGCCTGACATCAGGCAGGATCCTGTCCTCTGTTTGTTGGACCAAAACATTTCTTCTTGAAACTCCCATCACATTTAACCTTCAGTCTAGACCCAGGCATTGATCAGCAGAACTGTTAACTCTCAGTTCACCTCGCAACTTAATCACTGAAAGTCACATAGGTATTACCAAATCAATACATTGACTACACAATTAAAAATGTTCAAATGGCCACATAGTTGCCACAAAACTTTTCAGAAATCTTAGGTTAAAAGGTTTAAGGAAACTTTATTGACAGTAGCAGATGTGGTAGTTGGGAAGATAATTTTAGTGAGTCTGTCCTGTAACTGTACTCATCAGCAAAGAGCCATCAGATAAAATTAAACTACAAAACAAGTACCCCCAGGGAACAGCATGTTTTCCTGGCCAAGAAACTGCTACAGCAGCAAAGGATGAAGGTAGCATGGAACTGCACTAAAAGTAACTGGCAGTGTACCCATAAAAAACAGTACTCCAATGTTTATTTAAATTGAGTCCCTACGGTGTCACACATTTCCTGAAGTGTTTCTGCTGAATTCTTTAAATTTTCACCACCACACCTGTCTTTCTGCATAATGTTGCATTATTTCCCAGGCTTGTATCACTAGAAATCATTAGTATTCATGCCACTGATCTCCCTCATAAACACAAACACAAGCAAGGCTTCATCTACTCCTTGGAGAATCAGTGGTTTGTTAATTATGGTGTGTCACATTCTGAAAAAAGAGCATAAAAATATTTCCTAGAAATGTTATTAGAGTATAAGATTGAACTCTCCAAAGGCCAGTGAGGTAGCATAACAATAGGTAGAAAAGACATTGGCTTGCAACCCCTACTGCATCAAACATGAAGGAATTGGTAATCAAATTCATTATCAGCGCGTAGAGAGGTGCTGACATGACTAAGGTATGTCAGCATCAAAAATGGGCATCAAATGTGCAGCTTCCAATTTTAAAAAGATAACACAAATATTTTGTCAGATTCAAACAGATTTGTGCCATCAAAACATCATGTAAGGTGTAGATTCCCTTGCTGTTTTTGTAAATATGCATATCTGCAAGGCCATCATAGAACCTCATTGACTCCCAGCTGTGAGAGACGTAGCACACCCCCTGTTTAATTGCACTGCCGTTATTCTGACCTTGTCTGGGATTTCCCGATCATTATCAAACATGCTGGACATTTTCTGTAGTCCTCTGTGTAAGCAGTTGTCAAGATGACAATTAGGCCAGATAATTTGCACCAAAGGCACCTGGTCTTAAGCTAATTTTATCCTGTTGGCAATTTGTCACTCACTATGTAAGACTGTGAGTGAAGGTGTGTCAGATAATAATCAGTATCCCAGAAGAGGTCAGCAGCATAGAATGGCCAAGTCAGCTGTCCTTCATCTAATTACTGTAGTGCTTGGCCGAAAGCCTAAAATCAGGCACTAGATTTTGGTGTGTAAAACTGTATCACAAACTTTTTAACATGCTAAAGATATACTAAAAATGCTCTTCTATACAGTTTTCAATTCAGGCTGTGGTTTGTAGTGTAAATATATACTAGCTAAGCATTTTATTAGGAAGAACTGTTCACTGGCTTATTGATACTGATTGGGAGCTTCAGTTAATGCTCACATCAAAGGTTGGACTTACTTTAGTTGGATTGTAACTTTGAGTGGGATTGTAAGTGTTGAGTGTTTCTGAAACCGGTGTTCTCCTAGGATTTTCACACACAATAGTCTCAGTCAGCATGGCATGAAAAATAAAAACACTCGATGAGTAGCAGTTTTGTGGACAGAAGTGTTGTTGATAAGAGGTCAGAGAAGAATGTCCAAACCGATTCCAGCCAAAGGCTACAGTAACTCAAATAACCACTTTATACAACTGTGGTGAGCAGAAAGGCATCTCAGCACATTAAACCTTGAGAAGGATGGGCTAGAACAGAATAATACCATGTCAGGTTTCTTTACTGTTGGTAATATTGGCCGAAAACAGAAATTTGAGGCTCAGCAGACACAGACCCCTCAACACGGGACAGATATGGACTGGAAAAATGCAGTCTGATCTGATACATTGGGATTTGTTCTGAGTCATGCAGATGGTAGGATCAGAATTTGTTGCCAATGAATCCATCAACCTAATTTGCCCTGTTTCAGCATCCCAGGCTGCTGGTGGTGTAATGGTGTAGGTAATGCTTTCTTGGCCCTTCAATCAGTCATGCTTTAAATGCCACAGCCTGTCTGAATATTGCTCCTGACCATTTGCATCCTTTATGGCCACAATTAACCATCTTCTAATGGCTTCTTCCATATAATTATGCGTCGTCACCAAGCAGAAGTTGTCTCAAACTGGTTTTGTGTCCAGTGAACTTTAGTAGTTTCCACTCATCTGTATCCAGTTTAACACCTTTGGGATGTGGTAGAATGGGAGATGCATTAAGGTGCAGCTGACAAATCCTTAGAAATGCTATGACACTGTCATGTCACCATGGATCAGAATCTCAAAGGAATGCTTCCAACATTGTGTGGAATCCAGGCCATGAAGAACTGAGGCTGTTCAGAGAGCAAACAGAGGTGGTGTCCAATATCACTATGGTGTTGCTAAGTGCTTGGCAAGTGTATGTTGGAGCTTTACTGTAAGCATAAAAGTGGCATTTCCCGGGATGATTTATGTACTTTAAAATTTATATGTGACATTGACATATGACATTGTTGATCTTTTAAGCTTTTGAAATGACATTGCAGCGTATGAGGGAAATTGGACTTGTCAGATGGTGTCAGAAGACGTAATCCTTCTAGATGATGATTTATCCTATAGTGGACTTTTCAATCCAGTGTTTCAGTGTATGAACGAGACTGTTGATAGCTGAAGCTGACAAACTTGATTTATCAGTTACTTTATGTGAAATTAGAGGTTGCATCTGTCTGACAGGATCTTCTGTTGTGGTTCTGAGAAGGCGTGCCTTGAAATGCACTATGCCAATCGACTGAGTCTACTCTCAGGCCTGTTTAAAGGTTACAGTTGATTATATCACATTTTGCTCTTTCACAAATCAATACTTACATCGTTGAAGT
Source organism: Caranx ignobilis (assembly GCA_021432705.1). NCBI lineage: Eukaryota > Metazoa > Chordata > Actinopteri > Carangiformes > Carangidae > Caranx > Caranx ignobilis. Next base: position 1,051,292 of record MU270012.1, on the reverse strand, counting down.
ACACTATGTTCTGTATGTCTTTTGTGAGGGTTAGTCTTTCACTGTAACAAGGCCTGTGTGTAAGTGTGTGTGTTTGTTCATTTGTGTCTGTGTGTGTCTCAAGTTTCTATAGGTGTGAGAAAATACATCTGAAGACTAACCATTTAGCCACATGCAAAAGAGAGGTCATCATTCTGGCCTGGGTTAGCCTTTGGCTAGCCATCCATCATTATGTTGTGAGAAGGCTGTCCAGTCAGCTTAGTCTCATGAATTTCAGGCAAAAAAAAAACAACAACCAAACTGGAATTTCTTAAAGGCTGCTTGGATTTTCATTCAGTGTGACATACAGTAATTCATGATTGACTTGTGTCTTACAGTGCGGTATCTGCATGTCTTCCATCTCCATCTTTGAAGAACCTGTTGATATGTCCTGTGGCCACGAGTTCTGCAGAGCATGCTGGGAAGGGTATGGTGCACATGTACTGCAGATTCTCTGGACTGACTTGGGATATCTCTAATTTTTTTCTGCTGATATGTGTTTATCGTTTATGTGCAATACATGTATGCTTCCTCAGATTTCTAAATCTGAAGATCCAAGAGGGTGAAGCCCATAACATCTTCTGCCCAGCCTATGACTGCTACCAGCTTGTGCCTGTGGAAGTCATAGAGAGTGTGGTGTCCAGGGAAATGGACAGGCGTTACCTGCAGTTTGACATCAAGGTGAAGTAGACAAATAACAATCAAATGTGTGCAGACTTAAGTGATTTCTTTCACCTGTCAGCCCCCTACACAGAATATTGATATTGTTGATGAATGAATAAATGAATATAGATGCTAGTTGAGAGGACGAAGAGGCAAAGACAGATGAAACAGACAGATAGATGTGAATGGCAAGCTATAAAGTTGAGACAAACTGAATAAAGTAGAAATCATGTCTGAAACAGGGCTGTCTATGTTAGTGAATTGCCAAATTTCCTACCTTGTGAACTTCAGTAACACAACTCTTCTACACCATACCATGTTTTATTCCTCATGTGTTATTGTCTCTCTCGCCTTCAACAGATTGCCAAATTAATTATTTAAGACAAAACATTTTCCACTTTTAACTGTATTTAATTTAAAAGACTGAGAGATACAAATCTACAAAACACAATAATACAAAATAACCAGCCTGTTTCTTTCACTTGTCACATAAACATTTGATTTTCTCACTGAAGCTTCACAGGGACAGAAATCATACTTTCAGTTATTTTCCTTAGATTTTCCTTAGAATTACTCAAAAACTAGAGCAGCATTTAAAACATGTTTGCCAGACTAAGTCAAAAAGGAAAACATGCACAATGCAGGGGATTATTATAGCACAGGTTGACATATTTTTTTATCAGCTCCAAAAGTTATCTGTCTGATTTTTAACTTACTTGTGTGTGCAACATGGCAAACCTGAAAACAATTAATTCATACTAAGTGGAAAAGGCGACCACTAATCTTTTAAGGCAGAAACCTTCAAATGTGTAGCTGAAGTGTTTTAGTACAGTTGGGAGTACATGTGTAGTACCGTCATCCTCATTAAAGTACCTTAACTTCAGCTATGGATTGTTGAATTGCCAATTGATTTAAATCTTTGCTTCTTTTGTCGCAGGCATTTGTGGAGAACAATCCAGTGATCCGCTGGTGTCCTGTGGCAGGGTGTGAAAGGGCCGTGCGACTAAACACTCAGGGCCCCGGATCCTCCACTTCAGACCCTCTTAGTTTCCCCCTCCTTCGAGCCCCTGCAGTTGATTGTGGTAAAGGCCACCTCTTCTGCTGGTCAGTACCACGCCTTAAGTGTGAAATGTTAATATTTCTGTAATTGTGTGTATTATTGTTTAATACAATATTAATAGTGCAGAATACTGAACACAAACCCTTTGAAACAATATGTGTTAGTAGTCAAAAAGGTCATTACAACAGAACTGCACTGTAAACATTAGAAGTTTCTGTCTGTCCTTTTGTGTGAATTTATGTAGTAAGTATAATATTTGTGTGTGAACAGATGCATCTGCACATCTTACACACACTGCTACAAAATGACAGTTTCTGGAGCTTGATCTACTGTGAAACTGAAAAAGTTTTAAATAACCCCCACATATCTGAGAGTTGAGTATCAAGTCAAACCCAGTAACTAGGAAGTAATGGAGCCAACCAAGAAATCAGTGGCCTCTGCAATAGAGAGCTCTGATACTCTGCTGGTAACAGCACTCCATCGATCATTTCTAAATGATAGAGTGGCTAGATGGAGGCCATTCAGAGTAAAAGGCATATGACAGCAAGCCTGGAGTTTTCCAAACTGCAGTTAAAGAAATGGGAGAGTATGTGGAAAAAGGTTTTCTCTTGTGAAAAGACAGAATATAGGACTTCTCAGAACAGAACAGGTCAAAACACAAAGCAATTTGTTAAAAAAAAATGTTGGCATTACTAGTTTTTTTAATCCTAAAATCTTGAACAAGGTCTTTGAAACTGAAACTTGACAGACAATGTTTATCGTCCTAACATTTTATGAAGCTGCTCAACAGATTTCTTATCATGTTACATATGTATGTAAGTTTTTCACAACTAAGCTAAGCACACTCATATGTGTAGTGTGAACATGCATGATCCTTGCTCTTGAACACCAAACCAGCATCTATGCTGTCTTGTTTGTGTTTGTTTGCATGGGCTTTCATTTTTTTGTGTACACGCATTTTTAACTACTCATTGCATCTTTCTGTGGGAGTTAGCTTAGTAGTATGCTCAACGCCAGAAGAGTCCAGATGCGTTGTTGTTTCCCACCCTCTGTCTTTTGTATTCATACTCCCAGAGCCCTACAGATTTCCCCCCACAGCACCCCACCACATTGTGTCATAACCTCAACATCACCCTGTTAAGTAGTATATACCCCACCGCACCTCACCTCACTATATGATTCCTCAAAGTGGTCGTTAGGCTCACTTGTCAGGTTCACTCAAGAGTTCAGTTGACATAGTTCCCCTGACACGAGAAAGGCAGAATTGACCAATTGATGGTGGCTGACAGTTTTGACAGCGCTGTGTGATTGGTGTGTATTCATCATTTGCCCTTATTTCTTGAACAGACAGGAGCCAGACATTTGCATTGAAAAGTTCATTTCAACTCCAGTCTTCATCTTTGATTGTGCATATTTCAGGGAATGTCAAGGTGAGGCCCATGAGCCCTGTGACTGTGAGACCTGGAAGTTGTGGTTACAGAAAGTCACTGAGATGAGGCCTGAGGAATGTGAGTATTAACTGTAATTTACTTTTTGGATGTTCTTAGACATTTCCCCTGACAGAACATACAGTGTTATGACTTAAACTCCTGAGTTTATGATGTTGGTGCTATCTATTCCTACCTCACCTAATTCAGTTGTTGCACCAGTAGAATTATATTTATCTACCGGGTTTTAAATTGTTGAACAGTTACGTTTATTGGCCATTTTCCTTACTTGCCTGCATTTTTTGGGCAGTACTCAAATGATTGATTTGGTGTTAAATTGTCTGGAACTCAACCATAGTAATTACAAACAGTTTAGCACTAAGCCAATTAAAATCCACCATACTGATGATAAATTATTAATTAAAATGAACGACCCACTCGTCGAAAGCAGAATGCAGCATTAAGAAGCAGTAATTAGACTGTGGGCAATCTAATAGATGATTTAAGATGGCCCAAGCTGCTCCATCGTGCCACTTCGTTGATGAGATGGTTGAAAGATAAAAGCAATTCTTTTGCTTTGGAATGATCTTCCCCTTCGATTTCCCCAGATTCTGTTTTATCTCAGCATTTCAAACAGCACATCAGAGGTGCTTTGATAATAGCCAATTATTCTGTCTGTGTGGGTGGGTGCATGAGCATCTTGGGAGATGTTAGCAAAATATTAAAGGAATACACATTAGTCAGGCAGGACAATTTCCCACTCAGTGCAGTGGACTGTTTAGATGCTGTAGTAATAGCCATCCTCACTCCGTCTCATTATGCCTTTATTTGTTCTGTTTACCTCCCCCTCCTCCTCTTGAAGTGGCTGGCGTGAGCGAAGCTTACGAGGATGCAGCTAACTGCTTATGGTTGCTCACTAACTCCAAACCTTGTGCCAACTGCAAGTCCCCAATACAGAAGAATGAGGGCTGCAACCACATGCAGTGTGCAAAGGTAAGCTACGCAGTTTGCAATCAGGTGACAGGTGTTATTTAGTCTTGTGTGTTATTAGTTTACAAGAAGTGGATGGTTTATTCATTGAGGAAACCTGAATGAACAATTTGCAAGTTTGACTGTAATATTTAAAATAATAAAATGTCATAAGAATCAAAGTCTGAGAGGAAAACACTGCAAAGTTACCGAACTACAGACATATTTCAGTTCTGGTGCAAAATTAGATTCAGTGGAAAACACATAAGCAGCTTCAGAAAAAATATTATTTTATGAAAAGTTGTAAAATGTAGTTTTTATATCATTCATTACATCATGCATTTTGGCATTTAGTGGTTTATTAGATAGAATAGGAAAGATAGGGGAGAGAGAGGGGATGACATGCAACAAAGGGCTTGGCTGCGATAAAGAACCAGCCGTAATATGTGGTACATAGTCTAACAGGTTCTGATCACCCAGAAACTGTATTTTAGCTAATGTTGGATGCCTTTACAATTCCCTGCAGGTGTAGCAGGTGCTGTTTGTGCAGCACTACTGTTAAGTTCCATTTGGCTACTGAAGATCTTGTTACTCACTTTTATGTCGTCACTTGGCAAACTTGTGTGTGTAAACTTCTATAAATAGTCTGCAATGTGAAATAAAGGATAGATGAATATTTTTAGGCTACATACTGTCCTCAGCATAAACAAACACTCCAAAAACAAAAAACAAACAACAACAACAAAACCTTCAAGCATCATGATATTACAAAGCTGTAGCGGATTACCTGTGATTTTCCAGGAGTGCCAGCTGGAGCTCCCTCCGACAGTTTGGTCAGGGTAATCCCCCATAACCATACACAATTCAGCCACGTTAGATCCTGTATTATGTACCATCCTTTGCAATCAACCACAAAGACAAGGCCATGACCATGACAAGCCAAAGAGACAATGGACAGCACAACACTATGTATTCAAGACAGTTAAATTCAACCAACAGAAAGTTCAGTTAAACTCAGTCCCATACACTCAATCCCCTAAAAACCCCATGAAAGTGACCCCTCTTTCTCAACAACACATCTTCGGGTCAGCTAAGTTCCCTTGTTTCCCACCTGAGTAACTCATCTTCCCAGAAAAAGTGAATAGAAGATCTCATCTTTAACTACAGTGTCAGAGTTACCTTAAGTGTGTCCAGTGCTTTAGGTTTGTTGAGACTGTGTATTACAAAAATGTAACTGTAAAGATGTGAAGTTAACTAAAAAAGGTAAACTAAATGGTAAAGATACAGTTTTAATTTAAGTTTTTTTTATTTTGAGATGCATTTTTGAAAACCTCTGTTATATACTTACAACTCATTACAGTGCTTATTTTCCTTGACATGAAAAAAAACATTTAATTATTATTAGAGTAGTTATTATTTATAATCCCTTCAATCCCCCCAGTCTCAGAGCACATTCACACAGCATGCCTCTCATGCACACTAAAGCAGCTAAAACCATTATGGATTTTTCAACAGTCTCTTGAGCCACTGGTATTTGTGCTGGTGTGCCTTATGACCAGACTGACACTGATAACAACATATTGTTTTTTTTTTTGTAAGGCAGCACACAAATAGTTTTTCTGACTTTCTGAGAAACTTGGTGAGTAGTTGCTACCTTCAAACTTCAGAAGCCTTATAGAAACAAAAGATCTAAAGTAACGGTTAATTAAGTAGTTTCCTGTAGGGCAGGCTTTGTTGTGTTGTAGCACTACTTTGGATTCTTGTGATGATACGCCTTATTTAACTTTCAAACATCTCACCACACACCACACTGATGAATTTGCTCTCGGAAATTCACTTTTAGGCAGTTTTTCTTCGCTCATTATACAGGTTTTGCAGTGGCTGTGTTATTTTTTCATCAGTTTGTTGGATTATCATATACACCTTGGAACTCCTCTGATGTTAATGGTTAAATAATTAAGTATGAAACAAATCTTTTGATGAATTACTGATAACATTATGCTATAGACATAAGCGATCATTTTAAAAGTTTATGTTTACTGGCTATCTTTACTGATGGCCTGATGATAACGTTGTCCTCTGAATAGGAAGCCCTGTAGTCAGCAGCTTGTGTTCTGTTCTGTGATGAAAAACGACTCAGTGAGTTGTGGAGTCAGAGCGTGTGACACTGATAATCACACAGACATGTTGCCAGACTGCGTCTCTGTTACTAGCACTGTTGCTGAAGGGCAGGCCGTGAAAGGAGCCCAGTGCAGTCACACAACCAAACTCCCTCTGTCTTTGTGACAGCCCTGTCACTGTCTCCATCCTAGTTAGAGACTTGCTAGAGATAGAGATTAGTTTGGGAGGAATGGAACAACTCTCACAAGCTGAGAGGCCACAGAGGGCTGAGCTTCTTGACCCGTTATTACCTGGTAAGAAATAGCTGTACCCCTGTTGTGTGGAAACACAAGACTAGGTGTTGCTACTGAACATGACTTTGTATTTTTGCTACCATTTTCTTCCCTCCGTTGTGGCCTCACACTTTTATATCTAAAGTCTCCATTTCACCCACAGTTTTTTTGTGTGTCTCTCTGTCCTTCCATCCATGCATCCCTCAACTCTTTCAGTTTGTATTGATTTTTCTGAAGTGTCATGTAAGCAGTGTTTTCAGGACAGCAGAGGTCTCAGCCTTTAGGGTTTTGTGTTGCTCTGGCTAACTTGTCACTCACAAGTACTTGTGGCAAGGGGAAAGAAATCACTTACACTCAAACAGGCTGCAGATTGGAGTGTTTTGTTGTTCTGTGGTATCCAATGGGAATTGTTGATCTAAAATGTGATGCGAGTGCCTTCTAGTTGCTGCAGGTTTAGGATTCACTGCAGTGTTAGAACTACTGATCTGCCATTTGCTGAAGAAACATTTTAGAAGATTGAGGCAAAGATATGAAAGTGGATACTGAGTTTCAAGTTATTTTATTTAGGGGCTCTTAAAAACACCTGAATGGAGGATAATTAAAATGTTCATCACCTCAGTATACAGTAACTGGACTGGAGTTAGAAATCAACTGATCAGGTTTTTGCTGTTCAGCTGGTCAGAGCAGATTTAGGTCTAATATTTCCTCCCTTTCCCTGTAGTGTAAGTATGACTTCTGCTGGATCTGCCTGGAGGAGTGGAAAAAGCACAGCTCATCAACAGGAGGCTACTATCGCTGCACCCGCTACGAGGTCATCCAGCAGGTGGAGGAGCAGTCTAAGGAGATGGCTGATGAGGTACACACACACACACACACACACACACACACACTTCTATTATAGCTGTGTTTGTTTGCCAATATCTAGTTTGATTGATCGGTAGGGGGCATTGGCCCATGGTCTCACTGCACCACCACAGTTCTGCCGTCACTCTAATTAAAGTAAACAAAATTAAGAAGCTGAGTTGCTTAAATTGATTGACACCACATTCATCAAGTTTTTCAGCTCAGGCAACTCCCTCCTCAAAAATGTGACATCAAAGTAGTGAGTAAAACAAACCTTCTGTTGTGCCTGCAAAGGTGCTGACATAGAGGAAATATGCTGCAGGGAGGGATGTATTTCTAAATCTTAAGAATAACCCCCATTAGAAGCTTTATATTTCTACTATTGGACACATAAAAAGTAGGTTTTTTTGACCAGAATCAATAGCAGAAGTCAGAAATCAGTAGCAGAAACATAGATATTGTATTTTTCATTATACACATTCTTCCTCCTTATAAAAACCAAGAAAACAGTTTAGTCTATGGTTTAAAATACACAAAGATACAAACACAACCAACCTGTGTCTAGACTCTTGTCCATGGAGCCACACAAAATCAATTCTACCAGTTTATTCTCTGTCTTCACCAGCATTCCTCTTGATCACAAGTACTGATTTCACCTGTGGGACTACTCACTTTTGTTCTGCTCTCAAGCAGAGTACCTACCCACTCATCTGTGAGGAGGGACAACACACACACAGGAGTTTATTATTCACTGTGACTCATGTTTCATCATGGTTTTACAGGCAGAGAAGAAGCACAAGAGCTTTCAGGAACTCGATCGTTTTATGCACTACTACACACGCTTCAAGAACCACGAGCACAGCTATCAGGTAAACAGGTCTGGCTTTGCCTTTCAATGATGTCTGCTTTGCATCCTTACAACCATGTAGTTGTTGAAGCAGTGAATATGGCCAGTGTGAACTTATCAGATAATGTAAAGCTGGCATGTTGCCTGGATGGACATTATACTGTAAAATGATGAAGATATTGTATTTTTATTGTCTCTACATCTATTATATTACTGGAGACTGTCCTACTTGTTGATTGGAGGTGATTGGAGGTTGTTGTGGCAGCAATATTCAGGCATCACCATACCTTGATTAAAAAAGGTCTACTGCTCCCACTGTTTAATCTATTGTGCCTAATAATGTGACATTGTTTGATCAGACAGTCTTCTTAAGATGTTCTTACCTGAACAATGAAGCCTAACAGCCTCTGTCTTCCCCGAAATAGCTGGAGCAGCGCCTGTTAAAAACAGCCAAAGAGAAGATGGAGCAGCTCAGTCGAGCCCTGAGTGGAAGTGAGTGAGCAGTTTGCCGTAACAGTGTCCCTCTTTATTACATGTTTAGACACATCTTATTCTAGTCCTCTGATAATGAGCTTTGGGAACTAGGCAGGAGGGAGAAAAGACAAAGGTGTTTTAATAATGCATTAACAACAGCAAGTATCGTTATTATTCATCAGTCTTGTCTAAGTTACAACAAAGCAAAGCTGTACTTTGTGAATACGCTTTGTCTAGAGTCCTTTAAACCCCGATCTGCACAGGCAATTCCCACCTGTTTAGCATAGTCAAGTTTTTCTCTGATAGACAACACTCAGATTAAATTTTAGTAGAGAGTGATTGCAGTGGTGGTAGGTGTACAAGTCTGACAACCAGCTGCCAGACAAATGGAGGGGACCAAAACCAGTAATCTTGGTTTTGTTTAGTTAGATGTTTTCATAAATCATCCTGCATCATACAATTGCAGCAGGTTGGCTTTGATGGCCTATCACTGTTTTTCAGATTAAAAACATTTTGTTTTGTTAATTCACAATGTAGAGATCTCTCAATACTATCCAGTTCTAAAGCAGCAGATCACAATTTGACCATGGTACTCACCTACTACCAATAGAAGTTGTTTTACCAGTAGGAGCTTCAGCAAGATCTCTGTGAGCTGTGAACTCAACTCTCTCCTCAGAAGAATAGAGAGTTCATAGTTCAACACAAATCAGCACAGATCCTGGCTCATATAAAACAGTATGTTTACCACAATGGATTTTGCTTTCATAGGCTTTGTTACAGATTTTCTCATGGTTTAGTTCTGATCTGCACAGAAGTGAAGGCAATTTAGGCTGGAATGAGGGCTGCATTCTGCGAAAGTAAAATAGAATAGATATCTAACATGCTCTTTCACTCTCTTTCCCAGGGGAAGGAGGACCACCTGACACTACATTCATTGAAGATGCAGTCCTAGAACTACTAAAGACTCGACGCATCCTCAAGTGTTCTTATCCTTATGGGTTCTTTCTGGAGCCCAAAAGCACAAAGAAAGAGATCTACGAGCTTATGCAGGTTTCAGCTTTACTTGTTGAAAAAGCCAGCCTTAAATGTGCCATTAGAGATGTGGGACTACTGCGTTCAACCTCATGATCACAGTCTGCCCCAGTTATACCTGCACATCTCAGCTTTTTGTTTCAACATCCAGTATTATGTAATTTGTCATCGCTGGCAGAACAACATGACACAAAATGTTCTTGCCTGCTATCTCTTATGCTGTGGCCTTTGAAATACTGCAAAATTAATGCACAAGTCTCCCGTAGGTCTTATAATTTCTTAAGGGCTTTTAAAATTAATGCATTTTTAAAGTAGATAAATACACACTAGCCCCCAAAGTAGTTTACTTCTAGAACTGCTTCTACAGACATTTTGTCCTTAAAAAGTTGGAAATTGAAATTGTATGTTCGTGCACTGAAAAAAAAAAAAAAATCTCTCAGCCTGCCCTCTGTCTCTCCTCAGACCGATTTGGAGATGGTGACTGAGGACTTGGCACAAAAGGTCAACCGGCCTTATCTACGTACACCGCGCCACAAGATAATCCGTGCTGCATGTCTGGTGCAGCAGAAGAGGCAGGAGTTCCTGGCCTCAGTAGCCAGAGGAGTGGCCCCCAATGACTCTCCTGAGGCCCCCAGGCGCAGGTAACACACACACATGCAGCTCACTAAATGTGTCAGATTAATTTTTTACAGAAGAGAGAAACTGTACTACAGTGTAAGACAAGCTCAAGTTGAAATGATCAAAAGAGTCTAATTAGTTAACTCATTTCAGTAATTAACCATGTAGTTATTCTGACCAAAACTTCTGTCTCTTGCTCAATTGCAGTTTCGCTGGTGGAACATGGGACTGGGAATATTTAGGTTTTGCATCACCTGAGGTAACAGAAGCCTTCATTAAACCTCCATGTGCTCTTTAGCTAAATATCAACTGTGCTGCTTGAACGCATCACTTAAAATGTAAAAGTATCTGGCATAGATTCTTGTTATTCTCCTGACAGTTCAAATCAATTCATACTTTATTAAAGACACTTCTCAATGAGAGGTCCATAGCTCCTAAAAAAGTAAAAAAAAAAAAAAAAAAGACAGCCTGTAACATACTTGATGTCTAAATATTCAATGGCTCTGATTTGACTTTAGTTATGTTATAAGCACTAACAAACCATGATGACCTTAAGATCACCATGTTATTAAACACACTGAAGAAGCCAGATGGTTCAGTGTTCCCCTGTGCACATAGTTGGAAAGATTAAAGCAAAGCTCTGGCTAACACCTAAGCAGGTTGTTCCTGATCACTGCACATTAGTAACAGACGTTTGTACTTAACACTTAGACTCATAAAACTAATGACCATATAATGGTTTGATTATTGACCTGCCTACTTTTTTCTGCACAGCTTGATGCATGCACACGATTGTGGTATGTACGCCAATACGCTGCGTTTGCTACACTTAAGTTTAAGTTTGTATTAGTGTTCAGTTATCACACTGCGGCAGCTTTCAAACATACGAGGCTTTCATCTGGAACAAATTCACTCAGCTCAACAGCCCCATCACTCCTCAGGCTTTGTGGTGCTCTCTTCTGAAGTGTTGAAAACACAACACAAATATGCAAATCTTACATCAAACCTAAGCCTCTCAGGTTACTATGCACATCTTCCAACAGCATAAACCAGGCATTTCCCTATTGCCAAGCAAACAAATGACAAGATCAGTCTCATCTGTCAGTGTGATACATAAATTTTGAAATTTCTTATCCTCTTCCTGCTCAGCACTATGTAGTTGGGCATAGGTAAAGCTCCTGTTAATTAAAGATTTACAGAGTTAACAGCCTCTGCAGGACTTTTATTATTCAAAATTTGACTTATGTGCTATGTTTGATAAATGATATAATATTAACCCTTGATTTGAGGTCCTCTCTCTCTTATTGATTGCAAGTCTAAACACATTAGCGAAGAGGTGGATTTTCACTATTCATTTCAGTCAATTCAAAGAAAAGAAAGTTTATAATTTGCAACACCTTTGGATTTAATTGGAATTGCTTTGTAATACTGTATCTTTATTTTGCTGATGCATATGCATTAATGCATATCTGTTTGTTTACAGTAGGGGTATTATTACTAAGCCATGAGAACAGATTTATAATAAATCTCATCTTGTGGGTATATGCGCCTAGCTCTGTTAAATCATTTAATTAAGATAGACACACTAAAAGATCTGGCTTATTTTCAAGAGAACAAGTTATCTATGTAAATTCAGGTGAGATGCTCTGAGATTCATCTTACCCTTTATCCCATTTCTCATACAGGATTAAATAACAAATAAACCTGCCAATATTCTGTCATTGTCAACAGATTATTTTGGGCACATATATCTAAGAGGAAGTTCACAGGAAATGCTGCCAACAGATGCCATTCTAAAGAAAGTGGTAGTTTATTTTTCTCCTAATTAAGAGCCTCTTTCTCTCAGCTGCAGTAGTTAATGGAACACCATAGTAATAATCAAAGCCTGATGACACTGCCTCTCAGGCACAGCTACAGATGGTCTGCTCCATGGTTCTTATAATGCCTACAGATCACTTTATAGTGGGTTTATTTTTAGAGGGGAAGAAACATGAAAGACAGAATTTGGGTGACAGGCTTTTGATTATAAAAATATGACTTGATGACTTGTACCAATGTGATGATGATTGAATGAAGAAAGTAGAATGATTATTTCCCATATTATTGATATGCAGATGTGCAAGTTCATTATGAATCCTTTTCATGTTGGTCTCCAACCAGAGAGCAGCCTTGCGTTTATCAAAGTTTTGGCATAGAAAATTTCACTCAGTTGTCAATTATTGCCAATTTATTTGTAAATTAACTGCACCCTAAGTTAAATTGAGATGACGGACAAGTACACTTTACTGTTTTCAATTTGAGAAACTATTTAGTGCATAAACTTGGTATGTACTTCTTGTAAAACTCCAAAGACTTCAGAAACATCCATGTGCAAACACACCTATTACACTGTTTTGTTTGTAATTTGTTCATTTCATTCTATATGATTTTAACTCCTCCAAGTGACAATGTGCCCAATACAGTACTATATCAGAGTAAAGTAGAGTATTAGAGAGTGTTGGTTGTTGATATACTGCAACTTGGCCTGACTGCCTCTAATGCAGAGGACATGCACTGTAGTACTGTTAGACTGTGGGTAAGTTATATCTGTGGGTGGGGTCATTATTTCATAGCCACTATGACAAAGTACATCTTTTCGTTCATTCTGACTTGTGTTTTTTAAACTTGCTGATGAATGAAAATTTAATCAACTTATTTATTCACATCATTTTCATGCTTGATAAGGTATTCATTTTGAGATTAGTCAGGCATACACACAGAGTTTTTCAAACATCTGAACATTAGTCCTCCTGTTGCTTAATTTCCTATTCCCTACCACTGAGTGTGTGTAATTGGATTCAGTCTAGACTGGAGCCTAAGTTTTGAAGGTCTGGAGATGAAAGGGTTTGCGGCACTCTCTGGGTGCTGATCTTTTCTCGAAGCGAAGACGCAGACCAGATTTGTCGCAAAGTGCTTCACCACATAAATCAAGTTACAGGTTTATATATTCACATATTGTAACTGAAAAAACTGTGTTTTTGTCACTCTACTGTGGCTTGTTTATTAAAATGCCATTTTTTGCTGATGATGTAGGAGTATGCAGAGTTTCAGTACAGACGGAGACACAGGCAGCGGAGGCGAGGCGATATGTCCAGTCTACGTAGCAACACCCCTGACCCTGATGACCCCAGCGACAGCACTTTAGGTACAGTAGTGAATAAACACTGTTCCTTCTCAGGAGTTTCTTAATTTTTTTTTGCACAGTTTTATTATACAGCTATATTATATAGGACATCACATTATGCATACATAAATAAATACATTCCTGGTGTTTTTCCTTTTCATGATAACATAGAGAGGCATCAGGAAATTAGAGGAGTGATCACTAATGCAACAAACATGGGTCTATATAATTGTACATTAAAGTACACATATATCAGTTTCTAATACTCTGATATGTACAGGGGACAAATTAATGTAGTGGTAGTGATCATGTTCAACAAGCCAATATTTTTGATCCATCAATGTCATCCATTACAATGCTGCTTTGTTTACAGACAGACAGTTTACTGACTGTCTGGAGCAAAAGTTGGACGGAGTTTGCAGTTTTCAAGCCAGCTAGTAGGTTCTGTTGTGCCAAGGCACATCCTCTGTCAGGTTGCTTATTATGTGATCATCTTGCAGTGTTCTCTAAAATAAAGTTGATTTTCCTAAATGGGGTAATTAGCATGTGTTAAATTGCTATCTTACTGTTGCTGTAAAGATTTGATTTAATGACAGTGTTTTGACTGTGGGCGTTTTGTCCATTTCTTTTTCACCAAAGACACACAAGATGTTGGAGGCGGACGACGACAAGGTCCTCTGATGGCAAGTGCACATTTTCATCTTTGTCCTAGGCTTTCAGCCTGTAAAACATTTAAGATAATATATATCAAAAGAAAGTACAGCATTAAAGTAGATGAAACGATGTCTGGGACTTTTTCCCTAATAGCCACTATGTCTTGATAGTGTTGTCATAACAACGTTTAACTGGACCGGATTTGTTTGATTTTTGTTATTTCTAAAGGCAACTATAAAAAAAATATTAAAATAAAAAAAAGATGTGCTTCTTCCAACTGTATTTTTACAGACTGTCAAATTACACAAAAGATATTGGAGTCAATATTCATATAAGTGCGTGGCTGCAGAACCTAATTGTTAGTCCAGCAGGACAAATTTTGATGACTTTTGAGTGGGGTTTAACGTCAATCTTCCAGATGTTATGAGATTTTTTGACTGATATAAATCAACAGATCAATTACATGCACATGATGTATAAAACAAGATAAGATTTTCTTACATTTTAGATGTGAAAATGATGGAAAACACATCACACTGTTACACCAGGTGACATCTTCATTCATCACAGTGATTCTGGCAGTGACAGCCATAGACTGGTGAAGTCAGAAAATAGTATGAGAGATTAAATTACTGTAATTTCATGAGATTTGTCGATAGCAAAATATACAACTTTGCAAGCATGTCTTTTCTATGTTGGAGTTGTGAAATGTAAAATAATAAAAAAAAAACCAAACAAACACAAAGTACAGCAGCTGTTCAAAAAATGCCAGAAAGTTGAAACAACGTTATTTTCCTTGCCTGTAGATGGTGCACAGCAGGTTTATGTCAGCAGTTAGACTCTACTGCTGCTCCTGCTTTCCTCAAAAAAGGTGTTTCTGGTTTAAGTTAAGCTGCTGTAACTAAATGAAACCAGTGTAGCCTTATTGCAGGAACTTTGAATCAGTGACATTGTATCTGTCATTTTCTTATAGGGTCTTGGTTCCTTGGATGATGATGACCCTAACATCCTCTTGGCCATTCAGCTGTCACTTCAGGACTCTGGCATTTCAGGGATCGAGTCCACCCACGAGGTCCTTGCCAATGAAGCCTCACTTGGCGCCATTGGCACCTCCCTTCCTTCCAGGCTTGAACAGAGTGCTGCTGGTGTAGAGGTCCCCAGAGCTTCCCTAAGCAGCTCAGAACTGCTGGAGCTTGGAGATAACTTGGCAAGACATGGCAACATCAATATAAGCAGCCAGTACTCTGCTACTACCACTGTATCCACATCTGTACAGCACTGTGACAGTCACCACCGGGCCTACGGGGCCTCTATGCCAATACCAGTAGCTCCAGTTGGCAGCAACTCATCGACAGGCCTCTTCTCTTCTTCCAGTGACACAGTAGACTCAACTACGTTCGGCAGCCACG
This sequence comes from Caranx ignobilis, assembly GCA_021432705.1. Classification (NCBI taxonomy): domain Eukaryota; kingdom Metazoa; phylum Chordata; class Actinopteri; order Carangiformes; family Carangidae; genus Caranx; species Caranx ignobilis. Next base: position 1,035,722 of record MU270012.1, on the reverse strand, counting down.
ACCCATCCTCATCTTCTGCGATAGCTGCAAATGCAAACCTGCTGGGCAACATCATGGCTTGGTTCCATGACATGAATCCTCAAGGCATCACCCTGGTTCCATCAACCTCCTCCGACACCGACTCAAACCCAGCACTCCATCTTGGCGGAGGCGGCTGCCTGCAAGATGATGAGAAAGCCAGCATTGTTGTCCGGCCTCAGGAAGTGAGGGCGGATGTGGGTTTCTGCTCTCAGAGACTGAGCAACATGGAGGAAAAAGATTGTGCCATTGCTGAGAGGCCGACACAGTTAGACCTTGTCACCATGCCACTACCTTACATGGCCGCAGGTGGAGACGCTGCTGAGCGTGGAGGCTCGAAGGTTTGCCATGTCGACACTCCGTGCTGTGACTCTGTATCTGACCAGCTGCCCAGCACCAGCTCCTCTGAGTGGGAGGAGCAAGTGCACCTGGTATGATCTGATTGGCTAAGATGCAAAGAAGTTTTTTATTTTATTTTTTCCAGAAAGGCCAAAAACCACTAGAGATTGCAAAAAAACTGAGTTGAGGAATAGTAGCTGTTCTGGAGGAATGTATACAGAACGAAGAATGTGTCAGTTCGTGTTTGTTTGGAAAGTGGGGGAAGTTTTTAGACACTTAGCTTAGTCCAGCAGACAGATTAGTTTCCTGTGTCGACTGTATTATCACCCTCCCAGTAAACCAGCCCTTCTGGAAATAAGGAACTAACTGAAGGAGAGATTACATTTGATTATAAATTTCAGCGATATATTTCCTAAAACGATTCTGTGCTTATAGATATAAGAATAACTTGCTTTTTCTGAAACCATTTTTTAGAGGAGATAAGAGATTTAGAGACTTAGGCCTTGTGCTGGTATTATTATTATTATTTTTCCACTGGAGTAAAAGCCTACTGTATGTGTCTGGATCAGGTCTGAGGGAGATTTTTTCACCCATACATAGGGAGCAGATTAATCTCCAATATTCAATCTGCGGAGTACAGGCTGAGAAATAGTTCTCATGTCCATATCTGCCTACTTTATAGGTGCCAAACACTGACTAGCACAAGCACAGTTTGCAGTCACCAAGTGGATTCTTCAAAGCAAATTGTGCCTGTTCATTACAATCTCCAGACAAGTCAGCTAAACTTTAATGTAAACGTCTCAAGCCATATTTTTCTTTGAGATTGCAACTGAGTGAAATTTTCCAGTCTCACCGCTAAAAAGCTGTATTGTGCTGTGTAAATCCGTAGTTTAAAACCATAATGGTTTTGTAGTTAATTATGTGAAACATTCACATTCATTTGATTAATTATTCAATGAACAGGAGGTGGCCCAAAAACATTTCAGAGTGATTATTCACCTCAAAGCCTCTATCCTAAAACACTTTCAGTAGGAAATGTCTTTTGAGCTTCAACAACAACAGCTGCTGACAGGCCCGGAGGGCTGCTCAGCATCACACTTCACACCTTTGTAAATGCGTATTCTGAATTCCACTGCAGCTTGTCTTAAATTAAAGTTTGAACACTGCAGATGAATGAGGAGCGTGACCGACTAAGTAGACAGTGAGTAGTCTTGTCTATACACAGCAGCGAGGCCTGTGAGGAGAGATAATCAAGCAATCACACTCAGATTTTGGTGAATAAATCAATCAAGTCATTGTAATTAATCTCTGGGTCTTATTTAAGTGTAACATAAGCAAAGCCCTCTGAGAGCTCTGCATATGTGTCGGACTGCAGGGTCTTGCATGGAGAAAATGTGAATGTGTTTTGGATCTTAAACACATGGGGAGTCCATGTTCTTGAAACAGTTCTCTACACAGTTAGAGATACAGTGCCTTTATGTCAATCACCATTATTTCATCCTTTTTTCACATATTTTTTCTGAGTGCTAATCACACAGTATTTACAGTGTAAACAAAACAAACACCTGTTACCTTAAAATTGTTTCTCTAACATAAACTTTGTAGACTGCAGACATGATTTTTTTCATCAAAATATTTGTAGCATGAGGCTTTTTGTTGGTTCAAGTTGTACAATGTTAATGAACAACACTGTTTTTCCATGATTTAGTATTATGGGTAACAGTTAATGTTATATTTTCAAATCTTGCTCCCAAATTTATATTAAAAAAGGTTTTATTTCACTGGTTTTGTGCAGCAGGGCCTCTTGCCCTACACTTGGAAATAGTTGGTTTGTCTGTGGTTTAGAATCTAAAATCACTGTATTGACTTTGGAATGAGTTGACCTACTGTATGTGTATCTATTATCTTACCCTGAAGACACTAAAATGGAGGAAAGTTGCAATTTAAGTAGGTATTTATTTCAAATGAAACTGATCCATTAAGGGACCAGTAACCAGTATGAAATGAACACATCAGTGTTTTCTTTTTAAGACCTAATGGTGTTTTGCACAGACTAATGTATGAAGTAAATGATCTTTCCTCTCCTGCAGATGTATAGAGCCACATTAAATCTAAAAGTAGTGATACTTTGACAAGTGTCTTGAAGTTGTGAAACTGAGTGCCATAAGATTAGTTGGGCTAACGTGGTTAATGTAAGTTGGTTAAACAGCAGATAACACGTGTTGCCCTTTTGTGTTACAGTATGCTGTGCATGAGATGGGTACAAGTCTAAATGGAATTTGTACTTCCTTTGTATTTCACCTCTAATGTCTAGGTGATTTATTTTAAAATGGCATATAACATTTTGTAACACATTGAGATTTTCTATTGTAAAGCAACTAATCCTTGAAATGCTATTTGCACTTTCATAGTCTATACTTGATACATTCCCTCTTTATATGAAAAATGTTTGATGTGTGATGCCAATAAACTATGTGTTGAGTTTTAATTTGTGTGTGTGTTTTAAATTTGCACAGAGACAGGTGCTCCTGAGTTTTATTAGTCATTCAGTCATCTACATTGTGAGCAAAAATATTTTGGAGAGAAAACATTTCAGAGTGACCAGATGGTTTTATGTGAACAGCACTAAAGCCGAGAGACTCTGTGTTTTATTTCAGTTCAAGATTATTTTAAACCGACCAGAATGACTGAGCTACCTTGACAACATTAATGTAAAAACTCTCTTGTTACAGGGCACCAGAAACATTTAATAGGAATCAATATTAAGCATGATAAAAAAAAAAAAAGATCCACACAGTATATCATCATATATTGTTAAATATGAAATTGAAGGAGTTTTGTCTTTTGCGATGTCAGTCAAAGAGCTGTGGAGTTAGCGACAGAGGCCAATGAGCTGCAGCAGGAGCAGGAACAGGTTGACAATGTCCAAATAAAGGTTCAGTGCAGCAAACACATACTCCTCAGGAGACACTTGGTACTTCCTGTGCTTCCCGCCCAGGATAAGCTGTGTATCAAACACCAAGTACTGCAGAGAGACACAGAGATGAGATGCTTCAACACGACACATACAAGCAGCAATGTCATCTGAGGGGAGAGTGTTTGTGTCACAGGAGGAAAAAAAAAGACAGGGCATCAGTTGCAGGGATTGGTCTGAAAGAAAACAAGGCAGTATGTCTTATCTTTCAGGGAGCGGACTGTGCTGATAAACAGGCCATATAAATAATCGTGTAGTCAGTGTTGTGCAGCTGAAAATAAGTTGTGACTTGCTGCTGACAGCCTGTTCAGCTCTGTGTGCAGTCGCAGTTTGTTCCACCAGTTGACGGAATGGGTCACAACATTTGCTGTTAATGCCACAGGCACACAGAGAGGTGGCTGTGAAAATGAAGCCCACTGCTGTTATGCGGTGCATAATTGAAATTAAAGGGCACAAGGAAATCAGCGTCTCTCCCTTTACACTAACTGCTGTGACAAACACTGGTGGCAGGCAGCTTGGCCTTGGGATCAAACCTTACATCACTTCCACTCATTCCACATTAAGCTGTCTTTGGTGATGATTTGTTTCAAAAGAAAAAGTCGGCTGTTCTTTCAATTGCAATTTTTGTCATGAAAGTTTGTACTTACTAAAGAAAACAGCAAGGTTCCCAGGCAGGCGTACAAAATGTAAAGATACTGTTGAAAGAATCAGACACACAATCATCAGAGGCATTCAGCAACACACAGGCCTTTATCCTGCTTTGCGATTATTTTTGCAATAAATGAAAGTAACATACAGTTGTTGTTGTTGTTTTTTTTTTTAAATCTCCCACTTTTAATGAAATGTTTGTTGGTTTCAATCTTGCCATTTCTTGCTGCAGATACAATTATTCTCATACATTAATTTGTAGCTGAAAATTAAGCAGACTTTTATTCCCACTTTCCTTTCCAGTTGTTCTCTGCTTTAAATATGATAATAAAGGCTGACAGAGGATGGACACACTATGCTTTAAGACAGCAGTGTTTATTTTGCATTTAAAAATACTTTAAAATCAATGAAATGCCTCCTCTTGTAGATTTCCTGCTTCAGGCTTAAACACCAACAGCTGTCACAGTAAACAGCAGTGTACATTTAAATGCATCAGTCTGAGATCAGTGTAACTCCTGAGAGGTTTGAAAGCGCACACTCTCTTCTTTATAGTCTGCTCAGCACACAGGTCAGTGCCAGTACATCCTGGGAATAAAAGCTGTGTGTCTGCCTTTGAACTGCACACCTCTGCGCTGCATTTCAAATCTGTTCTCACTGCAAATACAGGTGTGAACACAATGACTCCTTGATTTACCTGAGATCGGAAGATTGCACAGAGTAATGCAAATGAAAAGAGGGTCCAGGCAAACACCCACAGGCTCCCATTTGCTGCAGTGAAGTCCCACTGGTGCCAGAAAGGGGTGGCGGAAAAGAGAGAGTGACAGTGAATGTGACGAGCCTCTCAAACAGAAAACTGTAGACACAACATCTCTCATTTAAACTCATCATTGCCATAAGAGGCAGGGCTGTCTGCATTGCAACTTTGCTGTGATGCATGGTAATTTTCTCAATGATGAAGACATATTGCAGTTCAACACACAAGAAAACGATTCTGGATACGATGATCCTGGATAATTAATCAACAAGATGCCAAGCAGGCATATGGGAGGGCAGTGGAGGAGGCCTTCTGGCCTGCATCCCTCTCAGACCAACAGAGAAAACATGGTATTCACTCCAGGAGAACGGCTTACAGTGATCACCTGAGGAGCTACGGCAAAACATTCAAGGCGTTCTGTGTGACATTTATATGACAGTGACAGAAACAACAAACAAGCAAAGCTCTGTGCACAGGGTGAACTCCGGGGCAAACTACAGTTAAAAAAATCAACCATAAGTGTTTGTGGTAGCGACGGCTCACTCTGCACTTGCCTTCCAGCTACAGATGAATAATGAGCAACGAGCATTTAAAACGGGATATATTCTCAGTATAATCATTAGACACCTGCTCACTCGTTTTATCAAATCTAATCAGACAGAATAAATGTGTGCAGATGCAATAAGTAGAAAAATGTGTGAAATGCCAAAATATATTTAAAAGCAATTATGAGGGACTTTGACACAATTTGAATTTGGCCACATCTATTTCACTTGTCTAATTTTTCATCCCACTGGTTGTATAATAACTTTTGTTCTGAATATGAGCCATTTATTGAAGCAGCGAGCCAAGCTGTCAGCAGGCTGGTTCTCAGAGGGTCTCCTCACATGTGCACACTCACTCTTACTAATAAAACATTCACAACTTCAAATGAAACTCTCAAATGTGCTTACACATGCTATTTGATATAAGATAAGTGACATCTCTGTGCAAGATTAATACTTTTAAAAATATTGAAGGTTCACACACAATATAGAACTGCATCTTTTTAAGAAAAGACTAATATTTGTCATATTCATCTGTTTTATTATTGTAGGTTCTTGATATGGGAGGCAGTGAGAGATCAGGAATGCAAATCATTTGTATTTCAGTGCATGCCAGTGCACAAAACACACCAGAACTGACCTTTACAATAGTAAAATATATCTTGCTGGAGGAACATCATGTCTCCAAGTGAGTCCCCGAAAGGGCCTTTTTAAAGATTCATTCTAGGGTGTGTTTGCTTTATTAGACAGTTCACATTGAAAGGAGGAAGACCAAAAAGAGAGACACTGAGTTTAACAAATAACAAAAGGCTCCAGGCCATCTCTGAACTCAAGATTTATGGTGTGAGGCCCAGGCAGAGGTTTAACTCTGCCCCACCACTGGACACAAGGAATTAACTTGATTGGCAAACACACTGATCTCAGCAGTAATCACACTTTTGCCTGGACAGCAAACCCATCAGAGTTCTAAGCTTTTTGCCAGTGACTAGCCTACATGTAGAAAATATTGCCAACAGCTCAGCTTAACAGTTTTTTCAGCTCGGTATATGGAAATTTACCAGTGACTGCATAGCAAAGTCGTTGCAGTTTATGAAATTTCACTTTCGACAACACTGCAAATTGAGCTCAGAGTGTGTGACAGATCTTACCTTTGACTGCATAGCAAACAGACTCAAGGCAAAGGACACCAGCGCTGTTGCCCCCACAGCCCACATAACTGCTTCGGCATCAAAGTACCTGCAGACAGAAATATCACACAGATATGGGGCAGGAAAGGCACCCCATAGTATCATGTCTAACTAGTCGGCAGGCAGAGTGGATACATGAACAGTGGGATTCTGTATTATCCCAAAAAGGAATCATTTCTTTCTCCTAAGAAATGTGGCATTTTCTCCATTTAATATTCAGTATTATATGTCTCAGCTGGAGTGATGGCGGAGACCCCCACTGGATGTGCATTGCATAATGTATTCCCTACATTCATTTCATTTATGGCAATATCCTATAAATATTATAATTTGAATGTATTATTGATATTCAGGCCTCAGCTGATGCCTTTCCTGACAGAGTGACATGGTGCTAAAAAAGAGATGTCTCCTGATGGGAAAGGTACCTTGTGTTTACACAGATACCAGCACAGAAAAATTGGTTTTGAACCATTTGTGATGCTTCTGATTCATCTTCAACCAAAACCCTGCAAAATATAATTCCATGTGCTTTTTTAATTTGGTAAACCAGCAATGATAACATCTAATCAAGTTTGATGGCTTTATTACTGACACCGAATACACCACAAGATATGGATCAAATCAGGCTGTTATTGTGTAAATGAGTCGGCATCAGGTGGGAATTCAGCCTTGGAATCAAATACTCACACTGCCACAGATCCAAGCATCAGGCCCTCTACGATCGTCTGCGACAGAGCCAGGTAGTGAGAGAGAGAGAGAGAAAAGGATGAGGAGACAAATGGAAAGTAAATACATGACAAAGATGAGAAAAAACAGAAATAGAGCAGGTGTGGTGTGGGTTTAATTTGATGCCTGGCTGGCACTGCTTCTACTCACAAACAGGCCCAGGGCGATAAAATTGAGGGGAACTTGACGACGGAGGTTGTCACAGCAGGACAGGGCCACGATGAGCACCATCACGGCCGTCCTATTTCACAGAGAATATAGAGTGTGTCGTAAATAGCAGATAAACAGGCTATAAACAGAAAAAAACAACATGTTCTATGTGAGAATTCACTGAGTGCATTATTAATGCACGGTGGAGCTGGCAGCGTTTGGATTCAGGCTGGGGAGACGGTATGTGACTTTCTTCTGTGGATTTCCATGAGCAACAATTTGCACCAAACTGGAGGTTTCTAGATAGTCAAAGTGGTTAAAATGACAGAGTGTGCAGTGTCTAGACAATTAAACTGAATGTTTAAGAAGGCTTACATCATGGTGTAGGAGAACCAGTGGTTGGCCCAAACCCAGTGCTTGAGAGTGCTCCTGTTATTTGATAAGAAAAAAGAAGGGAGGGAGAGGGGAGTGTTAATAGAGGCGCCATCTATTTGATAGGAGCAAAGGAATGATTTTATTAAATATTAACAGAGGACAGAGCATTGCGCACACGGGGGCTGAATACAATTTATGAAAAGAAATTACTGTAGCTGTGTTTTACCACATCCATTATACAAAACATATAAAGCTTTCACAGAACTGCCAGCAAAAATATTAGGGGGCTGAAATGCTCTTTTATACTCCAACAACTTGTCTCAGCTCACATATTCATGATGATCTGAGCAGTGCTGCGTTGCATGCTCAAAGTTTTTGTGGGGACAACGATGGTATTGTGCTACTCTCACATTGGGTGCTTATAAATATTGACAGTCTACACTACAGGTGGAAAGACTGACAGGTGCCTGTCACGGATTCCTGTCTTTTAGGGAGGAATTCCCTTGAGTGATGGCACCTCACCAGTAAAGAAAAGCACAGATGATCCCGACAGTCACCAGCAGCTGAATCATCAAGGTCAGGTAGACTTTCCTTATGAAACCTGCTCAGAGAGAAAGACACAGACACGAAGAGAGGCACGACTGACAGAGGTAAACAGGTAAACACACAGCAGAGAGACAGAAAGCAATGACAAAAACATCTGCCAGGGCGAAGCAGGCGGGCAGGTGGGGTTGTTTATGCTGCACCACATTTCAAAATGGTTGTTTTCACCCAACCCGCATTTCATCCTCTCATTTAAATGATTGTGTTGTGTGGGAGGTGTGGAGCTGCGGCAGGATACACCGCAGATCAGGGAACAATTTGTAATTCCAAATCAATTTTAAGGAAACACTGGAAAGCAAATTAAAGAGGAGTAAATATCGTTTATTCCTTTTCAGCTCTGACCAGGGAGACGAAAACATTAATTTATCTTAGTCTGTCCGTTCCGTCCTTCTTTTAGCCCTCACCTCTCCTTATGGCAGCGTCACTGAAGCCTGTATCCTCCAAGCCATAAGAATAGTCAGGTGGTGCCTCTCCACACTGCCGGCTCTCTCCAGCTGCTGCTGCTTCCTCGGGATTGACCATGTGACCATAGGTGCCAGGGGGTGAGACCACTGCAACATTGCCTTTCCCCACCTGGGGTCATCCAAACATGACAGACAGTTCAAACTACACCTCTAGAGAATGTCGCCTTTGAAGAAAAATCATGAGAGAAAAAAATCCTAAAATCATGTCAACAGTGTTGAATTAATGAGAGAAAATCCATCATTTTTGTGTAATAAATGTGCAAACAGTGCTTATGGACATTTTTATGATTCAGGTTTTATAATGATCCTATGATCAAAGAGTGGTGGTGTGTGATTTTGTCTGATGCTGAACTAATAGGTGGATATTCTAAAACCTAAAATACACAGACAGGAATGAAATTCAACTTTCTCTCTCGTTCTCCTTTTCCTCCTCCTACTAACCTGATATACCCCTGTATAGGATCTGTCTCCATAGTCATGAAGGTTGTATGGAGGAGGGCGAGGTCCATAACCACCATTACTGTTGCCATTAGTTTGGTCCATTCTTCTAAAAGGTAGATCTTTTCATTGACTGAGACAGAAGAGAGATGTCGGACACACAGGTAAGTTAAGGCCACGGCTGAGACACAAATGCATCATTTTGAAAAGTGTCAGAGCTTTCATCTAGGATGTTAAATTGGCAAATGGGGCAATGTCACTGTGGAACAAATAAATGGGTAATTACAAAATGATGCATCACGCAAACACTGAGAGCCATCCATGACTAACATCCATAATTATGGCCTTAAGCCTCCGTTTAATAGAGCTGTATCTATATTTAATGGCCAAATAGGTTGTGGTTAATTGATCTCAGAGGAAATTCAGTTATCATCAAGAGGGACAGACAGCCAGTAAATGCAGGAATTTTGTATATACAAGCCAACAATCCCTATGGGAGACTGGTCTTAGACTTCTGAGCCAACTTTATACTGAAGACATGAGACTTTATAGCTCCTAGTTTTTCCTTGATCATAAAAGAAATGGAGTAATGATAAACTACACAGTGACCAGCTCTGTACAAGATAAAACTACAGTAAAGCACTGATCACACTGAATAGAAATAGGAAGCTATTACTGAGACTATAAAACACTGGACTTCACAAAATAACAAGTATATCTAAACACATTTTTTAATAATTGAATGACAGAAAGTGGACTTTGTTTCTGTTCGCTAACATATACCAAAAGGCTTGAACATCACTTAATGTGTATGATGTATTAATCACTTTCAAAAGACACCCTCTTCAAAAAGTGATCAATTGCTGTTTGACTAAAGTTTGCTCACATATATCAAATAATTATAGCTCTATTCTATTATAGCGTGGCTTACCTCTGCTGTGACGGCCAGGAATCTGCTTTTCTGCTCTTCCTGGATCGGTTGTTCCCCTTCAGGGCAAAGTCTACCTGCTATCAGCTGGTTCCCACAGAGACAGGACTTTAGCTCCAGGGGGAAGGATGTATCCCTCATTAGGCTCAATGGGGTATTCAGATGAAGTTATTAAAATGTCTAGCAGGCTGGAACTTTGTCAGAGCAAATCATGTCTGTACCTTATTCTTTCACCGATGCAGATTCACATAGGTCTTTAGAATAAGTTAATACTGATGCTGCTATGCACTTCAACAAAGGCATGTTTTAAATTTGAATTTCTCATAATGATTCATCATTACCCTGCTGTATGCCACGAGTCTGTAACATTTCATCCTGCAGTGTACAAAGAGGAAAATGCAGCACAATGACTCCCTGTGAAATCCTGGGTGTCATGTGACCTTCCTGGCTTACCTTGGTTACACATTGATAGCAAGCTGCCCATGGAGACCATCCAGTGACAGAGAGACGAATGCGAGATCATTCCAGCCTACACAAAGGGATTATGGATATTGAGTCACATCAAGGAAGAAAAGCTGAGGACATACCGTATGCTGAAAATACATGAACTAATGTAGGTCAATACAGTCTTAGTGCTTCTCCATGGAGAATTGCCACTGAAAGGAATATCTTGAAGACATTCATCCATGAATGAGAAACCAGTCCAGGGATGAAGCTCAAGGAAATTTTAATTTCCACTTATTAGCATTGATTAAATTTGATTGGATACTTGATGTAATATTTTAAGTGATTGTGTTGCGTTAGATAACAATTAGATTTGTAACCTCTAGATGGCATTCCAGCCTCTCTTCAAGTCATGGATGAAGACCCAGAGTCTGGTGGACCTCCTGCCTCATGTCAAACACATCCAGGTTTCGATGTGAGAAACAGTGAATCTGCAGAAGACAGATTAAATCAGTGTGTCTGCATTTGGTGTGAGGTCTGATGGTATAATTGGTACCAAAAGTCTAAATTCAAAATACATTGGATGACAAAAAAACAGACTTCTAAGCAGTTGAGAGTTTTTAATCCAAACCTTTCACATCAGTTTACAGAAACTATTCATATATCAAGCAAACACTGGGGGGCACTAGTTTCCTTTGCTTCTATCACTAATTGCAGTGATTTGGTTGTGACTCTCCCCCTTCTTGTGTTGCCACCTCCCCAAACCAACCAGCAGCACCAAATCCTCCAGAGAGCTCCCCTGAACCGGACACCTCTTCATTGGAGCTGCTGGATCAAATCATACTTTTCTTTCAACAGCCAGAGAAATCAGTGACATGTGGTATCAAAGTGTGGCTTAAACAAAAGGAAAGGATTTCTCCCCCTATTTTTAGACAACAACATATTAAGTAGCATATGCACCATATTTGAGGGCACAGTCAGCTTTTCTGTCAGAAATCCAGATTCTCACTCTGTTCTTTTCTGATCAGTGTGTCAACATGGGCTAGATTAACACTGCCTGCTCAAATCTGATGAGCCCGCTCTCACCTATTCATGAGATCTGAGTCGGATGTGAACGGGTGGCACGACAAACATGGTCACATTTGAGCAGGCAGTTGAAATCCGGCCTGTGTTGACACACCAATCAGTGCGGAGCCCAGTGTGAGGCTGCATTTAACACAGATCTGATTGCCTTGTTGTCCAAACAGGAGCAACACATGAGGCTCAAGCCACATGGAGCAGAGTGTGTGCAGAGCAGAGAGCTGTGTCCACACAATGACACACAGGATGGATGGATGGAGGAAAAGAGGAAAAGATAGACAGATAGATAGATAGATAGATAGATAGATAGATAGATAGATAGATAGATAGATAGATAGATAGATAGATAGATAGATAGATAGATAGATAGATAGATAGTAGAGTATGTCCTCTGTCTCAGTGCAGACAGACTGTGACAGCTCTGTTTTGTCAGGCTGCTATGATGCTCTTTGGGCTTCTGGGACTGAGGATCACAGAGTGGAGTGTTCTGGTGTCACAGGAGAAGGAGAGATGTAGTCATCATGAAAGTCTCCCTTCCCCGCCATATGCAGTAGTGAATTACTGCTTCCAGGCCATTCTGGCCACAGAAGGATTTTTTTTCTTTTTTTGGAGAATTGAAATGGTGGTTTGTGTGTCCTCAGAGAGCTCCAGTTCAGGTCTGGAGGTCCGTGTCACTAGATGCAGCTTCATTTCTAATTTACCACCGTCCCGAAGCTGCTAATGTAGAATTTCAGCAGGATGTATGGCCGATCAGAGACCTCCACAAAAGCTTGCACTACACTGTGAGACTGCATGTTCTCTTGTAAATAATGAGACCGCATGCAATGTTTTTCATTTAATAAAATATCAGCCAGTCCAGCTGTGTCAAAGAAAGAATATTATTTCAGTGAAATTAACAATCCTGACACAATATTTTGACTTACTGTGATGGCCAGATCAGTGTTGCATTATCTTGGTTAGTAAATGAGTGTGATACAAAAGGCACAGCTGCAAAGTAACTCAATGGACATAATTAAGTGAATAAATGACTGTTATCCATAGCTGATTTAATATATTACCCTTCTGCAGCAGCAAGCACAAAACTGCAAATGAATTTATCCTTATTAGAGTCAGAGTTTACATTAGCCGTATCTACAATGAGCCCTCCATTAATGAATTATAAATAATCTCCAACAAACTTCTGTCCAAATACATTCAACCAGAGGCTTAATTGATTGATTATCATCAGCGGTGCAGCAGACACACCTGAACTAGACTCACTGAAATCAACCTAGATAATGGAGTTATTTTCATCTGGCTGTGTCACAATTTATCTTCAAAATAACTGTATTAATGTGATTAAAACATGAAGAAAGTCTGTTCTGATTGAGGAAATAAATCAAGTGAGAGATCTAGTTTTGAATTATGCTATTACAGTGGGACACCGAATAGGGCATATTTAAAAATAAAATGTGTGGAAACTCAAATTATTTTACATTTTAACTTTCTTTTATAAGCAACAATAGCAATACATAACTTCAGGTCATTTGCACAACTTTGGTTCTGTGAGTAGTTTGAGTGAGCTGTTAGAGGGGAATCTGATCTTTACTGACTCTAATCCGGCCAACAGCTTTGGTCATAGAGGCCTCATATATATGTGTTGTCTGTCTGTTCCTTCGTCTGACCCGTTCTCTGGAAAGCAATATCTCAGGAATGCCTTGACATCCACTTGAACCCCAGGGTGAACTGATTAGATTTTGGTGGTCGAAGGTCAAGATCGTTGTGACCTTGTGTCCATCCCACTCTTGTGAGTGTGATATATTAAGAACCTATAGGGAATTTAATTACATCTGTCAGAAACTTCAGTAGAATCCACTTGAGGCTTCTTTGCAGCAGCATCCATACTGTCTACAGTCATGATGACAACTACAACTCATAAGAATCAGCATTACTGGCCAAGCATGTGAGCAATGTGACAAGACAGGACGGGAAACAAAATGCTATTTAACAAACTAAACTAAAGGAATTTGTTCTAACAGAAAATTAGACAGCAAGAGATGAGGTGTGTTTTGTGAGCGGCATGAGTACTATTCGTGGTGATGTGTGTGAAAAGTGTTGTGTGCAGTGCAGTGGAGTAAAAAATAAGCAAAGCAAAAAGGTGCAGGCGCTTGCTGGTTAAGAGGGAGAGGAGATGCCACTCTGGGAGCTGTAGCTTTTATATCCTGTGGAGCACTGGGCCTGAATGCCCTGGATCTGGCTGGATGCTGCAATCAGCTGCACCTCACAGAGTAGTAACTGACCGAGTGCACACAGGAGGAGACAGGGGCCATCACCCCTCCATAAAGTCGTTGTCCTAAAGGGAATCAGCAGAGCTGTCACCGACCCATACACAAACACATAAAACATAATCACACAAATTACTCAAAAACAATCAAGGCAAAAAGTGCATAACCTTGCTCCTCACCTTGACTGCTTAACTCCACCCATCCGGAGAGGCAGATAAAGAAAACAGGCCGACCAAGTCAAAAAGGAGATCATCAAGGCAAGAAGTCTTTAATGTGTCTAATGTCAAGGTCATAGGCCTTAAAAAATGGAACCATCTCATTAGTCTCTGATTTAGGCATCTTAGAGCCCATAAAAAGGTCAGAGGATTGTGATCCATAAAAACCAGAAGAGGCACTACCACTAGTCCAACACACATTACGGACTGCTGCAAAGCCTAAATGAGCTCCCATCTCTATTAGCCAGTAATTAAGCTGATTGCAGTTAAACTTCTTCGAAAAGGACCTGACTGCTCTCACCAGCCCCCGGTCATTTCCCTGCAGTAAGACAACACCTGCTCCCACCCGGAGCTGCCAAAACAAGGGACGCGCACAACAGGGACAGAGATCACATTATCAAAGGCATGCTGACAAACAGACCACCAAACGGATTTTGGCCTGGCCTTCAGCGAGAGGAAACACAGTGGGAGAGTTTTGATGGAGACTTGTGTAATACCATTGTAAACCCGAGAAACAATGCAGTTCACTGTATTGGACTGGAGCCACACATCCTTCCCTCACCACATAGTCTTGATATGTTATTGGTCACTGTAAATTGCAAACATATGTTTACTCCCAGTTTTACGAAAGGAACAAATGTGTGCATGCATCACTCACTGTGCACTGTGCATCAAATCAGAAAAGCCAGTAGGAAGGAGAGAATCTAAAGCCAGACCAACACAACCACAGCATAGGGCAAACTCAAATGTCTATTTCTATCACTTACTGAAGATACAACAGGCTAAACAAACAACTAAATCGCGTATTGAAAACCAAACAGAGCAAAACACAGCCATTACAAAATGCCAGGGAGCTACAACCCACAATGAACAACCCAACAAGTGCTTTAACTGAAATGTGAGGCACAAATAGAAACTAAATGGACGAGCCCGCATATTCTGGCCCAGTAGTCCATGACAGAAATGGGAAAGGACACAAAATGTCAATAAATAGAGCCGAGCACTGGGCCAAGGTCATCAAGATCTGGTTGGATAGTGCAATCAGCTCCACCTCAAAGACGACATAGTAACAACCCAGCACAGACACACAGGGAACTTACACACTGAAACAGCAGACAGCCTAGAGCAGGACAAGTCTGACAGCTTAACAAAGTCAGGTCATAATGACTTGATATTTATTACCATATATCACATTTTAAAAATACAGTCTTTACCTTTTATTAAATCCCTCCTCGATCTTCACTACATATGAGTCTCAATGGACATGGATATAAAACTGTGAATGGTTGGCAACTACGAGTTGGTGAGTCTAGTAACTTTTAAAAGCTGTCACACCACTCTGGTACTTTTACCAACACAAGTTGGGTTTATAACAACATCAGCACTGATACTCAAAGCCGTTATTGCATTATTCATCCACACTGCAGACTTACAAAGCAGCACTCTCCTAATTTTCAACAAAGTTTCAACAATACATGGACAGCTGAGTAAGCAAATTGAATTTTCAAGTTGTTTCAAGTTAATTCAGTCCCACCACATACAGCTTACAAAGACGAAAAGCTGTGACAGTTTTTAAGAAATCACAGAAATTGAGTCTGCAATAATACTCAAGTGATTTGACCCCAGAGTTACTTGCACAAATCTGTTAAGTCTTTGAGATCTTGTTTCCAGTAATGAAAGGGTTTTGTTAAAAATAATGTTATACAACTTCAAAATAGCTGAGTTAATTAACTGGATTTAAATAAGACGTCCTGTTTTGGTAATAGTTTTGACTGTGCTGGCTCAGCTCATGTTATTACCCCACTTTGTATGCTATACGGTTGTTTCTTGAACATGAAAAATGTTACGGCAAATGCTTGGCCAGTTAATTAGAGTCCATAGACTCCAGATCTGACCATCCCAGATGTCTGAACACATTCTGACGGCTCACTTTTTTATGATGTTGAGGATGCTGAGTTTGGGATGTTTGGGCTGATTCAGAGTGGAGTGGAGTGTTAGGATGCTGCGAAAGGACTGAGGGAAAGTTTCTTCAAAGCCATGGCACTGTCTGACAGGCTGGGTACATGCTGCCAGGTCAAATATAGGTTGGAGCTCTATGAAATCCCTCGGGCTGAGAGCAATTGGCGTCATGGAAAAGTCACTGCCTCTGTATGTATTTCTGCTGCAGACATGGCTAATAATGCAGAGATTGAATGTGGAATGTGCATCAATAAATCAGGATTCAATTAGTGGTTTATGTGTAAATTAATAAAGCATTATACTTTGTCTTTCATTCTGCAAGTCACATACAGAGCAGGATTTCTACATCTCTTGCATGTAGAAATGCAGAATAAAGGGCAATTCTTGCACCATTAACCATTATTATTATTATTATTATTTTTAACACACAATACAGTATCAATACGGATTGATTCTTGAGAACTCACTGTGACAGTCTCCACTCTGAAGTGGTGCATGTTCAAGGCAATAGGGAGTAAAGTAACTGTAAACTAGTGTAAAGAAAATGAAGCCATTGTGAGCGACAGGCAGTCCAAAGACAGATGGATGTCTCATCTGTGAAAAGGCCACACAGCCATTTGCTGTCAGATGCTCCCTGTCAAAACTGGGCAGAGAAGATTTGAGTGTGGGTCTTTTCTTCCCTGACAGAATGTATTCAAACAGAGAAAATGGATTTCACATAAGCCCATGACAACCACAGAACAATAACTGACAGTGGCATTTCACTGCTGTTATGGCTCTAACAAGAGGAACTACTGCCGCCACCATCCTGTGGTCAAATGTCAGCCCGTTCCTCTCTCAGCCACAGGACACAGTCTGCTTGGTTAATGATCACAAATATGGAAGATCATATAGCATCATTAGCTGAGCACTACTGCTGCATGAAAAATCTGCAATATAACTTTTAATTTACTCCATTTGTTGGAACTCCAGTAAGAATTACAAGCATAAAGGATCTGGTATAAATTAAATACACTTACATGCACATGGTTTTATCATTATAGTGTGTTGTATTTTGCCTTATGCAGGGATGAGAGGAAAGATCTCAGAACCATCAGGCTTTGTAATTCAAACACTCAAACATCCTCCACATGATCACCAATAACTGTCTAAGCTATTGTTTTCCTCTGCACGATGATGTTGCCAATTCAATTCAAAGGCCTTATTGTCTCAGTCCCGCTGTTGTGGGATCGGTTTTGTTTGTTTCACACGAGAGGGTGTGATGTTCTCTTCTCATATTGCCTGGGTCAATTAAATGTAATGAAACCCACCTAATTTTTGCTTATTTGACTCTAAAAAACATTACAAAATTTTTTTCTGAACACTGACTGTTGTTCATTTAGACATAAATATTTAATTCAACATAAAACTAAAACTTTGGAACAAAGATTTCAGGGACTTTAACACAGTTGTCCAATTACCATTCATTGTGTGCCACATTAGAGATCCCTGACAGGCTTATAACACTAATGAAACCACATGAGTTTGTATTTTCTGAGGGGGGGATTAAGAAAAAAATCACAAGACATGTTACTCTGTATAACTGTATCTTAATATGATTTGTGAAAAAACACATTACAACTCATAATGTGAGTTTTGTTTGATCATTATCCACAATGTTCACTGAAATCTAACTATTTTAGAATCATTGTATAAAAGACCAAAAAATATCAAAATATTTAGTAGATGGGAATTTGTCGTGATCATGGCAGGAGACAAGCTAATATCCACAGTGAACTCCATGGCTGCCTGCCTGACCAGTTGACCAGACTGACAGATGTAGCAGCTGACAGAGCAGTTACCTAAGACCCTGTATTACTGAGGTAAAAGCTCCTGCTGATTCAGAATTTACATAATGACTTATTACTCCTAGAGGAAAAGAAGCATTGCATCATGTCTTCGCTGCACCCTCAAAAGTGCTTTAAGATGCCTTAGGCATTTAACATGTACACAACAGACCACACTACATGTCTGGTTAAGCAATCATATCAGGTGTGCTTGGACTGGGATTCAGCATCAGGACAAGGAAGAAAGGAAGAATAAATGCTCTAATGATGTGAAGAGTACAGGTCTGCAGCATAAGAGAGGATCAAAGTCAGCTATGGGGCTACTTAAATTTTCAGATACTTTTGTACCAAGACAATGTGCCAACTTTGAAATAACAAAAGCACATTTCCTACAGCACCTGGGTGAAAAACTATGCATTGTTTTTAAGTTTTGGCTCTTTTTTCCCTGTAAGCCACATCCAGAGTGATTCAGTCACAGAGTGTTCACGGGCTGACTCTGCAGTGCCTACATGGCTCCTCCTGTTAGTCATGGTAAGAGGACAGCTACTGAATAAATGTATTCAAATCAACACATTCCTGTCTGCATATGCAGGGTGCAGGTTGAGAAAGTGCACAGTTTTTTTTTTTTTTTTACAGTACATGTGTCACTTGCTGAAAATACAAGCTTAGTTTTAACCTACTTACAGTATTTTATATGTATATATTTCCTGTTTTGTGCTATATAACTTCTGATTTTGAACATACTGCATTATGCAAGTTGTTCTTTTTCTTGGTACATGCTGTGCTGTTTTGTCCCACACTCTACTATAACACAATTGGGAATATTTCACTAGAAAAAAAAAGCAGTTCTGTGTACATATAATATTTTCATGCTGTAGCTTGAAGCATTTAGAAGCACCACCACTCAGTCTTGTAATTTTGTGCCCAGATGCTGTGTGCTTAGGAACAGGGGAGAGACAAAAACAAGACTAACTTCAGTCAGCCAACCAAATCTTTCTTTCCTCTACAAACCAGAGAGTTCTTGCAATTTTGTGAGTGTTACTGGTTCTGAAGCCAAAGGAGACACGTACGCCAAGAGGAATCCTGTGTCCTTGCGTATGATTTAAAGGACTGCCATAATACATGGCACCCTCATTTAAATAAAACTAGGAAGAGACAACACATGTTCTTACAATGTTGCTCTGGTCCGAAGAGTAGAAAGCCAAACAGAAGTGGCGGCAAACTGTGGGGACAGATGGGATCATACATCAAATAATCTGTGACACCTGGAGAGAATGTAGCCGCCTCCACACTCACCCTCTTTATGCATTATGTTGCATACAGGCTTTATAATAATACACCACTACTATCTACAGTAAACAGCTACAGTGAAGTCTGAATCTGTTTTGCTGCGTAAGTTACCTGGATTTATGAATTACTGACAAAATCTGAAACATTATCCAGACTATAAACTGAAACGTTCTTGAATCCCACAATGCAGCTGTGTTATTTGCCCTTTTTGACCTGACATGGGTAGGAGGGCGTCTATAAACACACACATCCTGTGATCCCTGACACCAAAATTGCATGTCATCCCTTAATAGCTACTTACACACCACTTCTGGTGCCTCTCCTCCTCCAGGAATAGTTAAGTTCACAGTTAGTCATCAAAACACTGAATGGAGACACAGAAAGAAAAAAAAATAACTAAATACAAAAATAAATGAACCTGTACTGAGACTTGTCAGTTAGCTGACACAAATCCCGGGTTTGCACAGCCACTGGTTTTCTCTGTGTGCTGTTTAATGGACAACTTAAGCCGTCTTCTTTGAGAAGGCGCTGGAGGCACCAACTGTGGGCCATTAACGTCAGCAGAAGACCATGTGATTACTCTTTGCAGGACAAATATGCTCAATCATGTGCTTAGATAGCATCGTATGTGGCACACTTTCCCCACCCTCACAGTTTTTTGCTGAAATGAATTCCACTTCCTGCAGAGCATGCATGATAATAAATCGAAAATGTCAGCGAAATGTGATTTATAATATAGTCCTTAACGGAGCGGTTGTATATCATTGGCCAAACATTTCATTGACATGCTGAAATGTCACATATTAATTCATGGCTTATAAGTGCAGCTTCTTAACTCCTTCATGAATCTGCAGTGTACACATGTACATATTCTGATCAGCACACACAGGCACAGTCACTCTCTCTCTATGTGTCATGTCTTGTCACACAGGAGGAATCTAAAGAACATGATCGTCTCCTTATCAGAAAAAGAAAAACATCTGTAGATTACTTTATGAGACAGACAAGAAAGACAGAGCACAGACAGCAGACTGTCTTGAACACATCTGAATGGTTTATTGACTGTGTGCCACAGCATCCTTGGTTTCTAAGTATAAACTGTACGTACTATACATATGATGCTCTTTATCTTAAAATTAAACCAAGCTCTGCTCCCTAATGCAAAGTAAAAACGTGTATTTTCCAGATGATTCTTGTTGTGTGAAAAGACTTTGTTGATACGTTGTTATGTTTTTTGGTTTGTCCAAGAAAACAGAGGGAGAGCACTGACGCTGTTCAGTAGTTCTGGCCCCCCTGAATAAATTATTAAATGTGCTGTTTCAGTGATGAAGCTGAATTGCTCACTCGCAGGCTGCAGTGATCAAAGGCAGGCTCCTCTGTTGTGTTTCGGGGTTTCTTTTCTCTAGATTTTCCTGAGAGGAATATTTCGGAGGGTGTAGGAGGTTTTTATAATTGCTGTGATTAAGGTTTTGAGATCTGATGAAATTACAATAACTCACTGCATGTTTTTAAAACCGCACTCATGTCCTTCGTAAGGCTCATCCACCGTACAGCAGAGCACATTACCAGGCTCAGTTTGATGTCTTGAGGATATGCCTTCTGGGAGAAGTGATTTTCTGTGGTGAAGAATGCCGTAAGTGACAGACGTGACTGGCTGGTCAAAAGTATCATTTTTTTTCTCCCGAAATAATATAAAAAAGAAAAATCTGATGTGTTGCAGCTGTTTATTTCACTTTAGACCGGATCTGTTTTCTTCAGGAGGATGTCACATGGCATTAGAAGCTAATTTAGAAAATTTCCACCATTAATTGCTAGAGACAGGGGGCTATTAAGTTGGACACCTTGTGAGCAATTAGATCGAAGTTGTCATGTGCTGAGAGGAGCTTTGGTGTTCACACTGGGTTGGTACAGTACATCAAGGTCATATGGATCCGGCAGGCTTTTCTAATTCTGCTTCAAGGTATTCTCTGATCAGCATCTCCAGGAGAGACAAAGAGATAACGAGCTAAGAACATGCAGCATTTATGTTTTTACCCTGTTTTCATATTGGGCACATTGTTATGACCCAATCCAACATTTAACCTGCATTTAACCTGCAGCCTCTGCATGTTGTGACATTACTTTTAGAAGGCTTTAATGTGTATTGTCAACATCACCATTACATATGTCCTCAGAAACTGTGCAATTTGCCGATGTCTAAAAAAATCTGTTGCATACAGTGAAGGTTTGAGTCGCGATGCATTAGCCGATGAATGTAACCTGTTAAAAATGTAATTTGCGTTGAAAGTGTGGGAGCTACGACATGAAACCAGTGTCTGTTTATAGTGAAAACTTGTACACATGTACCTCTATTCTGTATTTTTATACAGTTGTCCAACGAGAGTTGTGATGAGAGAGAGATCTGCAAGCTGATAGGTGAGGGAGAAATGGTTCAAAGATGCCTTGGGTTATTTTCACTCAAAATCAGTCAGTTAGATGAATAGTTTGACATTATTTGCAAACAGCTGGGAAGGTTGATACCACGGTCATATCTGTGTGCTGCATATCAAACTATAGTCAGCAACTGCTTAAGCTTAACTTAGTATAAAGTCCAAAGCCTCAATGAACAACTAAATCCAAGTTGTGCTTTTGGTACATTACTGCATGTGTTGGACTATTTCTTGGTCTACAGTTGCCTGGCAACCTCGCAGCAACAATGAGAGAGAAATACGAGACTGACATTGTTTCATCTTACTCTCAGCAAGAAAGGGAACAAGCGTATTTCCCAAAATGTCACACACTTCCTCTAAGGCTCTTTTGTGAAATCTTTCTTTTAAGTTTGGTACTGTGCCACTGGTTTAGGCACAAAGAGTGAGGTGCTTTCAAAAATGATGAATAGTTTTGAATTCCCATTGCTGAACATACAGTGGTCTTCTCAGTATTCAGACCCCTACACCACTCTGTAATGGGTTCTCTATTTAATCTTAAATAAAATATAATTTTGAATAAAAAAGTTAATCTTCATGAATGATAAAATGAAATACAGTTTTTTTTTAAATTAAATGCAAATTTATTAAAAATCAGCACTGAAATCAAATTTTTTTCTTAGAAGTCATTCACACCCTTATTCAGTACATCACAAAAGCCCCTTAGGCAGAAATTACAACTTTGAGTCTTGGTTAAGTCTCTACAAGATTTGCACAACTGGGTTTTGGCGGTTTATCCTGTTCTCCATGGCAGATCCTCTCAAACTCCATCTGATTGGATGCTTTCATTCTTCCCTCAACTCTGCCAACTCTCCCTGTCCCTGCTGCTGAGAAGCATGATGCTGCCACCACCATGCTTCACCGAAGGGATATTAGCCAGGTGATGAGTGGTGCCCAGTGTTCACCTGACCTGGTCTTTGGAGTTCAGCCCAAAGTCTTCAATGTCTGTCTCATCAGACCAGTGAACATTTTCTCTCAGGTTCTCAGATTCCTTAAAATGCCATTGGTAGATTCCAGGCAGACGGAAATGGGCCTTTTACTCAAAGTGGCCTCTGTCTAGTCATGCTACCATTAAGGCCTGATTGATGGAGTGCTGCTGAGAAGGTCGTCCTTCTGGCAGGTTCTTCCATCTCTCAACAGGTGGGCTCTGCTCCGGAGAGAATGTACCTGTCTGCAGTGCTACAACAATGAGTTTGTGGTGGACATTTTGATGTCGTCTTCTTCTTTGTAGTCTGTTAAAAATGATTAGTGATAAACTATTGAACCCTGGAATGTTAAACTTTTTGTTTGAAGTGAAGATGACAGGATGAACTCCTGATAACCCTGTAAGATTGTACTGTATCGTAAAATCCTACAAAATAGCTGCAACAAGTTGATAAACGAGAAAAAAACTGCTTCAATTTCTAAAAGCATGTGTTCACTGTGGCATCATAAATTAGAGGTAGAGTATAATCTGATGGGCATAAGATAATGAATTTGATCAAATTTAATATTAAACATAAAATACAGTAAGTGCAAAAAGTGAAGGAGTCTGAGCACTTCATGAAGCCACTATGGACTAGTTTATGTTTGGGGTTGTTTCCATTTAGCCAGAACAGATTTGGCAGCTATAAAACACCTGATGGTTACTGATGATTTTGTGTGAAGAATCTCAACACATAAACTGTCTATTATATTTTTCACAGTACCATATGCCTCTGAAAATTCACATTATTCTAATTAAATGTATAATATCGCCATAATGTCAGGGGCTCAGTGGGAGTATCCTGCCTCTTTATGGATCCTGCTCATGATTTATGATGAGAACTGCCTCATAATTAATCATTTGGTTGCAAACTGCAAAATCTTCCCAATGTTCAGCATACAGTAAACTCTCTCCTCCACCACACAGACATACTTCTGGCCTCTTAGTTGCTCTCATGATAGTGATCATTGACCTCTGTGTTCTAATCAATTCATTTTAAACAGACTCTCATTTTAAGAAAGCCCAAGTGATTTAAATTTGGGTCAGAAATTTATTCAGCTGAAATAGTTATGGAAGAATTTACATTATTTATCCACTTTAAGATTACAAAAGTGTGTATTAAAATATATCATTCCTCTAGGTTGAACTCTTTGAAACCACAGAATTTTAAATCCAAGTCTATTTCAAAGAGATGACCTTTATAGGAATCTTAGTGTTATGAGAGGTGAAAATGTTGCTGTACCTGCATCATTAGGAACCTGTGCTGTTAAAAACCCTCCAGGTGGAAAAATCCTCCATTAGGTGGTTGGGCTTTGCTATCCTCTCTAATTCAAACCATGTGGATGAAATGTTAAGATGCATTAATAATACATTTTGGTCCTGAGACAGAAGCACAAAATAAATCTGATTTCTGTACCTGCATCTGATATTTCTTTGGGGTTTTCCTTTCTCAGCAGCATCCCATCTGTACCAAGAACAGCAGCAACCCTGAGGACATCTGGCCACTGAGAGCCGTGTGGTTGAAAATGGCTCATTAGTGAAAGACTAGAATATGCAGAGACATAGCGGCTAGTTAGTCAGCTGACAATCCGGCACATTAGAGCCAAAAGATCCATGAAAGCAAACACAACTCATTATGCCTCAACACGCACAGCGGAAGAAAACCAACAACTTCACCTACTTGTGCCTCTCTTGCTACACACAAGACATTATGCAAAGCAGGAGAGGAAGTGAAACACTCTTCTGCTCCTTCAGATCAATAAAAGTTCCTCTTGTTTCATGCTGGTGAGAAAACCTGTGTTATGAGCAAATCCGCAAGCATTTCCATCATGCGATGTGTCAATATTGCTGGCTGGTGAAGTTGCGGGGTGTGATTTTGCGGTAAGCATTCAGCCCCTTTGATGAAAGTGGAGGAACGCCACAGGGTATCGAGACATCAGAGGCAGCCAGGAACATCCCACCATTGTACCCGTGCATGCACCTCTACAAATTGATTTCCTCTAGCAGGCACATGTCTTCGCCACAAGACCACAAATGCATCCATGAACAGGGCAGTGAAATCAGCTTACTGCACTAACCTGCTCAGTCACCAGATCTCAATTGAGCATTTGTAGGGATGACATGGTACAAACTGCTCCAGTGGCCCGCCGCTGAACACAGGAGAGGTTCCTCTGGGGATTCTCTGACACAGAAAGCAGAGCTCTAATGAAGCTATGCTGCTCTACCAGTGTATAGGGGGTCAAGTCAGTGTTTAGATGGTGTTACTATTAGTGTATTACACAGAGCATACACCAATACTGAACAAACACCCTGAGCTCATCTGGCATCTCGGCCTACTACCAGCGTATATTACATCATTACCCTATGGGTAAAATCTGCTTGATGAAGCTTCGGAGGACCTTCAATGGAAAATCCTTCTGGCAAATATTTCTAATCCATACACAAATCCCCGGCTTAGACTTTAAAGTATATGCTTAACCTGGGTCTGAAATCACACCAGTTCCTGCCAGTCAAGTGCATGTTGTTTGATTTTTATGGGGTTTCTTCATACTTTCTTTATTGAGTGCTCTGTGATGTCTGTCACTGTGCTGCAGATCATCTCTGCTTTGATTGCTGCAATTAGCTTCATCCCGGCTTATTACATAATACCTTGAGAAACTGCCTCGTCTGTGGCAGGTATCCACCTCTTTCAATCTAGTCTGTCACTCAGGGGTGTTTGGTTGACAAAGATTTGACCCAAATTATAATTAGTGGCACTTTACTTTGTTCAACTTTAAAAAAGGAAAAAGGAAAAGCCAACATCAATAAACTCTTTTCAACCGATAAAATCTTTCTTTCTGCAGGAACAGGCTCATGTTTTCCACAGGTACTGAAAGGTTCATATTCAACAAGCTCTTCATGTACCTGGCAATCCATCAATTGCCTATCATAGAAGTTGCCCATTTGGAGAATTTGCCAAGAAAAAAAATCCCTCTGACATACATCTTAGATACGGAGTAAAGAACATTCAAATGTCATTTCATTCTGTGGAACAGATTTTTGCTTTTTAGAGTAGATTTCAGCTATTTGTAAGCCCTGATAGTGACAGAGAGAGGGGCAGGCTAAATGAGACTCAGATCACAGTACAGACAAGGGAAGCTCAGAGTAGCTAATGCAGCAGTTTTATGGTTCCTGCATGTGTGGATGGATGATGTGTCTGATGGAAAGTCAAAGTGCACTACAATTTCACTTCTTTTAAAATGTCTTTCTTTCTGTTTTTTTTAAGTTGAGACTGTATTTCTGCTGGAACCAAATGAAAATGTTAGCAAAGATTACTGGCTGCAAAGCACAGCTACATGTAGGCAGCCTTTAAAGATCTACAGTACAGTGCCTCTTCAGCAGAGATAATATCAGTCCTAAGGTTATTTTTGCTAAACCAAGCAGTGACATTAACTAGAAAACACATTAAATCCTTGAAAAGGTGCAACGGTAAGAAGAGACAGGCTGATAAAACAACCACTGCAATTCTTCGTCTATATATGGCAACAGCTTTCCGTAACAAAGACTGCATCAGGCAAAGCACAGCAGTGACATTTCTATCAGTAAAAGAGAATAACAACATTGAAGTTCATGTTTTTATATTTTATATATAAATTAAGGGTTTATACATTGCTGATAAAGAAAAAATACAAAACATTTTTTGATCTTACATGACATTTACATGTTGATTTTTACACAACATATTCAATAACTTACAAATGCTTTATTTGCATAAAAAATATATCTCTTTACAAAACTTTTGTAATATGTACATATTCATATACACAGGATCTTGAATGGGTTAACAATTGTGTGGTACATTTAAAAGCATTCTAACTCTACTCTGGAGTCTGACGTGAGACTGACTTGCTGTATACTGTTTTTACCAGATGCATTTCTTTTCTCATCCATAAGAAATACGAACTCGCAAAATATATTACATATCGATAACACAAGACATCTTGCCAAAGAATGCCATCAAGTATCAAAACTGTATAAATGTACAAAATGTAACAGCAATGACAGGAATCAACATAGTGGTACAAAGTACTATAGCAGCAATTGCTATACTGGATCGCTTTTTGCCAACATGCACAGGTATGAAACTGTGAGCTGCTTTTCGAATACGCCTCTTCTTAAAGAAACCTTCAGAGCCGACGTCCCCCAGCTAAATCATTGCAAACTGTGCAGATAAATTACACTGATGTACAGTTTCACTAATGCAATAGATGTCATGTCTTTCTTAAAAACATATGCCCATACAGTATTCAAGGCACTGCAATGATGTACAAATGTGATGAGAGTCTTAAATTCAGTTTTCATTTTTAAAACATGGATGGACTTGGATGATTGTAAAATACTGATGGTGGCTCATGTTTAAGTGTGCATTTTTTTTCTCATGTGTACTGTACATTTGTCGGCAGAAGCTGATGGTTCAGTAAGACACTGAAATAACCACTTGAATCAATCGATGCAAACAAAATACGCCAAGGTCTGTATCCATCAAGTGTCTCAGAGTAGGAGTGTGGATCAAGAATTTACTGAATAAGGCACGGTTTCCCAGAAGAATTACAGAACAACAAACACTGCTCCGTTTAATAACCAAAGATGATGTGGAAGTTGCTCTTGTTCGATCTTGGAATTGCTCTAAAGTAAGGCAGATACATGTCAAATTTTTGATCAACATAAAACAAAACACGATTGAAAACACTGATGTCAGACTGCCAACTGACATATCTCTGCACTTTGATTTAACAACATCCAGGCTTAAGTAAACTTATGGGAAACCTGGCCAGCCGTAGATACTGTGCAATGCAGATTTTCTCAACGTTGTCATTCAATAAAACCTGAAATTATCGATAAAGGAACTCCCACTTTGAGATTCTTGTTTAATACACCTTCAAGGCTGGGGGTTAATTCACTCCAAACTCAGGACACAAATAAACTTGGAGCTGGAAATCACAAAAAGAAAAAAAAGAAGGAAAAAAAAACACCTGAAAGTAAAACAGTTTTCACAACTCTATCAATAACTTAAGAACAGGTTAAATAGATGGATGATTTGAGAACGGCCTCACATAACCAATAGGCTGAAAGTCACAGTTTGACTTGACAAGATTAGTTAGCAATTTCAAGTCTCATACTTCAAGAAAATGTCTGTCAAAACAAATTCACTATACACAACTTAGAAACCTAATGTTTTATATCTCTCGTGAAGAAACTCTACATGCTCTATTGTTGTCTGCGAACCTGCACTGTAACAATAAAAGCCCTCACATTCCCAGTGGTATTTGAAAAATTGTACTGCACTTCAGTTAACTGAAGTTATTAATTACATTTCTGGCCATAGATTTTGCCAGCAGGAGGTACCATCCAATTAAGAGGTATCATTAACTTTGAACATACTACTGCACCGATGCCATTGAAACAGAGGCATTTCCTTTTTCATTTCTTCATCACCTCTCACGCACCCCACAGCTTGGAAACAAACTCTGAAGATTACATTGATCAACTCACAGTTCAGAGGCTCTTCACCTTCATAAGAAAAAATAACTCTCATCAGAGTGAATGTGAGACTAAGAAGCAAAAGAACACAAAAAAGGATCTAGATCTGGTCTGTCATCTTGGAAAAAAAAGAAGTTTAAATTTTTCATTTGGCATTGTGAAGTAACCCCTCTCTGTTTATACTAGAGAGCATAAAATACTCTATTTTATCTATATGCCCGAGGCTCTTTTTATTCATGAAGCCAACACTCATAGAGTGTAAAGAACTCTTCTCTTCACCGAACAACGGGAAGATGTGGAAAGGTGTAGAACCTCTTCTCCTTTTCTCCTCCCTTTTTCATCGTTAACTTCTCTAAATGATCAGCTGCAACCACAAGTGTTGCTGGAAGTGTGCTTTATGTTTCTGAGCAAGAATGCGTCCTTTTTGTATGTTGTCAGAAACAGGGAAAATATAAATATGTCTCTCTTTATATATATATATATATATTTATATATTCATGTAAAGCAAATAAGGAGAAGTTGTATTATCCATCTCTGTGTTTTTTCTTCCTTCTGTCTTTCTCTCATGCTCAGTAGACATCAAACCATGGTGCAGATGGTGTTGAGATTAGGGTCAAAGCGGACAACTTTCCCCTCAGCAGCTTTTGTGTTTGTGTTGTACATGGGATTCTCAAAAGTAGCCTGTCCATTGTTGTTCTCGTGGACAGAACATCCTGTGTACTGCGCTTTATCTGTTTTCCTGAGAGGGGAAAAAAGGGAGGGTGCATATTAGTTTAGAGACAGTATCCCAATTATTTACTTTCCTTCCAATTCAATAAACATGACTGTATTATCTTGGTGTGGACAGCTGAATGGTAATTATTGTAGAAAAGACCAGTCAGAGGAGCCGTGTACCAGTTCATTATGGGAGCTAACATAATGAATATAAAATATACATGTGACAGGCTCAACATATAAAGTGTGTAGTGTTCTGAGAGTGACAAAATCCATCCATCCATACACCACACATGCTGTATAATACTTCTAGCGCAGTACATATCATATCAAAGTGATTCTCATCTGATACCTGATGTATGCGGCTGTGTAATGTGGTTTGGATGGTAATATGTTGACTAACATTGCATCATGCTTTGAAGGCTCCCACACGTAAGCTACTGTATCCAGTGAGGAACGTTACTGCAGTGAAGCTGGCTGTGGAAGTGGGCCAGAGTGTACTATCTACCTAATCCTGATATGCATCTCTTTTGGCTGTAACTCTCCAAACATCTACGTGAATCTGTGCTTCTCAAACTTTTTCAACATCAGATCTGTGGTAAATAACTTCAAAACTCGACCTGGGACACAGACTCAGACTCATGAAAACTTACTATTTTCTATTTCATGTGGGATCCAAACTCATATAGACTAGAGTAGCAACTAAATTCGGGTTCCCAAGCTAGTACGGAAGACACCAGGATACACTACGTACCGCTGTTTGTAGAGATAAAACCCAAGGCCTGCAAAGATGAGGGCAAAGAAAGGCACGAGGATAGCAACAGCAACAGAACTGCTGTTGGTGGAGCCATTGGTTTCAGGGTCAGTGAGAGTAACATTCTCTCTTACACTTAAACCTGGGAAGAAAAAAAAACCCATTATAGCTATAAAAAATATGGAAGAGGCAATATACAGAGTATGTGCATGAAGAAAATATTCAGATGAACAAAATGGCATAAACACAAACACTTGAGAAGCCAAACAGAATAATAGAAGGATACTTATCATCTGTTGGTGATGATGATGATGATGATGAGGAGGACAAGGAGAACGAGGGAGATAATGATGATGATGATGACGGTGATGATGATGAAGAGGAGGATGTTTATGACAAACACGATATGGAGACGCCACAGCCAGTCAGTGAAGATGTCAATCATAATGATCGCACTGATAATGATCAGTGTGACTGTGATAATCTTGTTGAAGACAATCATGAGATGATGGTAGTAATGTTGAGCGCAAAGAGATGAAGGGTGATGATGATGTGTACGCCGATAATGTGCGACGCTGCGTGACTGTAGAAATAGGTGGTCCACAGCAGGTACAATGGTAACGGTAGGTGTTACTGGAAATAAATTTTACACTGCTTTTGGGTCTCTGCTTTTATTTGAAGAAATTACGCTTCAAACTGAATATGTCATAACATTTCTTAAATTTTCATAAACTCTCCCATCTGTTCACTGTGCGTGAGAAAGTATCTTTGTGACAGTGTATGTGTTTTTTTACACTGAAGGACTAAATACTGAGCGTTCCATGTAGGGCAAAGACATTTTTCTGTCTTTCTCAACAGAATCTAATTATATTTTCACATCTGCAACATTTTATATAGAAAACGATGAGTTTGACATGACAGAAAAATTTTAATAAGACATATAAAAATGTTGTGACTAATAAATAGCATCTGATATCTTGTCAAAAGGCCCACACTTATATTATCACATTATTTTGTCACCTGAATCAATGAGTGTGATAAACATTTTGATTTTTAGTTTTACAATACGTGAGTTTGAGCGAGAACTGAATTGAATTATAACTGTCTCAAGTAACATGGAAGCTCACAATCCTGATTTTAGAGGAGCAAAGAGAAACTTTTCCCCTCTCAGCAGATGAATGTGACAACAGCCTCTTGGTGTCAAACTCTAGACAGCTTTTTTTTTTTTTTTTTTTAAAAAACACAATCTTTCTTCACTCCCACTGTGAAAATCATAAGAAGAAAGATGGGAGGAAGTAACCAGTTGCTATGGTACTCATTGTGTGAAGTCTGAAAAGACACATACCAAGTCTCTGTAGTCCAAACTGTCCATAGTCTTTACCCTGTATGAAGCCTTGGAATACATAGCTGCCACCCTCAGGCTCAGCTGAAACCTGGAGCAAAGAAAAACACAACAAAGAACTCAAGAAACAGTTAGGTTTTATTTCAACCGCAGGATAAAATGGGATTTTTCTTGGCACCTTAGAGAGTGCTGCATCTATTCCACGCCACATCAAAAGCTAAATATATGCTGTATTTAGTATGATAATCAACAGATTCTGTCATGCTACATTCAAAAATAACACCTTTGTTTTTTGAAACCCCACTCCAGAAGCTGTGCAGTATGCTATCAATAGCTCAGCGGTGTGCAGTCACCTGTCACACGTTTTTATTTAGTGGACCTTGAAGTTTTTTTTTGTTTTTCTTTTTGAGAGGAGGAGGAACAACCCCCCCCCCCAAAAAAAAAAAAAGTTCCTTTAGATGTCATGTGTGTGTCTGAGGTTATTCAGCAAATTGCCAGTGTAGGAATGCTGAAATGGTTCGTAGAGAGTGCCTGCTGCATCTGATCTACAGCCAGTGTAAATATATGTAAATAAAAACAGACAATAAGCCAGGAAATTACTATTCTGCTTGTTGTCACAGTTTCTTCTCATGCACTGTCATTTTTTTTCTTTGTTGGCACAGTAAGCAGGATGAGGGAAAAAAACTAATAATGAGGAAACATTGGCTTGATTCAGTCCATGGAAGGGTTATTATTGGCTCTCAAAGTGTTACAGCCCCTTTGCGTGTAATATTCTACTTGTCTGCCATTCCAAACAATAAATAAACATGTAATTATATAAAATGAAAGACAGTCACAGCTCTTGGCTGCTTCTAAAAGACCACTGCCCAGACACTTTCAATTCATATGAATACTCACAAATCCATCCATCGCCCAGGTCTCATCAGTAATCCTGCTCAAGGAGCTGTGGGCCAGTGCTCTCATCTGGTACAACAGGAGTGTTAACCGTGCCTCCTGGCGTTTGTATACTCCTACAATGCAGAGGACAAAAGGCAAGAGGAGAAATTACATGAATAAAGAGATCAGACAATACAAGTGCAGGGGAAAAATGAGAGAAGAGAAGAGAAGAGAGAAGAGAAGAAGAGAAGAGAAGAGAAGAGAGAAGAGAAGAGAAGAGAAGAGAAGAGAAGAGAAGAGAAGAGAAGAGAAGAGAAGAGAGAGAAGAGAGAGAAGAGAAGAGAGAAAACAGCTGGGGGAGGAGACGAGTGGTTCTTGAGTGGGCAGTTAGTCAGTCAGTCAGCACAGACTAATACATCCGTCTTTAGAGCCAATAGTTAATTTCCACTCTCATGCATGAGATCATTTGGTGATTGACTGATTGACATGAGGCACCTCAGAATAAATGGAAGTGACACACAGAGGCAGTGAGAGGAGGAGAGGGGAGGCAGCGGGGAGGAAGACGGAGACAGATGATTTATAGATGACTCACCAGAGAGCAGAAACTCCATGCTACTGTCGCTTAAAGTTACATTGACTTTTCCCGTTGTGACATTAAAGCTTGTGACTGTCAAAGTCATTGGTTGTTTCTGGCCCTTGTAATCATAGGAACCCTTCCAGACGAAGTCAGGGGCAAAGACATCATCAGGAACTTCAAGGAAAGGAAAATAAAGAAAAAAAAAACATGTTAAATAATGCTATTAAAACAACACTAGAAATGAACTGGAAGAAAACACATGTATCAAATATGGATTTTAATGTTTTTATTAACCACAAGAAACAAATGTGTCATTTCTAAGCAACATCAAATTAATATGATGTTTTGGTACAAGCTGAACACTTGCACCCACGCTGCAAAATGGTAATTAGATATGCAGCTGAATCAACAAATCAAACAGCTGATAACTATCTTTTCATTCAATTTCATTTTATTCCATCTTGGTTAATGATAATTAAACACATTCTGAGAGCGATAATCTGGACTCACTCTGTGAACTCAGCAGAACTTTTTAAATACTTATACACTGATAAAACTTTATAAAGCACTGTTATTACAGCACACTCATTATCGACCGGAAACTGTTGACTTGACAATTATAAGGCAATTATCAGTCCAAAAAGGTGACTGCATGTATTGAATGTCAACAAATAAGCCTCATAATAGTCAGAATAATTGCCTAGTATTTACTAGATATTGTCAGTAATTGTTGGCACCACAAGTTAATTTTTAAGTGATAAAAAGGGGCCGTGGAGGCCATGTAAAATTATTTTGCGGCTGAATGGGTAATAGTGTAGCTTATTTCTGATGCCGATTAAACAATAATACTGTACTATCCACACTTCTTTTTATAGTCACCAACCTAGGGGAAATTCGAGCGTTTAAAGATAGAGCTGAAAAGACCTGCTCAGACTTCAGCCATGCTAACACTTCTGTTAGGTTGTGCTGCGCTCAGCACTAAATTCTATGCCATCAAGCTAACACACTACAAATAACAATGCTAACATTGTGCATAACAATTAACATATTCATCATAGTAGGTTAGCATGATTTGCTAATTAGCACCAGAGGCACAGTATTGGCGGGGCTGGTGCGAATGCCATTGCTTGGATTAATTCAAACTTAACCACACAAAACACACACTAAGGGTCCAGTGTTTATGATGATTTGTTGCTTTCTATTGTGGTATGACAGTAAAACCTGGCAGCGTTTCCCAATTCTAATTAGATCACTGTAGGTAAGTAGAAATATTTTTGTATTGTTCTAATTAACTGTAATTAACTGTAATATAATTACAGTTAATTAGCTTTTTGAAACAGTTTTTTACTCTAAATATGTCACAGTCATGATACACCCCAGAGACCAGGCAGATAATTTTAGTCATATGGTAATTATTTTTTGCATTATTGTGATTCAGAAATGCTCACACAGGCACAGTACCAAGACTGCAACACAACACAACTTGATGACTTGATTTTGATTTTGAATATACCAAGATCCAGCTCCTGTAGTAAGTAGTAAGTAAGGCACTAAACCTCCTGCAGCACAGTGGATACAATCAAGTACAGAGATTGTACTATCCCAAAAATATGTTCTCTGAGTTGATGCTGGCGGTGATGAACAGACAGATCCAGGAGTGGATAGTTAGATCAGACAGCTTGTGCGATTCAGAACTCACCATTTAGTTTTGGACTTGGTGTCCCTTGTATGGGTTTGACAGTTTTCTCATGTGATTTGGAACCGGCTGCAGAAGAACATAAATATGTATGTCACAAAGATGTAGTGACATACAGCAAGCTTTAACAGCTGAAGGATGTTGGTAAAGTACACATTGCTCAACAGGAACATGCTGTCTGCATTAAACTTTCTCTCACTTCGTTAAGAGCTCTAGTGTCTCATTCTACCACAAACATTCACAAATCAACACACTGCTGAAATTTCAAGTTAAAATAGGATCTTGACAGGCACATAGCACTCAGTTGTCAGTAAAGTGACTTAGTGGGTTTACAAAAAGTCCTGTCTCATTATTTTTGAGTAATTGTTTCTGTCAGTGCAAGAGCGTGAATGTCCCATGGGAGGGATTTTTCAATAAATACAAAGACAAGTATTTACTCCTCTACACACCATACAGCCTTATGTACAGGAACAATCTTAAGTCCTATCCCCCCCCCCCCCCGCAGACCTCTAGAAACCACGTACCTCTGCAGACAGGCACCTTGCCTGTCCAGCTGCCATCAGAGCGGCAGACACGATGCTCTGAACCCCCAGAGAGGAAATAGCCTCTCTGACAGGTGTACACCAGAGTGTAACCGTAAGAGGGAAGGTCTAGACCCACAACGTCAGCATTGGCTGGACTCCGTGGCTGCTTGCAGGAGTGAGCTGGAGAGCATACAGAGGGCAGATGTGTTATACACACACTCACATCTACACCTGCTGCACATACAAATGCAACCATGATGCACACACAAAGACCACCTGACACACACACAGACAAACAGATAGATGTGAAGATAATAAACTACTCAGTGGGAGAGAGAGGGAGAGATGTATGAAAAGGTCTGAAATAAGTGCAACAAAAGAAGCACAACTGTTTCATAATTTAACTGAGTCTAGGAAGCTATTAGGGAGTAAACTGATGCTTGAATGTGTCTACTCTCTTTTCTGATAAGAAAAAGGACATTTGCTTGGAGATGCTCTTTTCATTTTGGACTGAAGTGACTGAAATGATTCATTCATTCATATAAACAATAAGTCAGGTATTTAACCTTAGCATAGATACATCTCATTATAATTCCATGCCACTGCTACAGAAAGGTCTGGCTATAGTCACTGTATTCAGTCAGTAGTTTGTCAGTAGTCTGTCTAAAACAAAACAAAAAAAAAAAAAAAAAAGAGGAAACAGGATGCTGATTTAGGACGCTGTTGAAAAGCTGGGTTTACAAGCTTTAATTGAATCAGACACTAGGGACAAAAACACAACCTAAACACTTCCCTCTAACGGGTCATACTAATATTTTCATTTTCATGAGTGGGAGTAAATTTTGTTTAATTTTTCACATCAACAATTTCTCTATAAAATAAACATTTATTCATTTATTCACCTTGGACCACCAACACACTGAGGGTATGAACATTCAAGCTCTGAGGCATCAATGATAATGTGAAAATACTGAAATAATTCTGCAGCTCATGAGTGAAAGAATATGTTGCCAGCTGTCAAATGGGAGACAGCTGCAAGTGAGTCACAGTACCAAATCGGTCCTTTGCGGTGTCTTAATGATATTAGTGGCAACACGTTGTGGAAGGGATGCCAGGATGAAACCCAGTCTCTGGGCTTTAGGGGAGTGCAGGAAATTCCCCTTGTTGGATGTTACTTCTGCTGGTGTATCCTTCTCTGACAACATAAACTGTCAGTGCTCCAGAAAGTAATGCAGGTGCATCAAGGTGAAGGTTGAGTAATGAAATTTAGCATGACACTCCTCTTGTTCTTCTTGTACTCAGCTACACAGGGACTATAACCATATAATCTACATTAAGAGAGACTGATGAAGATATTTCAAGGACAAGTTACAGGAGTCCTCTGTTTACACCACCCTCAACTTTTTCAATGACTTCATAAATCTGGAATTTATAAAATCTATTTACATTGCAGGAAAGAAGGAAACCTGCCTCATATTGAAGCTTCTGGATAAATAAATAAATACAGTAGATAAATAATTAAATCAACTTCCTTCTCGCTGCCTGAGCACAAGTCTGTGCAACCCATTTAAAGTGACAAACTGTCAGTACATGTCCAGGGTGGTAGTAGAATTTGTAGACCATGAATAGTGAAGACACTTACAAGGCCAATGAATTGTTGTATCAAAGACATGTCATATCCCCCATCAAGTTCTGCTGACAATGCTGTGTTTATTTACACTTCAAACAGCACAGCAGGCTTTACTCCTGAGATTACCAGTCCTCAAAAGACACTTTCGCTTTTTCTGCCACACAACAATATGTAATGTTGTTCCTCGTTCAAAGTTGGTCTCTAGACAGACCAACTGCATCAGTGAGGGGCACACAAAGATGATGGAGGTTGACTGTGGGCTGCAGCATCAGGTAACTGTCATGAGTACAAACCTGAGTTTCGCATTGTTTTTCTTACAGCTAACCAGGCCTTGGTGAACATAATTTAGAGAATGCTAGTCAGAGTCTGCTACATATTTTGACAAGGTACACTTTCTGAGCTTCAGAATATTAAAGTGACTACACAGGAAATTTGGGGATTTGCAGTGTGTGCCTTTCAGCAAAAAACAAGAATCTGATATAAAAAAAATAACACGATCAAGATCCAGTGATTAAACTCTGACTTGTGTCCGTTGCATCGATTACATTTATTGTGCTGATAATCCTTCCAAGTTTTTTGCTTTCACCATCACTACAAGATCAACTGGCTTCACTTTTAAATCAATTTAAGTGGCTTCACAGTGACAGAAGACCATTTAATCATAGAGAGAGGTATTATAGAGGATTTATGACTCAAGGGTCAGCACAGTGTTTGACCCATACAAAAGCACTTATACTCAAATACATATACATAACCACAGTCTGCCCCCAATGGACCAGACTCTGGGGCTGTGAGTCCACCTCCAGGGCTGTATGTGTGAAAACCAAATGATGTTATACATCAAGAAACTAAACATGAATTCATAGTTTTATTTTAAAGCATGAACAAATTTGAGGCGTGGATCTGGTGATCACCAGAGAAACATTTCTCTATTTTAATTCCAGCTCTAACAATGACAGGATGAGAGAGCAGAGGAAAATCAATACATTTTTCAAGTCACTAGAAAGGATGGAGCAGAATAAGATAGCAGCTCCTGAAATGCTGCAACCTTAAGAGAGACAAACCTGGCAAAGAAGCTGCACTTGCTGAACAGAGCAAGTCAGGAAAGTTAAAAGCCTCAAAACATCAAGCCTCTGATCCTCTGAGCCTCAATCCACACTAGCTGTCAGACTGCCATTTCAGTAGGTGGCCTCAGAACATCATGCTTACACAAAAAGGGCATCGAGTGCATGTTATTTCATGTTTACTACTGTGAAAGTAAATGTGGCTGCTGGTTTTGCAGTTTATCCAAATCCAAAACAAGAACCTCTGAAAGGCCATTCACAGTGGATCAATTTATAGTATGAGAGAATTCACGGTAACCAAATGAAATGACACTTAAATATTCAGTGGCATCACAAATTTTAGCCACAAAAATCTGTGATGAAAATCTAGTGTTTTACCAATGATGAATCATGTTTTGAAACATTTATCTCTTTTTTTGTCAGACAGTGTGCCCACCATTAACACTTCCTCTACACTCTCAATTATCATATTCAAGCACTTTGCAGGTTAAATGTTAACCATTTTCACTGAGGAGTATAGAATGGGTTCGCCTTGCAATTTAATGATCTGTGGCTTGTGCTGCCCATTGCTCAACGATTGTATACTAAAATGCTGCTGAGTGTCTCAAATTAAGCCTTTAAAACAGCACTGGGTGAATCTTCATGTGTATCTCTATCACAACGCAGGGCACATTATTATGCATTAAGTTTACTCAGAGGGGAATAAAGAGAACTGTTATTCAACAACTTCAACGTGACATTTGGAAAATTAAAATTTATCTCCTTGTTTAGTGGTATCTCTTCCATTTCTATTAAATGATGATGTTTATTGGTATTTTCCTTTTTCTTTAGAAGCTAGAAGACATAGCGTAACCCTCAGAGGATCATGCCAACTCAACCTTTGAAAGATTTTGGAGGCAGTACATGCTGCCCTTGAGAGGAGTCTGTGTGTGATCCACTTTGTATCAGTCATTTATCTCCATGCAAATATCCCTCCTCACCTAGCTCAGTTGTCAGCAGTTTTCCAGAGGGAGGATGCCAATTTTCTGGTTATAACAAAAATCTGTAAGTGCCAGTCTGAGGCATGTGCTGGTGCTCTCACCTGTAACTCTGTTGACATCAACTTACTCTGTTCTTTTATTTTATTGCACCTGTCAAAGTGTTGACAATAAATGCCATAAAAGAGCCAAGGGCTGTGCAATCTCCTAAATTATTCCTTTGTGAATGTGATGATGAGGTCACCAGTTTGGAGCAGGTGCTGAGAAGCTGTCAGGTGACAGAAGGTTAGACAGGAGTCGTTCCTGCTGCTCAAATGTGCATTTTAAAACATTTAAATAAAAAATAAACTCCCTGAGAGAGTTTTTTTTTAATACTTTGTTGCAGTGTTTTGTGATAATAATAATGTGGTAATAATGTGTCTCAACATAAAAAAAAGAGATACATGAAACCATTTGTCCAAAGAAGAGTTGCAATTTTTGTGCAGATTTGTCCTTAATGTCAATGCATTCAAAAGACAATTGGGTGAATGAATACATAAATTAAGACTGGTGCATGCACTCAATTGCATATCAGAAGCACTTCTCGAAATGGCACAAAAGAGTAAACTGCAAACTACATCCTTCAAATTACCTTGAGGTCAACACCTCAACAACAATAAACAACATAATATACCTGAACTAAACATAAAAATGGCTTTAATGCAGGGATGCTACTGCATTTGTCACACCTAGGTGTACCTAATAAAATGGCAACTGAGTTTATGAAGGATAAGAACATATATTTAAGGTTCCACAATTCCCTCTCCTCTGCTCAAAACACACACGCACACACACAAATAAAGCTGTGATGCAGAGCAGATCAGGCAGAGAATGAAGGGTAGGTATTACAATGTCTCTGCTTCCTCAGCATAAATGTCTGGGAAATTCAAGTGGGTGTTACATCTTGGGGTGGTTATGAAATCAAGATTACAAAATATCATTTGAATCCCCTTATCATCTCACAGCTCAAGTGTTTACAGTGTAAGTGCATAGTAAAATGCAGACTACAGTAAGATCTGAAGTGGGAATATTTCCATGAACTATTATGTAGGGATTCCACTGAGATACAGGATTACATCACAACTCAGGAAAGCACTTGGCTTGGCAAAGCAACTGGGCTGAACTTCACAGTCTTAGTCTGGTGTTGGTTGACATTTCAGGTAGTTCAGACAGAAAGACAGCAATCACGGTCAACACCTCACTCTCAGAATGACTGTGCTGGCAGGTTGATTGAGGCGCAAGCTGCAATCTAGTAGGAGGTCAAAGGCTATGGCAGGATTGAGTGAATGAGAGAAGTTGCACTGGAAGTAGGCACTGACAGAGCGAGAAGGGGAGAGAAGATCGGGAGGGGGGCTGAGCAAAACAAAAGAGAGTGTCTGGGTTGCTAGCAATGCAGATAAACAGTGACAAGATGCCAGAGGGGCCAGAGAAAAACAAAGACAGGAAGAGTGATCCAGATATAAGGAGGGGGCATGAGGAATGAGCACTCACGGATACAGGTAGGCTGGACTCCGGTCCATGTGAGATCTGGCAAACACAGCCGAGTGGTGGAGCCCTGCAGTAGATGTCCCTGTTGGCACTGGAAGTCTACTCTGCTGCCCACCTGGCCACAAACAGACAGTACACAAAGTGGAGAGAGTCAATACCCTGATGCAAATGCCAATATGCTTCCAGCGTCAAATCTAAGGAGCTCAGAAAAAATACTGCATGCTTAAGTTTTTTTTTTTTTTCCCCTTTTTTTAATGATTATCTGCAGTGTGTGGAGGCAGATGGAGACTGTTCCTGGAGGCAATCGTGTCAACTAATGCAAAAACATTAGAAAGTGAAGGGAGCTCAAATACTGGATACTGAACCAAACTGTTTTCTGTGTTTTTAATAAATGACTTTTATTTTCAGCCACCATCCTTGTCGTCTGTTTAAAAGAGAGCATCGACACAGGATTTTCCCATTCGCTGGTGTCAAGATATTGGTGAAGTTGTTCAGTAATGCAGAAAAATGCGAGACTACAGCCATTACAAGCAGTGATCCAAGTAATAAGCTTCTTCTGCTTTCGTTTGGGACAAATTCCATTTCAGATATTCTACTGAATGTTGTGGAGGAATTGTTTGCACTTAACTTGTAAGTGACACTTGAAAAGCAACACAGAGGAAATGAAATACACTGACTGAAATCATCAAGGGGAGCAACTGAGCACACGCCAATGGTCATGACATCATTTTTTTTTCTGAATATGATGCATTCCAGCATTGCTTGTTTTACACCCACTCAAAATGGATACAGAGCACATTATCGCAGGTCTAGATATACACAGGCAGCCACAGTGGAAGAGAAATCCAGCTAGTTTTCCTCTGTGCAACCCCCTCGGATAGCTATATATACACACCTCACTGCTTCATCATTGCACCCACAGACCATCATCCAAAGGAATAAATGATGACTGTACTTGGAACATCCATTGGAAACTGCCCATTTGAAATAAGACTAAGTACAGATAACAAAGTCGAGCTGCAAGCTTTGAATGGTACTTTGATTTGGTGCTTCTTGTTCATACTCATCTACAGTACCACTTCCTTTTAGTTACAACAGCCAGGCTACTTCACTTGGTGCTTTATCGCAGAGCTAAATTAAATTGGTGTCATACTGTGTATCACAGAATATATTATGTAGTGCATTATCATCAATATTTTGTATTACTCAGAGTAATCAATGTACTCATGTACTCAATGTATATTTTTTCTATAAATCCCCGTTAAGCTTAATTTTTCAGTCCAGTAGTTAGTGTTTGTGTTGCACTGGACTGCCCTGTATGAGGAGGTGTAATATCCTGTCAAAAAATTACCTGTCCATGTAAAGCAAGTCAGCTTAGAGGAAAGTCATTTGTATTTTTGAGTCTGAAATCCATTTTCTGGGACAAATTCACCTCATTGTACATAAAACAACCTGTTTAAAATGGGCTCATTAC
Organism: Caranx ignobilis; assembly: GCA_021432705.1. Taxonomy (NCBI): domain Eukaryota; kingdom Metazoa; phylum Chordata; class Actinopteri; order Carangiformes; family Carangidae; genus Caranx; species Caranx ignobilis. The sequence continues at coordinate 994,391 of MU270012.1, read as the reverse complement.
AGTTTGTTGTTCTTTTTTTTTTTTTACCTTAAAGCCTGTTGTGTAATTCATGAAGCCGTGTTCAGGTGTCCCTGGATTTTCACACGTTGTTCTCGTGGGCTCTGGAACAAGAAATCACTGTCATGATGAGCAGAGGGATTGCGGGAGAGTAAAAATGAGAATATGACAGAGAGGCAATCATTGATAATGACTATGCGATTTCTCTCTGGTGTGCCATGAACCAGAGGACAATTACTGAAGTGGCATGGTAACATGAGCAGAATTACCTTGCCATCTCAAGGCTCTCTGACCATGGATTCCTTCACTTTTACAAGTCTTTGAAATATGGATCGTTCACAATTTGTTGAGGCTATATTCAAATTAAAACACATTAATTCAATAAAATATTCCTTCAGCATTTAACATTTCCACTGGGCTGCAAATATAAAGCAACACCTGTAGGGAAACATTATAAATAATGTATTTCATTACTATGGCTTAGTTTTAAATCAGAACCAGATGGCAACGTGCAGAATCTAGTTCACCTTCACCTGTGTTTTGATATTTATGTCAGCCACTTTAACAGAACCAACAGAAAATTATGTTTGGAAAGTTAGTCATATCAAGTGCTCTTTCATTTTGATGGTAGCTGGCAAATTAAAATACTCGTCTCTTGCATGTCAGTCAGTAAGTACCTATGCATCGAGGCTGAGATCCACGCCATGTGCCGTCCTCCTGGCACATGCGTGTTGTTGATCCGACCAGCACGTAGGGGGAGCTGCAGCTAAACGTCACCTCAGACTTGAAGATGAAACTGCGTCCTTCTCTCCGCCCATTAGCTGGTGTACCAGGGTCTCCGCAGAACTTGGCTGCACGGGAAGAAGAGTGGATTAGTGCTGACTTGATAAGCTGAGAGTCAATACATCCAACACAAATATCATACACTTTCCTGAAAGTACTCATGCATCAATGTATCAAGCTGCACTTTTGCACCATCCCTCCCATTCATGACGATATGGATGCCCCATTGATTGGCCCCATTTTGCAATTCAAACATTCTTCTATTTTCAACTGAATAGCATAGAAGGAATACTGGAGCAGCTTGTCAGTGGAGTGCAGCATTCAGTATCGTATTCAGCATTCAATTCAGAAATAATAAGTTGTGTGGGCTGCTGCTATACCCACATAAGATCAGGCCATGATGAAGAGTGCCTAGAGTGGTTACCACTGCTGCTACGAGCTCTGCTGTTTTTGATGGGATTTTATTAAGTTTGATTTATTTCAGTATCTGACTGTAAAAACAATAGCCTTTCTGTATGATTTGGAAAGTCTTCATGGATTGTGGGCTAGGTGCATTGACATTCTTCTCTCAGGATGAAATGCTCTGTCTAATCATTTTTTTGTTTCTAACAATCAACCTCACTGGCGAGTGGTTATAGTAGATATGAGAATATTCATCTTGGCAGCAAAGAGGTAGTGAGGGAGGTCATGGCACTCAATTTTAGATCAAAATAATTAGCAACTGAAAGAGGTTAACACAACTGGAGCCATCTGCTGCTGCTGTAGCTCTCCATGCCTCTCACATGATATTGCCTATTTGATGGGACTCCAGCCACAGCCTCAGCAGATGAAGCCTGTATCACTGCTGCTCCTTCAATTTATTGCTTATAGACCTCTAATCAAGTTTCCTGGAATAATTTAAGCTGCTTAATGGGGAGAGAAGTCATCCATTTCACAGTCTGCCATTGTATCTGTTTTCAATCTCTACTGTTAGGTACATTCGTGAATCCACCATAACCACACTGATGAGTAAATGTGACTTGTTAACTATAGGAGGTTCAGAAATGCTCAGTGTGTGAAAGAGCATATATGAGAACGAGAGTCATAGCATTCAGTCACGCAGCCAGAGCACTGTGGGATCAAGCCAATAATAAGTCAGGCTGCTTCTCTAGACCTGACATGTGCTGCTGTGGTGAGTGCTGGAGACAGAGATAAGTTCTCGCTTGCTCTCTTCCTAGAAGTCAGGAACCAACAGGGGTGTCCCACAGCCAATTCCTGACATAATAGATATCTAGTAAAGGAGGAGATTAGAATCCAGCCCATGCAGGAATGGCTGAATAAAGCCATTACTGCAAATACTGTTATCGCAGAAACAAATCCTTGTATTCAGAGACATATCTTTTTCTAGAAAATATCTTTGCTATACTGTAGGTCTTGACTTAAAATGATGCATTGTGAGTTTCGAGCTCCCTGTAACCAACAATTTGACCGTGTTTGATATGACAGCAAATAAAGATGCAAATGTCTGGCTGGATCTGAAAACGAGTCTTGTCATTTTTCAAATGGTACCATAAGACTTTGTATTCAGACTCAGAATTTTTTTGGAGGGTTGAGAATACAGGCCAAACAGGTGACATGCACATCAGTCATAAACGTCGAGCCGCAGGGAAATAATTTGCTGTTTTATGGATATATAAGAGAAATGGCCCGAGGCCAAACCAAGCTCAGCATATTTAATGTGTGTGTGTGTGTGTGTGTGTGTGTGTGGAGGTGGATGAGCGAGAGACAGAGAAAAACAGAGAGAAAGTCAAAGTTTTTCTCACTCTCTCTCCCATAGCCTCTCCTCTTCCTTGATGAATTATCAATGCTTTGAAGTAATCAGTATGCAGAGGCCTGATTCAAAGTTGGGATCACAGTCTCATCCCTGCAGACACATGAACTAGCATTCTCAGACACTGAAATTTGCTGCTTGCTCTCTTTTCCCATGTGTTGTTAAAGAGAACATGAATATGCATCTTAATCCTGTTTGGCTGCAAAAGTTTATAGGACAGATTTCAAGAAAGGCACAGATGGATTTGCTTCTGTAGATGGATTCCTTCCTGCAGTATTGTTGAGCTGTAGTTCAACAAAAGACACTGAGTATGATTTGTAATCTTCTAAAACATACAGTTATGAAACCCAACTAGATGTCCAATAAACAGCAAAATGGCTTTAAAATGTATTCATTTACAGCAGATATGTTAAACAGGCAGTTATCTAATTGTTTTCTAAATGTAACTGAACCAAAATGTATTCATTCATGCAATGCATGTAATATAATCTTGTATACTGATATAAAAACATTACTGGCCTACACAAATTTAAAGTTGCTCCATGACAAATGTGTGTATTAATAAAATATTGCATTTCCTACAATACTGGCTGGTACTGTGACATCAATGTGAGCATTGACACAAAGAATTTACCTCTTAATGACTCCACAATTTATAAAGCCAGCATTTGTGAATGCTGTAGATAGTGCTGTCTTGACATTTTATGCATAAATAATTATTTTAGTTTTCTTCACCAAATGCGATCAGCACTTTTTTTTCTCCCTTGTTTCCCTTTTTTACTCTCATTTATCATACTAAACTTCACAGATTTTTCACAGACTTGTCTCTACAGTGCTGCAGCGGGTGGCTAGCTATAACAACACGTTTAGAGAGCCAGGGACTTTATGTATAGAAGGAGGTTATTAATCACAGTTTGTGTCAATTTTGCACAAGCATTGACACCTGCATCCTAGGTCGTAAGTGATGGATCTGTTGAATGTAATTACAACACATTAAAACAGCAGAGATCACAACAGAGACCATACTGTGATGGGATCACAGCAGCCATGATGGCTGCTTATATGCTGAGATTGCAATCCACAAGAACTCTGTGGTCGTTACGTAATCATTATTTATGATTTTGACCAAATCGCATCCTCAAACTCTTCATTCATATGTCAGTTACACACCTATTCAGTTCTGTATATAGCATGGTGGTGACAGTAATGTGATCAGAAAATCCAAATCACACAAACACCGCTATAGAACTCAAAACCAGGTAGTCTGTGGTAGTTCCTGCTAAACTAGTTGTCTGCAGTATAAGACCACATGTTGCCATGATAACACACACATAAACCAGGACAGACTCACAAGGTGAAAACAATGTGAGCCTCACTGTTACAGCTGGCAGCTAATGTTACATCATGGAACATAAAGGTTAGTCACTCCCAAAGCTCAGGTTTATTTCAGCGTGCTGATGTGGAAAAGTGATTGTGGTGTGTTGAGGGATGACACTGCTCATCATAATTGCAGTAGACAGTGAGTAGATATGGTACATTTACCATTTTATGACCAGATGACATTTTTTATCCCATCATAACAATTCAGGACCAAAACTTTGAGGTACCTGTGCATCCCAGTAAAAGCAGGTAGGTGGTAAAACACAGATCTGCTTGTAACTGACAAATGCAATTCTTTAACGCTAAACAGGATATAAATCAGAGAACAGCACACACTGAAATACATGAATTAGATTAAGCAACTGCAGTGTGGCCATTTAGAAAAGCTGATGGCTGAATGAAGTACTGTGCTTCTACTGCATGGTCACAAACCCTCGTCTGTCAGCTCAATCTCGGATGCTAAATACCCAAATGGGACCATGTTCGCCTGACTGAATATGGCCACAAGCACCAAATGTTGTCATTAGCATCAATTACAAAAGAGCACACAAGTGATTGTAGTCCCTTTTAAATAGACTCCGGGGTCTCCGACAGTTTTTGTTTGTTGTGATCCGACATGTGGTGCTGAAACACAACAAACCACTTAATTCCCCTCCAGTTCAGAAACCAACTACTATTTAAATTCAGGAATCAACACAGCTTAGCTGCTATATGCACGATTATTGTAACAAGCCAGTAAAATCCTTATCTGATAGCAGAGATTGCTGCACAAGAGAGCTGCTTTAATCAAGTAGTGTCATGAAAAATTGAGCACTTCAACAGTGAAAACAAATGCACAACATATAGTGGAGATACTTTAAATGCATCATGACAGTCAGAAAAAACAACAACATATCTTTCAGCACTTGGATTGTTGTGCATGGATATTTTAAGTGGCATTGGCTTTGATTCCACTTAGTCCTGACAAACATCCAGAGAGAACCATACATACAACTAAGTGCTTTGCCCTTCTTGGTATTTCATTTCTATCTGACTCATATAATGTAAGAATGATTGTGATGACAGTGAGGTACTCTTGAGCAGTCATGCATCCCAGGGGTTATTATTATTATGCTTGCAAAGATGACTCTGAGAGGGTCTTAATGTATCAGTGGAGCACCAGACATCCCACTTGTGGTTCCTTTCAGATCATAATCATCTTCATCAGCATTTTGACAACCCTAACTTCAAAACTAGAGGTCAATTCAATTACATTTAATCAAAATGTAAATTGGAGATTCAATCTATGAACAAATGATGGAAAATATATTTAGGTTTTTTATGAACAGGTAGGATGCAATGCCCTTCTCCTTGTTTACATTATTTGTATTTCATTTTGTGGGCACGGATGGTGGTTTCAGGATTAAGCATGACTGACTTACACTGTGATGTTGGAACTAAGAGCAACACTAATAATCCCTGTTCTGCATCTTCGTAAGGCTGCCTTCTTCTATTTGTATCCTAATTCAGTTTTTGCACCTTGGCCTTGATGTTAAATTCCATGACTTATTCATGAATTTCATTAATTTCATTAACTTGAGATAACCTCTGCTGTGGCAAGAAGCAAAGTGGTGTAAGGGGGCTTGCCTTGGAGGAAACAACTTTAAACTAATGTAAAGCAATGACTGTGTGAGGTGGTTTGTAAAATAGCACGCAGGTTTATTCATGTTAAAATATTATCTTTGATAAATTGCCTGTTCATGACTTCCCCAAAGAAAAATGTAAATGTTATGAGTTTGCCTGGCAGGATTATTGTACAGAATCACCCCTTTCCCAGTGATGTAATATAAATCCATGATCAGTAGATGAGTAAGAAGAAAAGCAACGGTATGACAGATTTTAATGACTTCAACTTCAACGTAATGTTCAAAAAGTTATGTAGAGAGAAAGGACCTAATTTAGCTCACAGTGCAAATAACCATGTTTCAGACAGTGAATGAAATGTCATTAACACCACTTCAGTCCAAACACAAGACAACTTCCCCTGGAGACTTCTATAATTATAACGATAATTATCTTGAAAGTATGATAAGGTGACTCACGCAAGCACTGAGGGAGGTCTCCGCTCCATGTCCCATTGCCTGCGCAGGTGAGCACAGCAGGGAAGGACAGCTCATACCCAGGTAGGCAGCTGTAGCTCACGCTGGTGCCCCACTCAAGGACTGAGCCCTCCAGGAGGCCGTTAGGTATGGGTGGGGGTGTAGGACAAGTCACCACTGTGGAGATATTGAGTTTAGAGTTAAGAAAAGCTTATCAGAATACAGGTGAGTACAAAGCAGGTTCAAAAGGATCATGTAGCTGAGAGCAAACCAAGTCCTACTCAAGAGCAAGACATAAAATTTCCAAATTTAGAAAAGGACATTAAACCAACAAGCAAGTCCACCATTGGATAAAACAGAAACCAGATTATGCACAAATCACAGGACATTTCAACATACTGAACGTTGATATAACCTGCTTTTGACCCATTGAATTGTCATTTGTACAGGTTTCACCTTCCCATTCATTTCCACAATGAAATATTTCAATATTCCCTCAGTATTTCTTCTTTTGCAGACACAGCAGAATTCAAGTCAGTTTTTTCATGCAGGTTAAACATGAACCTATTTTGCCAAAATGTATTATTACACTGCATGATTCAAATTCTAGTGCTATTTTTCAATATCAAGAGGCAATAGAGATGGCACAAATCCACCGTTTTGCATAATGTGGAATATGAGTGAGTGAAAACTAGGTCTTTAGCCCAGAGAAATGGTCTGTGTTTAGACTGTGACTGTGTGCAATTTTTCTGCCGTTTATGTTTGCACTATACTGAATAATTTCTGTGAGAAATGAAGGGACATCTTGTGTCTGTGTAAGCCATAAACTTTCTGCTCAACAAATGTAATAAATGAATGCATAATAAACCTTGGAGTTTGTTCTGACACACTTGAAGATGAACCCGTGGGGACGCAGATGGGATATGGGTTTTAAGGATGTGAATAAATCATAGCAGTTGTTTTATACCATTACTATCCTCCCTCAACACCCATCATTTCCCCAAGTCTCTCTTTCTTTCAGACACACTCATGCATGCCAACACACTTGAACAAAGATCTGCAAATTGCAGTCAGGCTTTATCCAAGCTGCGCAACTGTCTGGCAAGATCAGATGTGTAGTTTACAAATCCAGTTACTTAAACTGTCATGTTAACACCTGGCTCTCAAGTTAAGGTCAAGTCTTTTGGCACTACAACGACATAGTCATTTTCACTTTGCAAATACAGTACATGACAAAAATATACTAGATGCAGCGCTGTGAAGACAGGCCCTATGGGAATCTTGGGGACAGGACCATGAAGAGAGGCAAACTCACCCACTGCATCAGCTGGCTGCATTAAAAGCACCCACACTGAGCAGAGGCAGATTGGATTTGCTTTCACTTGAGTCTCAGATTTGAAATTACCTGACCACTGGACACTTCTCCTATCTGCCTGCCACCTGCCACAATTTGCTGCAAACCTAATACTGTGCATGCTGACCTTTACTCTCAATAAAAGCACAGTCACTCTCTACATCCAAGCAACCTGGTATACTGCATGCTAGACTCATCGGGCTGATTTTGACACTCACCTAAAACTACAGCAGGTGATTTCACTTATTAGTTCCCACAGGAAAGACTAATTAATTCAGCTGTAGCTGTCTTTGGCTGGACAGAAAATCAGGGTACACTAAATGACTGAGTAATACTGTGTTCTTTATCTTTAATCAGGGTTAGTGACGAATGTTCAAACCTGTTTCAGGCTTAAATCTGGCTTACAATGAATGGATTTCAACTAAATTATGGCTTTGTTGAATTTTAATAAAGACATAGATAAAGAGAAAGAGAGACTGATACAGTAAGCTCTTGTTGAAACTGAATGATAGCTTCTTTTCGTACACAATTTTAGTTCTACTAGTACAGCACACTCCCGACCACACTCCCGACACAATATTGAAGCTATAATTTATAAATGAGCTCTAATTAATTCTGCAATTTTGATAGGACTATGATAAAGTCGGCACAAGATGGACAACGTTCTTGTCACATAAAGTTTAGAAACATTGTTTGTTTTTTTTCCTTCAAAAGGAATTACAGTAAATGTGGAGCAGGTCACTGTGGGATATTCACATATTGTCTCCAAGGTGGAACAATCTTTTGTTCTTGGTTGGCAGAAGATCCAAAAACATTTCTATACAGACATACTTTGCATATACAGCATATAATATATATGATGCATATACCGTCAGAAATTTATTTAGACCACAGCAAATAGTAACTAAAACTTCAAGGCAAAACCATACTGATGTTGAGATGTGTGTTTTTACATGTTTTGTTTGATAATATGGTGTTGCTGTTTCTCAGGTTCTCAAGGAGAAACAAGTTCACTTGAAATTGTTTCTCTTTGATGTTAATGAATTAGTGAAGAGTGTCTTCAATTTGGGATTTCCATGTTGTTGCTCCAGTGCTCTAGGAAAAAAAAGACACTTCAGTCTGAATTACCTCACTAAAATGCCCAGCTGGATGCTGTAGTGTAGAAAGTTGTTTTGGGTGTGTATGTGTTTCTCTCCACAGTATGTCTGTGTGAGAGAAAGGAATAGAGGGGCAAAGACAGATGGAGGGACAATATGTAAGTGCACGGGTGCAAGTCAAATTACGCTGATTAGAAGAGTAGGCCTACTAATCCTATAAGGACTGCACCAGAAATTACTTTGAAAAAAATGAGAAAAAAAAATCATAATAATAAAGGCATGGGTGGCAGGCAGAACTGAATGGGAAGCAGAGAGTGTCCCCATTTTACTAAGTAGTTCTAAGCAGCATTAGTGCCTCTTAGCTGAACACGCCAAACCTGGGATTCAGACAGAATCCTTGCCGGGCGAGGCTTAGGATGTGTCATCAGCAGTGTGTGCTTGTACACCACACACAAATGCTGGGGCTAGCACTGATGCACATGCATTAAGTGCAAAATTATGCACAAATTCAGCGCACGTAAAATCTTCCTCTCTCTTAGTCTTAAATTCTCTCTTTCTCTATCTTCCTTTCTCCTCTCATTTGCTCCTCTCTGCCCCCCCCCCCCCCTTGGAACATCAACTCCTATCCCTGCAGCATGTCAACTAAATCTATGACAAGATGACAGATGCCCCGCATCATGACAATTTCAAACAGCTCACCCTGCCTGAACCACTGCACCTTCAACTTGAACCCAATCATGCAAAAAAAGGGTAACCAATCTTACTGGAAGAGGCATTGTTTTCAGTTTCAGATGCAAGGAAATAGATATTTTCTCAGTCCTTTTCAAAACCAATGGCTGCGTGGGCTGTCAGAGTGAGAGAGATGATAAAAAACTGTGATAATCAGCAAGCTGTTCTGTTTCTTGTCCCAGATAGTGTTAGGAAGAGACCAATGGAGGGGGAGCAAAGAGCCAAAATGAGAAAATAAACTATTAAGCATATGCATTTCCCCGTAATACCCCATCCACACACTAAGAAGTGGCAAAATTAATATAGAGCACCTATTTGGTAATCAAATTCCTCTCTTTTCCCTTTCTTTTATTCATTTACCCCATGAGAGAAATAAGTGCTGCTGGAAAATTGAGAGCAGCAGAGAGAGTGAGAGAAGGCAGGAGGGGATCCTGTGGCTCACTGACTAATGCATACAGGTCAGTACAAGCTGACAACACTCAGGCAGCAGCAGTGGTGGGAGCCAGTGTAAGGTGTGCGACCGTCTGTGTCTATGTATGCATGAGAGAGACAGTGTAATTGAATGCTCCCATTTGATTATATGCATGCATGGTTGTGTGTGATGAGGAAGAGTAAGGTCTAGGGTTTCGCTCCTCTTCATACCACCCCCATCAAGCGTTGTAGCAACGGGGCCCAAGTGCCTGAGCTGTTGCAGTAGCTGTCAAGGATTAGAGCTCGGAGGTTAGGAGCTTCACACACTTTTACACACACATGCGTACACACAAACACCCATGTTCTGCTTCTTTCTCTCTCTCAATCCATTTAAACTGCCTTGGGTAACAGTTGTACGACCATCAATTCATCCAACAGCTCTGGCATACCACGGAACAAGGCATGTTAATAATGAAACGCCCATGAAATATTACAAATCAGTGTCAGTTTGGATGTTGTAAACTTCTAGGCAAGGTCATGCAGGGAGCCTGAGGAGGGGAAGAAGTATGTGGCTTAAAACCACAGCTCCCAATGCACTATGGAGTGGCAATGGCGCAGGCTGCTTCTGGGTCCAGAACTGCCTCTATAAATGGAGTATAACTTGAATCAAGAACAGTCGTTACATAAGAAGGATAGAGATCAACAGGCTCAGTGTTTTTGCTCATTCCCTTTCTATGAATCTTTCTGTATTTCTATAATTCTCTGCCTTCCAGTTAATTGTGTATATTTTTCCTTAGTGTTTTCCTGTTTGTGAGCATGTCAGTCTCACAGCCTGTGCCTCGTTCTCACATTTCATTTGTCCTTTCCCATTTCTCAAGAGGCAAATACAACAGCAGCTCTGTTCGCTGTAACTGAGCAAGAGCAGCCTGGGAACAGTTCCTTAGCAACAATGAGCCACCATTTGCCTCGTGGGCTCTTCCTGTTCTTGGTGTACTTTTGAACTGTTCACTGCACAAGTTAATCTTCCCTGCAATTCTTACTTTTTGGGTGTCGATGGCAGACATGTATTACATTACATCAGTACCTCCACTGGAGCATCGTAAATCATGTAGTGCTGATGGGCGTAGTAGAACAACTACGTCCTTCTTTGGTGCCTATAGTGTGCACAAATTTTTACTCAAAGGAAGCCAGTGATTAACTGTCGGAACACAATTACAGGGATCATTGTTGTGATGCAGAGGACTTGGTGTACATCCATTACCAGGTGTCACTGGAACTTTAGCCTTGGCTCTGTGCCACCACAGGTGCAAGTCCAGATGCACCTGTGGGTGAAATCAGTGTGTCCTAGATCAAGTGCTCTAAATATCTGCATGTAATTTTATCTTTTTTTTTCTAAACTAACTTGAGCAAAGCTGCTTCTCTCTGGAAACCTGCTAAAATATAGTACTTTTTAATGTAGGGCCCCACTCAGCATAGTATAGAAAGACAGATTAAACTTTGCATGTTGCTCTTACATGCATGTACAGTATGTATACTTGTGAGCATGCCTGCAACTATTACTATATGTACCTTTATATGTAAGTGTGTGTTGTCTCACAGATATCCAGTCTAATGTATCGTTTGAGCTTGTTATCAGCACACTGAAGTGAACAGTATGACACTGCGGGCCACATAGGAAGTACGGTGTCACCTTGTTTGCTAATCACATTAGATCTCAGGGTGTAAGCATGTACTTTATATTGTACGTGACAGTGTGCTAGCGTGCCAAGGTTGTTACAGTGCATTCTGATGGTTATCAAGGTTGACTGACTGCCGCCTGCGCACGACGCAGTGTCTGTGAAGAGGTCGCTTTTGTGTATGGTACTTACCTTGGCACACTGGCATGGTGCCACTCCAGGTGCCATTGTTCGTGCAGGTCCTTGTGACAGCACTGTCCCCTCCTATCATCACATATCCCGGCTGACACGCAAATGTTACATTTTGGCCCACGGTGATGTCGTCACTAAATCTAAGTCCGTTTGCTGGAATACCAGGGTCTCCGCAGGTGATCACTGTCATTGATAATCACAAAGAGGGAACATGAATCAGAAATTATCTTAAGTAGCGATTAAATCACCCTAAACTACAGTATGCAATACACAGCAAATCAAACATAAAACATCATTTTATAATTAGCGTATAATTAGTGGCTGATATAATTATGCATTATGCCTCAGAATAAAGGGAGCTTATCAAATGACCACAGGAGAGGACCTGCTTTGTCCACTAGATTTTCTATTTTCAACCTTCTCTTGCAAAGTTAGTGGTTTTCTAATCTTGCATTTGTTCACTTGTGCCATCGGGGCATAACAATACACTTATTGTTTTTGCTGCATCACATGCTGCAGACATAAGGGGTGTGTAGAGGTTCTGATGATTAGTAATTATCCTCTCAGCCTTAATAATCACCCTCTCAGGCACATATTTGTTTCAAAAGTTTTTAGCAGCTGAGCCAAATATAGTTGTACATAATGAGAATGGCTCACATAAATGGAGCATTAAAGAATCAGAGGATGCCCCTTGATCCTCCATCCTTTACGGGGAGTTCATACTGATTACAGAGATAATTTGCTGGAGCATGTACATGTCTCTTAGTTAGTTGTCAAGCACTACAGACCGCTTTTGCACAAGATAATAAAGTACAAGTTACAAGACAAGTTTGTCACCTAATAGGTGTTAATTGTGTGGTGGGCATCACTAACTCTGAATTGCTTCCTTGCTGTCTTTTACCTCTATTGTTGAAATTGTTCTGAGCAGTTATGAACTGTTTCATCAGTGGCTCCACATATTGAGCGCTGCACTTCCCTGAGCGTTGTCTTTTATGTGCATTTGACAGGTCATTTATTAGCTCTTAAACATGACAGAGTGGTACTTGTTGGTGTTCATCACTGTTCCGACTATTAGATGATAAACCAGTTTGGCTGAATTTTTCACTATAAAAACTTCAACGTACCCCAACAGAGGACTTATATAAAAGGAACTGAGCTTGGTAACAAGATTTATGCCACGCTCCAACTTGTAAATCGACTAGTAAATAGCCTTCACATCAACATCCAAATTGTAATTAAAGCTGAGAAAGTGACTTTTTAAATGCTCTGATAAATTTGACTTGGCATATCATAATAAAGATGTGCCCGAACCAAACAAGTATAGATGCCTCTTGTCAGCCAGAGTTCCTCTTCAAGGTAATGAAACACAACTTCAAAGTGTATAGTGTTAACCTGTTCATGTACAGAACAGCACAGTCATTGCCTAAACAACTTGGCGATCATACATGACAATCTTTGCTATGTTAAGACCCTGCCTACAACAAAGGGGCTCCATTGTAACGCCACATTAACAATGCAATTAAATCAAATTAGTATCAATTATCTCCAAAATGTCAACTGTCATGAAAAACAGCTTAGCTTCGAGGTTGTGACTTCATTTTTCAGAGTGAAGAATAGGTTTTCATGGACTCGTAATGAGAAATGTATTCAATCAGAAAGCTCAATCAACAAATATGGGGATTTTAATGGTTTTCAGTGGACAGCAACAATATCTACATAATTACCCTTATCTGGTCCTCCTGGGGACTTCCATACAAAAGTGTAGCATAAACATTGTGAAGCATAAATGTTTGTGAGGTTATTATGTAGCAACCTGATGGCGGCTTTGCATAATTTAATCAAGGTAACGGCAATGGATCATCATGCATAATGACTCTGTGCTTCTGCGTAGCATTAAGCATGCAGAGCAATAAAAATAGCTGCACAATGCCTTTCATGACTTCTATTACCAGTAATATGAAGATAAGAAATATCCACAGAAGCTGAAGATACAGCTGTTACCATATTAGCCTATGACCAAAGTATTCAAAGCATCGTCACACATCATCTGTTGTACTATGCCCCTGAGGGACACTGTATTGTCACAGTAATACAAATAGTAGTAGTAGCTCAGATTTGTATGTTTGGTTTGGCCCAGTAAAAATGATAATAGTGTCGGGGTGCTCCCGCTCATTTCTTCTTGAAGTTTGTGTATAGTCTCTTCCTCTCCCTGTCCTTGGCTGATATTCTCATGGCACAATTCCTCCAAAGTAAACAGATGGCTGAATATTGGCCCACTCCATTGTCAGGTCTTTGCCTTGTAGTGTGTCTGATGCATCTATAAGTTGCCAGCCTCTATTTGCTCTATTGCTTTTTCATAGCCCTTGTTTTTATCTTACAGCATTAATTTGTGAGTACTTATTACAAAATCTTTCCTGACTTGTTCACCTTAATGCAAGAAGCCAGTTTGATGCATATGGCTGTCCCTGCAAACGCCTCCTCCCTTAAATTAATTTCTGTTTGTTTATTTTCTGTTGCAGCCAAGGACTTCAACACTTGGACACATTTATCATCGCTGGGTGAAACTAACTTTGTAGTCTGACAGAATACATATGAGAGCTGCTAATTCTGAACAGAGAGAAGTATCTTCTGGCAGTATGTGTTTACTTGCTCCAATAATGAATCAAATCCTACAGTAGATACATCTATTTTAAAAAATGAACACACTTGAATATGACATTGAAAGGTTAAAAAAAAAAAAAGCACCCTGCAGAAAATCTGATGAGATCCTCCTCAGATGTTCTAAGTCTGATTAATGAGTTGCAGACTCATGATGAAGGACATACACACTGCTGCCTGCCTTTGATGGAAATCATGTAATAAATAAAATACTTTGTCAGCCTTCTCTGAATCCTGAACCCTTCTTGGCAAGGGATTGCAGATAGTGAACTCCTTTTACCATCAGTTAAGTTTAACTTGAGTCACTTCTCCTACATCATAAACCAGTCTTCTACCATATGCACCAAAGCAGTCTCTGTCCATCCAGATGGACAGAGACTGCTTTGGTGCAGAGCCACAGCCAGTATCTACGGTATCAAGAAATTACACTTTTGATATTTGTCAGGATCCAAGGTTTATAGTCATCGTCTAAGACATCAGTTAGAAATATGAAAACATAAAATTGATTCTTGCTCTCATGATAAATATATATGTTAAAATCCATAAGCAAGTGACAAATAATGTTTGCTTCTGAAGAGTACACTCATCATTTACATGAAACTAGAGAAAAAGAGAAAGAGAGAAAATCTGGTAAATTTGCCAAAACTTTCAATTATTCAGTACATTAGTCTGGTGAATACATTTGCAATGAAAAAGCAGCGGAAGACTTGATTTTTATATCTTAATAATTTAACAAAACAGCTCTGTGAGGTTGCACCCAGCAGCGTTTCAGCTTGGATGATAATATGATCATGCTAAGATGCTCACAATGACAATAAAACTAATGTCTAATTATAAATGTATGATATGATGGTGTTCAGCAGGTTTCATGTCACCATTCATCTTTTAAAGTTAAGTTAGTTATATTTAGCGTGCTAAATATTAGGGATGGGAACGACACAGGATTCTGAGAGTGGATTGTCTAGGCCCACATGTCAAATTCTGTCGAATTTTAACAGCAGCAGCAGCAATGCGGAGGGTGGAAAATATTTTACACTGTACATTTTAGGCTCAAAATCATGGCTGTAATGTCCAATATTGACCATCAAAGCAGTGATAATAAAAATGAGAGACTTTTGCAAATTTAAAATGTTTATTCAACATCCTTCTTAAAAATGCAAACTTTTGTTGAGGCTTTACTGAGGCCTGTCTTCAAGCAGTATGAGGGTCAAGTATCCCATTTAGAAAAAGGTGGATTTGTTTTATTTACAACATTTTATCTTATATCATTAGGGAAAAAAGCGTCACTTTATGATGTCCTAGCTATAATCCTAGCTATAATAATATTAACTAGACATATTAACTAGACAACTAGACATAAAGGCATAATAATAAGGGGATGACACAATCTGCCATATAATTCCTGGCCATGTGCTTATGCATGTTTTTTTTTTTTGTTTTTTTTTTCTGATGTTATAGTACGAGAATCTTAATTATTATGTTCTGTAGCCAATAATATGCTCAGTAGTGTGCATGTGCATTTTTGTTTAACTGCACATAAGTGTTTGTGTTTCGATTCATTTTGAGTCTGAGCCACCAAAATTACTCTGAAACACATTAGCCTGAATTAAGCATATGTCTCTCCAAACACGAGCCAGAAGCAGCTGGCATGAATAAGAGACAGCTGATAAAATTTCAGTCTGGATCAACTAAAAAACGTGAGACCATGTAAAAGTGGTCTTCCTAGAAAAGCCTGTGTGCACATAAATACAAATGTTTACATGTGGCTGTCTATCTGTAGTGGAAAGTGAATAAATCCACTCATTCAGTACAATGTGGAAAAGCTGCAGGCTGTTGACTTCAACAACTCAACTCAGCAGTACGGCTTTTTTCATTCAGTACATTTTCTAGCACCCAAGAAAACTGGGAGAAATCAAGTTAAGGCAGGAAATCAGAGAAGGAGTTTACACGCACCGCAATAACCTGCTTCCAGTAAAACCTTTATTTAAATGCAGTTAGTCAGCTAACAGGTCTCTCTTTATCCTTTACTTTAGGACATTTTTGAACCCTGCTTAAGTATTGCAGGCCTGTTAGTGACATATGACACTGCATCATGAACAGCTTTTTCCCATTTATTTAGTATGCTCACAGCTCAATGATCAGGCTCTGGGGTGTGCAAACAGACTGAAACCTATTTCAGTCTCAGTTTTAGTCAGACTTCCATTAATTGGAATAAAGGAGCACACTGATTCAGGATACTGCTTTGCTGATTAAAATCATGAGGAAGAATCAGTTTTCTGCAGAAGAGTCTCAATAACACGGTTAGTTCTAAAACTGCAAATAGGCATTTCACCCTGATGTCTTCATTTAATCACATCCCCTTGCGCCAAATCCACAAGGAGAATCCGAGACCACTGTGTTTATTGCATTTAAACTAGGAGAGAACGCAGAGGAATGGCGGAGAGAAGTGGAGAGTGCTTTAAATACAGGATCGCAGCATGTTTAAAGGCAAATAGTCTGCCTGAATAATCACTGTTTACTATTTATTTCATAAAGTGCTTTATGGCTTTACTTTACACTTCACTAAGCAACTCTCATTTCTAATGCACTTTAGCTAATTCCCTAATTCCTTATAATGCTCTATAAATTTCATTTATCAACCATGAGTGTGTGTGAAGGAAAAAAAAATATTAGAGCAACTTTTCTCTCTCACCTTGAGAATGTTGTGTGACTTTGATCTGCTAACCTACATGATCGATTACCCATGAACCGTGAAAATGATTGCCTCCCTAATGAAGGCACACTGAGCCAATCTTGGCATCTTAAGTGTTGATGTCCCTGATCTGACCACTAAAAATTTAACATGAAGCGATCGCATACAGGAGGATAGGAATAAAAAAAGTTTGGAGTTCAGCGGGCTTCAAAGTGGGAAAAAAAGAGGCAAAAAAGCTTTTCTGCCTTTCTGCATGTTTGATCATTATTATTCAATGCAATTTCCAATCTTTCTCTCCTTCTCCCTCCCTGTGTATATCTCCCCAGAGTCTCATTTCATTCCAAAATTGAAAATTATGCCCATACCATTTATCTTTTCTTGTGATTCAATAACAGAGGAGAGAATGTGGTGATTTTCAGAGAGAAGAACAATGTGTAATTTTGTTTGATAGTCGTACTGGTGCAAATTGAATATAGATTGGCATACTTCTTAATTACTGCAAGGCTCATTTGCTGAGATCCAGACAATAAAAACCTGCCTGACAGCTGTGATGCTTTGCAGGGAAAAGGCGACTAAAAGAGATTTATGTTATATTTGATGTCTTATACTTTATTTTAGCACCACAGTTAATCACCCAAAGCGCCTCCTCCTTCAGAGGTGTTCATCGGCTTCTCAGCATTAGTTACATGTTGAATTTTTTTCATATGACATATTGCAGAAAACAACCATGTGTGACAAACACTTTGTGTGGCTGATAAGTCTGGCCATGTGTAATGTGTAACTGGTCAATAGCGCCTCACTACTAGGATAACACTTAGTTTGTTTTGGATGCACTCATGACACCCACAGGAGTGCCTAGTCCTCTTTGTCTCTCTCTTTTTTTACATGTTTGTTTGTTCTATTTCTCAAAGTGATGATAACAAATTCTGAGGCTGCCAATGTGGGTGGATGTGTGAATTAGATTAATTTGATCAACCAAGACCTGGTGAATTTTGCACTGTTGTGTTTCTCAGTTCAAAGCACTGGTATTACTGGCTGATAAACACATATTATTGGTCAGACACAGCTGCTTCACAATTTTCTGATAGTGAGGAGAAAATGCATTTTTCATAACACTGTTCAGCAGAATGGCCTTTTAAGTGTATTCTACATAACCAAGAGGCACGTCTCCAGCCTGTTTTCATGTTTGTGCGCATATAAAACTCACTTGTGCAGTTTGGAGCTGTGCCAGACCACGTGCCATTTGCCAGACACTGACGTGTGGGCGAGCCAGTGAGGAAATAGCCCTCCATACAAGAATACACAATGGAGTGGGAGAAGGTTGTACCATCCACACGGGAGATGGTGCCATGAGCAGGCGTACCTGGATTCCCACACTGTACCGCTGGAAAATGGCAGAGAAAAGAGAGAGGGTGAAGGTCAGAGGTGTAAAATAGTAATGGATTTTCTATTTTCCATATCAGTGATTCACAATCTGAGGGCTGGGAGCCCCTGAGGTGGCAGCAAGATGGCTTCTGAAGGTTTCAAGGTGATTAACAGGTTTTGAAAAATATATTACCACCATATGTTGTGAATAATAACATTTATTTAGAAAATAATTGTTGTTTTGCTTTTGACCCAATGAATATTTGTAGTTACTTGACTTGACTCTAATAGCACTCACCTGGAACAGTCTGAATAGGGCAGATAGAAATTGTTGGCTTCTGTTACAGTTCCCCATTATGTGTGTGCCCCACATCACAGCATGGAGAGAAACATTGTTTTACTTTTAAAGCTTGGAGCAAGGCATTAAGAACAGCTAATCTATACAGCATCACAGCTTTATTAAAAGAAGCTAATGAGCAGCGCTGGTGCAGGGCTACACAAATCCCCATCATACTGTTGATGAGTCATCAGTAAATAAAGTGCAGTTTGTGTGTTGTCAAGTCCCCTAGTACATCAATGTTAATGACATTTAATGCTGCCTTAAAACAAGAAGAGGATCATGGGGGTAATGTGAAAATTTGAGGCTGGGGTCTAAGGACTCTTGTCTCCAATTCTAACAACAACTTTTAATATTGAAGTTATATTGAGTAATGAAAAGATAACAAATTATTATATTATTTAGATTATCTTAGAAGGTCATATGGTGAATTATCTCTCCTCACAATTTAAAGCACAAATTGAAATCAGTCACGACTTCATTTCATGGAAAGTGTTAACTTAGATGTTTGATGTTCAATCCCTGGAGAGGAAGCACTGAAGGATTAAGCCTTTTACACTGAGATGTCCTTTTCAGAATATGGCAACAAAAAATGTATCTGTGAAGAGGGGGAAAGGACAGAATCTGTTTCATGTGCTTTTCTTCTGCTCCAAATCATGTCTAATTATGAAGCTGGTTTGCTCTCTCAATCACCTAATTGCCTGGAAAATCTGAAATACTGATTCTTAGTGGAGACAGACGCTCTGTAGGTGTGGTGGTGATTTCTCAATTACCACATGCACGCACACACACACTCACGCATTGAGGTGCATTACTCAAGCACATACCCAAATACACCAGGTGCTGAAATGCTCACTGTAATGTACCATTAAAGCACACACACATGCACATGTGCACAAATATACCAAAAAAAAGCATGGTAGACTTTTTGGCTTCCTTCCTTGAATAATTCAAGACAGACATGATGACAGAAACACTAAACAGACCATGGTGGTATTGTGAGATGGATATTAAGCTGAATATCCACAGAGACTGTTTTCCAGGGACTGTAAAAGGTTGTGGATAACGGATGGATGGGCTTTAACATTAGACAGGGCTTTAGATCACAGACAGACAGCAACGAAACTCGTTCAGGCTCCAGTGAATCCTTGCCCCCTCCCTCCTGAGGTGGAGGGTTGGCTAAAACAATCTTTAAATCAGGAGTTCGGTGGAGAGATGGAGAGATAAAAAGGTAGTGCAAGAGAGATGTGGGACAAAAGGGAGAGGAGGGAGGAAAAGGTTGAGCAACAGAGAGGGTGAGGCACAATGGAGGGACAGAGGGAGGAGTGGAAGGGATGGAAAGGCAGGCAGACAACAAGATTAAGACAGAAAGAAATCAGGGGGGAATCACAAGGAAAAAGCTGCCATCAGGGGAAATGAAGGATGGAAAAACGGGAGGAACAAGAGAGATGGAATGAAAGGCAGATACAGAGAATAATTCAGAGGGTCTGTGCATTGGCCTGTCATATTAAAAATGACACTGGCACCGTGCCAAGCTGGCCGACAGTACCTTGAGGAGAACAGGAGCAGTCAAACATGTGCTTCAATATCTGGTTGACCCCTGAGGGTAATTTATGCAAGATGTAGCTCTGGCTTTCTGTGAACTAATATCTTCAAAATCCACAATCATTCATTTATCACAATCCAGAAAGAAGTTGGCTGTAGGTGTCTCGAATTAATGAATTTCTTGGTTGCAATCTGGAAGCTAGTCACAGTACCACATGCTGCCAGAAAATACCAGACTGCAGCAGAGAGATACTTATCCATCTGGTGCAGGCCTATGTTTGTGAGCCATTCCAGTAATTCACATGTGTAGGCGATGCACATTATTGTACACTGTATGGACATCCATTCTTGCATGCAGCCCATTTGTTTCACACTACATTTACGTGTGTACAGACTATTTTTAGCGACCTTGACGCAAGTTTTTGTTCCATATCAACACTTTTGATAACATTTGAAGGATTATACAGACAAATTTTAGCAAAGCTTTTGGTACATTAAAGTATTTAATTAAGTTCCGTGATATGGATCATTTTCATTCATTAAATAAAAAGTATTCATTAATCAGTTCTACAGAAACCAAAAACTTCTTTGTGCTACTGTATGGATACACATTCAATGTGTGTCCTTTCTGTGTGACTCCTACACACTCCTCTCTCACTATTTCATACATAACATCAGAGAGATATTTTAAAAATTTCCCTTACGTTTACAAAACGGCTGTCTGCCCGACCAGGTCCCATTGGGGAAGCAGATCCTCTCTGCCGAGCCATAGAGTGTATGTCCCACTGCGCATGTGAAGCGCACCTTGCTGCGCACTTTGAAGTTGCCTGCCTCCCTGCTGGCATGGGCAGGTGTGCCAGGATCCCCACAGGTGCCCGCTGAGTCACCTGCAATGGGAGATAACCACACAAGCGATGAAAAGCAATGAAAACAAGAAAGTGGAGATGGCATCCACTTTGACTCTATGTGTATGTTACAGTAGCAGATGGGCCCTTTTAAGTTGAGATGGCAGAGAATTAATGCATGGTGTTCATGTGTGTCATGCTGGGGAACAATACAAAGAGGGTTAAGACTCAAGCTGTACATCTTTTGAATCCTTCAGGAGGCATCTATAAAACGTGTGATGCGCCAATGAGCAGTTGTCACCGCGCCAACAACCTGAAGGACCAATACTTTCACTGCTTTGACACCAGGAGCTTTCTGTCCATAAAAGCAGCAGGGCCAGCATTAAAAGGCAACCAGCTGTGGTTATGAGAAATGATGAATACAGTTTGACCTCTGAAGCTAAATGCGTTTTCATTACCATGAATTATCTCTCCTGTCTTTTGTTCTTTGGAGGAACATACAGTACTCTTGGTCTCTTTCACATCTACAAATCAACTCAGAAAAGAAGATGCTGTGTTTCTTGTTAATTTGATTTTCATGTCTCCATTAGGGTGGTCTCTAGTGGGTGAAAAAATGGGACATGTTCCCTATCTGAACCATAGATATCAGAGAGAGAGATGACAAGTATGGAGTCAGGGTGGTGCCACAGCTACAGAACATTTTATGTTATAATGAACAGCAAGCCAAGCTGAGTGGTGTGTGAGTCAGGATGCAGTCTAAGCGGGCTGGGTTTTTAGTTTTGTATTCACCTGGGACGTCCTCAGTACAAAGAAAAAAACATATAACACACACAACACCAACCACCACCTTGAGTGCTGCTGCTTCCGCTCTCTCATGGAAATGAAAACAGTAAAGGAAGGAAAAAAGCAAAATGTTTGGGCTCTAAAAGCTGAATGCGAAAGAAAGAGACAAATAGATACATCGATAGATGGATAGTTATTTAATCTGCTGCTGTGCTTGTCTATACAGTTCAGTCCATGTTGTCTCTTTGTGAAGGATCTGTGTTTTATTGGCTTTGAGATCCTGTTCCTTGAGCTGTGCACACACCCTCAGCATTATTCCCTGTATGTTGGCTGCTACTCTCTGTCTACAGAGCAGCAAATAGCTGCAGTAATGCTGGACTTGTTGACAAAGCCTTACTGCACAAACACCAAGCTCATATCTTCTACACACATTTTTCTGCTCACATGTGCACAAACTGGATTTGTTAGGTCAAAGGCTCACAGCTGGAGATGACATGTTCAAGTGTGGTTGTGGTTAGTTATGACTATGTGTGTGACGTAGCCAACCTTGTACTGCCAATATGTGTGTGTACGTGTATAAGAGAGCTCTCTTCATGCATATGAATATTTATTATATTGTCTTGTCTTCCAGGGAATACACTTAGATACCATTGTCTTTGCAAGTATGCATATTTGTTGCCTGTTTGTGTGCATGTCCAAATTTTGTGTGCATGTATGTGTGTATGCCTCAAAGCAGCTGTCAGTGCTTCATTAGTTTCCTTCAGTTAGGTGAGGCAACCCGGCTCGGCATGCAATGTGACAGCTATAATCTCACTAATTGGGACGGTAGTGGATTTGGTTTGAATCTGAGTTAATGTCCGTTCACCAGGCTGCCTTTGTGAAGAAATAATAGGGCCTTCAACTCAGCCATGCAACAGACAAGGACAAAAGGGGAATGGCTTGGCAAGCAGTTTTAAGCCCCCTCTTACTAATTAACAAGTGAGGACAGATGAGAGGAAGGATAGGTAGATGAGAACTGTTGCTGATGCTGGGCTGGATATCTGAGGAATTCAAAGCACAAAATTATTTTGTTGCTATTGGTGATAAACATTCTGGGAATTATAATCTGCCACTTTCGCTGTCTGTGGACTACTGTATGGAGAAAAAATTATGCAAATATACTTTGCAACCACTGAAAAGCATTGAAGAGAAGTGATGAGACATAATACAGGGAAATTAACACTTTGCAGATCAGTTCATTTTTGTTTGTAACACTGCAGTACTAATGGCATCACAAGTTTGTGCTAATGTGCCTATGAAAGCTGTGTGCTAAAATTTACACTTGTTCTAATTTAAAACTCTCCACACATCTACTGCATTGCAACTTCAGTGTTTACACGCAACGACAGAGTTCCAGCTGCGCTGTGGTTCCCATTTCTTCTACAACTGTAACAGATGTTTACTGCCAAGGGTCTGAATTCATCAAGCCTCTTAATGATGACCAAGCGATCTACAAAGGTTTCTTCTTTCCATAATAAGTTAATGATTTCATAGTTAATTAGATGAACTGATGCAGTACCACCATGTATGACAATGTGTGACCACCACATTTATAGAATACAGTACCCTTATTGATAAATGACAGGAATATCAACAGTACCATAATCTTAACATAAATGTCAAACAAAGTGTCACCAATTCCTTTTAGCTAAAAAAAACTGCATACATTTGTTACATCTGCATACATCTACAGAAGCTCTGTTATATCAGTATTAACTGATTCAAATTATACTCAATATACGTATCGCAATTCATATTATCTGTTATAGCTCACCTCAGCACATCCCTCTTTATCTTGGTGAGTCACAGCATCATTTGTTGTGATTAAATCCTCTGGTCAGTGACCCGGCACTCATACTGTGCTGCTTAAATTCCTCCAGAGGGGCTCACTCTCTGAACAGTGCTTGCTCTTTGACATTTTAAATGCTCAAGGACACATTTGTGTTGGTTTTACTTATTGCACTTTTAAAGTCATAAGTTGATGCTGATTAGATTTTGGTCAAGTTAAATTAAATAGACTAAATCAAGTTTGGTATTAAATTATTTTTATTTTTTTAATTTCTAGTTTAAATGAGAGTATATTAGCCGTATTCCTTCAGACAAAAAAGAGCTGATCTCGTGATACACGGCTCAGACTTAGTGATGAAATGAAATATAATACAAAATTGCAAATCATCCCCTTTAAAGAGGCTGCTTTGTCATAACAGTGGGATGCTGCACAAATCATCTCAATAATAGATGCCAAACTGCCTCAAAAGACTAGGTGACAAATAGAAAAAAAGACCTTTCAATTCTTTTTGTCATTTTTACAAAGCTAAAAGCATTCAAACTATGACTATGATTCTGAGCCTAAAAACAACTAGTAAGCCAAACACAACAGATAATTATGCAGGCTCATCAAAAATAAAGACCTCACCACACCTCAGAGAGTCACTCTCTCTATTTTGTAAAACTGAGAGCAAAAAATAGTGCGCTCTACTCACAGTCCCAGCAGTCTACTTTTTCTCTTGCCTCACAATTTTCTAACTGTCTGAGTAAATACAAAATATTGAAGGTGAGTAGAGTTTGCACTCTCATTTAAAGTAGAAGAAAAAAAAACTCTGTCATACAAGTCTGCTGACAAACATTACTTCTGGGTCGGTGATTTGAACAAACCAAGTGAACACTCAGTAAAGAGGATCCACTTAAATGGTCAGGAATGTTTAAGTGTGATGGGAGAGACGTGCACGAAGGGGATTAAGGGGAGAATTTTGTAGTTCTGCAGACGTACACTGTAAGACACACTTTTTTCTTCAGGTTTTCAGAAAACATCAAGAGCTGGCTGCAGCTACATGGACTGAACACAAGGCACGAAAAATTCAACTGAAACCTTTGTTTCCCCGACTTTGCATTTAGACTATGCCATTTCTCTCACTTGATTGATCGCTTCAAACAGGAAACAACATTTGCATCCACACATTCTTTAGCAGAGATGTGAAGACATAACTTCCAATCTCTGAAAAGAAAGAATGATGGGTAAAGCGTTATTGTTCGGGTTATTTGGCGCTGGTCCACCATTCATCAGCCCAACTGCCAGACAAACCACAAGAGCATCACTTCTAAAAGTGAAATGCTGAAGCTGCTTTGAGTAGATGGGGAATTTGAGGACAATAATGGTCAAATATTTTGGAACACAGGAACCATTAAAAAGTCCTGCTAGTGCTCCACGGCACTCTCATTTGAGTGAAAAAAATTGGCTCAGTTGGCTGATTACTATCCTGTGGAGTGTTTTCTTTGAACTTCACACAAACACAAACCAAATATCTCATTAATGCCAGGACTCCCTGGTTCTGCACCACTTTGGTATTGTGTTCATATTGTGGCAGTGTTTTGTGTAGTCTGCTGACAATCCTGTCTTATGTGTTATCCAGCCATGCAGACAGTTTTGGTTTAGTTTGCCCAGGTTTTGAGGTATTTGTTTTTAAGTATTTCTGGCATGCTAATACAATAGAGGTTTGTTTGTGCTGCTTACAGCAATGGGAAATGTAAACATCATCAACCTGTCTCCGCAGAGACTGTGTCTTGAATAATCTACAGACATTGTTGTGACCTGTTTTCATTGGACCTTCTTCCTCGAAAACAAGTAATCCTCATGAAAACTGTTGACAGAGTCTCAGCGTGACACTGAGTTTGGAGATTGTTTCTGGGGAAAAAAAAAGAATGTTACTGGTGATTTTTGCTGTTGTGGGTGGTGAGTGTAATCTCAGACACTGATGTCTCACAACCTGAGCAAATAAAACAAATACTATGCATGTAGGTAGAGATCACTGAAGGTAAAAGAGAAGATATATTTTGTTTAAGTTTTCTATATTCTTTCATTTAGGAGACAATACCTTTAAACACAACTCCTTATATTAAAATCTGGAGAATCTCCAAAGAAGCGCAGAGTGGGTTCAAATGAAAGTGTGCTCTCCACAAATCAAACAGCTACTAGTCCCTAATATGATACTGATGTGAGTGTCAAGAGGAATATGGAGAGAGCGACTTCTCTTTCATCGGATGAAAGTGAGTGGGCATGATTGTGTATGCATGACTACACTTGTGTGTTTGTGTACCTGAACAGTGAGGCAGTGGACCACTCCAGTGACCATTCAGCTGACAGGTGAGTGATGAGTCTCCTATGAGCTGGCGCTCTCCGGAGCAGGAGTAGCGCACCGTGGAGCCAAAGGTAAACTTCTCTCCGCTCATCACTCCGTGGGGAGGTGTGCCTGGCTGGCCGCAATCCACCTCTACATGACAGAGAGCGAGGAGAGGAAATAAGATTATCAGTGGATGAATGAATGGATGGATGGATTAGTGTTGCATGGCTCAACATACTTGATAAAATCACATCTCACACTGCTACTGGTGCTGCTGGGACAACACACTGTTTTCTATTGTTAGATAAATGGCTTTATGGAAGAAAAATGTTTCATTTTTTATGATTTCTTAAATCAGCACAAGATTCAGTGAATATTGTAGGCAGTAAGGCCATATATAGTCAGTGACTTTGCAAAAAAAAAAAAGTAAGCCCTTTCAAAGTCATCACCCAGTTCAGTGTCATGCTGATCTACACTGCTGTGAACTTTGACTGAACCTCTGTGTTGCAGAGAAACTTGTATTGAAGTATAGGGCACATTGAGCAGATTAATATTCAATATTAAAAAAATATCAGTCTGCCTCCTCCGATCAATCATATTCAGTTCTCATAAAAAGATGATTAGGGGTTATACTGTATATAAACTTAAATTAAATCCTGGATGTTTTCAAGACCAAGATCTAATTTGGTGCATTACTCTGTCTCCATTATTTTATTATATTTATATTTGACCTTCATATATGTTTGTGGGTAGTGTCATTTTATCAGCTCATATTGCAAACTTTGGCTTTGTGATTTCAAAAAGCCAATTTTTTCAAGTGTCAGTGACGCCTGGAGCCATGAATAAACATTTCAGACAGACACCCCTGTGTATCTCTTTAATTACTGTTTCATTTGATAAAATAAATGATGTGCGTCATCTCTCTACCATGAAATGAAGGGTTTTCGGAGACTGTGTGCAAAATGTAGAGGTTTACTTTAGACTATTTTTCCGGAAATAGGTCATAACTGTTGGCAGCTTAATACAAAAGCAGAGTTCACAATGAGCCAGGTGTTTGAGAGCAACATCACAACCTCACATAACCCCGACAGTTCATAGATGGTTGTTGTTATAATTTGAGCATGGGAACATTAGCTATAACCTGAACAACTGGTCCTATGACAGTTGCCCCATTTCTCAATTAGGCAGCACACAGCAATAAGCCATAATCATAAGCCACTGGGGCATCGAACATTACACAGATGCTCCCAGTCACAGCATTCAGCAACTTGTACCATAAAAACTCTGGAGGCAAATGGGAGCACAAACAAGGTTGTGGACACTCAATCAGCAGTGAAACTTTCCCTTCATTAGCTTTTCACTTAAACTGTATTAAGTCATGAAATTTTCTGAAGAATACGTCAGTTCTAAAGTGAGCGGATAGACTAATGCACTTAACAGTGGACAGGCACAGGCAATTAAACAGCATGAATTGTAATAAGACTGGTAATCAATTTTCAGTTGGTTGATGGCCAGCGTAACAAGAAGGAAGCCACTGTACCGATGCATTCTGGCAGAGGCTTGTCCCAGTGGCCCTCTGGCTGGCATGTGAGCACTGATGAGCCGAACAGGTAATATCCAGGATTGCAGTCGTAGAAGACGACACTGCCGAATGTGAAGTTACCGTGCTCAATCTTACTCTCCCGGATAGAGTTGACAGGGATACCTGGATCTGTACAATTTACCACTGTATAAAAAAGAAAAGAAACAGTTATACACTTAAGACAATTATGCCATCATGACTTATTCACTTAATTAATCATAATGGGGTGATGCAGACAGAAGAATCCTGACAGCAGTCCAATTAATATTTATTGCTGCAAGGATAATTTCAAGGAAGACAGACGTTTTCAATGTAATGTAAGGCAAATTACTGTTGGACTACCATCATCGAATGTTGAAAAGACGCCTCATGCCCTTTCCAAGTTTTCCTGTTTCCCTGAGTGCAGTCTTGTTTCTCTGTATGGATCCACTATCTTATCTATATGCTCCTTATGAAGGGTGCTGTGATCTTGCAATAATGGGAAGAATTGAGCAGACGTGTTCCTGGCAACTTTTCAAATACATCACTTTATTGTGGTTTTCTCTGGTAATGTAAATGAATTATTGATGTACAGAACAGCGCAGTAAATTTTACTCAAAGTCAAACTGAACATTCATTTCTTGGCAGCATTTCCAAATCCATCTGAATATGTACAGTGATCTCTGTAAGGAGTGTCATCATGCCAGTGAATAGTGGGCATTGATCTACAGCATACAGTGATTTTCGTTTGGGCTATGGTATCATAAATATGGTAAACGTAAGTATTAAAATTATTTGTCAAAAATATTTAAATTGTTTTTGTGGCATGGGTTTCTATAAATGCCTCTGCTTAAGTTAAGTCTACTGTAGCCGAATAGATTGAAGGTATCAAGTTAAGAGTATCTGTTTAAGTTTTTGTCTGTCATCTACAACTTAACCTCAACATTAAGAAACCATATCACAGTTATGTGGTGATCTGCTTCATTACCTCCACCAGTGTCATGTCTGGGTGTCTGACTTTTCTTTCCTGGAAGCTGTACAGTCTTTTTTTTCTTTGGTTGGAGTATCATTTACATGAAGGCAATCTGTCAACATGTTCACTTGTGAGTTAATAATAGAAGTGCTGATATGACCTGATCAGTGGCTTCTTCTCTTTATTCTACAAACAGGATGACAAGTAAGTCCAGGCTATATTTAAGCACTGTCAATAATAATAGCACCTTAATCTCCTCATCCTGAAAACAAAAGACACATCTATTGTCACAAATTCCCAAGCATCCATTTCAGAAGCAACTGGAAGCTCCAAAACTAGACTGCTGACTAGGTGGTTCAGACAGCTGAAAGTAGGTAAGGAGGGTGACGTTAAGTTCAGAGCAACATCAAATTAAATCAATGATATAAATGTGTGACAAAGCTGGCTTAATGTGAGAAAATGTTAGTGGGAACAAACAAACATATTTTGACAAAGGGAGTCATGACAGTTTAATATGATTTTACTCTTTTGATCTTTTACCAGGTCTGTCTCCACAGTGCTATTCACAGCAATGAAACTGTCTCTTCATATCCGACTGCCAACAAAACTCATGTCAGGAGCAGTGATATTTTTAAATAGGAAAATTCTGGCAAATCCAGCTTTGGCCGACTAAATCCAGTTGATAGACCAATTAAAGCTATACTCAAATTCATTTGGTTTAATGTTTTAATGATCACTTCCTAATATGCTGCCATGACTTATAGATTTTTTTTTAATTTTAGAAATTAGTGAAGAGCATACAGCACTTGGCTTTATTTACCACATATTCCCTCGGCATCATCTATGTGTCTGAAATCAGTCAAGTATTATTAAAACTGAACTGAACTTAAATGGTGTACATTACATCCAGTTGATGTTGTTTGTTCCTTTCTATTTTAGAGACAATAATGCAAAGTCTGAAGAATATTTCCAAAATATTGTCAAACTGCCAAAATTACTGGGGGAAAACAAGTAAACTTTACTCTGCTGTGGTCTCACATGAAAATGTCTGGATTGCTGCTGATTGTAAACACACCACTAATGAGGCTAACCTGGGTAAAATAAAATTGGACACAACTAAAACACAGCCACCCATCTGACACACCCATTAAGATATCTTCCACTAAATGTACTCCGAGCTTCTTTGCCTTCAAAGTAATCTCTCCCTGCAGCAGGCTTCTTGGTAAAAATTGGCAGCAGAATTGTGGAAACAATTCCCCATTCACTCTCCATACATTTTGCTGCAAGCTCATTATTGCTGTTTTGCCGCATTCATTTTGAGGCTCAGGGCTGCAGATGTTGTTGGCTAATGCTGCACTCAGAGACGTAGAACACATAGTAACTTTCTTCATTCAACTCAATTTCATGCCATCTATCTGCTTCTGTGTCTGCTTGATGGCACTCCATGGCTGCTGATTTCTGAATGATCATGATACATCTGCTGGCTGCTGAATTCCTGTGGTCATCTTAACATCAGATTCCTGAACCATCACAAAGCACTTAACAAGAGCTATTTCATTCTGTTCCAACACTTTGGCTGGATTCTACCTCTGCCTGCTGGCAGCTACTGGCTCCACTGATGGCTAGCCTGATCCACAGAAACAGAATTAGACAAAATTGTTTTCCGTTGAAGTGCTGAATAAAAAGACCTTCAGATGTAGTGATGCAATAAGAGGTACCCTCTTCAGAAATAGACCAGATGCAGGTGGTTAATCAGATGCACATGAATATGAATCCATCGCTAATGCCAAGTTCTCTTATCAATTTTTGCTTTTGACTCCCATTTGTCTTAACTCTGCAGGCAGTGTCTGTGCTCTGAGTCTTGGCTAACATGCTGGCAAAGACAAGCATCTTTTTAGTTTAACTGTCAAGATACATCTGCAGCCTTCTGATAGGTGAAGTCAGTCAAGCTGCAGGAGCTCTGTGTCAGGACTGTACCTCGGCATGTCGGTGGTTGCTGGCTCCACTGGCGGTTGGCCTGGCACTGAGCTGTGGAGGGTCCTTCAAGAGTGTAGCCTTTATTGCAGGAAAAGCGCACAACGTCATTATAGTTGAAGCCGTCACCTGTGGTGCGGCCATAGATGGGGCTACCAGGGTGGCCACATGTGATAGCTATAGTCGATGGTGCACCATTCAGGGATGTGTGAGTAAAAAGGAGAAAAAGAGATGGAGAATGGAAGATGAGACGGTGAAAAGAAATGGTAAATGAGGGTGGGGGGGTGGGGGTATGGAGTGTGTGGAGAGGAAGAAACAGAAGAGACAATTCAATAAAAATGATCAATAGGTGACGTACAGTGACACCTATCATAGGAATATCATTATCATACAATTAACCTCAGAGGACAACGGGGGAATCAGGAATGAAGCCATGATCTCAATTAGAAAAGGCTAAGCAGCACATTTCAGTCCATCAATAGGTGAACAGGAGATTGAGAATCACATTATGGGGATATGTATCAACTGATGACCTCACCTTCTTAGATTTAAAGAGCAGGAAGCATTGGGAATTGCATGGGTTTTTTTAAATTGGTGATTTAATTATTTAAACTATTGAAAAATGCAAAAATGCAAAAATGCAAAAATGCAAAAAAAAAAAAAAAAAAAAAAAATATATATATATATATATATATATATATATATATATATATATATATGGAATATTTTATTTAATAATTCAATCAAATAATTATGTTTTGGACTAGTATACTCTTTGTTTTGAATACAAATTTATTTTGCAAACACATTCAAGGCTCCTTTAATACATTAATGAAATTAAAATTCAGAGAGTGGAAAGTAAAAATGTCCCCATTTGCTCTTTTGCATTTGAACTGTAGTGTCTGCTGAACAAAAAAAACCACAAGTGGCTCTTCTTTGTCACAAAGTTGGAGGAAAACGCCTCGTCCATCTTAATTTTGACCTACTCAGTAAACTAAAAACTCTCTCATTCCTGCAAAAACAAGCCTGCAAAATCATTTCTATTATTCCTCCTTCCCAGCCATCCTCTTTCTTTTCTTTCTCACACACACACACGCACGCACACAAACACACGCACACGCACACACACACACTCCAACTCTAGCCCCTGTTGCAATCAATCAGTCTGCGGGAAATTGTGTTAGAGTACTTACAGATGCAAACTGGGAGCTGTCCAGACCAGTTGTGGTCCTGCTGACAGATCCGTACTGAGGAGCCAATGAGCCTGAATCCAGGGTTGCACTGGTAAACTACTGTGTCCCTATAACCAAAGTTTTCCCCGATCACCTGGCCATTCACAATCTGCTCTGGAACACCACAGTGACCAGCTGTAGGATGATCGGAAAAAAAAAACAAACAAAAAAAAAACACATCACATAAACTTTATAGTGATTACTATTATTCCACTGTTTCATGTTTTCTTCATGTGTCTTTCTTCCTAAACTAGAATTACTGAGTGACAGAGTCTTGACCCCAACAAAGACAGCACAGCCTACAACGCTTGTTGCATATGGTATTTATAACACTCAGCTGTCAGAATAATGTTCAGTTATTCTCAATGTGGAGGTCCAGTTTTTGCACTTGTAACCTGGCACACCAGATGGTTTGTTACAGAGCCCCATCTGGGAAATCTTTGCTGAAACCTGTTTGGAAAAGGGCAGGTGCTCTCAAAAAAAAAAAAAAAAGAAAAAAAAAAAGAATACTTGGCAGGTGATTGGATGAACCATATGTCTATCACAGTCTATCATGGGCTAACTACAACTAATCCAGTTCTGCATCTTTTTTTTTTTTTTAACTACCAGAGGAGCGAGTTAATTAATCGAGCCAAAGAGAAAAAATATTTGTGCCCCATTGAGAAAATTCTTCATTGTTGTTTTCTTCTCTTCTTTCAGTGAACAAATACTTTCTAGGTCTGATGCAACTGATGCTATACAGTAGCAGCATCTGGACTGACCTCTTTGTGAGCCTCCATAGTAGTTCATCACGCCTGTAGCTACCAGAGGTTCCTCCCTCATAGCAAACTGATTAGTCTGAATCACTGGAGTTTAGCCACAAGCAAATAGCTTGTGGCCTGCCAAGATGGATTCTTGGAAAGTTGGTGGAAGGTCAATGCTCTTGGCATTATAAATTACAATAAATTATCTCAGTCAATCATTAACGTGGTGCAATATTTGCACTAGTTCAAGTTTCTAGAAATTGAGAATAGCCTACTGTAGCTCCCACTGAACTAATGGATGATAGTTCCAGGGTAGAAACACAATTTTGTTTGTCTTATCACGTTTGAATAACTTTGCATTTTGACAACTGTATTATAAAATGAAATGAGATGATTTAAAAGGTCCTGGAATTATAATGCAGGGAAACAAAATTAGTTGGTGTATTCATGAAACATATTGGATTTGGAAAGCATTTTTCAGCTCATTATCTCTGAATTATTATTTCTAAATTTACACTGGCTTCAGCGTCACTTGTGGTGATAACTAAGCTTTTCTCATCTACAGTAGACAGAGAGATGCATGTGAAACTCCTCAAAATCTGTGCAATACACTCATGCACATAATCGTATTACTTTGAGCTACAATAAATCCCTTTCAGAGAGGAGGAATCTTGCTGAGATTTCCACTGCCACTTAAAACCTGGGAAATTGCCACTGACTGTGAGTCTGATTTCCCTAATTTACTCCTGTACCCAGAAACTCAGCCGAGCATTTTATTATCACGCTCCAGTTGAGAAGAGCCAGATTCTATGGAGATAGCCCTGAAGTAGGGGACAATACTCAGAGGTCCCTGTCTATGTTAACACTGTCATGTCACTAAACAAGAGAGAGGTGCCCTTCTTTTAATGAACTGAACCAATCTTGAGCTGAGCTTGGAGTGCTGGTGCCACAGGGTTGATAAACGGACTAATGCATCTGCCAGGGAAACCGTCACATTCTGCTGCTGCGTGGGTTTGAATGCAGCTCAAGTAATTACGTATGTCTCATTTTCTTCCACAGTACAGAGCTGTGATGAGCTGTGGTGAGCTAAGCTGTTGCATATTTCCTTGTTTGTATATATCTTAACAACAGCTTAAATTGTGCTGGTGCAGCTTGGCAAGTGTCTTATAGTTTCAGGCCAGCTGTGCCTCTGTAGCTGCTCTCTCACATTTAGCATTTTAGAGACAGCAAATCACACTGACTTGGAGGTTTTACTGTACAGCTCCCAGCCCCAATCCACTTAAAGTGGTTGCCAAAAGTGTTTGCACATTTGCACAACAACTTTTACCTTATGATCGTTACAAGGTCTGAAACAATCTGTCGTGGGCTGGTGGCAGTGACTACCTGCTTGCATGATGTAGCATGGTGAAGGAAACAAGAAAGAAACTCTGCATCTTTTACTGCAACAGTCACTGACATTGCACACTTGGCAACAAAACCTATCATGGCCACCCCCCTGCTTCCCCATCTGGCTCTATTCTGGGCATGTTGACCCAACCAAAAAACCTCATGCTCTATCTAAACAGATCAACAGCACTGTCTGACCCAGGTCGACTCTGTCCTTTATAAAGCTAAAGAGAAAGATCAAGGCCCTGCTTACCCAGGCACTGAGTCTCCATCCCACTCCAAAGGCCGGACAGGAGACACTCTCTAACAGTAGATCCAGTTAAAACATAGCCAAGGTTACAGCTGAAAATGGCTGATGCTCCAAAGGTAGTTTGGGTCCCAATTTTCTTCCCATTAGGAGGAGTGGGAAGATCGCCACAGGAAATGACTGCAATAAGATGGAGAGGACAGTAAAAAAAACAAAGAAAGAAAGAAAGAAAAAGACAGAAGGAAATGCATAGGAAGAAAAAAACAAGACACCAGATGAGAGTGAGAGAACAAGAGAGAAAGGAGTCAGATGTTGGCTTACATCTTCAGACTTGATGGGAGAGCACAGTCATTTACACCCATCTTAGCGACCTTAATGCGATAAAAGAGTGACCTGCGCTATCTCATGGGGAGGGTAATGATGGTGTTTGCCTTTGTCCCACCATCTTTCATCATACTGCCTGGCATCTCCTTTTGCCATTACAGAGGCTATTCAGCTCCTTTGCTTCTCAAAAAGTAGTTTCCATGGCAGCATAGAGAACCTTTTATTTCCCATTCCCACAATAAACAATATCTAACCTCAGCTGAGCAGGGAATATGTGAAGGGTACAAAAGTGAATCACTGAGTTGCTGATTAAGTGAGCTGTGAATAAGGTATTCATTCTTCAAGTCTTGTAACGTTACAGTGTTTGAATTTACTGCACCTGAGGTGAGATGGGACATAGATCTTTTCTGTGAAACTAATCAAACACACCCACAGTATATTTGTGGGATGGGAATATGTGCCATGTGTGTCTATCCACTGATGTTATTTTCATGATTATGCAATTATTAAATATTATTCAGGAACATTACAATTATTTTATTTCAGAGGGGAACCGTGAGAAGGCCCCCAGAGTAGGACAAATACAGCAGCATTTTGGAAATTATATTTAATCTCTTATTAAATAATCGTTTTGTTTGATTTCAGTTTTATTGTTTATCAAGTTTGCTTGAGAAATAAAACAGTTAGTGTTCTAAAACCACAAAAATAGATTCATCCCATTTATCAAGTTTGTCGCCCGGGTAGAGAAAATGTAAGATGGCTGTCAGCTGAGTCAAATTTCAGAACAGAGGGCTGGCTCACTACTGCTATATTTATATTACATTGCATTTTGCCTTAGTTCAGTTTTCAAATGATCTGCATTTATGACTGCAAATTTAAAGATTATTACATTCAAGGTCATGTCTGACAGTGTCCGCATGGAGCCAGCACTATCCTCTGTGGGTATGAAAACCATGGTATTATAGTAAAGGCTTCAGGGAAAAGCCCAGTAGAGTTTTACTTAGATATGGTGCGGTCATGTGTTACCATGTGTAAGCATGTTATAGTATATACACCCCCTTGGACCAGACACATTTTCTATTCTCTCATCCTTCTCATCTGTTTTCTTGGTGTATTGAATTGGTGTAACAGATATGTTTGCCTGACCCATCTGGATCTCCTGGTGAAACTTTTTTTTTTATGCAACTCACAAGAATTTCCACCACAATGACTTTATGTTATTAAAAATGGTGTTTTGCTGCAGATGAGGTCACTCACTTCTACATCGAGGTCTCTCACTCCTCCAGCTCCACACCCCATTTGCCAGGCACTGGATGTGGGCAGGCCCAACACGGTAGTATCCAGGGTTGCAAGTGAATATTATTTTGGTGCCATACTCATAGTGTGAACCATTGACTATCCTCCATTTCCCATGGTCCAGAGAGAAAGAGCTGAGACTGGGGCACATCATGACTGTGCCAAAAAGGGAGAAAAAAGAGAAGAGTGGATTCAGTGGGGAGTGGACATTGTTGTTTTAGGATTATTCAAATGGAATGACTTCTGTTTCAATTTCTTCTCTTATCCCTTATACACACACTACTAAGCCAAAACCTCTAAACATATGTAACAACCGAGCAGTCTAGAGGAAATACAAATAGGCTGGTTGCAAAGAAAAAAATCATTACAATAAACTAATAAAACTTTTCTGCGGTTATACAAATGCGCTTCTACAACAAAGCTGTTTCTGAATCAGCACCAAATGAGTTTCAAAACAAACTCTGTTTCCATTTCTGCTGTGAGACTCATATACAGTAGGGAATAAACACTGGTCTCGCTTGTAAACAATGCTGTCAATCACTCATTATACTATACTCATTATAACTTCCAAACTTGGAGTTGCACTGGCATGTAAAATACTCTTCCTAGCCCCAGCTAAATTTTTCCTTAACTGTTGTCTTCTCTTTTATCTGTCCATCTTATCATCTCTACCCAACAAGTTAGTGTTTCTGTAAAGAGACCACAACTCCTGTCTCTTCTGCGAGTCTTGCAACTGCACGTTCCATTACATTTGAGTGTTTTGTTAAAACTCTTTCGTTCTCAACTTCTCCAGACTCCAAATTTCAAGATTACTGTCTTCTCCATAGGTCTTTATAATCATTATCCCTCAACTTCTCCTCTGCTAGTGTAATTGTGCGATGGGGTATTACGGTTACCCCTTGCATCCTCAACTCACCGATGCATCGGGGTATCTTGTTGTGGTTGCTCCAGGTGCCGTCTGGCTGGCAGACTGTGGTTGTCAGCTCTTTGGAGGAGAGCCGGTAGCCGCTGTTGCAGAAGTAGGTCACCCGTGTGCCGACGGAGTAATCAGCAGCAAGCACACCTCCATTCGCTGGCGCACTGGGCACACCGCATGACACAGCTGCAGGCAGCGAGAAGACGATTGGCGCTATGCATGTTTATGCACAATACGAGACACATACTATAGAGATTTGCAAAGAGACGCCTGACTAACACAAGGTAGGCACATGTAGGCAAGCATATATTCAAAAACAGTCACATTTATGTCTTTATGTGCTCCCATCAGTGTTGGAAGGGAAACCTCTCTGCTACACAAGAAATGTAGTGTTAGTTTTTCAATTTGGACATGCAGGGATTTGTTATTTTCTTTTCAAATTCTTATAATTTCAGTTAAGTAAAAACCCAACAGGAAATAGTCACAATGTTGACACTGAACAGCATTGCAATTTTCCAACAACAGACTATGGTAATGTCACAGCAGGAAATGCACAGGTGAAAAGACTAACATTCATAACAAATGCTTAGTTGAGTCATTTCCCTGTTGCTGTGCATGCTGGCTGATTATAATAGCTTACTGGTTCACTTAATGGAACTGAGCCATCATTAACAAAATGAGCTGCACCAGAGCTGTTCCTGCTATGACAAGTCAAAAAGTCTATTAGAGGGTCACTACAGAAGTGCTGTGTGTCCAAAACAGGACGCCCACCTCAAGAGTCAACATCAACTCAGAAAACAAGGGTATTTACACCCACCTCAAACATTTAATAACGATGCAGAAAAGCTGGTTTCACATGAACACTTAACCAGGTCACTTACTTCTGCTGTATACATTAGAGGCCAATGAATCTATGAAACTGCTCTTCAATTCTCACCACCTAGAAAAATTCATTAGAGTAGGATATATGGGACTGGCCCCATGAGGAAAAAATGTACAAAGCCACCTCAGAGTGGAGGTAATCTGACACACTGCAATGAGGTATGTTATCAATGTTTAAGTCCTCCATACATCTCAACATTTTATGCTTTTTTTTGGTAGGTGATTCTGGAAACTCAATGCTGCCTCACTTTTAGCAAAGGCAAAGTCATTAAAGTGACTAGCATACTCAGGTAACTAATTTAGACAGTACACAGATATATACACATATAGAGAAATTCAGCGCAGTACTATGTCTCAGCCATGAATCTGGATTCCTGTGGGCTCAGATCATAAACCAGACAGAAATGTAAAGCAACTAGTTTTCAAGGTGTTTATCATCAGAGC
Organism: Caranx ignobilis; assembly: GCA_021432705.1. NCBI lineage: Eukaryota > Metazoa > Chordata > Actinopteri > Carangiformes > Carangidae > Caranx > Caranx ignobilis. The sequence goes on along the minus strand of MU270012.1, from coordinate 956,524 downwards.
CAAGTCAGAGTGATCGAATAGAGTGGAGAAACCGGCCTACACTGAATGGAAACAGTTATGCAAACACACACATGGTAAAATGGTGCAGTGATGGAGGCTGCACACTAAGAAACATCAAAGGTAGGAATCTGCCAGCATAGCCTGGAGCCATTACATTGCCCCTCACCACCCCATGAGAGGATCAATCAACATTCATTTGTGAGTAGTGTTAAGCCACAATCTACCAGACATTAATCACAAGCACCAAAAACTTTTCTACAGTTCAGATGGAAAGTTTCAACTTAGAAAGCTTCGACTTAGAAAGACCGGATTAAAGCTAAAAAGGTCAGTGTACCTGAAAGATTATTTTAGGTCAATGTTCTTTTTCTGAGATGCATGAGCAACATAGATGGATTAATACATTGTACATTCTCAACCTATCATTCAGTATGAATTGGACAAAATGGGAGATTGAACATACTGCAATGTAATCTGCACCATCTAGCAGACAGCAGATGGACAGCATCTGTAACTATATATTAGTTTGTTTGCAGCACTGGCCAAGTTTATGTGCGTTGGAAAAACTGTGTGCAATTACCAAAGTAATGGAATCAGTCACAGGTGTGAAGTGTTTTTAAATCATTTTTAAAGTACGTGACATACATATTTTGATATCTCTGCATCATGATTAAACGCAATTGAAGACACCATCTGTTTGCTCCTGTGTGAGTCGGTCTATATCTGCGATTGCATGCAATCATCCGCACCTAAATGCACACATTTCATATGTGCACATCAAAGAACCCAATTAGTAGAGTGAGACCCAGCAGCAGCAGACACTGCATGCTAATGGCAAGTTAGCCAAAGTAATTTGAAGAAGTGGAAATTGACAGAAGAAGGCAGGATTGATTTCTGTTTCCTTTCCACCTGATAGGGTACTGGCTCTCCATCAGGCTGGATTCAGTTCAGCTGCTAACAACAGAGGGATGGGGCTTGGGCTGAGACACTCTGCTGCCCTAAGCGCCTGCCTGTCTGCCTGTGGAACGCAGGGGTGCAGATGCAGTGACCAGAAGAACAAGGAAAGAGGCTGGCTGAAGTTGGAAATAAAAGGCTGCCAGGGCCAGTGAGCTCACCTTGACACGCGGGAACCGGTGCGTCCCAGGCGTAGTAGCCATAGGTGGTCTTCTTGCACACAGCTGTGCCCTTTCCTATCAGCTTGTACCCCCTGTCGCAAGCCCAGCGCACCATGCTGTTTAGATGACCCCCAGTCTGGCTCACTACAAAGCCATGTTGTGGGGAGTCTGGGGTACTGCAGTACATTGCTACAATAGGTGGAGGAATAAAAGAGCAAAGAATAGGATGGGAGAAGAACGGTGAAGTAAAGGAGAGGAGAGAGAAATAGGAGAGAAGGTGAAAATGAAGGCAAGGGAAGAGGATATTGAGCAGATAAGCAGAGACATAAAGCAGAGAAAAGGATGAGAGGCATTAACAAAGCTCCTCTGGAAAAAAGACTCAGGTGAACATTTTTTCGTCACAGCAAGGCTCCTTTTTAAATGTGGCAAGATAATGAGGGAAAATGCCTGAGGAGAGTCACATCTCCTTTGCATATTCAGTTAATACATGTGATACCGGTGCATCCACCAGTTATTTGTACCATAGCCTTCCTTTCCCTCATCTTACAGCCCATCGAACAAAAACAAAGGTAAATGTGATTTCCAGTATTTGAGAACCAAATAGCTGATCGGACAAAAAATCCAGGGAGGTGCTGCTCGCTTCATAAATACTGTCAAACATTACAGTACTTCAAATCAGCATGACTGAGAGATAGCAAGGATTCATGACGAAAAGACACACACTGGAGTTTAAGTCCTGTTCAAGTCAAAGAGGAGTCTTCTTTACAAAATTCATCACGCCAACTTGCTTTCACAGTGACACTCTCGTGTATTAAATATAATGGAGAGACACAATATGAAATATAAATGTCTTTTGTGCTTTTTTCATTATTATTGATGCATTTCAAATGGAAGAAGATTCCCTGTGCTACTCTTGCTTAGTGCCACTTGCTTTATTAAAGAGCCAATTAAGAATTTAAAACCTTTTGAAATTAAGGAGCGCAAAACAGCATGCAAGCCTTCCAGTGACTGTCTTCCTGCCTCATGATTTTTGCCTTGGAAAACATCTCCTATTGTGAGCCATTATCATTCCTCTGGAAATTCAAAGTATTGTTGTAAATTAACTGATATTAAAATCTCAATAAATAATACCCTGAAACAATAACAGCACACTGTGATAAAAATCATGGGGTCACGTTGTGTTCACAGAAATATGCAGTAGCTGTGGCACACAGGGTTCAATGAATATTGTTTCATTAAAGTGTCTCTGTACAGTACCTAGAATATAACTGCCCGAATTGTAAACCCATGACTTTTAACACTTAAATGTAGTTTAAATAAAGAGAACACATTCAAATACATGTAAAAAGAGAATATGATTATAAACTGGATACATACTTTGATACTCACCCACATATCTGATGTGGAAGCCGCGTCGGCTGGTGCCGTGGTCAGAGGACCAGCGCAGTAGCAGCTGGTGGCTTGTAGTGGTCAGGTTGAAGGGTGTTTCAATGTCACCACTGAGTGATGCTAAGCTCTGACTGTAGATGTTGGGACCTGAACACAGACATAAACAGACACACACACACATCAAAAACAAATATTATTCCAGAAAGGATATTCACCTTCAGTGTTTTTAGTTTTTAACAGCCTTAATTACAGATTACTGCAAGACAAAAGACCAGACCAAAAATACTGATGTGTAAGTGATTTTTCTCCCATGTTTCGCTGTCATTAAACTTTTACATTGCTATTTGTTAATGATGCAATGAACACAAATATCAAAGTCCCAGGAGAACCCACCATCAAATATCTCCAGGATGTCAAACTCTTTTTCTGTCTGGAAGAGTTCAAAGTACAGAGTGATGTTGTAGCCCTTCTCCACGTTTATCAGCCAGGAGCACATCTGGAGATTAGGGTAGTTTTCAGGGTAGCCCGGACTCAAGATCACCCCCGTCGAGTCAAAACGCACCTCGTGGGCTGGACATTGTACTGAGAGGAGGGAAAATCAATAAGGGTGAGGCCACAATAGAGGAAAACATGACAAAAGAGAGAAAGTGAGAGGCGAGGAATGGATGAGACCAAACGGGGAAAATGAACACCCTGTTGAGGTTGAAAGAATGAGAGGAGTTGAGGCAACAGTAGAAAGCAATGCACCACAGTGAGAGTAAAATTACATTGGAAAAATAACTAGTCCTAAAACAATTACATTTCAGCCAGACTGATATTGCACCCGAGTGCTGAACTGGTGAATCTACTGACGTCATCAGGCTCCCCTGATATCAATCTATCAAATAATAATACTCAGTAGGTGAGACAGTTAACTTTGTAGGAAAAAAATGGTGTGCTGTGCTTGCGTGTGTCTGTCCGTTTGTGTGTATCAGCTCAGAGAACTCCCTTAATTTCCTGTGTGTTGGCATGTTTGAAAAAATGACAGTGCTGTTTCGTTCTCCTCCTTTTCTGCTGCTAACAGAAGTTTCTCTTCAGGGACACAAGTGAAGAAACATGACGCATATGAAAGGTTAATGCCAACAACTGTTCCAGATAAAAAGGTCACTGGAAACAACTGGACATATATCAAAAAAAAAAAGCCAGAGGGAAAGAATTGTAACAGAATGGAGTGTGAATATTCCCACTGGCGAGTCCCTGCAAAAGTTTCAACTGGCTGAACTCGAACAGCCTTTGGCTCAAAGACAACAGGCGTATGTTAGATCCAGAATGTCGAAGTCAGAGATTTTATAAATGACACTGCATTTACAGCACAGTCTACCAACAGCTGTGTGTGGGCACAGAGGTCAAGAGCATTCCTCATCACACCATTTCAGCAGCAACCATATAAATTAATATGTGAACAACAAGAAAAAACACTGCAGGATTTGCACATAGCAGAATAAATGCTTATAAAAATCACTGCACTGAATTCATTAGGGAGGCAACAAATATCAACTGTGTCTTCTGAAATAAAATTCACACATTGAAGTTTTCCCTCCAAGTTTAAATTTTCCAAAAACTTGGTCAATATTTTCATTTGCATACGTATGTGTATAAAGTTTTTTTTCCTGGCCAGTTGCTTCAGACTTTTGATAGTCTAAGCAGTCATACATTTTTAGTTATTTCCAATTACTTTGTTCTTGTTTTATGTTCTCTGCAATGAAATTTAAAAAATACTCCCAACTGCACAGATGTAAGACCAAAGTTGAAAAGCACTGTGCATACTAAATTTCTTTTTTCACTTTTGAGTTATGGAAACTGATTACATAAAAAAAGCATGTTCTTGTTTCCAGGCCACAAAGATACAAAAAAAAAAAAAAAAAAACAGAAAGTAGTTGTTGTTGCATAAGGGCCCAATGCACAGCAGTAGGTGGCAGTAAATCAGGTAAGCAAGTCAATTACAGCAGGCTAATTAAGCTTTTAATTTTATAGTATTTTAACAATTACTACTCAAAATGTTGCTTCCTAGAGGCCACACATTCAAAAAGTTGAAAAGCCTAGTCTGAATATGTTTCTATAAAGTTAGGAAAGCTGATTTTGTATTTGAAAAATGAAGATGAAAAATGAGAAAAACATGGTTTGTTGCACTTGGATTTGCCAGCAGAGTTATGACTCTCACTGGCAATATGATGGAGTTCAGAAAAGGGTCTTCACTTGGTGCAGTTGCTACAGTTTACATGGCTGCTTCCTCACCCTCTGCTTCTGTCATCAGCAGGAGCCTTTGCTTTTACTGATGCATCCATGATGTTTAGTAAGCAACTGCTATATGCTGTTATTTATTCTAAATATTTTTTCAACATGATACTGGTGTTACCAACACAAAACCCTCAATATACTGGACCGATTCCCACCCCTTTCAGCAAGTCATCATACTATATGACTTTAAGATTATATCGATATGTACTAGGGCTGTCTTGAACTAAGGATTTTCCTTTTCATAAGTGTCACTCATTTGGCTTGCATGCATCACCGTCTCTCTTATCTCCGAATCGAATCGTCGAATAGTCGACTGATCGAAGACATCCCTAATATCTACGTGTTTAATATGTGTCAAGATCTAATGCACTGCACACAGAACCATCTACAGGGTAAGAGTTTGTTACTGAAAAAAATGAAGCCCCCAGTACTTGTTTAATAAGCTAACGTTGCCAGGCAACATACACCAGTCTCTCTAGTAAGCACCGTCACGGCTTTAACTGCTTTGCCTCAAACTTTAGGTACAGGGATTAAAAAATGAATTAGGAGGGGCTTAAAACAGTTTCAGACACCTCAATACTGCTACTTTGTAGGATGAGTTTTTAGAGAACCATGATAAGGATAGGAAGCTACTCGGACAGCAGACCTAGGCTTACAATGACTTGCCTACACTACAGTTCTAGACCTCAGTGTAACATAGATGCAAAGTGTGTATATATATATATATAATATAAAAATATGCAAGTTTCTGGTATTTTTAATTTCACATCTCATCTGAAGGGAATCAGCAGCAAGTTACAATAAGGTAAATATTTGTATTAATGATGTCAAGCTCTGGGTTTTTAGACCCTTACATGCAGTATTAGCTGTTATTTTCTTCCACAGCTTACATTTCAACATGATTTGTTGTAGTGACAGTGGACATTGCTAAATTTTGCAAACAGTGCAAGATGTGACTTGGAAACTCCTTGTGCAAACCACCTACTGGCATGACAATATGAGGACAATGACACATTGATACAAAGATACAGAGAGAAATAACTCCGGTGAAGATGACATTAGAGAAGACATGAAAATCTGTGGCCATGTGACCACAAGTAGCAAATGTGGAAATTTAATGGGTGAGACTCAGCCAAAGTGTGGCACATGGTTTACCAAGCAAACACAGGACTCAACTCTACTGTGTCTCTATCCTTGATCAAAGCTTCCACATAACCTTCTTCATAGGCTTTCATAAATAAAGAGCCTGGGGAAATGCAACCAGGGTATTTAGGGATGAAATTGCAGAGCCATGCAAGGTCATTTCAGTGTTATCTTACAAGCCTAAAATGACAATTAACAGAAGCGTTGACAGCAAAGAAAAGCAGAACAGTGGAACACAGGAGGATACTTTTTCCTGCCCTATCGGCTAGCTGCCAACAGGAAGCAGCCCCTTTACAAGCTTATTGTAGCAGGCTCCTCCATGTGAATAGCAGGTCAAGTCAAATTAAGTTCAACTCTACATGTCCCAAGGAGAGCAATTAGTTTCTTGCTACAGGTGGCACAAGGACATAACTTATCCAGCAAAAGAAATGTAATTCAGTTTTTCTTGAGTACAATAATGAGATGATCCATGAAAATTTAGTGCTAACTATGCCAATTTAATGCTCTAGGCAGATTTTAAAGAGCAGTTCGATCAAGATATACCTGATAACAAACCGCCTGACACATTTTGCTCAATACTTATTACATACTACATTCACTTCAGTAAAGGAGTTTTCTTTATTTTCCTTGCTTATTCTTGGTTGGAAATTGCCTGCATTTAACTCATTATGTCTGTGTTTATTTAACAGTAAATGGCTTTAATGTAGCATTGCCTCTGCATTGTAAAACACAGTTCATAACACATGAGAGCCTGTGCTGTCCAACATCAGAATGAACATGGTTACATGCCGCTTGCAGGTGGTGGTGGTCTCTTGCCAAGAGCTTCAGCCATTGTTGTGTTTACAAGACAAGAGGTTTTAATATGCTCCCTGAGCATCTTCCTCAGGGCAGATTGGATGCTGCAGTGATTCTCTATTGGAAAATGTCGAGGCACTTCTGTCAGAATGGGGCGAGATGGTCAGCATCCTAACTTTGTAAGAAGAAAAAAAGTAACAGAAACTGAAACAAAACAAGGGTTGACATTAGTGTTCATTTTCACCACCACAGCTCTTGGAAGAAAGTCAGATATTGAACTTGCAACACTTCTTGTAGACTGGTAAGTTAACGGCTGTCAATGCGAGTGTTAGCTATGTGGCAACAGCAAAACAAACAGCAGCTTTAAACCATCTAAAATGCTAGTGTATGACTGATTGCCATGTATAATGAAATGAACTGCAAAACAGTGTTGGGATCTACCATAACAGTCCAAACATACTTGTGTAACTTTGGCAGGTTAATTGAGTCACTCTCGCTGAAGCCTGTGAAATTATTTCAAGTAGGCTACAGCATGTGAGTTTAGCTGATAGGAGTTAGTTGGTCTTGGCAGAGCTGTGTGTGGTTAAGTAACACATGAGAAGGTGAGCTGGCAAGATCAACATAACGAAAGAGTCTCAAATATCCTCCACTACTCTCCAATGACTCACGGCCCTCACTAGGCACAGAAAACACGATTCCAAACAACACCTATTGTTGCTGATCTGCTAATTACGGAACTTTTAAACAATGGCGTTAAGCATTGGAAAAAATTTTTCAACAATTCATTTCATGTCAGGAAAACATGATGGTGCATCTGTATGCTAGACCACTACGAGTGTGCTACTAGGAGCATGCAATGAAGCTTTTCTCCCCCATTTTTTTTGTCTCTCTTTATTCTGCAAAATATAACAAGCTAATAAAATGCTGCAGGTCTTCATATCCCTTGTGCTTTTAATAAATTTTTAATTTTGAAAAATGTTAGGTAGGCGTAATGCAGCAAAAGTGAAGTTAGGCCTCATTTCCACACACGCATGCTCCCACACACACAACTACAGCAGTGCACATTTTATCAAGCTCTCGGTCTCTTTGACCTTTGTGCATACACTAATAGAGGTATTCACTGACAGTGCTGCATGTAGCCTTTATGAATAAAGTATAAGAATGTGAGCAGCATCTAGATATTGGATCACTGGTGAGGTCACTTGACTTACACTTTGTCATCACTGTGTGTTGCTCTTCTTGTACTTTCTATATACCGCAATGAAATGGGTCAGCTTCTTCCATGTAAGAGCAAAACAATGTTAGCCACAAAACTGCTGTGGGGTGAGAACAAAGATGTCGAGTCAAACATCAAATAGTAACAGCCAGAAATGAGCAAATAGGTTCCAAATCGCTGGTCCTATTCTAAGGTAGTTTATGAATGCAGGGGGTTGTTGAGCATCTCTCATGGCTTGATCACCAGTCCAATGTGATTACTCATAGTTTCTGGAAATAAAGCGACAGAAATGCTTATCATCTCAAGACTAGAGAAAGACTTCAGGGCACTTCAAAAGATGGCTATCTATAGGGAATAGAAGGATTCAGAACACTCTGTTGTCTTCAGCAACAACAGCCTGGATGATGGCATTTGTTTTTTTGTTTTTTTTTTGGATGAAAGTCTCTGATGTAGACAACTGTTTATCTTCCTTTGCTCTTTGTCCACAAATCCATCCTCTGAAAGAACATGGATAGGAAGACTCTTCACATCAATCAAACCCATGGGGCCATTTGAGTAGGATTAAGGCGTGGTATATAAAATCTCACCTCACTCTGTGTCAAAAAATAAAAATAAAAAAAACAACTCTGACTGCCCTCTGATTATCTTTCTACACTGTTACAGAAAAAAAAAACACTTGTATATGAACCCTGCTGATCTGTGATATGCTTCACACTGAGGCTTCAAAGTAAAGTGCTGGTTCTAAGGCAGCACAGGTTGATGATTTTGGGTCAGTAACATTCCAAATCTGAGTCTTGATAAATTCGAATGAAGGTGCTGCTTGCCACCGGGAACCTGCTAGAGGGGGCCCTGCTGGCAGTCTGTTAAATGATGCATCAACAGTAGGTGCTGCTGGCTGCATCCAAGCTTGGCAGAGTGCACACACACACACACACACACACGGGGATGCACCGAACATGAATGCACAAACACATACATTTGGGTTTGTGTGCAATGCAAACATTTGAATTCACACTGTGAGGAACACTTACAGAAGCAAGCAGAGCAACATTTATAAAGCCACACAAAGGCCTCAAATGTACATTGTGTGAATAAACCAACCTTGACAGACTGGTGGGGGTCCATCCATCTGTAGCCTCTCTCCAAGACGACAGGTCAGAATCTCACTGCCCACCAAGGTGAAGCCTGGCAGACACGAGTACCGAATAATATCCCCTGCGAGGTCATTTACACCCCCAATCATGCATGCACACACACACACACACACACAAATATACATGAGCCATGAGTCCACATTAAAAACATATTCATCCATCCATTCATACGCCCACCCAATCACCCATACACACACACATACGCATGCACACAGATCCATAGAGCTTTGTTAGTAAAAGCCTCCTACGTGCAAGCAGTTGAAACAGTAATCATCAACACATTTTCTAATGAAGATTGACATCCTCTAGCTCGAGTACTGAAAGCACTTCATTACATTACAGAGCCATAACCTTGCATGCAAACACACACAAACACACAGGCTTACAAACACACACACACACACACTAACAGATGTACACATTTGAAAAATTACACTCAATTTCAAAGACAGAGAAAGGCAGCCACTAGCCACAAGTTCCACTTCATTTTGCTAATCACTTCTGAACAGTAAAAATACAAACAGCATATGCAGAGAGTTAATTAGCCCTGCCCTCCAACTAGTATTTCATTACATGGAGCACAAATACATGGAAAACACCCAAAAGGCAAGAGAGAAATACAAGAATGAAAGGTAAAGGGCAAGAAAAAAAGGAGAAAGACAGAAACAAAGATGCAGGTGGAGTGGGATGAAAAACTAGTTGAAAAATTCTTAAAAATAAGAAAATATATATGTTCAAATAAAGATGCTCTACAAAGACATTTTGAAATATGAAATGGACAAACAGATTAAGACATTCACAAAAAAAAAGAAAAGAAAGTGAAGGCTAACAACAAAGATATAGACATACAAACAATGGTTGCAACAAACAAGCAATGGATCCAACGAACTAATTAATTAATGAGCAAGTATTTGATATGTCTGCTCCTATCTTTTCCCTCCGTCCAGAGCTGTCCAAGCAAATTACCTCATGTCTGGTGCAAATTTATTTTATTATGTATTGTCACTGGGCAGTAAACAAGCAAAATAAAATAAGACAAACCTATTTCAAACTCGTCATCATCAGTTAAGATGGTGGCATTGGCGACAGGAAGGGGTGGCTGACATGTTCTCAGCTGGTAAGCTGTTGGAGAGAGGACAAACACTGAGATCTGCAAAAGAACACTTAAGTAAGAGATAGAGAAGATCAGTGAGAGTGTGTGTGTGTGCGTGCCAGTGTGTATGTGTGTTTATTTTCTATCCAACTGCAGCACTTTCTTTACTCTGTCATCATACTGAAACTTGATTAGATCATAAATTGCCACCTATCACTGCTCATGATCATCAAAAACGAATCACTAATTTAGCTGAGATGGGGGATATTTTATTATTAATCAACTTCTTTTCGAGGGGGCGTTTTAATAGTGCAGCGGAAAAATAGGCATAGGAAGGCATTTATCATTTATCATTACACAGAACTGGAAGCAATACCATGTAGCAAAATGAGAAAGGCCACATAATGACTCATAAAAAAAAAAAAGGGAAAATTAAAGGCCTCAAAGTCGAAACACAGGGATGATCTCTTTCTGTTCTTTTGTGATCTTAATTACTACAGCAGGGTCCCTGCAATGAGGAGAACTGAACATCAAATGAATAAGGGTCATTACAGCAGCATGGAACAAGGTCTTTACTTAGCTGGTATCAAAGGGGAGGTTACCATAATAATGCAACACAAAGAAGCCGCTGGTGCTGAAGTCACTGTGGAACTTGATGAGGATCTGATTGGCAGTGGTGGACACGCCTTCCTGCACGGAGTTGCCGCTGAACTGACCGATTTGAGGTGAGGCCTGGTCAGGTCCATCCCTGACACACAGATAGAGCAAGGCAGCAAGAGTAGGACATGTGAGGGGGAATGGAGAAAGAGAGATTGAAGGGGTAAAAGGCAGAGGATGACAGAGAGAGAGAAAGAGAGCAAATGATTTATGAATAAACACCAGTAATAACTTGCTTGGATCAAAGAGCAGGTCTAGTTATCCCCAAGCAGTCTTGTGAACCTAACAGTCATTCTGATGATCTGAGGAAAAGTTTCACATTAATCAGCAGTGTCAAAGTGGAGGCTGAGTATATGTTAATTTACAAGACGTAGTGCTGAAACTTTTGCCCCCTCCAGCTATGATACACACAGTGGCAAGAAAAAGGGAACCCTTTAATTATCAGCATTTATATGTAAATTTGTCTCAAAATATGGTCAGATCTTCATATAACTTTTGTCTTGCCATCATTCCAACATTTACAGTCTCTGTTGGAAAAAGTGTTTTACCACCTAACTAATGGCATGAACAAAAGCTAACTGGAGACGGGAATTAGTGAACCAGAAGTCAAGTCAATGAAATGACTGGAGGTGCAGGTTAGAGCTACACTAACTTCAGAAAAAATACTTTGCTATTCACAAGAAGCATCTGCTGAACCGAACCATGCCTTGCAAAAGAGCTCTCAGGAGACACAGGATCAAGAATTGTTGATTTGCATGGAGCTGAAAGTGTTGCAAAATCATCTGAAAGAGTTCAGATATTGATTAGTCCACAGTCAGACAAACTGTCTATAAATGGAGACGTGTTAGATTGTGGCTTCTCTCCCTATAGAAGTGGGCATCCAACTAAGATGAAAGGCACAACACAGAATGATCAATGTGATAAAAATGAAGCCCAGAGTAACACCCAGTGGCTTAAAAGAATCACTGGAGCTGGTTCACATCTCTGTTCATGAGTTTACCATACACAAGTCACGCTGCATGGAGCTTGGTGTTCACGGCATGACGTTACTTAAGAGGCTCCAGCGCCCCTCTGAAATACATAATGATTTAGGGCTTTAATGGGTCTGTGGCTGGACAACATGGAAAAGAAAATGAATTCTTAAAGAGTTCAGCAGTCCACCTGCTGAAGCGCAGTATTATCTGGGTGATGCAGCAAGACACTGACCCTAAATATCAAAGTAACTTTAATGAAGACTGACTTCAAACAAACAAAATCCACTTGCTGGCATAGCCCACTCACAGCCTAGACCCTTAACCCAACAGACATGCTGTGAATTGACCTGAAGAGAGCTGGGTCGAACTGGACACCCTGAGAACTTTTCTGAGCTGAAGCAGTTCTGTAACTATAAGGAAAATCCAAATGAATTCCTCCAAGGAAAATCCAAGGGTTGACTTAATATTTGCAACACTGTGAATGGTTAATGGGTTATATTAGTATTGTTTGTAAAACAGTCATTCCAAAGGTTTGTTTTTTTTGCCACTGCACTGATGGGGAATTGAGTTTTAGTGGAATAAATATATGAATACATACATAAATGATGCAATAAGGTGCAAAAGGTACAAAATCCACAAAAGCTTTAGTGATCTTTATATTTAGTTCAGACTGTCAACATTCTGCACATGCATACACAATGAGGATGTGTGGCTATCATTAAACTTAAAAAAAAGCCCTCATGACCCTGGAAGGATAAGAGCATTTGTTACATACAGAAAATGTATAGATTCTTATCACAAAATCCTCATGCACATAAGTGAACACCATGAAGTATGAGAAAGTGTAGCCCTGGGAATCATAATTTAATTGACCTTTTTGATTTTCACCCTTAATGGAGAGCAGGGAGAGTAAGCTGTTATCTGTGAAGGGTAGATATGTCCATGGGAGCATAAACCCACATCTACATTACTGTCAATATAGCAAATGTCAGTTTGTTGTATCTTCACTTTAATGGCACATCTACACTCAACGTGAGTAGGTCAAAACCTTGTGGATAGCTGGACCATGCTGTAGGCTACTTGCACTCTGCCCAGTGTCAGTTTCAGCCCCTTATCTATCTGCCTCTCTCCTACACTCTGTGCTCATGTAGACAGGATTTTAATACAGCTGACTTTCCAAAGAAGCTGTTCTCATTTACATGTTTTTTTTTGTTTCTGTTGTCAGACATTTTCTGAGCCATGTCCAAGCTGCTGCTCTGCACTACTAAAATTCTGATTTCATAACTGTGACACTGTGTGAGAGAAGTACCAAACATTTAAGACAGCAGCTGGGCCATGTCCTTTGTCTTATTTACATGTCAAATGATCAGTCTCAGTGAAAGTTATGAGCTAATCCACACCAGATGCCATGCGGTTAGGATAGTGAGGCATTGGTTAATTACACTTGGCTGGCTGATCTGTGGCGTAACCTCATCAGACAGTTATAGACATTTGCATTAATAGAGCTGGAACCGCTGTTGCAGTCCATCCAAAAATGAAACTTGATCTTCACATAATGTCATAGCACAATAAATAAGTGACAAAGATGTGATAATGGTATGTTTCGAGTGATGGAAACAAGTCTACCCAACTCCTTCAGGCACCTTTGAATTACAAAACAGATACAAAGGCAAGAGGTGAAGACATTAATGGTCACTGAAGTAGTTGCTGGCATGGTGCCTTCAGTGGATAAGAACCACTCTGAGATGCTAAGGGCACTGAGTGTTGTCACCCTGTCATGTCTGACGCATCGTTTGGACAGCAAACCCCATTGGCAGTTGTGGCTGTGGCCCCAAGTAAAAACTTATAGTATCTATGGGCCTTGTTTCTGAATGAGGGTACGATGGAGTGTGAAAGTGACAAGTGGCATAGTAGTAAAATGTCATGCTGAAAATGAAGCTAACCCTGAAGGTGAAGGCCTCGACTTTTGGACACAAAAAGCTAAAATGGGCTGCCCGTGCAGGTTGGGGTCATGGAGAGAGAAGCCAGATATTTGGGAGGAACTTGGCACAGACCCTCTGCTTCACTGCTCCTCCTGAAAGCAGACAGTGGAGGTAGCGCCAACATTTAATTAGGATGTCTCTGGGGCAGCTCCCCTTGGAGGACATCTGACTGGGAGGAGACACTGGGACCCGACCCAGAGCACACTTTCATATTTCAGATAGACTGGGTGGACCTCAAAGGAAGAGATTAAAAATGGATTGACAGGAGAAATTGTTCTTCTCCCATTTCTACTGATTTATACTGTAGGGTTTTTAAATCTGTGTTGTGATATGGTACCTTGGTCAGTCAGGTTTCATATTCACATAAGTATGAATTTGATTCCAACTTGAATTTTTTTTGTCTCTATTTAAAAAAAAAAAAAAAACATTAACATTTCTTTCATACTGCATACCCTAAAGTGGAAGGATAGATGGATACCTGTGGGGTAATAAGACACTTTGTCATGAAAGGTGAAGCCAATCATGAAGTATGCAGTAGTTGCTAACAGCAAAGCACAGAAGCTGGGAAATCTTTTAAAACCTTGTAAACACATTCTGATGTGTGTATCCATCTTAATCTGGAGAAAAAAAAAAAAAAAAAACAGTGTAACAGTGTGTTGCATTTGGGCATATCCCAAAAGTACTTTTCTTTTAAGCATAAATGCTACTTTAATAAAAGAGAAAAGTTTTTCATCACTGGTACTTTGAGCGAGCCTCCAGGCCTGTTCTCCTGAATGATGTACTCTAAATGGTTTTTGTATGTGTATGTACCTTTAATATCTCACATACTTTTAAAAAAAGGCTTATTGCAGTTTTCACACTGATCAGCAGAATAGGAGGTGGCAGTCAGGCAGGGAAATGAAATGTTGCTACCAGGGGATAGATTGTTTATGCGCTATTTCATTTGAAAACAGGAGTGCCAGTAGCTCCCTCCTTCTTATACTATGTGGCGTACTATGAGTCGACCCAGATGCTGGAGGGCACCTCCCTCCTCCATCACCCATGAGGGCAGCACCATAAGTGCCTGAGGCTTACTATACTATAGAGAGGCTACAGAAAAGGTAAACAGAGACAGAGCTGCTGTACTGACAGTAATAAGCAGGTACTGCTGTACCATTCTCTGTCAAGACACGGCTTCTTTTCTGTCTACATAACTAAAAAACATCTACAGTAACTCAAAGTTAATGTTTTCTTCCTGATACACATTTGTATGTATTTCTATGCAACACTCATTAGGGGTCTGGAGTTAAACATCTACCATCACTTTGGTGAATAGGGGAACAAGGACACACAGTGACTCAGACCTCAGATTCTTTTATTTCATCACGTACCACTCTTTTTTTTCCTATCAACGAGCTGTAAGGAAATGAGTTGTCAAGGGAAAAATGAATCCACAAATGTCCAGACAAAGGTCAACATACCTGGATGGTTCTTGGCTCATCTAATATGGGTGTCAAATCAAAGCTGTGAGCAAAACTTGTCCAACTGGCCTATGGCCTTGGAATTTTGTCACCTGTTAAATCCATTGTGTGCAGCATGAGTTTGCTTTTGCAGTATGGCAGTAAGGACATAAGGCACTCGACCATTCAATACAGAGAAATCTCAAATTGTTCTTTAACCTTGTCAATATAAACGTTAACTAATTAATAAGGAGATGATAAAAGTCAGGACAGATTCAAAACAAAGTTCATCAACACCTGATGGGACAATTCTGGGGTAACTGGGTCAGTGCTTTTTGTGTAATTCAAGCCACAAATGGAGAACAAAACACAGGCTTGTAATAGCAACAAAATTGAACATAGACACAAAGGCTAAGACCTCTGTTACATTTCTGGACCAGAAGGCAGGTAAAGACCCCCTCTGGTTTTTAACTTGTTAACATTATGCATTTTTCATCAAAGACACGTGAATGAAGTACATGGTCAATGCCAATCTAAGATTTGATTAGATTTCATGTATCACAAACCTAAGAAACCAATTCTGTCAACTTCAGGTTGCGCAAGTGAAACCTAAAGCTTTGTAACTACAGAGAGTGAGAGTTTGCAGCTACAGTACTTCTAGTAACCAGCTAACAAGCAACATAAACAAATACAAGATGTTAACTAGGCTAACTGGTCTAATATACCAAGTTTTGGTGCACAGTCTGTGCTAAGACATCAAATGTCACTAAACAAATCCTTTGCAAGCTGTTATTTGTAATACACAGTATATAGTATAAAATGGTAGAGACTGCAACAAGGATTTAGAAGCGTTTGTGGCTTACTGCTTAGTATTATTTGTAGAATCTGCATCACTCATTTGTAAATCCTACCAACACCACTACTAATTCAGAAGTGCTGCCTCCAAACAATTGACAATAGAGCTCTGTATGCAGCTGTGTCTGTTTGATGTGTGCCATAAGCTGATGAGTGATGAATGATGGACGTCATACTGAGACAGAAATTAGAACTTACCACACAGTAATGTAGTCGTAGATTGGCTCTGTATTTATAACAGAGAAATTGATGGAGATGCCATATCCAGGAGGTACTCTGACAGTCCACATGCAGTCCTGGAAGTGTGGATACTCGGCTGGGTGTCCAGGAGAGTAAATAGTGCCGTTCATGGATGTTATATTCCCACCACAGAGAGCTGGAGGGAGCGAAGAATGTCAGAGAGGTTGGATAAAAATAGAAAGCCAGTCTCTGATTTACCTCAAGTTATAAACCTTGCTTTTATGGCTGTACCAACTCTTACTATTGATGAAAAAAACATATCCTTAACCATAATCTGCATGTTATTGGCTTATAACTGACATAGTGGGGATGGTTGGGTGCACCTGTTTGATAAAACTGCAGGCAATGGTTACTGGTTGCCATGAACTTGATGACATTGAGTGGTTCTGACACGAAAACTCCTCCCCCATCATACCCCATCGGAGGGAATGTGCTAAAATTTGACTTTGAACTAGGAGTCAAAGCCAAAGCACTGCCCTCGAGATCAAACTGAGCTGTAAACCTGACAGGGACAATGTGGCGTCGGCAAAGCAAAACAAAACTACTTTTCTCTCACAAATGTCAAACTGGTAGGTACTGCTTCACTTAACTGATGAGAGGAAAGACATAATCTATCATACCTAGGAAACATCTGAGAGGTCTCCTTGAAATTTACAACAGAGACAGGCGTAATCAGCTTTGTAATAAAGACTTGCAAACGCTCCATATATCATTATAATGGGCTGTATCAGTTTATTGTTCAGTAAAATGGTGCCACTGTATGTTGGTGGTTGAAGTGAGTCAGATGCTTTACAAGCTTACTGAAATACATATATTCTTCAGTTTGAAATAACTTCAAAGACCTTGTTTTTAGTGGGTAATGATGATGGAAAAGCTTCTCAGAAAGTAGTATGCATGACTCTCTAATGGATTTGTTTGTGCAGATTTATTTAAATATAGTTCCCCCTTGAGTTTGGGTAAACAGTAACATAAAAACATCAAACTATTTCATTCATTTCCTGAATAATAAATATAATTTGCTGATTCTGTAGATGTAGGTTATTTTTTCTGCACATGAGCAACCCAGGTGAAAGCCACTTGTTGTGATTGTGAATGTAAAAGTAGACATTAGCCAGTCACCTTCGCAGCGAGGTATGGGGTGATTCCAGTTTCTGCTAACTCCATGCAGGCATGTGAGAGACGGCTCTCCAAGCAGAGTGTAACCAGGCAGGCACTCGAAGGAAATAGTCATCCCCACACTGTAGTCCTGACCAATCACTATGCCGTTTTGAAAAGGTCGTGGATCTGGACACCTCTGTAGCTCGTATGCTGTAGGAAAATGGGGAAAAGACCACTATGACACCGCATACGGTAAAAACTAGGATGACCTCACAGAAAAGCAACACAAAAGCCCGTCTTGTCAGCTGCTTATCTTGTATCAATGGGAAAAACAGACAAGAATGCCTATATCGGAAGAAACCATTCGAATTTAAATGCAGATTATTTAACTTGCATTGAACACTGCATGTATAAACTCGCGTTCCTATGGTGGCTGAAGCTCTTTCTAAACCATGATAACCATTTTAAGATGCAAGGTTTTGCCAGTCTAACACAAATTTTTATTTTCCAAGTTGGCTTTAACATATAAAATACCCTGACAAAGCCCAGGCTATTACTATTCAAGGATATGTGCTATTGAATGTCCCAACAGAGGTCAGTATTGATTTCTTCATTCTTAAACTTTTTTTAATCTTTCAACCTCAATGGAAGAATCTGCCTTCTAGTACTAGCTGTCCCTGCTCTAAAAAAAAGACTGAAAGTCTTTTAAATGTTCTATTAGCAAACTCTTCAGTCTTCTTTCACTTTTTCAGCTGCTGCTATGATAACACCAATCTTGCCTCCTCACCCTGGTAGACAATATGGAAGCCGTGTTTGTTCTGGGAGTAGTCGCTGTGAAAGAAGAGAGTGGTCTCATGTGTGGTGCTAAAGAGGGAGTTGGGGACCACGGGGCCACTGAACCGATCAATCACTGTTCCTGTCTCCAGACTCCCGCTGCGCACCTCCAGATAGTCATGAACAGGCTCTGTTGAGAAGTTCAGAAACTGCAGATGGATCCCTAAAAAGCAGACACAAAGGGATGATGTAGGAGAACATTTCAAGAATATATGAATAAAGTCAGTGAGTGAATGTGTAAGTTCCTTTCAAGTACAGTACAAGGAGGTTACAAATAGGTCTAACACAATGCGGAGAGGAGAGGAGAGGAGAGGAGAGGAGAGGAGAGGAGAGGAGAGGAGAGGAGAGGAGAGGAGAGGAGAGGAGAGGAGAGGAGAGGAGAGGAGGAGAGGAGAGGAGAGGAGAGGAGATAACTAGCAGAAGAAGAAAAAGAGAGCATAAAAGGGAAAGACAGAGGCAGGATGACAGACCGAAGCCAATAGGGAGCTCAACTCTCCAGCTGCAGTCCAGGCTACTCTGGTAATTCCCTGGGAAACCGGGGCTGAGGATGACGCCGCTGAAGTCTGTCATAGACCCGCCACACTGAGCTGAGGGAGACCAACCAAGGAGAAAGAACATGTCACCTCTCAGCAAAACAGCTCAATGGGGAAACAATGAAAAACAATGACTGAGGGGGAGAATATACAAGAGGGTAAAGAGCACCATGTTTGTGTGTGTGTGTGTGTGTGTGTGTGTGAAAGTTACAGGACATGCACCATTGCTGGGTATGTGTACAGGAAAGAGAAAGAATAGTGGTGCAATTTGTGTGCATTTATCTCAAGTGCTCATAAGCATGTATATGTTCTTGAGTGTGTATTCATACTGTATGAGAGGTGATAGAGAAAATGACATATGGGAAGCTTCAGATTGGATGGGTTGGAGTGTGTCTCTGTTTTTGAGCATGTCTGTGAATTGTACTTGTACATCTCTGCTTGACTGTGTGGATTATGCTCCATAAGGGCATTTGTGAAAAACATAACAGACTGAGAGGCACATTCCTTGTCTGGTGGCGCTTTAAATTAAAATAAATGAGGGAGTCAATATTCAGTACAGCACCACAGTAGTGCTCAGCGGTGGCAGTGATTACTTCACCCTCCCCCTCCCGCAACACGCCACCTCTCTTCTTTGACTGTGCATTAGAGAACACTTCAGCTTGCTGTGAAGGTTACACTCATCCCCTCCCCTCCTGTGGCACATCCCCTAGTCTTACATAAACACCCAGGTGTAATACAATTACAGTCACCAGAGACATCGATGTAAACTCATAGCTGGATTATTCCTCTTTTTCCCATCCCAGTCTAAACAGGCTGATTTATGTGGCGAATAGTTTGAAACGCAAAAGATATTGCCGCTGTTTCTTTGGGGACTACGACACAAGGCCAGAATGGGGGGAATAAAAAAAACTATCTTGGGATTTAATTGTTCTCCTGGTGGGGGAAACCTGCTTGACCTGTTTGTGAATATGTATGAAATGAAAGTGAAGAGGAGAGGAGAAGCACTTATGAGGATGTTATGCTGTTTTGCAGGGGCATGCAACCACTTTGATGTGAGTTTATCGGCAACAAAGTGAATACAGATCCCGGGGTGTTGGGATCAGCATATGCACTGCAGACGAGTGAGGAGCTGAGTTAACGAGCAAGCACACACATTCAAGAACAGGCCTGTCAACAGTAAAGCTGGGATTTATGTCTGCAGTGAACTGTGAAAACCACAGGGACAGAACATTTACATGAAGAGCAAAGTGAGTGTGTGTGGTTGCATGTAAAAGTCTCTATTTTCGTCTGTGTGTTTATATGAACTGTAGGGTTGTGCTTGCACCAGTGCTTGTGTGGGTTTGTGTTCAAGTGTAATTGAGGGCAACAGAACAGTGAGGTGTCAAAACAGAAAGTGAAGCACTTCCTTAGTAATCTCTCAAATCTATCACTGTGGAAATCAACTTCAGAGGAGGTGTCAGGGGAGGCTACAGACTCTCATCGGGGTATCAAAAATCAAACAACACACTGTGGTGGTGCAAATCCTTCAACCAAATGGGAAAGGAGAAAATTCATAATCCCCTCACACCAGGACCCCCACGCCCACCATTCATCCCCTTCTGAAATCCTACAATGAAATAGTTGCTTTCCCTAATACAATAACAAGTCCTCTGTGAAGCCATTGATCTATTGTGCGGCTGAGTTAATGTATTGCCATGGGAGAAATATGAAAAAGAGAAGAAAGGATGAACAAGGAAAAAGTCAATGAGAAAAGGTGAATGGCAAAAAACAATAGAAAGAGATTGCGTCTCTGTTTAGTGCACCAAATGCGCTTTTGTTGTCCACAATATCACCTCATTGAAATCCTGTATTCTGCCACTGTCACACACTAGAAAATAATACATTACCTAAACACAAAGGTACGGGGTAATTCCATCTTCTGACGGGGCCAGGCATGCAGGTAATATATGCATTACCCTGTTGAGAAAAACAAACAAAAACAACACATTCAACAAAATATCATGCAATGAAAAGAAGAAAAGGAAAATGAACCTCAAGAGATCAAACTGACTGGTGCTTGCAGCAAATTTTACGTCTGTCCTGTGGTTCTTTGGAATTAGTTTAGGGTCAGATTATTGTATTTTCCAAAATCCTCTACTGAAGGTCTTGTGTGTAAATATTTAATGGTATCAAAAGTGGGTGAGAGACCTCTCACTGCTAACTGGGCAGCAAGAGAATCACCTGGGGTCTGACTACAGAGAGATGTGCTATAGCCTAAGAGAACAAGAAAAGACAAACATCCTAAAATTGGTGGATGTTATAGGTTAATCCTCTGTAAAATATTCATAGCATGATTAAGCTCTGAAGTGTCAGTGCAACCCTACGAGTTTTGTGCAGCCAAGATGCTTGTAAGACACAAATACATGTGCATGGTCTAACCGAGAATAACACCAACACCAAACCTGGAAACAGACATCTCCAAAAGATGGGTATGTATGTATGTACACTTGTACCAACTACACACACACACACAAAATGTACCTGAGCTAAAAAGATTCATACTTTTGTTCCCACAATGGCCTGGAGTCTATTTCTAGTACACAGACACTCAGCCTGAAGATGTGTGTATGAGGTTGCTGGTTGGTCCACAGAGAATGAGAAAAGAAGTGAATGCACAGGCCCGGGAAGAAAAATTGGTGTGGGATTAGTGAGGCGACTGTTAACACAATCCATTGCCCATGGCCTTGGAAAGTTCTACGGCTCAAAATGCCACCACTACAGTATCTACTCTGGGAAGATTGGAAGAAGTTAAAGCTGCTTTTTAAGAGCACACACACTCAGACTAACAACCAAGAAGACAAGTGCACAAGCAAAGTATACACATACACACTCAGACAAGTGCACAGCTACACACTAACAAAAAACAATGTAAGCATCAGTACAGACAGTTACCTGACTTTCTTGCACATACTCATCAACACAGTACTTTGTGACGCTGCCTTTACACATTCATTTTTGGGGTATTCCCTTGAAACTGTCACTCCGGACAAACAGATATGATTCACTTATCATACATACAACAGAGCTTCCTTGACAAACTTAGATGCTTTACTAAAACTGAATGGTTTCCCCTACCTGCAGCGAGAAGCCTTGATCACACTGGAAGGAGACCATGTCACCCACAGTGTAGCGGTCACCCACTTTTTGTCCGTTACTGGGAGACTGCGGCTCTGGGCACGAATCCAAACCTATTGCTTAGGACAGAGTCACAACACACAAGTGTGGACAGCGATCATTCTTCTGCACAATATGGACACAATCAAAACCTGCAACTTCTGAAAGCGTGTGATAGTGTTCCATTGTTGAACATCCATTGCATATGTTATGTTATCATTTACATTTAAGCACCCAATACCTACAGAGAGAAGGGAATAATTAAATTAAAACCAAATGTTTTAACATGTAATTACACAGTGCTTCATTTTAATATGCTTGTAATTGTATAATAATTGAGTCCCACCCCTCCCCCCTCCATCATCACATTTAGAAACTGGGACAAGCCACAAGGCTATTCTACTGGTGGCTGTAATCACAAAATCCTTCCGACTGTGATCTGAAGCAATCACAGTGAAATTACAAAGCAATCCCTTAAGAACTGCTTGACACTGAGCTCCATTGGAACTTAGCGATTACATTGCCACTTGCCAGGTACTGAGAAGCATGAGATTGTGTTTTTATGTCATAAAAGCAGTTATTCAAGCTTCGGAATACATCAATGTTGGGTACTTGACGTAAATTTAAATTGCATTCACTTTCACAGAAAAAAAGGCAAAAATGCAGTAAAGTTTAGACAAAAATATCTGAAAATCTGATTTGCAGGCAGAGAGAAGCACATCTCACACTTCCGTTATTAAACCTTTGAATACTTATTTGGACGTCAAGTCAAGTCAAGCTTTAGTTATATAGCACCTTTAGCCAAGGCACTTTACAATAACAAACAAACACAATTGCAAAATAATTACATTACATAAAAGCACAATAAAATAGAGCAGAGAACTGCAAATAAACATAAAATCACTAGATACAATAAGAACTATCATGATAAAATCAATTTGGAGTGATAAAAGCCAAGGAGAAGAGGTGGGTTTTTAGTAGGGACTTAAAATTTCTGCTAAAATTTAATGTTGGAGCTGTTCTAACATAGAGTGGCAAATTATTCCAAAGTTTTGGAGCAGCGACCTCAAAGGCTCGATCACCTCTTTTTTTATTGTGTATAAAATTACTCGTAAATAGTTGTGCTGTTGAAAAGCTCCAGCATTAACACGAGATAAAACAAACACAGTAACCCTATAAAACACATATACATTCAGACACAAGTTTTTTTTTTTGTCTTTTGACACAGCATTAATGAGCAGGCACTGGGGTGAGAAGAAGTGGGAAGGAGGATACACAAGCAGCAGCACAAAAAAGACTAATGTATCTCCACCTATGTGTGGGCACATACTCACACTACTCTTCAAAAGAAAAGCACACACAAAATGTACAAACACTCACACACGAGCGCACTCAGAGTGTTAGCAGGTCCAAACAAGCAGGTGGGTGGATGAATGTAAACACAGCAGCAGAAATGGCCACAGAAGATATGGATTTCACAGGGAACTCTTCACAGCTCTAAATAAGGGGAGTGGCCACTCCACTCAGCATCCAGTGAAAGTTAGAGAGGGTATTTGAGTGGGAGTAGACAGTAATCTAGGAGCTGCAAAGCAGGGAGCAGTAATACAAGAGACACAGATACATCAAATATATAGCAGCTATTGCACAAGTGGATTGGGTGAATTCTTTGTTGTTTTAGGTTTAGATAAATCCGAATGACTTTGAAATTTTAAATGAATTTCAAGAAGCTCTGGTCATACAATTCATTAAACAGTGTTTGCTGCTATAGTGTAAGGCTGCCATGAACTAAGTTTGATATCAAAGCGAAATGAAGCTATAAATTAAACAGTTTCATGAAATAATCATGTGTCCTTACTGTAGGGAACAATCAACCTTCCCCTTGAAGCGTTCACTGAAATGAGTACGATTTTTAATAAAGCAGTGGAATCTCATTTCCTTCACTGAGAGATGGAAAATAAGAATCCGAGAAACAATGTACAAGTGAGCGAAAATGACCGGTGAACTATAGTAACACAGGACGCTCCGACAATCTGTATTCATACATTCATACATGTCGCATGCAACAGACCTTAAATGTCAGTGGGCAATGAATCAAGTGAAACACTTAGGGACAATATACTAAAGACAGCATTTATCAGTCAACATACACAGTGAAAGTCAGGTTTGCTCAGCCTGGAGCAGTGTGCCTGATCTTAAGTGGGCACAAAAAGGCCTTTGCTCTCTGGTACGGGTGCCCAATGACAGACAGCACTGGTTCCCAGTGTGCTCCAAATGGGTTGTAATCACTGTCTGAATACATATTTTTTATTGTGTCGTCCTGCTTTGCTTCACAAAGTGCAAATACATAAGGAAGGAGTCTCACTCTTCTCAAGCATGCTTGATATTTTCACCAAGATGCCTTGCTGATTGTATCTAGCAAGTAAAATTGTCACCAGTTTTTATTTAAGTGTGCACACTACTCGTGTGTGGCTGAGAGTTTCATCTTCTCATGTTTTTAATTTAATATGTGAATTAGCATAAATTTAATTTTTTTTCAATAATCTTTAGAAAAATTTAAATTGAATCTGTGAAGAAAACAGTTCGTGCTTGGAAAATAAAAAAAGTAGGACTACAAAAATGCCCCAAGCTAATTGATAAATCTGAGTTATAATTGTTTGATGCAGATTAAAACATGCAGGTCACACACATGACTGTGAGAGGTAAAGAAGTAAGGGTGAACACAAATACAAAAGCAAACTGAGCATAGTGCTGATGTTATACACCATCAACAACACAGATGGGGAAGAAAGTCTCCCATAACTGAAAGTATTTTAACAACCAACTACTGTGAATTGAGATAATTAAAATCACAAAAATACCCTCATTATAATGTTCCCTTTTTGTTAGTTATCATCATTTCGATCTTTATCAATTGATATACCTGTGATTTTTGAAATTAAATACAGGTGATGTCCATCTTTAATTGAGAGCATCAAAATGAGGATAACTGCAGGTGGAGTCAAGTGAGGGTTTCCATTAACCATCAATCACATCAGCTTCCAGTGGGTCAGGTGGAGCGGCGCCTCTGAGCTACCGTGAATATCTCGAGGACACCTGCTGTGCACCTGGCATACAGTCCAGTGTTTGGTGTGTAAAAATACTGACGGTTCTGTACCTGGTTCATTAACTCCCACTATTCTGTCAGTGTTGTGATACAGTGTTGAATAACATAAAAATAATGCACATGCACATGTGAGATGCACATACCATTGAACCTATAAATAACTATATGCATGCTAATATTTCACAATAGGCTGTGGTTGGTGGTAATAGTAAGAATGACTTGCTAATGTAACCCAGCACAGACCTTAAATAAATTATGAAATGTATGTAATAATACATTTTATACTTCCATTTCCATCTGCACTAAATCAAAAAACAATATACATGCAAGTGAAAGAAGCCTCTTTTTATTCTGGGGAGAACTACACTCAGAGCACTGTGTAAGGAACCCCATACTAATACTGGGTAGAGCCTCCCTCTGCTCTCAAAACAGCCTCAGTTCTTCATGGCCTGGTTTCTACAAGATGTTCGGGGGGAAGAAAAAAAAGAAAAAAAAAAACTCTAAAAGAATCTGCTCCATATTGGCATGATTGCATCACATCATTACTTCAGATTTGTCAGCTGCACATACATGCTGTGAATCTCCTGCTCTACCACATCCCCAAGGTGTTCAACTGGATTCAGAACTGGTGACTGTGGAAGTCAATGAAGTTCACTGAACACTTTGTCATGTTCATGAAAACAGCTTGGGTTAACTCCTGCTTTGTGACATGATGCATTATGATGCTAGAGATAGTCATTAGAAGATGGTAAATTGGTAAATAATTTAAAAATAAGGTAAGTTGTGCCCATACAGGGATGCACATAGACAGCAACTCAGTAACTGAGATAGACTCAGCTACTCAGGCTCGAAATCAAACAATGATCAATTGATATTAAACAACCATGGCTTCATGCTGCTGATGCCAAATTCTGACCCATTGGGTACCTGCCTGAACCCATTAACAACCACAGATTTCTGTTCTTGGCTGAAAACAGAGGAACCCTTTGTGACCTTGTGCTGTTGTAGTCCTTCTTCAAGCTTTTGTGTGTTGTTCACCCTGACATATTATTCTGCTTTCCACAGTAGGGTACATTGGTTATCTGAGTTACTGTAGACTTGTTGTCAGCTCCTACCAGTGAATCATTCTCCTCTGACCTCTCTCATCAACAAGGTGTTTATATTCATAGAGCTGTCAGTCACTGGATGTTTTTTGTTGTTGTTTGTTTTTCACACCAATCCGAGTTAACTGTGCAGTGTTGTGTGTAGGAAACCCAAAAGACACGAAGTTTAAAACCAGTCCATCTGGCACCAACAATCATGCCAAGTAAGTGAAAAGATCACATTTTCCCCCATTCTGATATTGCTGTAAGCACTTTCTGAAGCTCCTGACGTCAATGTGAATGAATGGTTTCATACAATGCACTACTGTCACTTGATTGACTAGACAGAGGACGACAAAACATAGATCATGCTACAGTAACAGACACATATGATAGAAAAATCACAGCACAGTCATTTACATTCATTTGCAGTGTGCATTCTGAAAGCACAACACAGATTCACCTGAAACATGCCAACTGTAGGAGATGTGTCAAGCATTTACAGGAAACTGCAATTACCATATGTAGTAGTACTGGGGAGTATATCACTTCATCCTGTATACCAATTAAAATCCCCCAAATGTATGATTTTTTTATATATATATCCATACCACAGCATGGCTGTGACAACAAACGTTAAGGCCTCAAAAGGCTTCGGATTACATAATGTTGTTCAACACTATCTGCTCTTCAAAGCCTTGTGCAGAGTGTAAGAGAGATCTATTAACACCGAGCAGACTTCTTACCAGCCTTAATAACACAATATTTATCACCCACGACTCACTCTATTTAACCAGAAAACACTTCTGTACATTACTTACAGCGATCAAAGCATGAAGAAACTGGGACTGAAGATGCTACTAGATGACCTTGTGTCCTCGAGAAGAGCTGTGTCTGATGCATGATGTACATCACAGCATAACAGTGCACTTCATATGTAATTACATGCAGTTACAGAATCAAACCACACCACAAGGTAATTTGCACAAAGTCTGAGAGAGATCCGGAGGAAGAGGTAGCCCTGACAACCCACAACAGGACCAACATCTGAAGGCAGCCACCTGAGAAGTTAGGTCACAGGCTTCATGGTTCATATATATATATATATATATATATATATATATATATGTATACAATACATTACACACATACACATCACACTGAACACAAATGTATATATGTGGTCAGCAGGGGACTTCATTTGTGATGCAAACCACTACATGGCCTCTGAAAAAGCACCTATTTCATGTTCAACAGTAGCACACTGTCTGTCTTAGGAGAGCGGGTTAAACACTTGGTTCTTAAGAAGCTATGGTGATGGGTGGTATACAAGATTTTTATGACTGTCTCAATGGACTGCAACAATCACCCGAAGGAAACATTTTAAAACGGATGGTTGGCTTGCTGGGTCTGTATCAATCCCTCATGCCTTTTTCCTCTCTTACTGTGTTGAGCATTCAGAGCATTAATTTGCAGCTAAAACCTGCAATGTGGTTCAAGCCAACCAAAGGCTGAAAATAATACACAACGATACAACTGGCTAGAGAACAGAGGAGAGGATTGTTTTAATTTGACCAAATAAATCAGAAGCTGAACTCTGCTGTAAGCGGGAGACGAGAACATCACATAATTGAAAACAACAGACCACAAAAGCGGAAATACCTAATGAGCATTACCATAAAGAATCAACATAGCATGATCACACGTACACAAATGTTACACAATGGAACCATATGAAAGGCAAGCCAAGAAAAATGAAAAGCATGATGAAAAAATAGAAAGGAGTTTGACTAGAGCCTGGTTTACACTAAGCACAGGGAAATGCAGTTTACAAGGGCAGCAGTAGCAACATGTAAAGCAGTCATAGAAGAAAGAGCAGACTGTTAGACATGGCACTCAAGTGATTCTCAGCAGTAGGTAGGGGTGGTGGGGGAGGTGTTCATTGCGGAAAGGAGTGAGCCCACTGAGAGACACAACTACAGAGTGGTTCCAAGCAAGAGGAGGGTGTTGTGGAAATGAAGGACTGACTGTGAGAGACATGACTGTGAAGTCATTCTTAACATCGGTATGATGCTTGTGGACTGACACGACTGACAGCAAGGCCAAGTTCACTGGAAGCAATGTTTTTTCATGCCACTATTGTTCTGAAACACATCTGTGGGAACTGACTGTTGGTTTGAACTGCATTTACTCAAAAATATGTTGTTCTTATTTCCCGTTGTGTATAGGATGTCAAAGATGAATAAGTTAGCTGAGCTCTTAACATAGATTTTTATTCTACACTCCTTTTTTTCCCCCAATCCGCATCCTCCCACTTCATGTTCACCTCATGAATTCCCAATCTCATTTTGCCAGTGGTTGTAATTTTTTGCTGCTATTGATGTATGGCACAGAAAATCTATGACAGTGGGTCTCTCCCACAGCCACACATTTTTTTGCAAATTGATTTAATGTGTTGATGAATGATAGGTAACAAACTAGCAGGAAGACAAATGTGAGGAGGAGGCAGAGAATGCAGCTGCTTAAAATACTGGCCTCAGAGACAAAAAAACTCCAACAAAACAAAACAACAACTTGAATTATTACTCCCACCTTGAAGCTAAATGCCTCTGTCAACCAGTGAAGTTGCAGTAAATATGGTCACAATCTTCCCTTATGTTTCTGAGTTACAGCGTTCAATGATGGGCAGGAAAGCTTTAGCGGAACATTATGATGTCACAGCGAGAGAATTCAACCTTTTACCAAATGGATACAAAATGTGATGACTTCATCAGTTTCTCAGATTACACATTTGTGTCTTATTAACTTAGGCTGTGGCCAAAAACATGTTTTGTGAGGTCACAGTGATGTTGACCTTTCCCCTTTGACTGGCAAATTGTTATCAGTTCAGGCTTGAAATGAGCCGTTTGTGCATCCCTGATATATCACGTTGTGTGATATGCAAGATTGGGACAGATGGGGGATCACAGTGACCATGACCTTTGACCACCAATTCATCCTCGAGTCCAAGTGATCATTTTCGCCAAATCTGAGAAAGATCCCTCAAGGCATTTCTGAGGCAGTTCATTCATAAGAATGGGATGCAGCTCTGGCTATAGCTGATGCAAATGCAGAGTAAAATTACCCTGCCATTAAAAAAGAAAAAAAAGGGAAAGAGCCTGAGATATAAATACAGGGAGATGTGGTTACCACTGTTCACTGTTCAAATCGCTGTAGAAGAGCTACATGCATCACCTGCAGATCATCAACCCTATTTTTCACTTCACTTTTGATTGGGAGGACTTGTTATATCTTCCACTGGGGCTAGCTACACCTCTTAAATTTTAAATGTTTAGCAAATATGCCCTAAGTGAACAGCCTACTGAGAGTAGAGCAAATGTTGTCACTAAATGAAAAGGATGTGGGTCCAGTAACTTGAGGCTATGGCAGGATTTAAAAAAAAACACTATTGGGAAATACAGTACAGAATGCCAGAGAAACAGGTACAAAAACTGGAAATGAGAAAATGTACTGAGGAAAAAAAATCTTTGCTCACTCCCTCACATTCTGTCCTACTGTGCCACTCAGACCAGCTGTCCCTCTTACTTCTTATATCCCTGTGCAGCAGCTGGAAGCCAGTGGCAGATGGACACACACAAACAGACAACAGACTGAGTGACGGACGGCCAGACAAGCCGTCTCTCCTCATACCTGTGTACTCCAAGTGGAAGCCAGCGGCAGACACACTGATGTCAGACTGGAAGGTCAGGTACAGGTTGTTGGATGTGCTGTTCAGCAGCTGGGGAATTGTTGTACCTGTATTATACAAAAAATAGGGGATGGTTAGAACTACCTCTACTCCATGTTCAAAAAAATGAAATCACAAAAACATGTAGACATGCACAACATTTGAACACATTCTGCATCTTACTAATATGCAGTGGAGCCAATAATTTAAAGGCCCTACAAAGAGCTTTCAAATGCATATGCAAAAGTCTCTCGTTTCTGTTGATGTCTCTGTGTGACCTACAACAGCATATGAGGCCATCGGTGGGAAGATAAGCTATTTCTAATTAGTGTAACTCTTTACCTTCGGGAGGCAGCGGACGGGTTGGTCCACCGGACAAAACGATGCACAGCACTCAGACCAGAGGAGACGACGGCACATTTGACGAGGCTACAAATTAGCATTGAGTTGTTGCTATGCTAGCAAGTAAAAACCTAGCTCAATTTCGTCACTATATTTTCGTCATGGCTGATATTGGGACAGGAACCACAAAGAGAAACCTACCGCTTTTGTCCACAGGGGTCACCAAAATTCACACAAAATTAAAGTTCTTTGTAGGGGCTATAAGTAAGGTTACAATTCTGCTTTAGTTTTGTTATACAACTGACACAACTGTCTACATAAGTCTAGAGATGATGATTTTCACTAGCATAGCAATTGTTTGATCAAGAATATGATGCCATACAGTTAGATTATCATTTAAAAACAATTTGTCATTTGACATTTTGGGAGGACATGTCAACATAATATGCATATACATAACAAATTAGATTTGTTAATGTCTCTACTAAAGATTTTTGAACAACAGTGATGATTCAACAACAAGGATCCCACCTGCTGCCCCTGTTTTACAATTTTATGTTGTAATCCATGTTCAACACTCTTCCTTTGAAACTTCAGTCAGAATCATTAAATCACATCCATGAACACAAGCATGGCTCTGTGACTGGACTCTCAAATATTCTGTGTGTGGCATCATTTTCTTGGTCCCAGGCGTACGTCTTCTGCAATTTGCATGGCGACTTTTACATATAATCATAATCACCTTTATCAGTTTAGCCCTCAATAAAATTGATTTCTAGCCAATTAAACTGCTTTGCCCTTTTCACGCTGCGGTGCTGCTCTGCACAGTGAGAGCTGTACTGTGGAGCTATTACAATATGTAAAGAGTTTTGTTCCAAAATGTGCCACTTGAGAATTTTGACGTTTACTCTCATAAAACTTAGCTGATATAGAGGCAGAAGTCATTTCGCTATACCGGTCCTTCTTACACCAGGATTAAGCCTCTGAAATAATATGATGGCCTGATTCCACTAGGTTACCATGTGGCAAGAGCAGAATTTTCATTAGTTTACACCCTAAGGCAACACTACATTTGTAAAAATTTCAGTCTGAAACAGGGGCGAGATTATGAAGATCTCGACTGCAGATACAGGAACATTGTGTGAAGGAAAAAGGGACTTTTTTCCTTCACTGCCTTCTTTAACTGGTTTTTCGACAGCATTCTCAAAGGACATGCCAAATGTCATCTGTTCCATTACCACGTCTGTCTGCTGCTGGGGGCCCTGTGATGTCTGACTGAAATTCAAGAGGGAGTTCAAAACTAAAATTCAGTTGTATCAGATTTACCTGAGTAGCTACCGAGCCTTGGAGCATTGCCATCAACCCCATCAAAAAAATCCAGCGAGTCCCAGTTGTGCTCCGTGGCAAAGGTCACAACTTGAATCTG
The DNA here is from genome assembly GCA_021432705.1 of Caranx ignobilis. Taxonomy (NCBI): domain Eukaryota; kingdom Metazoa; phylum Chordata; class Actinopteri; order Carangiformes; family Carangidae; genus Caranx; species Caranx ignobilis. The sequence goes on along the minus strand of MU270012.1, from coordinate 924,900 downwards.
AAAGATTTGTAAGAGAGAACATGAGAAACAGAAAATACAAAAAAAAAAAAAAAAAACATCAGAAAAAAGGCTTCACTGTATGTATACATAATAATGTATGTATAAAGTGAATCCACCAATCGAATTGTTTTATCTCTCATCAAACATGATACTACTAGGTCTGCATCTCACTTGGATGCCAGCTCCCTCGGGAACTGAGATTTTCCAGGCACAGTTGAGATAGTTGGCGTATGGCTCTGGGTATCCGGGAGAGAGGATAGTGCCTCTGCGGTCAGTTAACACTCCACCACAGGGAACTAGACAAAGGACAGCAGAGACAGAGAGAAAAAGAAAGAGAAGGAGTGTCACGACAAGAGATGACAAGTCCACAGGTACACCTGCAGAGCCACGAGTGGGCAGGCATCACACTGGGAGAGCAGCAAACTGTGAAGTATTTAAAAGCATAATCCCACTCTCTATAAATCCCCTATAAGTCACTGCATGTGAGGCAACTCTATGCAGTGTTCTTAATTAGCTTCTTTTTGTAAGGTTTTTAACTAGAACATTCATCCACATCATTGTTCTATGTCATTGTTTAATTATTTATTATTGTTATTGTGTTAGTTGTATGTCACTGCAAATCAAATTTCCCCTGGAGGGACAAGAAAGCTCTGAACTGAACATCCACATGATATCACTGACAGTAGAACTGCATCTTGCAGCACATGCTTGCTGTACGCAGTAAACAATTCAACCCTGATGTGTAATTTCATTTCTTGCAGGCCACACAAATCACATTTTTTACCTGTGAACGCTATCCCTGTAGTGCACCTTCTAGTGCCACAAGCAACATGTTTATCAAGCCTCTCAGCTCAAAGAAGAATGCTGAATTGGAGTCACTGGCCCTGGTTGTGCTGACATTGTCAGGTGCTATGATATATGGATGAAAAGAAATTAAATGAAAAAAGGACTGTAACAGCTACTATTTTATTGCTTTTCAAACAGGTGCCAGTTGGCAGCTGCCTACATAATGTGTGGCTCCACATTTTGTCCATTAAGAATTATAGTAACCCAGCCTTACAAACTACAGTCCTTTAGATTAAATCTCTTAACAAAGCGGAAGACTACATTCTTGTCTTTCCTATTGTAATATTCTGTATTTCCGCTGGCTAATACAGAAACATGTCATGACCTTTGGCTGAGGCATTTGGCTGTTTTGACTTCCTGCGGAGAGCCAGACAAGTCTTTTACACCTCCACAATGAGAGAAGTCTGATGCAGACGTGTATTTGCTGTTCATTGATGCTTTGCTCTGCTGACTTCTATTGTTCTGCTGTCAAAAGCTAGAATGTGTTTGTCAGACATCTGTAAAGCCATGGCTTCTATTTCAACATTAATGACAGATGCTGTTTCCTAACTGCAGTTCACAGGAACAACAGACTTTCTGTCTTTTTTTACATCTAACAAGTAACTGCCTTTTCAGGCCTCTGATATTCCTAGCCTTTGCATGGATACATTTTCCTACACTAGGGGACCAAGAGCCTAGCTGTCACTGAGAAATGTGACAGTGTTCTCACAATGGAGAACCAGATATTATTCGTCAAGGACAAGGGTTTAACCTGTACAGGTCAATAAGAATCATGATTTCAGATATCCATCAGACTCATGAGGGTTTGATGTGAAATACAAGAAGAAGAAATAAAATGAACACACTTTGAGCTTTTTCAGCTTGTCAAAACTTCCAACTTATCAGTATTTTAGAGGTGACATCTACCCTGCTACAAAAGCTTGGAGAATTGTGGCAAATGACTTCTGTTCCTTTCATTCCAACTACGAAATTAGAGAAAATTATGTCTCCACTGTCTTCCTACCTCGCAGCAATGACACAGTGGAGCAGTCACACTCTACTATAATCACTACACCAGTCGTGTCATCCTCAGCTAACACGTGAGTATTCAGTATTGAAAATGATCAACGTCTGGGTCACGACTGAAGGAGAACAGCTTGTGCAATTGTTATGAATTTTGCTCTGCAGATGAAATATGACGGTCAAGGTCTATGAAATCTGTAGTAATCAGTCAGGTACATACAGGTGCATCAGGTGCATGCACAACGTAACACAGTGAATTAATCAGGCTCACTGTCAGTTACCTTGTTTTTTCTTTAATCATTAGCTGCTGGCTCTTCAAACCTCTTTAAACAAAACTGAGTGACAAAAAAAACTTTTATAACTTATACAAAGATGATTGTGAGTTCAGCCTTTTGATTATTTTTTTATTTTATTTTACATCTGGCACAAAGTTCTGAGATATTATCAAAAACACTTCAAGAATAACAAACTCAAATTCTTCTAGTATTAGACTACAATCTTGACAACAAGCTACAGGGCTGTTCCAGGGAAAGACCCGGTATTAAAACATAATTTAACAGGTCCTTTGAGTCCCCTGAGCTGTCAGTTAATGTAATTGGTCGAGCAAGATTAGAAATCATGACACTCATAAAAGCATGAATGCTCCCCACCCATCTCAATCTGTGGCAGGCTCATATGTCAGAGTTACCGCAGAAAGACAAGTGTGGGTACCACACACGTTATGAGACACCATTTTTCCCCATCTGAGATGCAGGGAACAGTGACTTCTAATTAAAAGTGTTTTAATCAAGACATAAAAAAATCTGTGCACCACATGGGTGTTTCACATCAAATGAACGATTAAATCTTATGTTCCTCAATGTCTCATCATGCTGTTTGTAAGATATATAAATTTGACAAAGCTGAGACATTTCACATTGACATTTGACTGACATCAAAAAACTGTCTTTGCCATCTCACTGATAATGATTTTATTCACTTAAATGTAACAATGTAATATCTAGGATCTCACCTTTCTCTCAACTATAAGTAGTGGAGTAGTTTAACTTGTCATTCTAACAAAGCTGACAGCTTTGCCAATGTATCAAGGTTAGTTTGCTTCATAAACCACTATGAAGACAACTACGGCAAAATCCACTCTCTCAGAATTATCTGGGGCAGCTTAATTGGAGTTGGATGTGGGGGAAATGCTGTTGCTCCCATTCTCAGGGCCAAATTGTGCTTTTGGAAGCTAAAAGAATAGCCCATATTAGTCAGTGGGTTAAGGTTATTGTGGATGATATAGTGGGCGAAATGGAACGACATCCCAGTATAATGACTGGAAAACATTTACAAAACAGAGATTTTGCTTTTTGTATGCAGTCCTTTTTGGAGGTGAGATTTCTTTTAAAATATAGATTAAATATGTTGCTGAGATTTCCTGATGCTTACTTCCTTGATAGAAAAACAAGCCCAAAATACACTGTTACTCAAACTGGCAGTAATTTCCTATTTTCATTCAGAAACTTCCAAGAAAACTCCCAAAAATAGCATGACCTCATGCGTGGCTCATGTTACTCCAGAGAGCTACTCTGGCCTGGTTTTACTACACAGGCCTGGACTGGGACACTTTAATTGGTCTTGGGAGGCTATTTCAAAACAAGAATCCACTGTTCGGAAACAAGCTCAGTGCGACACTGTTCACTTGGTGACACTTTCAAAATGTTTAGGCCAACAATGAATCCCATGGTGTGGACACACTGAGTATGAATCATGGCAATCTGTGGGATTATGTAATACTGGGCAGTGATTATGTTTTGCAATCAGAACTGATTTAGTTTATGTGTGAAATTCAGATGCTGTTTCAGTTGTGCAGTGAGCAAAACAAGAGAAAATTATTGTCATCTATCAGTATGTTCTTTTACTGTTATTGTACTGTTAATCTCCCCAATCTAATCTGAGAAGTCTAAACACTGAAAAATGAAGTCAACTGCATTACTTTAATCTTTTAAAACTAATTGTAAAGTACTTAAAGTCAAACTCCATCTGGAAACCAACAAAATACATATATTTATTCAAGTCAACTACAGTATTCTGCAGAAAATTCAACAGAGGCCACCCAAACATTATGCATCCATTCAGGCGTACCTAATTAAATCACGATAAAATGTTGCACATCTGATCAGCAAATCCTCAGTTCAGCAGCTTTGTGTTTGTGAAATTGAAAGCCAAACAAGTTGTGTGATGAGTCAGGTCAATCGCAGCTGGACAAATGCGTCCTCTGGTACACAGGTACCTCACCGGAGAGCAGTGTCTGATACCGTCATATTCCATAAAGAGGGCTTGAGTAATTGAGCATAGTGTTTTTGCTGAAGCTTCCACGAGCCTATATCCATTATTCTGGGCGAGTACACAGCCGCTGGGGGAGACGCTGCAGCCAGATTCAATCTCCAGATAAAAATCACTGTGTTTAAAATGGATCTGCGCGTGCCACCGCTATTCCCTTACCACTTGGCAGTAAACTTGGATGAACCCTGGCTTGAAATCTCCAGCACTCACTGGCTGGGACTATTTGTTGGCTGACAGAGGGCCTGACTTCAGTAGATTTCTCCATACTTCATCTGTGGGTCTTTATCTTCCCAAGGTAACATGTGGGTGTGTTTGTTAGGCTCTTCTAACGTGCATGGCCTTCTACATGTTCATATGTATGGGTAACAGTGTATGCGAAGCAAATATAAAAATCTGTTCATGTGTAAAAATGTGTACTATGTGTATATCTACATATATATTTATGAGGGCATATTTATGTGCGCATGGTTTGGCGTATGCTAGCCACAGAACCATGAAGATGGAGACATACTTTTGCATGTTCAACTCGTCATTTTGGTTTTAATATTTCATGTGAAAAAAATTCACATGATATAATGATATCATTTTGTTGGATAATTGCTGTTTTCATCCACCAGAAAATCTTACCAGAGATGCTGATGTTGTTATGGATAAGGCAGTAAAGCAACAGTAACGTTCAGTGATTCACTTGATTTGTTTGCACCTTGCTCAGCAAATTTGAAATGTGGTGATGAAAAAGATGACATGTCCAATGACATCCTTGTTTATAAGACAAAATTATTAACTTCATATTTGTTAATTCAACTTCATTACCATGAATACCAATGAAATGACTGTTTTAAACTGCTATAAAGGCATTATGTCAGTCTACATCCATTGTAGTGAAATCACAGAGCTTGTTTGTGACTAATTTTCCCATAAGTGGGTGTAGGTGATTTGGGCCAGCTTTCTGCCACTTGTTAACATATCATCACATTTTTGCTTGATACGGCAGTTGCTTATTTAAACATTCAGCAACTCTGTGGCAACATTATCATTCATTTGGAGCTGTATTTTTGGCCACCTGGCAAATGGAAGTCCAAGTTTACCATCTGATCTATACTAGTTCCTATGGGAAATTTCTAGTTGTTGAGTTGATAAATGCTGCTCTATGTACGCTAGCTACTATGGTGGCTAACTTCGTCTGTCTGTTTAGTGCTTTGAAAGTAGTGCACAGTGAATTTTTAGAGCTTTTTCACTGAAATCAGCAGCTGTCTGCTGCACTGTAAAAAACGCAATGAGAGCAGTGAGAGTGAACCAGCACAATAAAGTTGCAGCTGGACAGCTAAGCAATGAGCTGAAACTCGATATAAAGCTCCATAAAGCTGAAGAGAGCGGATTCGGGTGATAATTCTGAAGGTTCATCAGTACAACTCCTTGATAGAACAGTTACAAAAATATAAATTATAGCTGCTTTAACCTTGTTAAAGCAAAGTATTAAATATGATGCTTAGCTTCACTTTATTTCAGGGTACTGTGCACATGACATGAATTGTACAGTGTACTTCAAATCTGCTTTATAATATAGCATCTATAGATCATTATGGTGTTTGTCATGTTTTTAACACCTCCTTTTACATATAGTAACAGCTAATGGTGTTAAAAACATTTATTGCAGGTCTGTTTCACTGAATTGCATTGGTATAATATTAACAGGCTGTGTCAGAGATGTGGCCCACATTGAATAAGTTGCACAAAAATATTCAGGAAAAGTGGAAATTTTTCAGCAGCAACACTGCTGGGACTTATTCTTTGTTTTGCTATTTATTTTCCCATTAGTCTTGCAAGACATGGGGACTGAAATCCCTTGTCAAGGTAGAAAATTTATGTGACACTTTATTGTTCTGTTTGTCCTTGCCTCTTTCTGCCTGTCTGAACTATCAATACCAGAGATAGGCAGATGCATTCCAATGGATCGCAGACATTAGGATAAGTAATGACCAGGAAAAACAGACATCAACCACTTTTGTGCACCTGCTCAATCTATTTGGATTTCTGTGTGTGTACATGTGTGAGTCTGTGAGAGTGCAGACAAGAGGGTGAAGGCAGGGTAGGAGGATGAAGATGCTTACCAACACATGTGGGCACAGTGCCGTTCCACTGGGCCAGGGCATTGGGCACGGCCTCACACCTGATGGCATTGGAGCCATGCAGTGTGTAACCTGGATTGCATTCAAACAGTACCACCATGCCGATTCCAAAGTCATTCCCTATCCGCTTCCCAAACCGGGGCTCAGGGACCGAGCTACACTGCGTGGCACTTGTCCGGGGGACAGCTGGGGATAAAAGGGGAAGAAGTGAGCATGAGAGGAAGAAATACAAAGACAAAAAGCAGTGTGAGGGTGTGGTAGTCAGAAAGGCAACAGGGAGAAGAGAGATGGCAAGATAAAGGAGGCAGAGAGAAATGGTAAAGCCCTTGTGAATCTCCTCACACGTCATTAGTCACCCTCATCTGCTCTGCCATGATAGGCTCTTTGAGTCCACATCATCCAGCTCTGCACAGCTATGCCCAGCTGCAGCCAATGGCACTCTGCTGAACAGCCCTTCATGTGATGAGTGCAGGGCTAAAATAAGTTTTTTTCATTGGAATCAAATGTGTTTAATGCATTTTCACTTAAAATTATAAGAAAAAGCAGCCTTACCTTGGTAAACAAAGTGAAATCCTTTTGCTGTGTCTGTTCCATTTGTGGTAAACTTGAGTGTTATCTTGTTTCCCGAGCTTAAAGGAAGCGTCTCGCCTAAATTATACAAAGGGAACATTATCCAAATTGTTATAGATGAAGCAGTTTACAAATGTCCAGAGATAACGTATAAACAAGGAAACAAATAAGTGGCCAATTATGAACATAAAACATAAAAATGTCCTTACTAAAGCCAGACTGACAAAAAAGGAAAAAGGCAGATGTTTTTGTCTGAACCTTACAGTTGTTTGTTACTCCTGTCCTAAAATTTTCAGTGTGATTTAAGTCTGACCTAATATACAGCATATCCATCTGAATGTTTTGACATTGTGCGACTGTCTTGTCAAGTAGAGTGTGCCAACAAATTACAATAGCTGGTTTCCATTTTTGTTATTTTAATTGGGATCTCAGGAGTTTATTTTAATGTCATTAAAATGGATTGTGTATCATCTTTGTCCCTCATTATATCACCATTAAAGAAATGAAAGACAGGGGAAATCCTCACAGTGGGCAGCATAAAGCTGCTCTGGCTTCAGACTTTTAATTTGTATAAAAAAAACAACAACAATTATTTGAGTTAAGAGAAGTGCAACATTTTGCCTACAGTGCAAAATGTTGTGCAAGACAAAACTACTCATACCTGTGAGCTAGTAACGCAGATAAAATAAAACTGTAGGCTTAAGTGCTGCAGAGTTTTGTTTTGTGCTTCTTTTTTTTCCATTTTACCTGAGTGTGATCCATATATGGAAGAGAGAAGGGGTGCATCTGTGGACGATCCATCATAGATCTCAACAACATCACTGGTCAAAGTCTGGAAAACCACAAACTGACCAAACAGCACTACAAATAACAGAGATAGAGACAGAGAGATAGAGAACAATGAGCAAAGGAAAATAAATCAAAACATATGGTGGAGTCTGTGGCTATCAAATATTATATGTTTGCATTGAGCCCATTCGCTTTTATCTATATTTTCCCCATTGAACACACATTGAGTCAATTAAAGCATTTGCACCAACACGATACCATTTCAGGGAAGCAGCAAAATGTTACTCTATATTTGAGATCATTTTATTGCAGATAGATAATTCTGCACAGTGACACTTGTGAAAAAAGATTTCATCTGTTTCATTAGACAAAGTGATGCTACAATGATGACAAATCCTAAATAACAAAAGAGAAAAACAGCCATGTTATATGAATTTCTTTTGTGTCTGTGAACCTTCTGTTTGTGTGTGTAAGTCAGTGAGAGAATCTGAGGCCAAGATGAGGTGAGCTTCATCTATTTTTTCCATTCTTGTCGACAATTGCTGTGTACAAGTATGTCAGTCTTGCTGGTTGATGTCAGCCTGTTTCGTGCTTTGGGAATGAAACATGAGAACAATTGGTAGAACAATTGTTCGAGATGAAATATGAAAATAACATGAGCAGGTGCAGTGGTATTCTTTGATACTGACAATTTGTTTTGTCCAAGTTTTTAAAACTAGTGCTATTTTTTATTCATTTTGCCAACAGCAAAAAAGAATTAATTTGATTAAAGATGTTAAATGAGGGAAAATTTGCACATGTTGGCTCAAATTTAACCTTCAATCAGGCTTGTTAGCTTTAATGATGGTTTTGATTTTATAAACTCCTAAAGAAAAGTTTTTTCATCAAGGTATTGTTCCCCTATGTCACCCAGCTCTGCAAGTTTTCCAGTTTAATAATCTGTTTGCTGTACTATTTTAGGTTCACAAACAACCCCTTGTTTAGATTTTCCTCACCACTGTTGCCATATGATGTGCTTGCTCTTGGTGGGAACTTCTGGGTCTCTGTTAACACTATTTGTAAAATGCCTTGAGATAACTGCTAATGTGAACTGGCATTATATAAATAATGAGATGTAGAGTAGAGCAGATAACACTAGCAAATGATAAACAATACATATTCCTTAAAAAATAAATACATAAATAAAGACCACTCTGCAGGCACCTGAATTGACAGTGTTACACTTTATGAACTGCATAAACAAGGCATCTGGTCTAATTCAACAACCTTTATTTAATGACTTGATGCGAGATCATTGTTGTTTATCATAAAAGCAATAACTAAATCTAAAAAGCATTGGGGAAAATTAATAAGAATTTATGATAATGAACAGAGAATTATTAAATGGCCTCAATGAATATTTCCAATTAAGCTTTATTATTATATCAATGTGTACAAGGCCATGAAAATATGATCTTTCTCTGACCAAATGAAAAGACATATGAACAGACATGGCTGACTGGATATACTTGTGTGATATGTGTGCCTGTGTCTGTGCAGCTGTGCAGCTGTGCATGTCTGTGAGCATGAAGTTATATGTTCAAAACCAATGGTAAGATCACAGCCTCAGTCTTGCCCTCTGGTGCACATGCATCTTGTGAGAGTTACATATTCTTTATGCTCTTTTATCTGTTTTGCTCTCATCTACTTCTCTCTTTACTCTTCTTTCTGATGGAAATGGATGCATTACAGCAACTGCTTTGTTTTTTTCTTTTTTTGAGCCTAAGAAGTTGTTTTGTCCCTTCATCTCAGAGGGTAGTGTGTGTTGACCTGGCATTAACACCCATCTCTGATGAACCAACTTACTGTAAGTGGACAGATATAGGTCCATGTGTAAACTAGTGCTGGCTGACAAAATCAAATATTCATTTTTATCACAATATGAACATGTACAAAAGACTGGCTGGAAGGCCTAGGCTCACTCAGTCCACATTCAGAGGTGCACCAGGTAACATGTGGCCACATTTTCTAGCAGTGTGAACGCAGGGGCCACACTGATGGAGCACCGTGGCCAACATCAACTGGTGTCCTCTGCTAGTGTAGTCCACAGCTGCGCACAGTGCAATGATTCATTCCACCTTTGCTTGCCTGGCTCTAACTCTGTCTCTGTCTCTCTCACTCACACACACACACACACACGCTATCGACAGTCACAGTCAGACTGGCCAAAGACAGTGACACACAAAAAAGCGAGACCAAATCACAAGTGGTCACTTAGATGCTTGAGGAAACTCATTTTAATGTCAAGTGTGAATTGACCTTGTTAGGGCCATTGTGAACTTGTCTTGTACACATCTTAGTTCGAGACATCCTGAACTGCAGTAACAGGCTTAAAACTATGGAGGGTGGCTCATCTAACTGGCACACAGACATGCAGGTTAACTGTAATTGGGCCATGCTGTGAGGAACAGACTTCAAATAGCTGAAACAGCTAAATAAAAAGCAAGTAAAAGCTGTTTTTGCCCAGTAATAGTTTTCACCAATGCGTTAGCAACATCCACATACCTTCAGGCAAAATACACACAAGACCCACCTGAAAAGGTGTAAAAAAAAAAGTCCTGGCAAATAAAGGCAATTCCTGAAGGTAAAAAAATGGCAGCATATGTTTGTCCTTCTGGCTATGAATTATGGAGCAGCTTCCTGTCATCTTCACTTTGTAGCAGTATGAATCTCCTCTGGCATGTATTCACGCAGTACAGCACTACCACACTGTTAAACTCACCACATAACCAACAACGACACAAGAATATGAGAATGAAAGACAGAGTAAGAAACTAAACTGAGAGACTAAATGTCCCCTAACAGCCACTGGAGGCAATGGTGCTCCGTAAGACCCAAGAGATCACTGTTTGGACCAACTGCCAAACAACTGTTCAAATGACAGTGCTGAAGACATGGAGAAAACAGGAAGGAGGAACTGTGGAGGCGGATGTAAGAATGTTTGTCTTATAATAAGAGCACCTTACTATTTACTCTGTGACAAAATAGATCAAATACAAAAAGAAGTCAATGACAAATACCAGCCCCCCAAAACTCTGACAAAGCACAAAAAAATTCAAACGTACAGGCACAGACACACAGACACACACAGACACACACACACCTACCTATATACACAAAATATGTGTACTTACTCAAGGCATCACAGGCAGACCTGTTTCTTTATCTGTTGGGTGGTGAGGATGCCTATGGCTGAACCAGAGCCTGAATAAGAGATGATTTCACCCTCAGGAAAAGCTCCCTGCTGTGGTATTAGCATACCAACACCGTGCTTTGTTGAACAGGCTGCACTCCCCCTTTGTGAACACACACATACACACACAAACACAAGCACATGCATACATACTCTCACAAGTACAGTGTCGCTCATTTATGCCTCTAATCCAAAGCCAGCCATGCATGACTCCAATCTGCTCCTTTGCTGTAATCACATCCAGATTTTAAGTCAATAAATCATTGTAAACTTGTTACGCTAATTTATGCAGGACTATGATGAATCTTTCATCCTCTGGGCCAAGTCATGGGTGTGTAATGCAAGGCTCTTGGACAATGGACAACATTTTAATGCCTGCATCTTCACCTTGAATTATCTCAAAGCAGTTAAGTCACCTAAACAACAGACCTCTTTGGGCATTGAGTTTCATGATATTAGCACATTCATGCATTTCATATCACCATGCCTGTTGGGCAATGATAATGCAAAAATACTATTATAGGTTGATCCTATTCTCGTGTGATGGCAATCTAATTTCCCGAATGTGACAAGAGGGTGTGATGGTTTCCACTTTCCTTTGTGGTTCCTGCTAGACATTAAATGGATTCAGGGGACTGTTTAAATTAAACACGTGATTAAAGCAATCAAGTCTAGATGCTCATACATTAGAGTCATTTACAGAAAACAAACTATTAAGATGAGCGCAGCATTATAGATAGTTACTTTATTCCTTGGGGGAATTCTGGCGTCCACCAGCTCATTAGCAGTAATAATAGCTAAAAATACAGAATAACAATTCAGTAGACCAGGTCATAAGCCATTTCCTTTGGTTGAGGTGTTATACAATCTGATGGCAGTGGGGACGAAGGCTTTCCTGAACCTCTCAGTCCTGCAGCACAGTGAGATGAGACGCTGACCTCAGGTCTTGTTGCTTGTCTCACCTGCTGCAATGTTGTGGAGGGGGCGGTTTGTGTTGTCTCCAACAGACTACACCAACTGATAAAACTTGTGTGGGATTTCACTGCAGATGGCAAAGGACCAGAGTCTCCTCAGAAAAAAAGAGTCCGCTCGGCCCCTTTCAGAATATGGCATCTGTGTTCACAGACCAGCCCAGTTTACTGTCCAGGCGCTCCCCTTGGTATTTACAAGTGTGCAGAAGGGTTGACCTTGACCTCTGAAAGTCGACGACCATCTTGGAGGTGTTCAGAAGGAAGCAGTTCTTGCTGCTACATTCACTCAAGGCCACTGTCAGATTCCTGTATTCCTCTTCCTGCCAGTTCCTGATAAATGTCACAATAGCTGTGTCATCCGAGTATTCATAGACTTTATTATGCAGGTAACTCTTTGAAATTAACTTTACAAGATATGCCTAGCAAGAGTTTCATAAGACGTTTAATTCGAAACAGCGAAAATTGCTTGAGGAGGACTGAACACAGTGATGGTTGCTACTTCGTGGTTCATTCTGACTCAATACATACAGTTCCTGCATATATTTGCCAGTGCACTCACACTGTGAAAAGCCACTGCCAACACATTTCAAAGGTGCTCTATTGGGCTGGGACCTGGAGAAAGTGCGAGCAGTGAAGTAAATTAAAATCACTGTCATGTTCCTGGAGCCATTTTAAGATGAGGGGTGCTTTGTGACAAGGCTTGTTATCCTCCTGGAAGTATCCATCTGAAAAAGTGTAGACTGTGGCAATGAATTGATGCACCTGGTCAGTAAAAAATGCCCAGGTATGTTGAGGTGTCTGAATGGTTCTCAGGTGGTATTAAGGGGACCAATGTGTGTTCAGAAGACATCTCCACACCACTATACTACAACAAACTACCTGTACTGTGTGTACCTAGCAAGATGCTTCAAAGAAGATGAGGCAAAGAAAGTGGAGAAACTCTGTGGCAGACTGAGTTTCTCCACGTTCTGCTGCCTTATCCTCTGCCTGGTACTGTTCACCCTGTCCTTTATTGAACAAAAATAATTTTGCATTTGGTTTCTTAATTATAGCATATATAAAATGTCCATCATAGACACATGGACAGACAGACTGTCTAAAATACAGTATATTCAGAAAGTATTCAGAGCCCTTTTCACTTGTTATTATGTCAGTCTTGTGCTATAATTGTCCAGCATCTTCTTTCATTAATATAAACTCAATACCACTTATAACAATATGAAAAGAGATTCTTTTGTCAGTTCAAAAAGAGAAGTGGAAATGTCACATTGACATAAGTATTCAGAGCCTTTGCAATGAAACTGAAATTCAGCTCAGTTTCCTTCTACTTTTCTTCATCATATTTAACACATTTCTGCCTCTTGATCAGGGTCCTTGCTTCAGTTGATTGAGTATGATTTGGAAAGACACACACACACCCCTATCTATGTAGGATCTCACACAGAGAATGCGTATCAAAGCAAAAACCAAGCCATGATGAGGAAGAAACTACCTGCAGAGATCAGAGGCAGGAGTCAAGGCACAGATCTGGGGAAGGCTACAAATAATTCTGCTGCATTGAAAGCTCCACAAGATACGTACAGGGGGTCTGTGTGGAGAAACTTCCAGAAGAACAAACATCATTGCAGCATTCCACTGATTTGGGCTTCATGGCAGAGTGGCCAGACAGAAGACATTCCTCAGTGAACACAAATGAAAGCCACCTGGGGTGTGCAAAAAAAAAAAAAAAAAAAAACCTTAGGACTCTCAGCAGTAAAAGAAAAAAAAAGAAGAGTCTGTAGTCTGATCATCACCTGCCCTACACCATCTCTGCAGTTAAGCATGGTGGAGGCAGCAACATGCTGTGGGGGTATTTTTCAGCAGCACGGACAAGGGGTCAGGGTTGAGCTGCAGGGAGTACATCACAGTGTAGAAGTTCTTGTAGAGAGACATCCTTAATTCGTCTCGGGTGTGCAGAGCCACACCCCCAACACTTTATGATGCATTTTTGCCATTTGTTGGCTTCTTCTTTAGTGATGGCGAGATTCTGATGATCACAGGTCAAGGAATCAGAGGAAAAAGCAAGTTGGATCCCAGGATGTGTTACACTGAGGATATGCATTGAAGCTTGGCCAAAGACAACTGTGGACTCATCAGTTCATGGTTCTGCGCATGATGTAGCCTTATGCCTGATGAGGAAGAACCACGGATATGTTTTTAAGCAATGCAAAGCAATATTTCTTGGGTTGTATGCATGTAAAAGAACAACAAGAGACAACTATGGCAATTTGGGAACCGAATGCCTTTGACAGCAGATTTCATATTCTGGGCTGATTTATGTCAATGCACGACTGGAATCTGATGAGAATATCTCTTATCTGCCTTGAAGAGTGGATCTTGAGCTTGGCCTTTAACTTGATGAAAAGAGCTAAGAAATACCAGATGAAGTTGAGGCAAATTGCATCGGTACTGTTTTAAAGAGAACACCCGAGCAGAAGATGCTTGAGAACAGACAACATGTCTGATTGTCTTTATGCTACAGCACATCTAGTGTAAACTTTGGCTGAGCTTTTCAGTTTTCATCTGGTTACTTTATCATCTTGGCTTTTGGGATAGAGGCCTTCCCCCGTCAAAAACAAGGGCATGTACTGCAGATAGGATCATTGCAATACAGCAGGCAAGAGAAATGTCATAATCTTAGACAGGCTCTTTCAGTCTCCATCTCTCCTCCCTCTGCTATTTGATCTTCCTCCTACTGAATGAATGAGCATGGTCCGCTGGATCACTTGTGTGTTGAGTGTTGTTGATATCTTATGAAAAAACTCATGCATGTCAGCCAGCCAAGATATTCTACAATCTAAGGGTGAGACTGCTTTGTGTCTACCATGTGCTCATAAATATAGAGGTCAAAAGAAAGAAAAAAAGAGGTTTATGGAGGAGTTGCTGATTCTTTCTGTCCACAAAATGTTGATGCTCATTATGTATAATTGTTTACCAGCATCTACAAATGAATGTCTCTCTAAGCCTTTTGTATTGCTGCCTAGAGAGACTTGAGTATAACTTATTGTGGCCATTTTTGAACTGCAAAAGGCTGCAACACTTGTGGAACAACACAATCTGCTCCTGGACTGGACAAGCAGTATATTCATACAGTATATTTTATGCAGGCAACAGACAAACAAGTCAGAATTATTAAAGAGTGTGGGGTCAATTTAGTTTACTTTCTGTAGCACATAACAGGGTGACTAGCTATTATTATGTAATAGTACATAACCTTACATTACAGCTTTATGGGAGTTTAATGGAGCAAAAGTTATAGAATAAGAAACACCTATTCATCAGTCTACTGCTTTAAAAACATGACTGCCAACTTGTTAGATATGACTCATCAGCAGGTAATGGTATTAAACAACAACTTTTTTCTCCTCTTGCACATACAAAATCAGACCTAAATCTTTAAGTGTGGTTATGCAATAGCTTCCTCCCCCTTAACCCAGGAAAGAAAAACAAGAGAGGCTATGGTCCGAAATTATATACATCAAGGTAATCCATCTGAAACTACAGAGTCAAGCTGCATGTGGTTTGTCTATTTGCAAGAATAAGTGATTCACAAACAGGAATTCCTCCTCTGGGTCTGGTTGAGTCTACTCCTTTGTGTCATGATCTGTTCCTTATGACATCCACAGTGTCCCACTTGTTACTATGAGACAAACCAAGCTCCAGGACTATTTGCCAGCTGAAGCATCTAAAACCTAAGAAAACATAATATTTAACAAAATATATCAACCAGATTCCCATTCATAATTTTTACAAAAGCATACTAACCTAAAAACCTGTTACTGAATTGTAAATTAAAAATTTCAGAGCTGGCACACGTCACCGTAACCATAGCAACTCACACAACTGTTTGCAGGTGCATGGCACCACAGCAGTAGCAGAATAGGAAGAGATTACAAAAACAGATATTTCTCACTTTGCCCCAATGGTCCAAAGAACTTGTTTGCAGCCTTGTGACCACATTGATCAGAGTTGTGAAGTACAACAGAGTGCATGCAGGTCTCCAGGACAACCTCATGAATCATTATCAAGAACTTACATGAATGTGAACATGTATAATTTTACTTTGCACATTCTTGAAAAAAATGTTGCATGTGCAACAATGCTGATTGTAATTTAGATTAAATTGTCAAGGTTACATTAAGTGGCTACACACAGAGGTGGCACCATTTCAATTTTAGTCAATTTTATTTTATAGCTAAGATTTAACAATACCTTGATGATACATCACTTCTCTGTAGTGACAAAGAGGTTTTGGTGGAGTATTTATCTAAAATGGAGTATAAAGCCAGATAACAGGCTCCAGTTCTTAGGTGTCACATGGAAACTAATCATTAAACCTTGAGTACCTCTGCAGGGTCTATCTGCCTTCGCCCTTGCCTTTGTATCAAAGGTCTTAAAAGGATTTTGTCTGACTGTCAAGTAGGTCCTCCAACTTCAACTATTCAAACAAAAACCCTGCTCCCATCACACTTTGTGCATCTTTGTCAATTTGTCAACTTAACTAGCTCGGCCGAGACGTGATGGAAACGCTTTAATCATCCCCATATCTATCTTATTCACCTGGAAATCACCTACCCTCAAAGCAACCTTGGTGAGTATCCAGTTCCTGACACTCATTTTCCATAAGCTGATTACAGAAGAACCTTCACAGGTCACCCTGTTGCTGTGTATTGTACAAGCATGTTAGGTTACTTTTCCTGTTTTTTCACTTCTTTCCTTTTTTTTTTGTTTTGTTCTTATTTAGAGCTTGATGTTTCTTGGATGCCTGACTGACAATCTTATTATGAAAAGTGTTGCAGTGTAGTTTGAGTTCTGCCACTGAAACACTGAATAAACATTCTGGTATCTGTAAAACTTGTTTTGAAACGTAAATTCTCTATTCCTTGTGAAAAGATGGATTCAACAAAAGCTGTGATAATTCCCCATTCATTTGTCAGTAACAGCTGACATTTTTACACAGGTCTCCTGGTCCAGTTAGCAATTATCTCTGTTATTACGGTGTTACGGCCTCGAAGCTGAAGAAACAATGGCTCAAAACTCAAGGAGGCCAGTAACATAAATAAAGGACGCCAACAAATATTCAAATGTTGAAAAACAAAGATCCAAGCTTTATTGACACTAACTGAAGATCAAAATCAAAGAATTCAAAAAGGAATGTAGGTCCCAGCTAATGAAACAAAAGGGGGATGGAGGACAGGGACCAACCCAGAAGTGGACCGTAGGAACCCTCTCCGCTGCCAACTAAAACTGCCTAACAAAGAAACTACCTAGAAAACAGGAAAACCAAAACCGAAAAGAGGACCACCGGCCACCTACACCCCAAACTAAAACAACAAAGCCCAGCGGTCTAAAAGCGCATGGGAAACATAGACAAAAGGAAAACCATAAAGTTTGGGTGAAACAAAATGAGAGAAATGGAGAAAAGAAAAAAACAACCTCCTCCCGCTGTGATCGGGGGTGCGTGTTTGTGGGTGTGTGTGTCTGAGAGAGAGAGCTGCACCTCTCTCCACCCCTCTAAATATTCCCTCCCTCCTATCTGAGCGGAACCTCTGCTCAGGTGTGCGTCCAGTGGGAGGAGAGAGCTGACAGGGAGAGGAAGTGAGGACACGCAAAGGAATATAAACAAGGACGCACATAACACTATAGCATGTTGACCACACAGTTTTGTTTAAAAAAAAAAAAAGAGAGAGAGAGAGAGAGAAAGGCCATCCAATTTTTATCCATGGCCACTGCATTACATTCAGTTGCCTTAGGGCAAAATATGCACAAAGCCCAGATAAGGTGTTAAAGATGCTCACTCCACACAGCCAATGGGAAAAGGTAACAAAAAAGGCAGCATATGTTTGTCCTTCTGGCAATGAATTATGAAAGAGCTACCTGCAGTCTTTACTTTGTGGTGGCACTGGCCTTCTGAGATTCTGGGATGTGACAGCATACACAAGCCTCATTTACAGAAACCAGAGGGATTGTATGACTGCACAGACACATATATTTTTAATGACCCATTATCACAGTGAAATTGCATCAGCCTTTTTGGCAGGAAGTACGTGGCTGCACCTTGGCACAAACTGCATCCAGTCCATTAGGCTTCTATCTTGAGTAAAAACTTCCCTCTATGGATTTAAGGCTGGAGGTATTGGTCAATTCAAGAGAGAAAGAGGACAAGGATGTACAACTACCATCTTTAACTTCCAGTTTTAGCAGCACTCTTTTTACTTTTATCTTTAATATCTTCTTTTTCACTTGGGTCTTCATCGTTGTTTGTACTTGGTGACTCAGAAACAGAAACAGTGTGCAGTTGTCTCTGTGCTCATAAGTGGTATATATGACAACTATCACAAGCTATTGCACTGGCACAGAGTGGGTAGCCACAATGTCATCAACATGAAAACCAACTTGAGAGCTCAACACAGTTAAAGAGGAACTATGCAGGATTTTTCCATGGCTAAGTTATATTTTTACCTTAATTTAACAGCTTTGGAGTAATTGTGATGGTTACATACATGACTTGTAACATGTTACGAGGGAGAATGGAGGCTCCCTGCCTTCCACCTGGTGTCTCTGGGCTGAAAACAAACCTTGCACCATCAGTGCAGCACTTGGCCTCCGCCCCGGTGTCCCAGCCCTTGTCTCTGAGCACCGCGACACAAACGCACTCCATAACCCATAATCTTTCGTTTATGACGTTTAAGACTACACAAATATAAATGTCGTATCATTGTAACGTTACCCAGTGCTCCATTGATCGCTTTTTTTCTCCGGCTTCGTTAAAGACAAATCCACATGGCCCGGAGGAGGGTTAGCAAAACAGCACAAAAGCGACCAGACCTGCATAGTTCCCCTTGAAATTGGACAGCCGCAAATTCTGTTATTACACATCCACATACATCCATGTACCAGTAGGGTCCCAAAGCAAAAATACCTTTCAAGGCAGAGTGGGGACAGAGCAGAGTTTATAGTTCATAGTTCATACTAGGTTAATCTCACTGAGGGTTGTGTATGTACTATGAACATGTATATACCCCGATGCAGACAGACAAAGTAATAGTTCCTGTGGGATGTAGCTAGACATGTACGAAGGTGGCCTCAGGCATAATCTTACTCTCCAGCAAACATCACAGATGAGTCAACAATCAGCCCCCAGGGTCAATGTTTTCATGATCGTTCTCAGCACCACTCTTTTTTTCTCCATCTTCCCTTGTTCCCTGTCTCGCTCATTATAACTCTCACACTCTCCATCTACGTTGTTCTCGCTGAGACTTTCACATTCAACTAAGATCTATGTGGCTCTTTCTATTTCTATGTGAGTCTTTCTCTAGTTAGACTCACTCCCTTTACCTCTTGCGGTCCTTTCAGTCTCTCTCAGTCATTCTTTGTCCATCTTGTTACAGCCCAGATTTATTACTGCAATCTGTCAGTGCTCCTGTCTCGCCTCCTGACACATTCTGTGGCAACCATTATGCATATGTTGTTGTTAGTATTATACAGACATACACTGGAACTGTATGAAGCCTCTGGCAGATAAACAGAAGTGACTGAATGTAGTGTCAATGAAATCAGATTCAACTATGACTCATTATGAGTATCCTTCTAGTGAGCGTGGCACTGGATGAAATGAAACTTTTGTAAAGTTAACCACCGTTGGAATATGTGTTACAGTGGATATTTCATCTGCTATAAACCTTGGAAAAAAGAGATTCTGTGGCATAAATAGTGATATTTATGTGAGTGTTAAAAGGAAAGCATTAGGAGCTAGAGTCACTTTTGCTTTTAGATGTGTAAATGGCTTCTGACAATCAGCTCCCTGTTAATGAGATATTTAGATCCATACTGATTCTGAAATGTTATCTACAAAGTCAGTAATATTTGGAGTGAACGTTGCTACATATCATTGGGAATATTTCAGGTGCAGTCAAATGCAAATGAAAAACAGAAACAAGAAAGAAATATCACAGAGGGTCCTGCTAATTGGAAGAATTTGACTCACCTCTGAAGCCGTCAAACATTCACAAAGGTAGCTGCATCAAACAAACATGTCCTCTAGGCTAAATACAAAGTACACAAACTTAGGCTGCAAATAAAAAAAAAAAAAGATCAATTTACCTTGAAAAACAATTTGGCATTTCTGTCCAAGCAACTATGCGTCTACATGTTTTATATTATTTATCTTTTTCTCTGTGTTCCAGTTCACCCAATAGGGTTTCATTTGGTCAAAAATTCTTGAATTTGAGTCAATTTTTATGTAAGAAACTACCATATCTTTCTGGAAGTACAAGACAAAAAAAAGTTACACACTTGCAAGTCACCAGTGATCTTGGTGTAAACTAGAGTGAAATCCTGTGGGGCACTGTATGTCTGTATGTTTACAAGCAGTGCCCAAGGCAAAGGTTGAGTACCATGAATAATTTATCTCTTTAAAAGAGAAGCAGAGTTAGTGTTTAAAATATGACTACAACCATTATTTCTGACAGAATAATTAAACATTAAAGGGAGAGACAGATGCACATTGTACCTTAATAATGTCTGAATGGTGCAAAGTAAAATAAAAATGCACACAGCATAAGTAAGTGCTGCGGTAGCAAAATAACGGCTCACAAATGACTGTAGATGCTTTTTTTTCTATGGACTATACACACAGTGTTCTTAAAGCACCTGCTTTTATTATCATTTTTATGATCATTTACTGCCATACAGTACATAACTGCCAATATCATCATGTGTGGGCCATCCAAATTGTAAAGATAACTCAAGTATTTCTATGATTGAGATGATGTTTCAGGCAGAGTTATATTAGATGACTGCTGATGACTGCTGTGCCTTATAGTGTTATGGATGGATGTTTATTATGTGCAAATGTTATGTTAGTATGTCAGTAGCAAGGTGTAGCATAGAAAAACGTACATGAAACATGAGATGTTCATATAAAGGGAAATTTGCACCTATTCAAAGAACTTGTCACAGACAATAAACAGGACAGTTTGGGAAAAGTACTGTAAATCTACACAAACCATACTATAATACCACCAAACAAGATCTCTGCCAACGTCTATCACATGATTAAAGACCCCAATACTTTTTGAGCTGTCACAAGCATTTGCACTGACAATCTGTTTGAGGAACTTAAAACACGCAGGATGAAGCTGCTCTTTTAGGAAGTTGATGCTTAGAGTAAATGACAAAACAAAAACAACAAAATGTGGCTGTAGCATCAATATTGCATGTAAAAGTCTTGTAGATTCAAAAACATAACAATTCAATAATCACTTACACAGCAGGATTTGAGGGTAACAACTGCCCAGGTGCTCCAGGCAACAAAATCTATAAGGTGGTGAACTCCCCATACAGAATTTGTACAGAAAGAAGATGAGTGGGCTCCTGCTGCAACTATTCATTCTTGTTACTCTTGAATATAATGTCTCCACCAGTTAACCAAGTGATTAAGCAACAAGATAGCCAAATGTGAAAACTATTATCATCAACTCTCAGTTTAATGCCTCTGTTACATCCATTTCTGTCCAGGCTCAGACACGGAGTGAAAACTACTGAGAAAATTGAATTAACAGTATTTTGTCATGATTCTAATCATTCTTAAGTTGTGCCAAACGGATGCTTTGTGAGGACACAGTGACATTTGGCCTTTTACTTCTGAGTTATAATAAGTTCATTCTTGAATACAAGTCAACTTTTGGGCCAAATTTGAAAATAATAATAAAAATAAATAAAAAATAAATCCTTCAAGGCTTCCTGAAATATTGCTGGATTTGCAGACCACAAATGTGTGAGTATATGAATGGAGCTGCCAAAAATATATCTCTGCCACTGAGGACCCTAATATCATGAATGGCAAATTAATATCCAATTATTTATTTATTTATTTTCCTTTTTCAAAAACGTTTACGTAATCTCATCTGAGATATCTGCCAAGCTCTCAGGATACGGCAACATTGCACAGTGTAATAGAAAAATCTGGTTTATATCTAAAACAAACTTTTCAACTGTGTTCATTATTCCCCAGATTTAATGAACACTTTCCAGCCCTGCCCTCTCTGCTGCTGATGCAGATCAAGTATAATTTTGCTATGACTGATAGAGTACAGAGCTGATCAAGCTTTCAGGGGACAATTATTTTCTCCATTGCAATTTACTTCATTATACTTGCCCCTACTTTGTAAATATGCAATTAAAAACATCTGTCTGTCACTGTTTATTTAATTATGCTCCAAGAGTGACACTAAGCCATTTTCAGTGAAATCCATTTTATGACGATCAACAATTTAAACATAGCTTTCATTCAGCCAACCAAGAGCTAATGGCTAGTTACCATCCTGACAACCATTAGTCAAACACAATGTCAGCCAATGTACCAGCACTAATTCATCAAATATCCTATAAATAATCATGAAGAGCACATGGTTTAATTAATCTAAATGAAATGTACTCCCACTCTGACCTGCAAGGTTTTCCTGAATACAGTACAGTATGTTTCCACCACACACACGAGTGTTTCAAAAATTTAGAGATATTTCACAATACAAATATCTATAATGGGTCTGTCTTAACACTAGTAGCCACAACTTGACAGCAAAACACAAAAGGACATACATCCACATAATGCTTCTCCCCAAGGTGTAAAACCCTCAGGTCACTGGTCCAGAGTCATGAAGCGATTTTTCCCACTGACCTTTTCCTGCTAGTTCAACCTGGCTGACACAGTGTCTCAAAGGCTTATGGCACACTATCGGTCATATGAGGGACAGGCTGAGACACATTTGATACTCTACCCAAGGCGCTTACAAATTTCAATTACCTGTATACTAGACACTGAAATGTGATTTCTGCTAACCTGCTGCCTATAGGCTAGACTCCAGCTGCAAAGCTGGATCAGAGAAAACATTCCTCTGCATACTGTTTGATCTACAGGTAAAAACACTTAAGTGATCATACAGTACCTAATCCCTCATTTCTGGGGTTTTTTTCTTTTGTTTTTTTACCAGCACCAACACATACAGATAAGCTCAGTTTTGTCAACTGCCATTACTGGAGAGCATGTTGTTACATCACAATCAAGGACATCCACTCCCAACATTTTCAGTTGGCTCAAGCCAAACTGTGAATCTCAGAATATATTTCCCTCAAGCCACACAACAGCAGTTTTGCTCTTTGTCAGGAGGACTTTTCAATAGCCTCTGTGCTTGCAGTCCTTGGAATAAATTCACAGGCCCAGGTGGGAATGTTGCTTGGCGACTTCTTCACTCCATTAAGCTTTTGCAGCCAGTTTAGGCAAAGGGTGCATTTGCATGCAAAATAATAAAAAAAAAAAAAAAAAGCCCTGTGGGTTTCTGGACTCCACGAACAGTCTATGATGGCAACAGAGGATGTAAACTGTCAGGCTGGATCATCACACAGGGGATTAATCTGTGTTTCATAAGAACAGGGCTTTAGAGAAGAAAAGCCCTGCCTACGATTTCAGCAGCGCTTTATGACTAACATGGAATATTGAGCTGAAGCGCATATAGGTCTCCGAGAGATCTTGCTGAATTATGTATACACAGAGGTGCTTTGATAAACTAAGCATCCCAGCATTTGCTTGCTCCATCTATTCCCCACAGCTCTCTGCTGCTTGACCTTCCCCTCCATTACCTACACTACAGAGCATTTTTCATGTCAACTTAATCAATTTTTGTTTGCCCTGATCACATTGTGTTTTCACACCTCTTGCTATAGCCAGAATACTGCCATCCTTCATGTTGTTTTGCAACTCATACATAGGAGTGGGAAAGAGCCAGAAAAAGAACAGTAGTCCTAACACGATGTTGCATTGGTATTCTAACAATTTGTATTGATTAAATGTATTGCCATCAGACAAACTCCACCGTGAGCAATAGCAGTGGCCGCTACTGACCTTTGTCTATTCACTGTAACCATTGGCTTGATATCATGACAATTCAGTTGTCAGATGAAGCAAGTACACAGGGAATAAAAACTAATCCAACAGCAGACAAGCAATTAAACAGGCTACAGCAACTGTCAATGGAGGTAGCCATCACAATCACCAGTCCAGACTTAGAAAAAACTGAAATGAATTATGCAAGTCTGAATGTTTTGTTTATTAGGACACAGTCACCTATGACCAGTTTTGAGAAAAGGCTGCAATTTCTTCACAGTCTATCCTCTATCCTCATCAGTGAAGACGGACATGATAGAAAACACAAACAATTATCTCCCAAAGTAATAATTTTCTTCAACTCTGTAAAAATAATACTCAAAATGCTTACCAAAGTCTCCCGGGACGAAGATGTCATACACGCAGCTCTGGCCTCTGGTGTAATTATGTGGATAGTTTGGTGACAGCACAGTTCCCTCTGAACCTGTGAAGTGGCCTCCACAGGGAGCTGCAGGGACAGGAAAGCAACCGGCAGAAAAGCAGAGTTAACAAATGTGAAACAGCTATCTTATCTACCTAGGGACATAAAAACAATATAATACGATCACCAAATCCATTTTAACTGCCATAGGTGCACAAGTAAGCAGTTCCTACCACAAAATGAGATGAAAATTCACCTTTGAACTTCCAGTTGCTGACAAATACAATTCTGGCCAGCATACCCAAAATAAAGTGACATTTGAGAGACACTTCCGGGGCTTTTTCAAAAAAACAGTAAGCTATAAACAAACAGAAAGAAACCTGGGTAGAGTTTACAGGGTTAAAACCCAAGAGGGAACAGCCAGCAAGGAAAAGTACTTTTTTGCCTTTAAAATACAGAAAAGCACCATCAATCAGTCATCATCACAAAAGTTCCACTCGCCTGTGACTTTAATCAGCCTGTATCACCCAGCAGCATGTTTTGAGAAACTTAAGATTCAACTCTTTGGCCAAAACAAGCTTCCTGTCAGCAGACTGTGTACATAAAGAGTCCAGATGCTTGGAGTTGCTTGATATTTACAATCTTAATTGATTAGAACATCAGAAAATACCCTCTAGTTAAGTTAGTAAGCAGTAGTACTGTTTGTCTTGTCAACATCACTGAAAAGTAGGAGGAATACATGCCAGGGGAAATCACACCTGTATATCTCAAAACAAAAATCATACCCTTACATGCTTGGAGCTCATAAACTTGTATACTTGCACCATCATCATAATGTCAGCAGATATTCAATTGGAAACTAGATTCATTACTATAAGCAATGGTCTGTCCTGCACCTGTGTTACATCTCAGAGTCCAATCTTAAGCTGTTAATGATGTACCTAATTTGCCAAGAGGCCCTCTAACGCAGTTGCCTCAGACCTCACGGACCAAACCATCAGGTGGGGGAGCCTCAACTGTAAACAAACACATACTCATTTGTCAGAGGGAGGCTGTCACCAGCTGCTCTGAACCCCCTGTGGCCCGCATAATGCACATGTCACTGCTGTTTCACTGATCAGCACAAGAAAAGAAGAACAAAAGCGAGTAGAGGTGCTGATGTAGAGAGATGGATCAGCAGTTTTTCCATGTTTGGTTGCTGAAGCAGGAAGAGGTATGTAATCAAACATGTGTGGAAATGGCAAGAGGGACTTCAATTCAGGCTGATTTGTCAGACATGATGGCATCAATAGTGCCAGCATTGTCAATCTACAGAAGGTGAAAACAGCACTAAGGAAAAGACAGGATGTCCAAGATCGGCTCTAATGGTTGCATTCTCTCAGGTAAATGTATTGCTATAGGACAGATGGGTGAGAAAAAGGCCCAGAGTTATAACTTCAGTCTATACAGATGATAATAGTCAGAATGAGGATGCTATTTAAGATTAAAGGTTTCATTTCAAAAGAGCTTAGATTATTTTAAAAATGCAAATACCATAGATGTTTTCATACAAGTTTTTGCTCTATGTGGCCTAAAATATAATAAATAACATATTAAAATCATATATAAATAAAAGTTGCCTAACAAAATGCATCATGTGTATTGTCAAAACAGTGACTTAAAATCATTGCTCCATAATGCAACTAGTGCACTAACAATTCCACTTGGCACCGTTATATTCGTCTATTTCAATTGTGAATTTCCATACAGGTCAGGTGATTTTAGGGTCAGACAATAAACTTATCAATTCTCTCTGCTGTAGAAACAATTTAATCGTCACATGTCCCTGGCACACCCCTATTGGTCAACATTTTATATGCTTGGACCTGTGAATCTCTATCTTGATATTAGTGGTTGTTGGCTATTATTGGCCAACAATGCCAACTTCTCCTACCGCTAATTTCTCAGTAATGTACAGTAAGCCATCAGATTTTGCTTCCAGACAGTTAAGTCATCAGGTCAGATTTGGTCTCCAAGTAAAACTACTAAATGGAGTGTTGCTGATGAACCCCAGTGCTGTTCAGTGAGGTTATACCGGTGCCAACTGTAGAAGTAATGAACAGCTCCCCTGTGTGAGAGCGGGTGCCCCTATTCCTCACTGCTGAAAGTGAAAAATGAATTCTAATTCAGCCTTGGTTGATTAAATACTTTAAGGAGTATTAAAAATGGTGTAATGCTACCAGAGGGAGGAGCGCTGGGTACTTATCTTAAAACTCCTCACATCTTTCCTCACTTCTCACCTTGACATTGATCAATCCGATGCTGCAAAGCTCTATGAAATGCCTACACTTTAGAATTGGCTGTGAATAATAAACAGCAGTATGGGGTATATAATGTTCTCTGCAACACACTGAAGTTGTAACACAATAAAACTCCAGTAACTATGAAATGCCATAGAATTTCAACTAGTTGATGTCAATGCTTTGTAAGACTGCCTCATCTACTGTTTCCACAGAAACTAAATTGATCTATTCAGCAGACACCGTGTCATTTATACGTGGGTTGATTAATTGATTTAATTTTACTTCATTACTGCCATCACAAGTTTGCCTCACTTCTCGTGGAGTCAGGATCATGCATATCATTAATTTGTTTCTCTTAGATCAACTGGAGCAGCAAGTTTTAAGTTTTTTTTTTTTTTTTTTTAATTAATAGGTAGGCCATCTGAAATTTTCTGTGCATATGAAGCTCCTGCTGTTATCTGTGATGATTGTGTTGAAAGGACAATGATTTAGTCTGATTAGAATCAAATTTAAAAAAAAAAATACTTGGCATCTTTGTGTGTACTGCCAGTGGTGGAACAATGTATTTTTGCACAAGGCACAATTAAGTCTCTGATTGCCAAAGTTGTTTTGACAAACATGTTTTGACTTCAAGCTGATAAGCTTCTTAAACATGTAAAAGAAACACAACACCCGTTGACTTGTCATATAAGAGTTTGAAATTGTCTGTCATTACAGGCATAGAATTACTTTAGTGTATTAGTGTAGTTTTCATGATATTTTAGCCTACACTTAAATTTTACTCATGTTCATTTTTGTAACAGCACAAGGATTTAACACACCACACATCAACGTCTGTAACAATCCTCTGGTATCACATACTGTAGTATCAAATATTGACTAAACAGCTGGAGTCCAGATCTCTGTGACTAAGGCCCTTTGTCACTGTCAGCATGGTGCGTCTCACCTTGACAGCTTGGTTTGGTTCTGTCCCACTCTGGTCTTTTGCTGTTGCCCATGACACACGTCAGAGTGGAATAGCCCTGAAGCAGATAGCCAGCCTCACAATGAAATGTCACCATAGATCCCAACTTGTAGTCAGCACCCATTCTAGTTCCATTCATCACATTCCCTGGGTCAAAGCACGCCTCCCGCAGTTTTGCTGTCAACCAAAAGAACAAAGCTTTTAGAACAGTGACAAGTGTCAAAACTGAGAGCCATTTGTAATTAAGTCGAGATAAGACATAGTATTTCACAGGCAACAATGGAATGTTTGATTTAACAAAACTGTGTTTTTAACAAGTAACACGGTAATCAGAGTGGAAATGGACATGGGTTAATCAGAGGCTATTCTCACAGCTGGCATCAACATTAGAAAACATAACTGTGAACAGTAGCATACTTCAAAGAGTTTATTTTCAAAATCAATTATGTACTGTATGTGTCAAACAAAATCCCCTGCTCTAAGTAATACATAAACATTCTGTGAAAATGCATACAGAATCCCACTTGCACAGATCTTAAAGAGTACCTTTGTATTCCAAGTGAAAACCGGTGTAGCTCACAGACCCATCACTACGAAATGCCAAGTACATGAAGTTGGATGTGCTCTCAATCTTCTCAGGAAGTTTACTGTCTTGGAAACTGCCAATCAGATGAGCACTGCTGTCTGGCCCATCATAGATGTATAGGAAATCATAGTTGGGCTCAATACTGAAGCTGTGACAAGTGAAAGAAACCGAAAAATTAGACATAAAACAGTTATTATTTTTGCAAAGTCTTAACCACAAAATTGTGCAGATTGTATGAAAGATTTAGAATACATTAGGGTTTCAAAATGAGAGTATGCACCACAGTGCTAGAAGTAACTCATGCCAAGCGATTTGTTTTGCATCTCCAGACAAAGAGATAAAAAAAGATATCTCCCCCAAGAGGTGAGAAGAGATTAAATTGTTGTGACACTGCGGTGGCACAAAATCTTCCCAGACGGCAGTGGCAGTGCAGTGTGAAAAGATCGTTTCATATTGTAGCGCTGTATATCAAATCACATGCCGCAGTGAGAGAGAGAGGAGCATTTGTTTTCAAAATAATGAGCGTGGTTTATGACAAAAATGTAAATAGCTTGGAGATAATTGCATTTGAGTTGGATCAAGGCAACTCCAATTTAAAATCATAACTCCATCCTTTCATTTGGCATTCCCAAGAGAGAAAGCAGCATTGTGCTAACTCTATTAGATGTTTGTTTTGAAGGACAAAGTTGAAAAAGAAACATGGTAAATTTCTCTACTCCACCTCAGGAAGAGGGAGGGTGGCAGTGCCAATGTACCCAATGTACCCAAAGAGCTAGTGTACCCGTGCTTCTTCTCTTGTCCTCCATGAAATGACTTACAAATATAATATTCAACAGTCAAGAGAGGACTACCGATGGAAAGCACCCTGAGGCCCAGCTGTGAGTTTGCTTCTCCAGTTGTGCTACAACATGCTTAGATTGTAATTAATAATGTAAAGCTTAGGGCCTGAGTACCATTCAGCCTAGGAAATGAGCTGCAATGGCATCACATTTCCAGCTGCAATATACAGTATTCAGCCAGAAATCTTGTTTCACCATATTTCAGCAAAGTGGCAGGAATACCTGCCCACTGGTGTTAAGAGGCACTGCTTCTTCTCCCCTATCTCCCAACACACCTTGGCTCAAAGTCAGGTTCTCTGCTTAACACACATCGCCAACTTTGCTCAATGCTATGACGCCGTAGCTGGTTCCACTGCAGAAAACAAGCAATTCCACAGCACAGACTGAGCTAAAGTGCACCCACTGAGACCTGCTCCATTCTGTTTCAGGTAGGTTACAAACATACCACAGGTTTAGGCAGAGCTTCATCTTGTAATCACTAGACCATGGACATGAGGGACAACACTTTTTATTCCACTGTCGTCCAGTATTTTATTGTCTGAGCCACTGTTCATTCTACAGAAATTTTACTATTACATTGTTTTAAATAAATTAACCCCCTGTGTTTTAGAAATAAAAGCATTCTACAACAAAATTGTCTCTTTATTTATTTTCAATTGACCACACAGACATCTAGTGATCTAGTGTACCTTGTGTTTTGCTTTACAAAGTGGACATAGCAGCTGTTCATATTACCTGATAAAAGCCAAAGAGATGACATAGTCAGAGTGGACAGCAATAAGCCAGTCACAGTCCTTGCTGTGTGGGTATGGGTGGGGGTAGTTGGGCGAGAGGATGAATCCTGAAGATCCAGTCACATTCCCACCACAAGGTGCTTGAAAGAGAAAAAAGCAAAAAGGTGGATGAGGAAGATGCATTCAGTGATCACAAAGAAACTCATTAAGCGTGCTTGTCCTGTTGCAAACATTTTGGCTGAGCTGGATTCTGTTCCAGATAGGTGAACTATGAACACTTGTGGGTTATTAAATATAACTGCCTCAAATAACTCCATAACATTTGTAAAGCTCTATCATTATCAACACTCAGGGACTGCAGTGATATTAGATGAACAAAACAGACCACAACTACAGTATGTTTCTGACACTGGCACATTTCCCAATTAATCCCAGTTGTGTTACTCAGTGCTGAACAGGTCAGCTCAACACACATACACATTTCAGGCGCACATAAAAGTTTTATAGAGATATATAAAAAGAACTTTCTAACTATAAATTATTTAAGCAAGAACATGCATCTCTGCTTCTAAAACTTAATTTCAGTTTTTCCATTATTAAGACTCTCTCAACTCTGTCAATAATCCAAATACCACAAATGGTGAATTGCTACTTGTCGCTCCTTTATGTAATTAAATATTATATTAATATTTATAATTTATTGCTCCAGTGCATCAATCATTGAGCTAAATGGGCCCACAAAGACAAAGCAAATACTGTACAAAACACATGAAACTAACAAGGTATTAAGCCAAAATAATAGTCAATAATTAATATGGAAATGTGTGCTCTGGAATTTTACTGTATGCATTATGTTTGTATGATTTTTATGACATTTTTTGTTATCTGAGCATGTTAGAGGAAATTCTTTGTGCCTAATTAATGCCCTATAAAAACTGTGAATAACCTAACAGCTGTCTGTTTCATTCTAAAAGCGTTAGCAACATGCTGATGACTACTGGTCTTATTTTAATGACAACACTGAAGTAGTGTAGGGACAGCTGACATTTACATCAGGATTTGACAGGTTTACTTTTGATAGTGTTATATTATATGCATAGTGTTATAATATATGTTATATACAAGCGACTTTGAGCACCTTGAAAAGCGCTTTATAAATAAAATGTATTATTATTATATTATGCTAACTTGTGTACCTTGTGGACCTACAAATGACTAGCTCTTCCCTGGTCAGAAAAACTCAGTTAGACCAGTTGGCAGCAACTCAAGAGCATCTAGGTTTCCTTGGACCTACTCAGTGTAATTATTTCTAATTGCATTGTTAAGTAATTAGCTGTTAAGCTCTAATATAACAATGTGTTAGGAGACTATAGAGTACTCAGCCTTTGACTGGCTACAGAAGTGGATTTGTCCACATAAGGGTTGGCAAAAACTCAAACATATCTGAAGAGTCTTGTTTATCCTCCACATATTTTAAGACATCAGTGAGAGAATTATTAGTGTCTGCTGCAACCAGTTAATAGAAAAACTCCCCTGCTTCCTCTCTCCATCTCTCTTTCACTCTGATCCCCTTCATCCCTCTCCCCCTCTCTCCCTCAATTCATGTTACCTCACTCTATCTCCTCCACACATCCCTGACTCTCTGTCTAACTCACACTATCTCCCTCTCTCTCTCACCAATGCAGCTTGGAGGGCTGGGTTGCCAGTAGTATCTATTTTCCACTTGGATGCAGGTGATTCTGCTCTCGCCCTGCAATTCATATCCTGGATCACAAGAGAAGGTCACCGAGTCACCAGGCTCACGCCCGTCCCCATTGCGACTACCATTCATGGGAATACCTGGATCTCTGCAGGCTGTCGCAAGCGAACCTGAAGGGTAAACACACGTGTGACTCACATACAAGGGCATATGCGCATGCAATCTACAAGGAATCAATAAGCACAAAAGCACACATACACACACAGTTTCATATCATATGGTAGACAGCTGTCAAGCTGAAACTGTAGCTCAAACAGAGTTACAGCACAGAGCTGATTACTAACTGATATCAGTCGAAATCCTGCCGTGTTTTCCTAATCTGCTTTCCCAAAACACAGCTGTGGAGCAGCCCATGGCTACAAGACTGATCTGGTAAACCCTGATGGATTCTTCAAATATTCCTATCTTGACAGACTTTATTGAGAGACTTAACAAAGTTAAGTATATTGCAGTTTTGTGTTGTTGCTTTTTTGCCTCAGGCAAACTGGGTATTTAAGTACAATATGCATCTCCTGAATCAATTCCGGCCTCAAACACATGCAGTTAACCCCACATAATTGATTTTTACATTAAGCTGCCATGCCTGTTTACTTAAGAGAATGAAAACATTTACAGGTTGATCATACACGGCATGTATAGGGTGTTATGGGACTGCTACACTGAAGTGCTTTGTTTTGAAGCAGCAGCAGAACATGACAGGATTAGTGGGACACTGTTAATGCAGGACACTTTACAGTGAAATGTGAAATACACAGAGTATTCACTGCTAATCAATACACAATTAAAGATAAAAGACTTTATGGTAATCTGCAGCTGAGACCATGTTTTGATAAAATCACACCAGCCACAAAACCCATTGTTTAAGTACATTATTACATAAGGACTTGGTACTTCACTGCCCTCATTTTAATCCCAACTACACAGCTTTGAAGTTTCTGGATTGTATCTTGCAGGATTGTGATGCTGTTGTGGTGACACATTCTGTCCTCTGACAGACAGGCATGTGAACAGTTGAAGCCAAAACTGCCTCTGCGGTACAGTAGTTCTGAGCACAACTACAGTAGGTTGACAGTCACCATTACCACATTCTGGATGGATTACATCTACATACACAGAATCATGAGGTGAATAACGCTGTTGTAGCTGGTTAATCTTTGGGTGTCTGTTTTATCATATCATTTGATCATGAATCCAGTGAACAGTTGACAATATTGACAGACCTGCACCTTTACCTATAAGCTCAGTGATAAATCTAATTTCAACACTTAACAGCAACTGTCACGTAGAACAAACAAAAGACAGTGTACATCTTCAGTACATCAGTGTCTCAAAAGGAAATACTTACTTGAGAAGTCAATGGCAAAACCAGACTTGGTGATGTAAAAGTCAGTCTCAAACTGAATGGTGACAATGTTGAGAGTGGAATGGATTCCCTCAGGCAGCAGTGAGCCGCTAACCTCCTTCAGAGACATCTCGTTCTCAGGAGGCCCATCCCACACTTTCAGGATGTCGTGGGATGCCTCTGTGTCAAATGCAAGAAACTGGAGACTGGAAGAGGTGAACACAAGATATTGTTACTTTTAATGTTGGTTTAGATTGTTTAGTTAGCCTGTGACAGTTTATTTACTCCTGTTAAGTTGAATTCATAAGGGCTGTGCTCCCTTACACAGCGACAATAAAAAACAACATTCCTGGAAGGCAAGCAAAAAAGGTGCCAAAGTTGTCAAGAGTAAACTGAGTTCAAAGGGGACTTCTATCTAGAAACAGTGTCCCCTTGCTTTGGGGCATTACAGTTGAGGTTTGATATCATCAATCAATTTTTGCCAAAGTTAGAAATACAAGAGCAGAGACTTATCTGCAGTCTTATCAAGAGATGGCCCGAAGCAGCTCTTCTGACAAAGAGTGTGCGGCTGACTTTTTGAAATCATGCCATGTTTACTTCGACCTCCAAGCCCAAATGAGTTTTATTTCACAGTGATACTAGAAGCTCTCAAAAAAAAGGGAATGTTACCATGTCCCAGGAAAATTCCCATGGGTGCTGTCGGTGTCTACAAAGTTCCTCTCCCAATCATTGTTAATGGAGCTGCTGCAGGCTCTTTCTCTTGATGACATCTAGCTTTATATGAGAAATTTTCATTTTGAAAATCTTGACTGAACTTTATAACATCTCATAAAAACATTTTTAGGTTGTTTTCATCTTCCAGTCTTTTGAAATCAGGTCAAGTTATGATGACCTCAGTTAATTTAAGATGTTGTTGTTAAGATGTAAATCAACTCCCATTTCCCATCTGTTCAGTTCAAAATCCGTCTGTATAAACTGCTGTCTCTTGATAATGTCAATCAAATTCCCATTGGTTTCACCACACAAATCCACCAAGCGTCAAATTGTTGTTTTGGACTTAATAGTTACATATTACTTTTCTTTAGAGAATAATCTTTTAAGGCCAAACTATATATCTTGTATGCTTTCATAGTTTTCTTTCTCACACCATATTTTATGAATAATAATACTCAAAAAAAATTTAAATATCCTTTTCAATTATTGATGAAAAAATAAAATTATGTTTTTTAAATAGTTTTTCTAAGTAGTGACAGATGGCTTAGTGTTATTAAAAAAACACACTGAATACATAAATATGTATGTCTATTATGACCTTGTTAATAGTAATTCAAGTTACCTGACAATGTTGCCAGAGTTGACCTCAATTGTCCAGGTGCACCTCAGGTTGTTGTCATAGGGGAAGGGATATCCAGGAGAGAGGATACGCCCTGTAGCCTCACCTTTGAAACTGCCACCACACTCAGCTGCATGCACACACATACACACACACAAATTGTTACAAAATATGTGAGAACCCCCAAAAATGCTAACTCACACAACAGAAAATGCAGGAGCACGTACAAATAAAAATGGTGCATCTGATGAAACCAAATACAGAAAAACTGCTGTCAGAGTGTAAAAGCCTACTGATGCTTGAACTCCACATGAGAACCAGTGAGCAGCAGTTTAAACTCTGCTAGAAATGATCCATTTTTTTCTCTGCCAACAGGTAATGGGGCCACATCAAGGGCCTCCTGCCTGACCAGGGATACTCAAGGATGCAATAGTTGTTTGGTCTCTAAGCATGCCTCCTAATGATGTCATTAATTAACTTTAAAAAGACCGTGTCCAGAGAATATATAGGCTGTTGGTTGGACTGCAGGGAGGACACTGGTACAAATGTTATTGACTGAAGGGATATCTTATCATCCAATCTATGTTGTCTCTCCCCTGGTCATCATCTTGCTATCTATATTACACAACAAACGGCACTTAATTAATAGGAAAATTGCATTAGACTGCCACAGAGGTAGAAAATAAACAGCATCATAACACTGAGCAAATGTAAAAGTCCTTGACAGGAACCAAGATGTGGCCCTGGAGAAGTGGCTGGAAACCCCATTTCACATTCAGCTCACAGATACACAGCTCACTACTAACACTGGTTGACCATTCAGTAATGCACCATAGTGCAGTTTACAAATTAATCAACTGAATTATTTTTTTCTCTTCTTTTGTTAGTTAATTTTTTGTTAATTTATTGAAAATTCCACAATGGAAGTCTGAAGTCTGGAAAAGAGAAAGGCTATAGGACACAGTGGCATTTCAAGTGCAATTCTGCACACGTAGAGAATTTGTAAATCATTTTTTACCCTAATCCATCACTGCTAGACATCAAGAAACAGACACTGCCTCACAACACCTTCCAGACTCTAGCAGCGTGCAGGTAATAGCTTTATCATTTCTGTCTCTCTGCCTCAGCATGTTCTGAATATGAAAGTACAGCCAAGACTGTACATCATGTCCAGGCTTCAATCAGATATGAGTGCTCTAATAATTATGCCTTTACTCCTAAGAAAAAAAATGCTGATCACTTGCTTGTGGATTAACATATTTAAATTACATAGCCCATGGGTGAAACAGAGAATGAGCAACACAGTGGAAGCTCAATTGCAACTCGGATTGCTTCAATATATGTTCTTAATGCCCCTATACACCCTTTTCATCAAGAACCCAAAGAGAGATCAATGATGCACAATAAAACATCAGAGCTGTTTCTATTCTCTCACAAAATTACAAGAAGCATATTTTCTTTCAACATAGTTCAACTAAGAAAAAATCATGTAGGGACAAATCCTTGGGATTAACATCTAGCTGAGCAACGCTGTCAGAATACCTGGCCTGAATAATAATATAAGAGGAAGGAAGGAGAAGAGGGAGTGTGACAGATGAATATAACATCTAGAAGCAGAAACTGAAAGAGAGAAAAAGAGAGACATACAGGTAGAACAATTACCTATACATGATGGGAGGTGGTTGTCCCAGGCTCTTCTCTCCCCAGTCATGCACTTAAGTATGCCACTGCCATGCAAGGTGTAACCTTGATCACAACCAAACGTGATGGTGCTTCCAGCAAAGTGACCCTGGTCACTGACTTTGAAGCCAAATTGCGGCACCCCTGGATCATCACAGTGAGAAAGCTCAAAGCCTGGACAAGTAACAGTGAGAAAGAGAGGAGGATAGAGAAGAATATGAGTTTAAGAGTGAGATAACATTGAGCATATACAAACAAAGAATTATGAGTCAGCACTTAAAACCAAGTCAACTGGAGAGAGCCATTCTGTAAAGCAGCACCATATTCCCATTTATCGGTATTGTAAAGAGGTATTGATTGAGCTTTGAGAATTAATTTCCGGTTGAGCACAAATGAGGACTGGGCTTACAGTGCCATTATATTACTTGGCAGTGAAAGATTTCATTTGGACAGAGAGCACAATTAGACTTTCACAATTAAATGTTAAATTGAGTGTGGACATTTACTGCGATTGAGAAACAGCCCATCCACTCGTAACACTTGGGGGTATTACAAAAGAAAGAAAAAGAAACAAGCCGCAAACAACAAAATGTTGCGATAAGTCTTCAGCTACCCGGTTTGAACTTGACCATGGCCTTTATATGTGTTCCTCTCTTTCAGGTATTAAAGGTAAGTGTTCTGCTATGCAGCAACAGTGGCTGCACATAAACCCAGCACTGCTGATTTATGATCTTCTCTCACAGCGAGGTCCATGCCCATGCCAGATGTTAGGGTAGTATAACAAGTGTCATGCCCAGTATAAATCTCCAGCAGTTACTCTTCACATTTAGAAAATTACCTCAGCGCTTTGGGTGGAAGAGTCATGAAAACATGATCAGATTTCATGTTCAGACAAAATTTAAGCTGCCCATGCCCCACCTTCCCCTCGCCCTCTAGCTGTTCATACATAAGTCAATCCTCTCCAAGTTGAAAAGCTATTCATTCTGGTTGAAAAGATATAGTAAGGACTGCACTTTGAGATGGAAAAAAAGGTGCTAGCTTAATTCTGCTATTTACCTTGTGCACAGTCCTGGAAGAATCTGAAATGAAATCCAATTATGTGATACTTAATTATGGGTAATTTTGTAACTCAAAAGACAGCTTATAATTAAACTATCATTTCTTCTGAACTATATGTAGTTGCATTTAAATGCTCCGGTCAATTCATTTGGTTGTTGTAAAGAAGTACACATTTGTGAATGCTTCATATCTTATTATTATTCTTGTCAGGTCCTAAACCCTCTACCAGTTCATGTGTAATGGCAAACCTCGCTCTGAAGAAAAACTGTTATTTTATTTTGAAGACTTTTCTAACTGTTTGTTCCTGGCATGTTTAGAGTAATTACCACTGGATGAAAATTGCTGGTGGAGGCCTAGTCACTGCAAGTTACTAAAAAAAATTTTTTACAGTCTATCCTATTTCATTCTACCCAAGTCAAAACAGTTTGTCCTGTTGCCATTCCCACTAACTATGTTGAGTTCAGTCTTACAAAACTAACTGGTAAACAAAAAAAATTCAGAGAGCTCAGTTGCAGGTGAAACACAAAAACACTTTAAATTGGACTGCAAAATGCAGTGTCACCAAAACATACTCTTGTCACTGCAATAAATTACAACTCGTTAGAATACACAGTCAGCAAGCCAATTAGGGGAAGAAGCAAAACCCCATCTATTACTGGCCCATTTATGGCAATAAACCACACTTCCAATATAAACACACTCATAGGCACACACTGCCTACAGTGCATGCATATACACATTACTAACACACACAACACATTAAATTCAAACAATCTGAGCAATAATTCACCTGTTTTAACAAGGCACAGTTAGACAGACACAGGTGCTAAGTGAAGAAGTGGAGAACGAAGGAAAATGAGGAGAAGGGATACATATGGGGAAGGATGGGGAAGAGATGGGGAACAGAAAAAGCCAATTTTCCCACAGGAATGGAGCAGAAACACCATGCTGTGTTTAATGGATACCCTGACAGTGAAAGACACAGCGTAGCAGGGTGAGGGTCAATTAAAATGTTCTTTTAAATTCCGCTACTTGAAATGCCTGGCTCCTGAAGTGAGGCTAAATTCACTCATTTGGAAAAGCTGCAGGGCCCTCCTCCCTCAGGGAAATGAGATGTGACTTACTGTGGTATATGAGCCGGAATCCCACTGCTGTCACCTCCTGGTCGGAGTAAAATTCAAGCCACAGATAGTTGGAGGTGCTGGTGAGTGACAGACCTTGCATCAACGTGCCCGTGTAGGTGCCAAGTAGTGGGGCGCCACCGTCCTTACCATCATACACCTGATCAGAGACGAGAGGGTTTGGTACACTGATAATATTAAGAATTAAATATTGCCACTGAAGAGCTATGGATTTCCAGCCGTGTATATAATCCTTTCCTGACTGACATCTGTAAAGTTGTGATATAGCACAGAATGAAATGCAGAGCTTTGGGCTCTTGCTTTCGAACTATTACTGGGGCATCTTTTGTTTTGTCTTCTATTTGTTGAAGTCAATTTAGCCCTGTAAGCATGTCTTTCCAGATTTCAGATGTTCACTAAATGACTGAGAACAAGGCGCAACTCCATTACTAAGGCAAAGATAGGCTACAATGCTGTTAATTGAAGCATTAGACAAGACATCTTCATCCCAAAAAGAGTGCATTCCAGCTGTGAAGTGGGGGCTACATAGTCATTTGCATCACATCTGTGGCACTTACCAAATCTGTTAAAATGCCCTTGAGCAAAGAAACAAATCCTTTCAAGGCAACACAATTCTCCATTCTGCATGGTGCTTTCCACATCCTTTTATAGTCTCTTATGTTTTGGATAATAAAAGGCACCAGGACCTGCCTCATATCCTTGATCCAAAATAAAATATGACACAAATTGATTTGACTTAACCCACACCCTCTGTTTATTTGCTGATTATCTAATGTCAACAAGGTGGCACAACTGCATTGTGTCTTTACCTTGAGGATGTCACCTTGTGCAAGTTGAAAGGTGCTGGCAGTGATGTTAATGCCTTTGCCTGTTTGGACCTGGATGCTGTACACACATTCGTGGCTGTTGTCATAATTCATTGGATAGTTTGGTGACAAAAGAACTCCCTCGTTGTTGGAGACTGTCGATCCACACTCCGCTGCAAGAAAATAAACACAAAGAGACCAACATAATCAGTTAACCAACAAAAGGATGTGCAAAAACAGCTCCTAATCTCTGCTAGATCTGGAATAAAATAAACACCCTGGAGTTAATAGCCATTATATAACCAGTTCATTTGCATGTTACTAAAGAGATAAAGGTACAATTCAAATGTGTTATTTGGATGATCCTTATTATTCTATTTATTACTTATTACAATAACCAGTATCAACAGCAACTAATATACTATCATTAAAGGCTCTATTAAAATGCTAGCATGCACTATTTTGAATGAATAAATAAATACACATCACTACATGCTACACATTTCACTGCATGGTGTACCTATAACTTGCACACTCAACACAAATTTGTATATTTATTTGTCCTTTTAAACAAGGGCATGCTTTAAAACTTACTATAAAGTCACAATATACCCTTGATAAATATGTTTTCCTGCTTCAATTCAAACACTGTTACCATGTAAAATCCATATCATCAAAAACAGGTGTGCCAGGGGCAGGTTTGTGCTTCATCACAGGGAGTGGTGGGACTAGCTCAGGTGATACAATGGCTCTACTATGAAAAGGATATGGCTCTAAAGTCAAAATGTGCAGGTGATGTAAGTGAGCATCTCTAGGGGAAGAAAAAAAAATCGGTGCAGTGGTTTTGTCCCTGAACTCCTCTAACTTGAACCTGCCTTTAGTGCACCGTTCAGGTGAAAAGAGATCTCCCAGGAGAGTTGTAACCTAGCAGCTCAGCTCAGTATTAATAGTAGAATTGAGCTTTTACTTTTGTTAAATTAAATCTAATTCCACTAAATTCTGTCTAGTGAGTTCAATGACTAATAAAAACTATCTGCTCTGTATGTTTATTCTGTACATTCACAGCCTTGAACTGGCTAACACGGTTATTTCTGCAATACACAAACATTACATCGAAAGAAGAAAACAGAATAAAAGCAGCTGACCACGTACCCACACACCTTGGCAGAGGGGCACTCCACATGCGGCGGCCACCTCCCAAGCACACAATCTCCTTTGCCCCCTGTAGACGATAGCCTGTATTGCAGTAGAATGCCAGAGAGTCACCAATTCCAAACCTGGAGCCTGTGTGCCATCCGAACCGAGGCGTTCCAGGGTCCTGACAGGGTTCAAGATTGTACTCTGGAAAGACAATAGCCAAAACAAAATCAGTCACAAAAAATAAAAAGGCTAACAAATGATTAACATACAATTTAAACCAATCGTCACTGACTGTATATTTGCTGTTAATATTAAACCCCATGGTAAATCAACCTGTGCTTGTGCTCCTTTCAAATATAACCAAATAAAAACAATCACATCTTCTGGGAATTAACCACCTTGCTCAAGCCCCTGACTTCCTCAGGTTGGAATACATGCTAAAATATGGGTTCTCTAAATCCTCGGTCACCTGTGTGTAAAATTGTATATGGCTTGTCTGTGGCCTTCTCATTTCAAATGTATATGCGACTCCGGCAACATAAGAAAAACAAGGTCGTACTCCTGGCAGCATTCATCTCACGGTCTGTATCACAGACCGGTCTGTATCACAGACCGTGAGATGCCCAGCTCTATAGGCTTATTGATTTCAGCACGGCAACACGCTAAAGCAGCAAACTACTGTAGTATGTAGCCTGACAGCAAATTTTCATCAAAGGTCATAAAAGGTTAAAAAATGAATTCTAATCAGGAAATCTATAGATGCTAATTACATTACAGAGCATGCAAGGACACACACACACAACACAAACTAAATTTCATGAATATTCATAGCTGCATAAGTTGTGCTTCACTTCAGCGAACAGCAGGCAAACATTTAGCCAGAATGCCCATGAAGCAGACTCTCTCTCTCCTTTTTCAGCTTTACCGTCTCTCTCTCTTTCCCTCTCCCTCTCTCTCCCCGCCCTCTCCATCAACCCTGCTCACTCAGCATCACCATCTGTCTCATCTCCTTTCTCTCCATCTCCCTTCCTAAGCCGCGGATCTCCACCACTCTATGTCTTCATTTCTTGGTCTCTACAAGGGGTCCCATTATTTCTGTACTCTCCACCCCCTCTCTCCCTCTGTCTGACCCACATGGCATGCTTTGATGATCATTCCTATCACGGTCAGACACCCTCTACCTGCGTGACCTTGTTGTCTCTTAATTATTCTCCTCGGATCGGGTGCAGCCTGAGGCTTGTTATTTATGCTCACTTTAGAGAGGCTTACGGCTTACAACTTTTGATCTCATCACTGAATGAGTTGTCTTCTTGTTCTGTCATTTTTGCTTTCTATCCCCCTCTTCTTTTAAAAAAAATCCCTTCCCCTCTTGACTACAAAACTACCAATACTCCCCCCTTTCTGCCTCTTTCACACAAACCTACCCGAGAAGGAAATGTTGAATCCCTGCAGTGATATGGAGAAGTCAGAAATGAAGCGCAGCTGGGCCTTGAAGTTCCCATACAGGCCAGCATTAACTGGAGCTGGCCTCTCAGAGCCGGTGAGTCGTGCCAGTGGCTGGGCGAAGCTGCCGTTTTCTGTTATCAGTAGGTAGTCATGGTGATCCTCCAGGTGGAAGGAGTGAAAAATGAACTGGACACCTTAGAGAAGAAAAAGAAAACAGTTTTAGATTTTCAAGAAAATACAAAGGATAACTGGTGAAGAAAGAGTGAGACCTTTGAATAGAATATGTAATACATGAATTTGACTTTTATATATCCATACTGACCTGTATAACTTTAGGAAATCCATTTAAGAGTATAATTAGACTGTAGAGAACTGTCAATTTAAAGCAATAACCTCAAGCTCAATGTGACTATTCAATTTGAATTTTAGCTATACTTTCAAATGTCATTATAGTGATTAAAGATAAACTCTTCATTTGGGTTTAGCTGGCTGAAACATCAATCTACAGAATACTGTACTTACATAATACATGCTTTAATTTGTGGCAGGACAAGAGTCGGGCATACGGAAATGAATCCTGCCAAAACTGTCATTCATGAAAATGAAAAAAAATGAAATTGTTATGTCTAAAAAATGACACCAAAAAGATGAAAAGCCTTTCCACAGTGCATACTGAATGGAGAACTTGTAGTGAAAACTAAAAGAAAAAGTGAAATGTTTGATTTACACTGATGGTCTTTATTTTCTTTAATTTTCAATTTTCCGTTTTCATTTGAAAGCTGTGTCAACCACAGTTTGACAGATTTCCCACTAGAGATCATCAAATCTTCTACAGCAGATAAGAAAATCTATTGACTGTGTCCCAGTTGGTCAAAAGAATT
This sequence comes from Caranx ignobilis, assembly GCA_021432705.1. Taxonomy (NCBI): domain Eukaryota; kingdom Metazoa; phylum Chordata; class Actinopteri; order Carangiformes; family Carangidae; genus Caranx; species Caranx ignobilis. The sequence continues at coordinate 882,696 of MU270012.1, read as the reverse complement.
ATATATTTTCTATCAAATAAACTTTTGTTGAGGGTAGGAAAAAAAAAACAGATCGCCCTGCTTCTCTTTTCCCACTGTAATATCAGTGAGACCCAGTAACATCATCATTTCGTCCATGATGGCCAGTTGGCTGCTTTTCAACACAATAAGCACCGCCACTTTAATGCCATCTGTTGAATCTTTTTAAATATGACTGTTTATTGCCCTTCTCTGCATTTGATTAAAAAACAAAAAAAAAAAAAAAAAAATGGCCATAAAATATATAACAAAATAAAATGATTGATAATGCTCTGTAAAACAGCAATTATATTACACAGGGTAAAGGGAAATGATCGAATGAGGGGACATCGAATTATTTAAATAGTGAACGTATGGAATGTTGACAATCACTGAGTAAAATAGATACTCTCCCAAAAACGAATTTGTGTTCCAGTCCTTAACCACAGGCTAAAAATACACAAGGTGAATCACTGCCATGATTAAAAAGGAATCATCATCAAGGAAAAGCTTTATAATTTCCTTCGTCTAACCCATCGAAAGAAAATATGAATTACACAAGACATGAGACGTAGAACAATGGCAACAGTACAGTTTGTTTAACCCACTAACACAACAGTGTTATAGGTTTCATTTTTATATAGTGGAAAACAAAGTGGAACTTCAGTAGTTTGACTATTATTCTGTCAAACTACCTTGTTACCTCTTCATCTCAGGGTCTGAGAAGTGACACTTGAAATTCCTTGTTTGGTTTTTACTCAAACTTGCTCTCTGAATCATGAGACCTTCCTGAATCTTATCATTTTGAGAGAATCTGCCACAGGTGATGCCACACTTAAGTCCTTAAGTATAAAATGAATGCAGGTTATTTTTTAAATAATGTATAAGCTTATTGTGTTTAGATGAGGTCAATGTAAAAGTTGTTTGCCTTGTAATTTTGCTGTTTTTTTATGTTCATAAATGAGGTTTGATTGCCCCACTCTAAATTCAAAGGCATCCTGATTAACTGAATGTGCCACACTGGGACTTGAGTCAATTTTGACTATAATTAGTCAGTTAGTTTCAAGTTTTCATCATTCAGAGTTATCTTTGTCATTTTAGAGTTGTTGGTGAAATTGAGTTTCATGCCTCCATTTATTGTTGAAAGTTAGAGGACACAAGTAATAGATGAAAACTTTAATTCTGTGCATAGAAAGAAGTGATTAAATAATTGAGTACTCCACTACTTAATGGCATGTCAGTCTCCTTTAAGAAGCTACATGTGAAGTGTGGAGTATGAATATGATGTGAACCCTTTGGAGTTGCAATAATGTGTAAATGTGTCCAAAAATATGATCAGATCTGGTCACCATTAAACTTATTATGAGCAAAGACAATCTTTTTGAACACCTAATGCACAAATCATCACATTGTTCTTAAACCTGGAGAAAAGAAAACCTGGAAACCAGTTAATGAAATGGGAGATGTGAGTTAGAGCCAACTCACAATATTTTGTTTTCTACTGTACACACAAGAAGAATCTGCTGATGTGAGCCATGCCCATGCCTGATCTCAAATGATTTGGGATGGAGAACAGAACTGTTGATCTACATAAAGCTGACAGGTTTACAAAGTCATCTCAAAGAGTTCAGCTATTCATCAGTCCATATAGACAAACTGTCTTTGTGCACTATAAATGGATATGGTTCAGTACTATGACCACATTCCCCAGAGGCAGGCATACAGCGAAGATGACTCCACAGGCACAACGCACCAGTGTTTAGTGTGGTAAAACTGGAGCGCAGAGTAACACTGAAGGGCTTAAAAGAATCAGTGAAGCTGCCCAACATCTCTGCTATGCCTGTCATTGTGTATGACGACACGGAGTATAGTGTCAAAGGCAGGACATCATTGTAGGAAGCAACACTATCCAGAAAAACACAACCTGACTCTGTGTCCACAGTTTGTCAAAGAACATCTTCACACTCCATAGTAGCACTGCAGAGTGTGAAGATGCACAAGATCATGTGATGAAACCACAGAAGTGAATTGTTTGAGAAGACCAAAAGGTGAAGAGAGGTGGAGGAAAATAGTCATTTGGGGTTTTGCTGCCCATGGAAGTATGGAGCAAAAAATAACTGGGTGACTGTTCATATATTGAAGGTCCACAGGAAAACAACTGTAAACTAAAGTGACTATAGTATAAGTTCAGAGAAAATCCACCTCCTGTGTGGTCTAGACAGAGCCATCGTTCACCAAACATAGACTTTTTTTTTTTTTTTTTTTTTAGAAGCAATATGAATGTGTATGTCCAATAGAAACATGATATATTATCATTGTTCCTCATTACATTAGAGGTATTGTGTTTGTCTACACTTGTGGCTATGATGAAGATCAGATCAGACAGGTTCACAAATTATTCACCATTAAAGCAGAAATAATTAAATAAAAAAAAAAAGCTTAATAATTTGAGTGGAGGGATTAGTGACACAGTGGAACATCAGCCATCAAAGGTGACTTTTTAACGGTAACAGAGATGCTAGATTTGAATCAACTGTCAATATAGAGTACAATACGGCATTTCAATTGGCCTTGAAAGAGGATAATAACACTATGGTAAAATACAGAGATCTAAGAGCTGGGACACTGAGATAAGCTCAGTGTACTTTTCAAATGATAATGAATATGAACTTCTGGAAGAACTGGTTACTGATCACAAGACTGACAATGAGCACTGTGATAGCAGAATTTAAAAAAAAAAAAAAGAAGAAGAATTTGTGACTAAAACTGAGACTCCAGAATCCTCTTACCAGGTGAACCATTGAAATGTCAAAGCTGTTCATTGCGTTAGAGAAAATTGCATTTTATAATTTTGTTCTTTTTCCTGATTTCAAGTGCTACCCAAATGGCAATGATGCTTAATACTGCACAACATTTGCTTAAATAAGTACAATAAGCAGAGAGGCACCACAAATTAAACTGTATTCTCTGATAGTAGAGCATGCTACAAAAAGCAGTTCCTTTTTCAATAAGTGATCACCTCAGACTAGTATATTATCCCTCATATATAGTCTGGCCAGGTGCCCATGTTGAAAAAAGTCGGTGCATTTAAATTGTCTTAGCACAAGTAAAATATATGCTTTATGTGCTCCTCACTTCATAATAATAAATCCCTTTAATGTTCTTGGAACTTGATGGGGGCACGTCAAAATAATTTATTGTTTCATAATTTGGCCATTGTTAGTACTACTGAGTGTTTTAAGAGTGTGGTAAGGACTATAAAAATAACAGTTACTGATGAGAAGTGAATGAATAAATCTCACACACACATTAAACAGATATATTCCAACATCTCTAAATCTTACTGTATGACCAAACTCTACACATGAGTACACACTGAATGTATATTTGAAAAACGTATTATATGAAATTAGTGGGAAAACCCCCTACCTTTTCCATGACTGACTTCTACAGTCCACGTACAGTTGAGAGAGTTAGGATACAGCTCTGGGTAGCCAGGTGATAAGATTATCCCTCCGGGTCCTCTGATATCCCCACCGCATGATGCTGAATTGAAAAGGAAGATAATGAATGATAACTGTTGCTGAAAAAAATGAAAATTGTAAATGAACCAATAAATCCTTCACCTGAAGACAGAGGAGCGATTTAAATGAATAATGCATTTGAGTCATATCACATCCTGTCCTGCTATTTTTATGAATACCTGTAATTCTGCCAACATAATGTTTTTTTCTTCTCTCTCCCTCTCTAAACCAGTCCAGCTGCCTAGCAGAACAATAAATTATTCATTAATTCAGTTATCCATCCATATTGTCTTCTCCTATGGTATCTTAAACCGAAAGTTGTTGTCAAAAAAACATGAATATCCAGTAAATTTGCTTACAATACAGAAGAACTAACAAGCATATTCAGCCGATTAGAATAGCTGGCTTTATTATGACTGTGATTGGAGAATTATTTTTGCCTTTTTTCTGGACAAAAACATTTATCCACTACGGTGTCCAACTACAGTACTTCTCAGTCTGGGGAGATAATCCAGTTACAACCCACTGCATAGAGTAGAAACAGATGAGGTGAATAGGGCTGTTTTCTGAATGCATGTTAACTACTGACATATAATTTACTGCCAGAAAGCCCCTTATCTCATCAAAGGGCGTTAATTAGATAAATCTCTACCCTGCTGGCTGCTGGGGTCCAGGAGGTTAATTCGAGATCCACCTGAGAGTTAACGGGTCTGAGTGGATATTGTTCATGCCAGCTACTGCATTCTCATGTTGTCATTGTGCTTCAGTTGAAAGGTCAATTCACATAAAGGGCAGTGCTTTTTAAATATAGCATGTATGCAATTTGACAAGCTGTGTTTTTTTTTAAGTCTATGGATTTGTTTGTGTGTGTGTGTGTGTGTGTTCTTCGGCCTGAATGCCCTAAGGGTGGCATTGCAGCCAAATGCCCGGATGCTTTCCTCAAAACAGCACTTGCTGACAAATATTAGCAGTAGAACTCTTGTGCATGTACATATTTTCAAAGTAATGAATGTCAGATGATGTTTTCGAGGCTTGCTGAGATGCCTGAGGCTCCACAGCTGCACACATCCACTCTCCTCTTCTCTTCTCCCCTTCCACCCTTGGGCCCTCGAGCGAGCACAACACATCAAGGCCTGAATCCTTACCCACCAACAAAATTATATCAAATATTTTATTAATAAGCCAAAATTACATAAAGTCATTAAAAGTGGATGAGTACACTTGGCAAACAATCTACTTCAGAGGCTCCATAGGCAGAGAGCCAAAGCATTTGGCACCAGTCTGGCACACACCTAGACAAAAAAAAATGTTCCCAGACATAAAATGAATTCCATGACAACCATAGGGATGAGGCTGGATAACACAGCACTGTATCACATGCATGGCATGAAGCTCCCTGCCAAACGTTGCATGTATTTCATTCATTATATTCTCTCAACTGAGCAATCCGTGATTAAAGGACATCATTCACGGATTGTACACTGCAGATATTATCACAATTGTCCTTCAGTGTGCAAAATGGCACAAAAGGAAAAACTGCTCAAAACTAACCCAGAAGGATGGATTATGTGAGATATCAATCCTACCAGGAACATGATGAACTTCATGCTTTGAAAGTTGAGCATACTCTGTCTTCAGCATTAAAAGATCAATAACACCCCAGGTAAATCATTCACACAAGGACAAAAGTCTGTTTGTTGAACAAAAATTTTGACAAGTGTCTGGTCAGTCAGACCTGCTGTGAACAACCAATTGCCACTTGCGCTTCATTACCTTGTTCCAACAAGGCCAAGTTTATTTTGTTCGTTTGTTTTTGTTTTATTAGGTTTGAGAATAAATGCAGCAGTGGAAGAAGCTGCTTTGAGAGTCTTGTTACCTTTTGCAAAATTTATTTAAAAACCTCTTGGCAGCTACTAGTGGCAGCTTTCCTTAAGTACTTGTGGCTTTGAATACAAACTGCATCTGTCAACAGAATCTTTGTTTAAATTCTCTTAAAAAACTGCTGACACCACAATAAGCTAAGATTTAATGATGCATAAAATTCAATCAGGACTCCAAGTCATAATCAGGTCAGTTGTAAGATAAACTTTCGGTGACTTGGAGATTCATGGAGTGCTTCAAGTACAAGAAGACCGGCCATTGCATTTGAGGGTCACTTAGCTCTAAGGTGTTCAAAAGGACCATATCATTTTATACAGTGTAATCCAAAATAACTAGATGAGCATAAAAACCAAAATAGTATATGATAAATATCTTAAAATATTAAAATATGATTATTATTCATTCAAAAGAAAATAGCAGTATTATAGAACTGATTTCATGTAATTGACTGATAATGGTGCTGGGATGCACAGAATTTAAGACTTAGGTATACATACCATCACAGGAGGGCAGTGAGTGGCTCCAGAAATGGTTCTTCTCACAAGTAAGTGGTTCCTCATGGCTCAGCCTGTATCCTGGGTCACACTGGAAGGACACTGTGGAGCCGATGGATAGGTCATGACCTAGCCGTACACCATTGACGGGGATGCCAGGGTCCATGCAGGAGTATGTGTCCAATGTCACCACTAGAAAAATTAAGATAAAATGTTATTTCTTGAATGTTTGTTTTTGCAAATGACTTTAACTACTGCTGCGATGTATTCATGACAATTCTTCTTTGTTCACAAACTTCATGTTGTGACTAGCTTCTGTGTTAATCTGTAGGTTTCTTGCCATTTTGCTTGTCATTTTTATACTGTAGGCAACTGACTGAGTGGCAGAATTACGATAATGGAGGTACATATATTCAGTGTAGTTAAGATATTATTTTGTGAGAGACTACTGTATATGTTTTTCCATTATAGTGCACTAGTATGTAAGATTCTGTTAGATTCTTTATACAGTAGACATCTGTTCTTAGTTTTACAGATGAAATCTGCTGAGCTACAGAGGTTTACGTGTAAGCAAAGAGCTTTCATGAAACATGAAATTCTGTTTTTGCAATCATTAAAACATTAAAACTTTAATGTGATAACAATCATCAAAGCAAAGATGGGTCTCAGATCACATACAAAATAGAGAACGCTTTCCAAAGTGTTTTGACTTTTATCTTAAACTGAAAAATGCATGCATGTTCAAAAAATAAATCTCTCACATGATGAATAAAAGACACTGCATTGAAAAAGTGATATAGTATATATCTACTGAGGTCAAAAGTAAATGTTCTATGTGGTGAGTAGGAGTGCAGGGCAGTATTTTCAAGGGGAGAGAGAACAGTGGGCATGACCTTGACTGCACTCACACACTCTTGCATCTGCTGGACCACCACTTCTAGTTTTCAAAAAAAAAATAAAAAATTGTCAGCTGGTTTTGCTCATTGCATTAACTGGTTGTAGTGCCAGCTTCCTCTTAATTTCATCACTCCTTCCTGCAGAGAGACACCTCAGTTTTACTCTGTGATTTCCAGGACTGTCATTTGGAAATCTTCCAAGAAAAGTTGCTTGATGCATAAAAACACACAGATTTTCAATGGACAAAATTTTGTGCCAGCAGTTATCAGGTCATCGTGGGTAGGCTATTCTAGGAGAGCATAATGACGAATTTAATTGTGTTCTTATGTATACATATTACAATGGTATTTATATATGAAATAAATTTAAGATTACAGCAGGGAGATAACTGTGTTATATACCATACATATATCTATCTGTCTATCTCCATAGATAAAAGGTGTATCAGAGGTGGAAATGAAGCAGAAAAAAAAAATCACATCAACATTTCTCAAGATTTTCATCCCAAGAAATCATGACTCAAATGATTATCACAATATCTGACAAAATAACCGTACGTATGATTTTCTTTGCTTATCATTCAGCCCTAATTAGGCTTTATTTGAAGATCTGATAACACTCCACGGTAATAAATTCTAATCCACTAGGAGATATGTACTTGCTGGAAGCCCTGCAGAGGCTCCCTTTTCACTAGGTGACATGCCATTGGCCAGAAAGAAAAGAGAGTGGTTTGTAGGCTATAGTATAGACAGTCATGAACATCAATAATCTGTACCCTGGCTGAATGATTATATGTGAGATATTGGGGCTCCATCTTTGTATTTCAGTGACTCCTTAAAAATGTCTTGCTTTTCAAAATTTCTTTATACTTAGTTCAAAAAATGAAAAAAAGGAAAATTTCCCACCCATATTAAATAAGTAGAGCACTAATTGATCACTGCTGGGGGCTAGCCTCCAGGGTGCAGGAATTTCCATTAATCCCTGATCCCATGTCTATAAATCACAAACAAGAAATATGCTATGCAAAAAAATGGCCAGGAGCGAAGTTACAGAAAACATATCCTGAATATGATTTGATAACATTTTGCAGCATTTTTATAACTGGCTAGCTCTACTGTAATAGCTATTGAATAAGATGGGAATGATGCAGTGTTTGTGTGCCTCAGTTTATTCACAGCATAATTCACTATAACCCTATTTCGTAAGACCAATTTTACAAATGAACTAGGCTCAGTTTCCCCAAAGCATTTCAGCAGTAATATATGTCCTAAATTGCAGTGGAAGAAGCTAATATGATCTTACTGTTATTGCTTTTCGATAGCCTCATCAACAAAAGAGAAATGCACTTGAGACTGAAACATAATAAGACAAAGGCACTTGTGGTCCGCTTTTAGTCAATAATACTGACATAATAACAAACTCTGTCTTATGAATCACATCTGAGTGACAAGAGTAATAGTGGTAGTGCAAACAATTGTTAAAATACCTCAAACTATGTCCAGAGCATTTTTTCTGTTTGATTTTTCAAAGAATACTGCTCCGTGTATAGCAATGTGCAAAGGAAAAGCTTACACAACCCTCCCTGAGAACATGAGATTTTAGTCAAACAGCGAACATTGGTGTGGGGTTTGTAGTAGGGAGCCCATGCTCATCTCGGATCACAACTCTACACAAAGACAATGTCATCTAATCCTTTGAAGTTCCCACATCTTCAGTGAACTTTCTGCTGATTAATTCTAGCATTTGTTTACATTTACAGCGCAGTGTAAATAATAGGCTACAAACACTGATAAAGATTACAGTCAGCTTTTTTGCGAGGTTTGACTTTTATTTCACCATAGAGCCGCTCATACTAACATGCTTACAATGTGTTTTTTAAAGTGAAGTAATGTGAGATTAATTAGCATAACTTAACAGATAACATATGATTAAAAATCGTAGTGTTGAGTTAGGATTCATTCAAACAGCAGCGTTTAAGATTCTTATTCTCCAACTTTTATCTCTGAACTATGTTTGAATAAATTACTTTCATCCTGGGAACCAAAGCTCATTGAGCCAAGTTTATAATAATAATGCTGGTGCAATTGTCATGTAATTCATTTGAAACATATCCTCCGTATGGTGTTGTCTTGACACACAGTTTCAAAAACTTTATGAAAGAATGGCAGATCAATTTAAATCCAGTGTCATAAACCACATTCTACTCAGACATTTGTCTCTTTATTTAGTTTCATTCAGTTCCAGTTTAATTAAATTCCTGTCTCATTTGAAGTTATTATTTTTTGAAATAGTATGAAGTAAATACTTTTATGCAAGTGTGTGATTTATTCAGTGCATGGGGGAAACAGCAGTGTACTCTCACCTTCATAGAAGATCTTGAAACCACTGTTCGATCGACTGTTATCAGTGGTGAAAAGTAGATATAGGAAGTTACTGCTACTAAAGAGGAACTGAGGGACCTGGGTGCCATTAAAGGAGCCTATCAGAGGAGAGAGCAGGTTGGGGCCATCGTGCACTTCCAGGAAGTCATAGCTGAGTTCAGTTTGAAACCTTAAATGTAAAAAAAAGGAGAGAGGCAGTTACTCTTTTTGCATGGAAAACAATATTTCTATTTTGACAGATGAGAGAGTTTGAAGCAATTTGGGCTGCTCTGTCCACAGAGGGAGTACTTCTAATTTTGAAGAGATAAAGACAAAGACAAACAAAGCTATTGTAAGAATACACCATCAATGAGTTTCTTGGAAATTGCACATGGTATGGATTGGCGGTCACCCATGGGTCTCTACATCAAACAAGACAGTGACATCAGCAGGAGTTCCAATATCTCTATTAATATTGGGCAAAAATACCTACAACTTTAGAAAAAGAACATATTACCTCCCATATAATGCCAGTGCAAACTGCATAAACTAACCACAGGAAAAGTGTCTCATTTCATGGAAAGGAGTGGCAAAAGTCTTTGGCTCATTTCACAGAAATATCACAGTGAAAGTAGCTCTTTGTTTCCTTATAAAGGAATGTGTCAGCATAGAGAATGCAATGATTATAAAATACGATCATTTTATGGCTTTGCTTTTTTATGTTAAGAAATAAAGATCTTAAAGAAAGCCTATTTTTTTCCTTTTTATTATCATGCTCTGAGGAAGTGAGCGGGAAGCCGGTAAGCAAAAAAAAAGAATTACTCGAGGCTTTCAACATTTTTGGAAACTAGGTTCAGCTTTGCATCCTCCTCTGACTTTCTGTCTCTAACTCAAAGGCTTACACGATTACAGGTAACACTTCTCTGTTGCACATGTATAATATGCATGTTAATGTATAACACTCAGTACTATATGCGGATGTAAAGGAATTGTGTGCTGTTTTTAACTGTGTCTTTGTGTGACTTTCTTGTGTGTTATCTTTGATTCCACGGCTGAGTTGTTGCAGCACTGTCATACAAACCTGTCAAAGCTGATCTTGATGGAACGTCCTGGTTCGGCCTCAATGACCCACTCACAACTGAGGGAGTCTTTGTAGTAGCCTGGCCACCCCGGGGATAGGATGACACCAGATGGCCCTGAATAATGGCCCCCACAAGGAGCTGGAGGAGCAAAGAGGTAGTAGACAAATGGTGGGAGGGATGGGAAGGATAAAGATATAAAAAAAATTAAAGATATAAATAGATTCAAGAGTGGGAAAGGTGGTAAAAAGAACAAATACGAGGAGGGGAGAAAAATATATGGGAGGAAAGGCTGTAGTTTTAAAGAGGCTACCACTCAGTAATCTTTTGGTACCAACATGAAAAAAAATAGAAAAAAATATATATAATATGAGTCACCAAAGGCCTGGAGTTACACAAACACCTGAAAATAAGATAAAATGTATCCCAGTTTGGGTGTACTCTGAGCTGCTAAGCCGTTCCACATAACCCACTCACTTTTTTTTTTTTTTTTTTTTGTTAAAGTATCTTTTGGGCTTTTAGGCCTCTAATTGATAGGACAGCTGCAGAGAGACAGGAAATGGGGAGACAGAGAGAGGGAGAATGACACACAGCAAAGGGCCGCCAGTGGAATAGCACCGGGGGCGCTGCGGCGAGGACTAAAGCCTCTGCATATGGGCTGCCTGCTCTACCCACTGATCTAAACGACGCCCCCCACCCCCACTCACTTTTTTTAATCAAAATTCCCTTAGTTGTTTGTTTCTCTTTCCTGACTTCATAGTTGTATCTATCTGTTCAAAAATCACACAGTCATCAACTATTCCATTTCGGTACCTTCACATTTGGGAATGAGTCCGCTCCACATCACCTTCCCTTCCTCCAGATGGCATGTGATGGTGTCAGCCCCCTGTGTCTTGATGAAGCCCTCCTCGCAAACCACAGAAATGGAGCTCCCCAGCTGGAAACTGTCCCCAAAGCGCCTGGCATTCAATGGTATGCCAGGGTCAGGGCACTCATTACGGCCAAAGGCTTGTAATGAGAAGAAAGAGAACAAGATCTAGTAACAAACACTCTTGTGTGAATGAGCAATACGGCCTCCAAAGAGTAGGGAGATAAGGGAAATGGATGTAGCTGTCCATGGGAGATTTAAAAACTAAAAGGCCTGTTCTGCACACCTGACAGCGACAATAGCCTCTGGCTTTCGAACTTGTTGTGCTTCACCGGCAGAAAAAAGAATTACAATGATGCGATGGTCCTGTATTAGGCTGTGAGGCACAACATTTAAGCACTGAGTGCACTGTTCTGAATGCTGTTTTTGTAGCACTTTGACCACTATGACCCAGTAGAAAATTACAGATGCAGTTGAACTTAATCCCCTCCTTTATTATCAAAAATATACAATATAACTAATTTGCAAACAACTGGATTTCTAAAGATAATAAGCACTGCTTTTGAATATCTTTTATTAATTTTTAAATAGTGTACATATTCAAGGAGTCAGACAGTCTACGACTCATTCGAACTAATCAATCACAGTAATTCCTATCTCTAAAGATAATGGTGGATGGAATGGATGTATCTGCTTATAAATGTTTTATTCTGACATAACCGGTAGAATTAAACTGGTCAAATAATAACTTACTGCTATAGGTGATATTGAACCCCCGGCCAGACATGGAGTGATCAGCCTGAAACTCCAGCTGCAGTACGTTGCTGTTGGAAGTCAGGTGGGAAGGAACTTCTGCCCCGGAGAAGCGTCCGAGGACCGAGGCTCCAGACTGGTCCCCATCTTTGATAGTGAGGAAGTCATAGGGAGGTTCCAGGTCAAAGTCATTGAAGGCAAGGTGGATTCTGGAGCCTGGCTCAGAAATAATCAGCCACACACAGTTGAGGTTGTTCCCATAGCCCTCCGGGTAGTCAGGCGACAATACCGTCCCCATGGGAGCAGTGAAGTTGGAGAAACAGGGGACTGTGTGATGGAGGGTGCAAAAAATATTAGTAATGATTTTAAAACTTAAAAATCCCAAGTAAAACAATTTGCTTTACAGCAACATAGACATTCACATGACAGTTCACACAGTGGGATCTGCCATGGCACAGTCAGGTCCAAAGATGAGTATAGAACAATGTCAGCACTGTATAACTAGCTCAGCAATAGCAGACAGCACCGCTCCCATGGGTGCTGAATAGTTGGGGAAACATTTTAAGAGGGTATAGCATAGAAGTTAGTGCAAAAAATACATAGAGCAATATAGGTGCCATGGATATTGTACACTACTGTCCCAATGGACACAGTTAACTTGAGGAAATGAAGACTAGATTCTTTGTTATGTATGTGGGTTAGGTATAGTGGAACTCACAGGAGGATTGAGCTTGTCTAGAGAAAAGACAATGTACAGTATAATACAGGGTTTCCTTGACCAGAGTATTTGTGGAGTACAGCACTGTGGACACTCCTTCCCACTGTTCCAAATCAACACCAAATAATAGCACAAGCATACGCTATCAATTTGCCATTTTACATTATGTATATTGCTGTTTACACACAAAGCGCTGCATGGTCATTTAACGACGCTGTAATTAATCCTCCAGTAGTTTAGTGTCATTGTGAACTTTCCAAATGCATAAGCAATTGCTTCATTGGCTGTCATGAAAAAAAGGCATGTGTTGGACTCACATATGCAGATGGGGATATTTGCCGACCACTGATTGTTGTTCTGGCAGGTTATCATCCTCTCCCCAATGAGCTCGAATCCAAACTGGCATTCAAAGCGCAAAACATCTCCATTTAAAAAGCCACTACCCTCTTGGTAGCCATACAGAGGTGTACCAGGGTCACCACAACTCTCTTTGTCAATTTCTGTGGGTGAGAAAAAGAGAGTGAGGGAGAGTGAAGGAACAGAAAGAGAGGGAGAGGAGCAGAGGATTAAGTCAAGCCAAGTACTTTGAGGTACTTTTTTTCTAATATTATCTATAAAGGTCCAGGTGAAGAATGTGAGAGTCCATTTAGGGAAGTATTTTCAGAAGGAGAGAGAGAAGAGAGTGAGAGACAGACAGATAGGACAGAAATGCAGAAATGAAATGAAAGAGAGACACAGACAAGAATACAGACAGTGAGAGATGCTATCAGCACGAAGGAATGTCTACCTTTATAGTTGATCTTGAAGCCAATTGATCCCACACTCTCATCAGACTGGAGATGAAGCCACATTTGATGGGACATGCTTACAATAAGGTCTGGGACGAAGCTTCCAGTCAGCCTGCAGACAAAGGAACTAAAGAGTCACTTAAGTACCAAAATACACTTTTCTACCATCAGTTTATCACACAGTGTCATATGGAGACTTTCTTAAGTCTTATAAAAGAAATGAAACTAAACTGGTAGAAAATAAACCTTGAATTGAATGGCGTACTTTAATACTTACACTTGTATTATTGTTTTAGAGTCTCCTACTTCCCCTCCATCTCCGATGGTTAGTGAGTCATACCCGATTTCAAGGTCAAACTCTTCAAAGTTGATTTGAATAACCTGTTGTGAGTTAGAAAATACATTTTCTTTACAATCTGTCCTTTGGCAAGTTCTATCGTGCAAGCCTAACAATATGTGGAAGCAGCATTTGAATGTAAAAATAAAGCATAAATATAGTTTGTGTGAAAATGTTGACATGTTACATAACGTATCTGTCAGCAATGCTTTATAGATTCTTATCAATACAAACATAAAGATGAGTCTGAAAAACCAAACAACTGACCCAGGAGGCAATTTGTTTGCACACTTCTGTACTAAACTGTGCAATTTTAAACAACATGGCTGTTGCTATCCTGAGAGTTGATCTTGTTCATGGTATTTATTCATGTATCTAATCCACCCTATCAGATAAGGAGTAATTTCATATGTCTCTCAAGTTTTAATAGTAAATAACCACATCATTTATAAGAAATGTATTGCATAGCTGCTCATTTCCATAACTTGCCATTAGAGAAAATGTTTCTGGGGAAAAGCTAAACTGAGAGGCAAACCTATGTAGAGACAGTTATGTCATGCACATTTATGCAAGCACACAGCAACATTTTCTGAATATATAATGTTAGAACCTAAGACTACTCCCATCTAATACTTCAGAGGGCTGCATACCATACCTTTTATTATCATACTTTTTTGAATTATGCGGTACCATCGCAAAAACTCAAATCAACAATAACGTCAAGAGAAGATGGAAGGCAAACATAAAATTCAACTCACATTTTTTGACTGTTTATAAAATAGAGCTTTGACAAATACTTCAGGTCTATGTTGTTCATCCCCACAATCCAAGGACAACACAAAAATCCCTCAAAACAATATAGAAAGTGACAGCAGCAGCATCTCTTCATATTGCTTTAGAGAATAAATCAAACACTTAAAACCAATCATAGTGAGATAATTTTCACAGTCTGAAATTGTTAACTGCCTGTCCATACCCCTTGTGATACCTTTGTAAGCTGTCAAAGTTGTATCTTTTTTTCCCCTTAACAAATGTACATAACATTAACATACATTAATAATCATATAAAATTTTGTGAACTGCAAAGTCATAATGCGTTACAGCCACATTATGTCAACCTACACTTCGCCTGCATGGATGAGTGGTCAAAGTATGGACATGGAATTAAGCATTAGCATTGTAACTGTTGATGATAAGCATATGATGGCATCTTCTGCATCTCCTTTTCTGGCCATAGAGAGGACAGAGGCTGCTCAATATCCATGTGCAACCGCCTCATTACGATACATGCATAAGCATAATTACCATAATAACACTAATGGACCAACTTTCTGTGCCAAGTCAATGGCTTGTTTGCCTTGGAGAGGGCACGACGGCACAAAGCTATGGCACTTGCCAATCCTAGTGAATTCTGAATGAGTGTTACTTGGTTGGTTATTGTTTATTAGTGGGATAGCACTGAGCTGACACTCCTGTGTATATGACTCACTGGACAGAATACCAATAGAGACAAATGTAGTGTAGAGGGGCAGTAATGACCATTAGGAAAACAGCTTTGACCTCTTCACTTTGGGGAATAGCTGGTCTCATTCAATCATTATTTCTCTCCATTTCTGTTACCCCAGATGAATGAAGCAAATCGCTCAACTGCCAATAGTCATGGTCAAACTAGCAGTTCAGTGAGAGCTGAAATGCAATCCACTGCAGCTTGGTATATTAATGAGGGACAGTAACAATGAACGCGGGTCAAAATAACTGCATTTTCTATGTAACCTTTTCCCCCCTTGGGCTGTCCTTGGAAAATAAATGCATTTATAAATGCATATCCAGGAGGGAAATGCACGAACAAATGTTCTACACTGCAGGGAGGGTGTATTTACCAATGTAAAAATGTGAAGGTTCACTCATCGGGGGGTCAGGAAAAATAGTGGTTATTACATGACTAATTAGGGACACATTTTTAGAAAAAAAAGCTTACTTCAGGGATAGCTTAAATAAATAAATCCAGAAAATATAAGACCGTGTATCATCTTTATAAATACACTTACAGTGCAAAGAGTCTACTTAAAGGTAAAATAAAAGTATATTCTACCTCATAGGATTTCGGGGAACAATGGCAAACACTTTTTCTTCCATTTCAGAGTATTATCTTCACCAGCTTTAACAGTAACCATGGGCCTTATTATATCTCAATTATGTATCTACAATAGGTGTCCTTTTGATCTGGGAAACAACTTTATGTTGTAAAGTGCAAATAAAGTTACACATTGGGACTGGTGATATGAACAGGCGCTACACTATCGCAGTGATGCACTGTGTGGACAGTATCACCGTTTATTTGTTCAATTTCGACATCTGTAGAGGAGAAAAATGAAAGAGGATGCAATGGCCTGTTAGTGGTGGTTGCCCACATGACAACAGTAGCTGTGGGCTTTCATTAGACTTGGTCAAAAAGCAAATATTTCAAAGCTGGAAAAACAGAGGAGCCCTACCTTGTTTGGATCGCTGGCTGTAATGATCCAAACACACTGGGAGTTACTCTCATACTGGATAGGGAAGTTAGGGGATGTAAAGGTCCCTGATGGTCCCTGTAGATTCGACCCACACGTTTTCACTGCAACAGTATAAATATAGCCATGAAGACACACATACTATACACACTTGACAGATTTAAAAAATCCATAAACATTGAATAAACATATGAATATACATTGCACATAGTGTACTTTAGTTACAAATCCTTGAGGTCTGTCCTAGAAATGTTAAATTCACAATAAATATTGATGAAAGGAGTGCTTGGAAGCAAGTAATAATTCCTATAAATAACATGACAGAAAGGTAATGTATTGTTTGCACAAGTAGAGGGAAGGTCTAATAGCTGCATTTCCATTAATCAAATTGTAAAAGGGGCTCCAGGTATTATGAAACATAGAAAGACAGGACGAGCATTTTGGAATTATAAAGGAGAGTGCTGCAGCAGAGGCTTTCATACATAATTAACAGAAATGAACTTTCCTCTATCTGCATAGGGCCTATATCCAGAGGCACTGCCTTAATCAAACTGTTTTATTAGCTTTTCAGGAGCCTTACTCACCCTTGCAGACAGGTCTGTGGTCGCTCCAAGCAGCGAAGACTTCAGCTACGCGCTGGCAGGTAATCGTTTTGGAACCTTGCAGCACATGGTCTTCGTCACAGGTAAATTGAGCAGTTGCTCCAATGCTGAGAAGATAATAAACACCATTAACGGCTGAAAAAAGCAATCAATACCCCAAAAATTACTCCTGATGAAATATAAAATTCATCAATCATTTTATGTCATATATCAGACTCAGTAGATTGAATGGTGAATATGTTCATTTATTTATTAACAGGCCTCATTTTCCATACTTCAAGTCATCTTAGGCTCAGAGGAAACTGGAGAAGGTTTCTAAATCTGCGTAAATACACTCTGTTCTTGACAATGCAAAACACAAACTGAAATGTAGTGTCTGACAAATTTCATTTGAAGTAAAATTTCTTAAAGTAATATTGTACATAAGCTGTGAATATACATCCATTATTAAGACTTAACACTATACAGGATTAACAAGAACATTCTCCATGTTCTCCACAGCAGTGGTAAATATATCAAGTACCTGATAGACAACAATGATGCAAACGTTACTGGATATCATAACAAGGAAAACGTTGGGGAGCACATTTTCCTACTCCTTAATTTTCCTCTACACAAATCCGAGCTCCTACACTTGAGCTGTAGAAGTGGTAACTCACCTGAAGTCAGAGCCAATCCGTTTGCCATTCTCTGGCTCCCCTGGATCAGGGCAGTAATTAGACACTTGTTTGATTCCTCCTTCATTCACTAGGTGAAAAAGAGAACGGCACAGAACTCTATGAGAAAGACACTCTCATTTTCAAAGCTTCATGCTCTCAGAAACACCCGCTGCAGTGAAAAGCACTTGAATTGTCGGTAAAGCTGCCTGTTTGAATGTTCAGTGGTTATGGTTGCTCACAGAATTTGGTTACAGGGATCGCACATGTAGTTAAACACATCAACCTCATTGTTCAGTACCAGAGACGGTCATTTGTAAGCGCTGTTGTGAATACAGAGTCATGTTTTGTGGTATCAGAGTGAGTACCAAGGGTAAATGTAACTCTCTTACCTGAGCTAGACAAAATAAAGAGAAATGTATCAGGGCTCAGTGGGGACTGAGAAGATTAATTAACTTTCAACTATCATTTGCAGGAGCTACAATAATTACTCAGTGAGTCCCTCCATACATAACAATAACTTAAGTATAATCCACAAAGCCTTGCAGCCTTTATGACTGTAGGAACATGGAAAGGTAAGAAGTAAGAACATGTTCTCTGTGTTCTAGTTTTTAACCCCATCATCTCCCCCCACATTTTTCTCTGTAAATCAGAGACCGCATGCACTGGTAAATGAAATATGTAGCATCATAATTATCTTTGAGGTTTTTTGAAATATTTGCAAGAAGACATCAACCCCCCACCACACCACACCCACATTCATACACATACAAATCTCCTTCCATTTTAAAATGCAAGAAGTTCTACCAGCATGTGTTTCAATGTTTGCCTTCTTTCAGGAAGTTCATTAGCTTTGAAGTTAATTGTTGCAGGTTATAATATAGTTATGTGTTCAATTATATGCAATGAATCCACAAGGCATATAAAGCATTTCTTCAGTCTTTTAAATGATATACAGTATTGTCTTGTGGAAAAGATTACAGCCCTTTGCATTATTCATGCTTCCGTGCAATGCTGATTCTGTGACACATAAAGTAATAAAGATTACAACCTTTTATCATTGAAGTGTTTAGCACACTGTGGAGTTAAAGGGAATTGTGCTCCAGATTTATGTTAATGACAGGGCTCCGCAAGCAATTACAATGAATTCACTTTGGTCTGAGGGTATACAAATCATTGTACGAGTGGTCACTCAACCTTGACTGCTGCTGTGTGAGTAGATCACACTCTCAATGAACATAAGTCAATCTGATGTGCCGCTTAAAGCTACAGAGGGAGATTTTTTGGGGGGGTCTGGAACTGGTCAAATTTAACAGTTTGCTGCAATATACATAACTTGGGCTGGTCTAGCTGAGATAATTTCTGCCAGGACAGGAAGTCCAGAACAGCAGGGGATATAGGGCATCAGAAAGAAAAAGAGACTGCACTTCTGCAAAATCTAGTACTGTAGCTTAATTCCACCATAAAATGATGCAGCAAAAAAAAAGACGAGGAAAAAAAGACCCTGAACACAAGCCCTACATAAACAAAAAATCCAAACAATGAAAAGAGTTGCATAAGAAAAATAAAAGACTTACTCAAAGACAGTTTGTTAGTGTTGTCCTTTCCTGGTAATAATTTTACCCCTCTGGATTTAAGCTCTCCAGAGCTTTTCACTGGTCGAGAGCAATAGAAAGAGTTCATTAGATAAAAGAAGTTACAGTATTAGATGTGAGAAGATACAGTACAAGTGTTTCTTTCTCTGGATAATACTTGCTCCTATGAAGAACATCAACATGTAATTGCTACTGGTGTGTATCCTTTTTCAAAAGAAATGAGTTCAATGGCTCTGATGCATTCCTCAGGGTTGCCTCGGCAATTGTATAAAATCTAAATTAGTTTTTCATGTTTATCTGTTCATATAACTCAGAGATATTAAACAGTGGATAGAAATTGATTGGTCAGAGCAGATTTTATGGTTATAGCTTGTAGGGGGAAATACCAGGCAGAATCAAAGAGCAGCCCAAGGACTGCAATTCTACATATCTTAAGACAGTCTAATTAAACACAGCAGGGGCCAGATTGCACACAAAAGCCAGGTGATGCAAGCGGCTGTCATAATTTTGAAGTATCAACTTAATAGCCAAAAGCAATGAATGGTGTAACAAGCAAAACAAGGTTTTTTGTTTTTTTTTTGAGCACATTGTGACAATGCCTCTTGCTGACCGATTACACTGCAGGTCAACTGGTTAATTTAAGCTGTTATACACACAATTAGGATGCAAATCTACTCAGTGACCAGATAAGGTTATACGCTCAAAAGTATATTGCGTAATAAAACCGCTAAGTAGTCGTCTTTGCCTGCCCTTTACATTAAGAATAAACATAAAAGCTCTACCACTGCACAGCAATGCACTGCACTAGTTGAGAAATGTGATTTTTCACGCTATTGATTTTATGTCTTCATTTACAGTGAGTTGCCACACAAGCATGTTACTGGAAGTTTTTTTTTTATATAGCTGTTTACTGTGAAGTTGCAGGCCTTATATCTGGCTTGGGGCCAGACTTTAAGCTTCTGTGATATAGTATACTGTATGCAACATATACGCTGACTTTAAAGTCATGCCAGAGAACAATGTCAGGGTAATGGATTATTGAGTTGCCAGGGCTGAGTTTTTATATGGGGAAAAGTATATACAGTATTTATCTCTCAAATATTTGATTAACAAAGCCCTTTGAAGTCAGTGGTTTGAAGCAGAAAACGCCTCCATGCCCTCTACAGAGGGGGTATTAATCAAACTGTTTAATATTCAGTTAAGAAAGATCAAAAACATGTTTTGTAATTGCAGTGTGTTTTTCCTACGATGATCCCTTTTTGTTCAAGAAGGGAGCCCTCTATTACGATGTGCAAATGAAGTAATCATGTCTTACCTTGATACTGAGCCCTGAAGCCTTTGTGGCGGTGGTTGCTCTCTGTCACAAAATGCAGCCGTAGCCAGTTTTTGTTGCTAATGATGGGTGCTGGAATATTCATTCCAGTTAGCCTGAGTGGAGAGAGTCACAAATAAAAGAAAACACATGTCATCTGTTTTAACATTGAACTATATAGAGTTTTTTTTAGCCATTATTGCAACTCTTATGTTACCATAATTAACAAAAGCAGGAAAAACTGATAATTGAGTGGAATGAAGACATGAAGACCGAGACATGACAACCTTGTGGATAAATGTGACAAGAAAGACTTTCATAGGTTCTTGAATGTGTGTGTGGGAAATAGTACACAGATAGTAACAGACAGAAAAAGTTTGTTTTCTGTGTACAGACCCCTATCATCATGTGTGAGGTTGTCTCTGTGAAGTCTATGTGTTCAGACCCTATCTGTTTGATTGTCTGTTTTAGATCAGAAGGTTTATTCAGCATGTGGCCATAGCATCAGGAACATGCCATAATTGTTGAGATTTAAAGCTGCCAGGGGCCTTCTCATTTGTCTGCCTAACCAGCTCTGGCTTTTTTCTATTGCCTTGAAATCCCTGCACCGTGCCCCTGTCATACACAGTCAATAGCGCATAATGCCTTTCTAGCTATTAAACAGAGGCTTGGGACAGGCTGAAAAGAAGCATCGTGCAGTTGAGCCTTGTGTTCCCAAATTAGCTTGGGATAAAATACAATGTGTTGACTTTTTATCCTGGTTGTGTGTATGAGTCTGTTCACACGTAAGCAGGTCTATGTTACTCTGTGCGTCTTAAGATTTGTGCAGTCATGTTTACAGTCTGTTTTTTCTATACAATTTCTTTGACACTATTTGGCATTTGCTGCAGAGCTTCCTAAGGGGACAGAGAGACAAAATCAAAGAGAAAGAAAGAAAAGGGGCAGAAAGAGAAAGAGACAGGAAGTAGATGACAAAATGGTGCCCTTTTCCCTTGTTGACCACAGGAGATAAAAGAAATACATTGGAGTCTATTTGTCATTGGATGCCTGCTTCCTTTTCATTACATATTACCTTTGTATATACATATATCAAGTAGATTTAAGCAGTTGTATTCATTTTAACTGATTAGCAAAGTATATGTGATTTTTGAATACCACCCACCCCCACCCCAAATTATCAATCACAAGGGGAGATGATGCCAGCTCCTAGAGGGAAGTTAAAAGGTAATTGATTTTCACACAAAAGTTGACCTTTTCTCTCACTGTGTCACTGATAAAATGCTAATGACAAGAATATAAGGACAGAATGAAAAAGAGCAGGTTCCAAGTAGCTAAACTGTTTAGAGGAATCTGCCCTCCTGTTTCCTGCAGTGGAAGCTGCAAATTATCACAAGATTTCTGCTAGAAGTCTGAAAGAAAATGGATCGTGACAATAAAGCTGTACCCATCAGGAAGGTACTGGGATGCTCCAGGCAGCACAGGAGTGATGTTACAAATTTAAGACCAGCAGAGGTGGATATACTGTTGTCACAACAGTAAGTATGGCAGAGCAAGTGAAACATGATGTGCCATCATGAGTAAACAAAGCCTTAATGAAAGCATACAGAGGACGTGTTTCTGTATCATATCACAGAACACCATTCTATTCATTTACAATAACAGGATGCATGCAATACATTTTCGGGTACATGCAAGTTCAAACAAATATAAACCATGGTGTGACATGGTTACCTGGGGCGCCTGGCTTGCACAGCGAAAATATTCTCCCCCTTACCACTCCCTCCAGCTACTGTACTCCCAGAAAGAGCAGATGCCCAAATGAACACAAAAGCGCTCATGGGCTAGAAGCTGGCAGAGAAGGAGGACTTACTACATCAGATATGACCTGAGAAATTGATGACTTGCAAGCCAAAATGTTCTCATGATTTCTTAGGTAAAGATATTAAATGCTGTATGTAACTGTGCATGACAAATACCATGGAGCAAGGGGAAATGCTCTGACTGATGATAGAACATAGTATGTATTTCACGTTTGTTTCTCAAGTTGTCTTTTTATATCCAGTTTGTGATTTAACACAAGCTAAATGGACAATTCACAATTTTTTTATGCTTGTCACTGGTACTTGTCAATGGAACAGTCATTGCAACAAATATATGACTTGTGGAAAGCTGCCCCGTCTACTTAAAACAGATGAACAAGTGAGTGCTGTCTACTAGTTTCTTTTCCTCCAGTGCATTCTGAGTGACAAAAATGACAAAGTCCAATTGAAAAAATGGATTCCTCACATAATACAGAGCCATTCTATCCCCACACTTAAGCTGTTATTTGTTCCTTTATAGATATGCAACGTAGCTTTTCAGAGATAACTTCTTGGCATGAGCGGAGTGTTTTATGTGGCTGGTTTCATCTAAGTTTTAGAATGCATGCTTCATATCACTGATCTGGACCATCTCAAGGACTAATGGTTGATTCTGACATAGGTTTGTGAGGCTCATAGAGCTCTCTGAGCAAAATGTGGTTAATTTGATAGCATGAGAGGTTGAAGAGAGCATGACAATCTCATCAAAATACCAACATAATGAGTCCCAGTGTGCAGGTACTGTGGCCAAATGTGGCCTTGAGGCCAGAGCGATAAGCTGAAATCTCTGGTGTCTCTACTAAGTTTCACAGAAAGGCGGGTTATATGTAGGTGCACCCCAGATAATGAGCGATCAATTCAAATTTGTCAAAAAAAGATAGGGCCAGGTTACTTTGTCTTTTCCTCCCACACGTATTCCATAAAATCTGACAAGAGGGAGTAATTGCTTGAATATTTTATGTGATAAGGAAGAAGCTGTGCTCTCTATCCCTCGTCAAGTTACTCTCTCTTCAGAGACTGGAAATGCACTTATTCAGCCTGGTGCTTGTCTGCCAGTAGATTGGTTTTTGAAAACAGTGAGCCAGTAACTGTATACCCAGTAGCCTCTTAGATTAACTGCCCTGGCAAAATACCTGGGTCAAGTGTCAACTCACATTCCTTCAATTAAACACTGCATTCTTCCCACTCTAACCGCAGGAAGAGCTTAGCTTTTGGAGACAATTTGATGGGTTATAGTTTGCCTGGCTGGATCAATAATAAATCCAAGAAAGAAGAAATTGAATCTAATACGCATGGTAATCTAACCAACGTTGGTAATTTAGCTGCAGGGTACCTTTTGCTCTCAACCTGTTTTGAATATTGTAATCTTCCTCTGACAACCATTTAGCCACTCTATTGGAAAAGGATTGTTCATATTCAGTGAACCAAGCTAAATATTGTCAGAATGCTCGAGAAGTAACAACCTATTCTCGACTCTCTTCTTTCTTTAAATGTTTGCAACGTGCAGAATCAATGTTACACTAGGTAATGAGAAAAGTCAGCAAAACATATTAAAGAACAAGAATTAAAAAAAACAAAATATAATATTTCTGATTAAATTTCATGGTATATGAGGGAAACGTTTTGACTAACATCCACAAAGCCTTTCAGGTTTCATGCTTTGTGTCCAAATTTGAAATAACGAGTGACATGTAATCTACAGCTTGTTGTTTTTGCCCTTTGTGAACACTGCTGCACAATCATATGAAAGGTCAGAGGAGTAACAAAAAACTGTTTTCCTCGGTCTAGTCAGACTCCAGCGTTGGCTTTTGTCAAAGGAAACACAGAGATTTTTCTGTCTATTTTCACAGTGATTGATGTGTAGCCTCACATCAACCTTCACCAGCGTGACAACAATGGAATCAATAAACTCATTTGCAGAGATCTGATAGAAATCTTCAAATGATAAAAGGACAAAACCTGCTAAGAGGTGTGAGCAAAACATATTTTCCTGCCGCACTGTCCTAGAGTGTCCCCCAACAGAAATTGTTTTTTAGAATTAATAATTGTCTTTTATTTACTTTCTACTTTCAGTTCAAATGTTTATATATTTCCATTTTATAATAACTATTACATTCGCGGGAGTAAATTCAGCATTCAAATACAATGATGTCTATGTGGACTATATTTGCTGATCTCATAATTACTCATTAAGAATACATTTCTGATGACTGCAGTATCTTGTGGATCATTTTGTAATTCATAATCTCTAGCACTTGAGTTAATTATTTTGTACGGGATCAAAGTTGCTTAGTTTGCAACATGTCTTTTCCATCCCTAGTTTTTTTTTCGTTTATCACTTAATACCTATCAATATTACCACAGTTTAAGATAGGATAGCAAGTTAAACTGGGTCATGCTTTATGTCTATTTGCCTGAAAAAGGCTACGAGGAGACCTTAAATCTGGCTGACATTGAGGTTCCAGGCTGTCAATCGTCGTTAAGAAGCTATAAACCTCAAGGGTAATTTGACAGTTTGCTTGTTTCTGCCCGCAACTGGGGTTATGTGTTAGGATACTTGAAAATTTAGCTGTCCATTGGCCTTGTACACAGTCATAGACATATATAAAAAAAAAAAAAAGAGGGGGAGCAAGAGCAATGAATTTTATGGGCATGAGGCAAACACTCTCTCTGAATCGTGTCTGTTTGCTTGTCTGTTTGTTTACTTGGTCAAGTTGAAGCCATCTCTCTACAAATTCTGGCCCCACTGCACTCAGGCTTACTCTGTCCCACTTGATTTGCAGGCCTTAAACAGACAACTCTGCCTAACAGCCTCTGACATTTGGTTACATATAATAACATCATCTTGGAGTTTCAAAGCATTCAAGTGATGCATGGTGACTGCACATCAGGCACATAAATAAAACTCCTACACAGGTGTCACATTTTTGTAACACAGAGGTGCAGCCAAATGACAGACTGGATCATGGAAAATGTTAATGTCAAATAAGCAAATAGACATTTTTAATGTTATGGTATGTTTAATGTTGCTTAAACCTTAATCTTTGTGGAAGGGTTCTGTTCCAAATTCCTCCACAGTTAGAAATACACAGCAAACAGATCTCGAGATATGTTAGTGTGATTAATCTTTTATACCTGTGGCCCCTCCCACAAGGCTTAACATCTAAGTAAGCAGGTGATGTGACTATGAGGCATGTGACAACATGTTACATCCCAGTTTTGCCAAGAAATTGACACCACACACTTTACAACATGGTGTGAATCAATGCAGAAAAAGCTATAGAACTAGAGTGGCCCTTGAATCGCCCTGCTGAAACAGTGAAAGGAAAAGAAGGGAGGAAATGGACAGACAAGGATGAAAACCCTACTTTAAATGGAGTCAAGTATTCTCTAAATGTATAAAAAATTGAATTGCATGTTGGCATTTATGTCTAAAGACTTTGTAATGCATTTCATAGTGCACATTTGTGTACATGATGTACATTGTGTACATTACATCACGTGTGTTTAATGTGTGCAAGATTTACAAGTTTTTACTCCAGGGTTTACTGATATATGAACAGGAGGTGCTGAGCTGAGTCTGTCTGTTTGCTATCTAATCAGAAGGCTAAATAAATAGTAGTAAAATATACGTAAATGTTTAACAGCTGGGAGCGTTTTACTCCTGTAAAGGAGTAGACTCAAGACACAAGGCATATGCTGCTGGGAGTACGAGGCATTTTGTCCGGATGCATTTCTGTCAGTAAAAGAGTTAATTCGGGAGCTATTACACCTAAGAGAGGATGGTTACCTGATGGGTCTGTCAAAACACATCAGTGTCGTCCCATATCAACTCCCTGTCGCACTCTCTTTAGCTACGTCAACATACACTACTTAGCAGTCATTGCCACACTCAAGGCACCTCTCCTTTTGACTCCATGTCTCTCTCTGACACAGTATCTCTCTCTCTCCCTCTCCCTCTCCCTCTCCCCTCTCTCTCTCCCTCTAACTCCGGGTGACAACTCTCAGGGACAGCAAAGCTCGTAGCTCGGTGATTGATTAGGGCTTCTTTCAGCCAATTATAATTAATGCTCAGCAGGATCACATAAACCTGGTGGATGCTCCCATTCACACAGGACATGGAGGAAATGGATAACCTTTGCCTCAAGGTTGAGGGTCAAACCCATTTCATATTTCCTTGTTTCAGTTGAGAGTGACTTCTACATAAGGCTCATACATAAAGTCATGCATGTATGCTGCTGGAGAGAAGAAAGAAAAAAGACCTATTTTAATAGATCACACCAGAAGTTATCTCAAGGCACGCTCTGAATAGAGCAGGTCAAGACTACTCTTTGTAACAATAATTACAGAAACCTGATTTCCTCCATGACAATGGTCATAATGGAGAAGTAGCAAAATGCCCATGGCTTCATTTTGAAGATGAACAGTGCTAGTTTTAATAATTTCCATTAACACTAGTGCCACTGGTTCCCAACAGAGCAGGTCATCCATTACCAATATCCTGTTTAAATTGGAAAACTTCAATGTAAACAGCATTTGAACATAGAAGCTTTTGCACACCTGAGTCCCATTGATGCTTTTTTTTCCCTACTGCATTTGTAGACTGTAGGTCAGTCTCAATTCAAGGTACATATCCTTCAAAGGCTATATTTTGTATCACAATGGCACAACTGAGTTGTTCCATTTCGAAAGCTAACCCTTCAAATGTGGTTGAGAGATGTATCCTTCATTTCACAGGAAATGAAGGATCCTACAGAATCCTGCACAGTTCAACCTATCCCCAGATTCATTGAGGTGTGATAGTATTGTCAGAGATCATGTCTGATATGGACAACCTGAAAAGGTCATGTGGATGAAGATTTCCATTTTAAAATGAGCATGCGGTAGAATGGATGTAGCCTTGGAATCAGCGATAACAAAACATTATGCTGAAAATTGCTCATAAATCATTAGGGGAACCGACAAAGAATGAGGTCAACAAGCAAAATTGGGGCATTGGCATCTCCCAATCTTGCTTTTGAATTTGACAAAAGCTGATCATGTGCCTTCTCTGTGAGTTGCTATAGTTCAGTCTGAATAACATTTAACAAACAGACATAACTATAAAACATATCTATAAAAATGTTCTGCTCACAACTGACCCTGGAAATGAATTTGCAGGTACACTTGCATGCCAGTCAGCTGTCATCTTTCTCCTTACCATACAGGTAGCTTCCAATAAACGTAACTGATTTTACAGTGTTGCTCCTATATAATATTACATGGTCATTGTCAACCACTGGACTACTGAACCTTTGTTCCCCTGCATGGTTGAAGGTCTCAGGAGACGGACCTCCTCGTTATCCAAAGAACTTAGACAGAATCCTAAGGCAGTGTCCTTGGCCTTGTCTTTCCAAGCCCCCACCCCTCTTTGGAGCTGCCAACTCTCTTGTGATCAGTAAATCTAAAGAAACTTATTTATTCTCTCTATGAGTGCCTGTTCTCCTTTGTTTTTGTTTTGATTATACATGAATGCACGGATTACTAATTCATTATACCAACTATTACGTACAACTTCCTGCTCTTTTTTTTTGCACTTGCTGTTTTTCCAACCTAGAATTCTTTGTTGAACCCCCAGTCATCAAAATGATCTCTCTTCATCTCTCCTCTTTCTTCTTATACGCTAAGTATAGAGAGTTTGGTCTGGGTTTAGAACTGCAGTTCTGGGCCTGTTGAAACTATTTGCAATTGGGCTACACAAATAAAGTTTACAATTTCTTGTACTGAAATTTTCTCTTGTGAAAGTCAAAACTGGCGTCATGCAAAATACACTAATTCTGATAAATGTTCTGACATTTGTATATTTCAAAGCCTGTGTTTTTCAGTACGTTTTATTTAGAAAAGCTGTTTTTAAGAGAATACAGACTATGACCTGACAGTTTGACAGTTACAATATAAACACTTAAGATAAATTTCAAGAGAGAATTCATTGCCACATTATCTTTCTTTACCTGACATGTGGATCAAACCTAAAGCTGCATCCTCACTAATACAACCTCCTGTCACACTGATCACACCTTTCTGTTAACACCTCGTCAACACTGTGTAACACAAACACATACCCACCTCCGCTTGCACTGAAAGTATTTATGCAACAATTTAATGCTCATCTAGTTGAATACAAAAAGCACCCCAAATCCTCCACACAGCTCAACTCACCAGATGGTTGGCAGTTCTGATCCCTCTACCTCCAGATAATCCGACTTCTCCTCCATTTGAAATTCAGTGAACACCAGGGAGATGGTGTCCCCCGGATCTGCCAGGATGGTCCACTTACACTCGCCACTGCTGCCCAAGCCTCCAGCACCTCCACCTCCACCGGCACCAGGGGAGTCACCACTGGGGAAATCGAAGCTGGAGATGAGCCCGCTGGAGCCCCTGAGGGTGCCACCACACGTGTCCTCCGCTGTCAGTCACCAAAGAGAAAAGGACAGTGGGGAGGGCGGGTGCAGGGAAACACACACACAGTCTCAGAGTTATTTCAGAGATGTTATTCAAAGTTCAACATGGGGAAAAAAGTGGCTGCAGGCATAAAACATTTGTACCTGTCCCCTCAGATAAATGCAAACCAGAGAAAGACCACTATGGAGGCCGATGGTAGAACTGCACAGAGCATTTGAACATATTATTTTATTTATTTTTCACATATCCATAAGTTGTCAAGCCCAATATTTACTGCGAATTCCAGCATAATTATAGGATTAATAACAATATGCATGTATATTCTTCATAATAACAAAAATCATAACGCTTTCATACAAGTGACAGCAGGCAAAAGCATTTACTAATTAACCATGTACAACTGTACACATCCTGTCAAGGTTTTCATCCACAGTTTCTATGTGGGTGGAAAGGTCCTTACTCTCTCTTTCATGCCTTTACTCTCTTTCCCCCAACCTGTCTCTTCCCTCCATCCAAGAGTCAGTAAATCATCATAATGTCCTCAGAGCCCCCTCATGTTTCAGGAAACAAACAAATGGTGATAAACAGGGCTTATAATGCTGTGAAATTGTATATTTTTTTCCAGTGTGAGGAGCATGGCACGCCGACTGAATGTTAATGCACTTTACCATAACAGTGGCTTGCTCTCTTTCACTCCATGTCCCTTTTCCCTTCTCTCCCCAGCCCTTTCAAATATCTCTCATCTCTCTCTCTCCATTCCTCTCTTCGGAGCCCTCACAGATCATTCTACTATTACTCACCAGCCTCCCCTCTATCCCTGTATTCGTTTTTTCTCCCTTAAGAATTCTAATGATGGCAGGGCTTTCACAGTTTTCACATCATTTAAGACTAAAATGTGACACTCAGCTGTGCCAGCTGAAACCTTTGATGGCTCAGCGCTCCACTCAGGGCTGTCAGAGCTGCCAGCCTTGGAACATTCGTGCGTGCTGCATTACACGATTGGTCAAGGAACAAGGAAGCGGATGTATGAAATTCAAAGGAAGATTAAGAAAAAGAAGGAGAAGATGGGTGAGCAGGAGCTGCTGGTTAGCTTGATCCATGTCCTTTGACACATTAGCGGAAGCATAGGAATTTATCAAAGTCTTTATAGAGAGCACAGAGATGGCAAAAAGATACAGTGTGGGACATGATGGCCACACATATGATTCATATCAAGGTCAGACCAACCATTTCTAGGCTACAACAAGGGTTTCACATGTGGTGTCACAATTTGCTTCCAGGTTAAATTATCATAGTATCCACCACAATAACTTGTGTGATGAGTGACAAACAGTACATCCCCTACATGGATTTAAGATGACATTTTAATGAGTGCTAAATAAGTGGTAAAAAATTGGCTATATCGTCTTTTAATTTATACTATAAACATTTGTGTGAACTTAACCATTGACCACCTATTTAATTCTAATCAATTCACCCTCAAGTCCAAGTGGACATTTGTGCCACATGTAATAAAAGAGCCTCCAGGCTTTGCTGAAGAATCACATTGACAAGAATGGCACAAAAGTGAGCTCCCAGGGACTTTGACCTTTACCCACCAAAATCTCATGGCTTCATCCTTGAGTCCAATAAAATGTTTAACAAGTTTTAACAAGGCTATCCTGATCACATTTGTGAAAAATAGAGAGTGATGGACAAACAACCAGAAAATATACTGCCTCAGGCTATGGCTATCACCAGTATGGATGCATAGAAATAGGAGGAAGGGAAAGGGACAAGGGGAAAGCAAATCAACAGTGAGAGAAAAATGAAAAAGAAGAAGAAGTCAGGGTAAAACTCTACAGGTAAGCCTAAACATAAACACCTACCCTAGGAGCCATACACATTTTATACTCGATAGCTCTTCAAGCTCTAATCATGACACCAGAATTTGGATTTCGATGCCAAGTTGAAAAAAAATTTAATCACTTATTCAAAATTCCATCTTGATGATTACATTGCGTGATGGATATGTTCACGAGTTGTGCAGTAAATGGTTCAATATTTTCAATTTTTAATTTCATAAATTTCAGCGAGTGTTGATCACCACTTTGTCCACTCATGATCAGTACCCTAGTTGATTCAATCCAAAAATGATTAGGGTTATAGTATTTAGCACTATGGTAATTATGGTTCATAACTTTCTTTTAATACAAATAAATAAATGCTTCAAACTCCACTCTGTTTTGCTTATTGGTATATAAATCAATAAATCAAAACCCTTACCTGATGGTGGTCTGTGACCTTTGGATGTTTAGCGCAACACTCAGTGAGAATTACTGTGTCAATACTAACTGTGTTCTGACACAAATGCGTCTTGAGCATCTAGTCAATGCCATCACTAGTAACAAGACCAACAAAACAAAGTCTTCAGCAATTAAAGAACAGAACAATCTGCCCTCCAGATTCAAAGGAGACAGCTTTGATTTCTATCTGCTGATTTTAATCAGTAAGTGGACTGACAATTGTTAGCAGCCAAAAGAAGCGTGGTAGTCTGACAGGGTTTTTTAATGACATGTTAACAGGAATCCAAACTAAAATTCAGTCATAATCACCAATATTTCAAGGCAGGGCTTCCTCAAAGGCTTAGTTGAGATCGATTTCCACAATCGCTTTTAATGATAAGAACCTCACTCATGACTGATTAATATGTCCACAGCTGTAGCCAATTAAATTGCACAGGAAAATTAGTTAGATGCTTAGGAGCAATCCGTTATTGTGCAGACATACTGAGACAGGTTTCTTAGCTGTTTCTTTGAGAGGCATCTATGCATAGTACTGTAAATCATGCACCAACAAAGTGCTGTCTGTGGCTCAAAAAATGCATTGCAGCTGGAGAATTTTAAATGGCTTCAGTTGGATAATGCCTTACCGGTTCAATACATTCACATGCAGAGTTTCATTTGGGCTGCATGGCAACATTTGAGGTGCAGTTTGCCAACTAGGTTTAGTTACATAAAAGAGGCAACTGATTGCTGGGCAATGTGTTCCTTAGCAAATCATTAGAGCATGCTCTAGATTTAGAAGGAGTATCTGTGTCTTTTAAAAACGGTGGCAGTGTTAAAAAAAAAAAAAAAAAAAAAAAAAAAGATGGTGGTGAGGATTAGGACTGCTTTAGCTGAGCTCATTTACATCCCCGGCATCAGCAATCTAATGCTACTTGAAAAGGGATTAAGCCTCTCTCCCCTTGACTTTGATCAGATATACAACACTTGTCTTTCTACTTAGAAATATTCACCCCCAAGGATAGAAGAGAAGGAACTCATGTATAATTTTCTACACTACCTCAGGTTTTTCCTTTGTAATAATCCCTGTGTTAATGCACAGGCACTGACTATGTCTACAGTAAGTCCCTCATTTGCAGAGCCACAAGTCATGTTAAACATTGATGGGGTTGAGGAATAGTACAGAGACCAGTAATGGGCACAGAGATGCAATTCTTATAATGGTCATGCATATTTCCAAGAGTCATTGTAGTGACCATCTCTCTGTAATTTAAGTACCTGGAAGACAGTGTGATTCAGACAGTAATGAGGTACCACAGCACCAATCACAATGCTACATAAAAATAAAATACTTATATTTCACAGAATATGGATCCTCAGATCATATTATTCTTCCAAAATCAACGAATATTGAATATGGAGTATCCAACTTACTGAGACAAATGTAATTAGAATGGTTTTCATAATTATGAATCTATTTCCTGTCTGCATGTTTCCGGTGAAAACATGCAGACACAGACTAGGACAGAGACATTTTTCCATGGGCAAGTAGGCAAGTCAAAATTTCAGATATTAACCATGCATTTAGTCCAGTCAAACAACCAAGCATGGGAATGTTTTAAGAATCGAGGATTTTGTGTGGCCTAATTTTCTTATTCTGTTGGACAGCGGCTGGCAGCAAGAATGACAGTCTATCAATAGACCATATTCTCATGTTACCATGCTGTCCCTGTTTGCTGTCTCGCTGCCTGGTTTAATGAATGTCCAGAGACAATTTAGATGGAAGGGATCGAAATGGGCTCTTGTGAGCGGCAACAGTGACTCACAATTAGAATAGCCATCAGTTCTCCATCTCACTTCCTTTCTGCTTGGATGTGATTCTGTTTTTTTGTGTTAGTCTTTCTTTGACTCTGCACTTATGGTGTACACTTGTATCTACTTACCCCTCTCTGATTTTTCTGTCAGCCTTTCAAGCTCTATTGCTATGGCTTTCAAAGAGACAGTGACCCAGAATAAACATGTTTCTGGTTGATCTGAAAGAGTTAACATCTGCCCTTATGTTAGCTTCTCAAAAACTTCAGTGCACTATGTAGACACTACTGAATTATTACAGGATTCCCATTACCCTGGCAGCAACTCCAAGCCACATAAACTCTGCTTTTCTCAATAACAGAGATAATTGAACATGATAGTTTTGTGTAGGTTGTTTCATAGAAAGACAAACTAAGGGGAAAATGCTATAACTTGTACCATTTTATCCATGCTGACTTTCATGCTGAGCCCTTGGGGTAAATGCTGCAGTGAACACTTTTAATTAAATGAAAGTTGACAACTCTGTCCTCCAAATATCCTTATATCTGATAATTCCATGGCTTAGTAATGACTTTTAATATTGGTCAGACATGGGTTCTACACAGCTTCATTATCAAACACAGTCTTTCTTTATATGTCCTCCATCTCTCTATCATTGTGTCAGTCCTGCTTACACCATGGACTATGGAAGTTGCACTGGGAGAGAAGAGAACTGGGAAAAAGATGAAAGACAGAGAGATAGTAACAAAAGGAGGTGACTGACTAAGGTATTGGGATTGGGAGACAGTGTGAGTGTGTGTGTGTGTGTGTGTGTGTGTGTGTGTGTGTGTGTGTGTGTGTGTGTGTGTGTGGGGGGGGGGGGGGGGGGGGGGGGGATTGGGGAGAGATTCTGTGTTGCTGTGTGTTTAGTGTGAAACAATTGGTGATGAGCAGAAAGGGCAGGATCTCTGAGGAAATAAGATCAAAGTACCATCTGCCCACATACAGGAGCAGGGCTGGATTCAGAGGAGAGAGAGTGGCTCAAGCAGTGGCCAGGCCTGAAAAGGACTGATGTTTCTGGCCCTCTGGCAGTAGAGGCTGAAACCATCCTTAGATGGAAAGGAACCCTCCATCTGCAGCTTTTTGTTTCCTCCAAGCTTACCATTTTCCAACCATATGCTGAACCATTTTTGCTGTGCCTTGCATTACAGAACGAGTAGGCATGAGCAAATTTGCTCTGCTGGCTTTGGAATTGCTTAGGATTGTATATAAAGATGGAAGGGGAGACATCTCTCTACTCTTTTGAGTTTATACTCAATGACTGTATGGCATTTCCATCGCAAATCCTCTAGACCTTTACCATGGCTCTTCCTACTGTGCATTTATATATTCTGGCTGCCTGAACCTATGCTCAGGGTGGATTTATTTTCTTGCTGTACAATATTTTCGGACATGAAGAACAGATGTGTTTAGTTTTGTAGCTTGTCTGAGTTAAGGTTGCCACCCATGCAGTTAGGGAGGCAGCAGGGCAAACAGGTCATCAATCCACAAAATACCATACTTTGCTGAGTTAGGATCAGAGAGGCCAGTACACTGGAATCTGTGCTGGTCAAGACAGGGTTACCAAGTCACCACTAGAGTCACAGCACTGCAGAAATGGAGCAGAAAAAATCTGGTAGATCTACTCCTGCTTACAGCATTAATGTAGTTAAACTACTCTACAGGAATATATCAAATTAACCTTTCAAGACACTGAGGCTCTAATCTAGTTCATCAATATGATTAAAATCATTCCATCCAATCAAATTAAAAATAAATATATAAATCTATTGAAGACTTGTGCCTTATTTTACTGCATCCGTGGCACAGGCCAGTCATGCAGCCATTGATCTGTCAATCATTGAAAAGCAATTAACTTTAAGCAATTCCTAGACCTCAAATGAAAAGAGGTGACAAACTAATCACCTGCTCATTTTAGATTTCTTGGGGAAACCTAAAATATGTAGATAACATCATATATTGTCCATGATACAGTTTAATGACACCTTACAGCTGGGAGAGAAAAAATTTGACTTTAGAGAGCAGCAGTCATCACTTGCAATTAAAACGATAAGTGACTCATTTAAATAATAAAACACCCTCACCTCTGCAGATTGGCACAGGAAAGTCCCACACTGACACACCAGCTGCATTGGTGACACAGGTGAGGAGTGAATGTCCGTCGAGGACATACCCGGTCACGCAGCGGTAGCGGATCTTGTCACCTACGTTGAACTGAGTTCCATTCAGTATGCCTTTGGGTGGGACTCCAGGGTTTCCACATGAACTGCTTCTGAGCTCTGGAAAAGGAAAATAAAAGACAGAGTTGTTAGAAATACAAGTGTGTTGCTATATAAGACACACCTGTGGTCCTTTGTCTTTATTCATCATCTTGGCTGCTTAAAATGTCTGTTACATATGTTTGTTAGCATTCATTACGAGTACTACATGCACGGTTAATGTCAATGCAAGACTGAATTTTATATCATTGCGACTCAGATGTCTAGTTATGACTAAGGAGCAGCAATTATCATGAGAAGATAATAAAGTGTACTGCACAAGGAGTGCTGGAATACTTCATCAATGTCTTTGTGATAAGAGGTCCCTAAATAACATATTTGTAGCGTTAAGCAGCAACGAGATGCAGAGAAAAGTAAATTAGCACAATGTACAAAGAAAAAAAGCTAAAAAGAAATTGCAGGATGACATGAAAGGACTTAGCTGCACACAATACAGCAACATAAGAGGCAACCCAAATGATTTTTTTTTACAATACATCACAGCTCTGAATGTAAACATGTTGATGACATGTATCTTTTATGTTATTTACAAATGAAACTAAAACCCATTTTTCTTGTACACACATACACAAAAATGGTCCAATAAAAGTGTTTAAATAATCCAAACGAAAATGTATATTTATAATATTTGTAGTATTGCAGATAAAGAACTGTGTATGCAAGCAAAACAGTAATAATGAAAACAAATACAAAATTGCATTAATATCATTTTAAATCCTTAGGCAGAGATATTTTTCAAGATGGCATTGTGATGTTATATAATGTCCACAAGAAACCAATTCCAGGTAATTACACACCATCCTATTGTGCTCATTCACTGAGCTGTGTTTATGATCAATTTACTCTTTGGCAAACAACAGAATTTTTAGAATTCAAGACTTTTATAAACAACCATGGTGGGTTGCTCAGTCCTGTGTTCTTCTGGTTGAATACAATCTTCTGGTTCATTTCTCGCCTCTATTACTGCGCCATAACTCAGTCTCGGTCAAAATTGCTCTGCACATGTCCAGCCTGCAAGAAATGTATCAGCTAAGCTTTTATTTCAAGCCACAGGACAGGTCAATAACACAGTATTGGTATCTTTTTGACTCAGGAGTCACATGTTCATTTTAAAAATGACTCTTTTAAAGTGTCTTTGCTTTTTTCACACCAATGCAGTGGTCGTTTTCCAATCCAGCACCCACACTGTTTAAATAGCAAATAAATGTGCACCCATCTATGTGCTCATGGCTGTGTTGGTCTTAAAATGAGGTGTGGTCAGGGATATGGGATGTTGGTGCATTGCTATCTTGAGAACAGAAACTGACTGGCACTATTACACAAAAACAGAGTGGACTGAACATGAGCATAACGGTATTTGGATAAGTCACGTGGATCACTGTTGTACAGCCCTGAGAAGGTGGAAGTGCTCTTTGTGGCATACTGCAAAATGCATAACACTGCCACGCGTCATGGATGTCTCTTGGATATAAATGAGGTTCTGCAGAGAAGCATTCTTTCTCACTACCTGATAAATCCACCACAGCTTTTTCCATTCATCACATACACTAAATTTATCCCACCACAGTTTCATAATGAACTTAAGATTTATTCATACTTCTTGTGATATAATACAAAAGATGTCTTGCACTTTGATTTGTGCCATAGCTTCTACAAAGGGCTGTTTGCAGCACATTGATTGGCTCAGCCATGTCTTGCCTCAAGGGGCATACAGAGCTGCTGCAAGCATGTGGCAAGACTGGCTTCACTGGCCAGTTATGATATGTAATGAATTTACCACAAAAAGTCAGAGTCAATGTGAAACTATTAAAATAGCAATGCACCAAGGTGCCAGCACACCAGGGTCTTAAAGGGAACGGGAGATGGCACTCTGATTGATTTAGTGCATGTTACACCCCACACACTCCCATGATTGATTAGCAGAGACCATCCCTTCTGAACCATGCATCTGGTGCAACGACTGTTTTCCGTTAAATTAACCAAAGTTCATATAGACATGCCCCAAATGCTCTTGCATTGTTAAAAAGTCCTACGTCGTAACTATTCAGTATAAAAGCAAGAGACCAGTAATATCACAAAAAAATTTAATACCTATCTCAGTCTTACTACAGACTAATAATCTCAGGCCCTTTCAACTGCTGCAAACTGTAATCAACCTGAACAAGGATGGTTGTCTTGTAAAACCAGTTATTTCTCCAAGAACCATACAGAATAAAACCAATATAAAACAGCACTCTCATAAATGCATTATGGTTATATACTGTACGGTGTACTTTAAGACACGCTTGACTCAGCTTTGTGATAAAGAGCACTGCTTAACTGAATTTGTGGCTAATGATCAATACAACCCAATTAGTCTGATTAGATCCTGACTTGTCCTCATGATAAGACTATAAAACTTACTTCTGCCCTACAGCTTGTGGCTGATCATGCAGTCAAGTTAAATTATTATTTTTGATATGTGCCATCTGCTTGTGGCTAATTATTCCAACTGGCAAGCCAGGAAACAGAAAGTCATTTTTATACAAACATACACTGTGTGTTATACGGGTGCATGGATAGATGGATACAAAGACAGACAGAGTACGACAGGGAGAAGTATATTGGAGGCCCTGATCCTGAAGTTAATCATTAATAGACACATCTGTGAAGTCACACTTTCTAATGTTAATTTCCAGGAATCATTTTTCAAATCCAATTACTAATCCATTTAACACTGCAGATGCTCACACACATCCCTCATATGTATGATCCCTAATGAATGCAATAGAAATCCTGACGGCTGTTATCTTTATGAGCAAAATTAAATGAAATGTGCTGCAACAGAAATAAAAGAGGAAAAGAGACATCTGAGCATGCATAATTTTAAACAACTACAGAAGATGTCAGCTAAGCAAGTAAAATACTGACACCTTAAACAACCCTAATATTTGTAGAGTTTATTGGATTTTTATTCAAACAAACTCATTAATGGGGATACCACCTCTGGAAAGGAGACATTTTTAACCCAGTAAATCCAGTGAGTCAATCAGAGAAGCCATGACTTCAATTGACTGTTGAACAATGATGAAGTTTAAATAAGGAACTTTATTAACTATTAGTCCAGGATCAATGCACTGACCATTACTAAGATGCAGAGTGGAACAAAAGTACAGTTTGCATCAGCAGCTGATGAGTTGAACAGTGTAATAACTTCATAGGACAAAATATGACTGGACAAGTTACTACTATGCAGCCATATTCCTAATTGATAATGTGATGTTTATGAAGAAATTTTATGAGTAAAATATTTTCTTAGCAGCAGTCATGAGAAAGTTTAAAAACTATTCTGACAAAGTTTTGCTCCATCGATTCTGTTGAGTGATTTTTTAACAAAAAAGTCACAAGTCTTTACAAAGAAAAAGTTCCTTGGAAAGTGCATGGAATGCATTAGAAAATCAATAAGCCAATAAAAGAAGAACATCTGTCACCTTTGATAAAGACCAGAGAGAGGAATTTAGATTTTATAGGAAATGCATCAACAATTAATTTACAAAATGTAAATTTTCTTCCTGCAGCAAGGTCAATGCACGAGAGAGTATGGAATCTAAAAACAGTATCAGGTGACATGTAGAGTTAATTTTATTTTTACCTTCACCTGGGAGGCAGCACTTCATCAGTAGTATCAGTCAGGGATTATATTTTTGTTCTTATCAAATTGACCCCCTTTCGCTCTCTAGAGCTTCATGTTTATTAAGCAGTTTGGCCAGTATTTTGAAAGAGGAATATTTTGTTTCTGTTTCCTGCCCATGAAGTAGTGTAACTGGAGGAGGTGAAGAGGTTTAACCTTTTGAGTCCATAAAATAAGAAAATTCTTATTGTGAACTCTTTAACAGCTTGTCAGCTCCTAGGAATTAGGAGATGAGCCTATATGCTTACACTCACATAAAGGCTGCAGCGCTGTGCATTAGCCAATATGCAAACTATTGTTTACAGAAAAACAAGCCCGAGGTTTACTGGTGCTGTGAATAAATGCCGTGTACCACATTTTATATGGTCTAAAGAGTAAAATTGGATTTAGAAGACCATCAAAAACATTTGGGTTCATAAAAGCCCTAAGGGAAAGGCAGTAAAATCTCATTGATCATAGACTGTGTTGACCAATCCCTCCATACATGAAAAAAAAAGTCCAATGTCTATTGATCTGCTGTATTATTCTCTGGCCATGCTCCACTGTTTATTGAATGCAGCTATGTACTGCAGACTGAAATTAATATATGCATCTCTACATTGCGCAGCATGATCCTTGACAACAAACAGCAAATATGTCTCCATGGGAGTTACGAGGAGCCTGTGAAATTGAAATTTACTTGTTTGAAATATCAAATTTGAGGAGTTCATAAAAATGTGACAAAGCACATCAAAGGCAATCTAAGTATCTACAAAGTTGCCACAAAAACCCTTCACAATTCGATGCAGTAAACGTCAGACCCACTGCTGAGTTGAAAACATGTGCCTCGAAAAAATCTGCAGAAGAAAGAAAATGAAATGAACTGGTCAGGGACTAGTGCTGTGTGCAACCAAATGTAATTCCCATTAACCACAAACTGACTCCCAGTAAAATCATTCCATCCCACCAAAAGCCTGTGATTGGACAAATAACATAAGGACAGTGATGGTCACAGAGGAACACCACAGCACACTGTATTTTAGCTATTTAACACTCACAGGTCAATAAAAGAAAAACTGGCTGCTGAACCTGGCTGTTAAGTTTTTCTTGGATGACTTATTGGTGGAGAACTGTGCCAGTGATACTCAGAGTAAAATAAGGTCAGATACTGCAGAAGCAATTCATCACGTATTGTGTACGTGTCAGGTGTGATCTTAATTTTGGACTAAATGTGCTGTACCTGATCTACTATTCTCCTATCGTTAGCAAAAAAAATCAGTGTCAGAAGTTACCAATTCCAATGCTGGTCGACCAAATCCTAATGGGGTGGACGGTGTGCACCACTGTGTCTCAGAGTCACTTGACTTAATATAGTGCTGACTTAAAGTTATGGATGTAAAATTTTAATTGGCCATGTGATTTGGTGAGCGAGGTTGTTTATATGTGTGAGTCCTGTGATATCCTGGTGGCCTGTCCAGGGTGTACCCCACCCTCAGCAGGGTATGACCAATAGATGGATGGATGATTTGAAAATTTGTTGTACTGTTGTTGTAACTGCAGAAAACTGTCACATTGCATTTTTCATGTTTCCCCATGACCTTTTCCAGTTTCTGTATAAATTCTAATGGAGTGCAGTACAATTAGTGCTATTTTTAAACTCCCTTTTAACATGTGATACCTAGAGACCAGGGTTTGGCCTACGTGCTGTCTTCAGGAGCCAATTTGTCTTACTTTTATCATGTTGATTAATATGTAAAACGTTACTTGAGATTTTTGTCACTTCAGTTTTTCAGTAGTTCTCAGTTTGGCTAGTCACTGGTGGTATGTCAGATCTCAAATGATGAGGCACCTTTATTTCAAAAGGTAAAAAAAAAAACACTGGAATATTAGTTAAAATGAAAAACGACATTTTCTCACCCCAAAATATTGTTTATTTCTCAGCATCACTCACACATCAAAACAACACCATGACTGTTCCCCAACACAAGTTGGCAAGGCCTATACTGTAATTTGTTTCATTCCTACTTTAAGCCAACATACTTTTTTTCCTAGTACTGTAAGATATGTTCTCTTAGATTGCCAATAAAAAATGAAAAGGGTGTACAATCATGTTTTGAAGGGATCTTTTTTTAATTTTTGCAATACCATGATAGAATACTGTCCCTTATGTGGTCAAAATGACCTTGACCTTAAACCATCAAAGATCTAATAATATGTGCCAATTCTGTGGCCCCTTGTCACATTGCCAACCTGTAATATCGAACTGTGCAGAAATGATTTAAATAATCATTTAAACAGTGGTAATCTTCAGTTGTTTGGAATATCAAACTGACACTTTTGAAATTTACAGAAACTGTCCCTGCAAAAAGTCCAATGCAAGAAAGGTGTGAGGATCCTATGGCTGTTACACCATCCAGCAAGTACTTGAAGAATACACCACAGTCCTTTTTAACACATGGACTGCATCGAGATCTGATAACTATAAAGGCCACACTATACAATTCGCTTCAATGATTTCATATGAAACACTTCAGCGACAGCTAGTGTGCTCTATTAGAAGGATTGGCGTTTTATAATAACATGCTCACACCTCAGAAAAATGAAATCCAAATCTTCTATAATATGATAATGACAGGGAGCAACTTCTGCACGTAAGTGGAATTTGTGGAACCACCTGAGCTTGGTGAATCATAGATGGGAAAAGACATACTTGTGCTTAATATGTAGCCCTGGAGGGCACGCTGCTGGCTCACCAAATAGAGCATGTAGCACATGGCTTACAGTAGTCCTGACTGCAGTGTGACCCTTTGTTGCATGTCTTCTATTGCTGAATTTCCAGTCTCTCTCCACTGTCCTAACAGAATGAAGGCAAAAATGCCCAAACAAATAAATTAAAAAAAATATGTGACCCTGAAACTGAAAACTCAGTGAAAGCACACTTATTTGCATAAACGATCTTTCTGGCCTTTTACCACACCACAAATGGATGGCCCATCAAGAGTTTTCAGCGAGTAAATGTTAAAAATGTAGACTAGCAGAGGTGTGTGTATATGGCTTCGATGTAAACTACTACCTCGTCTCTAGGGAATCAAGATGTGTAAAATATGGAATTGCTTCTCCATACTTGAGTTGCACTTTATTTTTTCCTTTCTTTAATCTGATATTTGGTATGCTGTGAGTTCAACTCGACTCGAGTAAAGTTAAAAAAATTATGCACTTCATGCGCTTTTGAAGGTATTAAAACATATCAAGCAGTCTGTACACTGTGAACATCAGCTTGCCCCTGAACGAGTGCTAATTTCAACCGCCAGATGTTGCTGGGACATCAGGCAGATGTGATAACATAAATTATTTTCCAGGATGACACTGCATTTTTTAAGATTTTTTTTTTTTCCTATGTAAGGGCATGATGAATTCAAGGCCTGTACTCGAAAAACAAAAACATAAATTCCTTTCTGACCCCAATAGCGTGCTGCATGGGTTTTTATCAAATGGCCATGTCCATAGTGGTTCCAATTTACATATTCACCAACCTGACTGTCATTCAAAAAATGACCCTCAAATTAAATTATGGTAACAATCAGGCATTCATTGCTTAAGTCATTACTTTCTGGCTGCTGTTGTGCAAACTATACAGAAAAACAAAATACATGATTTGCAGGTTAATGTTTTGAGAAACTCACCCTGGGTCACTAATTAAAAAGTAACAGATGCATTCCATCTGTAATTATACCAGCACTGACTCACTGCCCTTTGGTACACGGAAATTCATAACTCAAACATGGCCCTTGCATTAATTTACAGGATTTTAGGAGAAGGCCTTTCAATGTGGGAAAAATAAAACTGTGCTGCAGCTCCAGTAGCTGCAAATCTGACAGTAAAAGTGGGGGGGGGGGATACTTGAATAACATTCTGCACTTAACATTGTATAAGGTTTTCTACAGTACTTTCATGAGGCTTTGAAGAACAGATATCAACACAGTGATAGCCCTGAGCTAACAAGTGTTGCTGTCTGGAGGGCCCTAAATAAATTGTTGATATAACTGAAGCTTGGGAAAACAGCTGCTCCTAAACACACCAGGGGCTGTGCTGAAGCTAAACCTAATAGAAACCCATACAAAGTTGACTCCAGGGTGGGAAAATAGATGCAAACAACACTAATACAATGCCAGTGGAGCATTAATCCCAAGAAGAATCACATTATCTGCAAAACATAGACTTAGTTAAAATTATGCATATGGTGCTTAGCATCATAAAACACAGCAAATATTTTGGAAGCCAAAGAAAAAGAACTCAATACAACTTTAATATAATACCACAGTGTTTTAAACTTTTGGAATCTTTCTGTCTTTTCTGTGAGCTACAAAGCGTGGAAAGTGCCACAAAAATGTGGACACAAACACATAAACTAGCCCAGAAAACTAACAGTGAAAAAAAAGTGAAAATACCACAGGAGTCATCATAACAAGCCAGCATCCACAATTTTTACCTTCAGCTGCATTCAGACAGTGGGAGTGACACTGTCTTGCTTTATCCCTCATCACAGTGGAAACGAGTGAGTTATGTGAACTAGTAAATGAGGTAGTTGGGTGCGAGATTCCTCTGGGGCTGAGCTATTTATTTCGCCTGTATATCTAATGACTTTGTAGCCCTTTGAAGAAGATGGAAGTTTGACGGAGTGGCAGTGTTTGTGAGCACACAAGCAGCACACATTCCCCACAGGAGCTGCCTGCGTAGACTTCCTTTCTGGCTTCCTCGCTGGCTGCTTGACTGGCTGCTGAGCTGGATTTTCATTCAGGCAGGAGAAAGTATTGACTGCACCCATGTTAGATCACAGGGCAAAGCATCTGGTAAACAACACATGCTCACACACGCATGCACGCACACACAAACAAATATTTTTCCAGCTCAGTGGACAGTCTGCATTGCCATAGAGGGACAAATGAAATTATTTGGGGAGAAAAGATAAAATTATATTTTATGGATCAGCTGTCTTTCAAAGACTTTTCCCAAAACATGGGCAGGTTGAAATGGCATAGGCAGGTTTTAGATAGGCATGGCAATGTTGTTGTTGCAAATAAACAACCTTCAACAAAGGACAAGGCAAGTAATACCCCCACCGACATGTACATCTATTGTGTACAGCTGCAGCATATCTCGATCCCTTTGAAAGCTACAAGCATTAGGCTATTGTTTGGCTGTGTTGTGAAAAAGCTCTGTTGTCTCTGTTTTTTCACAGCTTGACCCTTTCCACCCATTTTTAAGTTTTGGAGGATCACACTGGAGCAACATAGCAGTATAGGAAAGCTAGCAAAAATAAGTACTAAAATATTCACAGAAATTTGGAGCTGAATTTCAGTCAGTTTGTCAACAAACTTGTTAAAAGATTGACAGACCATCCAGAAATTAGATTCCATCTGGTTGCGTCCTTCAATGTGTCCTTCGTATGCATGCAGATCCAAATCCACTTAATTGCAGTCATGATTCAATCATCTGTGAGAGTCCGCAAGCATCACGCATTTGCAGTCATGAGAGTGAGCAGCGCATACATATTCATGTGTGAGATGTGGCTAACAATATCAGCATAACACCGGAGAAAGATACATGTACTCTGGTGGTCGTGAGATACAATGCTTTGAAAATTAATACATTATGGATAAGTGTATTGAATGTGTTTATGTTTTATAACTGTCAGTCACAAGTGGCACGGACGGAAAATAATACAAATGAAAATAGTCCACCCGAGCCATTGGTTTTTCAGTTAAGATGTCAAAGATACCACGGAACTTTCTTATTGACATTTCTCATTAAATTTCCCCAGCAGAATGCACACCATAATATGCAGCATAAATTCACAATCAAAATAGGATATTATGCAATTACCCTATACAGCACACAACAATAGGTTGGTAATACACTGTTATATAATTGATAGCGCCATCATACCAAGATTTCTGGGGAGAGGTCTGTAGAGGCTTGAGTAAGCAATACCGTACTACTTAGATAGTTGTTTAAATATTTATGTTGTGTGCTGTGCACTGTGTTGTAACACCAGGCTATTAAAGAATGAATGATAGTCATAAGAAACTGAGCTGCACA
The DNA here is from genome assembly GCA_021432705.1 of Caranx ignobilis. Lineage (NCBI taxonomy): Eukaryota > Metazoa > Chordata > Actinopteri > Carangiformes > Carangidae > Caranx > Caranx ignobilis. The sequence goes on along the minus strand of MU270012.1, from coordinate 837,883 downwards.
TGCTTCATTTAGGTACTACCACACCACTGTTTAAGGCTACAATCCTTTACACATGCAGCTCCCACATGTTAAAAGGGATAATACAACATCACAAGTGGATGACCATAAAACTAATTGCATTACGATAACATCCTCTATTGTCCTTATTAGAAAATACTCCCCACTGTCCTTCTTACTCCCTGGGACCAAGTAATGGAAAATATCTATGCAGCAATGCGATTAACATCCAAATCAGCATTAAATTCTGTTTAAAATTTACACCGGCAAAAGATGGAAGCAAAAGAACAAGATCTAATTCATGCCAATCCATGTCTCCAAGTGGAGACTTGGAGAGAGAGTCAGAAGGAGACAGCAGAAGGAGAGAAACAGATCAAGAGACAGAGAGGAAGAGTACAATTGGGCAGATGGAGAGGGGAAAGGTCCTGGTCCGGCCACGTCTGGGGCAGGTGGGGAGATGAGGAGGGCGTAAAGGGGGATGGAAAAGGACATCATGGGAGGGATCCTCTTAATTCAAGAAATGGGCTGGGAACAGAGAGTCAAGAAATAAACCAAGGGTATTAGGAGGAAGAGAGTTGCTGAAAAGCAGCAGATGGATAGTAGATGAACGGAAAGGAGGACGATAAATAACGTGATGTAAAATGTCACCATAATTCCCAGGTGAATTCTTGACTAAGTAGTGTTTTCTGAGATTACCACGACCCTGACCTGTGATCACCACAGTGTAATCCATTTGTCCTCCTGTAACATTTAAGATTTAAGCAAAATCTGAAGGAATTTTCTTCAGGAACAATTATTAAGACATTGGTAACACAAGGACAAAAATTTCTTTTGTGAGGTCATCGTGAACCTTTTTCAACCTTTTCAAATTCACCTTTAGCCACCAATATCTAATTGAAGGATAGGAAACATAAACCACATCATAAGAGAGGCTAAAAATTAATGAGAGAGAGGGAGGAGCAGTGGAGTTCACAAGAAGAGGCTGAGGGGTAAAGAGAGGGGCTGAGTGAGATGGTCACACAAGGATATAGTTCATATTTAGACAGTTCCCCGCAGCACCCAGCTCTACTTCGACACAGATAACTCAATACATCCATTAGTTCAACTAATTCCCATCGCCATCTGCCATGCAATTTCAGATGCACCTCTGGAGTCACAGAAAGGGTTCAGGACTTTGGGGGGAGGGATGTTGATTTGGAAAATATGAGATTAATTTGCTTAATTGAGGTACCTAATGTTTCCATAACTCAACAGTGGAAGTCCTACAGGAAATCAGGTGGAGTAAGTGTGATCGCACATTCCTCTCTCAAGAATAAATGTCATCTGCTGGCAGAAGAATTTTTCTTCTAAATGTGGAGCCAGTTTATGAAGATTTGTCCTAATCAGGTTTTCACTTGAATAGCATACATCATAAAATGGCCAATTTCTAATATACATCCACAAAAGACAAAGTAAAAAATAATTCTTTCCTTACCTTCATAAGCTGCCTTAAATCCATGGGCGCTTACTGCAAAGTCACTGGTAAGCCTCAGTGAAAAAATGGAACCAGAACTGGTAACAGGTGGGGGGATGGTAAATCCTGTTAACCTGCAGAAAAGAGAGAGAAGCCAACGCTGAATGTGTGATTTCATTTATATCATCCCATTTATATCCTAAGAACAAAAACAATTATATTTTGTCCAATGTATACATTGTCCAGTCGAGTCTTATCAAACGGTTTGGTGAAATCTGAATTTAAGAACAGTCCATTTCTTAAATCCATCCACAAGACTTCAGATGCAACAAGACACCATCTTTCTTTTTTGTTGTGACAGCATTTATTACCGTTAAGGATTTCATCCCCATATTGTAGCTGAAAAGTTCTGAGGCAGAAACCAAAATAATACATAGGTCTGTTAAACATCTGTCATACCGCTAATTAAATCTGACAAGCCACCAGATGAAGTGCCTGATTGTAAATTTAGAAATTCCTGTTCCTTAGAGATGTTCCACTAAAATGCAGCAATGCAAAGATACAACTGTTCGCTCTCACACAAAATAATGGCTGTTGAAGACCTCAAACGTCACACCCCCAGAGAATCTGTGCACTGTTGTAGTATTTTTTTTTGTCTTACAAAACAAAACTGCTCTGTGAATTGTAATGCAATTTGTCCACCGATTATATACTGCGTACTATATAATTAAAACCCAAGCGAGAACCTCTGTTGTTGGAGGGTGTTTGAGGGCTGGCAGCTGCATTGTAACAGACTGCTTCATTACTGCATTTCAAATTAGGTGCAGATCCAAACAAATCCATTTACTTTCACGACGTCGTAAACAAGATGTGTTGCTGACCATTCCTCAGCGGCAGTTGCTGATGTTCTATCGACCCTCCGCTGCTGTAAGCCGGGAAGGGTGGCATGAATAGAACTTGCGCATGAAACTGAATGTTTCCTCTTCTATCGCTGTCTCGTTTTTTCTTGTTACTTTCCTTGGGAGTTGTTTGTGTGACTGAAATTCTACTTGACAATAAGCCCAGTGATTAGTGTCAGTAGTAGGCCAAGAGTTGAAAAACCAAAAGAACAAGGTGCTGTATTTACAGCTTTAATAGAGTTTCCAATTACACCGCTGTAAACTGTGCTGGTATTTGTTGTAAATAATTATGCATTGTCACAGGTAGCACTGCAGTCAATTGCCACATGATGCAATTTTGAGTGCATTTATGAGGAAAAAGAACTTGAAATGTGACCTTCTTAAAAGCTTAATCACACACAAGAGTGTTGTATTCAATTTGCATGCTACCATGGTTAATTAAAAATGAGGGCAAGCTCTGCACAAAAGTTTCTGTTGGAGTGCTGCATGGGACAAAAAAATTCAGGGGAGGGAGGTAGCCTACAAACTATTTTTGTCACTGTTTATCATTTTATTTATTGTTTCTAACATTGACATTTGGTTAGGCAATATCCAAGCTGGTTACAATCAAGATCAAACACAGAACATCAGGCCAGTGCCAAAACTGTTACAGTTGAAATCCTATAGGAAACTCTGGGCACATGGACTGAAAAAAATAATTAAAAATAATAATAATAATAAAAAAATCAACAGATTCTGTTATACTTGGTGGATTATTAGAAACTTGAAACATCCAGTCCCCGTGAAAATTTCAGGTGTGGACAAGTAAGTTTGGTCTGATTTTCTGAAGTGTGTGACCCTGGCTTTTCCCTCTGGCCAGCTGCTTGGCCAAGTAACGAACAAGCCTTCAACCTTTCTTTCTAAACAGAACTATGTCTCAGTGCCATTCCAACAGAAGAACCAGAAATTAAGTGGTTCACAGTGGCATCTCCCTTTAGGAAATGTACATTTTCAATGAACGACAGTTTGATATCAAGCTGGGTAGTCTTTAGAATTGCTTGCTTACCCCAAGTTGAAGAGCAGTGGAACCATGGGGAAACTAATTATTGGCTGAGTGGAACAGAAAAGAGCAGAACAATCAGTGGCTGCAGAGAACATGCTCACACAGAGGTCGATGGCGCCCATCAGGATGAGTGCAATGCACTTACATAATAACACTAAAAAGATTTGACCTGAAATGTTTACCGAAGAAGTGGGACAAATGAAAAGTGGATTAGTTTGTCCATGGATCAAAAAGTTGAGACAACTCTTCACATGTTGCAGCTCTGACAATGAAGACAGAGTGCACCAGCAGAGACAAAAACAATGTGTGCTGCTATGGCAGAAATACAGGAGAGTGGTAATAATTAATAGTAGATGCTGTGTTTATGGCAACGTTGGTGGGCTTGATACACTAAAGCTGAAGGTAATTTCTTTTTGGTTTTTTTTTAAAGAGAAAATTTCCACAAGCAAGGTAACTAAAATGTTGTGGGAAAAAGCTTAGCTCTGCCAAACTGAAACGCAGAACCACAACATGGATACAAGGATGTGACAGTGTTACTGTGGATCTCCATTAAAGGGACTTCAGGCAGGATTTGTGAAAAATTAAACTTACATTTTAAGTTTTTTTAATGCTAATGGGTGATGAAGCGTTCAAAACCAAAAAGAATGAGCCAAACAGGCTGTGTGCTGCATAATGCACTGCAATTCGGAGTCCAAATTTCCCACGCAGTTCTGCGGATGTGACGTCAGATGATGCTGAATATGCGTTCTCGACGGCTTTCGACTTGGATACGGGCGGAAGACAAGTGCAGTAGTAATGGACCCTGCTACGGGAAACAAACGACCCACCACCACCACACAAAGTCCACTTGAAAAGTCCCACAAAGAAGAAAACGAAAGTTTTATCAGCGGCATTTCCTCAATCAAAACGTAATTATCCGCAACAGCCGTTGTGTCAGTATTGAGTCATATTTCCTGATCCTGCCCCAAGTCTCTTTAAGGGAAGACATATATTAAGAATGATTGGGTGGTGGCAGACAAAGCAAAGTTGGACTGTACTCCCACAATTGTTCCTGATTCAAATAGCTCATGCCTTGACTCCTAATGGTCAGGATGATGTAGGAATATTTAAAACCTGAAAAAAAAAAAAAAAAAAAAAAATGAGAGCAATGAATATCTTAAACCACAGACAAGGCAATGTTTGGCTGCCTAAAAGGACAGTATCATACCATATATAAAAAAAGAGCCACCTACAGTAAAATGACAGCACTTTCTCAATCACTTTTAAACAAAGAGGAATACTCTGTCTGGCACACTGACTGAAAGGGGGACAGAGAGATCTCCATCATCTAGCATTCACTTGGCTGTTGCTTTGGCAACAGGAGCATCAGGTGAATGATTGGAAAATGTCATTAACAAATAAACACCATGGGGCCTGCTGCGTTCTCCGACAAAGGGAGCTCGTGTCTTAGATATCAGACACAAGTCTACATACTAAATCCCACTTCCATTTTAGATTCTCCAAAAAAGACGTGTTAAATACCGGATTATGCCCTAATCTGACTTTGGGAGGTAGGCCGGCCTCACTGGGGAACATTCACTCTACAAAGTAGAAATACAGCAGTTTAACGCATCAAAGTCAAGATTAACATGCAACAAGAAATAAAAATTTCAAAAAAGAAAAGGAACTGTAATGTTTGTCATGAGTGTGTTTGAAAGTGCATCCATAGAAATAACATTTTTCACCTTTGATGGACACTTCTGTCTAATGTATTCTGTGGGGTTTAACTTACAGTTTGTTCTAGGTCACTCCAAAAACAGACTTTTACAAAGAACATTCACAAACTATGTCCAGTGGTTATGGTTGTATCTAAGCTAAATACGATGACAAAACCGCAGTTTGAAGCCAAATTGCACGGTTTAAAAAAAAAAAATCACGTTTAAATAGTATAATACAGCTACTATTGGGGTGAAAACTGTATGTCATCTTAGTCAGTCAGTTACATTATTTGCTTTGGCCTGTGATGGTGACAGCTGGTACATTAGAGGTCACAGAGTTGGAGCAAAATTGCTTGCATGAAAATCATGTGACAGGTCTGATCAAAGCCTATCCAAAAACAAAAACATTTGTGAAGTCACAATGTCACAACATTAAGTATTTATGATTCCTTCAGGCAGGAGTAATATAGAACTTGATAAATTTGATCAAAGCCTATTCATAAAACAGAAATTCATACTAAATGAAATGTTACACAGCTCTACAAGCACAAATTAAGAGCTACAAACGTGCTCTCCATCTCCATTAAACCCCAACAGGTCAACCAAAATTGCCAGCGTGGGTCTAGACATGCCTGGAGTCTGAGCAGCTTCAGCACCTGCACTTAAAGGATCAAAGCAACACAAGTAGCAGCAGAATGACTGTACATGTGCCTGGGAACAGAGTGCAAATGATCATCTGGACAGATGCACCCTTTCCCTCCACCTGAAGACACTACATCAGCCCTGATGGTAGCTGTCAGACATTCCTGCCATCTGATTAGTGTGTCACAGTAGTGGCATGCAATAGAGAGAGAGGAGAGAGAGACAGGAATGATGTACCTCTATTTGTCTGACTCACTGTCTCTCTACCTCCATCTGTCTTTCCCTCTATGTTGCACTAGTTCTTCCTGTCACAAAAGCTCTTCACTCTTGTTCTGTTTCTGTTGCACCAGGTTGCTCATATTCACTGTTACTTTTCCTGTCTTGCTGCTTCGCCCTTTGTATCGCTCTGCCTCTTTGTATCTCTTTGTTTGTTTCTGCCCACCTCCCCCTGTTGCCATGCTGCTCTTAGCCTCTTTGTAGCTCCTGTGACACAACAAGAGAGAAACAAAACAAAGAGGAGAGGAGACCCTCAATGTTGGGACTGCTCTTACGAAGTAAGCGAAAATTGTGAAGCGCTCGCCTTTATTTTATTGTTGGACACAGAGCGAAATAAGGCCTGTTACTTACCAAGGTGAATAATGGCCTTACTTTGGTCTTTCACAACAAAGAAAAAAACAACAGAGGATGATTAATAGACTTTTTTGCACTGACATGTCTCAACTCATTAAAGCCGACATAGATTCTGACATTTCCATTTAATTACTGCAGTAATAAAGATGAGATCATCCTATCAATTAATTCATTCTTGGTTCTTCTCTGTCTAATAAAATGAAGAAAAAAAATAAGCCTAAGACAGGTTTAAAATAAAAATTTAATTGAATTACTTGAATTGCAAAGGACATGTAATATGGATAAAGTCTGGTGAACGAACAGAAAGTTAATATCCTTCTCTCTCCGTCTATAATGTTTTAGTTTTGCTCGGTATCCTATTGTCGTTCTCTACAGTATCATGCAAATGCTGAAAATTCCCCAGATCTGAATAGGCTTGGTGCCTAATGCAAAAACAAAACTAGGATAAATATGAGCCTCCATTTCAACTCAAAAACTGTAATTTGCTCACAGGTGTGCTCACAAAAAGTCATTAAAGAATAATTTTTTCGCCATTTATGCCATCTGTGTGGTGTTCTGGTATACAGTATTTGGGTGAAGAAGAGACTAAACCTATATTCAATTTAGGTCCTCCAGGTTGATGGTAACAAAAGACTGGAGCAGATAAATAACAGAACACTGCACAGCCAGTAATAGTGCTTTCATTTCACAAAAGCCTTTTTGTTACGTGATTTTTATCATACAGAGGAGTCGTAGCCCAAGAATGATACCTATTTGTATGCATAGCACTGTATTGGTTATTGTTTTTTTAAATATCCTTCACCCACTTGCTGTGCCAAACAACACCACTTGGACTGGAAATTCTCTTTCACTATGTGACACCTGCAAAATAACCTTCTTTCTTTAGAATCCAACTTTACAGTAGCCAGCAGCAGAATATGTATGCACTACATTTCCACTGTCTGCACTCTGTTCTCTTTGTAGGAGAAGACAATGTAGACCTAACTACTTGACACTAGTGGCACCACTTGTTCCGGGACTAGTACTGTTCAGGCTCAAGGATTTTATCACAGGGCCTAACAAGAGGGCGGCAGTATATGAAACACAGAGGTTAAGAGTCACAGAAGAGCATTCTACCACCAAAAAGTCAGCGTGATACCTGAAAACTGATTCAGAGGTTGAGAGTGTTAAAATATGTAACACAAATGTCAGAATGAGTTGAACTGACATCTCTGTTATTTCTGTGGTAACATCAGTGCATCAAAAAAGAAAAAGATTAAAAAAAAAAAAAAAACTGCTATGATTCATGCATGCAATGTCACCTACAGTATAAGGTGGTTTCTCCACTGGAGGGATACACACGCAGCGCTTTCACACTTACACTGCATGAACCAGACAATTTGAATTATGATCTCAGCAGGACAGTTGACAAATTTGAATTTTTTTAACAAATTAAAAGAATCATTGGTTAAAAAAGAAAAGTTTTTTTACTTGAAAAACTATACATGACTGTAAATAAATGTTCAGACCACATCAACTGTATACACCTGGCATGGATCACTGGGACTTGCTGATTAGTAAACTGTGACTCAAAAGTCACAGAGGTGTTAGTAGGCGCTTCAGCTCAGACATCCCCTATAAAAACAATGTTTGACGTCTTGAATTGAGGTGAAATTCTCAAACTATCTACAGTGATTTAAGGCTCCAGGCAGACTAACTATACATAAAGTATGTATTTTTCTAAATCTGACCTTCAACAGATCTCCACACAGTGAGAGTCTGGCATACTTTGAAAGCAAAGCTGCAGGAGAAAAGGATAATTACTTGCCATGCCTAGCTTGTGACCTTTTTACACATTTTGCGGCTACTTAAACACAACATAGAATTTTGATTATTCAAGAGAAGGAGAACGACCACAAAAAGCACAGCAGCTTACAGACACAGACTCTGATATTTCTGACAGATAATAGGCAACAGCTGAAAACTGTCCCAAAATCAAATACCTCAAAGACCTCTTGCAGAACACTATATGAACACAAGATTGCAGGCAAGAAGGAACTGCCACATTTCTGCCAGTGGCAGAAAACAGTTTTGTTACGTGACTGAAACTGAAATTAAAAGAAGATCTGCCAGGTCTTGTAGAGTGCATAAAGGCTCAGTCCTCACTGAAGTGGCTCCCAAGGCCCTTTGATACATGTTATCCCCTCCCTCTTTCTCTATCTCCCTGATTTGCTGTCTTTATTCTGTCTGTGTGTGAATTAAAGGAGAAAAAAAATCCCTAACAAATAACTTTGGGCAAAATAACAAATAACTATCTTAAAAAAAACTCAATTGGCAATAGCAATAATCTAATTGTTGACTTAAAGCAACATACAGACCCATCCTGCCTTAGTTTTAACAACTATTCTTTTGCAGCTACTTTTGAGAAATTCTAATTTAACCTTGCACTATGTTTCTTTTCATTTACCTTTCACGTTTCCTTGTCTTCTACTTGTTTGGGTTAAGCTGAAATACAGCTTCGTCTCATTCTGTATGTTTGATATTCAGGAGACAAATACAAAATAATTCAACATCTAAACAGAAATGTCTGACTTATTTCCAAGCTAAGACAAACATGCCAAGCAATGGTTTGATAGTCCATGTCAAACAATGTTTCTCGGTAAGATGTAAGGAGTGCCGTGCACAGTGTTCTGTAGTGCGACAACCTGTTCCCACTGGTTTCTGGTCTCTTTGATTATGGAATAAAACATTGGCATGTAGGTTACCAGAAACCTTACCCTTACCCAACAGTGCTCAACAACCCCTGAAATATTATGTCATTATTTTTTGTTTTAATGTCCTTATTTAAACTTGCGAATTACTGAGGGCAAAGCTGATTTACAGTTTTGCTCAGTGCATAAAAAATACAACTTAAAAGAAGAACATCAATTAAAACACACATGAATACAATTGATACATAAAGTCACAAAAAACCAATTAAAACAAGTGCCAGCAGAAGTTACAAAGTTTGAGATTATGGAATTAAAATGAGCAAGAGGAACCAACAAATTAATATTTGTAGCGCTCTGTTATGAGTTCAGGTGGATGGTGCAAAGAAGCCATAAGCAGGTCTTCCAAGCTCAGTGTGAACTTGGGGGACATGGAGCATAAAACCGTCATTAGTCCTGGTGTAATGTGGTCCAGTGGACCAAACATTAAAAGTAATATATGAAGGCAGATCTCCAAAAAGGCCTTGTAAATAAACAAATATGTATGCAAATCATGCCTCTCAGACAGACCAGCCAGCCTCTTTGTGCAAGTTACAATGATGAGCACAACGAGCATCACCAGTAATGAAATGAGAGCAGAGTGGTTTCAAGAGGCTTTACATGCCTGTAGGAGATGTCACCATCAGCTAAAACTGATGAAAAAGTTGCCTCAAGAAGTTTCTCTACAATGCATTAGGGAGCAGGATTTATGGAAAAGGACAATATTTTGCCTCAATTTACTCACCAAGTTTGGCACATGATTTTTTAAGGGTAACACCTCATCAATGCAGTTGCCAAGGTATTTGTGCACCATGGCTTTTTCAATTTTGGATGCAGTTTAGTGGTGAGGATGAGATTATTCAAATCAATATATTTGGCTCTAGAGAGAAACACAAATTCAAAAGTTGTCTGAATTTAAAACTAAATGTCAGAGATTAAAATTTTCACAGACTTCTTTTTTGCTAATCAGAGCCAGAGGTAATCCAGTCTGAGTTAACAATACAATCATCTCTCTCTCTCTCTCTCTCTCTCTCTCTCTCTCTCTCTCATTTTTATACGTACTGGTAACTAAGACGTTGGTTGCCATGAGGAAAGCGAGGGTCATAAAGCCTCCAGCTGACTGGCTTATCATCACATTAATAATAAACAACAGCAGTTACTCCTGTAAAGTTATAACACAAAGAGTGAAAAACCAAATACTACGAGAAAAAAAAATACTAAAATTAATATACAAGCAGAAGCATGATTCCGTATGTTAACCAATTTCTAACTTTAACTTTAGCTGCCCCTTAAACGATCCGAAAAGAGCCTTTTTCTGGATTTCATGGTAAAAGCATTTAGGTCAGAGTTGAGCAGACCTTGAAGCTCCAGCATGAAAACATGATTCTGCTTGTCCCAGTAGTTGTATAATGACAGCAGCAAAAACATCACCATAATGAGGTCATTTTGTGCCATGGAATAGTGGAATGAAAGACTTTATTACCCTAACTCTCCATCCGCCGTCTACCATCCTCAGCGTATAATTTCGGCACAATAATGAGTACTTCAACCAATCATTCTCAGGTATGAGGGATTTAACATAATGCAAGAGCAGCGCAGAGTGAGAGGAGTGAGGAGAAAAAACTTCAGAGCAAAGAGAATACATAGATCAATAGTGAAACACACTAATCAGGTCCATAACAGGGATATCGATTCGTTTTCATGTTAAAAATTCATTGTCGTGTTCGTCGTGCTCCCTTCTGAATTTCTGCCTTAATTAATTAATAGCATTAATAAATTAAAGGCCTCTTTAATCTCTATCAAGGTTTCTATTTATAATTACCAAGGGTGAGAGAGTGAAGAGAAGGACAGGAAGGGGTTGCCGATCATTATGTTCACCTTTTTAGTCATCCTAGCTGAAGTAACACCTGAGCAAACAATACCATCACATCAGCATGCGTTCAGAGGAAGGACAGAAAAATAAGGGAAAAAAATGGAAAATAAAACAACTTCAGGTGCTGTCATGTGGAAATTATCATCTTTCAAAACAAGACGCTGCAGGAGAAGGTGAGAAAAGTTTGTGCTATATCTACCCTGACAAAGTTAAATAAGAAAGGCTTTCTATTTCTTCTGAGTTTTAGTTTTGGAGTGAATTAATTGTCTAAGAGAAGGGATTCTACATGCGTGCATTCGCGGCCCTAGAGGCACAGCAAAGACTGTCATGGAATTATTATTTTCTGGCACCACACAATATAGTGCCGTGCTGGGACGAAATCCACCGATTGGATTGAAACAAAAGTGTGACTAAAACACAAAGACAACGCTGCTATTTAGAGGTGTGGGTTGAATCTGGAAAAACCCATCAGATCTGAGCCATTTGTTTTTGTCTCGTATCGAGAATAAGATGTGCTTTTCCTGCTCCTCTCTAAATGGCAGGATTAGTTCCATGTGAATTCAAAAAGTGGAACCAAAATATTTCATCCAGTCTCTTGTTTTGCCAGTGGTTAACCCTATGTTACTTGAGTCAGTCTAATGACTTGACAAAACACACATAGTTAAAATGGTAAATATGTCTTGACCAAATACAACTTTCTTGGACAATCACAATGCTCATTAATCAAACCAATTTGGACAACTTCAGTCATTTCTGAACAAAGGTAAGCAAGCAATCACTGCTTCCAAGTGAATAACTGTAAAACCTTTCAGCCCACTCATCAAAAATGGCTATGATTATTACTGATGGCCGCTCTCTAAGGCACAGCAGCAATGCCAGTGGTGTAGACACCGCAGCGGCAGTTCGGCAAAGTAGCAATCGTGCATTGCTGAGGTGAGATACAGCAAAAGGGTTGCATTAGTTTAAGCGATTTTCGCTTTGAAGCTTCATGCCACCACATCGTTAATCAGCTCCACTTCTTAGGTGAGAAGCAACCTTAGCAGAACCAACTGGCCTCACCTTACAAACAATATTGTCAAAATGAGGACTCATGAATAGATAAAGTCTCTCAGTTGATGCAGATCAACAATGCTTAATCATAAGTCCTCTGAGATCTCCTTTTTTGCTTCATATCAGCAATTGTTTTCTTTTCTTTTTTTGAGAGTCAAAGTAGCTCTAACCCACAATCCCAATCTTGTTTCATTGATCATACTCCTGTTTGATAACTCCTGACTCCAATTAGCTTTTGTTAATGCCATTTGCCGGAGGGTTCACATACTTTTTTCAGCTAGCCCAGTGAATGTTTGAGTGCTGATTTCAATATGGATGAGAAGTTAATGGATGTTTATTAATTTAAACAGATTGTCACTATTTGTAATTCTAACTTGGATGAAGATTTGATCATATTTTAGAACAAAATGATACATAAAAGGAGGTAATTCTGAAAGATTCACTAACTGCAGCACAGCATCTCCAAATTAATAATCTTATCCAAGGTAATATGTACTGTAGCTCTGGAAAACAGTTGATTCCACTGAACAAGAGCTTATTCAATATGTGATTTTTCTTACCATTTTGAAAAATATTCCTGTCCTATATGCCCATCTTCATATCAAGGTTGTTGCTTCAATAAAGGTATTTGATATTTATTAAAGATGTGACTACAGTGTTAGTGTTCTCTCTGCTCTATTCCTTGCATGTTGTGACAGTGGATCACTTTTCAAAATTAACTGGTTAGACATGCAAATGCCATCAAACGCGCTTCTGTCACTGCTACGATTATATGAGGTACTGAAAGAAAACGGTGAACATAATGTCAATGGCAATCTATTAACAGAGACAAAATGAGGAAACATTAGGTCATGGTTAAACTTCAGAGAAGCACTGGCTAGTTTTGCATTATAACAGTCAGCTTTGACTATTGCACAAAAAAAGGCATATCACACGGTCTGTCTTAGGATAATTTCACAGGTGTTGAACAGAAGAGCAAGACAAGAGAAGCCTCACCGGAAAGATGACCTCGAGTTTAACTCATCTGAAGCCTGCCAGACAATAAATGTAGCTCCCTCTGACAGCATACCTGCCAACTTCTGTTAAAAAACTGACAAACCCTGCTCTGCAATTACTTGCATCTACAGTAATTGCACTGAAATCTAACTTTTATATTTCACTACATATTTGAGAATAGCTGTCACTGAATGCACCTGCAAATTCAGCTGGCCAACTCAGTGCCAAAAGGTCAACGACAACAACAACAACAACAACAACATACTTGTGCCTTTAACAGTGCCAGTACAAGAAAACTGTGAAATAACACAATATTATGAATAACTTTGTAATTCAATAAAACTCCAGTAAAGTAGACCCAAAATGGATGCATTCAAAGAGTTACTTTATGGTCTATTGTGTGTTGTTTTCGTTTGGAATAGCACCATCTTGGTATCATCCCTATACTACGTAACTTATAACTTAAAGCAATGTTTCAGGCTTGCTATAAAGCCATTAGTAGATTACACATTGGAAAAAAAAACAATCAAGCATGAACATAATCATAGGTCCATAGGCTATGCATTTATTGCCTCTGACATGTTCCACTGACTAAAGAACTTTTTTCATGGCAGATGTTTCACAGGTCTGTCTAATAACATTAATTATGACTCTGGTGCATTAAGGTGTCAAAGAAAGTAAATGTCAGATAACCAGACTGCAGAATAAAATTGGAATCGCTGGAATTAACATGAATATTAATGCCAAGTGACATTTTTTTTTTTTTTTTTTTTTTGCTTCGTTTTTGCTCCATACTCTGCTGCATTAAACATGTGTAAGTGCGGAGATACTGCAAACAAAACATATAGCAAAATTACCTTAAATCAGAAGACACAGCGATGTTGTTAATCTGCCTGATGTTGGTGTCCATGTTCTCAGTCAGCAGAGACTCTGCGCTCGGCTTTTTAACGTTAACGCTAGCTGTTAGCCAGACCTAGCAAACTAGCGAACTTTATCTAGCGAACTAGCTACATTAGCAAACAAAGACACTGGGATAAAGAACTACAGAAAGCACCGACTAAGGTGAATGATACCGATCCCACAGTTTCACGTCCACTTCCGTCCTTCACACACCTGCGTCTCTCTTATGAGTTCATTTCAGTATGGGACTGGTGCTGCATTCAAGAATAATGGGAAATTCGATTTTTCCGAACCACCTTTGCGGGTTCACACGTTGCTGTCAGCCCTCTTTCTATATTGAGTTTGCTTTTGATAATAACCATCAATAATAGAATGATCGATTACAAAAATGATTTATGGAACATGGACAGAAAGAGAAAAATGGAGAGAGAGCCCGCACTGGAAAACTACTGCCCTTCACCAATGTTTGGTTAACTTATTGACATGATAAAATAATATAGAGTGGGGAACCTTCAAGGCAAAATGTTAGAAGTGGGTTAACTGTCAAATCATTTCAAGACTTCAGAGAAGGCTAAACATAGGCTATTGGCACTTTAAATGTGATGTGTTGCTCTTGTTGTCTCTGGGTGTACAAAAGGTTAACTCAGCCCTCTCAGTGTGAAAAGTCAAACAAAACAGAGCATTTTGGGTTAAAAAGCATAGCCTGCCCAGAAACTGTTTTCATGATGCAACAAGTGAAGCCAAAGAAGTTGTCCCATCTGACAGCAATGGATTTCACAGCGCAATATTCACAACTTAGACGTCAGGAATAGCCTGCCTTTATAACAGCCCAGCTTTAATAATCATGGTTTGCCACCTAATTCTAGCCGGAAACGGCTTTCTACTGTGACTCTCCAGTATATCAGCCTATTGCCTCCAAGTCAGCAGTTTGGTCAGAACCCAAAGTGATATGTTTCTGCTTTATGGCAAAGCCCATTTCACAGTCTTGTTAAAGTATAGTTATTGATCAAGTCTGAGGTTTATACTAATCATGAAATAACATTAAGTGCCCACAGTATGAAAACCATTTCCAAGATTAAACATGATCTGACTTATCATAGCTGTGCTAAGATTTGATAGTGTCATTTAATTTTAAAGTTACTATTGGCACTGAAGTAAAGAACATTCTGGTTTTGTGTCATTGCTACTTATATTTAACAACCAATATGTTTATCTCAGCATAGAAAGCAAGTGCAGCATATGACATCTGCCATAACTCACTGTTGTTGTTTTGATGGCATTAAATTTAAATTACTGGTATTAAAATGTCCTCTGCTTATAAAGCATGAGTTTAAATGTGTTGTCAGGAAGCTCAATATTTGGCTTTGGTTCATTGTAGACTGCATAGAGATGGAAGGAATCTCTTTATAATAGCTCATAGACATCAAAAGCTGGAATATTTTAGGGTTTTTTTAAAAACCACATTTGTAGTTATATATGTGATATCGACTAGCATGGCATCAGCCAGCATGGCGACAAACCTTTCATAATCCTGACCTTGAAAACAGCATTATGCAACATAATCTTTTAAGTATCTAAAGTGATTCAGTCGCTAAAGTATCAGCAGTGATTCAGCTCTTGCATTATTCTCCTTCATTACCACATTTGCTATACAGTGCATCCTCCATTGTATTAGCCTGAACTCAGTCCATTTCCACTGATGTTGAGCCACATAAATAGGCCAGAAAAAAAAAAAAAAATCACGTCGGCACTCCATTCTTGTACATTTCACAGAAAAACACTGAACCTTATTTTCAACTATCAAGGTGTTTGATTGTGAATACAAGTGGATTTGGCTTGATTGTGAAACCCCTTTTCTTTGAAATCCAGACACAAAACAGTTCTTTGAAGCAGATGCTTTACTTTGGAAAGGTAAGAGATTCAATATCCAAAGGATGCTGCAGCTCACATTCTTTCTGAATTAGACATACACCGTGTCCTAATTCTTTTCATTGCCAAACAACAATATATTTCTATGTAAGGATTTTTTTTTCCATCAGCAAGTCAATAATGATTAGTTGATGGCCCTAAACCTATTTGCAATGCTCATGTTGGTGATACTGTATATTTAATACAAATTATACTAAAAAAAAAAAAATATATATATATATATATATATATATATATATATATATGTGTGTGTGTGTGTGTGTGTGTGTGTGCGTGCCTGTTAGAATGTCCATCCCTAAAAATATCTTTCATTTAGCTTCAGTAAAAGCGTCTCTCCAGCACGGGACTGTCATCTCAACATAACTAAATTATTGAATTGTTTTTAGCCATATAATGTGAATTTAATATCAAATCAAGCACAAATAAGCCAAATAATTCTGTCAGTCAGTTGAGAGAGAGAAAAATGTCAGGCTATTGTGAGAATGTAGAAAGCACCCTGAGTAAACTATTCATTGATTAACATGAAAAAAGCTAAATCTTTGTGTTTGATGTTTTGTTTCTTCTTCCTCTGTGTCCCGGAGTTAAGAATTCAAATAAAGGGTTGGCAGTTACTGAGTTGACAGCCAGAGAAGCCAACATTGCATTCTCATTCAGAAATTAAGGCTATGCTTAGAGTTTCCAGACCAATGGTTTTCTTTGCAATCAGAGGACAGGACAGCATATGGATTTAACATTACACTGATACAACTCAAGGCAAGAAATAAATATATATATACATATAGAATCTGTTAAACCTTTTGTCTTCAGAAAATGTAAAGCCTCAGAACTTTTTTTTTTTCTGAAGACAATTCAACTAAACGCATGAAACCATGTCAGTAAAGCTATGACACACTACAATCCTCACACCCTGCTGCTGACACCTCACTGACAAGAATAAACAGTCTTTGTCATGTGTACATTAAAAATGAACTTTCCGTCACAAGTGATCATTGAAGGCTTTCCTTCCTCACATCTTTCAGTCCCTGCCTGCCAGCCTTCAAACACGGCCTTCAAGGTGCGTGGCTTCAGGGCAGCTGCCTTACCTCGTCCTGAAGTTAGCCGGGTGTGGATGCCCGTCATACAAAGATAAAAAGTCATATTCCTCCTCCACAGCGAAAGATTGAAAAACTATATGAATCCTGTTTCCCTCCTCAGCAACAATCACCCAGGTACAGTTTGCTCCATTTGGATATCCATAAGGAAACCCGGGGCTTTCTAACGTCCCATTTCTGCCTTTTAAAGTGCCTCCACAAGTATGGATGAAACCTGAAAGAGAGAAAAGAAACACCAAGTCATTATCAGATACATACAGTACATAAAGAGCCCTCTTAGTAGTGGGGAGGTTTATAAAGTAAAATGTTCTACACCATATGGAAGAAAAGAAGTACATAGCAGAGATTGTTACACATGTGTTTAATTGGCCTGCTGCTAGCATCAAAGCAGCAATAAATAACCTGAATGCCTTGAAAACATTTTTTTCCAGTTGGCCTGTACAGATGCTATTCCAAGTAACAGTTTTATTGTAACAACTGCATGCACCGTGTAGAGTTCAGGTGCAATATTTCTTCAACTGAGAACAAATTGTTTGGAAAATCCACATTGTTCTCAGCTGGCACAAGCTGTGAGGCAAATCTGGCAACCCACTGAATAAGAAACAAGTTTTGTTTCCATTTATGTTCTCAGTTCACCTTTCAAATTAAAAAAGAGAATAGGCTGTAACACCTACTGCTGTAATAATGGAAGAGAAATACATAATTAAGGACTTTGTGATGTTCAGTGTTAGACTGAGCAAAGCTCCTGTGATGCATTATGGCTGCCCAATTCTTTCCAGTGGGTCAGAAAGCCCCAGAGACAAGCAATAAGCAAGCTCTGCCAATTTGATGCCACAAGCCTTTAACATTATGTTTCACAGCCCACACAAGATATATCTTTGCACCTTGGTGCATTGACTCACTGAAAATCAATACCCTTGACTTATTAGGTTAACCTGTTACCAGTCATCCCCATTTTTGTGCAAAAGCTGGAAATAATGTTCCCAAAATAAAAAGGTCAGTCATAATCTTGGTGTCCTTTGAAAGGTAAATTTTACAAACAAAAAGTCAGAATGAGTACCCTACGACAGATACTGAGCCAAAGTTACAGAAGCACAAGCACAGTGCAGCTTTTTTTTTTTTTTTTTTTGCTTTATTTGGCATTAAAATGGAAATATATGGCATGTAGTTGTACCTTTTATGTGGAAACACACTGTGGAGCAATTGCCTCAAGTCTTGACCAGTTCTGTGTCAACAGCAGTTGTAGTGACAAGGGGACCATAAAATTCATTGCACAGGGAAATTGGGAGGTTAAGAGCTTTCAAACAATGTATAATTTGTCATGGTTGCCTGAGGATTGAGTCTAGAACAGACACACCTAACGTAGCACAACCAAGGCCAAAACGTCCCATGGGTGGGATGGTGTACTTAAGCACCATCACTGTCAGATGAGAATATTTTTATTGCTTGGCCAACCTCTGTGGTGTTAATGTGAATGATCACTCTACGCCGCACTTTTTCTCACACCTATTCTTCCCAGCTCACGCTCACACAATGTACAGTATTAGCATGTTGCAAACACAAACACACACACACACACTCACACACACACAAACACTGTGAATCTGAAGAGACTGTGATTTTATTTGAGGCCATCTTGAATGTTGTCTAATGAAATGCAAACTTAATTAAGATGCATGGTTTACCCCTACAATTTACTCCTGGAGTAATTAGCTTTTCACACTCTGTAGGTAAAGTATGTTTTGCACAGTATTGGCCATACACACGCACTGGAGATTGAGGAGGAAAAAAAAAAAGCAAAACCCATGGATCTTGGCAGCCTGGCAACTCAAATGGCCTCTAACGAGACAGCCAATGGTAATTTTTTCCCCCCAATAATTTGTCTGATTTCTTACAAACTGATGTGAGCAAATAGACACTATCTTAAACTATGGCACAAACTGACAATTAATTTCCCTGTTGTCAAGCTGTTTCATTTCATTAGTTTTGGACAAACCCTAGCAGCTGTTTGCATTTGACGTGTCTTGTACAATTCTTGTACAATCTTTACATCTTGCAGCAGCCTCACAATATTATATTCACAGTTGTCCTTGACCTTATAACACATCTCCAATTGACCACAAGATAACTGCCCAGGTCACTCCTTCTGCGTACAGTCATAAAGTGGCTTGACCTTCTTCTATAGATACAGCTATGATAATGTTGTGTCTTGTGATGCCTTACTGTTATAAATGCAGTGGGGAAAATTCCTGCCAAGGTTTGTCGCATGTCTAAGCTAAGATTATTTCCACCACCACTGAGCAAACAGGGTAATCACGGCAGATTTGCAGCATTGATGCGCTGCCTACAGGGTCAACATGATCCCACCTGTAACCCAGTACATTGTTGCTGCTTTCAAGAGCTTTTCAAGGATTAAAAAAAAACATAGGAGTACAACCAGTTGAAAAGTGTGGGTTTTCGTTGGCAGATGAATAACTGCAGGCTGATATCTAGCTTGTTTGTACATTATGCCTCCATGTTTCTAGTCGCACTGATCATGTAGCTTAAGTTGTCACTCATGTCATAATGTCAGGCCTACCCATTGCACCTACATTGTGTTCATTTTTAAGCAATAAATAGACTGGGTACATGTGAAACATTTTAAGGCTCAGAGTTAATGAAAAAGGCATGAAGACAGAATAGTTCACAGCCACAATGACCTTTTAAAATGGCCTTGAACAAAAATTTTGAGAAAGCCTGTCCACTGCTGAAGGTGAACCCACCTGTAGGTGTGTTGTTGTAGTTTCAGTTTAAACTTAATTCACTTTAGTCAAAGCAGCAGGAGCAGATAATAATGAGGGCAGAAATGCATAACGTTACGCTATTTGAATACTGATGTTCAGCTTCAGTCTGTTATTCATCTTGGAGTCACGTCTGGACTTAATTATGAAAACATTTCACTAAAATTAAATTTTACCTAGTCATTCTCTAAAGGATGACACAGCTGTATTAAGAAAAGGAGGGAGTGACCAAGACACAGCAAATAATCTAATGCTCAACAACCTTTTGTAATACTGATATCAGTCTGACATGGATTGGATGGACAATGTATTATTAAAGCTTTGTTTGGGTCAAATGGGTACTCCACTGTTTTTTTCTTTTATATATATATAAATCAAGTTCATTTAACTTGTTAAGAGAAATACTACTGCTAAAACAAGTAGTATGATCTTTGATATGACTTCCGCTGTTGTCAAAAGGTTTATCAGATGATGCCACCATAGGCCTGAGCTTAAGAAACAACAGAAAGCATAGAGTAGATGTATGTATGAATCATGAGGTTTGAAAGCTATCAGAACAAGAGGTCAAGGAGGGTTTAATGAAAGATGGTATTCAGTTGCATTATGGGAAAGTATAGATAGACCCTTTTTTTTGTTACCTGACACACTTTTTAAGGATACTGTAAATGTTAATTACTGATAATTACTCCTGGCACCCATACAGATATGTAATATATGACATTTATGTCCAAATATCAAGAATGATATTGCCATTTGTAAGCTATAAGGAGTATCATAATCATATATATACAGCTTCTGGATATATGAAGAAGATGTCTCTTAAAAGATTTATATTTTCCATTTTCTAGATCTACTAGATCTATATTTATGTGGCATGTCTACAGTATAAGCATACATACATGCAGTGCATACATTCATTCTAATGGACTTGACATATGTCACTATATAAAAATGTTTCAATATCTAATAGGTTTTTATGTATATTTTTTGTATGTACAGATGTTTCATATAGTATGTATCTTCTGTGCATGTATCACACTTGGGCACTTTTCTAGATTTTATGTCTGTTAGACTGAGAGTGTTAAAGCAGCCAAGTAAAAAGCGTATGAAACTGACATGAAGATTTAATCACTGCTTCCTAACCATGACTGTAAGTAAAGTAAACTAGATTAAGTTGTGGTAAGGTTGCCATGCAGAGATTTGTAACTCTGGCTAACCATTGTAGACTAACAGAAATCTAAAGGAAAACCTCATCAGATAGATAGATAGATAAAAATATCAACACACAATAAGGCAAATTGGCCGTAAACTTTCTACTGGGCTCAGTTATGCCCACACACTCTTCCACAGTAAAAGTACCACTGTTTTTTTTCTGTGTTTTTTTTCCAGGCTTTGTTTCACCCGGTTTATATAGTTATACAGCATGAACAGTGCCCACAGAGCTCTATTAGTCCAAGAAATATTTCAGTGTTTGTTGAGCATTAGATGACTAATGTTGCGAACTATTCAGAGTAATGCTGTTTGTATGAACTGCTTAGCAGTGTTTGTGGGGCTGATTGTTCTGATGTCCTGGGGATGACAGAACAGATGCTCATTGCCAAGATATCTATTTCCCTCTTTCTTCTTCGCCCCCCTTTTCTCCTGCTCAGATCTATGTATTCCTTTCATCCTTCATTATCCCTGCAACTCTCGCACCATCTGTGTTTTTTCCCCTCTTTGTGTCTCCCTCAGCTTTTTCCTTTCTCACCCTCTCTGTCTCACTCACCTTCATTCACTGCCTCCTCAGTCAATTGTTCCCAGAATCTTACTTCATCTCTCGCTCTCTCTCCCTCTCTTTCTGTCCCTCTCTCCCTCCCTGCACTGCAACTCTACCTCTCATTTCCTCCAACAACCCCCTCCCTCCATCTATTGCCCTCCTAGTTTTTCTTTTTTCTCTCTGTAAGCTATCCATTATGAATTTGAATCCTCCTTTTCAATGCTGTGAATCATACAAGCTTGTAATATGTTAAGCACTGTCATCTCCATAAAAGCTCTGTCTATAAAAAGAACATTGTAAACATTCATCTTGTTACTTCAAAGGAAAACACGATGACATGTGCTTCCTTGTACAGGAGAGGGGGCATGCATTCAACCCATTTGCCACTTAGACCTACAGCGTGTCTCCTTTGAATCCCACTGTGACCGCTTGCGTGCCTGCTATGACCTCCATCATCACTTCAATTGTAAAACGCATGTAATCGTCATGCTGCGACGCCAACCATAAATTGTGATGAGAAACCAAATTAACAACATGCTGTGATTGCACAGTGGGGGAAATGCAGTTCAGAACTATGAATCAGTATCATAACACACAAGTCTGAAAGAAAGAGGAGCCTCAGCAGGCAGCCAGTCTGACTGACAAATAGCTCAAGAATGGTCCCAGCTGTTCCCCAAATAGTTACAATAACCCCTGGCCTTTTGGATATACACACATACTGCACATTTTCACTTCACCACGCCATTGGTGCCCATCACTTTTTTATTGTTAGACTTGCTGATCAAAACACAGATAGGAAAATATCATTTGTCTTTCACCATAATAAGCTTTCTGGAGGTGTTACACATGTGTATGTGGTGTTGGCCTGCTGCTGCTTCTCACTAATGCAAACTGATCCCTTCCCAGTGAATACAGATATTTTTGGCAGAATGATCCAGTTAATGAGCCACAGTGTTGTACACTGCATGGATGGAGAATAAGATTGATTTTGTAAACAAAATTCTGTATGCATCATAGAGGGTATCCTATTATTTTCAAGGCCCAAACAAATTTGTTGCAGGCCGGCAAATTGCTTATTTAGAGTTGACTTTAAGCATGGAAGAAAACCATTCACAATATTTTGACTTTCCTGTGCATGGACTAGTGTACAAACAAGAGGACAGACAATATGTCTCCCTCTACCATGAATTCAGATTTGTAGCTAGGCCATCAAGAGAGAAGTTTTATGTGAAGCAGGCAGAGGGGAGGAGTTTTTAACCACCTCTCACATTATTACAAGTGACAAACAGACCATCGGGTAATGACTGATAATCGTTGATGGATATGAGAAATTGCCCATCCTAATTGACTTTTTTGAACAGGCCCCCCCCATTAAGCAGACTCGGGTAATAAACATTCACAGTGTGACCTGTAGTTGCTTACGAACCTGCAGGGCAGAATTAACTGCTAGACAAAGTCTTTTCTTCCCCCAGCAATGAAACTGAATTCTGATGAAAGGACTGCAGCGCTCAGTTTGGCAAATTTATTGTGTCCCATTTGCTATGTTGTCCTTAAAATGTATTGAATTTATCTGCTGTCTATTGTGCTGTATTTGTCTTTTATCGACTGTCTATTGTCTCCAGTTTATGAGGAGGCTTCACGTCCAGACAATTAAAGTTGATCTAATCTAACAAAATCCTGTAGCTTAGACAGCACTGTTTAATATGTTTTTTATTGTTTGTTTGTTTGTTTCTTGTCCTGACTAATGTCATTCAAAGTACAGGCAATTAAACAAATATCATAGCGCCCCCTCTTGGCAGCTGTCAGAGCAAACATTATGCATCTGTACAGCAGCACTGCACATTGCATGGCATTTAGGTTGTGAACTAAAGATTTCAGATCATCAGTTACCTGTGAACAACGAACATCTGGAGAGTAACAACATTTATGCATCACAACAAAGAGTGCTAGTCCTGGGTTTCTTGTTAGAAGCTTCATTTTGGTGTGTGGACAAACACAACAGCAGCAAGACAGGCTGCAGCTGCAAGGCATGTTGTGAGGAAATTTGGCTGGGTCTATTGGACACTACAAAGGGTCTGCAGTTTGAGGGGAAACAGCATCATTACATTACAATCACCACATTTTCCCCACAAGTGAGAGAGCTTTTGGTTGAACCGCCATATAACTAATGGCCAACATGCTCTACCACCTGAGCTCCCAATGCACCTGGATGCATTTGTAAAAATGTTGGTGTTATTATTGCCAGCAGAGTGTGAATGAATCATGCACTGAGCCAAGACACTAAAGAAATAGGGGTGAACTGGTTTCTTTTTTTAAACAAGTTGTTATGTTGTTATGTTTCATGACTACTGTTTTCAGGCTTCTTCTTTTTTTTTTTTTTTTTTTTTACAAACACCTGAAATTTAAATACTGAATACAGCTGGAGTGTTATGTTGAATACAGATTAGAGCAGTGACGCAGAGCCAGATAGGTACCTTGCTTGTATATGTGATAGGGGAATAAAAAGGAGAGAATAATCACTTCAATATGAATAAACTCCATGTGTTATCAGTAGTGGCTGTGCAAGGATGTAAGGGTCAGTGTATCACCTATCAAAAATTTGCAAGTAAATTAAATGCATGACTTAAATGTAAATATACTTGCAGCACAAATATAACAGCAATTTAAGCCTTGCTTTGAACACTTGCACTACTAGTCAATCTATGCATGAATAGTGTGTTGCCTTCACCCTTCATACATCACAGTATGTTTCTTCAAACAAACCCTGAGTCCTATATCTACAAGCCGACTGAGCATGCTTTCAAGGCTCTCTTTTTGACTTATTTTGGTATTATTTTCTCTCTGCTTGATACTCCATTTCCTCACCACTGACTTCAGTGTTCATGTTTACTCAAGGACACTTCTTTGTCTGGGTGGCATTTCATCATTGTTCATGATGATGGCCTATCACAAGCAGAGAGGGAGGCAACAGCACCACTCCTAGCAATCAAAGTGAAAATACGAAAAAACCTGCATTGATTTGCACCTGACCTCAAAGGTGAGTCAGCCAATATAAAGATATCCATCAGCGAGTCTTGGTTACAGTGCGCTGTCTGGAGAGATAGAGCCCTTACCAAGCAAAACAAAGGTCAACAAACATCCTGGTGGGTTTCATTTGCTGCAAAGTTCTTGTCTAAGTGTTATATCCACAAGCCTTACAAAATACCACGAAGAGAGACAGATGTGTTACACAGAGACACTCCCGAGTATCGATTTTCAAAAGTTCGACTTTCAGGAGACTGTAACTGCGGGAAATGATTTTTTCTTATATTGTATTAATAGCAATGTGAGTAAAAAGAAAAGGGAGAAAGGAAAGGAAATTAAAATTACGGATTATGTCTCCATTGATCCGAGGAAACGAACTAAGGAGAGAAACAGATGACCTTCTGTTGTTTATGTGTTTCGATCATGAATCTTCAGGGTCTGCACCATATCAAATCACAGTTGCTGCAGCACTTCAAGATTATATTTAGCTGTAATTCTGTTTTAAGAAATCCAAGCACTGTTTTCTCTGATCTATGACAAGCTGTACTCTGAGCAGCCACAGATATAAAATATGGAGAGAAGTGAAAATAATTTTTCATCAGAGCAAGCAGGGATACAACAGTGATGACTGCTAGGCTCCAGACAGCAACCTTAGTAGACAGAAATCTTAAATTGATGTCCCCAAAGAGAAGGATTTTATCTGCATGGCTGTGCGGCACCTTCACAATTCACACTGATAGAATGTGCATAATCGCAGGACCTTACTATGCTTGTCTGCATGGTTGATGAAAGGCAAATGGGCTCCATACAGCAGAAACAGAAAAGAGGCTTTCTAGAGAATGACTATTACCTCATGAGTGTGTCATTGCAATTTGGAAAAGGGCTCTGAAATATTCCATTTGGTGGTTTTAAATTGCCAACCACTGAGGTGAAAAATACTAAAATCAAATACACTGCCACACTGAAACACAGCTGGCACATGCACAAATACACACCCCAAACTGCAAACCATTGCACAAGGAAATAAGAGAGGTTGTGTGTCTGTGTGGCCAAATATAATAACTGTTTTTTAACGTTTGCATGCTGCTGGTGCTTAAGCTACTTCCCAGAAGATACAGTATTTTAAATGGCTGGACACCAATACCTCCTCAAAGTGCTACTGAGCCATATTGCACCTGATGCCAGGCCACCACTGTGAGAGCTGCTGTACAACACTAAATTGTGAGCCAACAACACATCTAATACGACGCCTGTCTCTCTATCCTCCAATCTTCCAAGCAAACAATAACATCAACACTATACTCTCCCTGAAAAAGGAAAAGAAGAAGTACCCAGAACAAGAATCTGTCTTTTTCTATCTGAAAACAAACAGAGGCTGTAACAACACTCAACTGCTTTTCACTTTCCAAGTAAACATCTTCATCCAGTTTACAGCCTGTTCTCATTGAGAGGATGTGCTTTTTAGATGCAAAGCAACTCACTTGAAACTCAATCACAATCTCACTCTGCTTCATTGACATTTAGCAGGCTGCAGATCCTGCCTGAATTTGCTCGACCAATTCTATACACACTGCTGCCCTGTGGCCTCCCCAGAAAGGAAAAGTAATACCAGTTGCTCTGTTTTTTCTTTCGCTTGTGCCCCCTGCAGGCAATGAGTATTACAGCTGAATCTTTAAAAAGCTTGTGTTTTGTTTGCATGTGGTGTTTCCCATTCAATGCTAATTGTTGCTGCAATTATTGTGTCTCTCACCTCCAAAATATGTGAAATACTCAAATTGAAATATAACTCTACTGGTTGATGTTAGGCAACTTATGGTTTTCTTTAAATCAATAAAGCACTTAGTTCCCTTTGAAAATATCTACAACCTAATCTTAACTTAACCAAAGTGTCAAGTAGTTAAGAGGCTGTGTAGCACATAGCTCTGCAGGCTGTCTGTTGATTATTTTTCTCAAATAATAATTGTGTCGATAAAATGTGAGACATTTAAAAAAAAAGGCTGTTAATTTTGCTCAAGATGATGTTTTCAGCAGCTCTCTTGTAAACAACAGTGCCAAACCCCAAAGATATCCAGTTAATAATCATGTTTAACATAGAGAGGCATTGGACAAATACTTATTTGTTAAACTGTAAAATACAAAACATGAGACATCAGACATGAGTACACACGCACGGTAATGAACAAAATACACAACTGTACAGTAACTCTCATTGCCTGTAGGTGGCGCAATAAAGGGGCTATTTCCTTCTGTGTCTTTTTCCAGATCTTAAACAGGGGCCACTTTGAGGATATCGACTGGGCTAAGGCTAAGGTTCAGTTTCTTTGATCAGTCACATTCCCCACTGTTGTTGATGTCCTTTTGATCAAAATTACTGGTATCAAGCCAAAGGAGACAAAAATGAATGAATAGGTACTTTAATGAATACAGCTCCACAGGGCAGCACCATAGGCCAATGTAAACAGCATGGAACCCTAAAATCAGATGATTAGTCAATCAATGATTTTTTTCAGCACACACAGCAGAAGCCTGAATGTGTTTTTGCGCTTGAAAAAACATTGTAACCCTGCATGAGAGATCACAATTATACTATTTTACCCCTGGTATGTGTTAAGCTATGTTATGCTAGATATGCTAAGCTACCCACACCTATCATTTTAATTGCCGTTGAAATATGCTGTGAATTCACATCAACCTCTTCTAGGCAGACTGCCTCCTCAATTACCTTCATATCACCCCACTTTGTTTCCCCGACCATGCTTCACCCCTGCCTGCTCCCTTGTCACACATCAAAACTCCCGTTGACAGCCACAGACACAAACAAGAAGAGCAGTGGGCATTGCAGAGGAAGACTCAGGGAAAATACGTGGGTTATATAGTGAATAACACTGAAAATATTGAATACTGCAGATGCAATTATTGACGAGATCAAAGGGGAAGAAAAGCCCAAATGTATAGATTCTGACATGCTTCAGTAAACACATTGGAAATACACATGGGTTTCATGTGCAGCAATGCAGTTTCTGGTTTATTAGTTACATGACATCTCACTTAAAATAACCTGCCTTACTGCATTTACATTCCTTCTTAACAAAGGTGAAAAGATACCATGTGATAGAAAATCTCTCCCTTGTCAGGGTTTGTTAGATTTTAACCTGAGTGGATAAAGCCAAATAAATGCATACATTTTTATCAGCGAATATGCCTCCAGGCAGTTAACAGAGTTTAATCCCCTCTGAAAATGGCACCTGAGGTGCATACAGTCCAGTTTGAATCTGTAGCCTTGACTCTGGAAGCTACCTCCCCTCAACCTATTACATTTAATCTCAACAAACTGTGAGCTATTTTTCCTCCTGAAGACAAGATATTGCCAATCTTTCTCCCCCAAGAGTACTGCTTATATTAAAACTGATACCTGAGAAGGATTGACTTAATCAGAACCAGCAAACTATGTCCAACCTTTTGCAGGCATCTGTCAGCACCATCTAACAGCCCGGTCCCGACCTAATACCATGGGCAAGAGGCCAGAGGATGAGCTGAGTAGTACTTTGGTAGACAGCTAGGACCATCCAGTGAAATGCCAGCACTAAAAGAGGCATCAGAAATCCAGGGAGTAAATTTGTACAAAGTTCCTGCATCCTGGAAAGTAGTAACTTGTTCTTTCCAGTTATCATTCGACCCTGGTGATTCTTCAGGAGACTGTCCACAGTCTTCTTGCACTTCAACTCTTCTTCACTTGTTGAGATCAAGAACCTGAGGGGCAGTGGGATAATGCCCCACATTCCCTGTAGATAGTGTATAATTACACAGACAAATTGTAATCCTGATTAGCCCTAGCAGCCTTTCCAGCCTGTTTACATAATCACATTGAGAGAAAGTCTTCATCAAGAGCTCAGTGGCCAGAGTCTGTGCAGAACCCACCTGATTACCAGCAATTAGTGACCGCCTGGTATGGAGTTAAAAAGAAGATAACTTTTTCTTAACAAAATCTGGGTGCTAGAGGGAAATTTGAGATATGCAGGCATAATTACAATAAACAGAATTGGTGGAACACGACAGATGGGCAATTTCCAACAATCTGTTCACTATCATTAATCGTTCACTGTCATTTGACGTGCCAATGTCAGTGTGAGATACAGAACAGTGCCTGTGTGCTCTGTTTGTCCTCTCCTGTGGTGTCTCTTTGGATTCCCATGACGATCATATACCTCCCTACTTTTCTTTAGCAGGTCACTGTTAGGACAGTGTCACATCTGAACATCCCAAAACACACAAAAAAATTAATGTTTGACTAGATTCTGATATACAAGATATCATGACATCCATCTGCTTCAGTAAGACATACTCTAAAAAAGTAGATCAGGAAGCTGTGGCCATATTTGGATGCTCTTCACATTCCTTTGTAAGAACATTGCCACTCTCACACGATATGATCAACTGCTTATACAATAAGAATGGGGTACACTCAGCCTCGCGACTGATTTGTTACGTATTGTGAACTTGATTGATCGTTGTCCAGTCGATGGATGTAGCCTAACTGCCATAAGATAAAAATGCAAATGCAGCTCTTGTATTGAAGATACAGTAAAGTGCTCACTGTCAGTGTGAAGGAATCCAATTTGCATTTGACCCATGTCTTTTGCTCTGTTTAAGAAAACAGTGGCTGCACTTGAGCTTCCTAAATCTGTGTTTGTGTCATGCAGTTTTATAAGTTCCCCGAGGATTAGGTGACACAGTTGCAGTGGATTTGCCTCAGTTGTTTGGTTGTGGACTGCTGCAACGAGAAAATATAATTTCTTTATCCACACACACACACACTGTCACTGAAATTCACTTAACAGCGCCTCATGATATGTGTAGAGTGCCAAGAATCAAACAGGTAACTGAGATAACTTTGTGTACAGAGAATCAGCACTCTGATACACCCACACACAGGGTCCCGGCTCAAAAATAATCTAATTTATACTGAATGAAAAAGCACTCAAGGAGTGTAGAAAAAACTTTGCCAGATAGAGGCTTTTTTTTTACAGCATCATTATCTTAGCAGGAGAAGTGAGTCATAAGCCCAGATATTGCAGATCTCTTTTTACCTCTGCAAACATTGTGTCAACTGTCAGAGCATAGGAACAACAGCTGTTCTGTGGTTCTTCCTCCTCGCCTTGCTCTCTGTCACTATTTCCTTTGCTCTTTTTCAAGTGAAGACCCAGGCCTCCTCCTCCTCTTCCTTTCCTCCTTTCCTACCTCCCTCCCCAATTCCTGGCTGGCTGGCTCCCTAATAAGTAACAGAACTAGGAGGATTGGCAGTGGCCTCGGGGTTTGACATTGCCACAATGTGGGTGGTGATGAAACAGCAACTGTGACCGACTCTGCTCGGCTCGACTTGGCTCATTCTTGGTGGGCGCTGGTACTCTGCATGCTGCACATTTCATCCACCCCCAGTAGACAGACATGAGAATTACTCACATGGTGAACAATCTGCATGTAAATTGATATCTGTGAGTGCCCATACCCAGACATACATATACATATATGCACTGAACAAGATGAAAAGCCATACACTAAGACCCAATGCCTCTGAATACATGCACACACACCTAAATACAAGTAGAAGAAAAAAGCATTTTGAGGGTTGATATTGAATTTCCTTTTTTTCTTCAGCTATTACCAGGAAATGAGAATTTCCCACAGTGAGTGTGACATGACACACACACTTCCACTAAGTATTGATGATCAACATGTAACTGACATTGCAAGTAAGCAAGAGATTGATCTTTTTAATCTTTTACTGGTAATGCTGTACAAATGCCAGTGG
This sequence comes from Caranx ignobilis, assembly GCA_021432705.1. Lineage (NCBI taxonomy): Eukaryota > Metazoa > Chordata > Actinopteri > Carangiformes > Carangidae > Caranx > Caranx ignobilis. The sequence continues at coordinate 807,589 of MU270012.1, read as the reverse complement.
ACAGTGGATGAGCACATGGCTACGTGGTAAACAGGCAACAATGGCTTTGACTATTTTGAAGCAGTAGGATGTGAATATGAATCAACACACTGCTGGGTGAAACAGGGTGTGAGACAGCTTGGTACAAAGTATGGGAATTGTCTTGCTGCTTATTCTCACAAAAGAAAAGCTGTGTCATAAAAAGTGGCATCTCAGTGGAATTTTCATTGGTCTAAATAAATGTAGCTGATGCGTTTAAGGGGGGAAATGGAAGCAGCGGTTACCTCACCATCTCCAGTGAGTATTCAGATGCACAGACCCTGAGAAAGAGCCACTGGAATACTAACAAGCCCACCTTACACCTGCCTGCACTGGCAAGTCCGATAAACACCAGTGGACAAATTGGTTCCACACTACAAACTGCTTCGACCCCCCCTCCTGAATGGCTTCGCTAACATTTCTGGCGAGAAATTGGCCTGACGCAGATCCCGCATAAATACTTGAAAAACTCGACTCAGGAAAGAGAAGAGGCGAGCGGCTTTAGCCTTAATAAATGAGAATCTCCAAACATCCTATAGGAAATCTGCAGTGCATGCACTTGCGCCTCAACAATTCACTAGTTCGCCTACTAAGCAAAGCAGCTCACGTAGGCTATTAGAAGGAGCGTAGGCTACCGCAAGAATATCTATTGAGCGGCTCAGAGCCTCAGTGAGCGCCAAACTGGTGAAATGCGTCCCTTGAAACTCCATCCAGCAAACCTTGCTTTAGCCTTTTTGTTTTTTTTTTTTTCTTGCGCACGTCTGTAACGTTAAAGCTTTTGATTTGTCGCACGCACGCACGCACACACACAAACACACGCGCGCACAGGCACAGCAAGCGCATCAAAAAACACGGAGCATTGCTGCAGTGGCTCGTACCTTTCACACAAGTGAACATCAGTGAAAAGATGAGATTCCAAAAAACAATCCCCGTCCTAATCCTCATCGTTTTAGCGTGAACAACAAAGTCCCCTCGGCCACATTTAACGCATCTCCTGTTGAAGACGTCCCGTAGTTCAATAGATCCGTCGTAGTATCCGTCTCTGTAAATCCCCTTCATGTTCACAACTAACACATGTAACCTACAGCCTATGGTTTCTTTCTGTGGGGTTGAAGTAGATTCCCTTTGCCTTCTCAGTGGAGAGACAGGCAGAGCCGCCCGCCGAGCGATGTCAGCTGATAGGAGAGAAGTGAGCAAGACTGAATTTTAGGAGAGGACCACAGCAACCTGGAAGAGGGCTCAACCATCTCTGCTGAGAGGGGCATCAAGTGTGAGGATCTCTGGCTGTGCGCTCTCGTGTCTGCTGTTCCACATTTTTTCTCTCTGAATCCCTATAAAGCGACCGAGGACGGAGAGGAGTCTATAGCCTACAGTTTGAACGCTGCCTTTATCGATCTGCAATTGAACCACGACAGAGTGAGAGAGAAAAGGTGGTGTTGGTGTTGGTGGTGGTGGTGGGGAGGGGGCACAAAGAGGGAGAGGTGTCCTGTGTGAGTATGATGTGGCTGATGTGTGGGTAACAAATCATGAAGTAGGAACCGTGAGGTGTGGGTGGCAAGGGAGGAGGAGGCATGTCTTTATGGGCAGAATGTAAATCCTGAGGAAGAAATGAACTCTGTTAATGACAGCGGGTGTGTGCGTGCGTGCATGTGTGTGTGTGTGTGTGTGTGTGTGTGAGTCACACAGAGAGAGACAGAAAGACAGAGCGAGAGGTGGTGGTGGGGGGTGGGATGAGGGGGTTAGGTGAGACTCAGACAGACAGCAGCCCGTCCCGAAAGCTGATGAAAGAAATTCGCCCGGTAGGCAATCCCACCATAACTCTGATTTTCATTTTGGAGATCGAGCGGAGCCGTTATTGGGAGTGATGGGCTGGGCAATTTGCAATGCAAAGATGGGATGATGACGGCGCAAAGCGTAGCTCAGCTGCAGTGGGGCTCTTCTGCCATCTAGCTTCGGAAGAGTCACCGACCTCTACTTTGAAACGCACTGGAAAAGGGGATCAGTGAAGTGAGAGGCCGTGATTGCACATTGAATGAACATCACCCGGTCAACACATTCAAATAGGGCTTCTTCAAGAGCTGTTGATCCTGTTGTACATGGCCTTCGTTCCTTATTTCAACAGCACGGTCTCTGGATCGTTGTGGCTCTCAATAGCCTGACAGAATGTCAGCTGTGGAAAGAGCTTGGATATCAGGTGAGGTGCAACACAGCCTGGTCGTGGCTTCCCCGATTAATAACAAGTTGCAATTAGCTACATAGAAATCAATATCCTGCGTCTTGATGTTGGTGAGATTTATTATGGTGAAGGCAGCAGGGTAAGGTCACAGGGAAAACTAATACATCTCTTTGGATTTGAAGAGAATCCGAAAAGGCGCTCCTCAGTTAGCTCGCAGCAAGGGAGCTGTCCGTGGTGCTGAAAGCATCTGCTGTCAATGCAACCACCTCAGACAGAAAACTGACTTCTGCTTTCATCATCCCCCCACCAAAAACCAGTGCATCAGAGTAATATGTTATTGATTAATGGATACTTGTATGTCAGAACGTTAATTAATTGATTGGACAAGCGGACACAAGGGAGACAACTTCTCTTCCTTACCTGACATGCCCCTCCAAAGTGCAAATCTGCTCTCCACAGTATCATCTTTTTTGTTATGTTTCCTGTTTCCATTCCAAGGTTAGTTGGCTACACGGGGTAAACCTCCCACCCCTCTCCTGCTTTCCCTTGGGAGGAGAAATGGGAGAAAACAGTTTGATCCTGCTCTAATCGTGTCTAATTACAAGGCAGCAGAGGGCAATGGGATTGCTGTCCTTTGGCCAAATATTTAGAAAACATAATTTAACTCTGGAGCCCGAATGGTGATAAATGAAGCATTTATTATTATAATGCCATGAGATTTATTTAGGATTTTATTTTTCTGTCTAAATAGTTGTAGCACTTGCACTTGCACTTGTTAAAGTGCAAGCGCACTTTAAATACAGTATTTATTGCGTCTTTGAAGTGAATGAATCAATGAAATGTTTTATCGCGTTTTGTGAAAATCTCATTTCACATGTTTCTGTGGAGAGCAAGTCTATCTCGTTGTGGCCATACAAACTGAATCGCTACCACATGAGCGATAGATTTGTATCCTTGCTCCATTTCTCTGTAGGGTTGTTTATCTCAATGGTTTATGCAGCAGAGGCAAACCTCTGCGTATCCGCCAATGTGAAGTGGAAGGTCCCTTATTCCCTCTTGGCATCAGAATTCGTCAGGTGTCTACAGGCCCAGTGGAGGCTGCTGGGAATGGATTGAGGCACCAGGCAGCTTGTCTTTACCACTGTAATCGACAGGTGGGCCCAGGAGAGTGGGCTTCAGTTGTATTGATGCCTCTCACCAGCTCTCACTTGCTGCTTGATGAGCAATCAGACTTCCTCCTGCCTGATCCTCCTGTTGTTTTTGTGTGCATCTGTGTGCGTGTATCCACAACGATGTATGACCTGTTCATACACGCCAGATTAAACATGCTCTTGCACATGCGAACATGAGTGCAAACACAGTTAAGCATTCTGCGTATTCATGGAGGCAGGTTTGCATGCTTTAGCTTACACTGAAAGGGAATTCATGTGTTGAATGTACTTTTATACATCGGCCACCGCATCAAGAAGAACACAACCAGTCAACCAACCAGCCAGATAATCAGCCTGACTGAACAGCCAGTCAGAATGCTACAGTGACTGCACAGACTCTGTCTTCCCCTCAGGGACTCAGGTTCTTACTTGTGAATCTAGGAAGCATGTTCTGATTAGCAGAGACCATGTATGAGGACTGACACCCGGGGAAGGTCTCTGTGACACACAGAAAGCAAAGGTTCCCAGAGGGACTTTCGTGGGAGGTTAAGACAGGTGAATGCATACGATACCGTGAGTATTGCATTCAGGGGTGTATGCACATGTGAATACAAGTGTCAGACTCTTTGTGTGTACCTAACACGTGTAGCCTTCAGGGATGTACACTAAAATATGTGTGTATGCCTGTCTGCAAGTACACGTGCTGTGATGCTGTATGTCGTTGAATCTGAGTTGAAATCTTTACGCCTGGGCTATATTTTGTTTGTGTATATATCTGTTTGTGTGCCAGGGCAAAGTGCAGCTGGTAGGGGGTTGATAGAGTAAACACTAGGGTCGGATTAGCTGGCTTGACTTCCCCAGAGGAATGTGTCTGGATCTGGCCTCTTCTGCACACTGCCGCTAATCCACTGCTGGGTTCTGCTGCTCTATTTTCTGGGTCTGCTACCTACAGCACCCAAGGGGCACTGCGAATGTGCGGGCAGGTGAAAAGGGTAGAAGGGGAAAAAGTCTGCACACGTGAGTAAAAGTGTAGATGGGGAAGGAATGGAATCAGTTTTTGAGTCTAATGGAGCAGATTCAGAGCTTGAATAAGATGTTTAAAAAGCTGATGGAGCTTAAATCAGTTTTCTTCTTGTTTCCGGTGTATGGTGTAGATATACTGTTATGGATGCTTTTTGATCCAATCTTGCACCGGGAGATGACTGAAACAGAACAAATGAGAGCAAAGGGTGGGTGGGAGACAGAGGTGGGCCCGCCGTATATGTAAAATCTAATGCGCAGCACAATCTAACACAGATCTTACAATTATGCAAAAGTGCATCGTTAAACCTTATTCTGTATGTTACATGGTGGTGTACTGACAAAAATATGCATTGACAGTTTCACTGACATGCCTGGCATGATCATCGTCAGCACAATACTAGCACTTTAGCTCATGGCAACACTCTGAGCTATGAGTCATGGCAAATGGTTCAGTCTGAATAAATATGGATTAAGAAGTGACATGACATCAAAACCATTCTTGATCCATTTTTAGTCTATGAAAAGCTTCACAAAACATGAACTACACAATATTGTGTCTTTCCCCTACCCCTTTCCCCTATTGCTTACACATGAATACATACACTCTGATTCATCTCACCCTCCTTGTTCTGAAATCTCACCACCTTTATCTTATCACTACATGTGATTTTACCACTCTGCTGTATTTTTCTCATTAAGTTCAATATAGGTTTCAGTCAGATCCCCGCTGACTGAGCCTGCCCATGTGCTTTGTTCACACATCTGACATTAAGCATTTTTAAACCTTTTTATCTTCACCGGAAAAGTGTGAAACAGTGGAGAGAGAGACAGAGAGAAGGAGGGGAAGGGTGGGGGTGCAGGAGGGAGGGGAGAACAAGGGGTTGAGTAAAAACAAGGGTTAAAGGTATTGATTGAGAGATGGTGGCAAACATAAAGGTGAGAGATAGGGAACAGATGTGAGTTGAAGTGTCAGCGAGAGACAGCGAAGGACAAACAGGCAAAAAGGAGGGCAGAGTGAGGATGAATCGAGGTTGCTGGCAATGAAAAAGGGGAGGTGAGACAGACAGAAGAGAGGAGCACGGGTAAAACATTATGACAAAAAATATTTGAATGGGATAATTAACAAGCATGAAACAGTTTCCACTGCCACAATAACTGGTGAATGTACAGAAAGCAAAAAAAAAAAAAAAAAAACTATTGTTCGCCAAAGTGACTCCACTGCAGCATACTCAACTTCAAAGATGGTCTCATCATATATTGAAATGTAGAATGAACAGTCTGGCGATACACAGACTTAATCATATGAATAAAAGATCAAAGGGAAATATTGCTGATTGAAAGAGAGGAGGAGAGAATAAGCAAACGGCAGCTTTTTGATTCTCTCCACGGAAGTGGGGGTGGGGGGGCAGTTAAACACCTTTTTTGGGAGTAAAATGGCATTTTTGATTGTAGCGTGGAGAAGAGACGTAGAAATGTGCTGGTGGTATTAAAAAATGTGCTGGGGTTATTGAGTGAGAGGGTTTCTGACAGTCCACAACATAATCTGGATTTCATGACAGCCTTGGCTAATCACACTGTGAAATACCAGACTTACCTACACCAGCTGAAGTGTTGCAATGCTTAAATAGCAGCTTTAAGAGCTACACTCGCATCCTTTTGAGGCAATAAAGACATTTTAAAATGTCTGAAATGTATGCGTTAACTGTAATACTTTCTTAATGCTCTTGTTCCTTGATACACATATTTCCAAATTCTCATCCCTGTGTGAATATTACTGATTTGGTTTCTCTTAAATATGGTATAAGTTTCATGCTTTCTGTTGCATAGCACTCATCTCAATGTGATTTTTTTTCTAAATATCGTCATAATCTCACTACAAAGTCACAAAAATTAATCAACACTTGAGAAAATCACTTTACAGTATGTAGAACATGGCATCCTGTGTGCTTAAGCATGCCTGGTTTAAAGATCACTTATTTTCTTTGGAGCTAACATTACTTTTTCCAGAGCGTGCTGCAAGGCTGAGGCAAACCAAGTTCCCTGCTAAGCAGCTTAGCAGGTCCTCTAACACTTCGTGTTTCTCCCAAGGTGAAATGCATATTCCCTGTGGGTCAGTGACTTACCTGAAGCTCCGGCTTTGAGCATTTCCTGTTTCAAGTGGTGATTCAAGGGCATCATGGTGGAGCTGCAGCTTTGCATGCCATCTCCTTGCAATGTTCCTTTTCCATTCCTTACATGTCATCACCTTTGTTTTATCCACAGTGACTCAGCCTCTGTGCATTCTAAAGCATGAATGAAAGTAATCAATAGTTAATTTAAATTATGCCATAAAAATATATTTCTTCGCATTCAGCAAGAAACAAGGGCTGATATTGCACAAGATGATTTTTAACATTAATAACTCTGCTTTTTAGATTTTTTCAGATGAGATGAAGTTAAGAGTGTACATATCCATGGGTAGCAGATTTATGTACCATGAAATGAGAGTGAGATGGTCAAAAAGCAGGTTAATAATCTAGTCATGCAGGTCCTGATTTTTATGATAAAGGTCTCAAAGAACAAAACATCAATAATTTCACAACACACGGTACAGTGGTGCTCTCTTCTATGTGCAGCATGACTTTGAGCTGTCTTGCTCCAAAACTATTATCCACACAAATGAATGAGTGCTGCTCCTCCTCCCTCAAACTATTCACTTATGAGAAACATGCAATTCTCCTGTTTGAGTGGGTGTGGGAAAGAAAGACATAATAAAACAACAAACATACAAACAAACAAAACTGTTTGTGTCGTGAGGAAACAAAAGAATGAATCAGTTTTCTGTTGAAAACTAAGCCCATTTTGTCCAAAAGCTGCTGTTGCTGCACAGAGCTGACAAAATGGGTAGGTTGAGCTGCTGGGTTAGATGACTCACCACTTACAGCTACACAAAGATATTCCTGTGATCACAAGTTTAATCCATTTCCTGTTTCTGACACATCCAAGAGAACACACAGGATATATGAAGCAGTGCTGATTATACTTGTAAATGAAATTAGATACATGCAAGACCTCAATATTATATGTGAATTCATTAACTAATTATGGAACTGATTTGCTGCGTGAGGCAGTCCCTATACTGTTATGTCACTGCATTTATTCTAATTGAATGGATTTCAGTCAATAAAGAGTTAATAAAGAAAATGGGATCACAGAGCTGATGTATGTTGATTTGATCAGGGGCGATGGATGAGTCCCCATGATGTAGGCAGTAGATATCTCCAGTGATCTCCAATGATTTAACAGAACCAACTGTTACACAGTAAAGCCTTCATTATGATGGCATTGTGTTTTAGTTACTCTTTATATTTTTGCTCTGCTGCCTTTATTTCTGATGACAGATTCTACCCTCTTGGTCATGGCTGATACCTGATGATTCTCTTCAGCTGCTCTTTGCTGAAGGGCCTTTTGCTGCTTTGCCTTGAAAGACTCCAAAGGTATGCTATTGTATTGAATTCCAGTTTGGGGACATACACGGCTAGGTCATAGTTAGTTTTCTAGTTTTTTATTTTTAACAAACTTTGATAGAGTGTGTCATGCTGGAAAGTTCCTCTCCTGCCAAACTACAAGAGACTGGGAGTCTTTTCACTCGATATTTGGTTGTATATCCCAGCATTCATAGTACCATCTATAAATATCACCCCCCCCCCCACATACACATACACATACACACACACACACACATCCACATCCTTTGCACTGATGCGGCCCCATATCAGCACACTCCCACCTCCATGTTTAATGGCTGGAACTATGCACTCAATGTGGTGATCCTGGCCAGGTCCAAACCAAACAAGCTGGACCCCAAGTGATCTAAGCAAATTTATTTTGGTTTCATCTGACCACAGAATGTGCTGCCAGGATACATGGGGCCACTCTTCATGTTCTTTGGCTAAGATTGATCTTGCAGTTTTGAGCTGTTTTGTGAGCAATGGTTTCTTCTTAGACACTGTCTGTACAGTTTGACTTCATGCAATGTCCTTCACACTGTCTGATCAGTCTGTTTCCACAGATCATCCTTGAGCCAAATCACAAGCACTTATCCCTTTCTCAGTGCCAGGTGGCACAAACGGCAAATTGTGGTTGGTATAATTTTTCGAGGACAACCACTGGTACTTCTGTTATTGATAGTATGACTTCTTCTCTGCCTACTAACCACTACTGCACCTGTATTTGGGGTTTCTCCACCACTAGCCTACCGAGCTCTGTTTTATTCCTCACAACCCAAAACCAATACTGAGAACTGAGCTGTGGTGTGCTGTGTATTCAGCAACACTGAACACAGCTTTCACCATAAAACACACAATTTTGATATCAATCAATGATATTACCCAGGGCTGTACTCAGTTTTGATGGATACTGTACTATACATACTGTATACAACACAGATATCTGTGTTGAGTCAAGCTGTGTGTCATTATGTTGTTGTAAGCTCTACTAAATTAAGAACCCACGAATGCAAAACTGGGACATTTTGTGAAGATACTAATCATCTGTGCCTGATATGCAACAGGTGGCCCCTGAGCATGTTCTGGTGAAATGTCCAAAAGACACACACACACACACACACACACACACAAACAAACAAACCCTACAACCTTGTTATATGTTCACATGTATTTTTTTCTTCTTTAGCACAGGAGTTGCACATTTTAGCTCAAGCTACCTCATAGTTCTGTGTTGGAAATGGGTCATATTCCTAAACATGAATTCATGTTGCTGTGTTAGTTTCCCAGATACCCGGCAACCTTAATTACACACAGCAATTATGAAGGTGAAGCCACATTTATTCTGCTGTACTAGCATAAAATGTAAAAAACATATCATTTTACTCTACTCTCCCCATATGGCTTTGAACATAAACACCTGTTTGTGTTCCGTGTATCTGTTCATTGCATAGAAAATTGTAATTCACAGACCTTTGGATTCAAAGCTCTCCTACATTTGCATTGTAAATGTTCTATATATATATATATATATATTTTTACTAGGGCTGGCTTCCAATGAAAATAAAAAAACAGCATTAAAAGCCTCAATCCCGAGATCCCCTTAAGAGCAAATAACTAAACAAGGAGTGCAAAGGTCTTGCCCTTATGGTTCTTACAATACACAAGCGACTGTAAAATGATTCTAATGGTTTGAAACGGTAGGAAAAGAAACAGACCAAGTACTGAACAGAGAGAAAGAAGGGGTATTTTGAGAGAGCAATTAGAGTCAGTGGATGGAGGATATGATTCAGAGAAGAGGGTGATGTGGAGCCCTTCATGAGACAAGTTCTGATGCACTGGTGGGAGACGCACATTATCACTCTTCTCCTGTCTGACAGCAAATTTGTGGAATTACCATTTGCTCAAAGATACGATTTAGCATCTCCTGAATCTGAGATTAAGCTCATTGCACAGAATCACAGCCACAATCAACACAAGATACAGAAGCTATGCCGTCGGGATTGTTTATAGTTATATGGAAAGAGAAAGCGCAGTGATTGATTTCCATTTGAATACAATTCACCCGGGTGCCCCGAAATGTGCATTTCCCTGTTTCTCTTCGCCTAATTATTAGAGTGCAGCAATCAGGACCTGATCTCCACGTTCCCACTGTGAGTTCCCCCTGAAAGACCATTTAGACTCATTAATGCTGATGAATAGATATATCTATGGGTCAGGCTGATATACATGTGTTTGCTGCGGATTTCATCTCTCTATCAAGGAGTCAAGAGTGGAAACTTCTCAGAACAACTGAACCAGAGGAAAAGGAAGTGTAGGAAAAGTTCTTGGTGTTAGTGGCTGTGCACCAAAGTCTGTCAGAGTTCCCTCAGGTACTGAGAACATATGTATAATTTTTATAGCCGAGTTGTTTCACACGAACAACTCTGGAAACTGGAGACAACTTTTGGAAACTAGACTAAACTAAACATTATATAAAATACAGGCAGCAAAATGTCACATTGATGAGCGCGTACATCACTAACCTCAGGTTAGAAAGTCAGTCAAAAAGAGATACACAGTATATATAGCCAGTTTGCCAAATTTATCTAAAAAGAAACTGAGGAGGGCATTTACCATTGTGAGTCTGAGAGAAAGTGAGCCTGTGAACCAATTATTTGTGCCTGATTGGGTCAGTGAAAGGCAAACCACAGTGAACACACACAATAAGTTCCACAGATGAATTTGCTGAATTTGACAGTTTCAGCTGTGTGTTGCAGCCTGTGGCGCCCAGTGACTGGAATGAGCCAAAAAAAAAAAAGAAGTTTGAAGCAAAAAATTCATCCCATCAGCAGCTTTGGAGAGATGCTCGCTTACATCTGGATCTGTTTCCCAGCAGTACAACCTTCCATTGTTATCCTAATTGAGCTTATCTTCTGTTTATGATCACTCTAGGGTTCCTCGTTTTTCTACGTCTGACTTCTCTTTGGCTTCCTGCCTAAAATCTCAGAAAAAAATAACAACTACTTTCTGTTTTGTGCCTTCTCTTTTCTTGTGCCCTCCTCTATTTATTGTTTTTGTCATCTGCTGTTTGTTATTTCGCATCACATCTCTATCTAGTTTTGCTCCTTATTTTAGAGTTTTTGTTTGCCTGAATATCCTCATACAAGTTCCTTTTGCTTCTTCTTCTCCTCTTTTGAAAATTTTTGCTCATCCTGTCATCACTGTGAATAAATACTGTTTAGCAAAGAGACAAGTATTGCAATGTTTTGTTTTTTAAAAGGAAACAACTAATATAACACATAAAAATAATTTAAGCGGATGTTATTTGTATGCGGCACATCGTCACCATGTTTTGTCACATTTTTACTGAAGGCAGATGGAAGTATGACAAAACCCCTTTATGTTTACACAATGGCATTTGAGCATGAAATGAATTTCTGTGTGCACATGTTTTTCAAGTAACTGAAAATGCTCATAGGTTTGACATTTTTGCAGTTCTTTTGTCCCATGAAAACACAGCTCATTACTTGACCCTCAAAACTTTCATCGAACACATTATGATACACATTGTACACTGAACTTTTTTTTGAATGTGCTTCTGTTCATACTGTGCATATGGTGAAAATGCAGAATGAATGAAAAGTTCACGGCACAGAGAGGAGTGAGGAGACTATTGTGGTGAGTAACAAGAGCGACTTGAGCTGTCTGCCATTAGTCAGCCATGGAAAAGTTTCATTCACCACAATCTCTGTGCCACTGTGAACCAACGGCAACTAAAATGTTTTATCAAGTTTATTTGTGGAGAGCTGTGACTGGAACAGCATGTTGTAACATTTTGGTCGGAAACAGCAGGGTTGTGGCTGGATCTATGTAGTTTGAACAAGAGCCTTGATTGAGGTTAGATTTCCCAAGGATTGAAGTCAGAGCTGCTATTTTAAAGGCAGCAGGCAACTCTCCTGTCTGCAAAGATTTGTCGGTGCATGTGGAGATGAACTGAGACAAGATAGGCCGACGGGATTTTAAGAGAGGTGTAGATACTGGGATGAGGGAGCAAATGGTGCGGTTAGAATAAGGCATGATGGCCCGGAGAGCAACGCTGTGACCTCAGTGGAGGGTTGAAGTGACGATGGATCCGGCAGCTGCGACTGCCATTTATAGCTGGTACATTTCTGATTACTTAAATGTTATGATACATAATGCAGGACTGGCAGTCTGGCATCTTATCTCAGCAGGGTTAATTAGGGTCGATGTTTTACTTAGAGCAGGGTTTGTGGTTGCCTTGATAAATCTCTGAATCTCTGAATAGACCCTAGTAACAAGTATAAACATTGAAAAAATTGAATTAACCACATTAATCATTTGCATAAACATAAACATAAAAATAGCATTCAATTTTCAATTTTGCATTTGCAAACATTTATGGCCTTATCATGCCATCTTTATCTGACGATACAGTAAGATCCTCAGAGACTATACAGAAACATTTCCCAACTAATAGGCCTCATACAGACCTTCATTTCCACAGCAGACATTTTGATTGTCATGCTAGAAAAAGTGCAAGGGTTACTAATAACATTAAGGGTCTATTCAAATGTCTCTGTAAACCATGACCCTGAAACTGAGGCAGCTGCTTGCAATCCAGCAGTCATCCAACACATTCTTTACACCTGTGCTTTTATTGCAGTGATATTTCAACAAATGTCCTCTGGAAAGTGAAATGCTGATCAGCTTTTGCTGATAAGTTGCTTTTGATCTGACTAGGCTATAATATCATCGATATGCTCAAATACTCTCACAACTATAAATATGGGGCTGTACTCAACAGAACAGGAACATAGCATGTATTTGTATTTATGTATTTTTGTATTTATATTTTTGTTGCACCAAATTCATGTTTCAGACATTTTAATGTTGTAATATCACGTACATGTTCAATTGTTAAATATGTTTAATTGTCCCTCATGGTTGGGGTTCTCCAACAGATGTTTTCATTTGTGCACAATGCTCCTCTGTTCCAGCAGTTGTAAGTTATGTACTATTACATACCAATGAAAGATGCAATATTTTTTATTCTGCTCTTTATTAGTTTTTATTGTTGGGTGACATTTATTGGCTGCAGCAAATGTAACAGGGAATGAAAGGGATGAAGTCAGTATGTAGAGCAACTAAATCCGCAGTTGGGATGTGGGTCAACAAAACGCAGGATTCTCACAACACTATATTCATTTTATTTCCATAACCTTGACTGTATGTTTACTGTGTAGCCATATAGATGCACACCTACATGTTGTTTTCAGGGCAAACGGCCTACAAGGTCATTTAATTTGGAAAATGTACAACATTTTTTTTCCAGTTGCTGTTTTTCCTTTGTATGCTTCTTTTATGAGGCCACATTGTATTTTATATTCTGTTCTTATGTAGTCTTTATGGTTTGAACCACACTTGATTATGCTCAGAGAAGTGTGAAGACCCGGGACATGGCTGTGGTTCCTGGAAAGGTGCGTTGCTCATGTGTTTTGAAAATCAATTTCCTTAGTGTTTTGAGCAGCAGTTCACCATCACTGTAGTGGAGTGGAGAGGCAGTTTGATAACTGGACCACTTGGATCAAATGTGTTGGTATAAATGTCATTAGAATCAAATGTTTCTATGACTACAGTTTCAGGAAATGGTATTTACTATTTGTCATCTATTTGTCATGTAATCAAACAATACCATTCAGATAAAGGTCTCAACGCCAGTGATAGATTTTCATGTTAACTTTTTGGTAAAGTTTTTAAGTTTAAGAAAGTTTTAATCTAATTTTTTGAGCACACAAAAAATACATAACTTGGAAACACAATATCATCAGTATAGGAGTTTGTATTTTATATGTGACTGTAGACATCCATCTTTTAATCTTTCTTCAGTCATGCAGTGGAAAAACTGAACAACACTGAGTAGGCGGACTAATGCTCCCTGTGGAATAATGGGTTGGATACACATACTGTGCACATATAAACTCACACTGAGACACACACACACACGGCCATATTCCCTCCCATATACTTTCCCCCTCTTTTCCTCTTTGTCTCCTTCAGAGCTCAACAACAGAAGGCAGCTTATTGAACAGAAACTCTGGGGCGAGAACACATTCCATCATTTCAAAATGAAACAAGTCTCATTTTTCTCTTTCCTCTCTCATTGCCCTCCTCTCTCTTTTTCAGTCTCCATCCCACTCCACTTCTCAAGTCTCTCTCCGTTCCTTTCTATATTCCTTCCTTTCTTTCATCTCCCCCACATTTATATCATATTTTCTTTCCACTCCCTTTCGCCTTTGCTCCTCCCATCTCCTCGTGGACCAGGTAATTCCCTCTGTATCCTCCTCTGGGCAAACGAGATGACCCACTGCTTCCTAATTACCTCTGCACTCTCCCATTCTTCCACCATTATTCTATTAGTATCTACTACATAATAATCATCAGGGTGGAAATTGGATGTAATAGCTTAGAGCAGAATATGGTATGAACAAGGATGCAGGAGACAATTAAATGGCTTCGGTTTCCCCAAGTAATTCTATCACATTTCTGTTAAATAGAGGGGCGCAAACAGAAGATTTATTATTATGTCATCGACAACAAGTACCTGCAATTTTCAATACTGTAGTTCTCAAGCAGCTCCTGCTTTTAATGTACATAGTGTCTGAAGGACAGAGTCTTATGTTGAATGTTTTGATTGGATCAAAACATTTGATTATCTATTTATATCTCTTTGAAAACTGCGTGATTAATTGAACTCTGAACAAGCTTTAACACTGTTAGCAGTAATGTACTGTATTCAGATTGAACACAGCAGGATATATGAAAACCTAAGTATTCCAGTAAGCATTTAGACTTCCACAAAATGTAATATGTTATAAAATGAACTGAAATTGAAAAAGGAATAATAATGATAAAAATTCATTATTTTGATGCTTAATGATGTTTATGATGAGATCTATAATCAAATCTGTTGGAGCTGTTGGCTGGCTAGCATTAGCTACTACAGCAAGTACAAAGATTAATCATATAACACATATGATTAATACTAGTCACATATGGGGGTGGATTATAGCCCCCTGCTTCTGTTCAAAGATAGAAATTGGCGTTGGATGTTAATGACATCCTTGAGCTCTCTCCAGCTGCTGTGACCACTAGCTGATACTGTTTGTTTCTAGAATTAATTTGCACTCTTATCCATGAACATTTTCAGTAAAATAACCTTGGGCTATATGGTTTCAGTTTTTGGCAAACTACAATTTCCAAGATAAATGAACTGCTGAACGCAAATTCTTGCAACTAGTTACCATGTCTGCTGCAGATATCCCTGCAACAGCTGGCATGAATGCAGCAAATAGTTACTGAGCCACCACCCACAGCTTCCCTCCATATAACACTTCACTGGGTGTTTTTGTTGTTGTTTTTAAAATACTGATGAATACTGATACTAATACTGATGAACTTATCTCGTCGCGCTCACTAGCACATTCATTTATTTCATCACTTATCTATGAACTACACAGTCAACAGTTTTACAGCACCCCAATTTTCCCCCTTTTATTGTAAGCAGCTCAGGTCAGTAAAAAAAAAACCTAACAATCGTGTTTTGTATGGAAAAGGTTCTCTTCAGGGATTCAGAAATTGGTTCACCTCCAGCTTTTCTGCAGCATTGGAAGTAAAAGAAAAAAAAAAGAGGAACCTTGAAAGTAAAAAAAAAAAAAAAAATACAGGTGCTCCAAATGTAATACTCTACTTCTCTGTAATACAAATTCAATACATAACAGAAATATAGCTGATGATTTATAAGCCCTCTGTCTGTACAAAGCAGTGTTGGAACAAACTGTTACTTTCCCCTCCGATGCATTATTATAACAAGACTGTACTTCAGCATTAATTATTGTACAGTACATTGCCATTTGTGTGGTCAGTCAGTCAGGGGTTCATCCTACAGCAAGGTAATGACCTGAAACATTTTTAAATTTTATCTAATTTATTTATTTTTCTTAGGCCCCATTCATTCTTCATTATTTTCATTGCTCCTTTCATTTTCATTTCATTGTTTCATAATGAAAATATTGTCACTTTGAGAGGGAAACAATACAAACATGATTTCACAGAAGAATTACAAGATGTCTGGTGACACATCTCCAATGATTTGGAGGCCACAGATCAGTACATGCTCTCTTTGAAGCGAAGGATTTTTTTTTTTTTTTTCTCTTTCAGAAGGTCAGGTGCATGAATATTTCATAGCTGGAACTGAGGCCATAATAACTTACACTTCCTGTGGCTCCATCTACATGCTTAGAGCAGCAAGGTTATCTGTTGTGTTCTGGTTTACATATACTTCATATGAAGCCGTCATTCATACCTTTGATAAACTCTTACTCTTTTCATGAATAAACTCTGAGACAGTATCAGAGTTCACAGGGAGTGTGGTCACACAGCTGCCCACTAAGAAAAAGAATCTCATATTCACTCTATTGGGGGAAAGAGATGATATACGAGTACAAAAAACAAAAGCTTGTACTTTGCTTTTGTTTAGTTGTATGTCTTTGGTTATTGTCAGACTAAGAGTGTTTGCACAGACGGAGATTTCTTAAAGCTCAAGATTTACATTCAGTATTACATTGTGCCAGACATCTTAACTGTGCCTGTCAGAATCACAGTTGGAGCTTTGATAATTTAAGCTTGTGTTTCCTGCATTAAATGCTTTAAACTAAATGCACTCAGTTCTGTTTGCATGTAAATATAGTCACTATTGCTGCCACACTGTTTGCATTTAGTTGTTCTTACATTGCATCATTCTTCAAGTTGTAGCATTTAACATTTTTGGAGGATGAGTCTCATGCTGGCTCTCATATTTGATAGAGCCACTATAATGAACATAAATGCACAATGAGGATTTTAATACCAAAGTCACAGTGTTCCTATACACCCTAATATCAAACATACGTCACTGCGCAAATATAGAAAACACACAAAAGCTGTTGCCTTGCATGTGAGGATACAAACTGGAGTCTGCTGCTGTGAGGTCTGTACATGTGGTCTCTGCCATACTGTTTGGTGTACAAGCACACTCTGTATTTTGTTCACACATTTGGCTCTGGGTGGCCTAAAGAGCAAATGATTTTCATTAGCATTACAAAGACATGTGCAGTGAAGTCCCCTCCTGCTGAGCAGCTCATATATTTCACAGCACATGGCACAGTTATTAGCCAGGCTTGTGCCGTGATGTGATGCAATAAAACTTCAAAAATTAAAAGGTAGCAGCTGTAGCATAAAAATAGAATGTAGGGCAAGGTTTTAACACAGTGGGTGTCACTCTGCAGATTTTCAACCTCTATCCTGTAATTGCAATTTGCGGAGGATATGTGGAATCTCAGACACTCAAAAATTCCCCATAAGCAGCAGTGAATACAACTTTGGTTGCCAGGTGGGAAGCCAGTAGGGGGGGGCAGTGTTTGTTGCCACACAACTGATTTGGGGTCTGAACCTCCACACATCAACTGGATGAATGCACCTACTCACCTAATATATGGATAATTTCTGACATTTACACTTCATGCAATTTTTTACAAATCCCTATAATGTGCTTTCACATTCACTGTCCCTGTGGAGACCATCTGCCTGCTGGAAGCTTTTAAATGAATATTAGAATAAATATTGGTTTGATTAAATAGTCTAATATGAGCTAAAAGCATTTCAACCAAACAAGTTTCTTTCTAGAAACAAGACTTTTCAGCGTACAATGTACTCCTGTTGGCTCACATGTTTCACAAAGAATAATACATTATGAATCATGGGGAAATTTGAAACAATCTTTCAGCCAATAGTGAGCATGTCTGATAAATATAAAAGCAACTTTTAAAGATTACCATCCATAATAACACTTTGAAGCTGTAATATACAACATTTAAAAATGATTACACTGCACACTTCAGTCCCTTAAGATTATTATATAATGGTCTGTTAAAGGCATCAGAAACATTTTTCATGGTCCAGTAATCTGGTTTTCTTTACCATAAGCATTAGAAATTGATATTGACTTATCTTAATCCTTTGTCATGGTTTCCTCTTTCCTCAGTGGCCACGCTGGAGGATGCTGGAGAAATGTGTTTGATGGAGACCTTCAAGCTTCAGTTCACGAAACTCACGGTGCTCATGGATTTTTCGAATGACTGGGATTTATTGGACTCTGTCAGACAAACCAAAATAATGTAAGATGTGAACAAATAATGCATTACAATGTGTTACTGCAATCATATGTATGTTTGGTAAAACAGCTTACCACTGAGGTTACCAAGGTCTCGTCTGGAGTAATCACCTCAGTATTCCCAAGATCCTGGCCGTGGTCCTGATAGAACAATGTTTAAATTGCTTACAATAGCTTCTGTGGACAAGAGAAAACAGACTGTCTAAATATGCAGCACAAGTAAACCCGTCTGCTGAACAACAGATGACAGTCACCTCCTTGAATATGAATTAAGAAAGGATGCTGCTCAAAATATTGGTCCCTGTGCTACTGTTTTGTGTACATATTTGCATGTGCGTAAACTAGGGATCTTTGATATCAATCACTTTTACAGGAACAATGTGTGACTCCTAAACCTCTACAGAGAGAGCTGGAGGGAGCGGAGGTGGTGTGGTCTTGGTGGGGGGGTTGAAAGAGGTGTTGAAAATAAATATGAAGATAGATATGAGACGGACAGACAGACAGAGTGAGAATGTGCACAGGAGAGAAAAAGAGAATGAAAGAGAGACAGAGATATAGAAAGGAAATAGGGAGGAATAGAAAAGAGGAAATAAAGAAAGGGGAAGTGAGAGCCTGCCGGGGGAGAAGAAGCACCGGCAGAATTTTAAGTCATGCTTACAGCGATGCTCTTATACGTTGACCTCTACTGTTCCTTCCTGGGAAACTCTTAAGGCCTGCCAGACACTGCTCAGGGCTGTAATTTGCCGTGTAGCCCAAGGATAAAAAAACAGCAAAGACAAATCCAATGGAAAATTCCATTCATAGCTGTTTTTATTTTATTTGTAGTCACAGCGGAGCAGATGAAAACACCTCTGTGTCCACTGTTGATGGAAAATGGACAAAAGTTTCCTCCAGGTTTTTTTTTTTTTTTTCACTGCAGCACTGACAAGGTGGTAGGAGGGATATACACAGGAATGAGCATTTTCCTCCTGCTTCAACTCATTGAAAGTAGCATTACACGCATCTACCAGCATACAGAGGACACTCAGTGGACTATTAATAGATTTTATTCCTCTTTGTGTTTGCGGGGGGTGGGGTGGGGGGGGCTAGCATCAGTGAGCTGCTGTCTGAAACAGCCCTTCTCTACCTGAGCTGGCAGGAGCAGAAGCCTCATTGTACACAGAGAATCAGTGAAATAAATCTCGTCTGTAAATAGCTCCCAGACTCTGGGAGACAGATTATTGCTCAGATCAAAAAAGAACCGTCTTCCGAGTGAAACAACAGCACCTCAAATATGCTCGTTAGTCTCAGCCAGTTAAGCCAACCATACCTTTTGCTCAATATAGTTTAAGGCTGAGATAATAGGTAAAGGCTTGGCATGGGCGCTGAACAAACATAGAACATGGCAGCATTTTCATAAAGAAAAATGACAAACAAGCAAGCTGTGCTGGATGTAAATTTAAGTAATTTCTTCTGTTGTGTGGCAGGTGAAACTGAAAAGTACTCCACTGCAGTCTCTGATGGACTGACAGACATGTTAGTACAGCTGTGTAATGAATTAGAGCCAATTTAAAAAAAATACAATTAGGTTGTTGGAGGAGCCCAACACCTGCCACAGATTACCTATGGATTTTACTAAGCATAAACAAATCAAGTCTTCTCCGAAACAACTGTAGCAGTGATTTTGAGAGAGATCGTGAAGAGAGCGAGTGCTCACACACTGTAGCAAGCTGGCTGTGGTGCAACAAAACACATCATGCCGACAGCGTTCATGGCACCTTCATATGAGCAGTGTGGGAATGTGATGTTTAAACTGTTGAGGCAACACAGATTCAAAACACACACTAACAAGCTAATAAACTGAAGCAGTTCCCTATCACTGAGTCACATGCTATTAAAGACATTGTGATGGGTCCCTTTCTCTTATTGCACCTATTTTTGTACATAATGCTGAAGTTCTGAATTAATGAAGCTCTGCACCGCCTGTAACCCAAGAGAAAAGGTAAACAATAGTGTGACTTTATAGGCTGCAGTTAATGCATAAACAAATCATTTGCAATTTAAAAAAAATACATTATGGAACTCGACTGAACCTAATTAGAATAATGCAGCCAAATGTCTTTTCATTGCTATAATAGCTCTCATTTACATTGTGGTTAGATTCTGGATTCTAGTGCTGACTGCCTCCACAGTCCAACTGAAGGAGCCAAACACTCGATGGTTTTGGCAGTTAACCACCACCACTTTTCTCAGCTGTATGTGCTGCTTCCGGGTATAAGAGACTGAGATCTAACAGCTCTGTGATGGTTGCAGATTGAACAGAAACAAGCTCAATAACATAAAAGAATGGAGCTTGGATTGTCAGAAAGAGATTCACATTCTTACTAATGTGATATTTTATCTAACCAGGTTTAGCAAATGTGGAGCAAGAGCAAAGACAAAAGTTGCAGGAGGACAAGCAAATGATGTTGTAGCACTCTGCTGTGGCTCTTGAAATGACAGAGTGGGGGTGGGGGCTGGTGGCTGGTTCAGTATAATGATGACCTCCGAGTAAGCACTTGTTAAGAATAATTGGAGTGAAGTGGACACAGAAGCATTGTAAAAAAAAAAACAAAAAAAAACCCTGAGCACCATCTAATGAATCATCTACATGGGAACGTACAGCAGAGGAGGCACTTGCTCACTGGTGTGACTCTCCACTGCTTTCTTATGTGCATTAAGTTCCTGTGGTATGTTGTTGGTCCTAGCTATTGTCAGGCCACAGCAGTAAGAGTTCTCATTATTACCCAGCTGCTTTTCACAGGGTTATCAAAGGTGTTTCATTAAAAGTCTCAGGGTAATGCTGGGAACATAAGAATCACACTGATCTTGACTGAACTTAACAAACATTTGGATAAATGATACAGTAATAATAATAATAATTATTATTCCTTTTCTAAACTAAAGTGCTTTACACAAGACATGAAGATAAACACTTGGGCCGTAAGGGAGAAGAGAACAATTAGTGTCTTTGTATAAGTGCAAATAGACCAGAGACACTGTCACTGGCAAGAAGGTGATCAGTAAAAATCGGTAAAACAAAAAAGTTTTTCAATAAGATAAAGTAAATTTAAGTAAAAGCTCTGAATAAGTGTGTTTTTAGAGGGGATTATGCTGAGCTGATTTCCACAGACAGAGCTTTCTGACTGTGAAAAATCTCTGCTTTTTATGGTAACAACTAAAAGACCTCAGCCCGAGGATCTCAGGTTATGAGAATAATCTCTAACTTGAACACACAGCTGAAGGAATCATGGCAGCCTTTTTAGCTACTTTATGAATGATTTGTCTCTATCGCCTTGGCCTTGTATTGGGTGAGCTTGTGTCACTGGCTAGTGTCCAGCCAGGGACATACAAGTGCTAAATACACAGACTCTTCAGCGCTGTGCCATTTACCCACCTCTGGCTCTCTGTACTCCAGATTGTACAACATTTTAGTCAATAACAGATTTTATTGAAGAGGGAGCAGCCTCTGTCCAAGTTAAGCACCTTGCTAATTGCTTGCTAACTGTCGGTTAGTAATGGTACAGTTCATACGGTAAATTACAAAGATGGATTTGTGCTGTCAGTTATACCAGGCTCATAACATTCCTGTTTTGTGGAGCAGTTTATGCTCAAACAGGGACGGGTGCAGTAAAATTAGATGCAACACTAATGAGACACAGTTTCCTCCATTTTGGACTCTCCACTTCTCAGTTTCCTCAAAGGTCAGAGCTCTTTATGCAATCTTCTTTGCCATTTTCAGTGTTGGTGTGAACAGGCAGATCTGCAATTTTTTAATAGGAGATTAGCTCTGGTGTTGTGTCTTAAATCCAACTTTTGTTTTAATGTAAAACATTTAATAATGTTTTATAAGTAAATCATTTACTAATTTGTTTTACAGGTCTGGTATAACTGACTTAACATTCTAGCTGAATTTCATAATAATCATTGAGTTAGTCTATAAACATCTATTAATATTTATTAACTATTACTAAAACTAGATCGTATAGATTCCTCCATCAAAATTGACAAATATGTTATTCACATTTAAACAAACACAGCCCTCAGTTGGTGCAATCCCTCCACCTGCTGCCTGTTTACGATGGCACTTATACAGGATGTCACACCCTGACCTGAGCAAACACGGAGCCAGTAGTGCATATCTCTATCTGTGTGACAACACCATCCATGAAAGCCTGACTCCATCTTCCCATGAGGGACAGTCGTGTGCTATCTCAATCCAGTATGAATTTCTGTAGAGCCCCCCATGATTGTGTCAGTGGACTGTGCTGCACCCACATGATTACAGGTGTGACCTCAGCAATCGCTCCACGTCTCCACCAGGGACAAGTGTGAGGCAGTTATCGACTTTCCTCATCCAAACCATAATTGCATGATTCAGCAATGTCCTCAAGTGCAAACGCAGCGAACTGTGTGGCAATGAATATTTTTGCGGTCTCCTCAGTGCACACATAATGGTCTCACAGCAGGAGCAGTGCCATCACTGAACTAAAGCATTTGATTAAGCCAAGAATACATCCAATTTGCAATTGACTCCTCACACTTATAGTACTTGAAATACTGACTTGCAAGCAGCGTCTGAGCATCTAAGCATCAAATTATTCTAGCTGAGTGGTAGAGATGAAAAACATCATGAAATATAATATATTTGACACACACAAAAGCATAACTTGTGAGGATGTGATGAAATCCGGTGAAATCTATCATATCATCACAGGCCAGGGTTTTTGAGCACATGTATGAAAATACCATCAGGTCAATACCCCTCAAGTGTTAAAGGCAACATCTCACAACTGATGTTGACATTCAGACATTCTCTTGCAAAGGGACTCATTAGCAAAGCAATTCAAGAAACTCTCGACTGCAGCATGCCACACTCATGACATGGGCACAACTTTCAGAATTCACACATTTTTCCAAGAGCCTAACTAGCCTAGACCTGATAAAAAAAAAAAAAAAAAAAGCCTGAGGACATATTAAGTTAATGCTTGGTCACTGCATGCAGACCTAACACCTCTACACTCAAAACAAGGGCTATCAAACTTGATATTGCTCAAGGCGGTGCATTCAGAGCGAGATTCACATATTTATGAGTGCAACATTGGGATTAATGGATTCAAACATACAGGATGTGAATTACTGAGAGTCACATCTTGTGCCACTGTCTGGTGCTGGATGTCAAGTCAAAGGGTATGGTGCACTGCAACCATTCACATGTAAATTTCAGCCCTTTACTTAACTGCAAGAATTTTTATGAAAAGTAATAACAGTTCTGCCAAATGGCACAAGGTCCTTTTTATTCACTAAGCTCTTGCGTGCTGTTTTATACCACAACAATGCTCTGATGACAGTAAGCTGCTACAGTATCACAAGCAACAACATCAGCTTTCATCCAGCAGTTCCACGTAACCAAAGAAAAACAAACTACTTTAAAGACATTGTTAACCTAGAGCCATGTGATTATAGGCAATGGCTCCTTTTAAAGCAAAACATGCTAATGTATTCCTGTGGTACTGGGTGAGTAAAAGGTAGGGAACATGCCCAGTGCTGCTGGTGTCTTGTGGTGATCAAAGCATTACACGCACAGGGAGCATCTCTCCCCTGTGGGCCAAGTAAATTCACCATTACTGGTCGTGCATATACAATCAGTCCAAGCCAGTGCCACTTAGAGCCTTTTATAAAGCATTTTATGGGACAAACGTCTGTGCATCCAGAGGCCCAGCTGATTCTGAGAAATGGTCAGGAAAACTTGTTCTTTTTTGTGGACCCAGGATTCAACACGAGAACAGAGAGGTTTGTCTTGTTGCTCATTTTACTGACAGGTTTAGTAATGTGCTGCACAATACAGAGGACAATCATTATGATAAAGGAACAACATTGCTCCAAATTGGTGAGAAGTGCTCAGCTGTTGCTCTATGAGCGTGATATTCATTACATTCCAGATTAACTGTTCTGCACAGGCTGACCATGGTGAGGTACCTGCCCCATATACCTGGAACAATCAAAGATATGTTCACTTGTCCCCTTCAGTCATTTCACTAATTTCCTGTCCTCCGTTTGTACTTGTTTTTTCTGATTCAATTCCTGTATTTTGCCCTGTATTTTGCTGCACTGTAAATGATGCTTGCCTCAGTGTACTCAAGGGTTTAAGTAAAAGTAACTAACTAAGGTACAGTCTCGAAAAACATGGCTTTCAGAGTGCAATATTGTTGGATGGGACCTATGCTGGTCAATAAGATTTGGGTAGCCCTCGTTGCCACTGATGACCAGACAAATAATAACTGAGGATCAGCACTGGAGAGCAAACTAGCTGAAAGGCTGGACTGAAAT
This sequence comes from Caranx ignobilis, assembly GCA_021432705.1. Lineage (NCBI taxonomy): Eukaryota > Metazoa > Chordata > Actinopteri > Carangiformes > Carangidae > Caranx > Caranx ignobilis. The sequence goes on along the minus strand of MU270012.1, from coordinate 783,178 downwards.
GAGAAAACAACAATTAAATGTCAGAAATGATGAAATAGCTGAAGTCACCCAGCCAATGTTCACCTACAGGAACTCATATGAGCCACAGTCAGGCCGGTGTTTTGCTGGAGAAGCAGCTGTAGGGTGGCAGAAAGTAGGACTGAAGCTGCAATTTGGATGAATTTGACCACTTGTGCAGATTTTTATTACTCACTTGTGTCAAGCCGGGTGGAGTGAAGTGGCAGGGAGAAAAGTGTGGTGGAATTGTTACTATGTGTTGTTAGAGCAGGTTACAGAGCACAGCTTTACAGGACAAGGGATGAAATCTGAAAAGAAAACTTGAAAAATAACTTGAAGCCATTAACGGGTACTCAATTGTGCAAAGACTGCCTGTTGAGAATGAGCCACGAATTGGAGGTAGAAGTCATAAACTGTAAGTGATAACAGACTGGTACAGAAAATCTTACCTTTTCAGGGCTGCGTGTATCCATTTCCACACAGGAAATCGCCTCTATAGCATAAAGGAGAGGATAATTTGGCACTGGAACAGAGACGGAGGTGAAATGATTGAATGTGTATGTAGGGTGTAATAGAAGCTGCCAATCTCCTGGGTTGAGGTTATTCTTATATATGGAAATTACACTTTTGACACAAAGTCACTATGGTAATGTTTTATCATGGTTCATGTATCATACTGTAGATAATCGGCGCTCACCATGAGGGATGCAAAATGGCTTGTGACTGGATGAAGACAGAAATTTCTGACCAAGGAAGCATCATAGTTATTGATCTGGATGAGGAGGAGACAGCAACACATAATCACTAGTCACAGACTTGAGTTCCATAACCTGGCCTTTATATTGGTACCTACTGGTCTTGTAATTTTCTTCAGCCCTGAGTTCATGCTTGTATTTGCCAGTCCCAGCGTGTGATGTCGTGTCCCTGGTGGCGCAGTGCTGCATGGGGCCAAGCACATTTTGAAGTGAAGAAAAAAGGAGAGTAACCAAACAGAGGCTTGCTTCACCTGTGCTTTTTCTTCAAGATACAAGACCGTTACAGGAAGAGCTGGGTGTCATATTCGAGCAGCATCTGCCTTTGTCATCATTCACACACAGTATTTGTTTTGCCATGGCACAGCAGCGATTTTGGACATTTTACAGTGGCATTGTATGCTAGGACATTAATGGCAGACACGAAAATGCCAGATTGAGGCTGACACAGAGCGCTGACATTCACTCCACAGTGAGCAGCCTGAATACGCAGATTGGGAACACAGTAACCCAGATTTGTTGTTATTTAGATCTCACACACACACACACACACTTTCATGCACAGTCATTCATACATGCACACACACACATACTCAGCACTTTCATCTAAGTGTCATTACTAGTTAGACCTGGATTCTAATCTTTTATATTATGCAAAAATTGAATGAAATATTTAACAAAGAAAGTGGAGGTTAATGTGCTCCAGTCTGAGTGTTTATCCAACAGGCCAGAGAGGAACCACTTCATCTCTTTTCACTTGGCCAAGCTTCTGTCAAGAGAGGTTTTCCAATTTGTGCAGAAACAAAGGTGCAAGCAGAGAGCACACAAATCTCACAATGCGCCCTCATGAGATCATGGTGTATGGATGGATGTACTAAACCAGGGGTTCCCAAAATTTTCCATGCCAAGGCCTACCAAATATCATTAGCCTCTGCCCAGGGACCCCCTTTGCAAACCCACCGAGTTCAAGGCTTGATGTCAGGAGTAAACCGCCAGGTCAGCACGAACAGTTTATCACGTCATTAATGATATTTTGACTGGCAGACAATTAGAAAGATGAGCATGGCAAATAAGAATATAAAATACAATAATTTGACTTTATTTTGTTCTTTGCATTTATTCTCACCCCCATGGTGGCCCCAGCCCCCACTTTGAAAACCACTGTACTAAACCATTCATGATGAATGGCACAAAAAGAAAAAGAAAAAGAATGTCCCATGGTGCCACTTGTTGCCTCTGGTGCGATGCTCTAAAAGGCCACTTTTTTCAACAGCTGCTCAAAGTGAACAAAACCCACTTTACCAGAAATAGCATCATGGCATCATGCAACAGCAGAGAGAGAGAGAGAGAGAGAGAGAGAGAGAGAGAGAGAGAGAGAGAGAGAGAGATGGGAAAATGGTGACTGAGGAAGACAAGGGCAACACAAAGAGGGGGAGAGTGAATGGGAAAAAAAGAGGCTGGAAGGTGGAGAGAGAGAGAGAGAGGGAGAGAGAGAGAGATCCTTTGCAGAAGAGATAAAAAGATGGAAGAAGCCACTGAGAGCGTGTCAACCAGCATAACGTCAGACGTAAACCTTCAACAATAAAGCAATTCTCCAGAGATGGTACAGAGACAGGGAGACAGCATGTAAAGGAGAGATGGTCTAAATTTAACAATGACAGCGGATCTGGTCTAGACAGACGGACAGACAGACAGACAGAGAAAGAGATAGATAGATAGATAGATAGATAGATAGATAGATAGATAGATAGATAGATAGATAGATAGATAGATAGATAGATAGATAGATAGATAGATAGATAGCAGCTCTAGTTGAACTGCTTTGTATCTCCAGTTGAATCCAATTAAATGCTGATTTCTTATTAAAGGACGTGAGACAGAAGCTGTGACATCAAATGAATATAAAATAATACCACCTTTTGTTAATAATTTGCCCTTCATGAACAAATTATCCAAGTGCCAAAGTGAAATTGGTTGGTGGTGCACTGCAGCTTCAGGGAGCCGCCACACAAGGGGACAGTCGCTTACTAGCCTATTTAAGGAAAGATGTCCAAGATTTAGAATAAAACACTGACTGTAATAATGAAAAAAGTGATGCTTTTATTTCCTGTTTACAGATTTAATCACAATCAAAATGATTGTTAACAAGCTCTGATTACTGATGAGCATTATTATTATAGTTATTGTCATTATTACTGGTTGCTGGTGTGCATTTTGTGAGTGACAGGACTCAAACTGCTACACCGATTTTTGATCCTGCTGTCTGCCTTCCTTCCTTTGATACGCAGAAAACATTATTCTGACGAGATGTAGCCTTAGGTGCATGTACCCTTTAGAATAACATAGCTGGTGTGTGCAACGTAGGGTGTGAGTGATGATTTCTAATGGGTTTATTTGATGCTATTCAGCAGATTAATTTTTTATCAACAGTCAAAAACATGACCGCACAGTCTCATGGCACCTTCAAAATGGATGTGGGTTGAGCTGTCAGGAGCTAACTGAAACCATCCATCCATTATCTATACCGCTGATCCTTACAGGGTCATTGTGACAACCAGCCACCCTCACCATAACACCTAGAATCACCAGTTAGCCTAATATACATGTCTTTGCACTGTGGGTGGAAGTCTGAGTAGCCAGAGGCAACCCACATAGGCACAGGGAGAACATACAAACTACTGCCAGAAAGGCTGCCGGCCAAAGGTTCAAACCCTGATTCCTCTCTTACTGTGAGGTGACAGTGCTTAGCATTGCACCGCTGTGCTGCCCCACCTGAAAGCAGGGCTTAACATTACCTTTTAAAAAATAAAGTCTCCCATGGGCACAAGGCCCACCAAGCCCTTTGGCATTTGGTTGGATATTCTTTCGTCTTAGGTTTTCACTGGTGTCCTTAAGAGTCTCTGCAGAAAACTGTCTGACTTTGCTGAATGAACCTTGTTCTCCATGAAAGATTCATGAAGAGAAAGAACAAAAGATGGCAAAAGTTTTAGACTGGAAAAAGGGGTGGGGGGGGGGGGGGGGCACTTACACACATCAAAATCACTCTTAGGTTTCATCACCTGTCTCTGTTTTCTTTTTCTTTTTTTCCTTTAACAAGCAAAACTCAGATGAACAAAGAGTGATGAATGGTGGAAAGGAACAAAAATCAAACGGGGTAGAGAGTAATTTTTCCTCAGTGTGTTGAATGACAGTTGATGTACTTCTGCCATTAGTATGACTTGTAATGCAAAGCAGAACTCATCAAGGCTTTTTAACCCCGCCAAAAAACTCTGCTGTGTCCAATATACCTGGACTGATAGGAGCAGTGGATCTCTATTATCCTGAGTATCTATTTCCCTGAGGAGCTATTACAGTCGTTAGCCTCATCTTATCTTTAAACAAGGCGAACTAAATGGTGCTCCCTCCAGCTCTATTCAGCCTGAGACAAGGAAACTTTGGCTCTCTGCAGAGGCGACTTCACTCACCAGAGACAGGGCTGGTGTCAGTAAGCCTGAGGCACCTGGCTCATCTGTCCCTGTGTGGCTGGAGAAAAGTGATGACTTTCAGTATAACAGATTGGGGCTGACTCATAATGGGCAGCACAGTGGAAGGATTACAGGGGAACACAGGGCTTAGCCATGTCTGTCTCTAGGCATAATGAAATGTATCCACCTACCAGTCTAATTACCACTGACTCCAGCTACTGGAGTCCTACTTCCTGCTGTCCGGCAGCAGTCCACTACAGTGTGGATTATGCCTCAGTACTGGCTCAAACTAAGAATTTATCTCATTGTATGCGTTCTTTAAGCCTTAATTGCATGTGAAATAATTACTCAAATCAAAACAGTGCTCCAGAAAATTACAGTAGCACTGCCTTTTCTTAATTGTGTCTTACAGGAGACTGTTTATTTAAAGAGTAGTCAAAACTGATGCAGCACTGAAACTGGCGGCAGCACTGGTATCTAGATTCTGTGTTAAAACATGTAATCCTCAGTGTAGGTACAAGCTGAGAATTCAACAGGTAAACAGGTAAACCCCCCACCCTCCCCCCCATATCTAATAAATTGAATTCGATGTGTAAAATTGGAAGAGTCCCCTTGAGGCACCAAAATTAGCCATAAACACAACATTGACATATTATCCCTTGAAGTTGTTAGAGCGATAGTGTTAGCAAACACATCCCTCTTTATTTTCTGACTGCAGCAGAGCAGCTGATAATTCTCTTAAACATTCATCAGTATGGTTGACACTTGACATTAGATGTTAGACACAGACATCTGACCCCATTGTTTATATGAAATATTGATTTGTGCTGCTTAAGAAACATTAGAAACATCTGTTCACTCACCAGTCCAGAAGATACGTTACAAGTTCAGCATCAGACTTCATTCCTTTACCCGATGAGATGTCTCTAATGGTGGAAAGACATGGCAGTGTTAACACTTACTTTCATTCATGTTAGCATACTAAGGAGGTAACCCAATCCCTTTTTGTCATTATCTGAGAGCGAACCACTTTACGAACGATGAACAATGTTCTTGCAAAATGACAGTCACCACCACCTGTTCCCATCAAGAAAAATTCAGCAGCTGAGAAAATCTCACAGGTACATAGCCCATTTAAGGACAAAATAATCCTGTTTTCCTTCTAACCGTGAATCAAAGTAGGTATGAAAGTAAAGCTGCAGTCCAGCCATATAATACCAACCATATAATGTCTTTGCTGTTAAATATGAAGATGTAATAGGACACAGTACAGCAAAGTACAGGTGGAGCTATAGCTTGAGGGAAAAAACATTTGGACATAGAATCAGCTTGATTTAACAGGACCATGATATATAAAGAGCGATTGTGCTAACTTTGGGTTTGACTGTTTGGTCATGCATACGAGTGCAGCATGAGATATGGTGTCCCCCAGCTTTCCAGAAGGGTCCCATTTCACGGGTTCCTTAGATTGATTCACATGTAGCATTGAGTTGATCAGTGATCTAAGTCTAAGTCTATTCAGAAAATTCTCATCTGATACAGCACTTAGACTTTTTCATGCTACAGTACACCGCTGCACTGCGGTAGAATGAAATGTTAAGTAAAGAGAAGTTGAGCTTTCACCTGAACTAATGATTCTGACATTAAATGCAAACAGAGAAAACACATTTACTCCCAACAAGAGGCTCGTGGTCAAGTTTGAACAGGTGTTAGCCAGACTCAGCCAGTTAAACTCTCCTCTTCACTTGCTCCTCTCCATCCCTCAGCACCATTGGCAGCGTCAGATCGCATAATGCCACAGGGTTTGAAAAAATCCTTAGGCAATCATCTGTAGCCCCCTCATTGCTGTCATTGGTGGCACTTGTGACTAGCTAATCCAAAGTAATGAGATGTCAGAGGCCTGGATTTTTTTTTTTTTTTTTTTTTTTGGAAAATGAAGGTGTTTTGAAGAGGTTGTAGAGAGCTCTCTGTAGTTACCAAGAGTCAGACTGTTTCCTCATGGAAAGATTGCTACATCAATCCGAAAGCAAAATACAAGCTGTAATCACAGCCTTGTTTGTTCGCCAATGAATTATATTACAGCAAGTGGGAAGTTCATTTGAATAATCTTAAATCAATACTGTTAAGATTTCTCTTAAAAAAAAAAAAAAAACTTATATAAAAATCATTCTGTATTGCCTCTGACTCATCATGTAGACCTTGAATGCATTTTGTGTTGGTGTAGAAATGGCACAGCTATAAATGTGGCAATACATCCATCTTGTTAGGCTGAACACCACTGTGTTTGTCTTTGCTTTGAGCAAAGCATTAGCAACACCTTTCACTACTAAAAAAAAAAAAGATCACTGAGCACTGTGGTATGCAGAGCTACATCAGATCAGTACAATTAACTTCCGGACTCTGACACACACTTGTGTATTCATACACATGCCCACACAGAATGCGAGTGGCTGATGTGATGGACAAAGATGCAACTAGGAAATGGAAATGGCTAGGCTGCAACAGCTCAAGCTGAGCCACAAGGTGAGGGACAGAGTGAGACTAATGCAATGGGACGTGCTAAATGTGAGTTAAAGCAGCAGCAGGACGTGGAGCGAGGCAGCTTCAAAGCAGGGGGTGGGGGGCGTTGAGCAGTGGAGGCTCTAATCCAGACTGACACTGTGTGAACTACAGTAACTAAACCACACATCAATATGGAGCCCACTGACTCACTTCAGAAGATGATCTTATCCTTTTAGACAGGCCAACATACACAGTTACAATATCCTCTTAATAACCATTTAATGCCCAGTTACATGGGGAGTAAACGATCTGTTCTGACTTGAATTCAAAATTCACATGTGATAAAATCACTTCAACCTGAGTGCAAATTACACAATATCAATCAGGGGTGGGGAGGTGAGGGTTGGTGAGGGTCAACTTCTTCTCCTGGGTGAACAAGAGCACAGAGTACAGTGCAGACATGCTTTAGTGAACTGACAGCATCTTGCTTGTTCAATGTATTTTGTGCAGTTTGTAGATAATGACAATTTTATCTTATTTTATCTTACTGAAACATAACCATTTGAGTGGTTTAGAGAGAAAAATCCATATTTGGCAGATCTGTCAAATTCACTTCTCTGAAATGTGACCCTGTGTACTTGAAGATATCAGAGGCCAAGAGGGTTGAGGGTTAACAATGTTTTGTATTTCAAAAAAATTGTTCTATATACAGTATTCATGTATATAACCAACTAAATAAAACTTCCCACTTTCTTACTTCCACTAACACTTTGTAAGATATCACTTTGCTGTGGTAACTGTAACTGCTTTATCATGCAGCAAACATACAAGAGTTTCACCTAAAAAAGACAAGAGAGAAAGAATGAAAAAAAAACTAACTGAAGTATTAATGGGCTTTATGCACAGCTCAACTAAATGATAATATAAATGATCAGTCCCCAGCGGTAAAATTATTATAATGCATAATAAATGAACTATGTTAGACTTAGAGGGGTCTAATTAACTGGCCACAGAGTGTAATTGGTGAAGGTAAAATGTAGCTCTTTGTGTGTAGGTTTTGAACTCAAATTCAATTTTCTTTTCATTTCGTTTTTTGTGTAATATCCTGTCACAACTGGGTCCTGTAGTTTTTAGCAAACAAGTAGTATAAGGAGTAACTACTGTATCTGCTGGGTGCTTCTTTCAGCTGCACACTAACATACTTAAACTAAACTGCACTGTGCATGTCACTGTCACTGTCACTGTTGAGTGATGCTATCCAGTGCAACAGTGTGACTCACTCATATGTTTTCAAGGGAGGGAGGTGGTTTCCATGAAAAATAGAGCTCAGTGACACTCAGTGAGGAATATGAGTTATCACAGGTTGTGAATATGATCACTTCATTGTTGCTTCTGGTCTTTTAATTGAATTTGTAGGCCATAGAAATATACACAATATCCTGAATGTTATCTTTTAAGACTAAAATGGCAAACCTATAGATGCTGTGCACAACGGGCAGAATTGGCTCTTGTTCAGTCCGGTTATATTCAGGCCAGTGCTAACCTGACGTGTGGGAACACCCAAGGACCCAACCTGTTCACACACAATCTGCAGTGGCACAATCCCATTACTCAGCTTGTTATTGGCCCCTTTCACACAGTGCAGCACAGCACTGGATCAGTCAGCCACAGCCAGCCTCACTGCTTCTCTGGGGAATCGACTGGCTGCTTGATTTTCTAAGGTGCTTGTCTCACACTCGCTCCCTCCCTTGCCCTCCATTGTCCTCACTGCCCCATGCTCACCGTCTATCTTCCTTCTTGGTCTCCCTCCATCTCCACCTTCCAGCCTCTCTTTTTTCCCACTCACTCTCCCCCATTTGTGTTGCCCTTGTCTTCCTCAGTCACCATTTTCCCATCTCTCTCTCTCTCTCTCTCTCTCTCTCTCACTCCCAACTCCTTCTCTGGACAAGAGAGGACCTTATTTAGCAGTCTGCTCAGCGCAGCCAAGGCAAAGCTGCCAATTCACCTGCTTAGATTGCTGCATTCTCTACCCTGTCTCCAAAACCCATTGCAATTACAATCCCTGCATAAGTAAATGCACCTGGTACACAGCCATGTCTGATCACCAGCCTGTATCATATACACACACTTTCCCAAATGCTTTGGTCCACATGGTTTGACTATAAAAGCTGCTTTTCAGGCAATCATTATGAGACATCTGTTATTGAATCTGTATGGAAGAAGAATTCACATTAGAAGGAAACAAGCTATTCTCAGCAAGATTGCCTTGTCACAATTCTGCCTGTGCATTGTCAGATTTCACAGCCTTTACAGTGCTGCCCTGTGCTTTGGACCAATTGTCTATTATTCACCCTCAATTATAATGCAAGCAGGGGCTACTTAATGTCTGTATGCTGATGAATTGAATGTTTATTGAATGTGTTTCTATATTTTAGAAAAATTGCCCTTAATTCTGAATAGATCAGAAAAGTGTACAAAGTTTATAACGGTCAGGATTCAAGTTTTCAATCGCTATGGTTATTATTTTATGATATTTTATGGATCATGAGTTAGGTTTGATCTGACGTGTTTAGGTGCTGGGGGGCATGAAAAAAACTGAGGAGTGAGCCTCTGCTGGCTTTAAAACCTTCCCTGTGGACAAAAATCATTGATGGCAAAGAATCACTGAAAAATATATTTAATTCATGTGTTGACTTACAGCTGCAGCAGTTAGAAAATCATAAAGTTGCTTGTACATGTCTGCAGGAGATGTGTCAGTGGAGGGAGGACACGGTGTCTGAGAACATGGTATGAATGGAGCCAATTTTTTGGTGCTCCATTTGCGTCTGTTGCCGTTTTTTTGTTTGTTTTTTTTACATTCAACATTACAGATAAGATAGGGGTCAGGTTTAGGAGGATCATGAGTTAGGGGGTAGAGCTGAAAATAAATCTGTGTCTCAATTATGTCACACTGATTCTTATTACAGTAGAATAAAGTGAAAATCAAAAGAAAATTCATCATCAATCAAAATGAATCCAGTTGAGCACAGTCTCACTTTGGAGCATGGCCACGTCCGTAGCTAGTCTCCAGTGAGGATCTTGTGCATTCTTTTGACTTCCATTGTACCACACTGCATTTCCTTTATTCTTGGCTCTGTGCTGTGTAAGAGTCTCAAGATTCATTCCCAAGCCCTAGGGAGTGCTGTGCAGTTCTCCTTCTGTGAAACAGCATGCAAGGTTTGTGAGGAAATTGCATCACAGCCATTAAATGTAAGACAATTTAACAATAAAGACCTTCCAATAGGAAAAAAAATAGGTGAGAATGTCTTAACAGAAAGAATAAATCTTACAAAATGTTGAAAACATGCCTTTTGTCACACTCAGTGACTCTCAGGTCCAACCAGATTCAATGAATAATTGAAGGGGCCTGAGAAGAATTCTAATCTCACAGTGGTTGAAAAGGTGTGTAACATGAACGCCGTGTGATTGTGTGATTCATGTGTTCACTGGAACCTGCCACAACAACACGCAAATGACTGTTATGTGTCCACAGGCTGAACAGACCCTGCCCAGAGAACATACAACAAGCCTGACTAAGGCAAACAACATGCTGCCTATAGCAACTGGTGTTGCATCAAAGTGTTTCCCTTCACATGTCTGCATCTCGTTTGAATGTTTCACCATGAACTCGTCTGTTTACATTAGACTTTTACTCTGATGTAATCTACACAGATCAAAAATCACTAGATGGAACAATATCTACAACACCGCAGGGTTTTATTGTGCATCTTTCTTAACTTAAATCAGAAAGGTTTACAAATTAGGTCACAGAAAAGTTTATGTGAATAAAAATTACAATATAGGGATACGAGTAAGTTCTGTACAAGTGGTGCATATTGAGCAAATGCTGTCTCCCTGAACTGCAGAAATAGAAAAATGCAGCAACTCAGCAAAGTTGTTGATGGATGACAGATTGTGTCTTCATTCAAAGCAGAGGACTGAGACCGAGGGTATGTCTCTGTTCATCCAGAGGGCATGTGGTGCATTCAGGATATGAAGATTATGCCACGAGTAATTAAACAAGAGAAGTTTCATCACGTCCGTGCTAATTTTCCATCTGTGTCTCTGGCCTCTGTTCTTAATTTGGTCTTTATGTCCTTAATCTAAATTGGCCTGCTTGAATATTAAAAAATGCCATATGAGATTAGTTTTGACCCCAGCACTTCCCAATCAAATTTTAAGATGTTCTTCTTGATTACGCACCTTCTGAATATGTACAATGGCTGATTTGGAACTGCCGTGGTGTAGATCAAAACAGATAAATGTTTTCGGAACAATGAGCAGAAAGCACTAAGACCAATGTGAATGAAATTGTGTTGACAGCCTTGTTCCGAGGAGCACATTCATTACCCTCTTTCATTTTCAACAACTACAGATGGCATCTGTTTAAACACAAGGAAGTGTGGTAGAATGATGTGTCTGACTGTTACATCACTTTGACTGACTCTCCACTTTCAAAGCGGTAAAAGCCAATTTACAGCATTGCAGTGCAGTGTCAATGCCGCTAACAGCCAACAAAACAACAAATACTACATGCTTCACACAGAAATCCTTGTTTCCAACATGTCAAAGAAATGAAAAGGTGCTTTAAGTACTTTCTGATACAGGAAATACATTTCATTTGTCAGAGGAAAATAACCTACTGATGTGCAAGCTGTCAGCGTGATGAAAGGAGAGCAATAAGAGGGGAAATGCACATTAGCAATTTTCATGGCAGTGTATGCACTATGTGCACGTTCTGAAGCAGCATGCATGTGGTGTATGCAGATGTGTGTGTACATGTTTGCATCTGTGTGTGACTCACAATGAGAGAGAGAGCTACAGGTCAGTGTAAAAAACGAATGGTGTGTGTGTGTGTGTGTCACTATTGCTGTCTGACAACATTTGTGTGAGCAATTGAGTCTGTCTTTAACGTCTGCTGTGATGCCATGCTGACCTTCACAGGGCTTGCTGGGAAACTGTGCAAACAGCTCAGGGCAACAGTCATTAGGATGCACACAAATTACGTCTGCAGTGCCATTACACTGTTTGTCTACTGGCCCTTGGAGGACGGGGACTCAACCTGAGGAAAATTCAACAAAAACCCTCCACAATGTTCGTTTTAAAATGTCTAGAAAGGTCAGATGTTTTCACCCAATTCTTTACAAATTACACTCCCTGACAACTAATTTTCTCTATAAGTGTCTTGACATACATGATGGGGTTTTATATTAATCTGCAAAATACATAAATGTGTTTTCTAAATGAATGACTTTGACTGTCTTTTCTTTGTGAGGATCTGTGTATTAACTCACCAGTGCCAACTGGTTGACCTCCAGTGATGTGGCCGGTTCTGATTGGCTGATCCAGAATCCAGACTCCAACCATCAGCTTCTCTGAGGTTTTTGTCCCCAGGCTCCATCCTTTGCAAAACTTGGCCCCTTCCAATGAAAATCAGTTGTTCAATCCCTTTAACAAGCAAAATAAGCAGAACACATCATTACTGTGTATTTGCATGTTGGAACTGCAGCAAACCAATGGAAGTTAATCTAACTCTCCTACAATCAGACTCAGCCAACCACGGTTCATGTGTCATACGACAGGGGCCAATCCTGCAGGGATGAGGTGCAGGCTAAGTAAACCTTGTCAGTACAGATTGTGACAACATTAAACAAACAAAAGATGCTAACGACGCTAACTGTTCTGAAATATCTGCTTGTCACCAATTCTGGTCTCAACAGACTCGTCACCCGAGGCTCTGTTTCCTCCAACACTCACCATCTTGATAAACATCTGCTCTTTCATCAGTCACCAAAACCTCATCAGTACACATCGAGCAAGAGTTTGCTTTAAGCACAGCCACAAACACTATGTCAGCCAAGGCCAGTAGCAAGATAACAAACAACACAAACAAGTAATTCAGCATTCTGATACATCCTCTGATTGTTCCACAGCTCCTGAGTACTCCTGACTCAAACATGTGATTGACTCCAATGTTTCCTCTGACACATGCCATCTAAACGCACTCTGTTCTTTCACCTGTCAACCAAGCAGCAATGGTTACCACCAGTGTTAATGTGGTGCAAGCCCTTGTCAATATTTTTTCACTTTGTAGACCGTGTTTAACAAAAACATGAACTGAACTAGGTTATTTTTACATAGTGTAAAACATGTCAAGTTGTACCTCTGTCAGCACCTTCTTTCGGCCTCTGCACATTTTTCCTTTTTTCAACTTAGCAAATAGCTTGAACACTCAGTAGCAAAGCATTAAGTGTGAATTACCATTTTGGTTTTGACACTACTTTCTCCTGTTAAGTTTATATTGAATTTGGATTAGTAATGTATTTTCTGTTTTTTTTTTGTTCCCTTGTTTTGTTTTGTTTCCTTTAAGGGATGAGGCAGAAATCTTGTCAAGAAGATGCCATGGTAAGTTGAAGTGGGTGAACCGTCAGAATTGCCTGCATTCAAATATTAATTTGTTTAAAAAAAAAAAAACATGGTCAGAGCTTCATCTAAGTTACAATAATGATCAAGTAATATATAATAGCACACAAATCAAAGTATAATTCTCATCCATAATGAAAAAAACACAATTGAAACATTTATGGTGTTGCTTGGAAAGACTATGTGAACCCCCAGGCTAACTACATCGACAAACGCTAACTGAAGTCAGGAGACAGAGAACCCAAAGTTCAATCAATGAAAGAGGGTTGTAGGTGTGGGTTACAAATCTGACTCATAACACATTTAGAGTTTGGAAACATCTGCTGAAATGAACCATGCCTCACAAAAAAAGATCTAAAGAAAAACTTGTGATCCAGAAAAATGGATCTGCATAAAGCTTGAAGGGTTACAAAGTCAGTTCAAAAAAGTAAAAAAAAGAAATTCATCCATCCACAGTTAGACAAACTGTTTGTAAATGATGAGAAGTTAGGATTTTGGCTACTTTCCTTTGAAGTGGGAGTCCAGCTAAGATGACTTCGGAGGCGTGAGGCAGAATGATCAGCGTGGTAAAAATGAAGCCCATAGTAACAGCTAAGGGCTTCAGGGAACGTTTGAAGCTGATTAATATCCCTGCTCATGAGGCCTCTATATGCAAATCATGCTGTATGGTTGCATGGAGTGTGATGTGAGGTTGAATTGTTTGGAAAGACCACGCTGTACTACAGTATGTATGGTGTAAAAGGGCACTGAATACCAACATGAAAACATCATCCCAGAGGTGAAGTAGGGTGACAGTAGCATCATTATTTGGGGCTTTGCTGCCTCTGGACCTGCACAGCTCAGATCAGAGGGAAATTGAATTCCCAAGTTTATCATGGTATCTTACAGGATAATGTTGGGGTGGGGGTGTGTGTGGGGGAGCTGTTCACCTGCTGCAGCTCAGCAGACGTTGGGTGATGCAGCAGGACCATAAACATCAAGTAAATTTAACACAGACTGACTTCAAACAAAATCCATCTGGTGGCAGGGTCCACTCATAGACCAGACCTTAAACCTGTAGAGGTGCTGTGAAATGACCTGGGGAGAGTCACTGCCTTGGAATATGTCTCATCTGTTGGAGCTCTGTTGGATGTAATGGTGCAAAATTCCCCCTGAACGTCACTGAGATCTTATCAGCAACTACAGTCAACACTTGGTTGAGGTTGAGGTTACTGATGCCAAAGCAGGTTTAACTAGTCATCAAATTCAAGGGTTCACTTAATCCATCAACACTGTGAATGTAGGCTACTGATGAATATGCCAGTGAGGAAATGACAGATTGTAACTGTTTGTGTGTTATTAGCTGATGCACATGATGTTTGTCATGTGTACTTGTGACCTGCTCGTGTTTGTGAATTGCTCATGTTTGCATTTATTTTCTCCCCATATTTCTTATCCTTACGTTGTACTCTTATGCTGAGATATATCATAAAGTGGGGGCTTGTCCATTCTTTTTTCCTGTGCTTGCTGTCGTTAAGAAGGTGGGTTGTGTTTTGTCATTTTTCTTTGTGCATGTGAGTATAAAATGTAATTTGATATGGAGTTTGCACAATATCCCAACCTTCATAACTCGAATAAATGCTCAAAAGCAGATTTGTTGTTACTCTATAAGTTCTTTTATATCCTCATCCCTTTGGATGCACGTAAGGGTAGGGGAGGATCAAAATAACACGCAGGCCTCAGACAACTGATTCACCTGAGGGTCTAACAGGGGAATAAGGAACAGCAACTGAACACAAACCCTGTGCTGTCACTTAAATTTCAGGCATAGATCCAATGGTGCTGATTGGGCTGCCACCTGAGAGACGAGGAGCTCGAAACAAAAAGTTTCAGTGCTGTGGTTCTCTAGCCTGACTGAAACTCCTCCAGGATATTGTCTTTAAGAGACAAGTTTATCTGCCCTGAAACTTGCTCCGAGTATCTTACTAAGGAATTGGAAGGATATGGGCCCATAGTTGGTGAGAACACCACTGTCTCTTTCTGTTTATCATTTTAGAGGTTTTTAAAACAGCTGATGTGAAGATATCTGGACAGAAGTCAGTTTGAAGAGATATATTTAATGTATGTCCAGTATATGAAACACTGCAAAACACTTGAAAAAAATGCTGCTGCTACAGGGTCAACACATGAGATAGAGAGGTTACATTCACTGACAGCCCTGTCAGGCTCTGTTAAAGTAACACAGATGCACATCTTTTTCCACAACGTTTACTGAGGTCATCTGTGTTAACATCAGCAGTAATACTGGCTCTAAAGAAAAATAAAGCAAGTTCTTCACATTTGATTCAGAGAGATACAGGGCGGTGAGACGGTGCAGGTCAATAGTACAGCAGAATACTCTTAAATTTCTCTGTTATAATCTTGGAAACATTATCTTTTCTTGCCTGGTTAACTGATTTGTTTCCTGCAGTCATGGTGTCTTTATATACAGTGCATAAAAAATTAACTGTGTGTCTTATGGCCAGGTGTAAAAACCTAACCAAGTGCGCTCCATCAGTGGTGATCGTCTGGAGTATTAAACTTCCAGTTTCCCTGAGGTGAAACAGAGATTTGTGTCCAATTGCAATACAATCCCTACACCCCCCCCCCTGCACTAATTCCATTTCAGCATTCGCGTGGAGGGTCATGTGGAGGGTCGCAGAGAGGTCCATGTGTCATTCCAAACCAATTACCTTTAAATGGAAGTGGGCGATAAAACAGTGTGACATGACAGAGTTGGAGGTTACGTTGTGTTTTAAACATGCTGTTCTGTAACCAACAAAACGATATGAACTGTGGAAAAAAAACAAGTATATAATACGTTTTCAGAAGACAGAGAAGGCAAGAAGAGCTGCCAAAGAAGTGTAGGAGTGAGTTTTCATTTATTCAATTAATCATTTTCCTTTCGCAAACTTACCATGCCATGAATGTTGTTAGTGTCATGTCATCGCCAACGTGCACACATCTCTGACATTACTGTCTTCTCTGCAAAATTTTGGCTAACAACCAATATCCTCTTTAAGAGAAGCTTGTACTAACTTTCCAAGGCTGCGAGTGTGAAGCCACACAATGCAGACTCACTCCTCCTCAGCCTCCAACGCTTATGCAACTTGAGTCTTGTGTCTCAAGTCCAGCGACTTTAAACAACCTTTGCCTGTGTCAGTATTTACTGGGACTGGGCATAGCTCAGCTCTTGTCAGGAAGATAGGATGGTTTTGTTTACTGTTTTTGTCTTTGGTTCAACCTCATTTCTGACTTCACTGGCTGCAAGTAACTCTCACTGCGTGCAGCAATAAATTGCATACTTTTGCATCAAGTATCACTCTCCGCCTCTTGTCCTCATGTTGTGTTCATATACCCCCAGACCAGGACATAACAGGTGTTGTCAGATAACTCCTCTTTCAGCAGGACATTGGGTGCTAATTATATATTGAGAGATTGGGGGAACACTCTGACAGACTGAATGGAGATTAAAAGAGTAATTTGAGGTCTGTTTGAATCAGTGATTGCAGTGAGGGAAGGGAGGAGAGGAAAAAGGAGCATGTGAAAAACACTCAAAAAAGCCCACAGAGAAGCGTATGGTGAGAAGGGAAGAGGAAGAACAAGAACAGAATGACATAACACCCAGTGAAACTGCAGGGACGACCAAGCACGAGAAAAGAAAAAAAAAAAAAAAAAGTCAGCATCTGTATCAGTGTGATACCTCTAATGAGGGGGCGCTGTGTCGGTGTGGTCTTCCAGTCTGTGCGTTGTAGTCACTTCTGTCACAGGCGTTTGCTGCAGAGAAGTATTCACAGGGCATGTTGAAATATACATACTACTGTAGTTGCGGAGAAGGTGCAGGTGTGGGAAAATAGCCATTCGATCTGAAGGGGGCCTGTTCGCTGTTACCTTGGAAACCAGCTTGGTCTGTGGAGTCACTTTGTTCTGTGTTGCCTATACCTGAAAGTTCCCTCAATGAGAGGAGAGGAAGATGACGAGGTGAAGTTGGACAGAATCAGGAGCGGAGAACCACACTTCCCATCGATTCTGACTTTCCCTCAACGATTGTTCCTTGTTTTTGATGTTGTATTGTGGATCTGAAAGTTATTTGAACAACAGGACATCATATGTTGCAGTATCTCATCTACTTCTGCTTCCTAGTCCACATGTCATTAGCACTGAATGCACAGTGGTTCACACAAGGCCACACACATGGACTGGAAGAATTTCTCTGTTGTTGCTTTTGCCTCTTTTTCTCCCCCTGCTAAAGCTGAGGCTGCAGGTGAATCAATGAGTTCATTTTCCTTTCTCATTCTTTTCTCCTTAGAAAAAGGATGAGAAGTGGATGATGCTATTGTGTGCTTTCATTTCCTCTCCGCTGAAGCCGTGGTGGAAGATTACGAGTCTTTCTGTGCTCCACAGAGTTCAGGTATGCTTTGTGCTACATCGCACGTGGACTGTAAAGCCAGAGATATAACTTTTAAATATTCTCCCATTTTCCATTTTAAGCATGTGGATACACTTATCCAACACAGCATATATTAAGCAGAATGCAAAACAAGCTTTCATGGTTGAACAGATACCTTTATACTTCTTTTTCCCATTACAGGATTAAATTCATCATCCCTGTCTAAGGTTCTGACAAACATGATTTTTATGCATGAACCTTAAGGAATTTCATAAAGGATGGCTGTCACAATAGGTCAAACCAATCCATCTGTCATAAACTACACTCTTTATGAAAAGCTCTGATATAAAGCCCCTAATGATTATGGTAATTTGGAGCTGCAAAATGTCAAAGCCGATAACTCAAACTTTGGTTCAAGCTTTGGATATTGGCCAGCAGAATCCAGCCAAGAGATTTCTGACCAAACAGATGGAGGACATACTTAACAAACTCAGCCTAATTAGAACTTGCACATCATTCTGATGTGCTGTGAGTTGAATTTCATTTCCCTGTTGCTAATGGCTTTGGGCATTTGTGTACTTCTCAGATTGTACCATCATAACTCCACTGGAGACACTTTTGGCAGCGCCTAGAAAACTTTTGATCTTAGAGGGGAAAAGTGCCTTTAATCTTGATGCAACTGTGCTCAGCGAGTCACATCCCTGGGGTTACTGGTGAGGGTGGAGAATGACTGAGTAGCAGTAAAGCCAGTGTCATCAGTGCAGAGCCGGGGCTCACTGATTCCTGGTCTTATAGTATGGCATGCTGCAAGGCCTCAGCTGTGCTTGTGTTCCCCTCTCATCTTGTCCATCTGTGTCTGGGACCATGAGGGCACTCCAGTCCTCTACCTTGTTCTCACTCCATCGCTCTCTCTAGCTCCACATCCTTCCTCTATCATTAGAGTCAAGGCTAAAATATAGATCCTCCCTGTCTCTGGATAGCTTATTGGAGAAGTATTTGCTCAGGAGAGAAATGAAACAGTGTGAGGTAATATTGTGTCTGCACATGATGGTGACATACACACGAACTAAGTCTGTAAGAGGAAATATTGACAACAATAAGAATCAAGGACCCGAAAATGCCTTTTCTGAGTGTCACTAAAATTTCAAAGCGTCATCAGAGAGCCATTGTGCAGGGTACTATCTGGCTCCACGGGACTTTGGTTGAGGCTATAACAGGTTATCATTAGAGATTTTAAGCTTTGGCTGAGTCGGCAAGGTTAGTACGAGAGGATTATGACACAGACACACTGCAGCCTGATATGTTGGCTGGCTTATCACGAGAGAGGGGGAAAAAAAGAAAAGACCCAGCTCTGAAATTATCCTCAGGTAAAACACAGATAAATCAGAATAGTTAACTTGTTATAAGCTGGATTCTCTCAGAAACACGTTCACTCCTTTCTCTTCTTCTTCTCTAAGTGAAATAAGAAGGTGTGCTTTCACCAAGTCCTCCAACCACTTCACTTCCTTCACAGCTCCATGTGTAACTGATGGTCGTAATGGTTACCATAGTAAATTGTACCAACATCCCTACTGTCACTATGGCTACTAGTCCTGATTCTGACTCAGCCAATCACCGCTAGTTGCCAAGTAGAAGTCATAATAAGCTGCTGAACAAACAACCTATAAGGGGTTGTTTCTTTACTGGAGGACAGTCTCTGTGCTTTGCCACGAAATCAATGGCAGTTTAGACTTTGTGTCATCTTTGTTCTTTGATTTCACTGACAGTGGATTGTCCTCAATGATTCACTGACAGTAACTCTTAAAAGAAGTGAAACAATAAATAAAATAAAACTCCCGCCTGACTTTCCACCCACACATCACTCACTTCTACTTCTACAGATCAAATATTCATACAACTAGTTCAAATATTTGATCGGCTTGAACACCATCCTGTCTTAAGCTTTCTGTTCAAGTTTTAAATCTCCTCCTCCATAACCGAAGCATGATTCAAGAACATACATCCCTTTATTATTGAAATGAACTCCCAACGTCATTAGGAGCTTATGTGAAGATGTGATTCATATTTGAAGTGCTCACCTCCGCTCGTTAAGTTCACTCGTTAATTAATTCCTCAGCAGCAGCACTTGTTCTGAACGTGACAATGTTAAGAACAGGTACGACCGTGTAATAACTTTCACTGTATCTATACATGGATGCCTGTTTGTCTGGGTGTGTGTGTGTGTGAGTGATAATTGAGCTCTCATTATGCAACTTAGCTTA
The DNA here is from genome assembly GCA_021432705.1 of Caranx ignobilis. NCBI lineage: Eukaryota > Metazoa > Chordata > Actinopteri > Carangiformes > Carangidae > Caranx > Caranx ignobilis. The sequence continues at coordinate 763,332 of MU270012.1, read as the reverse complement.
ATTGCTGCATAACTTTTTGAGTGCCTATGGTAATTACATTCAATGAACTGAGCACTGTAATGAGAAACTTTGCCTCATGTCTCGTAATATTTGCCTTCAAGGTGATCAATATGGTACTCGGTGTGTTTGCAGAAAGTAAACTCTGTGTGGTTTCAATATTAAAGGGCTACAGCAGCCAAAAGCACATCCTGGACATGAACTTTGAGTCTAGAGCGTTATTAAAAATGAAGAAATACTTTAAGAATAATGTGAAGGATTCTATGCTTGCCTTTAGGAAGAGGCTAGGTGTTTTTTGTTTTTTTTTAGATTTACTGCTGGACAGTGAGGTCACCAAGTCCAAGGCTGGGATGAAGCACCTATTCATAAATCCACTGTTTGTTATGTGTGTGTGTGAAGGACTTTCTAACTTCTTGGTAATTAAGCTAATTTAAAACCAGTTTATTTGCCTGATTTGCTCACACCACAAAAATCTAAATGTCTTTGCAGGTTAGTAAATCAACTACTCTGAAATAAATGCACTGAAGCTCCATCCAGACAACAGCAATCAGCTATGTAAACAAAGAGACACTTTAGCATGAGCTGTCAACTTTGTCAGCAGGCTATGGTTGGCTTTGTCAACAAATTCTGTTAGCATGGTCACACCTTGCAGTCATCGTGTGTAAATATAAAGCAACAACTAATCTCTATGGACAAACTGCTTAGCGCGGTGCATCACATTTTAATTCAGGTATATCAAGTAAACACTTTCCTTATAACTGAGATAAATTGGAATCAAAATGCAACCAGCTTCAGGCACCAAGAGCTCCCAAAATGTCTAAGGATTAATTAAAGCTGAAGACATCTAAGCCCTTCTCTTCATCTGACAATATCTGACGAGAGAAGTGATGGATCTGACGGATTCAGTTTGCCACTAAAACATTGTAAATTCTTTTTGGTGCTGGGTCATGTGGATAGACCACAGATGTGGGTGGGGGAGGGTCATTATAGCCAAAGTAATGAAGGGATCTGCGTTAATGTCCTTTTGTTGAAGCGTTACATTTTACCTCTTCCTCCTCCGGGACTCTATTCAGTCCCATCAATGAGGCTGGTAATTTCTTTTTCACGTCCTAATTGTCTTTCTTTTTGTATGCGTTTTATCAGAGGCATACAGTCTCTGTTGCTTGAGTGAATTTTTGCTGGTGGCATAAGGTCTATTACGTGTTGATCATGGCATTTTAATGCATCATTTGTGGGAGTTATGAACACAATAATGCATTCAAATGAGGCAATTTCGGTCCGTCTGCCATTGAAAGGTAATTTTAGATGTCCCTTAGATAGCTGATAGATGTTCTGAGTAAACTATCAACACAAGGACTAAATAAAGGTTGTTTTGGATATGCTTGGTAGGATCCCACCTGCTGAGGAATTTCAACCATTTATTGCTCTGTAATGGCTGCTGCCTCTGCCATCCGGAGCTCCACCAATGTTTATCATCACCACCATCATAATTCTGAGTAATCACCTTGGTACTCCAATTTTACGACAACTAGTAAAAGCTCAAATGGGGTAATATCTGGTTTTTGAGGAGGGTGAGTGTAATACTGTCGCCTCCTGATCAAGCAGTGCAAACCATGTGTGAACAGTGTCAATGATAACTCACAACACACTGGTCCTGATCTAACAGCCTATTGAGGAGAAGAACGTAATATTTAATGCAGTTTAATCAGACATTTTCAGCAGTATCTGATTCCTGCAGCTCCTGAGCACGACTGAAGATTGATAAAAGAGGCCCAGCTGTTGATTTAGCACTGTGTATTAACCACAGCCTGTTCATACATCATATATTTATTATGCACATTTAGTGTGTCTTGGGACATGCTTGCTGCACAAAAATTTTAAATCTGATATGCAAATTACTTTGTTTCTTTGAGTTTTTAATTGAATCTCTGGTGCAGAAGTTTACAACAATCAAAGACTATTTTAACTAGATAATATCGTATTCAAATTGGTAAATTGTCAGCCAAAAAAAAAGATTAACAAAAAAAACACATCTTTGTAATATATTTGTAATATACCTTTACACGTGCATGGTTTGATGGCGTAATCCCTTGTCAAAGCCTCTTATGTTCGGTCGCATGACTGTGTGATCTGACTGATTAAATGCTGGGTGTATGTGTGAATCAGATATCTGAGCAGCCATGGGAGACTAAAATAATGAACTGACTGCAGCATCAATTAGCAACAACCATGAGGCAGTCTCAGATAATGCTTAGCAATGCAATCTGAAAAGTCAGCCAAACTAATGGAACTGAGCCTGTGTGTGTGTGTGTGTGTGTGTGTGTGTGTGTGTGTGTGTGTGCGTGATTGGAAATGAAACAATAAAATGAGAGGAGTTACATCTGAATGGATTCTGTCTGACTCTTGAATCTCAAAGCAGAACTGAAAGTAATATTTTGCTTTTGGTAAATGGTCCTGTAACTTGATGGATTTCCCAGCGTGTGAGTGATGCCTAAAGAAAACTTCTACAGCGGACTAACAGTAATTGTCATTGTCACGTCAAAGGTAAGAAGCATGTAATGAAATTCATGGTACGTCTGCAAAGTCGTGGTGATGAGGATGTGAGGACTAACAGATTAAAAGCATCCCATTGCTGACCCTCCAGGAGCCTTCAAGGTGAGCTGCAATGACTGGTGCACATTCTCTGTCGATGCTGTAATTGCTCATTTTCTAAATGTTGCTACGCTGTATTGAACTTTTCCTGGCTGTGATAATGACTTAGCTGTGGATAAAGATGTTGACTATAGCATGGTTACAGGATTTAGAGCATCAAAGGTCACAATTTTGAAGCTTTTTGCGTTTGGATTTACACACACAGGAAACCTTAAGTCATGACCCATCAGCTATATATGTGTGCTGCACCTTTGCCCTCTGTATTTCTTTGATTTGAAAATGTACTAAACTGATCAAATACTCTGCAGCAGTAGATATTATAAAAATGATACCTCTGTTTCGCACTACAGCATTTCCCACGCAAAAATCTTACTGGGATCAAGCAATAGTCAATTTTCAAGACAGCTAACTCTTTAATACTTTGAGTTTTAGCTGCATCAACCTGTGAATTTTACTTTAATAAAAAGGGGGATTTGATGTTAAAAGGATTCTCAAACACGAGCAAAATCTGATTGGAAAATACTGTATCAGTGTTGCACATCATCTTGTGAAAGGATGAAAACCCCATCTCTCTTTTTTCCAATCTCTAACCCTTTTAGAAACCCCTTCTACACGCAGTTAACCTACTTTTTGATGGGAGACTCACATCCACTTTATCTTCCCATGTTGCTGCGATTGCACTGTTACCAACAAAAGTTATTTTCTCTCTCAACTCTAAAATACTTCTGTTCAATATAATATCCAATTAACTAACTCTGGCCCTCTCCTGTGAGGTCCCTGGTCCCTCTGCAGTCAGTGAAGAGAAGCTGCATTGTTGGCTTCTTGGCTCTGATGTTGACTAAGATTAATCAGTGGATTTTTTTGGCCCTTGTGCAGAGATGCTTTGAAACAAGGAGAGTGGCAAAAGGTGATCTGTTATAGCAGCTCTAGCAGAGGTGTTGTGGTGGGACACTGACCTGTTGTTTACTGCAGCCTAGCCAACAGGAAACTGACTACTAAGTGGCAAGGTGGGTTGGCAGTGGGTGTGTGGCTGAATCTGACCCCTTTATCAGGCAACAGCACCGAACTGCCGACAGCAGACCACCACAGCACCAATCACCCAGCTGTCTGGCAGTAAAAGAATAGGCTAAAGTCCAAGCTGGATTCACTCAGCCAGCGAAATGACAGCCTGGTGGAGAGGAAATAACTGCTTTCAGATCAGTATCACTCATATCAGTCAATAAACACTATAGGTTTTCACCTGCACCTACGCCATCAAATTTTCTACTGCACAATAAAAGGATCTTTAAGCTGCTTGGCTCAAGATTGGCTTTTTTTTTGTCGGCTGTTGGCAAGCAGCAAACTTAAAGAAAAACAAATAATAACCTGCCACGGTTCTAGATGACAGTTGAAGTTAAATCTCTCCATCAGGTGTCAGGTTGCTTGATACTGTCAAAACAGCAAAAGCCCACAAACAAGCAGATAGACTAGCAGGTGTGCAAGAAGAAATATCTCCTGATCAAATGAAACCGCGCTGACCCCAGCAGCTGCCTGGGCTCACACCGCGTCTATTGACTATATGAAAAACATTGTTAAATCAGATATTAAGATCTAAACACTGCTTTCACTTGTCTTTCACTCACTTTTCATGACACAGCACTATAGGATATCCTTTACATGAGTGAAACTACCAACAGTTTAGCCATCAAATGGAAATAGTGATTTGCTGTTATAAGCAAGGATTACAGGAGCTAAGATCTTCTATTGTGTGCACAAACATTAACAGCTGTTTACTTTCCGTTGTGGGTGAAACGTTGTATGTTGAGCACCAAACTTCATGAAAAGACATATTTTCAGCTCCACAGTTTACTAATACTTGATGTACCAGTACATCTGCACAAGTTTTCACACTTTCCTTTTCTACTATTCACACTGGGCTCAGCAGGCACAGTGCATTCAGAGGGTATTCAGACTCCTTCAGTTTTTTTCCACACAAGTTTTCAGAAACTTTTCTGTGACATTTGCAATTTAGCTCAGGTTTTCCTATAACCTCTCTCAATCATCTTGGAGATGTTCCCACACTGTGACCAAGCAAAATTCAATTGATTGGACACGATCAAAAAACACACCTGCCGATAAGATTTCTCGCAGCTCATGATGCAAATCAGAGCAAAAACCGAGCCATGGGGTAGAAGGAACTGCCTCCAAAACCTGGAGTTGTGGCGCAGATCTGGGGAAACCTACAACAAATTTCTGCTGCATCGAAGGTTCCCAAGAGCACAGTGGCCTCCATATCTCTTAAATAGTTTCCTCTGGACAGGACACAGGGAGCTAAACAGTTCAATCTTGGTTTCATAGGACCAGAAAATCTTGTTTTTCACAGTCTGAGGGGCCTTTAGTTGTTGTTTTTTTTTTTTTTTTCACTGAGGAGAGGTTTCTGTTCGGCCACTATGCCAATCAGCCTTGGTTGGCGGAGCAGTACAGCGATTGTCATTGTCACTGACTGTCCCATTTGGATCTCAGCTAACTAGGTTCTTGAACACCTCTCTGAATACTGTCTAAGGCCAGTGTGGTATTTCTGCTTTTCCTTTCAAATAAATTTACAAAAAATTAGTTTTTGTTTTTCTTTCATTAGTGTAGATTGATGAGAGGAAAAATATAGAGTGTAATGTAACAAAATATGGACAATGATATGGAGAATGATTTTTTGAATGACATCTATGCAATTTAAGTAGCAAGGGAACATGTGACAGTTAATTCTATCACATGATCAGAAAATTACATGTGTAAATAGCAGAAAATGTCTTTCATTGTTATGGTCCTTTCAGACATTTTCATTATGTATGACTGTACAGACAAGCCATACCATCGTCTCGTCAATATTAAGATTAAGCTGCAATCTTTTCTGCTCTGAGTCCTGTAAGGAGTGATTTAAAGAGATTCAGAGATCACTGGCCTTCATGTCAGGGCCAGTGTTGGTGCAGACCTATCTGTTGAACTGTCAAAATGTGATGAGGATTGACCCAGAGAGCCGCTTACTCTCATCCCCACATTTAACCCCTGATGCTCTCCCCATGTTCTCTTTTAGAGTAAAAGACCTTTTCTATATTTCCCTCGTAGATCTGAAATAATTGGAGATCCAGAGGGGAAATGGTGCAACTGAGGCCTTTTTATACTATTCTATCATCTCCCAGAAGCTATTAAACTATTAATTTCTCACTTTGTGCATATGGTTTAGTAGAATAATACATCTTATATAATTCCATTTAGCTTGAAATCCTGTCTCACCAACTGTACAAAGGAGAACGTTTTCAATGAAAGACCATTTCTGTTTCTTAAGGAATTTACTTTATAGTTCATGTAATAACTACAAGCTTTTAACACATATTATTCATCACTGTTCCGATTATCTTTGCGTGCATTTCTACAAGGTCATATTCTGTCATTTGAGTGATCCTACATCATACAGTGGTAAATGGGATGTGAATAACAGTGAATGTGTGCCAAGTTAAGTTTGCTTAAATGTTACACAGGATATGAACAGTCGGAGGGAGTGGGAATCTTAGCCTGACTGACCCTCAGTGTACAGAGCTACCTGTTTAGACACCTAGACTAGACATCCAGTTGTAGTGAGCCTGAACCTTTTTGTGCACAGACCATGTCAAATCAGCCCTGTGCAGCATAACCAATTCCTTCTAAATTGGGTGAAAGATTCAGAAATTTCTTTTCACTGAGTGTATGGATCAGGTGCCAAGCCAAATACAGAGAGACAAGCCTACAAACGGCTCCCTCAGACAATTTTTTGAGGCCCTGAAGTGAAAAGACGCACAAGGAATGACCAATTTCAGCTCTGAAAATTGTGTGAGAATTTATTCCAGCTGGGCCTAGAGTAAGCGATGTGGAAAATGCTGACACTTTGAGAAAATTTACAACTGCCTGGCCTTGGCCTGCACCTCTCTAGCAGAAGGTTTGGAGAGCATCAACCTGATTTTCTCTAAATCACTTACCTGCAGGCCATCATGCCCTTACAAAAGCCTGTTATGGCTGCTATAAGCTTACTCTCTATCGCACTGCTGCAATAACGGGCCGGCAGTTGCATCCAAGTGGTGCAGAGTCACCCTGCAGATGGCTTGGGAGAGACTGAATTAAAATATTGTAGAGGAGAGTAAAAATGTGGTCCTAGATGTCTGCTGTTGCCTGCTTTGTTTACTAATGCACATGCAGTTATATTTTCCATTGGTTAGGGTCTCACCATGAGATTCAGTTTGGCATCATGTATATGTGTCTTGGTGGTCTGATTTACACAGCCCTTGTCATGCACTGCGTTATGTGTGGTTCAGGTCACAGGTGGAGGCAGCAAATCAGTGTGCCAAAATAATGTGATTGAATGTCAGTGGGCTTGCTGCTTCCCTCGAAGGAAATAAATGGACACCAACTGACAAGGCTCTGGCATCAGCGTTTGTTCCAGTCAAATGTGTGGAAGCAAATCTGAGGGTGAAAAATGCAAAGGTCTGGAAAAATTAATGTCTATTCATTTAATGTTTATGAATCGGTGTTGCCTGTTTGGAAATTATATGGTACTTCAAATTGTTTTAAGGTCAGTAACTGCTATGTGTGAGCTGTCCGACAGTTTGCACCTGCACTTAACACTGTGAAATGCATTTAGTTACAGTTCAAGGAAACATTTCATTTCTTCTGTGGTGGTGGATTTGAAATGTTAAGAATCAACTGTGCTGTTAGTTTTTTGTTCAGATAGAGGCAAAATCAGAAAAATGACATAAACTAAGTGATTCATACATGTGGCTGTTGATACAGTCAATACCACCACAGTGTGATTTGAATCAAAAATAGATAACAAGCTGAGGGAGAAACAAGAAGGAATCAAAAATGAAAAGGGGGCACTGATCAAATTTTCACAGAATGTACATAATTGAGCAGCACGGCATTGAAGGCAGCCTTATACATCTATTTCAATTACTTTCAGAAAGCATTTCGCACTGTGCATCGAAAACATTATAGGAAATAACAGGATGAAATGGTATTCCCCCGAAGGCCGTTACGTTGATAGAGCAGTTTTATTACCACTTCGACCAAGTATCACCATTGACAGTTTCCCCTATGAGTGGCTCCCCTCAAATCAGCCATTCTAATAGGCTGCCTTCTTCCATCCCTCAAACCACTAATAACCATCGACTGGCTTTTGTAAATGACGTCATCGCACCAACACAGAAGCAGCAAGTTTGTCTCTTTTTTTCCCATTTAGAAGCTCTGAGGTTGTCAGAGCTTACCACTCTGTCAGAATCACAATACAATGCAGCATTTGACAGCCGCATTTCCAAACCTAAAACCCTCTGCACCAACAGCTTTGTGGATGCATCCATCGCCGTTAACAGTCAAGCCCTAGAGAATGAGGAGCAAGCCTGGGAAGGGGAATCACTAAAGATGACGGTGCACAAAAAGACATCCTATTTAGAGGTCTAACTAGTACACTCTAGTGAATAAATCACAACAGTACAACAGCAAAGTCACATCATTACTACTGTATGGTTTCACAGATTGTTCACTCAATAGGAGGCTCAATAAAAAAGAGCAATGTCTTTCATAATGTATGCCTTAGAAAAAGATTCCCTCCCTTCTCTCCAATAAAATCCAGTATAATAGGACATGCAGAAAAAGTGTGTTCCTTGAGGTCGATCATTGACGACTGGGTTGGTTTGGCCACAGTCTCAGAATGCACCAGGGTCTATTTGATAAGCTGTATTAAAGATGGATTCCACCTGGGAAAAAGAAACCCACAGCAGCTGTCCAAAGAATATCTGGTGCACACAAAAACAACCAAGCTGGTGGAGGAAAAATCTTGAGGCCAAACATGTATCCTGAAACCAGAACAAATGGTAAGCAGTGGTCAAAAGCTTTGGTCCCAGTGGAAACTGACTGAAAAAAATATCAAGTTCCTATTTCTAGGGCAACTTGCAATGGTTGCAAAATATTGTAGGTGGGATAGAGCCCAGTGAAGAATAAGTAAAGAAGAATAAAAATAAAAATGGGACAGAGAAGGAAGTGAAGAGAACATTGTCCATTTCCAATAATAACTGATGAGCAATTCCACAATAAAAGCATGTTCAGTACATTAGTCCTGCCGGTGCACAGCATGAAAATAAAGACACTTAAATTAAGTGCTAGTTTTTCCTGAGAATTTCTCTGAAATAGAAAGACAACACTGAACCTACGGTGAGACGGAGTGAACTGCATGTTAATGTTTACCTGCAAGAAAAAAATATTCAAATGCACATCAGTCATTCTAAGGACACAAGCTGAGACAAAGGCATGGAGTGCATGATTGAACATCAAAGGGGGGTTGGGGGTGGGTGGGTGGGGGGCTATCAACATTTATCTTTCAGATACACAGCTTGGAGATAAAGCATGCTTTAATTGTGGGTCTCTCTATTGTGGGTCACAAGCATCCCATCAATCACTGTACCCCAGGCAACCTGGCATCTCCAGACTTTGAGGAGGAGAGGGAAGCTGATCATGAATTATAATAAATGACTCAGCTTCGCATTTTCTCATTTTCTTCATCAGGGGGGAAATGTGATAAGCCAGCAAAAAGTAGGCAGAGAAGGAAATTCAAGGTTTCAACAAAGATGACAGATAATAATACTTCCTGTACTGAATAAAAAGCAACAAGCACCTGAGATCAGCATTAGGTGAAAGGTCACGAGCTGTACATTTATGCAGAAAAGTCTAATTACCACTATTACATTTCTGTCTTTAATTAGACCATGGCCAGTGTACAGTATGTGCCCTAATGATGCAGTCAGCATCTGATGTACAACATCTGATGCATAATGAGCAGGTCAGTACTGCAGAGTCCTTTCACTAAGGTGCTAATGGGTGTACTTTTGAACTTTGGTGAAAGCGAGGCTTGCTGTTCCCTCCTAATTCAAGTCCTTAGGCAACAATAAGCCGAGCTAATCATAGGATAAGTTATCTCTGACTCTTGGCTTTGCCTCCATATTTATCACTCAGACATAAAAGCAATATTGATCCTCTCATCAAAGTTTGTTCATCAAAATGTCAAATCAAAATTGCACTAAAATCTACAGTAGCCACATGACCACTTGGGCACAGGCCAGAAAAACACAGAGGGGAGATCCTAAAAACAAATATACATATAGACCAGGTCGGCTCCTAAGAACAAACAATGGTGAATCACATACTGAGCACATGAGCCAAAAGACAGCTCCCTTACAAATCTGTCTCAACCTGCAGAATCAAGACATCAATAAAATCATTTATTATTCGCAACAGCCAAGGCAAAATCTGACTATCAATAGCAGAGAGACAAAGCCCAGAAGAAGATTACACGCAACATGTGATTGATCTTGAGAAGGAGGACATCCAGTACATTTGTCTTAGTGGCTTGGGGATAAGACAAGACATTAGTGATGGAGTGGGATCACAACAATGCACTGTAGCCTTGCCTGAGGCCCACGGATGCATGTGACAGACAGGGTATCATGCTCCCAAACCCCTCTTGAAAGGCTTCTGTTGCTGCTGTTGTGGGGATTAAACCAGCCTCATAATGGCCTGTGGGATTTGTGCCACTGCTGGGTGACAGCCGTCAAATTGGGTGGCAGGCAGAGACGAACTGCAACTAGAACACAACGCTCAATCTATACAGTTGCCAATCATAGCGAAGATCTATTGACCACGAGAAAAAGGAGAGATAAGGCAAATATAGAGCTGCATCAGTGACAGGTGAGAGCGTTGTAATGCGAAGAAATGTATTCATGAGGTGGTTGTGTCGGACTCGTGTGTGCGTATGCGTGTCTCTGTGTGTATAATCCCATAAATGCTAAATTCTCTCACCATACCCACACCTCTTCCTACAACTGCATCTGCCTTCCTTTCTGCTCTTGTTTTGGGGATTTGCAAGATTATTTTTCCACGGGAACTACTTTACATCCTCAACAGCTACTCCATCCAGGATCTACAGTTGCCATGGCAATATCTGTGGCAGGAAAAAAAAGGGTGAGCGAGAGAGGGAGAGAGAGCCAAAAAGAAAAAAGAGAAAAAAAAGTATTCAGAGTTGACAGGGAAATAACTGGTTTCATTATATTCAGCCAGCTGATTCTCTCTATCACCAGTGACAGGGCGACGACAAGCACAGCGAAAGGGCTTGTGTTTGTGTTTGAACAGTAATAAATTACTGCTGGGGTCAGGGCTGTGCAGGCCATACTCACTGATTAAATGAGACCAAACTTATATCCCTCTGACATCTTCCAGCCTCCTTCTCAAGAATCTGAAGGTGTAGAGACAAATCCCATAATCCTAATTAAGTATTTCCTCCTATTGCAGCGTACAAAATGCCTGGCTGTTTACACAGCTAAAGCCCTCATTCCCTTCCCATGCTGACTTCAAACACGCAGTTCAGGCTAATTTTTGCAAATGAAAAGTGACATCACGGAGGGTTATGAAAAAAAATAATTGTGAGTTCAAATGAAATCACTTTAGAGGGAGAGGTGGAAAGTTTAAGTATTGCCTTAGCAGGCCACAGGCTCGACCTCTGCACTGTTTGTGGGTGAAAACATTTGTCTCGTATTTGAGGATGTCATTCTCATTTTCACTGACTCACAGTGGTCTCACGGTCAATTGAGCTGCATAGAGTGGGAGAGAATATTGCAAATGCTGCTGCTGCTGCTGGTTTCTGTGCAAGTCTTTCTTCCAAACAGTTTAACATATCAAAACAAGTACCACAATGAAGCAAAGGCGTGCCGCACTTCGAAATCCACATCACTACCTTGAGTGGGAACAAAAGGTGAAGTGTGTGGACATATAGTGGGATGTAAATGTGTGCATAACACTCAAGATGACACGATCCATGTGCTCCATGGAAAAATGAACTTCCACTTGTGTTGAATGGCAACAAAAAACATTACCCCATTTACAGCAGAATATTAATACTTAGTAAGTGCACTGCACATTGTTATGAGCAAAAGATAATGATGTTTCAGCCACTGCTGCAAACAGATGTGTTGTTCATTGTTTCTTCATTTGGATGTTTTGAGCTTAACTGTGCAGAATAATGTCTGTGTATCTCTCTGGTCTAGCAACAGTTCTCACACTCAGTTTAAGGTGGAACGCATCTCTTTGCTCACCTAAATATCTAAGTAGTAGGCCTTTGTACAGTGTGATTTAGGAACATAACAAATTAAATATGTTGCTATAAAAAGCTTTAATTTTTAAGATTTGGCCCATTTGATGCCTCTATCATTTGATAGCTTAAAGTTAAGATTGACAGAGAGAGAGAAGGAGCATTTTGCCCCCACATGGTATGTGTCTTAACCACTCTGCATGAAGCCTCACCACTTCCCCTACAGGTTGACACCATGTTCATCAATCTAATGCAGTTCCTGATTTATTGATCTAAGTACACATATTTATTATTTCTTCATTCGGAAGTAAACTCAGCAAACTCAGTCCTTGCTGATGATCATCTGGTGACAGACGACTAGTGATGGTGTGAGTGTGAGCGATGTGGTGTCAAGCTCTTTCCAAGGACTGAGCGTCTCAGCTCACAACAGAGTATTGAACACATTTATATATATAAACCTGCCTGTGAATCATCTGCAGGTATATAGAGTATAGGATGCTGAAGAGCACACTGTATAGATTTTTTTTTCATGTGAATTCATATATCGTTAAATCAGATTACAGTTCACATAATGCTATCAGTCACTCAGTTACTGTTCATATGGAAATTACACACAAAGGCTCAGTAGAAGCTATAAAATGTCCTCATAAGCTGCTTAGAAGTGCCTGAGCTGCTGTTGTAGTGCGTTTAAATCAATTTAATATTGATGAATTGAAAAATTGAGTGTTACCAATAAATAAACCATGAAACTGACCGTAAAATTTGGCTTCTATGACCCTCTGCTACTCTGGTTAAACTCATAAATGGCAACCAATTCGTCATCTTTATCTTTGCTTACAGTGACAGTAAACTGTAATGTCATGATTTATATGATAGTGGAGTAATGTGGAAGCTTGACTCCCCCTGCACCTCCACTCTATTGCCCTTGAGCCCTGCCACGAGTCAGTCCAAACTGTTTTTCATCCCAATCAAAACATTGTCACTTTAAATACAAGCTGAATCTCTGTCAGTGTGTTTGCACTCTGCAGGGGTGAGCAGTGCCTCAGCTCTCACGCCGCCACTGCCACCGCCGCCACTGCTGCTGCTACTGTTTGTGGAATTTTAAGTTTTGTAATTCTTCACACAATGTCAGGATTAGGGGGCAGGAGGAGGCTGTGCCCCAGTCGGCCCTCAAGGGCAATGTCACCCCACGGAGCTGCTTTCAGAATTACAAACAACACAGATTCACCTTAAATAGAAGCCACTGCTCAAAAAAGGCCGTCAGTGTCTACAAGGAGGAAATGCCTCACAACATGGGACACATCAATCACAGGCACAGGTGTGCCTGTCAAAGCAGGAGATGATTTAATTAATAAATATAAACCTAGCCTTCTGTGCTGCATTAATATCTCCCATCCTGCCAGCATGTCAGGGAGCCATGTTATGATTTGGGGAAGAAATCATTTCCGGCCCAAGTGTCATCGCTCCAATAAACGTTTATCATGTTGGTTGACTTGTAATTATTGTTAATGACATTGTGCTGATGACAAGCAGGAGCACTACAAGTTATTACTCGACTTGGCAATGTTGATGACAAGTCAAATAACATCATCTGCTGAATTAGAAGACGCTGTTTAACCACAGGTCGAAGGAGAGCAGCGGCGCACACAGCAAGATGGAGCTGCAGTGTAATTATTATACAATGAACCGCACACTGGCAGCTCCTTTATTAAATGGAGCACAAAAAGCCATCATTCAGCTTCCTGTTGGTGGGTGGGGTGGACACTGGTGACAAGCTCCACAAATGAGCTGTGCTTGTATGGCTTGGGGAGGTAAATCTAGAGATATGTGATACTCTACGGAGGATCAACGGCAGCACTGCTCACAGTTACAAGAGAGGTTTACAGCCAGTGCTGTTCTGCAGAGGGATTTAGAGTGAGCGAGCTGCTGTTCATGCACACTTCACAGGACTGGTTCCTGGTGGACGCACACTGGATGCTAAAAAGTAATGTCCAGTTGAGGATGAATTAAAGTTCGCTGAAGGTGACACTTTGATGTCTCGCCTGAAGGGTGCAGGGTGACCAGAATTAATAGGCTCCATGGTTATTGTTTCATGCCATTTTTACCAGTTAATTTGAATTTTAATTTCACTTGACTTTTATTTACAGGGCTGCTGTGCACAGGCATAATTTCTACTTGTAATTGGAGGACTCTTCAAAATCCTCCTTTTTTGGTAGCCTGAGAATGAGACTTGCAGACACTGCTCAGAGCTGTAAAACACTTAGAATGTCTCTGCAAGCTTTTCCAATTTAAGCAATAATTAAATGTATGTTATTACACTGACTTCAGAGAAATGTTCAGCGCCCTTCACTTCCAATCCTCAGTGCTGTAGTTTTAATTCTAAATGGAAAATAACTGCCATTTTGCCTTTCAATGTACACTCATACATAATCCATGAATGACAAAGCAAAAATATCTTTTCAGGCACTTTTATCGACAAGAAAAAAAAAAAAAGGAAAAAAATAGAAACACACCTGACAGCATACCTTAATCTGTTCTCTTCTTCATGGCTGATCGTCTCCGGCTCCATCTGGTCGTATGGGAGGCGTCTGTGACCTTCAGGTCCACAGGTTTCTCTACAGATGTTCTGAATCGTGTCCCTCAGCCACTCCAGCTTTATCTTCTATCAGTGTTTTGGATCATTGTCATGTTGCGCTGTGGCCCAACACAGCGGTGTTACAGAGCATCATTAACCTGAAAAGCACAATGACTTAATTCCTTACAAAATGCTGTTTGCTAGAATGGTACACAGGTAAGTGGGAAAGAGCGATCACATATTTACTGTGTTTAGCTCTCATTAGCAAATGTAGCAGGCTAAAACAGTTTGATTGCCACATCTATGCTTAACAATCAACTCTCTGTTAAACTCCGTGTTGATGATTCAAGGCTCTCATCATGTATTATGTTCTCTGTGATGTTTGTATTACACTGCGACTGTGACTCACATTCATTATAATGATTTGATTTATTTCTCATAATCTATCATCCTGTGTTTGTTTTTTTAGGAATAAACTTCAAAACACTTAATTGGTTCCCCTGTTGGTAATTTCTCTAAATTGTGTGAAATGATTTATGGGTTTTAGCAATTACAAACAACACTAAAGATGGAAAGCAACTGAGCGCAGTTGACTGTTTCTCTGTCTGTTGCCGGGCACACCTGCAGTTCCTTCTTCAAAATGTTGTCTTGAAAACTCAACAATTCTTTGTTTCGTGCCAAATCTCACCACTGGGACTTTATTTTTTTGTATCCCAAAAATAAACAGGTGCTAATTGCTACCTGTGTGGAAGAAAGGCAGATTCTGCTGCATCATGTAATTTCACCTCAGGAAAGAAAAAGACAATCAAAAGACTTCTCAGCGCAGCGAGACAGTGGGGGCCGAGTATGTAGCTGGCAATTTACCGCTCAACTTTCACTGATCACAGTTCTGTTTACAAGGAAATCATTGTTCCCACCATGTGAACCGACACTTCAGCAAATTCACTAATAATTGGTTTCACCTGCTTGGCGTTTGAACTGCAAGAGAAAAAAGCATGTAGCAATAAAATGATGTATTATGTAAGTACCGTTCTAGTGTATAATTATTTTGTAATATGCACAAGATTCATTAAGCATATTAATATTCTGAACAAAGCTATCCATTTTTTGTGCACAACAAATACTGTCAGAGCCTAAAGTATAGTAACACTGCAGCTAGGATCAAAAGCAGATTTTAGTGTGAGAACATACAGAGTTTGAGAGGATGGAGAGATGCAAGTCTTTTATTTCAATCAAAATCAAGTGATCTTCAAAGATAATCTCGTATCCAAGATGGGTTTTGACATAAAAACAATGAATAAATTCTTAGAAAGCAAATGGTGGTTTTGCATCTCTCTTTTATTAACCCCCCCACCCACCCCCTTGTGCCCTTTCTTCCCTGTTTTCCTCTAGTTGTGGCCTTGGAGAGCTTCGGCCATGAACAGCTTCCCCAGGTTCTGTGAGGTGAACTCCTTCACATTCTGGCAGTAGTTGTTAATTTGCCCTGTTGGAGAGAAGCCACATGAATCAGTGCACCCCCACACAAAAACACAAACACACGCCCACGGAAACATACATACATGTGTGCAGTTGTAACACAGGCATGCACACAATTAGGTGTAGGCGAGAGATAGGGGGTTTTGGGGGAGAAAACAGCAGCGCAGCAAAACATCGAATTAGTGGAGTGAAACTGAGTAAATGGAAAGATCTGACATTTTGTCTAAGGTTGGAGGAGAGCTGAACAGCATGAAACAGCACGGAAAGGGGCGGTGGAGTTGGAGATTGAGTCAATAAACTTTAAATTAATGTAATTTCAAGATAATGGTGTAGATAATTACAAAAACGAACCTGAGCTCCTGTGAGGGAGCAGAGGCAGCTGATGGAGTTTGAAGGAGGGTCTCTGAGTGCTCTGTGTGTGTGGAGGTTGTGTGTTTGTGTCAGTGAGAGTGTGACCCTGAGCACATACCTGCAATAAGCAGTGTGTCCATGCGTGGTGGAGGCTGGGGGGGCTTGAACATTTTGTTGATGTCCTCCTCAGGCAGCGGGGGCTCCCCTCTGCTCTGTCGCTGGGCATTCTCCTGCTGCCGCCTCTGCAGGTACTGGAGAGAGGGACACAAAGGGACAAAGAGCTGGCATTAGTGGAGGTGGGCACAGGAGGGGGGAGGCAAAAGAAAAACAAATATAAATAGCACAGAGAGTGAGAAAGAGAGAGAGAGAGAGAGAGGGATGTGAAAAGGGAATAGATAGTAAAAAAAAAAAAGATAATGGACAGAAAAGGATAAGAGGAAGGAGGCTGGGAGGAGTGAATAAGAATTTCAGGTGAAAAGAAAGGGTGAGAGAATGATGACAGGAAGGTGAGGAGTGGGAAAGTGAAAGAAAAAAAAGGTATGAAGTAAGAAAGTCAGGAACAGGAAAGGGCAAAGTATCAGGAAGGAGAGAAATAGTTGGAGAGATGCAGAGAGCTGAGCGACAGCAGGTGGTGTGCAGAGGAAGGCAGAAGGGCCGGCATTGAAAACGATGGGGAGAAAATAATAAGAATGAAATGAGATGTAGAGAAATGTGGTGATGAAAGAAGAGGTGGGGGGAGACGGAGAGGAAAAAGAACAGCTGTAAGTGCTGACAGGGGATGGAGTGATTAGTGGAGGCCTGACAGTCGGTAAATCAGCGAGGTGCTGGGTCCCTGGAGATCCTAAAAGCCTTGTTAATTTGGCAAGATGGAGGAGAGACTGACACAGACCAATGGAAGTGGAGGTCGTGGCAGGCGTGGAGGAAAAGCAGCAGGGTGGGTGACTTCAGTGCTTTCAAACCAAGCATCCCACAATGCACCACAAAGCTGGTAAAATTGACTAAGATAAACGATAAATGAAAACGACAACTTTATGCTCAAAATGACTCCTCACTGATTTTTTTCCCTCCCAGTGCATCACTGTGCAAAATCAAAATGCTAATGTAGGACTTCATGCAAATTGTAGAAACAAACGACAACAGTTTTACCCTTTTATATATAAATACAGGCATATACTCGCCTCCCTTTCAAAGTAAATGTCAAAGTGAAAAAAAAAACAAACAAAAAAAAAAACATTTAATTGATCTAAATTAAATAGAATTACAAAACACCCCCTTCATGTCAGTATTTAGTAAAGGCACCTTTGCTGCTATTTTTCCCAGTTATTCTTTACAAACTCCACAGACTCTGTCAAGTTGCATGGGGACTGTGAGCAGCAGTTTTCAAGTCCTGCCACAAAGTCTGAACTGGATTGAGGCCTGGTCTCCTGTGTAGCTTTGGCTTTATGTCTGAGGTTGTTGTCTTGGTTGAAAATAATCCTGTCTCCCGTCAGAGCTGTCTCACAGATCGCAGCAGGACTTCGTTGTATTTGTTTGTTTGTTTGGCACTACAGCTTCCCGGGCCTTTCAGTGCCTGCATCGTGTTGCTGATTGTCTCGGTGTTCTCTCATTACCGCGCTCTGCTGGGATCCACCCATCCTGGTCTAATTATCCTTGGCCTCCCTTTGGATGAGGTCAAAGATATATGCATTTCAGGTTCATAAGGGGTTTTCAGTGGGTCTGTTGTGGATGTTGTCCAAAATGAGGACCTCTGTCAGACACGTAAACCTTCATACTCTTTGTCTCAGCTCCTTTGCCACCTGCTTGGCGCACACACACACATAGGCTGGTCGACCTTGCGGAGTTCAACAACCACACATTTCTTCAGATACACATTTCAGCCATGACTATTTGACATACCTGTCCTGTGTTTATTTTCCGTTTAATTTTGTAACAAATACTTGTATGGTTCAGAACTAATAACTTAGTGCTGAATCATCTAACTGAAGCCAAATTTTGTTATTCACCATAAATCACGATTCCCTGGTTCAAAAGCCTAACGCACCTCGCCATACCTAGTCTTTTGCATAGTGTCGTCTGCTTCTGTGGTTGGGAGAGAAAATAGAGGATGAATAAATGTGGAGTAGTGAGACAGTACCAAGACTACCTTGGCCACAGATTGTGCCTGGGAACCTGCTATTTACCAAATTTAGAGGGCTATAAATGAAAAATGGAGCACTCTCAGCACACCGCCTTTTTGTAACTTTCTGTGATGATTAATAAGGTTCCATTTGTCTGGGTAGCAGCGAGGTCAATAACACAAGATTACACAGACCGACATACTGTAGATGCCTGAAAGGTGAGATTGAGGCTCACTTTCTGTTTCTCCGTGTACATTGTTTGCTCATTGTTGAGAATCACGTGAAACATGGAAAAAGTAAGTGCCATTAAAGAGGCTGTCTGGGCGGTACTGTGTATCACATGAATGCCTGTGAGTGCATGCGTGTGCATGTGTTGGGGTGAAGCTTGCGGGCTGCGGTGATGAGAAGGTCATGGTGGAGGATGATGGATCATAATGGCTGCAGTGTGGGTGACTGGCCAGAGGATGTGTGTCTATGTAGGTGTGTGTTCCTGCACAGTCCTGGTTGTGAATGCATCATGTGCATACACACGACTACCTGTGGTCACAGATGCATGTTTTTTTGGAAGTCTGCTTAATGTGTGTGAGCTCTGCCTCGGCTGTGTCCGCTGTCAGCCAAGATGATGATGACTCAGATCGGATCAACATTAATACTAAAGACGTTTCGTCATTTCCACTTGTGGAGAACAGAGTAATATAGTTGTTTGAACGTAGGTGTCAGTTTGCGCTCATGCACACCACACAAATGTGAGTCACCTTGTGCCTCTTTGCTTCCATTTTTCCTGACTGTGTGTGCTTATTTATCAGTGTAACTGCTTGCGTTTTCATGTGTTGCTGAATGTTTATGACGCATCTGGTTGAGGTTGTAGCTGCAGATGGTACGCTTCCTCCTTGTGTGTGTGTGTGTGTGTGTATAAACTTTTTATTCTTGAAGTTTGTGCTTAAAGGAAATGTGTTTTAAAAAAGTGCTACTGCTGCTGCTTTTAAATGAAGTTTGAGTTTGTGATGTGTCTCACTGGTACAGAAAAGAATAAAAAACAGACGCTTTTCACTTAGTCATTTAAATAAAAGAAAGACTTCATTTATTAATACCGGCTTTGTGTCCATATCTACCACCTCGCCCCCTGGCTCCAACCGTATTTGAAGATTGTCTGAGCATGACTCATGGTATTTAACCTTGTGAACCAAATTTTCTTTACATAAGGCTAAATTAGTGACGGTATCGCTGAGGCACCCCTGTCTGGCTGAAAACGAACAATTCTTTCAAAGGAAAAAATAATGCAGCAGATGGAGGAGGAAACGTGTCTGAAATCCTAGTGATGCTGATCTGCAGTGGGCGCGTGTCAGCAGCCATAGTGAGGTGGGGGGATGATAAAACCATGACAGGTATTTGAAGGTTAACATTAGTCATTCTTATCTCATTAGTGTCCCATCAAAACAACAGTAGTGACTTTTAAACCTGCCTCTGTGTCTTGACTTGAAGTTACTAGGAGTCATATTAGTGGTGGTGATTTTCTTGTCGTCTGCTAATTAATGTTGGAACGTTAATGCAGCCTCTGTTGTGAAATCATTAGGCCGACTAAATATAATTTGGAGCTCACTCAGTCTGGGTGCCATCTCCCACGCTCTTGCGGTTCAAATCATTGTCATTATGTATATATGTATAAATGCTTTTGCATTCATTTTCACTGAAAACAATGACTGTGGTTTTTGTTGGGTCTTGTGCCAAACAAACGTGCTCCTTTATGTGTAGACAATGTGATGTGCAGGTCACGATGTTTCTGTAGCAACAGCTCCTGGTGCTAACAATGTACAACATTGTAACACATTTTACCTTCATCAGAGAAAATCCAGCTCCTGTGATGTGGGTGTGTGTCTGTGTGTTTGTGCTACCTGGTGCTTTTGCTGCTTGCCTGCTGTGATTATGACTGCAATTGGTTGTGTCCATGTCTGAGAGAAGTGTACCTGCTGCTATCCAGCTGAGTCTGTGGCTGTAGGTGTATCTGAAAACATGGGGGTAAAAATATTTTTGCTTTGGGGCAGGAACACGTGCTTTTCTGGCTGATTGGTATCGTACCCGGGTGACTCAGCATGTGTCACACGCTATAACTTTTTAGCCTGGTGGCTATACCAGCCGCTCGCTTTTACAGAGAGTTTTTACAGCCTCGCCAACTGTGCTCTGCGAGGACTGTGTGTTCCTCCAGGAAAGTTAACAAAACGATAGCTAACTTTGAGGAGGACAATTCACAGCTTTCTGATGAACTGCTGAAAGACTCTCTCGTGTCCAACTTTGTGAAACTTCAACTTCACGTGCAGCTGCAGAGTCCAGATGTATTGCCTCTCTCAGTGCAGCTGTTCAGGACTCAGCTCTGTGGGAGCCCCCTCCTCGTATTCACTGCTTTCCTCCTGCTCAACACCTAAACGTCAGCCATCCTGAGCTCCAGTTTTCAATGGACACAGGATACACTCAGATGAGGCCGTCTCGCCATCTTGCCAACATCTCCCCCGTTGTTAAGTGACCCTGTCTAACAACACCGCAGTCCACCCAGTGAAAGCTCCTGTGGTTCTGACTACCCCCCGGCAGATGCCTCCACAGTTCTGCTATCATCCAAGCTGGACTGGTCTGACTCTGCCAGTTCCTTCCACCTGTCGCTGCCATTACTTGGACAGCTGGTCGATCCATCATGGGACGGCAAAGAGATGATGGAGTAGGTTCTCCTCCTTCTCCTGTGGCAGGATGCTGAAGGGCAGTTTGGAGAACTCTAATGCTCCCACAAGCAGAGGACCGAGAAGGTCCCTCACGGCACTCACCTGTTCAGACCACACACTCACAGCTGGTGAGGTGTGTGCAGTCCATGGTCAGTGACTATGCACCGTTTTGTCCCATCACTGCAGCTGCTCTCCTCCTCTGCTACACTGACAGCCAGCTCCTTCATAATCAGGGGTGTATGTATCCTTAACACTCTCTCCCAGGTCCCACGGCCTCTGTCTTCCTGGAAAAGCACCCGGATCTATTGCCCTGTCTTCCGACATCCATCAAAAGAAAGATTGTTCACCGGGGAACAGCCTGTCACCAGTCGGAGCTGACCCAAATTGATTTTAACAACCTTATTAACTTTCTAAAACAATGGAACAAATTTGTTTTTATCGCACGTCCAATTCCCACTCTGGGCCAGTCACTTCAGCAGAACCCTGAACAACTGTCCTCAGTCTCAGTGTGGGTTTTCCTGACTGTCACACCACTCACCCTAACAAATGAAGCTCACAAAGACTAGCCACCAACACACAGAACACACTTAACTGACTTCAGCAGTAGACTATTGTCATCCCCTGGCACTACCACCTCACAGACAGGTTGTCTCTGCTAGGCTGCACATTTGAAAGGTTAAACAAAAGCACATAACCGCTTGTGCATAACTGCTTCCAGGCTTATTTGTTGTTGTGTTGCCATTTTTTCAGTTTTTTTAAACACTCTGGTTTGTGCGTGCTTCTGCTGCTGCTTGCTCATTCTATCCGTAGGTGGTATAGACACTTCACTTGTGTTTGAGTGTGTGAGTGCATGAGTTACCTGGTGCTTTTGCTGCTGTTGCTTACTCAGGTTGCGGCTGTAGGTGTTGTATTTGACAATGTCTTGGCTCATATCATCCACTCTGTCCATCAGAAGCTGAAGGCTCTTCTCCAAGTGGTTGCTGGAAGAAAAATGTCAGCATGTAATTGATTTGTTGTTTGATTCAACCCTTAATCTTCTTAATACTCCACTCACCTTTAATTGAATCTGATGAATACCTATTATGAACACACATTGGTCAGCATGTATAAAGTGATTTGATTCACATACACAGGGCAATGATGCCTTCCTTCATACATATACTGTTATTTAGATAACGGAGGTATTTATGAGGACAAGAAGAACCAACAAACATGTAAAACTACATAAATGTAATGTCATGTGAACCTGAACCTCAGCCTGAGTGCTTGTTGTCGGTTTGCCCACAGCACCTACTACAGTGTTGGAGAATGTGTGCACATCAGTAGCTATCTTTCTCTAAATAAAACAAAGTCTCAAACTCAGCGGGACACTATGCTGCAGATGTTTCTGATCATTAACTCTTAGCTGATATTTGGCTAAATGTGGTCTACTAGTACATCAGCTGGCCCCGAGTACCCCAGCAGTTATATGTTGATGTCAAAAAAGTGTTGATGTCATGTACAAAAGACACAAACAGCCCCTTCCAATGCATGGGAAAGCTCAGCTCCACCTGTCAGTCACCTCTACTCTGGCAGTTTACATGCTACAATCACAATGTAGGGAATTGAGGTAACATCAGGTTTTCATACAAAAAGCCTGTGATCAGATTCAGATATTACAACAAGATGTCAGTGATATTTCTGAGCGACTTCTCAAGAGACAATGTCAAAAATGTCATGTTCACCAAATCCTCTTTTCTGCCACTAAACCACAGGACACTCGGATGTTCTTAGCTTTCCCTCCCGCTTGCAAACCAAAAATGCTATATGGATTTTTTTTTTAAAGAATCACTGTCTGCCATCTATTCTGACCTAATCTTCGAGTTCACCTCACACCAGATATGTTGGTCTTTTGTCTCTCGGGAGACATCTTACATCAAACCTCTGCTCTGGGGTTTGACAGTACTCCGACCTGTGGACCCCTCCTCCTGTCCCTCTGCTACATCTCTGCTTTTCTCTGCTCATCTTTTCCCCCAACACTGCTGTGCTGACAATGCTGACAACACTCAACACACAACTCTACCATCATTCCTTTTTCTCTTTTGTCCCGTGAGCCCCGTTTTTTTTTTTTTTTAACAGGATGTCTCACAACTGCCTTAAAGTTCGACCTTGGCAAGACTGAAGAACTGCACTTCAAGTCTTCTCTCCTTCTTGTACTTTTCTCTGTGGAATTATATTGTTTCATTTATGACTGTCTGGGTGCTACATAATGCAGCTTGTACTGTGGGAAAACAGATTCTGACTGTTTATTTAAATGACAATTGTACCCGCAAGGACTGCTGGCTCTGTGTGGGCTTTGGCTGGTGTGCACTCTGGTGAAGATGTGACTGTTTTTGTGTGCATCTGTGTGTTGTATTGTGTCTGTACATAGTGCATGTGGAGGCAGAGTGGAAGGAGTTTTACAGTTTTATAAATCAATATTCCCCTCTCTCTTCTCCTGTAAAAATTTCTTAGAGTTTACGAACTCTTAAATTGAATTTTTAAAATCCTACCCACCATCTCTGCTGCTGTTATGTCTAGAAATTATTGATTGGGTATAGCTTTCTTGAAGTATATTGATATAGAGGATTTAGTAACCCTGTGAAAACAATCTCCTATGAAGACTTGTTTCGATACCTATTTCTTTTGCATCTGGTGCTTCACATAGTGTAGTCATGGCTACTTTGCCAACATAACAAATATAGCTTTACTTGGAGAGTGACTTCATTTTGTGCCTGTGGGCTTACAGGCTTCATTACCAAGGAGAACTCAAGCAAATGCCACTTAAAACTGTGTGTGTACAATTTTGTTGAAGGCTTTAGGGACTGCAAAATATATATAAATATATATTTAAAAAAAAGGTTTGAAAATTACATTTTTAAAGTTCATTACAATAAACATTTGGATTTTTTTTTACTTTCGAACCAAAAGGGAATCATTATGGAATCATATTATGCACAAACTGCAACATGGGTGATTTACATTTTCTGTTATTAGTAGTTTGGGAAGAAAGAATTCATGTTGAATGCACGACTGTGTTTTCACCTGAAGTATTTGTCAGAGAGTATTAACATTAGCAAACTGCCAAGAAGAAGAAACTCCTGGCTCCAACACTCGCCACAATAGAAACAAAAAAAAAATGGACTTATGTGCATAGAATTAAGCAACCATAAGTGTGTAATGTGTGCGCATGTTAAACCTATTGATCGTGATCACTCGACTGACTGGTAAAGGCGTCATTACAATTACATGCAAACATGCTTAAATGCAGGGAAAACTAATGGATCCATGCATGCAGATGACTGCATGAACACTCCTGATGAGCCGTTGCTGATTTATACCACCATTCTCGAATGCTATACAAACTGATGACAACTCCCATCCATACCACTACATGGCAGCTGCATTACGTGTGTAAATGTAAGTTATAAAATCATCTAGCACAGTGCATGTGCACAAACATTGCAGATGGGTTTTTGGTTCCATTCCCTACTTATTTATCTGTCGAGAACACACACAAAAAAGTGAATAGTGTATGATGTTCACTAGCCCCAAAAATTACTTTCATAGGATAGACCGCCTGAGTCACTTCCAGTACCATCATGTTTGCCTCCGAGGACTGTTTGTGTGATCAGTTTGTCAACCCTGCACTGCAGTGTCAGAGCTGTAAACATGAAAACTGATGGACCAGGACCAAATCTCGCCATAACACTTCCCCACTGTGTCCCTCTGACTGTGTCAAAATTGATTCTCGCTGACGAAAGCCCATTTAAAACTATTTCATCAAGCAAGATGGTAGCTAATTTGTGTGGTGTGCATTTATAATGTATGCAAAGGAAATCATTTAGTCAGAGCAGGATCCTTGAAAACATCTGTCGTTTATGCATGTGTCAAGTGTTTGAGCTAAACTGAACAGAAGTGTGTGTGTGTGTGTGTGTGGGTAAGTCTGTGTGCATGTGTGGGCTTGTTTTTTCTTATCCTGGTGGATGAGGACTTCAGCCTGATTACACATTAACCCATAGGGATTCATGTAATGGTGAGGACAAAAATGAACGTCCCCACAGGCAAACCTTCCTCTTTTTAGGGCTAAGGGATGGTTTAGTGTTGGGGTAGGTTGAGGTTTTGGTTAGGGACAGGTTAAGGGTTTGGTTAAGGCATCTAGTTGTGATGGTTTAAGGGGCTGATTAAAACTTAAAAAAAACTGAAATGAGATAAATCAAATGGTAAAATGAAAATGAAGCCAATGTCTTACATAGTGAACAGAAACTCTGAAGATTTAAGCATTTCCAAACATGAAAAGTATGATGTTACAAGTTACACATGGTTAAAAAAAAAAAAAAAAAAACATTGTATCACATACTCTACCCTACACAGCGCTCTGGCCGTAGACCCTGAAAGGTTAAATTATTCAGATGGATCAGTGAGTCTCCTCCATCAATCCTGAATTAGAAATCAAAGACCATTGAGGGATTTCCTATCATCATAGATTCTATTTTAAAGTCAGGTTCAATGGCAGCACATGCTTGATGTGTGCTCAGGTCCACATGCTCATGACTAAATTCGTTACGTGTGCTAAGACCCCTGGTCAATACAACTGATTCTGATTCACAAGGGACACCAGAGGACAAACTCTAAAACTGTATTGATGTGCAAGCAAAAATGGGCTGACATCCAGTAAATTGAAAGTTCAGGGGGGAGTTGTTTAACAATGCTGCCAAAGGAAGTGGATTTCATTCTTACAATGAGTGTTTGACTTTGATGGAGGCTTTTTTTTTTTTTAACTGATGCCAAAATATGGATTGCTGGCCTGCCCCTGTAGCACAGTAATATGTTCTAAAGAGGACAAACAGTCAAACTCTTACATCATCCCAACATGTGTGTGATGTTACTGTGATGCCAAAGTTTGAAAACTTACGCATAAAACATATTTCAGACTGTATTCTGTATACACTCTGACTCAAGACGGCTTTCAGCTAATCTTGGTGAGAGTGAATAGCCTACAGCCGTCATCATTATTCCATTAAGGAAAAGAACAAAAAAATCCATTATCAGAGAAAAGAACTATTATTGGCTGGTGATCAAAACACATTTCCTCAAAGTCCATCTCACTGGATCAAGTTTTTCAGTCAAGGTTCATTTTTCTCCAAGAGTATTTCATTCATGGCAACATTTCTGTCGCCACCTCCTTTGTGATCCTATTTTCAGTTATTTCTCCACACTTTCGTCACTTGTCTTGTTCATTCTACAGCTGCAGTCTTACAGATCTTGTCCTCTCACTCCACTTCTCCTATGCTGAATATACACTGGGGTCCAGTAGTCTGAGTCTGGGTATTCCTTAGAGCAGAAATCTATGTTTACAAATCCTTCTGTTGTCCTACATTTCAGTACAGAGAGCCAATTACAGTAATCAGACAGAAGGTAATGAGCTGATGGAGAGGCCCGTTTTACACTGCAGAACAAAAAGCAAATATGAGGTTTAAAGGATGATTTACTCCACAGTGGGAAGAGTTTAAGATGGATGAAGGCCATGTAAGGGGGCCCACACAGGAAAAGCTTTCTGGCCTAACCGGAAAATAGACTACTTTGTAACACTGCAAACACAGAGGCACTTCAAGACTGTTTAGGCGAAAAGTTACATAAATGAATTTACATCAATGCAATCCATCACCTCGATCAACATCATCATCTGTGGTAAGAACAAACCCTGTTTGCTGGAGTGAAACTGCATTCACTCAGCCTTAGACATAGATGACATTGACAAATGGGGCTGCAGATTGGAAAATGAGACAAAAGGAAAAACATTAAATAAAACCCATTATCGTTTACTTTTTTTTTTTTTTGAAGAAGTGGAAATGAGGAGAAAAGGGTGGGGCTGTCAGCAGAAGATGTAGAGAGATGGACGTTACAATCCAATACAAGGACAGAGCAGCGCCGCAATCTGACAACTTCAGGAAACAATTTCATCTCGCCAGACATCCCATCAGCATTCACGTCGAGAAACCTATGGGGAGGGCAGGGCTGCTTCTGCCCCATTTTAGGGTCATATCAAAAGCTATGTTTCACCCTCTGAGTAGTCATTTGGAAAATGGAGCGATATGCAAGAGAAGTGAGGTATTCCCCTTCACTCTATTTGATGATTTGAAACAAATGTGTGTGCGGGTGTAGATCTTGGCTGGCTGCACATTCTAAACATGGAGGAATTCATTTAATTTACTTGTGTCACAGGACATAGATGATGAGAATCACAACAACTCCTAGTGTACTACAAAGCGGTGCATAACTAAGCACAGTGGAGTTTGCACGCTAAGAGAGTGCAAATCAGCACTCTGAGTCGTTATTGTGCTAATTTCTCACACCTGCCCCTGGGAAGCTTTTTGATTAGCAGCTTCACAGCTGTTGCTCCACTTGCAGCAGTTTATCTCCATAAATGATTGCTGATAAATTCTCCTGAGACTGATGCTGAGAGCCTCTGAGATCTAAATGCAAGACTTAAAGAGCCCGGCTGTGAGTTGATATGGTGGGGTGATATTTGTTCATATTGTGCTCATTAGTGATGGAAGACAAAGTTTGGCACCAAGTTCTCCTTTTGGAGACATTTATGAATAAATATTCTCTGACATTTAGATGTGGCATTTACTGTACCTTGATTCAGACTGTATATCTCAATCAAAGACCCAATACTAACCCAGAGGCACACCACTAAGCCCCTGGAATCAGATGGGTAGAAAGAGGTTCCAGGCAGCAAATACTTGTTAGGGTTTGTTTTGGCTGCATTATGCACTTTACACCTCCAGTGTCCTCATACTGCAGTCCAAGGTGATTAAAGTACGCTTTAAAGCAAGAGTCTGCAAGTAAGTTTGGCCTCAGGCCAGTTTTTTTCTAATCCATTAGTTGGCAGGCCAGAACCTAATCAAAGGCTAATTTAAGAAATTGATTGATTAGAATCCAAGTGGAATTTGCTTTGTTGCTGTGGCCCTAAGTCACATATATATATATACACACACACACACACACACACACACACACAGACGTTTTGTGTTTTTACTTAACTGTTTTACTTTTTCCATATCACACATCATAAGTTTTCCCTTCTCAGATGTCTGTATAGCAAATAACAGCATCTTTGGAGCTTCCTATCGGCGAAATAAAGGACCACTGCAGCAAAAAAAAAAAAAAAAAAAAAAAATTCTGGGCAAGCAATGGCTGCAACCATGATGGAGATCTATTTTAGTACCTGACTTCAGCGCAGAGCTCAGCCAGATGAGTGACTCTGTCTGTCATTCACTGACCACTGGTTTAAAGAATTAGGATGACCTTTTTCATTATTAGCAAATTCCATGAAAAGACCAACAGCCACAAAGAATTCATCCTTTTTCGTACAGCCTGTGGAGTCTCATACAGCTTATGCACCATGTCCCTGCAATAACCTCTGAAAACTATTAAAAAACACAAAAGAGCCATAGAGCTGCATTGGGTGACACGTTTCTTCATCACAACAAACAGGGACAGTGTCCCTCATGCTATTCAGCTCTTTGTTGTATTTTCCCCTCTGACTACTCCAGTTTATGATGGGCCACCTAATATGACTCTTTCTTCGTGTGTGCTGTCAGATGAGAAATCAATTTATATTTATTGTGCGTTTTTTTTTTTTTTTAGAAGAAACTACATGGAGTTATGCTCATTGTGATGAAGGAATGAGCAAATCAATGTAATAATACAGCTCTTTTATTTGTGAATAGATTTTGGGGGCTAATGACACACCGGCTTTAGCTCTGGCTAAAAAAAACAGTTCTTGTCGGTAAGATCTTTGTGGGATTTTTGTGATAAAATCAAACCAGCCTTTCGAGGATGTATTTGAAAACACCACTAACAACACTACACTACACTACAACACTGAAATACTTCCTTCAACCTTGTACAGTTAAGAGAGCAGAGGACACAGATTGATGTCCAGGGTCTCCTAATGTCAAATCAATTTTAATTGTGAAGTAGCTTTAACTCTTGTCTCTGAAAGAGGAATACAGCTTGTAAGAAACCATGACATGCTTTTAAAGAAAGACAATGTTAAGAAGTAACTGCATTCTTCAGATACAGTAGATATGTATTCACAGTACTACAACAGCCGAGTGAAAATCAATCAAATTAATGTGACACTTTGCTAATAACCTCTATTTCCTGGATTTGACTGTGGAATAATATTACAGTGGCTGATGAGACTCACTGAGGTCTGTTCATAAACCTAATTGTGTCATTATTCCTTTCATGTTGGATCTTGTTCATGTGCTTAGAAAGCAGCTCGAAGCTGGAAGCGTTATATATTTTAAAGAAAAGGATGCCGTAGAGTAATAACAACAACAAACAAGGGTCCAATTAAAAAAGTCACAAGACTGGAAAGCTCCAATCAATTCTGATCGTTCGTGATCTCTTCAAGAGCAATATAATGCTTTCAGTTTCTATGTTCATCATGGGAGCATCACAGCTTGAAAATGAACAAAAAGATTGATAGGTATTGATTCCAAACTAGGTATCTTGCTGTATGCACAAACAGAGTGAGACCTAAGCCCCTTCTGGGTATCTACAGAAGCAACATCTTCGTTTTTTCAACAACGCTAGATTAGAAAATGCACTGCTGGGCTCAGGGTTGGGAGGTTCCACAGAGGACAGATGTTGATAACCTTACACAATTCCCCACAAGAAGCAGCAGCATCTTGTAAATGTTGATCCCTTGAGGAGAACCTGTGTGAAATAGTTCATCCAGATAGCTGATACACCTGCATTCACTCTTAACATTTTTACAAGCAAGGTGTCTGGCCTCAGGACCTCTTGGTAAATGGCTACTGACCTGCTTGAAAGGTTGAGTAGTTCGTGCTTGTCTGCGACCGTGGACTTGTCCTCCAGCTCCCACATCAGTACGTTGATGAGGTGGGAATTCTTGATGACAATGGGCACCTCCTCGAACATGTGCTCGAAGCCAATGTTAGCCTTTTTCAAGCTGGAGACAGAGAGAGACGGGGCAGGGTGCGGGAAAAGAAAGGTTAAGACACAATTTTCCTTCACAGTGGAGTTGATGTATTTACTGTAGAGTGAAATGTTTGTGCCTTTTCCAATAAGACTGAAGAGGATTTCAATGACACACATTCTGAGCCACTGTAAAATTCCCCTCAATACCCTAGTATAAATAACAATCATCTTTTCCAGCCTTAAATGAGAGCGACGTTGTTTCTGTTGTGTGAACAAATAGCTTATATACTTTACTAAAACCTGAGAGAACATCATCTATTTCATTCTCCGTCTGAGACATTGAGTGGTTTTAGGGGACAGCTTGCCTGTTGATGCACAAAGACACAACACATAAGAGTGAATCAGAGGTGGAAATTAGACTGTAACAAACAAAACTCATTCCAAGAAAAAACCAGCTCTTAGCTGATCCATGGCCATTTTGAACATATTTTCAAAGTGATGAGGGAGTGGGCGGGGTTAACAATTATTCTGCCTCTACATCTGTTTTCTGGCAGAGATCTTCTCAGGTCTCCCTCTCCTTCTCCCTCTTATTTCCATGCTTTAGTGTTTGTAGGCGTACTGTATGTTTCCCATTACAACACAAATCGCAAATGGAGCATTGTATTGTATTGTATTGTATCATATTGTTACCACTTGCTTAGTAATTTGAACCTCAGTCTAGGGGTGGGTGATCTCACAAGCTTGTATTGTGGACAATCTTACAGAATGTCATCATTGAGAAGTTTCTATATTTAGATATTTAATCACTGTTAAGTGCTCACCACAGACCAGGTTAACTGTCTGGCATGGCAATCCTTGTACTGCCACAACATCCTATACTACACAGCATACAGTGCTTCTCTCAGCTGCAGACATTAACCACAGCCGATCGTTTTAAGGTGTCCAGAAGCATTATTCCAATCTAACAATAATGTATCTTTTATGGAAATCGGACAATAAGCCTGGGCATCCCAAATAAATATCATCATTGTCCAAATATGAATACTCCATATGAGCTTAATGAAAAGCAAGACCGGTTGCAACACAATTTGAAAAGTATTGTAAAGAAGTGCTGAGCAGGCAAACGGCCAAAAAAGTGTCAAAGCCGCAGAGAGATAGAATCACAACTTCCGTTGGAGCTTTCAGTTCAGCTCAATAAAGTCAGTGCGGAAACCGAATGCAGATCATGATTAAGATTGTGGACTGCAATTCTTCCCAAACCAACTGTCAAGGGAACTTTTTTTTTTTTTTTACCTAACCTACACCTACACCCAAGTCATATATAAAGGTAATTAACGTTGCACATGCTGCATTTTAAAATGGCTTAATATGAGAAGACATTCATGCTGCCTTATCCTGAGCTATAATAGCCTGAGTAGCCTTAAATACTTTTTTATGGGCTCTGCTGATGACTGTGGAAAGCACCAAGCGATTTTTAACCACCTCAGGATCTAAAAGCTGCGTCTCCCTCTTTCTTGCTCTCTTCGTGTGTGTGTGTGTGTGTGTCTCTCTCTCTCTCTCTCTCTCTCTCCCTCTGACACGGGCTTGTTAGCACAAAAGCGAACCTCAAACTTTGCCTAATGTCTCAAATAAATCCAATGGCATTGACTGCCTGCCTTGGTTCAGCCTGTCACTTGTGCACAGTGCATGAGCTACAAACTAATGTGTGCATATGTCTAATTTTGGCTCGTTAAATGTGTCGTGCTTGTTATGCGATCAATACGCTCGCTGCAATAATCCACCATGTCCACTGTACCAGAAACAGAGCCGTTTATACTATGCTTGTCTGTGTGACAAATAGGGTGGTGGAACATCATTTGATTCTGATAAGGTCATTTTGATAAATGTTGTTTTGTATTCCAAGTTGAGCACCACCTCAGGCAAACTTTAAGAGAAGACTCAGAGGCAACGGAAGTGGACAATCCTGCCTCAGGCTGTCAGAGTGGAGGACACAAATCAGTATGGATAACGCCAGTCCATGAGGAAAATCTATAAGGGTATGAATTCTGTTTGTTATACATATTGGCACAACTATCCATCTGCAGTGGCGTAAAATATGCCCTGCACATTATGACCTTTTCAAATACCTGATAAAAAGGCGTCAATGAGGAGAAAGCAGGACAGCACACTGTAGGCTGGACAAATGGCTCAACCCTACTGGACTCTGGCACGCTTAATGCCATGCTCTTTCTAAGTTGGGCCCCACTGGACAAAGCCAAAGGTTGACTCCACAGGCTGACTAATTTGATGCTTTAGATTGTGTGCTCAAGTGGAGGCTATTGACCACAGCCTCCAATAGTCCGGTGGACTTGGAGGCCAGTTCAAAGAGATGAGTCCATTCAGTGCTCATCTATTCCTGCCTTTCATTTCAAAAAGGTGCACAATATATGCAAGCTTATGTAACATCAAATACAGCAACATGAAAGAGACTGCTTTTTCTGCACACTGCAGTGAGTGTAAAAAAAATGAAATACTTTTGAAGTTTTGTATCATTGGAAAAAAAAAAGATATATTATGGATATTCAGATTTCTAAGCTATTCTGAAAATAAGCGGATAGAAGCAAGTTTGTTGTAATGTGGGGTGATATTGTCCTTTCCAGCCCTGGGCTGCCCTCCCTCAATCATGGTCTTGTTTGGAACTCTGATAGCCACAGATTG
Source organism: Caranx ignobilis (assembly GCA_021432705.1). NCBI lineage: Eukaryota > Metazoa > Chordata > Actinopteri > Carangiformes > Carangidae > Caranx > Caranx ignobilis. Next base: position 730,644 of record MU270012.1, on the reverse strand, counting down.
GAGCAGTAATAAATCATAGGAACTAATGAAAAGCTGTAGAATGAGAAGTATCCTGACTCTGGGCCAAACACACAGCGTCAATAACAGAATGCCTGGTAATGGAGACACACAGGTGGAGAAATACAGAGGAAATAGACAAGTCAAAATGAAATGATGCGGTTAAATTGTCTCTTCTCCCTGCAAGTACACTTGCTTTTAGTGAATTTAAAAATGTATATCTGAAGATTCTGAATGGGCAGCAATTTGATGCCTCTGGGATTTCTTCGTTGAGCTGTTAAGCTTGCATTTGTCAGGGCATGTGCATGAGACTTCATGCATGTGTTTATGCTGGTGAGAGTGTGTGCACTTGGACTACCCTGATCTGGCTAGAAAATAGGCCCCTCATTACATTCATTTTTAGCTGCAATTTAAAAGCAATTACGATAAGCCTTAGGGTCAGAAAAGCGTAAACATGGTACATTTGTTCGACGGGCCAGGACAAGCTGATAAATCGTAGCCATCAGCATCCATCTCCAAACTGCTGCTAAATGTCTCTCCTTTGCAACCACTGAAGAAGCAGAATCAAAAGAACGAAAAGTCTAAAACTGTAAATCCTGTATTCCCCTGAGCAGTGTTCATACATGTGCACAAAAACATACACAAGAATTATTTGTGAACATCTGCACTTCCGTGTGCATGTAAATCATGACACAGTCTTTCCTTTTGTGCACTGCTCTGTGAGCTACTCACCCCTCAGGTGTGAAGTCCTTCTCTTTGCAGATCTCCATGAGTTTTGGTGTAAGCCTGTAAGCCTTGAGGGACAGGGAGCCTTGGGCTGTCTTTATGGGGTCTAGAATGACAAGTGAGAGAGATGAGAGTCTGTGAATCCAACAAACAGGCTGCTGTTCAAAATGTACAAAATTAAAAATCTCTTGTCTTGTGGCTTTATAAAACATATGAAAACAGTGGTTTGAATAGTGGCCGATCCAAAGCAGCTTGTATCACGTAAAACTTTATAGTTATCAGCACATACACCCTGGAGGTCCTCAGTACCATGGCACTCTGGCATGCACTAAAGGAGTTGGGGGTTAAGCGCCTTGCTCATGGGCACCTTACAGATTAACATTTGTCATTCAGTTTTTGCTGCCTACATTTTCCCTGTCAAAAAGCCTCTTATAACAGGCCTCCTTTTTGTTTTTTTTACCCTTGTGGGCAGCTGCTTTCAACTCAACACTTCAAGTCCAAAGCTTCTTGTATGTTAATTTGCAGCTGGGCATCAAAGTTGTTCACTCAGAGTAACACTGTGTATGAAAAGGACAAAGTATGCGGCCTGAATATAAATCTACAAAAAGTCTAGGGTAATTTTTCACATTCTACAACATCCTAAGAAATGAATTTAATAAGCTAATATATTGTGTCCCCCTTAGACCGACCGAACATTTAACTTACTTAGATTTACCCATTTTCTTAAGCTAATGTTTGACCAAGGGGCTGGTGATAAAATGACAGAGATTTCTTCTTTTCTTGCCAATAAGCAAAGCTAAATTTAACCACTAAATCTGCAAATGCAATTTGGCATCACATGACAACATGACATGATAAATGACTTGTTTTCCATTTGCAGAATAAAGATGTGTGTGTCTGCATTGTGCATGACCCACCAGAACAAGCCAAAATTACAATGTTGACTTTAATTCAGACTGCACATTGTCCTGAAAATAAAAGACTTCAGCAAAGACCGCACGATAGCAAAATACTGCTGTCTATTCCTCCAAGTCGCTACAACTAGAGAAGTTTGCAATCTCTCGAGGGGGTGTTCTACTCAGTGTCACGGTGTGTTAGACCATGGGTTACATTTACGCCGGAATATCCCTTTAAATGTCTTTGTCTTGGATGTTTTTGACACATATCAGAGGTGTTAGATTAGTATTTACAAACACAAAAGACGCCCAACTGATCCAAGAATCATGGTGAAAACAAGTGAAATCAAACACCACTGTTGAGAAGGAGAGCAGCCACGAGTGTGTATGTGTTCGTTTTGTTGAGCCAATGGATGATGATAGATGATATAGGTGATAGAGGATCATCAGGGTGATGGCAGAGAGTATAGGACACACTTTCAATGCAACATACGGTAACGCAACGTAATGTAATGCAACACAGATGCAACATCGTGTGAGTTGGAACATCTCACGTTGATGTATCTAACGTCCATTCGTATTTTGTTTTTCATTTAACTGAAATTGTCCTCTTTGCTTTTTATGGATGGAATTTCTTTACAATATCTATTCATCTAACTGGAGAGTCAAGTTAAAGTAGCGGTTAAAAGGAGGTAAAAGTGCCCGAACCCACTCAGAGAAATTGGTCCCTCGTCCAATTCTATTTCACTTGCATTTCTGCTTCTCACTACAGAGAGAAAGTGGGAATATTGGCTCAGACTGGACAGGCTGACAGCCACCAAACCACAGTCTACCAGAAATTTGACTGAGACTTATTCCCTTCCCAGCGGCCCACTGTGAAAAGCCATTTGCCTACAGCACAGAAAATCCCAGACAGAATTAACAATTGACAGTGAATGTCAATTCATGCTGGGCATTCTCTACATAGCCAATGTCCAGTTTCCTAAAGCCAGTTTTAAGAATTGAGATCAATTTTCTTAACAAAAAAAAAAAAAAAAGATGTTCCAACTTCAAAACGAAAAGCATTGATGCTTCCTCAAATAAATCAAACATAGGATTAACTTCTGAGTGGCGTTTAGTAACTGCATATAGCATCACTTCAAAGCTTTCCTCTGATGACGTCCTGTGCCTGATGGGTTTGTACATGAGCCTGACTTGAAAGCCGGGGAGGTCAGCTCTGTGCCGGTCTGTCTTTTCATCTTCAACTGTTCTCCTCATGTAAGAAAACTGCTGTCATGGTGAACCCATTTGACCATTCATTACCCAGTCACTCAACCTCTGATTGGTTAACCTGCTCTAACTCGAAGCTGTCACTGAACGGATGCTATTAACTCGCCGGTTGGTCGTCTGATTGATTCATCCGTTGGCATAAAATGACCGGTAGGCTAATGACAAAGAGAACAAAAAAGGAATCAATTTTCTTTCCCTTTGACTTTAAACAGAGATAATGTCAATTCCTTTGAGGTGCTTTGATCCATTAAGCGCTGCATTATTGATTGACATTAACGGGAGCCCTCGTTTAGAAAGCGCGCAGGCTGACTGACTGACTGCCTGAGTGGCCTGCTGGCTGGCAGAACTAGATCAGAGGGGTTCATGTGTCAACTGGTTAAAATGAATCTTTGTCTATCATGGATTTGTACAATCTGAGTGCAGAGGACACCGACGAGAGCAGGGAGGACCTCCTTTAAACTCAGCATCGCTGAAACCCTGATGACATTGAAAGCTGTTCTCATCATTTTTTAAAACTCGCAGCTGCTGCTTCTCACTTGACTTGAAGTGAGTGGATAAACACAAGCTGATTTAAGGGAGGACAGTGATTTAATTGTAAGCACTTTTTTACACACCCTGGATGATCTTTACTCTCATTTTTCTCATCATAAACCTGAGGGAGGTAAACTCAGCAGATCATAAAATTTGCAACAGAGGCAGAAAATACTGTCCTGATATTATCTGGCATTTCCACACATCAATATTTGATTGTGTGTCCTTAGCTTGCGTGGCTCCCATTTCAACACCATGGTCCAAGAGCCGGACACCACTCCTGCCATTTTTGTGACTGGGACCACACATAAAAAGGCAGCAGTACAAGTAACACATCATCATTTGATTAGACAGCGAGGGGTTAAATACACATGCTCTCATAATGACAGGTTTTAGTACTGCTGTCTTTTGAAAGATGACTGTACGCCATTTGAGACAGCAGTTGTGCCACAGTTGTGCACTGTGGCAAGCTCTTAAAGGTTTACAACTGTGAAGCATGTGCAGGAACATGGTGTACATTAGTTGCTACCAGCTGGTTTGTCCGTTTTATTCCACCTGGTGCCACATCCACTTTTGTTGTTTGCCTCAGTAAGGCTGCAGACAGACATTGGCTATCTCTGCAACACACTTGCTGCAGCTGATAGATTTTGTAGTGATGCACGTGCATGGGATCTTATGCCTTACTACCAGAATACCCATGTATGCACTGATGTTGTTTGATAGAAGGTTGTCAAATCTAAATATAAATATTGGTTAAATTTAGAGGCATTTGTGCTGACCTCAACTCGTCTTTTTCTTTTCTCTTGCATTCATTTACTATGCAGATTTAATGCTGAAGACCACATCTTAAGATTTCTAACTGACAGGCCTATTCTTGGATGCCTACTGATTAAAGAGACCAAATTTGACTGTGACTGTTTAATCATGGCTCAATCCTAAATTAATATGAATCAAAAATGGTTGTGATCAACTCAATATAGCAGTGGATCTGCTCTGTACTCGTTTCTTTACAGCTTCCTCAATAAAACATTTCCTGGCACTGATGGCAACACATTGGCCATGAATGTGACCATGTGACTGCTCTGAGGAATGACCGACTGTTGAACCCGTATTGGTTATTCAAACATACTGAACGAGAGGGTTTATGTTGCCACTGACTTGAAGATGAAACGATAAAATCTGTGCTCACCATAAAGCTATGATTAATAAAGAATGGAAATTCGGCATTGATTTTGTACTTGTAGCACAGCTTGGGGTCTCATCATAAAAAAAAAAAAACCTCTTTAAACCCAGTTTTGTTTGTCATGCCTCAGCACAATAAACTTGACATCTCAGTAACAGCTGAGGGAATTTTGGAAAATTTGGCACCAAGGCCCTGATCAGAGGGTGAACTGAGTAGAATCTGATGTTCAAAGATCAATGGCCAATTAAAGTTCAAAGATCAATGGCCAAACTGTGACTGTTTAACCACAAGTCGAGATTTCTGTGACAAATTTTGAAAGGGTTTCATATAAAGGTCTGATAAGATAAAGGGATGAAGTGATGACATTTTTGACAAGACTCTCTCACAAGGCCAATGATCAACTTCATGGTCTGTAGTTATGTCATACTACAGCTGATGCCTTTTATAACATTTCTTCATCAACTGTATGAGACTATATGAGACATGAACAGACATTGATGTTAACATGTGTATTTGATTACAAACCATGGGAGGGTGAGCAGATTGCGAAACCAATAAAATAATTGACTCTGTGTTAAACCTAATGGTGCTGGCCTATCTGGACACAGGCCCATCCTTTTGGACTCTCTCGCTTGTCTGTTAAATGGCTCATTAATTGGATGGGTTGTAATTTGGTAGATAATCTTCTCTGTAGATCTACTCACCATAGATGAGCACAACTGACTCTTCAATGGCATGCTGGTAGCTGAACTGGGAGTCGAGCAGGGCACGGCTAACAAAGGAGCCATAGTAGGTGGACTGGTACCAGCCCACATGCAGATGGTCAATGTTGACGTGACGCAGAGACCGCATCATCTCCATCTGGTACTGGACTAGAGGCAGAGAGAGAGAGATGGGAGTGGATGGAGAGGATGCGTGAGAGAGAGAGAGAGAGAGAGAGAGAGAGAGAGAGAGAGAGAGAGAGAGAGAGAAAACATTTAATTTAGATTCATTTGAAATCAATTAGTTTTTTGGATCTGTGAATATATCTGGTCTCCATCTGGAACTGGACATTGTGTGCGGACTGTGAGAACTGGAGAAGATGTGACAAACATGAGAAACACACAATGAAAAATGAAAAGCTGCATGCAGCAATGACTGGGCCCTCAAGCTCCTGTGCCCTGCAGGGGGTCTCACAGCACGGCACTTTGTTTAGACTATTATGGCTCTTTTGTGCATATTACATGTTTTGAAGCCTACCAATTTTGTGCATGCAGCTGAAACACAGAGCAAGGGCTCAATTTTTCTCTAAAAACACCAATGAGTAGGACTTGATGGAAACAGAGAAAAATAAAGGTTTCATCTTATCAGTTGGTTGTAGTGGAGATTTCTAAAGCAAACATTAACTAAGATCACAAGTCACCCCCTCATTCTTTATGTCGGTAAATATATGCTGCTTTGGAGACAGCTGGATAGATACACAGACAGGCTTCAGCTATTGGACAGAGGGCCTGATATATTACAAGCAAAGCCATTTCATTACAGCAGACACATTCTAAGGACGCGCAGCCAGAAATACAAACAACCTGTCTCGCCAGGCTGTAAGTAACAACCAAAACCATCGAGCAAAACAGCATCTCCATGCAGGCTAGCTGGGGGAGGTTGATAAATCAGGGTGTTATTGGGCAGCTGTGGCCCCACAGACCCCAGTCTGTAGAACACATCCTTCTCCTGCTGGGGCCGTTAACAAGAACATACCGGGGAGGTGGAAGAGATAGAGGGTGGGGAAGAGAAGGACAAGGAAAAAGATGGAAAGTCCGAGGACAGAGGTACTGGAGAAAGAAGGTGTTGAAGACTGGAGAAGAGAATAGAGTGAAAGGAAACTAATAAGTTAACGAGAGAAATGGTGGAGAGGAGAATAGAAACTGAAAGACAGAGGAGGGGAATGAAAAAAGTAATGTCACCTTATTACAAGGACGACATTTCTCTTTTGGCTTCTTCCTAATGGCCTGAATTTGACCTCTGCTGGTGATGTTATGTAAAGCAGGAAGTGACTTAAGTCAAAATACATTAACATTTCAGCTGGTCACTTCTAGGCAACTGCCCTAACAGAGTTCACATAGCACACACAACAACACCCGCAGCTGCCGTTTGGGGTTCAGCAAAGTCTGAAGCAATGCGAACGACGCTTTCTGATTTATCTGCAACACCGCCGATCTTTCACCCACCTCTTAGAAACACACCATTTCCATGTGGGAAACAAAAACCATGACAAAAAATGTTAAAAGTCTCTCTGTAATTAAACATGTTACCCTTGGGGCTCTGAGGGGTCTGTTCCTTCTGACAATAAAATCTCACTGAACTTTAACAACAGCTGGATTGGATTGGGTGACGGGCACAGACAGGCTTAGCGGCTCTATTCACAGCCCGTCCTGCAGGACTGGACTGTGAACCAATCTACACTTTTAATCTAACCCTTTCTTTACTGATTGACATGGTCAGTGAGACAAAAGTGAACAAAGTAGATGGACAGGAGAATACAGGGAGGAGGAGGAGGAGGAGAGGAAGTGAGGAAGATGGGGTGGGATATGAGGGGAAAAAGAGATAGCACAGTGCAACCACTCTGTGAAAACCACGGGGGGATGTGTCAGGTGGTGTCTGGCGCTGTGTGTGTTTTAGCTGTGATTCTTAAGTACAGTAGAGCAGCCACAGGAGAAATATGTGTATAGTATATTTCACAGAGAAAAATTAGCTGGTCGGAGTAGCAGGTGGTAGAAGATACAACTGTCTTCTTTTGTAAGTCTGTAGTGACAAATGAGGAGTAAGTGAGAATTAAAACGCAGAGCAGGAGAGACAAGTAACAGAGGAGGTTAAAAAAAAAAAGAAAAGAGAGAGAGGGTATGAGAGAAGAAGAGAGTGTTCGTGACAGACTGAGAGTTAGTCTGTTGGAGAGTAGCTCTGCCCAGGGGCTGGCTAACAGCAGACGCCAAGACACACAGAGCTGAATAGAGGGGGGAAAGCTGCCTGCCTACCTAACTACTATATCTGTCTCGGCACTCCTATGCCAATCAGTATGGGTACTTACCACTCAGGTGCCACTGATGCATATACCTGCCCCAGCACCCTATCATTAGTGGACAAATTGTGCACAAAGTGATCTGTCTGGAAAACGCAAGCTGAAGCTTGCAGGACTGACAACAGTGGCAGGAAAACCAAACAGCTGCCCCTCCCACCTCAAACAAGACTCACCTCTCCTCCTGGTTCTCTGTTACCTTAATGTGTGTTGGTTTGTTTTACACAATTATAACTTTTCCTTTAGCCTAATTGTTGATTATTAACAAAATAGATCTGTGTGGAGTGTTTGCCTTAACAGCAACTCATCTCTGCATCTCCCTCAATATTTTAATCATTTTTACACAGATTCTCACACATTTTATTGTCACATAGAGACATTTCACTTGTTATGATTTGATCCGACAGTTAGTTAATAATTGCCTAAATAGCTGAGGAACTGTAAAGAACAGATAGGAAACCATGGTTTTTAACAACACATGACAGAAAAGCATGGAGCAACTGAGAATGTGTAATCAGTTTAAACAAGTGACAGCTAACCCTCCACTTTATAGACTGTGTTACAAGTCAGAGTATCAGTTCACAGGGCAATGTCTTTGTAATTGAAAATATGCACAACTCACAATCAGCAGCTTTGCTTTTCTCAACCTCCTGAGCTTTGGTAGATTCAGGTGGACTCCAAAGTCAACGACTCCTTTCTTCATCTGATGTTAGAGTTTAAATTCATGATGGGTACTGGAGTTTTTAAAGCCATCTCCAAATTCTTCTCAATGTCCTTGAGACTTCTTTATAACTGGTTTTGCTCTGAATCTTTGCGTAGCATTCAAAGACTTAACTGTGAAAAGGCATGGATCTGAGGGAAGGTTATGCAATCATTTCTGAAGTGCCGAGAATTTCAAAAGCTCAGTGTTGGCTCAAGAGTAATTGTAAGAACACGGGATGCTGTGGTGTTTCTGCAGACATGGTGGGTCAACTGAGCAGCCGAGATCAACCAAGTGACCAAGACCCAGGGGAGCATGAACACAGAGACGGGAGTTACCGCAAGCAAGGTAAGATTGTTGCTCAGAACAAGCACCATGGAACTTTTCACAAATCTTACTTATTTGTAAGCGACACAGATGATGAAGCTAAATGGCCAAGAGGCAATATTCCTTTGAATTACAAAGAATTTAGTTTGAAAGTGTAACTTCAAACTCTATAGTCAGGCAGCAGGTGTATGCATCCTACTTGAAAGCAAGTATTAAGAAGTCTTTGTGTATAAAATTTAACACTGTAGGTAGGGAGCTGTCCTCAGAGCATATTGACTGAGCAAGTAGGGCTAAAGCATATAAGGTGACTGACTTGCATCATAACCATCCAGGTGACATTTCGCCTGGGTCACAGCAAAAAAGATGGAAAACATATGGAGGCCAAGTGACATGCCGCCTGATATCTAAACTAAGATTCAGATGGCTGAGTGAGACAAGAGGTCAGTGGCAGCTCCAGTCAGCTCATATACCACAGATCTAACACAGAGCACGGAGCCTTGTAAATGCCACAGGACCCTGACTCCATTGTTTGTTCATAAACCAAGACCTACAGCTGGAAAAAAAAAAAAAGCTAAACAAATTGTGTGACCGTATTATATTAGGGTCTGCGCTCTGTGTGTGTGTGTGTGTGTGTGTGTGTGTGCCCCCAGGATCACTGACTCAAACACAACAAGGAGAGAGAAAAGAAAAGGTTTTGTATTAAAATCTAGAGACGAGAGCGAATAATTGGGCTAGACTAATCTGAATAGTGGAACATGAATGAATAATGATTTCTGTTCTTTCTGCTACCACTGAGGTGGAGGTGACCTTAAGCAAAACACTTGACCATGAGCCATTCTTTCAGACCTGAGGATTCAGTTGGCCGGGTAGCTCAGACGTGTCTAGAAAATATTCCAAACATTGTCTTGATACAAATGAAAACTTGCAAATACTTTATAGCATCAAGGGGTTTGGGTCAAAGGGTTAAGGATATGTACTAAGAGCAAGTCAGAGTTGGAGACCCTGTACAAAACAGATCTTTGCTTTTCTTTCTCTCTCCTTTTCTGAAACGATATTAGCAGCCACCATGGGTCCCAGTGCTCTTTCAGGAGAGCCCTCACATGGTAGAATTACATCAATATCTTTCATATCTGGACTCTGCCTGGAATCACGACTCAAGCATACAAAAAAAAAAATGCAGGCCGCTGTATGACAGCCTTGTTTAGATGCCATCTATATTCTCTGTACAAAAAAAGGACAAAAACAGGACTTCTTGCTCCCTGCTGTTGCATTACAGAGATGGATGGTAATATTCTGTGGACATAACGGCAGCATTAGCAAGAGAATAGCCAATTTAACAATATCATCAAGGCACAGAAGGGGAGCGCGCACCACCGTTTGCTATTCCTCACTCATTCCTACTGCCCTGCCGCCTCCCCTATCAATCAATCCAGGTCCCGAGGCCAGACAGAGAATGAGTCTGCCCATTCCCTTAGCACCGCTTGATTGTATGTGAGAAAAGGAGAGAAGATGGTGTGCGTGCGTAAGAGCGAAACAAAGTGAATGTGTGTTTAAAAGAGTATGTGTGAAACCATGCGTTCAGTGAGGGGAACGGAAAATGAGGAAGAAAACAGGACGTGATGCTGAGCGGGAGCACAAAATGTGCGGAAGCGGCAATGTGATTTTGTTCACAAGCAGGTGGGTGTGCTTAAATGTGTGGAAAACACACTGGAAAGAGTCTGTGCTATGTTTGAAGCCTAAGGATGCCATGTACTGCATGCTGTACATCAGAAGCGAGTGTGTGTGTGTTATGTATGGCAGAGTAGAGGTATTTATCAGCTGGAAGCTAAATTCCACACCATGGGCAGTAATGTTAAGAGTCATAATCAACACGGCACTACCAGTGTGTGTATGTGTGTCTTTGCAATGAACCAGACAGATAGTCCATACTCCTAATACTCAATGACACAAGAGGTGAACTGCATCAGACCTTGCATGCTGCTGCAGGCCACAACATCTCAGCACAGGCAGCGAGATGTGTGTGAGCGTGTGTGTGTGTCTCTGGATGTGAGGATGCACGTATCTGTGTGTCACAACACATTCTAATCACCACCTTGACAGGCTGACGGGGCCTTGCCTGAAAAGTCTGTTGTGGTTTAACACACACACACATGCATACATGCACGCACACACACACACACACACAACTAGACAGACGCATTCACACAAATGCAGTAGCTGTAGTTTATATCCACTAATGTCAAGTTGAGAAGATGAATAATAGAATAAAATGGTGTCAAATGTCTGAAACTTTGTGAGCTCCATTTCCTTTACCCTCCATTGCCCTCCCCTACTTCCTGAGTTTTTGTGAATAGAAATTCTGAGTAGTTTTAAATTGGGGTTAGATGAGCCAATCAGACCTCTATCAAAAATAACCTGATTACACTTTGTCTAAGACTTCTCCTCTCTTACTCACAATGAAGGTAAAATGATGAGCTTTAGATGGACCACTGATCAAAGACAGTTTATGAGAAATAGTGGAGGGGAAAAAAATCCTATAAGCTTAGTTTTAGAACAAAACTATTCTGATGTGACTGAACTGCACTCCACAGAGCAGCAGTGGGATTCAGTGCTTCATTCAGTGCTTTCGTACTGCCTTACTCTGCTCATGAAAAAAAAAAAGGAAAACATTTTTACTTTTTGATGACCAGGCAACATCCTCTCAAAGTTGAAAAACATACACAAAACACTGTCATTCTGGATGATTGATGGGACTGCTGGTGCTTCTGGATGCTCTAAATGACTAACTCTTCATATACTGCCTGTGGTGCTTGTGGTGACAACAAAGCATGTTCATCGTGGCATTTCATAAATACTTCAGAGCCAAGAGGAAAACAAATCTAATGTTTAGGTACATTACAATTTAAAGACGGATCGGTCTACCAGTGTTTTGCTCAGCGGAGATGGGTGTAGTTCCACGGCTTCACCAGTTTCTTTAATCTTACCCTCAGGACCCAGTACACCAGGTCTAATTTAATGAGTCCACGCTCCTGACCCACTCATTCAACGCAGCTGACAACATACTTTTTCTCCGCTCTCCATTCCGACGTTCATTTACTTCTCTGGGTTGTGAGGTAAAAATAGAGAGTGGCTCTTACATCAGTGATTACACATTTATTTCAATCTGAACAAGACTGTGACAATCCTGTTAAGCTCCTTTAAATGCAGATGGCTTGAATTTACCCCACGTACGACCAAACAAAACATTCCATACAAAAGTGAATCTCGATGTTTGAAGGCCTTGAGACTGCCGGCATGTTCTGCTTTGTTGTTCTACTGCTGCTTTCCTATTTGCCTTCCCTCCTTTAACCTTGCTACGCCTCTGGATTCCCTAAACGGGGACAGAGAATACCTGATGATAATAACACTTTCTTCCCAACTCTCTGAGTCTGTTCATCATTTTAAATTTACCTTATTCCGAGTCCTCAGCTCCTGGAGGCCCAGTGTGTCCTTGATGCTCTGTACATTTTGGGTCTCTATAATTCATTCTTGAGGGCAAAGCTCAGCCTTCATGGACTGAAATGTAATCAGGCTTAAAAGTGAAAATGATACATCCACAATGAACAGAAAAAGAAAAAAAATGGATGCTAAGTTATTCTCAAGGACATTTAAGATCTTACATCATCAAATGTACAGCAAAGTCTGTGCCCTGTACCCGTGGGGTCAGATATTCATATGCAACCAAGAAGAAATACGATTTTGCACGGCGAGCATGGCAAATCTGGTCTGAAGTCAATGGTGCATTATTTCAATGTTACGGATGTAAGCTCGGGATAGTAAATAATAAATATTAATATGTGCCTGCACAGGCAGGTGCACAAAATGTGTTATGCAGAAGAAGAGTGGGCTGAAAATGAGTTTAAGATGTTTGGATAAGTCAGGTGGATCATCACAGCCCAGCCTCAGGAGATCAGACCATGCTTTGTGATATACTGTGTGCTGCGTAATGTTGTCGTGCATCTCAGATGTCTCTTAGGTCATAAATGAGGCTTAACTGTTTTTGGCATTTATTATCTCAACTAAATTTATCTCACCGCGGTTTCATAATGACCCCAATGTTTATTTACATTTCTGATAATATAACATTAGAGATGTCTAATGTTCTGTTTTGTTCCATTGCTTCACTGCATTAGTTCGCTCAGCCCCTCAGGTCACACAGAGCGTGTTATGTGCATACATCAGGACTGAGCCCACTGGCTACTCACAGTATGTAATGAACTTACCACAAATGGAAAGTAATTCTGTGAGTAACACTGCCTCGTTATAATAGCAATGCGCCAAGGTGCCAGCGTGACTGGCTTTTCAAGGAAATGGGAGATGACACTGACTTGCATGTTGCACCCAAAACACTCCCATGAATAATTAAAGGTGCTGAGTACAACGCTTTTGAACCATGCACCTGATGCAGCGACCTTTTCTCCACCATTAAAATAGCAAAAAAGTGATATGAACACACCCTGAAAGGATTTGTGCCATGCACTCGCAACCATGCACTTTGGACTGTTAAAATAGAGCCTCTAAAGTGATAAAGGTATGAATGTAAACGTCTTAAAATGCTGTTTCCTCTGTAAAACACAGATGAACACAAAACCTTCAATAAGCTGACAAATGCTGTCTACGTATCATTCATTAGGTTGCACTGGCACAGTACAATATGCCAATTAGACCTTGAGCTTCCTGGTTTTGCCCTTGAGTGAACTCTGAAGTGCTTCCTACATAAGCCTTAGATTGATCCTTTTATTTGTTCTGAATCTCACTTTCTTTCTGTCCCTCTGAAAGAAAAAACAATTTTTGCTTTCAGCCACCAACAGAGACACACACAGATGAAGACCAACAGGCACACACACACACACACACACACAACACATAGGCACAGTTTGTTGTAAGAAGGGCTGACTAAGCAGCTGTTTTTTCTACCTGTACAGAGCAGGCTGGTGGCTGCCAGGCACCACTTATTGCGGCTGATAATAAAGACAAGCCAAGATTAAAAAAGGAAAGTGAAAAATAGAAATAACCATGCACACAAACTCTCACACTAAACCTTGCCCCCTCCAAAGAGCTGGAACAAAATTCACAAAAGGGAACAGAGCCACCCATGCTCAGAGGCAGTTTCTATCAAGGTGAAGACCAGTGACTCTCAACCAAGCCTGCACTAACCCTGAGGATACACAGAAAGATATTAATTATCAACTTTGACATGAGAATAACTAGAAAATGCATCGAGTTAGCTTCATCATCCTTAATGATGAGTCCTTTCTAAAGAGCCTAAAGAGCTCACTTGAAAAAAGCAGGAAAAAGCTTTTAGTAAAAGATAAGTGGTCCAAACAGATAACAGCTAAAACGATCAATGGTTGTAAGAACTAACTAAAGAAGAAAATGATGAGTTATGACCCTGCCTGTGTTAAGTCTCAACTTGAATGACGCAAACCGTTAGCTAAATTTCACTGCCAAAACAAGGCACAGTCTATTTTCAAGGCATAATTTCCGGCAAATTGTCGCCACGAGTTTAATGGTACTGTCAATCAGCATTTCTCAAGGGTACTCTACTACGCAGATGACTGTAATAACAACAAATTAATTAAAAATCATGACTGTTAATTTATGTAATGATTTATTAACATCACTTTGTTCAGTAGGCTTATTGCTAACCTTATCTCAGCTCCCTTCCCAATTCTCTTGTGCCTCACAGCGCACAGCGAGTTCAGACACGCTCTTTCCTGCTGCACCTCTAGAGAGAAAAGAGGACAAACACCTTCCCCCCCCCCCCCCCCACATATTGTCAAGGTCAGCTGGTGCTGATGTGAGAGAGCAGATAGCTCGTCCTCCCGTCATGGCATTTTGTCCGTCCACGTGTTCATCTGTCGGAAGGAGGGAGCAGTGATAAATGTGCGAGTTGTCGGGAAGTAAATGGTGGTATCGAGTTGTGGTCTAGTCCAAGGTGTCAGGAGAGGCACGGGGCTAATTTTCAACAGCAAGGCTATAATGGGATGTGTGTGCCTATTTGTGAGTACGGCCGTGTGTGTGCGCGAGTGCACCCACCGTGGTCCATGTTCCACCTGGCACACTGGATTAGGTGCAATTAATCTTAGTTAAGCAAGCCCTGCGGAGAGCTGTCTCGCTTACACGTGCGCGCACATACAAACACACACGCTGGGCCACAAACAGGCACGCAAAAACACCCTCAGTGATGCAGTGATGAGCTGATGCACAGGAGAGGGTGAGAGCATAGTGAAGCAGCTGCTTTGTGTGCATAACACATTGACGAGTTCACCATATGCACATTTGACAGCACCGCTTGTCACGGGGCTTTGTTTTTACAGTGGGAATGGGGAGAGGATGCGGGGGGGGAAACACTGTGATGTGGATTTGTTCGCATACATATGTGCATATCCTGTCTGTCTTTTGAATGGGAGATGAGGGTGAAGTAGTTCTTATTTGATCTTCTTTTAGCAGTCTGTATGCTAAGGACGTGTGAGAGGATCAGAGTTTGCATGTATAGTAACTGAAGGTATCATAGCCTATTTCTGCCATCATCACTCATCATAATTACTCCATATAAAAGCCTTGTAAGGACATTTTACATTTCAGTAATGGGGCAAGTATGAAACACAAAACATTATAAATGTGGCAAACTGCACCCAACACAGGTGTCTTAGGTGTTTGCAATAAGTGACAAACTCCAAGGCTGAACAATGAAGCAGGAAGTAGCAAAAATGCACATCTTAGGCATCCGAGCAGAGATAAACCTGTTACCAGACTGGTACCAAAAACGGTTTTGGTCTTCATGACAACTTTTTATCTATTTAGGCTTCAAGTTCTGCATAATTCAGGGTAAGCCACTTTGATTGACAGTTGGCCGAGCCTATTGCCCACCACAAGCTGGCGTACACCAAGTCCACATGCCCCTCTCATCTTCGCCCAAGTTCGGCGGAGTGCGCTGGTGGGATGGCGACTGTGGAGCTGGAGCTCACTCTAAGCTTCAAAACCACAACAGCCACAGAGGCTATGTCCAACTTTCTTTTTTTTTCTTTTTTTTTTACAGCCAATGGTTTTAATCACTCACTAAAGCCCATGTCTTCTTGTTAAACCCATCAGTTATCCTTTATTTCCCCACTGGCTAAACTTGCAACTCACAGGTGCAGCAGCTGGACTCACTGCATTTATTCACAGGTGTAGGTCCTTCAACCTCTCTCATACAGGCTCATCAATATCCTTCAATATCCTGCGTGGCTCCACCTTTGTTAAAAACAGCAACAACAACAACAACAACAACAAAACCACAGGGGCTTTGGTGATTAACAGAGCCCAGCAGAACAGGAAAGTGGGAGCGAATATGTCAGGCGTTCAGGATTGCTAATCACTAGTAGTCATGGAAATGGCTCCCAATCCTCACTCCTTTCACTGCAACGCTCCCATTTACATCTTCTTGCAATTCTTCTCCTTCTCCTTCTTCTCTTACTTGCCCTCTCGCAGCTGTTTCCTTGTACTGTTTATGTTATCCAGGTTCTCCTCTCCTCTCTACTGCACTAACCCTCAGTCTTTTGCCTGGTTGCTCTCATTTTCCCTCATAACTCCGCCAACTTTATCTCATCCTCCTCGAACCCCCCTTCCCTCTTCCCTTGCCATCCTCAGCCCTTTTCTCCATTTCACTCATCCTTGTCACATCCTTCTACCCATACCTTTTACCCTCCTCCCGACTCCCTGCAGCCCACCTGGATAAGCAGCAGTCTGCAGTAATGCATTCTGACCCCACCTCCACACACACAAAATTTAATGTGGGCCAGAATCGTGATGAGACAAAGGAGCAGATGAATAAAACAGTGGAACTGATGGCAATGGTGACGGCACCCGGGGGACCCACACTCTTGATTTATAACGCTGGGTGAGCATTCAAAAGCAGATTCTGCTCCAGCTCGCTACTAACAGTCAGTCTCAGATCTACAATACACGGATGGAGAGAGAGAAAGTTCACCAAAATAGAGAGGGAGGGAGAGGAAAGGGGAGAGTCTGGGGATAAGGAGCAAAAGATAATGAATGAGAGTGTTTTAGAGCATGGGAAAGTGTCCCCCAAATCCAAATACATAACACTGCACATAATATCCTTAACACTTATGTATTTCCCTTACAGGTGGAAAGCCAAGTGATTTCTAATTAGCCTCACTGAGGAAGAGCAAGGAAAAATGGAGGTAATCAATTTCCCATTCGGGGCAGGTAGAGTGATCTATTGAAGGGCTAACCCCAAGGAGGACCTTATCAGAACAGGAGAGAGACAACTTTCTATAAAACACACACACACCCCACACACCCCACACACCCCACACATGTCTCACTGCATACTGAATGGTGTATTTACAGCACGGAGCAGAGAGATCTTGGCAGAGGCATTTTAATCCCCCTGACTTCAATTAACCCACCATGAAAATGTCTGCCACAGACGACAATTAAAGCTCCCAAAACTGAGGACTAACCTTGCAGACCCTACTGGAGGAAAATGCTGATGTAATTGGCCTTAATTAGTTCTGTTTGTGTTTTCACTTCCATTTCTTTGCTTTGGTTTAAGGAGATTAAGATTTTTTTTTAATTTGTTTTTACAAACATCCCCTCCAGTGTACACTTTTCAGCATGATCTCTCTGTAGCTAACTACTTTCATTATTGTTTTTTGGCAAAAACATACTAGAGAAATGGTTGGAAAATGAACAACTGTGAAAGATTTCATGTCTCACCCTGCGCTGTGGTTATTGCATACAGTCTTAACTTGCTGAAAAGTGCAGCACACCTTGGTTGCACTGAAAAAAACATTTTATTCAGTGATCATTTTGCTGTTCTTCAAGACTTGGGGGTCAAAGAAAGAAAATCCCCTCCGCATGTGTGGATTAATACAGCATTATGATGAAGGTGCCTCACTTCAGAAAAACTGGTTCAGAAAGAAAAAACAAAATCAGTACAAGTAAACACATTTCTGTCAAAGTGTAAACCTACATAACATTGATGAGCATCTTTAAACTATCTACGCGCATGCTGGAGCTGGAGTGGTCCAACTGTTGTTGGCCAAATATAGTTCAGTCTGACTTTGAATCCATCTCAAATCTGGTTTCTTGGACATCACAAAGAGCGAGGTAGCTAGATTTATAAATAATGAAAAACATCTGCAGACCAAAGGGGGGCAGACAAAAATGAAGGGAAGGAGGATAAAGGGAAGGCAAGGAGACTTGGGATCCACTACAATCTCAAGAGATGTAGAATATTCAGTGAAGGTGTCAAGGACCATTGGATGGACAATGATGGATGGAGAAGTGCCAGAAGAATATGAAGCAGGTGCTGCTGCTGTCTTGCCAGCCACAGTCAAAGCAGAGGAGATTTCCACACCTCTAACTAAGAATCCCTTCCACCAGCTGCTGTTTATCCGTCCAACACCATAGACGCTGTGATTAGCTAGTTTTATTTGAGGCAATACGTACTGACGAGTGTAAACTTGTTTATATCAATTATAGAATTTGCTCCACAGGCATGAAGTGACCTTTCTACCCAGAAAATTGCTTTTGTGTTAACATGGAAAGGTCATGCTTATTTCGTCTTAAAAAAAGGCAAACCAAAAATGACAAAGAAGGATGTAACAGTAATTTAGGCGTGCCCGCTTTCATTCTGCTTGGCGCTATATCACAGAATTTAATCATTTGCTTGTGGCTCAGCCGTGCCTCTACCAAGCACTTTATTGAATAGATGTGCTGATACGAGCACACGTTACATGGATCAGTATTTGGAATATGCACTCGCCTCATTTGAGGTGTTATTTTATCGGCCTATGGTGTGGGGAGGTGTCTTCACCTCCCAAACACTCACTACTGTCAAACATTTGAGTCTGATCCTGCTGACCCTTTGCTTTACTGAGGAGGTGTAACTGAACAGCACAGTGGATTCAGCACAAAAGAAAGCTTAAGAAAAAAAAACTTGAGCCTCCGCACTAGGGCAGCCAATGACAGCTTTCTAACTATTAGATAATCTGACAACTGACACACTGGCCTGGTCAATGAGCCCAGGTTATGGCCTCAATATTTTCTCAAATACAGAGTATAAATTTTAAAGTGGCGGCAGGCCACTTTATGTTTTTAGAAGAGAATTACCACCTCCAAGGACTAAAACCTCTCACTGTGTCTAATAAATAGACAACATTTAAAAATGAAATAATCTTCACATTTTTGTGACTGATCTCACTGTGCTCCATAAAAAATAATGATCACAAAATAACCACAGTGGAGGGGTTTGAAGTGTGATGTGCTCAGTTTCACAAAGACACTAACCAGCTGTAGGGATGGGTATCGTCACAGTTTTATTTTTATCTTGATCAAGCTCAGACTATAACTGCTTTTTTTTTTTTTTTAAATGAGAAAGCACAAGAGAAACATGATTTTATATGACTGGGCTGATATGTCTCTGCCAGTTTCTGCCTTTATATGACTCTTTATATCATTTGTGGCGAATTAAGAACCTGGTAGATTGCAGAAAGCCTTCATTTTATCTTCCTTCTTACAATTCACATGTAAGCTTACCAGTGCAATGTTGTGTAAAGGACAGTGAGAGATGGCAACAAAATAGATGGAAGAATCCATTTCTGTTGCTTGTTGATAATTGAGCAGGCGAGTGGAAAAGTATTTGCCCTTTGCTTTTTATTGCTCTTAGAGCAACAGCAAGTTCAGCGTAAGTGTAAACATTACCACCTGTGATCTTCAGTAATCTTTACCTGGTTCTGCTCAGCTGTTTGGCCAACCACAAATGATTAATATATGGGAAGAGTCATTGACTTCAAAAATTGATGATACTGTAACTTATTTTCATACGCATAATTATGGCAACAAATCACCACCGCCACACTCTGCACCACATTCATAGCAGCATCTCTACATAGCAGTGACAGAGGTGCTCTGTGGATGAGTGGATAGAGCACACAACCCATGTTGGCACTGCCCAAAACCAAAGTGATCAAATCGCCACCGTGACGATCCTTACTGCATTTCACTCCCTATCTTCCTGTCTCTCTTCACTGTCCTATCAAATAAAAAAGCCCAATAAACAACTTAAAAACAACACAGCAGTAACAGAGGTGCAGCACGCGGCTGCTTGTTGTTATAGATGTTTAGCTTTACACCAATTCATGGTAAGTCACCATTTAAAAAGGACATGGCATGTGACATGATAAATGTAGTTTTAGCAAGATATGTAAATTTTAACATTTTCAGCCAGACTGCGTCCTCCCTGGTTGTGTAACTCTGTGTGCACCAACAGGACCCGCACTGTAGTCCCATCAGAAGGCAGCAGCCCCTGCCTTGTGTATGCATCACACACATACACACACGCACACACAGTTTGATCAAGCAGAGGCTTTTTCGAGCAAAGTGCTGCAGACTGATGGAACAAAACTCAATCACAAAATGTATGGCTGGCAAAGAAAGAGAAGCATGTGGGGAGAGGGAGAAAAGAAAACAACAAAAAAACACAAACATCCAACAAACCGTTAAACGTTGCAGTGGATTTATTATGTTTTGGAGTCTTTTGGCAGGCGGAAGCGCAGGAGGTACAGACCTCTCCGACGGCAGACAGTCTTGACTTGTCGCAGCAGGACAAACACAGGTGTAACTAATAACATTAACAAGCGCTCTGCTCTGTGCAGGCTCCACTACCAGGAGCGAGCACGCACACACACAGTTGCAGGGCCTTGGATCTGGAACGCCTCGAAATGGGATGCAGCCATGATTGATGTAATTAGTTACACCCTTGTTTGACAAGTGCGTTAAGCATTTGCTTTGTGAAAGATGTCCTGTCCAGAGAGAGGAGACGATGGACTGACAACCCTGGTAGTTACTGTCAAAGAGACAGAGGCTGAAACGTTGTTGGATGCTGATGATACTAAATGTCTCAATCACACAGTGCATGTGAACTAACAAGCTAAGAATATCTTTCCAACCATACCTATACAAGCAAATGTAAGAGTTAAAATGTTAACTGACTCTACATCAAAAACAGAAGGAAGTATGATTTTTTCCCCTGAGGTGTTACATTTGATAATTCAGAGCAACGGTGTCATATATTCACGTATTCCTGCAGAGGCTGTTATTGTTTGGAAAGTATACTGAGCCACAACTGTGCAGATTCACAACATCTGTGAAAACACCCGTTGGGCATGTAAAATCAGAGTGTAGGGCCTGTACATGGAGCTACAGATCAACTGCTTTTTGAGTCTGGTTCTTTTCAATGTCACACACCTCAAAATGTGTAAATGATTGCAAATTTCAGAAGTACTTGTGCTATTCAGCTCGTGCTTTTTAGTGCTTTGGTTTCACCAACCAGATTTCCCTTGCAGGGAAAACAGTCTTTATGACACAGCCAAATGATATTCCCCCCAATCTGAGGTTGTGCGGCTAATTGCTTTGCCGAGTAATTTCAACAGTGGCAACAAGAAGTGACATAAACAACAAATAGTGAAGTGAAAAGAGGGTGCCAATCAGTAAAATCAACCTTGTTAATGACTACAGGTTGTTTATACACCAAGAGTAACTTTCTGCACCCTTTTTAATTAACTGTCTTGTTAAGAGTGGAGAAGCAACAACCTTGTTATATCGTGTCACGTCAAACGTCCAAATGAAATGTTCCTTGGCCAAGAAAAGACCATCAAACGCTGTGTAAGAGGCCTGCCCACAAAAAAAATCTCTAATTACTGAATCGGAACGCACTGCAAACCAAGCACCCTCAAAACTTGTTTGTTTCACCAGTGTGACAACTGTTCCCGCTCTCTGGGCCAATATGAAGCATAGCACGAGCCCAGACAGGGGGCCTGGCAGCCCCTACCACCTGTGCTAGGCAGAGAGCGAGTGGCTTGGCATGGGGCAGCAGGATAGCCAGAAGGAAGTGCTGTGCTGTAGGAAGAAAAATAGTTTCAAGGGGGAAAAACCCACGCACATATGTATACACAAATGCAATCATAACTAATGTGCACATATTTTATATAAGGTCTATATCCCAATGCAAAGCGTGGATTTTGTCCAAATATATCATACCACAGAGCACACCATCATTTTAAAAACCGTTGTTAGACTGGTTACTGTCACTGTGGTGCAGGTTTGTGGTGCAGTTTACGCTTAAAGGAGAAACAGAGTAATAACCCAAGTCCAGATTTTCATGGGCTGTTGCCAATGCACTGCTGTCTCACAAAAACAAAACACAAACCCTTTCATAGCCATTTAAACACATAATATTTCAGAAAATGAATGCCTGATTCCCAGGACATAATTACCACCCGGACATTGGTCGAGTGCTTACATAATTTCTCTTTCCAACAGTATATTGCTTCAGTAATCCGCCTATGGTTGTGGCAGGGACGGAAGGAGAGTAGGTCGATAAAACGCGGAAGACAAGGAGGGAAGAGAAAGATAAAAGATGGGATGGTGAAAACAAGGAAGCTGCGTCAGTGATTGCTGAGGAGAAAGAAGGGAAATGGTGGAGGAGAAGGGCGGAGGTAGCTCTTTTACCTTACTACGGAGTTCAAGAGAAAAAAAGGAGGGGAGGAGAGAGAGGGTTTTAGAAGGGAAGAAAAAAGGAACAGGCTAATTTTGTTCTACCTTCAGGATACCTCCTCCTCCTCCTGCTGAATGCAAGTGACAAGGGTTGAATATCAAACATTTTCCCAAAATTGGAGCTGAGCAACAGTTAGTGTGATACAATCCTTCCTCACAAGTCACATAGGCTTTTAAAGTCTGTGGGTTGCACTGACACACGTTTCAATTGTTGAATTAACTAATGTTAAATGACCTTTTTTTATTATCATTATTATTATTTATTTCCGCCTCCCTCTAAGTCAGATTGAACAAAAAACGATGAAATATGAAACAGAAGCAGTTTTGTGATCGACTATATTGGTATTAAAGCTATTAAAGAAAGGGTTCTTAGTATGATGAACTGTGGTGATTGACCCTTTGACTTGTTTTTGTGCTTTCGTTACCATTTTGATCTGAGTGCATCACCTCCAATAAAAAATACCTGGGGCTCTTCTTACTTCACTTACGTAATCTCTCTGCTGTTTGGAAATGGGCAGTGAACTCAGTGTGCGGCGTGCAATCCACTGCATGAGCATGGAAGGGCAGATGGGAGCCACTGGCCCCTGTTTTTGTTTTTTTTTACGATAGCGCATGGTGAGAGTATAAAAAATTGAAAACAAATCTTTGTAAACCTGTATAAGAATAGACAGGTGCATGGCAGAACATGTGAGGAAGAAACAAGAAAAAGTAAACGCCCACACGCTGTCAAAACTTGAGGTGCAGTGACATTTTCAATAAACTTACACTACGTGTCCATCATATGGACCAGCACGGTGAAACAACTGAGCTGAAAGCTGCAGAGCTGATTCTCAGTGGGACCTGCAACACTTGCTACATGCTCATACAAAGGCGTCACAGAATTAACAGATGAGAAGTTACGTCACTGCAACAAATCCTTTATTACAACTGCTAAGTAAATGGCAGGTGTGTGCACGTGAGTCTGTTTGTGTCAGAGCTGTTGAGGGTCACAATCACTTCTTTTGCAAGGTCTGATGTAAACTTTGTTTGTCCTTACTAATCTCTTGACAGTAGAGTCCAAAAAAATCTGAGACCTCTCTGGATTATCTCACCAAAAGAAGAGGGCCAGAGCGCATTATTAAAATGCTACTTGTGTGCCCATTGCACAAAATGCCTAGAGAATAACTAACTGCAGCACTACACATCTCTCCATATATTTTGCCAGTGATACAAGGACAGAGTATGCAAGGACATGGGTGATAGGAAGGTTGGGGTCCAGCCAAGGTTTTCCTTTTTTCTCAGTTTTATCTGCGGCTGATTCTGCTGTGCTCACTCGATTACTCTCTTTCTCTACCTTTTTTCTCACTCATGTTGGTCACATTCGCTGCCACGCACTGGCCTGCAAGTGCAGCTCCACACTGGCACCTGTTGATGAAAACGCAGCATAGCATTCACACGCAACACACACCAACACACGAATGCTTTCTCTAAAACACACACAAACAAAAAAAACACAAACAGTGTGATGTCTCTGCCAATCCTGTCCATCCTTCTTTAAGAGATAGATTGGAGAAGTAATTCTGAACCAACGGGCCTCTAGCAGGCAGTCAGGTACGTTCACATACAAACAATGCTGGTTGAGGCAGAGCAGAGAGAAAGATATAGTCGCACGTAGAGACCTTGGAAACCAAACGTGCTCTGGGTGTCTGATTGGAGGTAAATAGAGTGCGTGCTGCTCTGCTGAGTCTTTATACACCTAAATCTCCAGCCTTATCTGGGGGTGTAACAATTAACTGATCTGTATCAGAAAGTCATTACAATAGGCAGAGATAGGGCTAAAGCACAAATAATAAAAATACACTGATCCAGCCAAACTCATCAAAAATTGATACAACTGTCAGAAACAGATTTTGGCCAAATTTCCTCCTGTGTCTCTTGTGTGGGCATGAGCATGCAGTGCAACTTTGTGTGGGTGTGCGTCTATGTCTGCGTGTAACCCTCCCCTTTCCTGCAAAGTTTCTCCAATCATATACCTACTTCAGGCCGTCCACTTCCAAAGAAAAAAAACCCAGCATGGTGCAGAATAATAGAGAGCTGATTGAAACATTACTCCAAGAAGCAGTCGACACAGCACAAGTTACAGCAATGCGAGTGGGAGCAACGACTTCCAAAGCACACTGGCTCCTGCAGTAACTACTCCTGGTTTAAGGCAGAAGCATGCAGGTAATAGCTACTAAATAAAATTTGAAATGGGTATGCATGGCATCATCTGAGCAGTGCATCTCTACCTCTCATGCTCCATGGTTTCACAGCTAAGCTCTGGATCTTGAGCAGAATTTCAATGTCTGCAGCATTAAGTTCACAGATCCTCCACAAGACATGATTATTTCAAAGTGCAATTCGCCCACTGCAACAAAGTCTATTTTTCTTTGTGCTGTGCATCTGCAGTAGGTCGAGGCAACATGCCCCGAAATCAGCACAGATGAACACACTAACAATTAGGGTAGACGAAAGAGAGAGAGAGAGAGAAAAGAGTGGTCTGGCTGGTCAGCTGTGTGCGTGGGTAGATCATTCAGCCTGAAGTATGAAAACAAAATGACCAAATGTATGGGAATAAAATCCATTTTTCAAATTTCGCCTCTCTTACTCTCTTCCCATTGCTGTGATTTAGTAGATGAAATTGTGTGCAGCATAAACACACTTTGTGAGGAGAGACAGAGGTATTCTGCAGTTTTACAGAGTTGTCTCTTTTATGCCGTGCCTTTCTCGATCCATTTTCATTTCGACAACAAACAGCACGCGCGGCATGATTGAATAGCAACACATTTCCGCTTGGAATTATGATCTGTGGTGACAGATAACCTGAAGTCTGTCACCTTGAGAGGGGTTCTGCTGTAGCTCTGTGCATTTTTCCAGTGATTCGTGGCAAAGCGTTCCTCACTGAGTCCCTTGTTAACTAAGAGAGTGACAGAGGGAAAATCCAGCGCATCAAAAGTCAACAGTACAACAAGCCATAACGTTAACCAACAGAGACACACACACTTACAGTGAGCTGTTCCTGCCACTAACAACCTTGAGCCACCATTGGCACTCGTGTCTCTTGCTGAATTTTTGACAGTTGCTCGTTAGCAGTGGAGGCCTGTTAGAGCAGGATTTTCACCCTTTCCTTCGTTCCCCGCATCTGCTCACCTACCCATCCTTCAGCCTGACTTGTGGCGGATTCTATTGTGCTAACAAGGTTCAGGTAACAACGTGGCCTGACAGAGGAAAGGCTGAGGTCAAAGGACACAGCATCCTTTGATATAAACACTGACGGGAGGCAGGAGGGAAAAAAGCATTGTGTGCAAGTGCGGGTGGAAACTAAATCAAACCATACGCACGTTCACAACGCCCACCTAAAACCCGAAGCCTGGAGCCATTTCACCCCTACTCCAGCGACCTCACGCATCGATCCCTACACCGATGGTGCAGGATACCCAGCACCTAGTTTGCTTAGTTAAAAGTCTGCATTGTCCTTAACACTGCACTTCGAGACATCTTTCAAGCACCTGCCTCTGACAAGTGCACTGTTGATGTGATTGCTCTTTTGCTCTTTGCATCAGTAGGTTATTGTTGCTTTGACACCTGTAGAAAATTTGGAGAGCTGACAATAGTGAACACCAATCTCACAATCACACTGTGAGAACTAATTCTAACTAACTAAGTTAGCATTATGTTTACTTTGCACTGAGAAAACATTTGCTCCAATTCACAGTTTTAATGAATTTTAAGACAGTGGCACTCAAGGACTCTCTGTTCATTCACTAACCGTGTTTTTCAATCAATTATTCCATCAGCCCACCTGTCAAGGACAGTCGTATTACATAACAATCAAGAAAACAATACGTTCTTCTCAAAAAAAAAAAAAAACTGTTTCAACTTGACATTTTAGTGCCATTTGGTATTCAAGTACATCGCTAATTAAAAGCGTGTTTCAAAATTTGCAATTCATCACAACAGTAAATGTCAGAAAATGACAAAAAAGCCATTTTTAGTAGAGTTTCAAAAACTGAGAAAAAGCAAATACCAAAGCCTTCATGTTATGAAACCATGCAAATATTCTCTCCTGAATCTACCACTTTGGTCCATTGCGGACCCCATGCATTTGGCATTTTGGACTTAGGTTTCAAGGTCTGTTGTGATGTTACATTGTGTCTGTGTGGGTGTGTGTGTGCACATTTTCTCTGCTGTGGGAGAGGATCAATAGAATAGACAGAAAAGGGAGCACATTCTCAGTTACCTTCATCAAAGTCTGCATCGTCCTCAGTGTGCTGGGGGAAGGGGAAGCAGTTGGTGATCTCCAGCCGGTCGTCAACTACCAGGCCCAGCAGGACACCCTGAACCACCTCACTGCCCTGGCCCTCTTCCTGGTAGTGCTTGATAATCTTCAGCACCACCTGTGAAAAACAGAAAGAGCAATATCAGTGAAGTATCGAACCACCGCCAACAGAACAGAGACGGAGAGGGAGGCAGGGAGGCTTCACTATCCTTCCAGTAACAGTTTCTGAGAAATGATTCTGTTTTCTGAACCGGAGCCAATTTATTTATCGAGCCTGTTGTTTGTGCATTTTGTGGCTGTTACAGCTTTTATTATAGTATTCTTATTGTATTTCATCATTCTTTGATTTATGTTATTCGATTTAGCTGCATCTCCGCTCGTCATGTTGATTTGTACTCATTAGTTGGTGTTGGGGTTAGTTTGGTTGATAGATATATATTTATTTATTTATTTTTTGTTCTTTTTTCCTTTTTTCCCCCACAAGCCTCCTCGGGTTTTTTTTTTTCAAATCTCTTATCTGTTCTTTTACACATTAGGGGTTTTTTTACAAAACAAATCCGTTGAACTATTTAATTAACACCAGTGGGAAAAAATGCAGACAAAAATACTTCTCTCTTCTTCTAGTACACATTAAACTGTATGTGCAGATGTATAGAAAAGTGTTGGCAGAATGAGTGTTAATAGATAATGATGCTGATTTAGGGCCTGATTAAGAAAACAAAAGATGCTCTTGCAAAGGTATAAAGTATAATGAGGGAATTTCTTTCTTTCTAGAATATTTTCATCTCAACTTTATTTTCCTCAAGATGCTGCACAGTTGAACAACAGCATGAGCCCATAGTAAAAATTACCACAACATATTGGACAATCAAAACAATTAAGTTGCGGTTTAAATCATTGTAGCCTCATCCTTCTTCCAGACGTACACACACCACTTTATAAAGACCATGTGAATTATAAAACACTTCTTGGGATCACAAACAGAGGTTTGTGCAGAGGTTATATAACTACAGCTTCACAGGACTGGAAACAATTAGATTTTTCCTTGAAAAGAGAGTTTGCCTGTGTGTAGCCTTTATAGACCACAGTGCTGACAAGGTTCAGCCCACCAACAGCACTGCAGCTGTCTGTCAAGGACATTAATGAAGATATTAAATTCAGACTGTAATTGCACTTCTTTTTAATAAGTATATCCTTATGGGCATGTGTCAAAACTGTAATTACCAAATCTAATAAAATCAATGTTTTATGAATTTTTAAAGATTTTTTGAAGACATCATGCACTTCCTGAGGGAAAGCTACTGTGCACGTACTGAGATTTTGAGGCCGATATCAATATTTTACAGGTTATGAAAAAACTCTTTAAACCATTTAGCAGCAAATATTTTTTACATTTTAATAATAGTTAGAATCGCAGAGATGTTTAAATAGTGACAAAGATACATACTGAGTGAGTGCGACATTTCGTGGTTGAAAATGGTTGCTCTGAGATGAGTTTCGTAAATTCCCTCAAACCTAATTTAACACTTCTTCCTTTTGGACCCACATCTACATGGTCACACTGATATTTCTGCAATGAGCTACTATCAACAAATATACTGTCCCAGTTGGTTTTTCAGTGTAGCTCTAGTTATATGTTTAGGGCAGCTTGCTAGTTTTCCCTTTCTGATTGGAGTACAGAGTTAAGGGCACGGCAGGTCCTCTGGGGGGGGGGCACAAAGCAAAGATTTCAGTACAGTACATCACCAACACCTCTGGGCAATTGAATCAGGTCAACTGGACTTAGATTTGTCTTTGAAGATGTTGTGCCAATGTTTATCCAAGTGGCTTCATCAGTTCGTGTTGACTGTGTGATGTAGACTAGACTGGCTAGTCTACATCACCAACACTATGTGGGCTTGTTGGATAAGGGATAAAAACATTTTGAGCCAATATTTGTAGGTTACAGGGCTACCCTGGGCTCCAGGTGGTAGCACACTGTGGAAGCTGACAACACATCACCTCGCAACACCAACCTTCACATGTCAGTCACCTGCTGCGGAAGTGCCAACCGGCAACTGAGGTCTGAAGAGTAGAACACGTCTCTACAAATGTGTGCAAAAATGTTTTCCGTCTATTTATAGACTCAGTGGCCACTTCTAGGTACACTAAAAAAAAAAAAAATTATATCACATCAGTACAGTAGCTCTGCCATTTTTCTACCTTCACAAAGTTGGAAAATTCAACAACAACAACAACATTTTGATGCAAATGTTGAAAATCATAACATAAATCATATTTGTCATCCATAGTTATCACTCAACATAATGCAGTCCAGTGAAAAAAACAGCACCACTGACTACGACCTCCAGGGTAAAACGTAAGATTTAGTTAAAACCACATTGTTTTTGATATGAGGAAAATTGAAGGCGTCATAAAAGCTGAGTAGCTGTCCTGGATTGCATAAGACTGTACAGGTGTACCTAATAAATTGGACACGGAGTACGTCCTTAAACAAAAAGCGAGGAGGATTTAAACTTGAGCTCGAATGGGGGCATGCAGCATGTTAGTCACATCTATCCTAAATTATATAATAAATCCTCAGCCACCATTCTACACTCTTCACCGGTCACCAAGCTCTTACATAAAACCACAGTGTTGCCAAAAAGTGTTGTTATGTTAAGAGGAAATTCTGGGACAAGTTACTCAGGCAATCACTGGCTGTGGTTTGAGTGGTAAATTGAGTGGTAAGCACCACCTGCAGGCTCCAACACTGGTGCATCACTGATCTTGAGTGTGTACAAAAGGCCAGTTAGTATTCAGCACGGCTTAGCAATTTACACTAGAGGAAGAGGGGGCGGCACACATACAGAACAAAACCTGAATCCAGTGCAATTTTAAGAAAAATGCTCCCTTCGGATGGTGGGAGGGTATATTTGGACTTGTGGTCTGATATCCCACATCGCTGTGCCTCGTCGGGACAGAGTGTCCATGCATCATCGTATGCGTTTAATTTTTAATACCAGATATAAATGGGCCAAAAGGACAAGCCTCCGCATGATCGAGGAGCTGGTTTAAACTCCACTGCTGCATCACCGACACCAAGGACAGTAAAAAAGGACTACCGCATACATCTACACACATGTATGTATCACACACACACACACACACACACACACACAAGCATCTACCCATCGTGAGACAGCCTGACCACTGAAAAAAGAAAACCACGAAGGCAAAGAGAGGAAAATAAGACAAAGCATCTAAATGAACAGGAACAGGACAAGGAGCTGAAAGCATAGAGTGGAGAGGGAGAGCATAAATCATGCTGATAACAGTGTGGGCAGGTCACAGCCAGAGGCATTAATAATACACACATACACACACACATATACATGCAGGGAGCAGGGTGGCAGTCCTGGAGCCATGCTCACGACAAAACACCCATCACCACCATGAGGGAGCCCTTACTGGTCTCACAAACCCATACACACACATGCATCCGTCTTGGACTTGGGAGATGATTTATTTCAATGGACTGTTGGACCTGTCGTGCAACAAGTAAAAGAGCTAGGGGCAGGAAAACGGGAGACGATATGGGGTGGAGTGGGGAGAAAAACAAATCTCACACTCTGCCTGCCTGCTTTGGCTGCTCTGAGCGAGAGGGCAGGAGGGTCTGAACAAAAGGTTGGTGGAAGAGAGAGGAGATGGATGGAGAGAGAGAGGGAGAAATGTGAGAGTGGAAAGGTGGTCGGAAAGGAGGAAATGCAACGGTGAAAACGTGGGGAGAGGAAATCCAGAAGGATAAAGGTAATGATGACAAAAGAGCATGAGGGGACCGGGTGAGGGCAAGAAGACCAATGGGTAACCAAATGACAGCGAGGCAGGAAGAGAGGGGACGGAGGGCCACAGTCGAAGTCCTCAGGATCGGCATCACTAGCTGTTTTACAAAGCCCCTCCACCCCACTCCACCCGCCCCTCTTTGAGCTTTGGCTCCTTTTTCTGCCAGCAAATAGCTTTCCTACTAGTCTCCCTCCATCAGTGAGAGCAGACAGCACAGATACACACAATGCTTTCAGCTATCTAACTCTTGGCAATCTGTTCATCACACACTTAAATGGCATCCGTCTGGAAAAAGAGGAGGTGAGAGATGGACAACTGCCCAAAAACAACAGGAAGCAGGACGGTCAAATAAATAAAATTAAATTTGCACAGGGCTTTAAGAAAACTCCTGAATCTACAGAAATGCTTTCAAGAGAGGAACTGAATAGGCATTTGTAGTCAAGACAGGGGAAGAAGGAAGGCAGAACGGACGGAGGTTTCCTTGGATTTGTTGTGCTGGCTTCCTGGGGTTAAGTAAATGCCATCAGGTTTTTGAAGCAAGAGGCTGGAGAGCTCCACGTTTAATCGTGCAAACCTGCATGGACACACACGCGTACGCTACCTTTCCCTTCTCGGACATGCACACACACATGCATTTTTTATTGATCTAGCTCACCAGCAGCTAGCCGAGTGAGCTCACCTCATGTGGAGAGGCATAAGATTGATATGTGGACAGTGCCTTATAAATCAACAAGCTTAAAATTGAATTGTGCAAAATCAATTGCGGTCCAAATCCCCCGTTGCCTGCCTTTAATTCTTATCATAAATCTCCTCTCACTCACACAAAAAGACTCATATTCCCAGCCACAACGGGGCTCGAGTTATGAGAGAGTACCGCAAGAGAGACAATCCCATAATGAGTTTTTCTTTTTGCACTGCTGATGTGTACACAAACTCCACACTTGACACTGGCTGTAATACACTGGAGGCAGCGAACACCTTCGTGCGACATGAGTAATCTGCTGAGGTTCTGCCACGGGTGAAGACCACCACACATTCCCACTTCATCTTCCGGCTCGCTTGATGAGATCTTTTCTTTAAACATGTTTGGTTTTGTTGAGCCAAGCAGGACTTGTAATGTGAAGCAGTCAGTGGCTCTGATAGCATCCACTAAGAAGTGTTATTGCATTGCAGGTGCAGAATTAATCGAAAAGTGACTATTACAAACAGCACCTGCTCGCATGTGCTATTCAGTTCTGTCTGCACCAACAATATGTACATTTAACAGCACGGATGGTTTGAATTAGTCCACAGAAGCATGCAATTACAAATATAGTTAAAGATTCATGTCATAAAATGTCAGGATTTTATTAAAATGTTTTGACAGTTTTTTAAAAAATCTAAATGTTTGATATTATTCGTGGTTAGTCATCACTGTCAGTGTAACAGTCTCACATTAGATTTAAAATGCCTTGAAAAGGGTCAGATTCACAGGAAACAGTGCAGTATGTGGTGTGAGCCGTGTTCCTGTTTGTAATGCTACCTAACTGATACCAGCCTCGCTCTTTATCATTCAGCCTCCCAGTCATACCAGAGCTGCATTACGTTGTTGTTGTTGTTGATGAAAACATCTAATGAAAATTATTTCCCCCTGCTGCTAATTGACTTCAAAACCATTCAAATGATGACATGTGGTGACGTGAACTGTGAAATGGTCCCGGGCTACCTAAAACAATACTTGGTTTGTCCATCAGTAGATTGTATTTTAATGTTTTCCTGGCAGCAGCTGAACAAAAAGGAGGAGCCACAGGGAGATAACTAACTTTACTGTGACCTTCTGTTGTGTGGAACCGCGCTCAGCATGAAGCCAGACTGCTGCTGCAGCTACTTTAGACTGAATACTTTTTTTTATTGAAACACAAGACAGTTTGGATGTGCTCAAAAGTCTTCTGTCACCAAACACACTGCTCAGAGAAAATCTGATTTAATATTACACCACACTTGCCGACCAGAGTTGCAAAAATCCACTATAGGCCTGATGTTGTAACGATTACATCTGTAAAATACGATGAAAGAGTAAAATGTAGGTTCTATCATGAGGAAAGGATGGAGTAACTACTGGAGAGGTGGGAACACATGTTTCTACACTGGGTAGTAAGTTATCACTTGTGTCTGTGTGTGTTACAGATGATCTGTGTCACATTGCATGGTGTGAACACCTTCCTGATGAGCCCAGACTTAAGGACCTGAGGCAAGTGGAAAAGCCTCAGGGGGAAGAAGGGACTGCTCTGCCACAGTGCTTTACTCATTCATATATTCACTGTGAAGAAGAAAAAAAAACAAAGAAAATGTCTGCCACTGGTAAAAGACATGTCAAAACTCATTTTGACATATTTCCTGTCTCTTTGTGCCCCTGAGCTTTCACATCACAGTCTCAAAATGTGCCACGCAATGTGCTCCTTAATTCACAGTACGTGAATAAGACCCGTGACTGTCGTGCATCACACATCAGAATGAATTAATACTTTTTCAAACATACAGACAACTGTGTGATCTCAGTAGGTGTTTAATGGAACTCATCGCTGTGTAGCACTCCACTCCTGTGGCAACATCAACCACTGAAACCTCTTCAAAAGCAAGGAAACAATCCAATTTCACTACACAGCACTGGTGATGCTGTCTGTGGGCAACCCTCCAGCTAAAACCTCTGACAGGCAGGTCATGACGCAACACAGCAGCAACTCCTGCATATCAATGCATTCAGGTGAAATGTGTTTCATACTTCCACTTCATATAGACACCTTTCCTTCAACAGTTTGAACCCAAGTAAGGTCGCACAGTAAACAGCTCTAAACACTTTTTAAATTAACTGCCGCGATTAAAATATTTGGTTCATAAGACTGAGAAAATGAATTAAGAAAATCTCATTAAGGGGTCTAAATAATACACACCGAGGTGAAATATTTAGATTTGAAATTACGACCCGAGACTCCAGGGCAGCTTTAATGAGCAAGATAAAAGGAAAGCATCAGCTGGCACGTTGAAGTCCTCCTACAGCATTCAGGCACACCAGGCAAATGAGCTGCTTTGTGTCCAGTGCAGTTTAGGACAGGATGAGGGAGAATGAATGTACATGGCAATGAAGCAAGTTTGTCCTCTGCTGTTTATATGGGGGTACTACAGAACAAGATGTATGTATGTATGTATGTACAGTGTACATGTGTGGTGACAATAGGCTCCGAGATACACTGCCACACTGCAAAATGTCTTACTGTCTCAAGAGCATCAACACTGAATAGCAGAGGAAATTCAGCCAATCAGTAGAAATATCAGAATGGACTTGCTTTTATATATCAGGTATGTCATGAAGGCCGAAGTGGAAAGAGAGAAAAACCTTCTTTTCAAATGGAAACCTGAGATACACATTTTTCAAAGCACTTGTATTACGGCTAACAAAGTACACTAGATATCAAGAGATCACTGAAAAGCTACTTTGTGCTCCAATGTAAATTTTTTTGTTCATTTTAAGTTTTGATTATTTTAAAGCACAAATTATTTGAAAGGCCTTTCTTTGATTTTGTTTTCAAGAAGGCGCACACAGTATGGAGCCTGCTGAAGACTGAAGTCTCTTACTTACCTGTTCACCGCTAAGCAAAGTTACTGTAGCCTATTGTTTTGACATGTACAGCTGGTGGTAGTAAACCGGTTGAATGCCCCCGGTAAACACGTTTTAATGTGGCAAACTACAGCAATTTTGTGAGGTGACAGCAGGATCACCATCCTAAAAGTTGATCGCAACCTGATCTGACCACCAGGGAGGTCCTGCATTTAAAATGAAACGTCCCCTAAGCTTAGTGAAAGCTAACACCTTCTAACTTGGGAGAGTCTTTTAATTGGCAAGTCAGACAGTTTGGGAATTGTAAGGAACAATTAACCTGTCTGTTTGATCGGGAACACACCGATTAAAGCACAGTAAGATATGTTAAAAGCATTGATTACAGTACAGCACACGGGTTCTCATTATCTGTCCGCCATGATGATGCTCACACTTTAGCTAGCATCCACATCTGCTAGCACTGTGGAGTCGGTTTTTCCTCATAGTCGCCGCGGATGTCCAATAAACAGCCATAAAGCCGCATAGTGACACTTACCAGCCCTTCAATTTGAATCTGTTTGACAGGAGAGTCCAATGTGCCACCGGTAGAAGCCATCCCAGAGCTAGATACTGAACCAGACTCTTTACGTGATGCCATCAACAGCCGCCACACGCGGTAAAGGAAGAGCAGACTTCGTCGACGGACGTTTCCGGTAATGATCCGGCTCTTTTCCCGTCCGTGTGGAAACGGGAAGCGGTGCGGGTGAGCAGCCCGATTTGAATAAAAAGCCCGTTAACATAATGAAACTAACGACAGATACTTTATTTCGTATTAAAGACCTCAGTTTGTCTCTTCGATTGCAGACACGCACAGCTAGATGGGCTGTAAATGGAGACTAACACCTGTAATTAAACATTAATCTAGTCTCACTCAGCAGCTCTGTTGAATGATTGTGAGCCACTAGAATATGTTCAAAGATTTTTTTTTTTTAATTATTGGCAATTATGTAAAATTCTGGTCATCAATCTTTTGTCCAGTAAAATATCTGAGACAACCATATCTAAATTGAGATTTTGAGGGATTGTTGTTGACAAAATGACACTATTAATTAATTAATTAATAATATTGTTACCAAGTACTTAAACACTTTATTTCAAATCTTTACAGATGTATCACAACTAGTAGTAATCAGAAGACTAAAAAGGTGGGATACTGAACTTAACTGTAACAAGAACATTACCTAGTTACATAATGCAAAAAGGTGAATAAGCATAAACGTATAAAGGTACAAAACAGAACAAAAAAACCTTAGTTGATAAACTGCCTGAATTATACATCTGAGACATGATATTTAATACCAGGTACGATTTACCAATTTCTTTGACAGATTAACCTTTCCGTTTACCATCAAGAGTGAACAAGTGCAACAAGGAGAGGGTGGGAGAGGTTACACTTCTGAGCAATAAAACAGTACCTTTCCAAAACATGTTAAGTTTCAATGCAGGGTTCCATGTGAAAATACAGGGCTCTTAATCTAAAATATTTCCGGTGTGATTGGGGCAATGGTACAAAACTTATGGAATGAGCAGACAGTGGAAATTACCTTACAAAACATAATCAAGCAAAGCTTACAAATTGGTGTCTAAAAAAAGGTTGCTTTATAAATATAATTGTTAAACATTCTTCCTCACTCCGTTTGAACCAAATGAATACTGCATGATTCCATCTGTAGTACAGTAAAATCCTTTTCTTTAAAAAGTTTCCGACCCGGTCCCCACTACTCCCGCCCCTTCCCCAGAAACAAAACAGGTTGACAGGAAAAACACAAAATAAAAAGGCAAAAAACTCGAGTAATTAAAAAAGTATGTCTGTTGGAAGAAGAGCATTTTTCTGTTCTTCCAATGTCTAAATAAGGTGGAATCTTGGTCCAGCGGTGGCGATGATGTCGCTGTAGGGCTCAGTCTGGGTGACCTCGATGGCTTGCTGCTTCTTAAGAACCAGGAAACTGTAAAACTTGGCAGCTGCCTGCTTTCTGTTGTTGTTCCGGCACAGGTCAAGCAAGCTGACTGAATCTGCACCAGTCTTAGCCATAACACGCTGTGGAGACAGAAATGTAAAAACATCAGTCCGAGTCCTTCCTTTACACGAGGGGATCAATCAAATATAAACAAACTGTATTTCAGAAAGTGCAGATTAACAAAAGAAATACCAAATTAGAATTGTATTAATATGGTGGCAACATCTGAAGTCTACTCGAAATGTGTTTAAAATTATTGTTTCGTACCTGGAGACCATGCAGCATCTGCTGGGTTCTCTTGTTCCATCTCTTCTCCTCCTGATCCTGGTCTCCGGCCTGACCTTCCTCTTCCTGAGGAGCACAGACAGTCATAAGTCATCACTGGCACACAATCATACAACACATGTACAATTAAATAGAAGCTTGTGTCAAATCTAAATGTCTTAGAAAAGATGTTATTTTTTTAATAGTTATTGTGATTTTGCTGTTGCACTTTGGGCAGTTTAATGAAAGCTATGTGAAATGAATTATTACTATCAATTGCAAAGTTCCAGAGTACCAGAGAAAGTAGTTCATTTCCCCCCTCACCTCTTCCTCGTCGCTGTCATCCTTCTTGTCTTTGCTCTTCTCACCAAGGAGGTCAAGCTCCGGGACAAGCTGGGTGAGGTTGACGCTGCTCTCCTCTGGGGGCAGATCCACCTGAGGCATATCTAACCTCTGAGACAAGACTGAGCGGTCAGCAACCTGCTGCTGCTCCAGTGAAGCCATCTGAAAGAGGGAAAGCAGAGTGCAAGTCAGAACCAAGCGTGGGCACACTGAATGTCAACTGAACTGATTTCACAGTTGAGCACTTCCCAAGTTCACTCCTTCAAAAAATAAAGAAAAATCCTATTCTGGTTTATTTTTTATTTTTAGACAACAAAACAACAAATTCACTGTATAGTTACAGCTACAATAAAAAGAGCCTTTAAAACAGCAATAATTGAATATCTATGTTTTGTCACTTCCACACACTATGCTGAGGAGAAAATATGCAACCTAAATACATTGTTTGGACATAGAAATAATAACGTACAGGAAGGGCAGCCTCCTTGTCGAGGGTCTTGCGTTTGACACCACGGGGGGTGGAGGGAGGAGGCATAACTGTCTCATCCAGGGTCGTCCTGCTACCCTCCATTGTGGAGGCTGCCAGCAGACTGGGCTCCTCCATGATCGTCTGGTCTGAGGGAAGCATAAAACAGATTTCTTAAAGACGTGTGTCACTCAACAGTGATTCATTGTTGTTATCTCATGCAAGACCTCTGCCACAAGTCTCTCTTCCTCTCATGCAACTGAGGACATGTCTGCATTGTGACATGGCCTCTCAGCATTACTTACCAATAACATCTCTGTGCTGACCCATGACCTCCTCTCTAGGCACCTCTGGGTTCTCCAGCTCTTTGAGGAACTCATCCAAACTATCAGCCTCTCCACCCTTTCTCCTCTTCCTCAGCTCATCTGGCACCAGAGGCGTCAGGCAGCGTGTGAACATCTGATATTGGAGATTTGACAGTTAATTTTGGAGAAAGATAAAGATAATCACATAGCAATAAAAGTAAGGAACCAAGGTATTAAGGGATGACTGATATTACACAAAAGGAATGTCTCCTCTATTATGCATGACATGTTTTCCATTCAGTATTCAGGAGGAGTAATGTGTGGGTGTAAAAGGATACAGAAATATACTGCCTGTAAGTGATTTCAGGTAGACAGCTGACAGATGTATGTTCTCAAGTAGTTTGGGGTGGAGGTGTATGCATATTAATCCACAAATACATGCAGTCTTCAAACATTTGTTACCCTGAGCAGCTTGGTGTTCCACAGGGGTTGGGCAGGCAGAGAGAAGAGCTTCTCCACACCTCCAGTCTCCTTCCACATCATAAGCTTCTTAGTGGGAGGGGCAAGATCCAAGGTGGTGACAATGTCCGAGTAGTCAGACAACTGCGCTCTGATGGTCTTGCTGTCCAGCTCCTTCACACTGTCCACAATCAGCTTCCTCTTACGCTTCGCCTTTGTCTCTTTCACTGTAAAGGAAAAAAAAGTAGTTGATGACAATTTCATCATTTCTCATCATCAAAATCTTACAGTTTAGCACACAAGAGATTTTGCCCTCTCTGTTGCTTGAAACATTGCCCACAACTGCTAAATAGATCCTTACATTAAAGATGACTGCCTTAGTGTAGCATGATCTACAGGTTGAAAATCTCTATGATCTTAAAGTGTTATTTAGTCATCTCGGGCAATCTTCATCTTCAGCGTTCAATATGCAGTTTTGCATTTGTAGGAACGATTTCCTATGACTTTCCAATTTAGTGTGCTTGAATACAATTTAAAATGTACTGAGTTTCATTTAGAGAGCAGATATTTAAAAAACACTTCCTACAAGAAGAAATTAATAGAGATTTCAATTTAAAAAAAAAATAAAAATACAAATAACATGCATATTAAAACACGGCCTTTCATCTTCAAGGATGAAGAAGTCTCTTACCAGTGATGTCAATGGGCTCCAGGGCAAAGGCCTCCTCCTCATTGTGAACCAGAGTTGTCTGCTCTGTCTGATCAGCCATTGCTGGCAGTGGCTCTGCTGGGCCGGAGTCTGGGCTGTCTGGACCCGCTAGACACACAAAATTGCATTTCCCCTTAAACATTGCAAGTAACTCTACTTACTTGTTGTGGTACATGACTAAGTAGGTTTTACAGGTTGCACGTCAATCCCATGTAAATGTCCTTTACAGATGCACAAAAAAACTACAGGCAGAAAAAAAAGAGAACTTCCTGTTTAACATGCTTTGCAATAAAGCAAAAGATCTTTGCTTTACTTACGTGACTGGAGGTTGTCAAAGTCATCCTCATCATCTCCATGATCAGGAGGCATTATGACATTTTCTGTGATAGCTGGAGGATCATCAAAGATACCACCGCCATCTTCAGAGCTCAGCAGTTTATCAACTGCAAAATAACAAAGAGGATTAAGCCAACAATAGTTCTTTGTTACATTATTATAATCCAGTGTGATGGAAAAACTGCTCACCCAACATCCCCCCATCACTGTTGCCCATGGAGCCATCCCCAAAGTCATCATACTCCATGTGGTTGGACTTGTCAGGGAGATTAGCTGGACCAGGCTCAGCCTCTAGCAAAAGGTTAGAGGCTGTCGCGCCGTGTATGATATCCTCCTCAAATGTGCTGGCATCACGCATCATTTCTCGGTCGTCCATACCAAAGTCAGCTGAAGCGTACAACAGTCTGTTATTTTAACATATTTCCTGTTACATAACAGTGCTATTGTTCTAATAGCATTTAATGTAACATCTAAAAATCAATGCCATTTAAAACATTTTTGTAAAATTATACAGTACTGTTTTAGGCAGGTGTGAAAAATGTAAACTACGAATGCTTTCAAAAATGGAAGTGTCAATAGTTTATTTTCATCAATCAACAAAATGCAGGGAATGAACAGAAGAGAAATCTAAATCAAATCAATATTTGGTGTGACCACTGTTTATATTTTTGAAAACATTCTTACTTTACAGCATTTTTCACACCTGCCTAAAACAGCTGCACAGTACTGTTCATGTTGAAATCTACAATCCTACCAAAGTCATTGTCCTGCAGAAGGCTGAGGTTGCCGACATCCTCCCTCATGGTGATCTCCTCTACTCTGCTCTGGTTCAGAGTGAACTGTTGAGCCACGTCTATGTCACTGTTTGAAATAACACAAAAAATAGATCAGGGAAAAATAAAACAGTTCATATTTGAATGGCACAAACTGAATAACACAGGAGCAGGTTGCCATTCTGATTGTTGGATATTTTAACTGTTAAATTAACACTTGAGCAGTTGCATCTGGAGATGAATGTTGTCAACTTACTCCAAGTCAGGGAGTGGCTGGTCAAAGTCATGGAACTCCTCAGGTAAGGTGATGGCATTGTAGGCTGCCTCTCTGTTTTCCTCAGGTAGATCCACCACACCTGAAACCAAATACAAGTCATAACATTATAATACATACATCTAAAACTGTATGCCTCACAAACAACAACACATCAGTCCATTGTAAATCTAACAATGTGTATATTTTGGGGAAAATGGATTACAAATTCAGAAGAATGTTAGAATGGTGCATTTTTGCTAGTTCATACAGTAAATACCAACTGGTTTAAGCAGTGAGAAAAAAAATACTGACTACTTCAGTCCTTCAGCTATTCTGTTTTTCTCACAACAAAAGGAAAAACCTACAAACTTGCTTTCTTAGCATGTTGTCTTCAAATTTGTCCTTACCTGGCCTGAAAGCCATTTTGATCTTGATGAAGGCTTCATTACAGTCAGCAAGCAGGTACTTGGCTTTCCTGTGGTAGATTCTCACCACCCCAAGGAGCAGGTGGCCTGATGTACGCAGTGCCATCTTTACCTAAAAGATAAAGAAACAACAACAGATGAACAGACCACATTTTAGAGATGACTCAAGTTTACACATTGTACATTTTTCTTGTAAAAAACAGGATTCAAATGCGTTATCTGTGTATTGGGTACAGCAGTGAAGTGTTTTAAAAGACCCTGTCTATTTACACACTGCAACTGATTGTGTTAAAGTAGAAAACTGTGTTAAATTGCCTAATGCAAGGATAAATTTAGCTATAATATTTCATTTGTCATGTTTCTTCCTTCATTTTAAACATTACTGTTTTTATTTATAGGGAGGCAACAATGAAGGCTAAAAACAACTCTGAATCTAAGCATGGCTTGGGCTTGCAAAGCGAAGATGTGGCAAGCAGCAGGACCACCAGAATGCAGAAAGTGAGTCTCTTGTTACCTTGGGTGAGATGATGCTCTCCACACTGCTCTCCAAGTTGCATTCAAACACATGGGCCTTGGTCAGCTTCTTGTCCCAATGGGCCGCTAGCCAGATCTTGGCCAGCGGCCCACGTTTGCTGAGGACAAAGTGGGCGTAGAACATGGCCCTGGTTCCCCTGGCTCACACACTCACAGTGCAGTAATGTTTACCTGAAAAACATGACAGATTGGTTTATGTATAAGGATAGGCCATTTTAATAAGGTCTGGATACCTAGGATACAAAAAGTGCCAAACAGGAAGACGGCACCAGACCATACTTTAAAGTCTATGATTAACAATACCTTTCTATTATCTTAGGCAAAACTAGCTCATTATCTCAGCCACATCAAGATTTAGGACGAAGTTGCTGGGTAGTAGTAGATGGGTGTTCTGTTAATGACCAAACAAAATAAATGATTAAGCAGTTTTAAACTGTATGTTTAAAACTGCTTAATCTTTGTTGTTTCGATTACCAGATACATTTCTCATTCTTCGAGAAAAAAAAAAAAAAAAAAAAAAAAAAAAAGCAACGTCACGGTAAAGAAAAGGCATGGTAACCCTGGTTTTATTTCGTCATTACTGGTTAGAGGTAACTATTAGCCTGAGATTCGTCTCACAAAGGTGAGGTCTGTTGTCTACTGAGTAAACTTTAAACAGTATCTTATTCAAACGTTTGCTAATCGTCCCGGGGGCTTGTCTTCTAACGTGTCGCTTATGTGCTCCCGAAAAATCGATCGAGCTCAAATTTTGGCCTTTATTTTGCGTAATTTAAGACACTTGATCTGTTATTAATTATTTGTAAAGTACCAACACAAAACACTATATCCAGAAAAAGAGAGATTTTAACGTTATCAAAACAAGCGCTGACTTCATTCAAGTTCCGCCTATTTCCCAGTGAGGGAGGCAAACACTGGAAATGCACATGTCTGCCCACGGTAACCGACACTTTTCCCAAACTGTACTTCAACGAGCAGCGTTTTCTTAAACTAGACAAAAAGTACGGCTCGTTTAAAATTGATTTTTATGTGTCCAGGCACATACTTAAGAGAATGTATTAAGAGCGCCAAAGGGTTGGTCAACGCCAGTAAATAGTCGGCGCCATCAAGTGGGTCAACTAAATTAGCCGCCAGCTAACTACAAAAGGAGCAATGACATCGTATGCTGGGCTCGTGACGCCGAAATGTTTATGCCGATTTTACTTTTTAGCAGGGAAATTAAAGCGTTTCTAAAACGACAGACAAAGCTTTGATCCAAGCTTTGAAAGAAAGTGGAGCCCGCAGTAGAAATGTACCCAACAAAACCTGCATACACTTTTCCCTCTACCAGCAAAACTGTATCGTTAGCTGGTCGCTAACGGCTCCTTGTACAGTGAAGGCCGCGGCGAATAATCGCAAACGTGCATGCTTATTTCGTCTCGTACATTACACAAAGCAATGCGCGAATATTCCCACTGCAGACACACTTACCGATAGGAGCCCTTTGAGAGTGAAATCCCAGTGATTAAGTTATTTCTCCCAGCGAATTCTCCCCTGTTGTACTCATTAAAACAGTCAAGATGGCGCCAGTCGCCTTCCTCCCGCTCACCGCTGTCCTTTTAAAATCGGCAGGATGTTTACAGTCAAAAATGGCGGAGGAGGAGTCTGCTGGGGCTGACTGACAGACAGCCCGCTGTGAGCGCCCGGTGGAGATAGGAGGCGCTGTGGCACAGTGCTTACCGGACACTTGGTATGGTATTGTGGATGGTTAATGAATCAAATACTATTGTGAGAATATTATGCATGTTTAATAAAGTTCGCATACAGACGGCGTATCATTATCATTATTATTATTATTATTATTATTATTATTGTTATTATCATTATTATTAGTAGTAGTTGTAGTAGTAGTAGTATTGTTGTTGTTGTTGTTACTGCTGCTGCTGCTGCTGCTGCTACTACCACTACAAATACCAACAAAGTGTCTCAGTTGCATTGTCTGTTCCCATCCCTGACTTTCCCAGCTGCTCTTTAATCTTTTGAAAACAATAAACCCATTGTAAAACTGGTTTTGTCTAAGCCCTGTTGTACTCTATACATCAACAATAGTCTGTCTAACCTAAAACAAACTGTGCTCTCCAGATTCACAATTTTTCAAAGACGTGATATGTTTTTGGAGGAAAAGCACAGGTGCAATTACAATGTAATTGATTTCCATTCAAGGATCTCAGGTGCCCTGTTGCAGGGCCTGTGGATTACTGGGGCCTTCCATGGAGCACAAAGTACACCTGTGCTTTGAAAGGCCTAGTAATGACTAATGAATTTATGTTTAAAGGTTGAATGGACCGAGTTATTAAGGTACATTTAAAGAGAACATATTGGGTAACAAAAATATTAACATGAGAGGGAAACAATCTGCAGCCTACAAAGCACGATCAATCCTTAGAGCAGAATCCTCAGTATGCAGGGCAATGGACATTTATGCAGACTACAAAACCAATTTACAAACAGTATATTAGATACAGAGCTGAGGAGGAACATGCCCGACAGAGAGACTGACTCATCTACAATCAAATTGCAAAATTGGTATGCAGTAAAGCGGATTTATCTCATAGGCTGCAGCATCTGTTGCAGTAGAGCTGCTGCCAGCTGAGCATGTTTATGATTTACGAGGAGCAGGACAGCATGTCACTGTACATGGATGGCTGGTTGATAACAGATAGAGTATGCACACATCATTACTCTAATGTTAGGTTACATTTTGTTTTTATTAAATACCTAGTATGAGTATTGATTATTAACTCACATGGAGTGAACATTGATTTGTTGGTGGGAGTCTGAGTTGCCTGTTTTAGTTTTAAGAGAGGATGTTCCCAGTGAGCATTCTCATTGTGAGATTAACAAATTATTTATACTGGCCAACTGATATTTAACAAAATATGAGTCTGCAATTGACAGCAAATGGGTGTAAAAGAGACAGCAATGGATGCTAAATGGTTTTGTGAAATTTAAAACTGGATGGAGATTTTCAATGTGTTGCATCACTAATTTATGTGAATATCGTCAAGCCATTTTTTTGTATAGAGATATCTCCTGCTTTGTGCAGCATGCACAGACATTGGTGTGTGATATATTCTAACAGAGTGCTTCACAGCATCCTCACGTCTGGATGGTGACACAGTTTTGGGCTGCATTCTGTTAAACAGGATAATTTTATCCAGATAGCTGATCATGTGACACAAACATCCAAACAAGGAGAAACCAACCACTTCTGTATCAACTTCAGAAGAGCTACTCTGTTGACGTACAAGGTGCAGTGAGTCACAGCCTGAACATCTGATTATTTCTACATACATAAGAGAAGTATATTATTATCTGCACAGCTGTGCATTCACAGATGCATTTTTACACACAAACACACACACACCCTAAGTGGAGACGTGAGCTAAAAGCAGAGACAGATTTTTATCTAGGCAATTACTGATTGGAATTAGATTCCTTTAATCCTGTGAAATTAATTGTTTCTGGCTAATAGTGTCATAATGTGCCTAATCTAAATGTATTCAATTATGTCGCCACAGGGGGCTCCTTCTACTCTTCTCTTATGTTCCTGTTTTATGCAGTTCTCCAAATTAAGTTCCAAAGTACAACAGGAGAACATGTGGTGACAATAATTTCTCATGTGGTGTGTTTTAGTTTTTGTTGCAGTGCTCAAAATAAAGTTAACTCAAACAGGCAGATGCCACCATGACGACATCATTTCCCACACGGCAAGACAGCAAACTGGAGTACTAATCTGTAGACCACAGTATGAGTTTGGAGACCAAATGCTCCTTCAGCTGCACATAATGTAGCTGAGAATAGATGAAAAATGAGAGACTGGGTCAATTATGTGACAAAAACTGCCTCATATGAATCCATGCTGTCCAGGATGATTGACAGAAATCATACCAAGGGACCTTT
Source organism: Caranx ignobilis (assembly GCA_021432705.1). Lineage (NCBI taxonomy): Eukaryota > Metazoa > Chordata > Actinopteri > Carangiformes > Carangidae > Caranx > Caranx ignobilis. Next base: position 685,839 of record MU270012.1, on the reverse strand, counting down.
CAAGAATTATATCAAACTGTCTGAAAACCATTAAATATAATGGTTGTCCTGTCTGGCTTCATATCTTTACTTTGTTTACTTTTAATTTCAAGTAAGTATTTATCTTTGTGGAGAATTGCGATCTATTTACTTGCCCAATATGGATCTCACTGTGTCTTGTACCAGTCTATCCACAATCAATAAAAAATTGAAATATAAAACAAAGGTAGCTGAGAGCATCTTCAAACGTTTCACTTAGCATGCTTAAATGATTGCTGAAGTGTGGCTGTTAGAGAGGACATGTATCAAATTTAACTTCGAGTCACAATATTTTTGTTATGAAGAGCATTGACTCCCTTCATGCAGAGATTCCTCTCTGTTGCAGATACACACCTCATCGATGGGATTAAGATATGTTGGATTGATTAGCAGTCTCTTAAATCATGAGCAGACTTTTGCCATCGGATAAACCACACCATAATCAGGGTGTGGTTTTCCAACAGTAGAAGAGTCTGTGTCAGTGCTCAGTTTATCAAACACATGTGGATCTCATGTTTTGGTCCACAGACAGAGAGGATGTGTTCTTGGTGTAACGGTTCAAATGCATTTCCCTTTGGTGTGACACTAGATCGATTATCCTGTGTAGGCACTGATCCAGCGTTTTACACATGGCACTTTTTTTTTTTTTTTTTTGCTTTAACACTTGCCCAGTTCAGTGTCTGTGTGTTTTGGGGGTAGTGATCTCTTCTGTAGCTGTTGCTCCAGCTGAGTTGGCAGCTCTCATGCACCATGGGATCATCCTGGATAGATGCTGTTATTTATGCAGCGTGTCTAAACCAATCATCCTGACACAGATTTATGTAAACACTGCAGTTTCTTGGCATAGGACGAGGTTCACACACGCACAAGGAGGAAGCTAAAGATATTATTTAGTTTGGCTCTCCCCTCTGTGGGTGCACTGCAGAAAACTAACCTGCAGAAAATGTTTGGGAAGCTTGAAAATGGGTTGTTAGCAGGTCAGAGGAAGAAGGGCCAGAAAGGTTCAACAGAGAAAAGGGAGCTGTATGTGTTGCCAGGCGAGTTCACCGTTGAGAGCTGATGTCATTTCAATATCTGAGAAGTCTAATTAGTTTTTATTTGGAGGATCAGAAAACATTCAGTCATGAAAAATTATAAAACATAACAGAATTAGGACCCAAAGCACTCAAAGACACAGTCCATTTATATCAAACATTTTATTTCTTGAGTTTTTTTATTTTGTTTTTATAAAATCCTTTTACAAAATTGTGATTTTTCCGCTATCGTTCCACTTTCAATCTCTATAAAATTAGGTCTGCAGTTACAGAGGAGAATGAAGGAAGCAGGCAGAGATTCATTTGAGACTCATTTTGTGAGAGAATTATTTGTGCATTACATGTATTACTATACTTGTGACAACAAAGAGGATGGGCCCTCGCAAGTATAATAATACAAGGCAGTGCATGGGTCAGTAAGAGTCTAAAAAGATCTTGAAAAATGTTCCAATAACAGAAAAGGCAGGAATGTCAGTATCAGAGGTTTGGTGATAGGTCTTACTAGAATTCCAGTGTTAAACATTATTTGGGGAGCCATTATGAGTTACTGGACACTGATAGAGAAATCAAAACAACAACAAAACTACCATGAAATGAAAACGGGGACCTGTTTATTACACAAGATGGGAGGAAAAAAACTCATAAGTGCATTTCTTCTGAAGGCACATCAATATATAACTCCCTGCCCTCTGAAACGACAAGAAAAGGGAAGGGAAAAGAAAAAGATAAAGAAAATGTCATCTTAAATATTGCACCAAGTTCATTTCTGAAATGTGACTCTGTTTACAACCATATTCAGTTGTCTTGATCACGCTGTGTTCAGTAATTCACAGATTGTTTATTTGCTGTCAATCTGATAGCACATTCTCAGAAGTGAAAAATACCTTGCAGCCAATTTCTCAGTCTCTCACACATATAGTCTTTTCTTCCTTCTCCCTTCTCCTCTTTCTCACACATTGCCTTGCTTTCTTGAATAAACAGAAAATACTTAAATGAACCAGATAAATATGGGAATGCATGACATCCTCATATCATCACAGTTGATCTATTGGCACATGTCGTGGTCTGTGAAGGACTGTGAAGCTCACCATAAAGATTGTTTTATCTTTCACAAAAAAAAAAGGAAGAAGAAGCTGGAGGAGTCAGGTGTGATTAGATTTCCAGATTTCAAACAGCGTTGCTGCTGGCCGGGACAGATACACTTTCGTTTGACGATGCACAGTGATTTAAAAACTCAGGTGCACATTTAAGGTTCATCAAATTACATTAGCATTTTCATATAATCTGATATGACACATCGAGGCCCCAAAAAATGAAGCTTGACTATTAATGGAATCAAACACGTAGAATTTGTTTAAGCCAATTAGCCTATTGATCCATCTGCAAAAACCCAATTTCATGGTCCACTGACACTTGGCAGCCAATGAACAGATTTGCAGCAAATGAGATATGTCTCAAATTCAGAAGACTTATGTACAGAGAGCAATAAAGATGTAATTTATGAGACATATTGAATAGAACATATTTCTAAACATCCTGGTTTTTACATTTTGCTTCTTGAATGTGGCCCAAGCACAATATCACACTGCCAATCTGAATCTCTAAGAGATGAACAGATGTTTAAATCTGTGATCAGATACAAATAAAATATGTTGTAAAAACCCACAAATGAGAATAATGACTTAATATAGCGTATCCCATCAAAGGCACCAATCCTTCCCTTTGACTTTTTTACAGCATCACATGGGACAATTCTTGTCAATCTGGCCGAACATGAACAGTGAGGAAAAATTAGACCAGTCTATTAAGTATTATGCCAACTCTTACTCTGACAGCATCAAACACCATTTGATTCTCCTAGATGTAAGCCTATGTAAGGTACTTGTGAGCCTGGGCTGCTTAACTGCCAAACTTGCCACTGGACAAAATGAAAATGGGTCTATGACAGAGAAAATAACCGTGAATAAATATTCCCGCTAAACAAGCCCAAAAAGATCCATTCCTTGGCTTTCACAGTGGTTTGTGTTTCAAACAGACCATTGGTTGTTTCACTTGGCAAAATCAGCCTCCTTTAACCAAGGCAACTCTTATGATCCTATATTGTTCTTCAGGCCAGCATGTCCAGGAACCAATTCTACCTGGTAAATGAACCTTTGCAAATGTAAAAAAAAAAAAAAAGAATAAAAGAATTCCATTGGATTGGACATTTGGATTGCATATGTGAATATCTGTTCCCACACAGCAAGTTTTTAAGAAATCAAACTAGTTCTGCAAGTTGCAGTTTTACCCGGAGCAGAAAGTTCACAATGATACATTAGTTAATTCAAATGAATAAAAAGATATTTTTTATTACATATCGGCAAAGAAAAACGATGTATGCTGACCTGAAGAATTTACTACAAGATCCAAAACTGTATCAATTATTACGAAAATCACAAACCATGAGAACAAGGACAAAACAGAAAGCAGCAAGATCAAGGTGCTTGTTCCGCACCATGCCTTTCTCTCAGACTCCCACATCCCAACGCTGTTAGATAAACTTGAGGCACTGTGAATATCAGATCAACGATGGTTGAGAGGTCACTCCTCTTTTTCACTCACCCTGCTATTGGTTTTAATTAAGACAATACAGAGTAGTAGGCCATTCATTCACTGTGTAAAAAAAATAGCTAAAGACAATCCAAAATAGTGTTATCCTCTTCATAGTCATAATTATCAATAATATTCTGTCAGCAAAAACGTTCAGGGACCTGTGCATAGTGTACAGAGCAGAACACACAGTCTCTCTCAGTGGGATGGAGTTGGAAGTGGTTTGCCACTGATGGGACACTGAAGCAGCAATCTGTGATTTCCAACTCTGTGAATTTGACCACTTTTAGTTCAAAGTTGGGCACTTTAAAGTGCTCAGGTGTCCTTCAGTTGTTGATAGTCATAGTGAAACAGTTGGGCCAGTGCACTCAGCTATCCCCAATTCACATAAGGTACAGGTACAACAGGTACAGAGGAGAAATAGGAGGAAGTGCAAAGGATATAATGAAGGAGACCAATGAATGTGCTGTTCTCCTAATCTGTCCTTGTTTCTTTACCTCCTCCCCCCATCTCCCCAATCCCATTTGCTTCTCCATTGATCCGTCCATGCAATCATGGAAAGGCTCTGCGTTTCTCCACATGACATGTCCGCCCCCTCACTCATTCTTTTTGTTGGGTCCAGAGAGCGGGGGGGCTGTGAAAGGTTATAGTCTCTCGATATCCCTGTACTTCTTCCGCAGTATGGACACCTGGTCTTTGAAGAGGACTGGGTCCAGCCTCATCTGAGAATGGACCAGGGGCATGGTGCCAAACCAGCTGGCAAACTTGTTCATGCAGGTCTGACGCTGGGCAAAGTGGTCCGGGTCAGCCCAGCGAGACGCCCGGGAGCTCTGGGGATTGGAGGTGGAGGTGGAGAGGTGGAGAGACAGAATGAGAGAGGGAGAATGACAGTGGGGGGTTGGTAAAGAAGGATGTGGATTGAACAGCAGGAGGATGAGAGGGCAGAAAGAAAAAGTGAAGGCGGAGGGAAAGAGAACGATAGGTGCACAAGGCACATTGGGAGAGGGAAAGACACCAACAGAATGAATAATCCATCAGCAATTATCCTGACCTTTCAGAGCTTATTGTAATTATTCATGAGTTTTTCTTATTGAAATGCCATATTGCAATAAACAAACAACTGATGATCAGTTTTCCCTCCTGACAGGTAACAATGTAGGGTTTAAGTGTTATGACGTGTCTAAAGGCCATCACCTCTATAATGAGGAGGAAAATACCAGTCTCTGTTAAATACTATGATAAATATGATGTGGGTTTTTACTGTTTAAAAAGGCCTGAGTTGTTGCCAGGCTGAAGGATAGCTACTAGAATTTGAGAAAGAGAGATTACTTCTGAAATGTACTACAGCTGATCCATAAATAACCCCATTCAACTCTAAAACAATCCCTGTGCTTGTTTGACCTTTAGACTTTAATCAAAATGAATCTAATTTACATCATAATAATTCTGCCTTACCTGCCCCATCATGGTCTCCTTATATTGTTTCTTCTGGGTGACCTTGATGGGTGGTAGTTTCGAGACCAACGACACCAGAAAATTCATCAGAATGTCCTCGCAGTTTGACATTTGGTCAACCATAGTCTTCAGGCTGGCTGGAAGGTAAGTGGTGTACAAGTAGTGGTAGTATCTAAAGCGGGAAAGATAGTTAGAGGGAACTGTGTTAGTATTTAACTGAAGAGAAAAAAATACAATGGAGAGAAAGAAGGCACTGAAGCAAATGGAGTAAAGAAGTAGAGTATAGAGTCAGTACTTGTGATAGATGGCGGCCCCGGTCAGCACCATGGAGTAGTCATTGGTCCATTTGGAAGTATAACCCCACCGTTCCTTGTTGCTGTCCCAGAAGTGGCTGCGGGCTGGGTAACCAACGATGCGGTCTGGGAAACTCTGCCACACTGTGAAAGCAAAGTCCACCTGGACCAGGATCAGAGAGAAATGAATAGAGACAGAGGGAGGGGGAGCAGACACGAGTCCAAAAGAGTTATTAAAAAAGAACTTGTGCAACATGTGGTCTAGATGACAAATTGCTGTGAATGTTTGCTATAGTTTTCTGGCAGTCTGACCTCAGTGGTGGAGAGCACGGTGTCCTCATCCAGACTGAGCACAGCATCGGTGGGGATGGTGTCGTATGGCAGAAAACGACTGCTTATCACCTGGGTTTATTTGTGAAAGGGACGTAACAGGTTTACATCCAGCTCATCAGCAACAACTCATGCAACAACAGGGCTCATATGAGCACCAGCAAGGTACAACTGCCTGACAAGCAAACAGTTTCTTCATGTCTGTTGGTGATGCAGAGTCGTTTCATCTTGCTGCGTTAACAGCAGAGTCAGCTAAATATACAAGCTGACATTACACCATGACAGCAAACTGCAGCATCTCACTGATGAGCTAAGCCCACAGATAGAAATCTACAAGCAGCGGAGCGTGTTACACTCCCTGATGAGCAATACAGCCTCTGATTTTGCCATCTATCTATCTATGCAAATTACGCTGTAACAAGTACATAGAAGGTGGGATCCAATTTTAGAAATAAGTGCACACTAATTTAAATGCCAGTTTCAATTTAGATAGTGTGTGGGGTTGGATCCCTAACAGTGGTAACTGTGGTAGCCACACAGACATTTACCTACAAGATCTGGGCCAAATTATATAAACACTCAACAGCAGTACACAAACAAATGATGAAAAAAAAGGGACTTGGGTTGATGTTTCCAAGGCAGCACTGCGATCCCTTCCCAGCTTCTGTATCTAATAATACTTTAATAAACCCTCATGAATATATCTGATCAGAGTCACTTCCTTTGTCTGCCTTTAATATACATCTGAAACATCATCCACTAAACTCTACATTCAGTAAATCTACTGTAGGTTTAGCTTGTGGGCACATTTAAAGAGAGATGTGTTTCTCCTCCTTTGACCATGTCATGCTCATTATAATGAGTCATTCACATTATGGCAGGCAGTTTCTGAATTAGAGCAGGTTTTTGACACATATGTTATTTCTAAAATTATACCAGGAAAAGTCAAATGTCCTATAGACATCCTGTAAATTAAAAAAGCTGTAATGTTTGAACTCCTTCAAAAAAAAAATGGATTGAAGCTGGGACATGGTAGAATTTGATGCCTGTGGTTTTTGGACTCCAAAACTGAGTAACTGTTGTTGCCAATTTGGAAAGAAAAGAAAAACACTCGTTGTTTAAACCGCTCCACGACGGGCAGATACAGCTGGATACACTTAGAAACGTTGGGTTTCCTGCTGTTTTATATTTTATGTCTTAAACTAAATTCATCCACAGCCTTCCAGCGGTGGATGTGAAATGGCTGCAGTAACACCATCTACTGTGAGAAGCATCAAGTGAAGGTGTTTACCTTGCTTTCCCCCTCTATCACAATGACAGGGACTGAGGTGGCAGGCCAGCGGTGCTTGGCAGGAAGAGGCTTGTCACAGTTCCACAGGACTATAACCTGCAACAAAAGGAAAATGGGTGAAGCTTAGTCACTCTGAGCACAACACGTCCAGTCATGTGCGCACGTATGTATGTGTGATGAATTTGTAATCACCATTTAATGTTTGACAGAGCCGTCCGGCTTAGTTCAAACCCTATTTTTATTTTCTTCTTTTCATACGGAAGACAACAACTTCCTCATGCTACTGCTGATCTATTTTCAGAACTGCCACACCGCCTACAGTTAATGTGACAGCAACACCACATATAACTGTAAATGTTACCAACTACATGTGCTGACATAGTCAAGATAGCTGTGCTGGAGAATACAATTCACAGTGTTGTGCATTTTTTTGTGATCATACCAAAATAATGGGTGAAATAAAATCCAATGGAAAAAACAAAAACAGCATTTAATGTACACATTAAAAGCTTGGCTTCTCGATATAACATAGAGGTTAAAAATCTTACAACCATAAACCCACCACAGTCGTCATTAACATCTTTAACAGCTTTACAGATATGAGCTCACTCACATCATTATGCACAAATCAGATTTTTGACAGATGCACATTAAATGGTTCTGTGGGTAACAGTTTCCCATATTTTCTACATTACTATAGGATTGAAGTATTATTTAGCATTAATTATCGTATTTAACTGCCAACAGACAGAGTGTCAGAGTGGATCTGTTGTGGCATAGAGGTTTGAAAATCATAAAGACAGCTTCCTTTCATCTCCAACACGAATGAAACACTGACATTCAAAAGGCGTTAAGTGACAATCACATGGAGACAAACAGACCTTTTATCCCTTTGCTCACTTTTCTTAACTGTCTAACATCTTAAAACACTCTGCAATAAACATACGTCTAATTGGTATCTACATCACCATTGTGGATCAGGTGTGAGGTGAGTAACGCGGTGTTGTGTGTCAAGGTTTTTAATTACCTGAGCACAGTACTGGGATTTGGCCACAGCCACAAGCAGCTTCATGACTGGCTGAGACTGGGAAACCAGTGGAGTCACCACATGAATGATTGCTGTAAACTTGGAGTATGGCTTGATACCTGGATTGAAGGTTGGGACATCAAAGGTAAGACAACAAGCAATTTACATCTGTCAAGCAGGATTTCAAGCTGAAGAAACAACCTCCTGAATCAAGTTCACTCATGCATTATTTAACATCAGTGGTACATAATGACACAAACGCATCTGCAGTTCCATGTTTTCTAAGTAAGAATCACAAGTAACATCTCTTTGACATTTTTCAGCATCTCCCTGTTGGTGCTTGTTTACTTCAAGCTGTGTTTACTTGACATATAGTGAAGCTGAACAAGTTTAATTAGGCTTGTTAAGGAAAAGGTGCCAGTTAACCAAATCCCAAAGTCAACAACAAGCCACATATCTATCCAATTAACCAACAACATAGCAACATGGCAGGTCTAATTGGTGAGCTTCTGAGACAAATCATGAATTAATAAAGATATATTGCATAACTTGTGGCAATGTCACTGATTCTCACGTTAGTTTACAAGTATTCAGCAGATGCTACACAGCAGCTGTTTCTCTGCGTCTCATAATGAAAATGAGTCTATCAAACCTGAGGGTGTGCCATTACCGAGGTTGTTATCACACTGTATACCATATGTATGAATAATTAACTGACCCAGCTTAGCGTAATAGAAAGGGAAGTCTCCCAGGTACGTGGAGTACTGAGGCAGGGTGAAAAGACCTCCAGGCAGACTGTTCCACATGAGGTTACTCCTTGAGGTGTGCTGCAGTACCCGGTCTTGGATGATCTGCACAACAGAGGAGATCCAAATCAATGTTTTCTGTACATTTGTCAATCAGTGAAGTAAAATGCTCACAACTCTGTGACTCCCATAATAAAGAATCACAAAGCAATGACACACAATCCCCTCTACAACTACAGTGTTCAGTAAGATGACAGCAGGAAATCAACTTTGTTCCAAGCTCTTGGAGGATCTCTATTCATTCACTGAAAATCAAACAAACATTATGCCAAGCTTGCATGCTATTTGGAAACTGAGTGCAGACATAGATCCTCTCTGGCACATCTCAAATTAACAACTGAGACAATGAGTGATTTCAAATAAACAAGGACCCTGCAGACTACAAATGAGTGGTTCATTAAACTAATGTTATCATAAACAAGTTCATAATTCAATTTTCTTTTTAATGTTTACTTCCAGACAAGTCATGTTGGATGTGGTCTTTAATTTTCTATCATTCTCCCATCTTTTGAAATTGATTTATAAATGCATCGCTATCACTGACAGTAACAAACTGATAATCCACATCCTTGTTAACATATACATTGTTAAAATATCAGGAAAATATGTTTTTCTTTTTTTACTTCCCTAAATCTTGTTGTGCAAAGAAAGTCTACACACAGACTATGGCACAGTAGCTGAAAAACGTTTTATGAGCTGAAAAGAAAATTCACATTACAAACTTTGGGAACAATCCTGCAAAAACAATTACAATGGCCTGGCTTAGGAGGCATGCATGGCTTCATAAACTCAAACCTGGTAATGGGTGTTCAAAAAAAGTAGTCAAAACATAATTCAGCTGTGACATTATATACATTTCTTAAATGGTTTTTAGATGCCAAGACCTCTGACCGCTTCCTGTGCTTGTACTATGGTACGTCTTGGAACAAACTCATACTTTAAGATACTGGGAGCATAAACAGATTGAAGATCAGCTTCTTGAGCCTGTAACTTCACCCCGCTGACAGAGAAATCCCAGCTCTGATTTCTAGCACTCTGACTTCTAAGCCCCAGGGACGAGGCCTCTGTAACACTATCTGTGGGCAGTAACTAACTAACTAACTGTAACCTGTAGTCAGCAATGCGGCTTGCATGTAACCGAACATCACTGATAAATTCTTTGTTTGTTGCTTTAAATAGAAAATTTGGGCTAAATTAATTACATCAACATCAGGCATGGGTTAAAATCTCAATTCGTTTATTTTCTTTGCTTATCATACTGGTAGATTATCAGCCATAAATTACAGATGCACTAAATGATACACGTGTCACCATTGACGGGTGACTTTGGAGATGCACAAATGCTAATCTGAGATGTGAGCATGACAGCAGCTCTGAATTCTGCCTTACTTACAGCTAGCCTAACACACTCCTGTCAGTTTCTCTGTCATGTTGCCTTATCCTTTTTCATTCCTCCCTGCTCTCATCCCTGCTTGTTTGTAATTCTAGCCCAAGAGCAGTAGGATAGCCTGGTACTCAGCAGGAAGAATACAGATAAATGGACTCTGACAGGAACAAATTACTGACATGATTGATAGTCAAACCACAGCTAGGAACGTCCTCAGAAACATGACAGCACTGGTTAACGATATATGTCATCCCTCTTGGTTTTCTAGTCTAGTCTGGAGCAGTTTCCTTCTTTGTTTACAGCTACACAGTAAGGTGACTCGTAAGGTAGAGGACAAAGTAAATACCTGAGATGAATAGGACTGAGAAACTGCAAAAAATTTTATTTGAAAAAAGTTATTAAATTGATATATGCTTTTTTTGTCTTTTTTTTTTTTTTTGCTTGATATGATATTTGTGTGAAAGTATGCATGAACAGACAAATCATTTTTATCTCCACTGTATGCATGGACATGTGAGCATACCTCCAGTGTGGTTAGTACGATCTTCTCTACAGAGTTAAAGTATGCCTCCCACAGGAACTGGGTCTGCTGCCTCAGGGACAGGATCTTGTCTTGGTGGATGGAGTGCACCGTTGACGGGATCTGGGGCAGAGGTGATGATGATGTCAACACGCAAGAACAAGCACAGACCCCAAGTGTCTGTACTGGATACAGTCATTTAATGCAAATGGTACAACGGCCTGTAGAAAAACTTCAAGATCTACCTAAACACTAAAACATTCTGAATGTGTTCAAGCTTTTATGCTAATAGAAATTAACTTGCAATGTGACAATGGTCTGTGAATAAAAATGTTTTGTCTCCCCTTACAGAAGTGACAAAACTAAAGTAAATCAACTTTAGGTGTGTATTATGTCTTTGCAGCAGAAGAAGCTGTGCCCACCTGTAATAGCAGCCTTTCATCTCCAATCACAGCTGCCGTATTCCAGTCGATGATCTCCGAGAAAGGAAGCTCCCAGCCATTACTTAGCATCACAGGCACACAAGCTGCCTGTAATAGCAACACAAAACAACACGCACAAAATGCACTGCAGGTTAATGAGAGGAGAAATAGAAGAAAAGTTGCTCAGTGGAAACTGTGACACCCACAGTTTGGAAATAATGCAAACACATTGCTACAAGAAATAACGTATGAATTATGTATGTATTAACTCAGGGGTGTGGAGAAGCTGAATATGAACCTCAGTGCCATGTCCCCTAGGAAATGAGCCTGATAATATTTGGACTCAAAAGGAACAACCAAGTATCACCCTTGTGTATAATTAGTATTTCTCCTGGCATTAAAACAGAGATAAACTGAAGAGAAGAGAGAAAAGAAAAACAACAACAAATGGTTTATGATCTGCAAACACATGCCATCAAGGTCCTTTTCTAAGATATCACGTCTGGCAATTTAACCAAATACTGCAATGCATCTCCCAACACATTTTTATTAACTACAGAGCTACTGCAGTACCTTGATGAGCACTAACACAGTGAGGAAGCAGTGTGGTTTCATAAAAATGATCATTATGCTCAGTGGAGAAAAAGACACACTTCACAGATTAATGAAACTGAAGTGTGTGTTCATATTTGTGTACACACTGGTCCTTGTGAATGTACAACTGGCTTAATCAGTTGAACGTCTTCACTCTTGACTCCAATACTGTACCCTGTCTGTTCTGCTGTAATACTCCACTGAGCCTGTGCAACCACTGCAGCACTCTGGCCTCCCTGGCCTTCAACCTCCCCCAGATCCCCCAGTTTCTGCCTGCTCTAGTCAACTTCTGTGCTCCTGTTAAGGTTGTGCTCGGATAGAGACACTAATACCTGCAGGCCATGGTCTGGCCCTCCACTCCAGCCAGACTCTGCATGCTACCTCAGTTGAGCTGCTCTGCTTTCCCCCTCCTGTGTCACTCCGGTCATCAGTCCATGGTCTCACTTCACCTCACCCCTTGCTCCCCTGTGGTCTTATTAGCCCATTCCAGTCAATACAGAGTCACTGCACATTTTCTACTGTAAACTCAAACACCATTACTCTTATTACTCTTGCTCAAAAACACATTTTATTCACAAACTATTACTCTGCTGTTTTTATTAGGACTGGTGCTCACTGTACTTGACACACACATTACTCATACAGAGGAAACTAACACCATGACTTCAGTCACATGTAGTGCTTTGAGTCTTCCAGTGCTGTCCATTGTTGCGCTCAAGACACTCACAAAGACAGAAAACAAAATCACCCTTATGTATTGTTAACCAATGTGTGTGAATGTAAAAGGGCATTTGAAGTTCCTGAAGTTGAAATTTCATCAACATAGATTGTTGATTAAAACAAACACAGATATTTTTAAAAAAGTATCTCTGGTCTGGACCAAGACCACTGTCACATTAGGGCAAGGTGCCGATATCTCTGTTCATCTAATAGTAGGCAGATTGTATAAATGTTGATCCACCTTGAGCCTCCAAAACAGTTTCACTGTTTCCTGGCCATTGATTCTATCAAAAAATATTCTAACAAACATATTGACTCTTTTGGAGTTTGATCGTGGTGGTGAGAAACACCCAAGACATTATTCCAAAACCTATTTTGAGAATAACAACGCTATAATGAAATAAATATGACTTGGTGCAGAAAACAGCGGTATAACTGTAATCAATGGGGAACAGGGGCCAGTAGAGGCTTAAGTGTAGAAAATAGAGAAGAGGAGTTCAATTGGAAAGGAAGCAAAATGAAAGAAAAGCTGGCAAGCAGGCACAGCAGTGAAGACACAGAGTCAAAGGCTGCAGAAGTAACACAAGCTGCACAACAAGAAAAAGACTGGCAGTGGATGAGTGAGTTAGTGGGAGTAACTCTGTGCATCACTTTTCCACTCTGAGCCACTGATAAATGGCTTTATTGTTCATTGTACTCTTCTGGAGGAATCAAACTCATGATGTTGAACGTTACATATAGCAATTTCTTAAATATCAGTACTGCACCTATTTCAACACATTCAGATTTAATGTCAGCTCTGTTTGAGAAGCATCTGTATTAGTGTCACTGACCTGCAAAGCCTCTAAGAAGCGAAAGGAACCCAGCCGTCGTCCTCGGGGTACGAGACAGAATGTGGAGTTATACAGCATCTCCCTGTAGTCGTATCTGCAGAGTGATAAACGGAGATAAACATCAGGAATTTAACACTTAAATCAGCACAGGGTTTATTACTCAGACATTCAGGATAATAAATACAAAATCACATTTGTTTATATGGGTTTACTTTACAAAGCCTGCTACTAAAATGACATGTAATAAAATCTTGACTGTGGGAATGCAGCCAATATCAGGATGAAGCTTCCTCAAACAGTCTCAGTGAGGCAGGGAGGAGATGCCTTTTTTTTGGAGAATGAAGTACCTGGAAGTCACGAGCACTTTCAGGGAAAATCTCATACTTTGATCCCGGCTCCTCTCTCTCGTGCATCTTTAAACCCCTTGCCCTCTCACCTGCACATCTCAACATCTCTTGTTTCTTCCTCGCTCCCTCCATCCAATCTAAGCCTCAGTCAGCACTTGCTTGGATTAAGGAGCTGCTTGGAATTCCTTCAGTGTCAATATTACATGCGTGCAGGAGAGAGTGTGTCAGAAAGTGTGCAATTGTGGGTTGCCTGGTCGTGCATTTAAACAGAGTTTTGTGAGATATAATTGAAAGTGTGTATATTTTAATTTCCCAGAATATCATTTGTTTAATAAAACATTCATGAATGTTGTTTGTAAAATAATGTGTAGTCACATTTGCATGAGAATGAAAATATGGGTATGAAGGCGAATGACAATTTGTGTACAAAGTGTGCGTGCCAAGAGCTCTTTCCCTTCCACTTTATTGTAGGCCTATATATACTGATAGGCCTATGTATGTATGTATGTATGTATGTGTGTGTGTAGATTTATTATGCCCGAGGCTGCCCTACTGTCTCACACTGTGTATTGTCAGTGGTAAATTTCCCTAGTCCTGCAGATCTGCAGGATCCACTTCAATGCTATGGATCACTGCACAGACAACACAAACCTCGGTTTTATGCCGTATACATGGTGTTATGGGAATGCACCAGAGTACCAATACATTATAGAAAGGTTTAAACAAAGCAGCAAGCAGGTTCAATTACACACAGTAGGTACCATTGATTTCTGTAATTTCAGAGCCATCTCACCAATTTAACGGTTGCTAAAAAGCATGCATGAACTACAGAACTGCATCCTGTCACACATATCATGTTCCATATTGAAATCTGCTGGGTTTGTTTATGCTCATGAAAGCTTGCCAAATGTCAAGCAAATGATTTGGATTCATCTGCAAACAAGTGCTTCCATCTATAACTCCTTTCATTCAGCAAAGACACAGTGCACCAAGCCAGCTGGATGTCAAGTTCTCAAAAGCTTTTACATTATGGCGGGAATGCATGATTACACTGAGTGAGATATTGATGACTTTTTAAAACATCACTTCAACGTGTTGTGGTTGGAACTAAGCGTCTACCCATGCAAAAACATTATGTACAGGCATGTTTATTTGACTTGCTGTTTGGCAAGTTGTTATAGTGAGTAATATATGTGCATACCCAGTATCTAAGTGGAAAGATCTAGTTAAACCCCTCAGAGCTCTGTGTCTGGCTGTTTCTGTCTCTTTCTCTTCACACTTTGTAGATTCGTCCAGGTGACAGGCTCAATCAGATTTCAGTGGATATTTGTATGATCAAATCTCTTGAACTCAGTTTCCCTCTGAAAATAAGCCAGGCTAGGATAAGGATTTTTTTTTCTGGTGGAGGTCAAGGACAACTGGTGGATAAGCAAACATTTTAATTATGTTTTTATTCTGTGCATGGCCTAAAAAAAGCATTATCCACTGCAGCAACTAGTTCACATAGAGCTGCACGATATGCAAAAAACTTAATCTTGCGATTATATGGGTAGATTGTGATTTCAGCTGGAATTATAATTTTTGCTTTTCACTTTCAAAAACATATAAAATTCATGATGTGTTTTTAATGGGTCTTTTACCAAACAAATCAGTCCCTATACATCTTGAGAACATGATCTGTTGTGGCACATTTTACCTTTATCAACTGAATTGCACCTCCTCCTATTTGGATTTCCAATGCAAAATATCAACTACGATGTTAAATCAATTTTGGTGATTATGCAATATTTATCTGGATAATCCGACAAGTGCACACATACCATTTACAATTAACAGGCACCATAGTGACTCTAGAGAAGATTAACATCCACAAAATCATAAAAGCTACAGTTAAGCTAGATTCTATCTATAGTAATACAGTATAATGTAAACGGAAATCCATTATCAATGGAGCAAATAGTAGTTAATAATACCACAGACTCCTCTCAACCATGCATGCATTATAAAGCCATGACTTTACTTCATTAGTCTAATTCCAATGCAGATATGATAAGACTATCATTAAGCATGACAGACAAATAATCCTCCCAGAGTCACGTAACAGCTGACTGCTTCACAGGCTTATAAAAACAAAAGTATAGGTCCATATCTGGGTCTGACAGGGTGTAAATCCACCATCCATTACATTTCCTGACAGTGCAACCTCAGAGAAGACCAGATGTTCCTCTCCCTGCATACCTCCATTCTTTCCTACTCTTCCAGATGGCTGCCTGTGGGGAGGAGAAGTCTCACAGTATGCTACCGCATGTCAGTGAAGACGATAGGGATGAGTGAGAAAGCATCTTCTCCATAAACTAGCTTCTGCCCTGATGTGCGTTTCCTCTTTTATTTGTCCCACATTCTGAGGTGTGATCCACGTATAGGTGTTCAACAGATTGGTCTAGTTGCGAAAAAGTAGAATAGATGTCAGTGAGCTGTTAGTCATACCCAGTATCTCACACAAATGTCTGCAATTAACTCTACATGATACGAGGTAAATCCTGCCTTGTCCCATATTTTCACTGCTCCGACATGCAGATGGCTGCTGGTGAGCAAAGCTGTCTCACAGTAACAGATTGGGCATCACTGGAAAAAATGAATAAATAAAAATCACACAGCTTAAGTAATGAGCTTGAGTTGATGTTTCAGCCAAGGCTTATTATTATTTTATTGCAGGCGTGCAGGAATAGTATGAAGATAAACTACTGTCTAAAACTAACTAACCTTTAATTTTAAGAAAGGGTACTACGGTACATATAGTCACAGATATAATTTCTCTATATAATGCTTAAGATTGTTGGTTTTACACTGAAATGCTTAACAGAGGCACATCAATATATTGTAATATGTATAGCTTATCGTCTTGATCGTCCTCCAGCATCCTGCTGTAGAGCTTTGTTGCTTCAGCCTGAGAGAATGCATGTGGTGGACTTGGACATATTCAGTGGGGATTCGTCCTCGACCAACTGTTCAATCAGAGTGACCACACTGTTGACATTTCTGACCATTCTGTTGCTCTTTGGTGAGAAACCATCTTAAGAAAATAACAGCTCTTTCACATTATCACTCTGCGTGTGAGCATGGGAGAGGGAGCGAGAGAAACACATTGCCACATTAAAAGATGAACTTGAAATTCTTCCATTTGTTTTTCATACACTGTGTTGAGTAGACTTAGTGGCTATAATGAACCAACAAACAAACAAACAATGTGCCCAAGACTAATTTTGAATATCTTAAAAAAATATGCAACAAAGACTCAACGATAAACTTTCTGTTCTCCCTCTATATGACAAGAGAGTAAAGTATAACCCTATATGAAGTCAAATGGCACAGGCTACAGGGCTGGGCTCTTACTCATAGAAATGGAGTCACATCCAAAGAACTTCTATTATTTGGCATTGTGAAATAATGTGTGCTTTGAGAGAGGACCAAGATGAAAACACGAAGGCTGAGTTGCTGTGATTTGCAACAGAAGTTCAACATGGGGGATGTAGTGAGTGACCGAATTCAACAAATTTACATGCCAACAGTTCTCTCCATCCACAGCAGGAGAGGTGAGTGAATAAATTCTTAAGTGTACTCGTGCAGCATCATCACTTCAACTCCATAACTCAGATCAATAATTAAACAGTCTATTCCTGGACCATGCCTCAAGTTTACTCTTGTTGGAAAAAGGAGCTTGGACTGGCCAGTGAAAAGGTAAAGCTGTTATATCATCTCTGTATATTTTCCACTGATTCATTGAAGGATATAATGCCGTGTTAATTATTAATACTGCAGGAAGGAAAAACAGTTTGATTCAGAGAAAGAGAAAAAAATAACAGGAGGTGAGCTGGGTCAAGAAAAAAACATCAACCAGTCTCCTAGCAACAGGAATGGATGGAGTGAAAGAGAAATGCATGGCTCATTCTGTCAAGTGCCTGAGGAGCCTCAGAAGAACAGCCAAAGTGTAAGTCTCCCATAATCCACTGGGACCACACACATTTCTAACGCAACAGAGAGGACCACAATCAGAGTCACTGTTTCAGATGATCTATGACAAGTGGAAACGCATGAAGCTTCTCCCCACAAACTGTCGCCTGTCCTGGGACAGAAGGCCTGTTAATCCACTACACATCATGTTATGACACCAGATCATCTGCTCCAGTCACAGGGAACAACATGACTCTCCTTATCTTTTCATCTGTTTTTTGTTCTGTTCTGCAACACTTTGAACATCTTGTGGTGATTTATGAAATGCTATATAAATTAGGAAGTGAATCTCTATAAATATTTAAAGATTGTCTTTTTGCTAAGTAATAATCAAAAACGATATTTTTTTTTCATCCATGATTTTTATTCAAAACCTATAAACATTACTGAGCTTATTTAGTTTATGCTTTTTGAAGATGATTGTAAAGTGAATAAAAGTGGACTGGTGGTCAGAGAAGACAAATAGTGGAGTCCACATTCTTCTTCATTTTACAGACTAAATAACTGAGAAAACAACCGAGTAATAATCTCTGTTATTCATTGTACGCAATAATTTTCATGAGTATGATGAAATGAAAAGACAGCCACCGTGGGCCCTAAGTAGTTTACTTGACTTAAATTTAATGGTCCGTTATGATCACCTGAATAATCAAAGACTCAAGTTTAAAAACAACTCCTTCAAAAAGCTGTCTTCAGTTCATAGAGCATCCACCACTCCTCTTGATCAGAGGGCGAAAATCCTTAATGAGAAAACTCCCCAAGACAAACATCACAGGGGAAAATGAAGGCAACTCTGCTACAATCCTGCTCTCTCTGCCGTCTCCCATCCAATACAGACTTCATATCTCTTTTTTTTTTTTTTGCTTTCGCTTCCTCTTTTTTGTCACAGTTCAGCCATGTTGATGGGCAGTTGGCTGTTGCCAGGACTCTGAGTTCAAGCCAGAGGAATTTCAGCCTGAAAGGGACTGAGTAAAAGTGAGTGTCATCAGATGAGGAAGAGAAGGAAGAAAAAAAAAAAAACACAGCAGTGACAACCGCTTGCTGTATCCAACCCCCACGCAGCCAGCGCCACTCATGGCAAGAATGTCACACACAACGTAACCACACACATGAAGACTCATTTTGATCTCAATACACATCAGAGAGACTCCAATAGCTAAAGACACTGCCAGTCCAAGCTACTTTGTTTCCCCCTGACACGACAGCACACCACGTGTACAACACACAGTGACAGGCACAGGGTCACAAAAATAAACACAATCTCTGTGGAGGACTTGCAACTGACCTGCAAATAACCTGTAAAAACCTAAACAAGCATACACTGTGTTTTCACGCATGAGAGCAATCATTACAGGACTGTTTTCATGTCCACAACGCAATCAAAGGGCTGCTCATAACATAGGGTTAATGAGCACGGGCATAACCCTCGTACTCTTGTTACACAGGGTTAATTGGCCATCAGAGACAGATATTAGAGAGCGGACCGGCCTCAGTATCGGAAGAGTACATTAGACTTCCGTAGACTTCGGTCTGTCTATAAGGGACATGGTAACACTACACTAGATGCGGTATTATTGAAGGGATATGGTAAAACCAATCCAATCCAAGAGACTGCTATCACAGAATGCTTATTGTTTGTGCCTGGATTCATAGACTGCAATAAATATTATAATGAAATGCAGACAATGCCTGATAACTTTAAAGGGTAGAGGATAAATTATTTAGTAGCTAGGAAAACTGAAGAACACGACATTAACTTGCTTATGTAAAACAACACATGTAGGTTTTTTTTACTTCACTCCTCAGCCTCCTCGGTCACATCACATGAACAGTTTCTGGTATCGACCTGGTGCGAGAGTATCAGTTCTCGTGCCATCCCTTGACACTTAGGGGTAATAGTTGGCAAAATTAGAGTAAACTACTGCATTTGTTTGTTTTCAGTACACACTGAATATATGAAAGTTAATTGTTTTTGCACTTTATGAGTAAAAACAGTGTAAGAACCAACATACCTACTTAATAAGGTTTAAGGGTGGCTAAGCTCCGCCCAGATTCAGTGCAAAGATGATGTGAGTACCAACATGGCTTTTTGAAAAACAAAGCACACTTTGCTCATTTCCTCAAAGCACCTTGGGCTCACTCATCTTCCCCTGGTTAATGAGTTCAAAGACAGCTTTATAAAACATTTACAGACACACAGGGGGGGTCTCAAGCTCTACCAGAGTTCCACATGACCCCAGGTTAATTCACCTAATTAGACTGCTTTGAATCTTCTATCACTCTTCTTTTCTAATTCCCCTCCTGAGTCCCCATCCATCTTAAGCCCCTCTCAACAGGAGAACCAAAAAGCAAAACCTTTTCATCTGCAAATATCCCTACACAAAATGGAGTCACGCACATGCTAGAGTTTGTTCCAGTGAGCTCAACACACACAATTTACCAACACATCCAGACTTATCAACATCCACCCAGAAAATCTTTGTCATAAAAGAGAAGCTGATTTTGACCGACTCCCTAAGGAGTTTGGAGGAAGCTTTGCCCACTTCTCTAATCAGCCATACATCAGCTTGATGAGGTTGATGAGAGAAATGCTTTGAAGTGCTCACTGGGTACCATAAACCAGAACATGGGAGTCTTGGAGATAATGAAATGAGTGTTAATGGAAAAGCCATTAGTGCTGGAACGTCAGGCCTGTCAGTCGGTCAACATAAAGATGTCAGAATAAACAGTCTAGGTTAAATTAATCTACTGCAGTGACCATGATGAGTTGCCTTCTCTGATAATAGCTGAGTGGTTTTAAGAAATATATTAATTTACATAAGTATTCCCAAACATGACATAGCCTAACAGAGTAACAATCCAATCCTTATACTATTCCACCATATCTCACTTTTTTAATAATCCTGGATGTAAGTAGGTCAGTGATCAACAGTTTGGGGCTGCATGAGCCTTTTGGACCTTATGCTGCAAGAGGTACAGATCTTTAAGACCAAGTATGAATGATCTACACATTAGACAATGGTCAGTAGATGCATCATCCTTGGAACAAGGGTGGAAGCTGAGCAGATTCATCTGAGAGGTTCCCAATCTTGAAGGAATGCTGTTACACAGTTAGTAACTGACTTCTGCTGAAGATAGAGCTGCCGTTGCAGTGGCTGCTCAGCAAGAGAGATAAGTCCAGGTCAGGAATGTCTCTGTGCCTGAGCCAAGCCGGGACGAACGGAGGTAGAGACAGAAGGCCATGACAAGGGAAACAGTAATGGAGAGGAAAGAGAGATTGAATGACACAGAGGTAGAGGGTGAGGCAGAGCGAAGCAGGAAAGGAGAGGGTGATGAATAGATGGAAACTGAGGACAGGGAGGGAGGGAAGAAGTTATGGTGGGAGGAAGAGGGAAAGCGATGAAGGTTAGGATGGTTATGTAAGGAAACAGGAGAACAGGCAAAGAAGAGGGAAACATAAAACAGATTTAAGTACAGAAGCGAATACGATCAGCAAAAATAAGGATCAAAAAAAGCACGAAATAAAATATGTATGTGGAATCCACAGAACAATCTTTCTACCTGTGTGAGTTCTGTGAAGTATCAGTGTGTGGAAAGCTGTTTGGTTTATCTTTTTTTCTTCAAACCAGGGTGAAAAACCCTGTCATCTCTCAGACAGCTTCCTTCCTTTAACGGCAAAGCAACCGTGACAACAGCTATGACAGGGAGAAGGAGGCTTTGTAATGTCTGTTGGGTCAGAATATGGGCTGTTATCAACCGAGTCTGTTATCAATGCTCCATCAAATGGACTTGTGGGCTGTGTCTGATCTGATCCAATATCCGCCACGCTGAGAGAGGGATTTAGATAAAAACTTGACTGCTAGGCTTGGATCTGTCTGGACCAAGAAGTATGTTTTGAAGCATTTCTTGTTTGTTTGTGTGTGGGTGTGATTTGGGACGAGGAGTAATGTGACAGCTGAATTGCAAGGCCATGGACGTGAGCGTGTGCATGTGTGAATGCGTACAGGCATGAGGTTTTTTTTTAGGACATTCCAGGAGATGGCCTTATGCAAGTGTTTCAGGAGAGAGGGGAAAATAGAGACTAAGCCGTAGGGAGAAGGAAAAAGGAGAGTGTTTAAGTTGTTTACTTGTGTTTGCCATTAACATCCCAATGGACCTTTGCATTTTTGGACTGGAAGTGCAAGTGTGACCACAATTGTGCGTTCAAGTGGCAAGGAAACCGCAAAAGCCAAATATCCAAGGGGGTTTAGCTAAGGTCACGCTGAAGGGCTTTGGACAGGAAAATGGAGGCCATAGCATTACAAAGCCAGGATTAATTATTTTAACTGTCACCCACCAAATGTCAAACAACTCTGTGCAACATGTCAAAATGTAATATTTCCAAGACTGTAAAAAGGGAAAGCCAATGATCTTCAGAAAGGACTGAAAGCATTTTAAAGGGAACTGAGTGGGCTTCACAAATAAACTAAGCAAGACCCATTAACAATTAAGAGCTTTAAGCCCAAAAGTAGAATCAGTTCATCCTTGAATCCTGGTGAATGTTTGCTCCAAATTTGAAGAAGTTCCATCACGGCATTGCCAAGACATCATGTCCACAAGAATGGGATGGGTAGACAACCCCAAAGCAATATGCTTCTGGTTCTGGCTAATGCTGGCGCAGAGGCATAAGATGCACCAGGCATACTTTCAAGAATTTTCACAAGTTCAGTCAAGAGAAAAAACATTTACTGAAAATATCAATAAATTCATTCAAATATTTAACCTGTCAATGACAACCAGCTTCAAATGCATTGGGGAAAAAAGTGGCTGAGTTCAAAGCCAGTGTAAAATAATGAGAAGTGCGGATTCATTCTGTTGCTGAGAGAGTAAATTAGTGTCTCGCCAAGTCGAGCCGCCAAAAACGAAGTGTAAACACAGTCTTTTAGCTCTCAAGAGGGAAAAGATGATTACCTCACAATTACAAGACCACAGAGGAGAGAGAAGCCCCATTGCCTCAGTGACAGAAAGAGAGATTACAGGGTGGTGGCTGTACTAATGATGATGGGGAGCAGCAAAAATACTGCAGTTTATCCTAGAGGATACACAAAATTGCAGCAACCAACAGAAATTTGTGGCACTTGGATAACACTTTGGCAATGCTCTTCAAAATGAAAGATGGGGGGGGGGGTATTTTATTTGCTGCAAACCTTTTCCCCTTAGACAATCGCAATGTAAACATCCACAGAGGCATTCAACAGGTTTCTATTGCAGTAAAGCAGCACTATGTGATCAGAAATGTGAGTGTTACTGTGATGAGTCTAGCTTTTCCAGCAAAGGTATACTACTAAGCCTTTTTAATTAAAAATCAAACTGATTAGCAGAACTAACATGCAAACCAATATAACTGGCTAAATAACACTTTTGCACGACAAGTGTACAACACAGCATTTACCTCCTACACTGATGTCACTGTACTATTGTCATTCTCACAAAGCCTTAAACTGAGAGGAGGGTTAGCTTTGCAATACATCACTACCTACCACCCCTCAGATTTTAAGCCATCTAATAAATCCTCACACAGTAATGTGATGACTGTGGGGGAGGGTGACCTAATCCTCCACGGATACCATGATACACCACACACACACACACACACACACTCCATGTTGACGGCCTATCATTGATGCAAAATTTAACCCTGCTTAGTGCAGAACCTAGTCTTAATACCTTAAAAATCATGCATCAAAGTAAGGGGACTGTGCAAAGCTATTGACAAATTCTATTGCACAGCACTTATCAGACTTTCAATTATCTTACAGATAATCATAAGAGTTGTTTAATCAGCTCAGAAAAGAATACGCCTAAACTGTTGCAAAACACATGATGTAAAATGAGTGAAACTGAAAATATCTGAGGTCAAAAGGAGGCTAGAGGGTTGATGAGGATTGTAATTACTGTGGGACACTTCAAACATTGTCAAGTCATGTCACAGTGATCTTCGACTTGGACACTACATCCAACATATTAGCATGATGAAAACAGCACTGAGATCCAGCTGCTTTTCTGCGCTCAAGTTTCAACTGTCTGTCATAGTCTACAACTTTAATTACTTAATTCTACCCTTCAACTACTTCTTATCTCCATGACTCACATCCTCAGCCTCTCTGATGGAATGAGAGAGTGTAGGCACAATGCTACATAAAGCCACGTGAACACCTGTGGATATGAGGTCAATGCAATTGCATGAAAATCTAGTGAGCTCATCTGACAAACATTACTCTGCATTCTGTATAAAGGTCAACGCTATCCGTATCTGTGTAATTGCATGACAAAGATTTCATAGTTTCCCAGAGTCCATACGCTGAGACTGTCCACACTGTAAACATTGAATGCATATGTGCCTGCAAAGTAAAATGGAAGCTTTCAAATTATTTCTTTTCCATTATGCAGTTCTGTTTTAATTTTCTAAATAACTCTTCCTCTTGTCACGGGGGTCACCATTATGGCTTCCAGTCTAATGTGTGGAATGTATGTGTGTACACATACCTCCAACCAATGCATGAAAGATGTGCTGTCTGTTGGTGTTAAGGCTAAAGCTACTGACATGTTTAGGACAATAAACCTACCCTCTTTCCATGTCAAAAAGTCTCATGTCTGAATAAGCTGCTTTGATATAGTTTATCTTACTTAGTCTCTTCCGGTCCTTTCAATCAGACATCAAGGTCTTTCATTCCATCCAGTTCTTTACTTCTTTGAGGTCATGTATTTAGCCAAATACCAAAATCCTCTGCACATCTTGTCTAGTGTCTTAATGTTACACACAAGCACAAGTTCCCTAGATCTCAGAGCAGACTGACGACTGCACAACAGTACCCTCTCTCAGGGAGCTGAATTCCTCTGTATCCTGGCAGACACCCTGGCCCAGAACAAAGCTTTATCATCTGTTAATGAATTCCACGGCCAGCAGTGCTTGCTGCTGCGGGCAGGTAATTAGTTTGAACAGCGGGAAAGATCAAAGACAACACTTCCTGTCTTGCCCTCTGGTAGTGACCTCACAAGGGGAAGTCACAGATTTCACCGGGTGAGAGGAGAGAAACTCTATGAAGATTAGCCAACAGGCACAAAATCACAGTGCCAGTGAAAAGTTGTTTCACTCTGAATCACTGCAACTTTCCCATCTGGTAAAACATAAGGTGTTTTATAAACAAAACAGTTGCTTTGTGTCTCTGTAAAGATCACTTGCGTGCCATCATTTACTCATTTGTCCTGATTTAAATGTGCTGTTGCTTTTCTTCTTGACATAATTAAGTGACTTTACCATTATTGTGAGTCTAATTTAATCTGTTAAGGACTGCAACAAAGAACAGGATGAGTAAGGCCATCATTTCACGGAAGAGTTCAGACTATCACATACTCAGGGTTATCATCCTGAGTGCTGGAGCTTCCCCTCCTCTCGCAGTGCTGTCTGAAGCCCTTATCTGACAAAATGGAGTCCAAAGAGGACAGTGAGAGATAGTGTATCTGAGTGAGTGTGTGTGTGTGTGCGTGCATGTGTGTGTTTGAATGCCAGTTTTATCTGATGATCCAAGTCATTACCCAGCCATGCCCCACAACATGGTGGCTCATAATTTTTCAATGCTGCCAAGTGTGGTTACATTAACACAGCTCAACATAGTCCCACATGGTGATGATGATACATTGCCAAAGTATCTTTGAGGAGATACAAGGACAATCATGCTCATGTAATTCAGCTCTTTAGGATTTACCAGTCATCTCCCCCCCACAAAAACAGAAGTAGTCTTAAAAATATTTGAATTGTACAGTAATCCCCTCCTCCAGTCCTGAAATAAAACACAAAATATTAAAAACTATTTCATCACACAGAGACTAGAGTCACAGACATTGAAAAATGTCTGTGGGCTTGGCAGGCCTACTCTCCACACTAACTGAAGGATTAAAAGCCCATAGGATTTGGCTGGCTGTGGTTTTAGAGTGCTGCTTAATTCTGCATGTAGCACTCACAACATATTTCATTGTACATGAGGGATAATTGAGAAAGCCCTTGTCATGCCGAGCAAGCAACTTATCTGAGTGTTTCAAAGGATGGTAAACGTGCCGTATGGGTCATGCAAATACTGCCTTGCTGAATGATGAGCAAGTTCCATGACGTCACATCTTTGTCCCTGGATGCTCCTCCAGCGACACTTAAAATGACCTCGTCAGGCAAAACCAAACATCCATATAAAATCTACTTTTTTATTTCATACCTGCTTCGTGTCACTTAAGGTAATTTTAGATTTTGTCCAAATTTACACATTCAATCAATCAGTGACACTGAGCTTACAGGAAACAGACCAATAGTATGAGGTGAAAAGAGAAGAATTTTCCACACTTCAAGTACCACAGAAGCTTTAGTGTTCCAGCAAACCTGTCAAAAAAAGCTGTGTGAGGTCTGGAAAAACCTCTCCAATCAGGCCCAAGTGTGAAAACATCATAAAAAATGGATTTTAGGTCAATTCTTCATGAAGGTCACTCTGTTCATCTCCATCACCATAAAGTGTTGTTTTTGTGCCATCACTGTTCTTTTTTCACTTTTCCAACATCCCAACCCTCTCAGATCCATTGTTTTGGCAACCGCCCTTACTTTCTGCCCTGCTGTTTCACCCATCCAAACTTTTAACACATCTGTCAAGCAGTAAGGAAATTGTGATGTATGCCTCAACATGACAGAAAAGCTCTTGCTGGAATGGACCACACTCTGTGCCTGGCACATGGACGACCCGTTCCTTATTCCCCTCTCCCTGCATTCCAAGTGGAATACATCACCTGCACATGGCTGCCAAGGACGAGACATACATCATCCTGTCAGGACAAGAGCCGAGATAGAGAGGGAGCATGGCAAACAAATGGCACTGCCCTCTGTCCCATACAACTAGCCTCCAATGAGAGTGAGAGTGCAATTAAAACCCATTCAAGCAAATAAAGCATATTTGAATTTGAATCAGGGAGAGAGTGTAAAAGCGAGAGCAAAAAACCACTGCAACCACTCCATTGAGGCACATGCTCAAGTACACAAGACAAAGATGAGTACCAGGAACGCCTCCAGGTGCCGGATTTCAACTCTTCTTAAATTTGGCTGCTCCAGGTCACTGGCCAAGAGTTGAAGTCAAGGTGAAAGAGAGCCAGCTAGAACTGGTTGTATTTAATGAGTGATAAGATGTGAACACTGATGGAAGTAGCTTCTGGTCACCCTCAACCTCCCTCTCTATAAAACCTGGCAGTGAAAAATGAGATGGCAATCAATTGAGAGACGAGTAGAATGAGCTCCACTGGGAAGCAATTCACTTTCTGCTGTTTCTGGGATGAAGCAGATATATGTGCATGCAAACGCACACAACAGAAACATACATGATTTATATATGTTGTATGGAAAGTCTTGTCCATACAACAGACTCTATTCTTTAAGAAAAGCAACAGAAAGTGAAACGACAGAAGGTCAGAGGACATCCTGCACAGGTCAGCAACTTTACTCAGTCCCAAGATGTTGTGAGTAAACAGGAAGATCTTTAACTAGAAAGGTACGACCCACCTACCTTTGTCACAAGGAAGTGAGTTATTTTAGTCATTTTTGTATGACACGACACTGTTACATGCAATAACAATGATGGCCATGTGATAGCCTGGTTGCTCAGTTATCAGCTTTCCTGCATTTGTTTCTTCAGCTATCACTTACACCACAAGCTTTCTAAATAAGAGCAGTTTGTAATCCCCAGGCTCTAAAGGAAGATGAGCATCATCCATCTAGTTGAGCCCTCCACTCCCTTAACCTAAGACCATGGGCCATTAGGCTCCACAGGCTAAATAAATCCCCTTGTACACAGTAGTCACAAGGCAGAAGATACACTATGCACAACATCTGGTTGATGCATATTCATAAAAGTATACAAAAGCTCTCTTTCTTGCTTTAACAATGAGAAGAGAATCCCACCACAGGCAAAAACACTATCCATCAAGAAACATAAAATATGGTAGAAAATGAGCAAAAGTAAAGATTAAAGTAAAATGGAGGTGGGAGGAAAACTGCGTCAAACTGACGTACTTCCACTGACATATTTCCTGATCTATTGTCTGTCATCATTATGACAAATCAACATTAGCAGACAAAAATAAGAAACTTGTTCGCAATCACAGCATTTGGAAGAGCTTGTTCCCACTTATTGTTGTCAGGGGCTGACTGTTGTGCAAACGATTTTCTTCTGTGGGCTGAATCTGCTTTTCAGACCTTCAGAAAAGACAGAGAACCAAACAAGCATCAGAAAAAAAAAGAGATTCACGTTGAATTCATTTTGCATTCAGGTGTGAAATTAGCAACATCAGTTAAAGTGACAAAATGAGTAATACAAAAATATTGCAAAATGCAGTGCAACAGCCTCTTCAGCATTGTTTATGGCAATACAATATTCTATTCTCTTGATAAACAACTCCTAAGCATTATAAATCTATTTATGGCTTATCTTGTATCTATTGTAAAGAAAAATACAACAGAGAACATAAAACTTGCACACTAACCCACGTTTTGAACAGAAATCCTGCTATAATGCCATTAAGGAAGACCCCTCATTATGCCGACTTGCTTGTTTGCTTGCTTGTTGAACAATAACAATAAATCTTCAAAATTCATAAGTTTTGATTACTTCTTTATAAAGAAAATAACTTTAACACACACAAAAGGACAAAGTTGCATACCGGTACCGGCTCCCAGGAACCGGGTATAGGTACTGTATCAGTTTAAATGTCAGAGATACCCATCCCTAGATCAAAGTGATACAGACCACGACCAATACAGACCAAGTTGTAAAACGAGTAAAACTTCTGTGAACAGTGAGAAAGAGTTGGTGTTGAGTCTACTTCATTTTGTTGGCACCTAAAGACCTCTCTCTTGCTCCACTTCCTGTACATTTACTTTCATAGTCAAACTGGTCAAGAACAATCCATCAGAAACTGAAACTAAAAATACAGACCATTCCAAAACTATTGTGTGGTCATGTTAGTGTCAATTCTGGGCCTATAATGATGAAGACCAAACATATAATCCATGCAGAGTGGTTTTGTGGTTTACCAGCCTCCTTCACTGCCTGCTGTATCATTTGGCTCTTTCCAACGAGGTCAACTTAAGCAGTTTACCGGCATAGCTGAGTTATGATGGATGACAACTAAAGGAGCCTTCCACAGAAAGGGATCTTTTAATAAACTGAAGTCACATCTTTGTATTTAACTCTGCAAAAACCGCAACATAATAGAAAAAGACTGTAGACTGAGCACGGTAAAGGGTAAAACTGACTATAAGAACAATGCAATAACCTTGATACACTCTCTGTGTATCTCTCTGTGTCCACCAGTTTCTCCAAATAAAACATGGACATCAGTCTAGAGAAAACACACTACCTTGTAATTGCAGCATCTTCTCACCTTAAAGCAGCTCAGAAGATATTGTATGGAGATTAGCAATAACCCTGGTGATGGAAGAAAATAGAAAGATACAAACAAACAACATATGATTGTAACAAGGTATATGATATGAGACAAAGCATTTGAACAGTCCATATTTAGAAGCAGTATTTAAAGATCTGCAGGAGATTTAAGCTTCTGTGTCAGGGTGTTTCAAGGCTACATGCATAGGATCTAAGGCTCTGCCCCTGGTATGACTGAGTTGATGTTTACTTCCCCCAAATTGTATCCCGTCAAGGTTTTGGGAGATATGCACATTCCACATGGAGACAGGAGATAGGTGATTACTGATGAGATGTTTCCGATGCCAAGATCACAATGAAGTCCAAATGAAGATGATTTAAGAGAGCTTCTTTATCAGTCACACTAGACAAGTTGTTATTGTACCTTGCCTTTGGTGTATAGATAAATGTTTGCACAGCATTTGTTGCCTTTAAGTGTACTGGCAAGAAGCACTATAAACAAGACAATGGCGGTAAACCAAGGAATATTCAGTTATTCAGAAGACATATGTCCATAAAAGATAAAAATGTAACTGCTGGTCCAGCGTGTTGAAACAGTAGACAAGACTGTGAAAAAGGGCATTTATTGTTGTTAATGTGCAGGAACTCTGAGATCGACCATCCTCCCCCAATGATTATCGTTTTCCCCAAGCTCTGCAAAGCCTGCATCAAGTTGGCTGGCAGCCCTCTGCCAGGGGCTTTGGCCAATATTGAGGATTAAAACCCTGCAAGTCTATAAATACACCTAGCAGACCAACGTCAGCACCCAGCCAGCTATTGGACTCACCTCTCACTGCTGGATAGCTGGCATGTGTTTTACTTCTTTTCTGCTTCTCACTTGCTTCTACTTTCTCCCTCCGTCTTTCAGTTTCTCAGACTCTCAGTGCTCTTTCTCTTTGTGTTCCTATTTCCCCCTCCAACCCCCTCTCTCAGTTTGTCTCCCACTCTTCTGTGTCTCTCACTCTATCCCTCTCATACTCTCTCGCTTGGCAGGGCCTCTTAATTGGAAACAAGCTGTGAGAAGGCTTTCAGTTTGAGGTTAAAACTGCATCTGACCTGCCTCCTGCTGTATCTTTTCTTCTCTCCTTTGGCTGCATCACAGGCTTGTGCACAGTGGCCTAGAGCAGATGTATGAAAGACAGAGTGTGCTGGAGAGGGAAGCTGAAAGTTGACTCTTCCCACTAGCTGGAAACAGCGGGAACATAACAGGTAAACCGGCCAAATGGAAAACCTAACTAGGCTTTTTTTTTCTGAACAACATACCCAGCTGAAATAAGAGATGTATGAGCAGGTAGCCACAAGAGACTGATTAATCACATCTTAGGGCTTACACATTCCTTGCAGAACTTTTTACAATGCAATACATGCATCGAGTATCCTGACAGAGCTTTCTCCACAAATATTGCCATCAACTTTCTCCTTGTAATGTTCATGTGCAGGCCAATTTCGTCAAATGTACTGTCCAAGTAATATTCATTGGAAAAGCAAAAAGCCCCCACCCAGCTGGCAAACTAGTCGCAGTTCCCAACACCACTAACACAAAACAAATGGCGATATGACTAACACAAAACATATGCCAGTCAATCAGTAGTTGTTACACTACAACACTGCAACCAAGATAATGCAATTATACAGTATAGAATGCAATGCCGTGCCCAGAAATAATCACATTTCACTTCAAACAGGCAACCTACAGCATACAAGTCCATACAAAGCACATCAAAATCCCCATATACATACCAAGCCAACATCTGGAGCATCAAGTCTCTTTACTATTACACAAAAATGGCATGGCCATTACATGGTAATTATAGTGAGAGGCAGCATTCAGCCTGTCACAACTTCCTTGTTGTCAGTGGGAGAGGATAAGAGGGATTTGTTGCACAAAGGGCCACAGCCAGGCACAGAAACTATTACTTCCACCCAGTTAGACCACAGACTGCACTGTCTGACCCATAGGTCTGTACAGCTCAGTCACCATCACACGTCAACCCGCATGCAGAACTCAAACCAAAAACGAAGCAAAGTAATAGTTCAATCAAAAGATTTAAACTTGTGCTTTATGTCAGTAAGATGACTCTGTAAGGAACTGGCATAAATATGGCACACCTGCAGCTGTTATATCACACATTTACAAATTGCCCAATGTCTTAGCCCAAATCAAATCTGTCTTACAAACAGCTACTCTAATCAACAGAGATACTTTAAAGAGCTCAGCTTCGTTAATATTTTCCCAATTTGCAACATGCTACAAGCTGCTTATTCTAGCCGACGCGTTGTTTACAGCACAATATAAGTCAGAGATACTTTTCATTTGGACCCATGACACAAAAACAATTACTGATCTCCTTGGCAACTGCCGTCCTCGACTACTATCCCACCCACATCTCAACCCCTCCACATCTGACTTGTTTGGAAAGCTGTGCACGACTGGTTGACAGCTAAAGGATATAAAGTAGGTCTGGATATGATTACAGCTGAAAATGATTTGGCTTCTGGGGACTGATGAATGGGTCGTGTCAGAACTAATATTAACCATTTGGATTCACCTCCGAAAAAAGGCAAAATCCAACCCTACTCAAACTCCAGACAGACGTACTAAAAAGCTTAATGTAACAATCAGATTTTCATGGTCCAATGTCCTGGTGATCAGTGGCCAGAAAGCAATTAATGAATCAACACCAAACCCCTAAGCAACCCTTCTGTGTATAACATCTAGAAAATCAGAGTGAGTTGCTTAATATTGTGACCATCCTCACATTATCCTCCACAACAGGAAAAAAAATAACATGAAACTGTGTTTGAAACGGTATGAAATATATGCTACTGGTTATTTAAGCGCGATAACTTCTTGTAACCATATCAGTTTTGGAACGAGTGAATAAACTTTATATAATTTGACAGGATTTCAGCAGTGGACTATGGATCAAGCCAAAGCCTGTTGACTGATAGTGGTGGTGTGGCTTACTGAGGATGTACTAACTGAGAACCACTGAACATTATGTAGCCATGCAATGGAGCTAAGCTGGCGAGGGCTAAGGAGATACGGAAAGCCCATTTTTCCCCCTATGCTACTTAATGACAGGAGGATTATTTTTTCCTTTGGGTTATGGCTCTGATGCTACCCATCTCACTATGTGAAATCACTCCCTGGCAGCACTTGGCAGCGAGCAGTCAGCTGGCAGAAAGAGGCAGAGCGAGCAGATAGCTTGTGTCTTAAGAGTGATATAGAGAATGCTCTTCTGCTGAGCCAGTGAATGAGCCTCATAAGCTGATACTTACCTGCACAAGCACACACAAACATGAGAGGATCGATGCTAAGAAAACACATCATGATGTGAAAATACAGCACAAGGGTTAAAAGCACAGAAAGAAAAAACGATTCCCATTCATTTTCACTACGTGTTGTACTCAAGTGTCATGGCTGACCCCTTCTATAAAATGGGTGTGTCACCCAAACTGAACAACTGACAACATCATGAAGACACAACATGGGGGTCAATCACTGCAGGCCCCCAAACAACACCGGGGTCACGCAGGACACGGTTTGGGGCCAGGGCATTCCTGACTGATGCAGTTGGGTTTGTCTGGGAAATGACTGAGCAAACAGGGGCCAGAGTGGCTTCCCCTTACTGGCACCAGCGCTTTGTCCCCGCTAATCCACTCTAAAGAGCCACAGTCAAACACCGAGCGCCATATAGTCACCAGTAACAACACAGCACAGTCTGGGGGGACACGAAATGAATCCCCCTGGCCAAAGCAGGGAGACAGACGCCGGTTTGCTCATCAGATTTGGGCAGAGAAATCAGTTTGGCTTATCTGTAGGACTGGGAGGTGATCACAGAGCAACTTTTTGACGCAATGGGGCTGTGCAACGTTGCCTGCAGCAGGGATGGGGGTTTCTTGGATTCATCTTTTTTGCTCATAAATCCTGAGCATCATGGCAACTGGTGGCAGCATTTGTATATTTTAACATTCAGCGAGTCAGAATTCATAATACACTGACAAGCAGGAAGGTGAAAAGGTCGAGAGTAATGGAATCATATTCACTGGTGAATAGGAAGTATTTAGAGACGGACACAGATATCAATTGAATTACATTAATAAAGTAGCTCTTTGTGGGCAACATTAAAGTTAATCTACTTATCTGTGCCTTGTGATGTGTAATTTGATCAAGTTAAGTCATATGATATGATGATCAGTGAAAACCACTAAATTTTTATTTTTTTAATTGTATTTTTCTTTTTTATATTTGTTAGTGTGTTTCTGTTGCTGTTGAATATAACAATAATGCAAACAGAACTGTTATAAAATATGGGGAAAAGAGAATTTTGACTGCCACCCCGATGCCATGTTGTCTTCAGGACTATCATCACACTTTGTCATGTTATGAGATGCATAATAACAAATTATGTACATTAGACCTCCCAAGACTGTGTGAGAGTGCTTTGCATCCTAATAATAGCAATGCTTTAACTTAAACAGTCATACACAACATGAAATAAAGGTACAATAAAATGTGGAAAAAAAGGCAGACAAAAGGCAAAGTTGGAGGCAAATGTTAATTGCAATATACGTGTTGCAGGAACATGAACACGAAGAGTGGGTTCATTAAAGTGGTTACAGCACCCTGAAAAAGAAAGGTTCGGTCCTGAGGACAAAACAGGTGTCTTAACACCTCCTTGTCATCATTAGAGTTAAATACGAGTGTGTTTTGATACAGGCAAGAATAAAGGATAAAATTAAGAGACATGATGGAGTAAAAAAAACAAAAAGCAACTCATATTCCAAACAGCTACTATAAAGTATGAATAACTGTATTTGGGTGGTACTTACTTGTCATACTCTGCATTGTCTTTATCACAGCGTGCATCCTTATGCTTCTGCCAGTCCTTCCCATGCTTGCAGGTAGTGAGGAGGACCACATCCTCTGAGTTATGAACATGATATAATGCGTTCCTAGTGTCTGAACCTATTCCAGTTAGGTACCTCTTCCCCTTAAAAACAAGCATGTACTTCCTATAAGGGGGAATGGTGTTATGTTTCAGGTAGCCTCTTTCCCCTCCTGTCCTGGGGTGGTCTTTAGAGAAAAGAGGGATTGAAACATCAAAGTTAGGCCTAAAGTTCTCGGTGCTGATGCTGGCCTTAGCCAACATTGCAAGGCCGATGTCAAAGCCAAGGTCCTCTGTGTAGTCTGGCCAGGTGCCGGAGTACAAGTTGAAGATGATGTGGTTTTTGCCCCCGTTCCACAAAGGGAGGTTCTGGACTTTAGCTCTAAGGTTGTGCACATACTGGGGTGAAAGCTGATCCCGGTCCAGGGTGTCCAGACTCAGGACGAACAAACATGCCTGTCCTGGATCAGGTGTGTAGAACCTGGAGCCTTCAATAGAGGACAATATGTTCTGATAACTCTCTGACATCTTTTCCCCTTTCTGCTGGGGATAGACGTAAACTTTAAACCCATTCTTCTCACATAGGGAGAAATCAAAGCAGGACTCCATCCTGCAGCGTTTTCCAGTGTAAACGCCTGAGTTAGCGTCCCTCTTTTGCCTGGGAGATATGTGTTCATCGTGATCATCGCGCCGATCTTGCTCCCAGGAGCTGAAAGGCTGCAGGTACCCCGGGAAGCGACGCCACCGCGCCCCGGGGTGATAACCGGTGAGGCTGCGGTCATCACGCCGGCTGGGTCCCCGTCTGGATAGCGGGACTTGTATCCCCCCAAAACAAAACAACAGAATGAGACACGCACCGGCGGAGAACAGAATTAAGTACCGTTTTTTGGCCTGCATGTGTCCTACGATCTGAGATAAGATGTCTGGCGATAAATCCAAGAAGTCCCCAAGTTTTGGTTTCACCACCTCCTGCGGGAACGCTCCGCCATCTTCCCCCGGGCTGCAAGGGCTGTGCGCTCACGTCTCCCACCTTCTGCTTCAGATGCCTTTCACAAGTCCGGGAACTGATCCAACGCATGTGGGCGATTTATAATGTTCATCCACCTCGTCTCCCCGTCAATAGTTGTATCGATTAACTGACAACAGGTTCTCCCATGCACCAGAGCGCCTACAATCTGGGCATCTGAAGTGACACCCTACTTTGCCTTGTACAATGCTACCTTTACTTTGCCCCTAAACGCTCATTGTAACACAGAGCATTACTTTCTAGCTAACCAGAGCCACACGGTAACTAATAACAACACTGCACAAAATTAGTACAAACTTGAGCCTGTTAAGTAGCAGTGTGTACCAGACTTGTTGCCTGGACAGTCAACTATTGTCCCTGCTGGAAATTAGCTACCAAGCGAGCAGCAGAGCCCTAAACATTCAACATATGCCCTCTTAATGTTACCGCATTTTCGCTACTAAACCATGTACACAGGGGCTATCACGGTGGCTGTTTGCTAAGTGTACGTAGCGAGTATCTACAGGCGATTTAGCTAGCAAGCAAGCTAACCACCTGGCTAGTTTGTGAAAACATTCCCAGTTAGCTTGTTAGCTAAGCGGTCGCATCAAAGTAGCTTTAAGGCTGCTGGGAAGTAAAGACAGCCAGACAGCCTCTCCTCTCCGTCCACGACCATGTCTCTCTGTTTGTCCACAACTTATCTCTCGCTCTCCCGACGTAACCGACAGGCTAATTTCTCCGTAAATGCCTCCAGTCGTGTGAGGTGTTGAAGCGGTGGCTTACACACACACATACATACACACATACACACACATACACATGAAGAAGAGGTGCTGTAGAGACTGCAAGCCAAGCAGAGCGGCACAGCAGTCCCACCAGGACGACTGCTGATGATGATGTGACGTCCTTCCACGGCGCACGGTGCGTTATCATTGGCTCCCATTACATCCGAGGCGGGCGGGGCTTTCAGTGCACCCATTCACATCCAGGGAGAAGGCAGAGCGAGGGAGGACGGAGAGAGCTCCTGCACTGATTTCACTGGAGGATTGTGAGTTGTGGTTTGCCTGTTGAACCATATCAAACCATATGAGAAGTTGAGAGTAGTTAAATGGGGAAACATCAAAAGCAGAAACAAGAACAAAACAACCACCGCAGGCCTATAAAAAAAAACGAAAAGAGTCTAATCACACATTTATTAGCAAGTGGTGTTTCCCTAGTTGTCATATAAACTGCAGATGTGAAAATTAGAGTTTGTTTCTGATCACAGTGTGTTGGTTTGAAGGTCAACTATTATAGGCTATTATTATTTACAAAGGGATCAACAAACAGTGTAAATTAAATTCCTCTTGGACTATTAGAAACATTATTCTTGTTAGGGCTCAAATGTTTGACCATGGTAAAATGCCTCAAAAACATGCTATAAATGAAACATTATAGCGCTACAGAGCCGTTCCAGCGTAAAAAATCACGTTCAGTAGATATAAAGGAGCATGATTATTTGGTACAAGCCCATGAAAAACTCACATCATCGTCATTTCGTAATGTTTTTATTTCTAGTAAAAAAAAAAAAGAAGAAAAAAAAAAGCCATTACAACTGAAATCATGACTCATATGGCAATCGCATTATCTGCCACAGTGATAGTAGTAATATGATTTTTCAGGCATACTGTTTTTTCATACACAGTCTGTGGGTTGATAATTATAGTGGGTTTAAATCTTTGCAGTGGCAGCATTGTCCATCACTGTATGGTTACCATAAACCATCTTGGCGCGGGGCTGGTGGACTGGGAACATGCTTCAAAGAGGGTTTTGGTCCAGTATTAATATCTGAGTGATTCACTACAACTGCTGAAAGACCAAAAATAAGAGGTCTGTAAGATTTAGATGTTGGATTCGTGAAGATTCGTCATCAGCACAAATTTGTCCAGCTGAAGTGGCCTTGAATAAAACTCTGCATCCTTGAGTACAGTAGTGCTGCTCTGTTGTTCAGCATGAGAGATGAGACATGAATACATCAAATTTAATAATAGAGTATAATAGAGAATGTGAGGTAGGAATAAAGGCAGAGATAGCCCCTGAGAGGAATTGTACCAGTGAATATACAATGGCACTGCAGTGTATTAGCCAGGTCTTCTCTGGCATGTATTAAGCCATGATGTGTTTTCACAGCTGCTCCGGTCTGAAAGACTAGAAGTGATTTTGCAGAAGCGGGGAAAGAGCAAGGAGGAATGTGAAGCTGCGTTCCTCAGGAGCTGTGGACCAGTTATCTGCACTGCCTCAGTTCCCCATGGACCACTGATCAAAGACAGGGAGGGATATGATGCCCACCTCCTCCCTTTCTCTTTTGTCTCTCCTCTTTCTGTCCCATTCACCCTACTCCTGCCTTCCTTCTTCCTTCTCTTGCTCTCTCTATCATCTCCTCTGTTGCTCTCTTGTATTTTTTTTTCCATCTCTTCGCTCTTTCATCCTTTTAGCTGGTTTACAAGGGGGTGTCGCTGGTGACTGATGTGGGTAGATGAATGTTCTTCAGCATTTGCCACTACACTGATCAGATGTGCTTTGTTTATATGTCACTGAATTTTAATTCTAGGCGTTTAAAGTGGTCTATCCATGCAGAACTGTGACAGTCTCTCACTTTACATTTTGAAATGTATTTTTGGACTTCCAGTAGGTTTTAATTTGCATCACTTCAAAACCAACATGACAACAAAGTAAGAAGGAATCAACCAGAAATGCAGACAAATATATATGAAACTATACAACAAATATGCATACAGAAAAAAATGCATATCTACATACACACACATGACACACACACACACACACATCTGTGTTTAGTTATTATCTACTGCTTAATGAAAATGTGGAGATGCTATGTCCCTGCTGTTGCATTGTGTTTGCTGGGCTGAGTACTGGCCAGATTTAGAGCAGCAGGGTGACTGAGCCAGAGCAGCACTCCCACTGTGTAATACATGCAACCATGCCAGTATCTAATTTGGATGCACCCAGGTCAGCATAGTTTTCTCAGCCAGCCAGCAAGTCAGGCAGCCAAGCAACTAAACAGCCAAATGGAGATTTATTATTTCCTTCTGAGTACATTTTGAGGTCAGCAATAACTGTGATGCAATGCAAGATTTGTTATTAAACATCCCACTCATATATTCACACGAAAAGTCACAATGTTTGGTATATACCACAGCCACACAGACACATGGATGACTATGCATGTGCACTTAGACACAGCCATTTGTGGGTGTGTAACTGCTATGTATGTGTGTCTCTTCATGTAGAGCACAGCCTTGGATGTGATAATTTAACGTCCCCTCCCAACCGAGACTGACAGCCCTGGTGAGTAGCCTCATTCATCTGCGTTGATGCTGAAATGCACAAATCACATCTCAGAGGATCAGGAGGAACAGTGAAATGAAGGGTTGATGTGACAAATGGAAGTGTCAGAGTC
Source organism: Caranx ignobilis (assembly GCA_021432705.1). Lineage (NCBI taxonomy): Eukaryota > Metazoa > Chordata > Actinopteri > Carangiformes > Carangidae > Caranx > Caranx ignobilis. The sequence goes on along the minus strand of MU270012.1, from coordinate 647,315 downwards.
TTGATGCAGAAGGGGCGGCTAGGATCGCCCCCAAAGATTTAACTGGAGGGCTCCATGATATACTGTAGACCTTTGGCACCTTTCGTGGGAGTCATGTAGTCATGTAGATGGATATTTTCTAAAATCACACACCGGGAGTCCCCAAAATAGTTTTCTTGCTCAGAGTTACATGAGAAGATCGATGCCACTCTCATGGCTGTGTTAGATTTGAAGCAATGCAGTGGGAACAAGGGGAAACAATGAGCATGACCCAGTACTGTACATCTCATTCGTTTTGTTTAGATCTGGTGTTTTGCACAAAGATAAGCTAACCAGCTGCTGGCCACATGGATATTCTCATCTAATGTTTAGCAAGAAAGCAGAACAGCAAACTACCGTGTTTCTTTAAAACACATCTCAAACTGGTTTAGTCCAAGAGAGAGGAGAAGCTGACTGCTGCCAGGCAGCATGTACATGGGTGGTCCTTCCATTTACACATTCTCATGCTGTTGGGTGAAATTTTATTGCTTGTATTTGTAATTGATTTATATTTATGGATTGTAGAATGATTTTCATTGTAGAGCTTAGAAAATGTAAATGAGACATTGAAGTCAGTGCAGGATGGCTCCAAATTAATACATACTAAATGTAAATTACACCTCTTTTAATTCATTTCTGAGAATATATTCAATATATAACTGAGATCATAGTTTTGGCAAATTAATCTAAATCCATGGCCAAAAAGTTCAATTCATTCATTCATTCATTCATTCAAGTAATTCTGTGCTATGTAAAGCCAAAAAAGCTTTCTTGTTCTTTACAAAAATCCCATTGTCCTGTCATGGTGGTCTGATATTATTATTTGGTGCCATAGTTGTTTAAAGATAAAGGCACACTAAGGTTAATGTTAATGTTAACTCAAGTGAATAATGGAAGTCTAATTCTGCTTGTGGCAGTAATTTCTGTGATGTGCTTCACTCATAAGGGCCTGTCACACACAATTTGAATGGTAGTCATAAATCGCTTTCACCCTGTCATGACCCTTTTAAGAGTGAATTGCTATTCTTTGTAAAAGACTGATATTTTATTCTTCGTAATGGACAGCAGATACTCTCAATGCATATTTTGCATTTGCTCCCAAGTTTGTTTAATTATTGACATTGCATTTCTCTTGTTTCATCCTTGTATTAATGGATTTCAGCAGATCTTTCAAAAGGAAAATCAATCTATTGATCAATACAACTGATAAATGTATAGAAAAGCTACAGTTTTTATCATTCACACGTGGCTGATCTGATTGCTTGGAAAGAGTTTAAGGTGCAAAAGGTCACATTAATACAGTATATCGTAACTATCATTGTATTCCTCTTTTTTGTCCCCTATCTCCTCTACTGTTTGTGTTTATGTGTTAGAAACAATGGAAAAATGTAAGTACATTTGTACATGAGCACAATATGCTCACCACCCTGTGTGCACGACACTGTGTGTGTGTTACAACATCTCAATCACAGAGCAGAAATCAGGTTCAATTACATATGCAATAACTTTTAGGTCTCAGAAGGCCTAGAAGCCATTTATATGCTAATAAGTATGACAGCAGTAATGACTTGCAATAAAAAAAAGACATCTGCTGCTTGATCAGATCTGATATTCAAGCATTACCACAATCAGTCTTTGCTATTTGTCCTGAAACTGCTTGTTAGCCTCAAAACTCCTTGTGGGAAGTGTTTTGGCATCTAGTATTGGTGATGTAATCACTCCTTCTCCTGGCTGTTTCTTGTCTCTCTGAAATGTGTAATAGTGTTGTATTTGTGTTTTAGCTGTGAACTCCTGAGGGAAAGTGAGAGTAGACACATTTTTCTATGGAATCAAGTAGAGTCAGTCTTAGCTATATGGACAAAAATCACAATATGGCGTTAAAATCCGTGGAACACCTTGACCAGGAAAGAATGAATTTAAAAAACATTTACCTTTACTTACCATGCACACCTCCATGCCAACAAACACGGTAAATTTACTATACTTTCTAAACAGCAGCATCTTAGCACTGCCATAGTGAGCATGTTAGTATGCTGAGAGCAACATTTAGCTCAAAGCACTACTGTGCCGTCTCAGCACAGTCTCACGGAGCTGCTTGCATGGCTGTAGATGCTTACATCTGTTAATATAAAGGGTTTTAAAAAACAAAACAAAATTCATGTTCCAAAGATCACCTGTGGCTCTAACGTTTGTTCATCACGCTCTACAAATGAGCACTTCCTGTCCAATTGATTGATAGTGTTTACTTACTGATAAACATAAAAGATCCTAATTAAATTCATGCAACAATATCAAAGGAAACACAATGAAATCAATCACATAAGCTCCATTAAATACCAGCTATACATGGCAGCTAATTTTAGCAGTAATTAGATTTGATACATATCCGTGAAATACTTGCTGACATTAAGAGCAGAGAGACAGAAAGAGGAGGGCAGCAAGTGTATCCTGTCTTATTCCAATGAGAGAAGCCTGCTGTGTGCAGCTCTCACTTCAAGGGCCTGAAAAAGATCAATGAGGAAGAATAGCAGTGGGACTGGATACAAATTGAGCAGCCTTTAATCACCTCACATGGTTCACAGCGGTGTGAAAGTTCCCGCCATGAAAGGGTTTAATCACTAGCCAAGCTGAATAGAGTCAACGTGTGACTAATAAAGGGCATACAGGACCTAAGGGGACACACACACAACACACACACAAACACACAGAGTGACACAGTCATACATGCAACATGCATGTTTGTGCTAACAAGTCAAAGCATACATTCATGTGCATCCAGACTATTTATTGCATAAATACACACACAGGGCTTCAAAATGACCCAGCTGCTGAACACTGGAAACAAGCTCCAGTTTATAAATCTCTGTCAATCTTTCTTGAAAATATTATTCAACATCTGTCGCTCGGTGAGTTTGTTATTACATAAAGTAGCTCACAGGTAAAAAGGGAATGACCATTTGTCAGCCCATTGAAGGGTTTCACTGACAAATGATAATTACCTGACCCAGCAGTCAATGGCCAACAGGCTACTCGGGGAACGAGATCTGAGAGCCGTCAATGCTCTTAATGGGCAGGATGTGAGGGTCATTTGGTCACACTTCACTCAGTGGCTAAATGAATATACAACATGTGTGGAATACTACTCAGTTACACTGTTGCTGCTGGCCTTTGCTTGCATAGACATAGGATTTATCACAAACAACTTGGCATTTTACAATAAAACCAATTTCCAGATCAGGATAACAAGAAGAGAAAACCCTTACGGTACCAGAAGGTTAATAAAGGCGGTGTATAGTGAGAGCCCTCATTAGTGAAAGCCTTTCATGATGCTTCCCAGGAAGCCTATGTAGCTGACCCAGGTGCCGCTGAGAATGTGACCTTGGTGTGATGGTAAATGGGTAATAAATCCAGCAGCCGCAGGGACACAGTGTGTAGTTTGTGAACAGCCCGGTCAATGAAGAGGCAAGCTATGAATCTAAATTGTACCTGTCTATCTTCCTCCTCCCTCTGTCCCACTATAAACTGCACTGAAATATTGTTGCAATGGTGGCTCAGCAAGATAAGAGGCACGTTGTTCAGGATGTTAAACACAGCTCAGCTCACCACATGTCACATCCTCTGTCTCCCATTTACCTGTCAAGTACCACTCAGCACTTATGAGTGGAGTAACAGCAGCATGTGGATAAAAATCTTTACAAAAGATCTTTAAAAAAAGCGACAACAACACCTGAAGCAGAGAATCCTTTGCATGTCAATGATAAAGTCAGCAGTGTCATATTTAAAGGCTGACAACAGCTTTATGTGGTGAATGCTCGATGTTGACAAATGACAGTCACAGACACAGCAGTTGGTTCAGGATTGACATGAAACCTTGCTCTGCTCTGCCACACAGAGAGGTGACAGGTTAAACAAACAGCTCTTTCCATATGACTGTTATTAACCTCTGGCTCACACTGCTTAAAGGAAGTGCCTGCCAGTGTGTTAGACTTATTGGCAGTCAAAGTCCAATTCAATCAGAGCTTGAAGGAAACATGAGGGCTTATGCTTATTCGTCCATGTTGACCACATGTTGATCATGCCGGCTGTCAGCTCATTTCAACCAATGCGAGGACACAGTGGCTGGTAGACCTCAGTGTTAACAAGTTAGAGTTTGTTATTTCTGCTGCCAAATTGAACATAATTGCATAGATGATGATGAGTGATTTGCTGTGGAAGAGACAGTAAGGTCCCTTCAGAGGCATTGAGGAAGAGATATTGTTGGCTATTAGAGGAGCGTATTTGTCAGCTGAAGGCCAGAGGACGTTACATCTCTTCCCCGTGGATTTACCTTTGAGGATTTCCACAGTAGGTTGGTTTAATTTCAGTTCCAGCTTATTCTCACCACTCGATCCCAGCAAATCACTGCATCCCCGCGGAGCCAGAAATCTCCACAGACCCTCAATGGAGCTGGAGCAGCAGTGAGGGGGAGAAACTCAGGGTAAAGTGGATCTCTGTCGCCATCTACAGAAACTTGTGTACGGATCAGGGTCAGTAGTGTATCTGCAGGCTGAGGTGATAAGATGTATCTTTCATCAGGGCTGGGAGGAAATTTATCAACTACATTTGTGTCTCCATTGTGAGTTGTTTGAAACGAATTAGATTTTCACTTGAACTTATGTGGAAAGGAAGAATGTAAAATAATACTTGTGGCGGTTGTTCCCGCTCGTCTCTGGTGTGTCGAAGACACGGAATCAAACACACCCCGCGTAAAGCGTCATGTGATTGGTCATGAGGAAGTAAACAGGGAAGGAAAGATTCAAAGAGGCAAGGCTATTTTCTGCTGTCTTAGATATTCACAACTCGTTATATTCAGATATGAAAACGCAAAAAATGTTACTTGTGCTTCCAAGATGTGTTTGTATCTCTTGACGATCTGTGGTCTGTAGCATGAAGGCTAATGGAAGTAGCTAGCAGGCTGTAGCTAACGGTAGCTTGGTGGTGAGGGAGCTAACAGTGACTGCATGAAGTACTACACTCCTCAAATTCCGTTTTAGAAACAATAGTTAAGTTAAATGAGTGCGATCGGTGTGTTTTCATGTGTCCTCAAGAAACCTGGAAATTACGAGAGCTAGAGACTTTTACGGACTAAAATTAAAAGCAGTGTTGTGCATTAACGCCTCAGCAACTTACATCCAAGTGGGGAAGCGTCCACTGACAGGCGAAGTGCTCTGATAGGACTATACATTGGCTGAGTAAAAGTAATACCGATGTTATAAATGATGACTTGTATCCTCTACCAGTCAGGTACAGGAGACCATTCAGCCTCTGGACAGATGAAGCTACTCTGTATGAAAAGAAGAGAAAAGGAAAAGAAAAACACCATCATTCACTTTGTATTCAAACTGCTTTCCCTTTTTTGTCAGCTGGACCATCCACTGGAATAACACAGGGTGAAGGAGTGGTTGCCTTGTACATCCTCCTCCCTCCAGTTTCCCTCCATCACCACAATGGTGGATTTCCTGGCGGAGAACAACCTGTGTGGGCAGGCCATCCTCAGGATAGTCTCCAGAGGAAATGCAATCATCGCTGAGCTCCTCCGCCTCTCTGACTTCATCCCTACAGTTTTCAGACTTAAGGACAAAAGTGACCAGCAGAAATACGGAGACATTATCTGTGACTTCAGCTACTTCAAGGTGTGGATTAGATTTTGTCTTGCACAAATGCTTTATTGGTCTTGAATAGTTAAACAAGGAATCATTTGTGGTCTAAAGCTTAATGCTCTAGCACAGAGAGGACAATAACATCTGGGTCTTTTTAGATTTAAGTAAATTAGGCTGATGATGCATATTCAGTTTCTAAGTGAGTCAATGTTAAGACTTGGGTTTTACAGATGGTAGAAAGAGGAAGAGGGATATTAATCTCATTTGAAATAAGTGCACATTAAGTAGTGGCTTTAATGTGCTGCTGTAAGAACAAAACATAGCTCTTTGTATGATTTATAACAATAACAGCTCTCTAATTTAAATAACTGGATTACCCTTCTTCCATTGTGTCTAGCCTTGTGTATATCTTCATAAGGATATGAGTATTGATTGCACTGGGATTGTTTTATGATGCCGTCCTCTCTCCAGGGCCCAGAGTATTATGAAGGGAAGTTGGAAGCCAAACCTGAGCTTCAAGACTTGGATGAAGAGTTCAGAGAGAACAATATTGAGATTCTGTCAAGGTTTTATCTGGCCTTTGAGAGTGTCCACAAATATATAGTGGATCTTAACAGGTGAGACGGTTTGGGGGTATTTATGGGTTTGGCTCAGGTTCACTTTCAGCTCAGTCAAAACTGTGTTTGATGCTCACAACACATTTTAAAACACAAGACATTATTAAGCCCTTATGTTGCAAGACGGTGTCTTATCATTCCCCTCTTCACTCCAGATACTTGGATGATCTACATGAGGGTGTTTATATTCAGCAGACCCTCGAGACTGTGCTTCTAAATGAGGATGGAAAACAGCTTCTAGTGAGTAACACAGATGCAAATCTGTAATGTTTCATTTTATATAACATTACACGAATGAGGTAATGTTACATCTTTTGTTATGTGTTTCTGATGAGTAAATAAAATATTTTTGCTGATTGATTTCCATGGCTACATCAACTTTAAACCTGACTGTGTGATCTCTCTCTTTCCACCCAGTGTGAAGCTCTCTATCTGTACGGAGTCATGTTGCTGGTTATTGACCAAAAAATTGAAGGGGAGGTCAGAGAGAGGATGCTTGTTTCCTACTATAGATACAGGTGTGCTTGTGACTCACACCCACCCACACATGTACACCTACTGACTCACAAGCTCAGTGTGCTCAATTCACTTGTGAGCCAGTGAGTTTGCTCACAGCAAAGCTGAGTCATTTTCACATTCTCCTAAAAATATACTTCTGTCTTTATCACTCTGCAATATGTTGTTCCACCTTTTCTTCAGCGCCGCTCGTTCATCAGCTGACTCCAACCTTGACGACATTTGCAAGCTCCTCCGTAGCACCGGTTACTCCAGTCAGCCTGGAGCCAAACGCCCAGCCAACTACCCAGAGAGCTACTTCCAGAGAGTTCCCATCAGTGCCACCTTTATTAGCATGGTCATTGGGAGGCTGCGCTCAGATGACATCTACAACCAAGTGAGAAACATTTGCACGAATTTTGAAATGTTTAGACACTGAGATTATTTTCTGCACTGATATTAGACTTGTTGTAAGTTTGCATTTGTTGGAGATTGTATGACTTACAACTTAAGAGTAGACTGTGTCAAATGTTTCCCCCTGTCCATCAGGTGTCTGCGTACCCTCTACCAGAGCATCGCAGCACAGCGCTGGCTAACCAGGCAGCAATGCTGTATGTCTGCCTTTACTTCAGCCCCTCCATACTCCACACCCAGCAGGCCAAGATGAGAGAGATAGTGGATAAATACTTCCCTGACAACTGGGTAAGTCATTTTTTATATGACAGGACAGTTCACTGGAGGTCCTGTATGCTTAATATTCACTGATACTGCCATGCTAGGAGATAAGAACTGAATATAAATAACTTCTTGGCATGATATCAGATTCACCGTGTGATCCTCAGTTTTTCATTTGTACTGTGTACTGACTTCAACTGTGTTTGTTGGCCTGTCTGTCTGCAGGTTATCAGCATTTACATGGGGATTGCAGTGAACTTGGTGGAGGCTTGGGAACCATACAAAGCTGCTAAGACTGCTCTCAATTATACCCTGGACTCTGCTAACACCAAAGAGCAGGTACAAAACAAATTCAATGTCATCCAGACTCCAGCTTTTTTAGTTTACACTCCCTCAGTGTGTCACTCTATTGTATGCAGCTCCTGATAACAGTGTCCAGGAGTAGGAAATGACTATGCATAATCTCAAATTGAAACACAAGGGTATTAATCAAATCAGTGACTTTAGAAAGACCTTTTTTGAACTTTTCAGGAAGTGTTTGCTTGTTACAAAGTAAAAGAGAACATTCATGAGCTGAAACCAAAATTAGAGTGTAAGACCAGGGACACACTGGATGCATGGTGTGAGTGGTGCAGCTGCAGGGCGTCATGATATGCATTTTGGGGTCAACAGGTTAATGCAGGACACATTACCTGCATGATCACAGTTGTGTCATGTGATCTAGAGATTCCATCTCTTGCCCGTTTCTCGCTTGTCCCAGCAAAACCATGACAGAGACAAGACCTGTTGATGTCATGTTCACATCATACCAGCAACATTACACATAACTGACAGCCTCAACATTATTTGTCTCTGTCTAGGCTGAATCTGAATGTGTCACAGAGATGAAAAGATATGGATTTATTTTGAATGTTGTAGAAGCTGCATGTGGAGATGGTGGCACTTTGATGTTTCTTGTCAAAAATGAATAAGAAATAAATTTATAATGACAAGAAATCTAACATTCCAGCACTCTGTATATGATGACATGCAGCCAGTGCGACCACTTGGAGTGATTCTCAGCAGCAGCTCACAGCCACACATCCAGTGTGTCTTTCAGGCCTGAGAACAAACGACCGCAGTGTCATGATCACAAAGAACCCAGCTTTGCAGATATGAATCAGCTGAAGGATCCTTGTCTGTTGTGTGCCGACACTGCCACGCTTCCAAAAGGCCACTTGTGGGAGTGAATATATGATTAATCCAATATGAAAGACTTTTTTCACCAACAACGCCACCATCACTGTGTTTTAAGGCCACTAGATACGCAGCTAGCATGGAGAGTCTGAGGCCTCAGGTGCAGCAGCTGCTAAAGGAGGGTTTCCTGAGGGAGGAGATCATCCTGGACAACATTCCCAAACTTCTCAACTGTCTGAGGGACTGTAACGTCGCTATTCGCTGGCTGATGCTGCACTCTGCAGAGTCAGGTGAGGATAGTGGGCAGATGTTTTTCCCTTTAAAACCACAATGTAGCCTGTTACTTGTCAATCGTGCTTGGTCAGGGAGGAGTAAAAAAAAAATTCTAAGCCTGAATTAAATTTTTGTTTCTAGTTAGTTGCTGCAGAAACAAAGCTTATACAGTGCATTGCTTAAGCTTTGTGGCTTATTTTAGAAAGAATGAAAATTGACTTAATTCATCTCATAGCCTATGACCCAAACAACAAGCGACTGCGTCAGATCAAAGACCAAGTGCTCAATGACTCCAAGTACAACCCCAGGATCCTGTTCCAGCTCCTTCTAGACACAGCTCAGTTTGAGTTCACACTCAAAGAGGTGAGAGCCACTCATTGTTACTGAAAAATGTGAAGTTCAGCCAACTATGTAGCTGTTAGGAGTGTCTGCTGTGTAGTCTGTTCACATACTGCGAGACAAACATATGGTTAGCCAGTCTATCATTAGGAGAGGACACAAATCTAATGTTCTCATTACACATCTCATCAGACTAATCCTTCCTCATCGACTCAGCATCTGTGCTGTCCCTCTTCCAGATGTTCAAGCAGATGCTGTCAGAGAAGCAGATCAAGTGGGAGAGCTACAAGAAGGAGGGATCAGAGAGAATGACTGAGTTGGCTGAAGTTTTCTCTGGCATCAAACCGCTTACCAGGGTGGAGAAAAACGGTGAGATGATAGATAAGGTGAAGGATTACACGTGAAGCAAAAAAACATGGTAGTGACTACAGGAGCCTCAACCATGCAGCATTTCATGCGTTGATGTCATGGATTATTTTGGTGTTGGAACACAAATGCTGGAGTGAGTTAAAACTTGAAGCTGTTCAGAGGAAAATGTTGAGGCAGAGAAACATCATGGAAAACCTGTACAAAAGAGACACATGTAGAGAGAGGCGGATTAAATTTACATCAGTCATACTTACTGCTGTCATTGTGACTCCAGCTTTAGTGGAGAGACACATTTTTCTTAACCACTACTTGCGGAGCACTGATAACATTCTTTCTCTGTTTGTACTACACACCTTTATTACTCCTCACAGAGAACTTACAAGCCTGGTTCAGAGAAATCTCAAAGCAGATCGAGTCTTTGAACTATGAGGACTCTACAGCTGCTGGGAGAAAGACAGTTCAGCTCATACAGGCTCTTGTTGAGGTGAGCAACAGCTGATAACATTATTTGAACCATGTTATATTATTATGCAATTCCGTGCTTGCTTTTGTTGTTTTATCTTAATGCATGTGGTTAATAAGTAAATCCAAGAACAATGTCTACAAACAGTAGCAGAACAAAGACAGAATGATATGCTATAAAATGAATATAAATGAATATAAATAAAAACATCAGAATACATAATAGAAACGTCCTGTTGGCTTAATGGATTGCAGCATCTTTGTTTTCTCCTGTCAGTTCTACCACAGTCCATTGTAAACTTAGAACCAAAACAAATATTATTTTCATTTAAAAAAAAAAAAATGACACTGAGTTGAGTTAAATCTCCTGTTTAAACAATTATCTAATCCATGGATACCAAGGCAAAATGATCCTCATGAGCTAAAAACTGAATGAAGTCCAAAAGAGATTTTTTTTTTCATTTCTTTGTTGTTTATTTTTGTGCAGTTATGAGGATCTATAAAAATGTCTTTCTTTGCATTTTTAGGTCCAGGAGTTCCACCAGTTGGAGTCTAACCTGCAGGTTTGTCAGTTCCTTGCTGACACCAGAAAGTTCCTGCACCAAATGATCCGCACCATCAACATCAAAGAGGAAGTCCTCATTACCATGCAGATAGTCGGCGACCTCTCCTACGCATGGCAGATAATTGACAGGTACTGAGTTGCAGTCAGATAATTATTAAAGCCATAAAAAATGATGGTAAAGAAAAAGATTGCAAAGAGTGCCACAAATAAACCATAGTCTGAATCTTCGGTTGCTGCACAGATCAGTGAAATACACTATTAAAGACTAATTTCATGGCATTTGATTCCCATTATTATTTTGTCACAAGATCTCATCATTAGCTTGTAGATGGTTGCAGATGGTCATCCAAACACTGTGAGACAGTCTGTTGATCTGATCTCTGGATTATGTTTTATTCTGCAGCTTCACATCTATAATGCAGGAGAGCATCAGAGTCAATCCATCCATGGTCACAAAACTGAGAGCTACATTTTTGAAGGTCAGTTTGTTTGTGCCCACTTTATGCCCACAGACACAGACGAAACGAATATGTTTTTGTTGTTGTTGTTGTTGGGTTTTTTTTGCCCTCATTTATAAATTGTTGCCTATGATGTTAAAACACTTCATGTGTGTGTGCACGTGTGTTTTACCAGCTTGCATCTGCACTTGATCTTCCATTACTCCGTATCAACCAAGCCAACAGTGCTGACCTGCTGAGTGTGTCACAGTTCTACTCTGGAGAGCTGGTGGCTTATGTCAGAAAGGTACATCATGTTAGAGCTGTATTTGTGCACATATCTTCATCATCATAGTATTTGTAGGCTACTAATAACTGCTACTACTGTTACTAATAGTAATAATAATAGTGAATTTTATTTATATAGCACCCTTCATAAAACTAACTGCAGCTCAAAGTGTTTTACAAGAAGAGGCATTAAAGACACAACGACAGATACTTAAAAACAGGGCACATCAAGGCAATAAAAGACAATAAGGCAATAACATCATGACAAGGAAGAAGACATAAGATCATAGAGAAATAAAAGAGGTGATTCTGGTGATAAAAAAGACTAATAGTGGTAAATGCAATTTAAAGATATAAAAACCATATGAAAGAAATCTCAAATAAAAATTGATTTGATTAAAAGCATGTCATAAAAATAAGATTTGTGCTGCTCCTTACTTATACAGAAGGCTGCTTCCTTGTACAATGTACCACATGGTATATCACATAGGAGGTGTGATAGGATTTGTTCTTGGTTGTACAAACATTTCCTTTGACGGTGTCATGTACCATCTACTTTTAAAGATTATTTTGACATCAAACATAATTTGATTTTGGATGTTGGTGTCGTTTTCCAGGTGCTTCAGATCATCCCAGAGAGTATGTTCACCTCTCTGGCCAAAATCATCAAGCTTCAGATCCATGACATCATGGAAGTGCCCACACGGCTGGATAAGGACAAGCTGAAGGACTACTCCCAGCTCGGGGCTCGCTATGAAGTAAATAAACTGTTGTGGCTGAAACAGTCACTCTGCTTTCTGAGTGTTGTTCACAGTGTCATTGAAGTAATGAAAAAAATAATTAGATCTTATACATATTTAAAATGATTATATTAGAGGCCTGAAGTTGCTCTGTTTTGATGTCAACTCATCTGCTATGTGAGTCCGAGGCAATCATGAGCACTGGCATTTCTAAACATGTTTCAATCACACAGCTTTTGATGTGAAAAAGAAATGAGAAAAGATACTGTAGATGGACATGGAAACAGACTGTGCCAGCAGACCCCTGGTTGAATTTGATTAATTTGTTTTTTATTTGAATTTATCAGGCTGATGTTGAAAAGGGATATTTTGAAATGAGTCAAAGTGATTCTTAAAGTATAGTCTAACTTGTGACTACAGTTGAAAATTCAAAGATCAATATTTGAGAGAGGGAGATTTCCATGTTTTTGTTATTATGAAGCAGGTCTGAGTCCTATAGAAATAGTGTGAAAGGTTAAAAACACTAAATAGAGCTATAAATACTTTACATATTCAAACAACTACATCAACTACATTAAGACAGTTTTTCATCGTTGAAGCCACAAGCATTTATTTTTAAAGATACCAAAACTTCAAACAAATCACTGGATGGCAGACCCTTAAGTATAAGTTTGTTTTTTTTTTAGCATATCCTAATACTTTTTTACTACATTGCACTGATTTAATTTTAGGTCCACTGGATTCTTCCTGTCATATGTGTGCTTTGATATCCTTCTGCTTCTTGTAATTACAGGTGGCTAAACTCACTCATGACATCTCCATTTTCACTGAGGGCATCCTGATGATGAAGACCACTCTAGTTGGGATTATTAAGGTAGAAGCTGTGATGAAGCAGTGTGGATTTGTTTCCAAGTTTTCTACCTTTGCCCTTAGCATGATGGCAGATAATAAGATGTGGTTGATGATTATTAATAAATATTATCCAGAGGTAGTTGAATTTTACTTGACTAAATCACTGTGATGCTGTAGGTGGATCCTAAGCAGCTTCTGGAGGATGGCATCAGGAAGGAGCTGGTGAAGAGAGTGGCTTATGCTTTGCACAAGGGGTTAATCTTCAATCCCAAGACTAAGGTCAGACATCAGATCAACTGCATATTTTTATCTTCATACTCTGCCACTCATTATCAGTTTTGAGCACAAGGTTGTGAAGTATTTGGTCTGTGTGAAATCAGATCACTGAATTATTAATTGAACTGGATACATCTCTCCAAGACAGAGGACAAAAACAATTAATAATTTATAGTCAGAAGTTTTGCCCAGAATACTTACAACATTTTTTTTTTATTGGCTGATTATAATTATAATTTAAAAAGTTATGAACTTACGTGCATGTTCTCTGGCCTTGTGGGGACAAAGGTAAACAACAGTGAAAAATTAAAGGATTAATTTAAACAAACGAACAATATTCCACTCTCTCAGCCCAGTGAGCTGATGCCCAAACTGAAGGACATGGCAGCCACCATGGATGGGTTCTACAGGTCGTTTGAGTACATTCAAGACTACGTCAGCATCTATGGCCTTAAAATCTGGCAGGAGGAAGTGTCGCGCATCATCAACTACAATGTGGAGCAGGAATGCAACAGCTTCCTCAGGACAAAGGTCAGACATACAAACATCAGCATGTTCTTATCAGTTTTTGATCAAGTCCTTGAACACTGATCTGACCTGAATTTAGAGTCAGTAACAGGGCATGACTGACTGAATGGTTTCCTTGCCCCAATCAGATCCAGGACTGGCAGAGTGTACACCAGTCTACCCACATCCCCATCCCCAAGTTTCCCTCTGTGGATGAGTCTGCCACCTTCATCGGTCGCCTCTGCAGAGAGATTCTCAGAATCACCGATCCAAAGTACGTCTCCTAAAATATAATAGTATGATTGTTGGCACTGATTCTGCTGTATTTTTATGCTCATATGTAAACATGGGTCCTTCCTACAGGGTAACATGCTACATTGACCAGTTGAACACCTGGTATGACCTGAAGAGCCACCAAGAGGTGACCAACAACAGGCTCTTCTCTGAGATCCAGGGCACGTTGGGTACTTTTGGCCTTAATGGACTGGACCGCCTGCTCTGCTTCATGATTGTTAAAGAACTGCAGGTAATTGTCCCAGAAGTAAAAAACATGTGTAGAGTGAAATACTGATCAACAAATTGCTGTCATTTAGTCTGTAAGGCCATGTGTGGTGGAATATTAGCATTAGCAATCTGTTCCTCCCATCAGAACTTCCTCACAATGATTCAGAAGACCGTCTTGAAGGACAAAGCAGTGGTGGATGTCTTTAAAGCGATGCTGGGGGCTGTCAACCCAGTGCAGGGCATTGTGGGTAAGTAGGATTTAGGAAATATTCCTACCTGCCAGGATTTTTAACCCTTTTACAAAAATGAGATTTTTTTTTTTTTTTGTGTGTGTGTGTGTGTAGCTAATGCCAGCAAAGTGTATGCAAGTGCTGTGGCAAAGACACAGAAGGTCTGGGGTGCATACCTGGAGGCCATCATGAAGGTACAGGTCCATGTTGTTCTCTAGTGTCAGAAAGCAGAAGGAAAAATGCCATAAGTAATGTTTATATTGTTGTCTCTTGTAGGTTGGTCAGATGCAGATCCTCAGACAGCAGATTGCCAATGAGCTGAACTACTCCTGCAAGTTTGACTCCAAACACTTAGCTGCAGCCTTGGAAAACCTCAACAAGTCAGTTTGGTCTCCCTGTAAAATGCTTATGATTCTGTTGCAGCAAAATGCTGCTAATGCTCTGCCTGATAATAGGGTGTTTAGGGATTACCACAGTAAGTCACCATGTTGCCAGACTCTATTAACCAACATGTATTTTCTATTTCTCATTTATTGTTCCACTGCTGTCAATGACTTTATGCTTTAAGAAAAAAATATCATTAGGATTTCAGCACAAAAAAATGGCACAAAAAGAAACACTCACGCTCTAATTCCGATTTTCTTTCAAACTTTTTTGTTCTTCTACTAAATGTCACCTCTGACTGTGACCTTGCCAGGTCTCTGCTGGCAGACATAGAAGCCCACTACCAGGACCCCTCCTTGCCCTACCCTAAAGAGGACAACACTCTTCTGTACGAGATCACTGCCTACCTGGAGGCTGGCGGCATTCACAACCCACTCAATAAGGTGAGCAGAGCAGATTATGGTTGCTCCTCCCACACAATGTGATAAGTGGCAAATCTTAAACCTTTTTTTAATTGTATTTTAACCTTAGGAAACTGAAACTTTTTTTGCTTGTGTTAATCACTCTCAGTCTAGTGTTTCTCTGTTTGGTTATACCTTAGAGGACATTCTGACCATTTACTCTGTTTATTTCATCCACAGATCTACATCACCACCAAGCGTCTGCCTTACTTCCCCATTATCAACTTCCTCTTTATCATTGCTCAGCTGCCTAAACTTCAGTACAACAAGAACCAAGGCAAGGCACAGCTCTAATCAAAGTACTGATGCTGATAGGTTACTCAGTTGTAAACTTATGAGTGCAAACAGAGGTAAATTAGTGTATTATGATTAATCAGAGCCTCATTTTCTAGTTCTCATAATCCATCCAAATGTATTTCTCGAAAAAAAATGTTGCTCTGGCCTGAGATGTTTTTGCTGATGTACGAGTCTCTATAATGTCCATCCAAACCTTCACTACACACATGACACAACACCTATTACCAGCTTCTGTATTTGTAAGAGCTTGATGGTCTGATATCACAGTCGTACATTTTGTGGTGGATATTTCCATCAGTGTACATAAGTTACCGGTGTATGTAATGCTGCATCCACACATGTACATGTACATTACTCATGCCTTTTGACCTTCCAGGAATGACCTGCAGGAAAGCCACTGACCCAGTTGACTGGCCTCCACTAGTGCTTGGCATGCTCACCCTCCTCAAGCAGTTTCACTCGAGATACACACAGCAGTTCTTGGCTCTCATTGGTCAGTTCATCCGCTCAATCATGGAGCAGTGCACAAGGTAACAAGTTATTATTCAAACTACATATTTGAACACTTATTGCTGTGTGGTTTTAAATAAACTTCCTTTTTGATTGCTTTCATTGAATACTATAATGTAGTGTATTCTGTTATGGCTTTATGAAATCACACTGGAGTTTCCATTTTAATCCATTGTAGTCAGAAGATCCCTGACATGCCCTCTGATGTGGTGGGAGCTCTGATGTTCCTGGAAGACTATGTGAAATACACAAAACTGTCACGCAAGGTATGGCTTCCTTGACCTGAGTAATGCTTATTTCTTAAAAGCATTTTATAGACAACAGTTTACAGTGGCTGATGTGATATGAGCAAAATTTAATTAGCAACTGCATTGTTGTAAAGGTGTGATATTATCATGAGACAGTTTTAACTTCTATTTTTAGTGAGTGCGCTGAGCAGTGATTACTTGAATTTCACTCTGCTTGCTCTGTTGTTTTTAGGTGGCTGAAGCCCATGTGCCCAGTTTCATTTTTGATGAGTTCAGAACAATATTGTGAAGACCTGGATGAACCACATCATCAGAAGATGATGCTGCCATAGGCTTGTTTCGCAGCTGACATTTTGACTTGTCATAGCGGTATAAGCACAGTGTTACTAACATGGCTCTGTACCAGTAAGCCCAGACAGTGCCACTGTGAGCCAGTGCGCACACTACCAGGCCTGGAACAGCTAAATGATCGGCACCGTCATGAAGATTATTTTCACCTTTGATTTTTGCACAGACATGTTGAAATGCTCTCTGTGAAAAAAGGCCTATTGGACTGTTGACTTAACATTTCATTGTTTAGACCATCAATGTCTTAATGCACTAATAAGAGATTGTATATAGATAGAACAATTAATATGAATTAACTTGCCAACTGTGTGTATTATCACATTTGCCATTTCTAAGTGAAATTCGTTAATAAATGCGATCGTCTATACTTTGTTGTTTTGTCTCTTCCTTTGACCGAAGCCTTTACTTTGAAAATCCAACCCGGAACTTAAAACTCAGCCCGAAGCAGGAGTGAACTGTAGTTTCGCGGGTGATTTGTGTGTTACACGCATTTTACATGTACAGTGTTTATTTCACGCTAACTTTTACCAAGACACAGAGACGAAACGCTGCTGTTTCACCAACAGGAGGTCGCTAGTTTACCGGTTAAGCCAAACAGAGCAGAAACAGAAGACGTTAGCAAGCTAGGCTAACGTAACGTTAGCTTAATTGTTATGTTTGTGGCGTCGAAAAGTTAAAAGTCACTCATCATAATGTCTCTGAGCGCTGTCCACGGGACTCTGACCAGCCTGAAGGAATGTCAGACAGACATCGGCACAGGAATGGACATAGTAACCGATGTGGCGATGGACCTGGCGGAAGCACAGGGTAAGTTACACCGGAGAGTCTCAGTGTCTTGAGTTTGTTTCTGTCAGTCATGGTTATGATGTTACTGTTGATTTCCTATGCGCATAACAGTTGGTAAAAGCTTGCAACACTGATACTGAACTTAACAACCATCCAGCAATTGCACATCAATTATTATAATTCAAGTCACTGCTACTGATACCTCTCTACTGTCAAATGACTATGGGTTGAATGCAATATTTTTACTTGAAAAGGAGTATCTTTTCAGTTTGCTATTGATATTTGCACTTAATTTGTGAGTTAGGATGCTACAAACTCACTCTGGCACACACTGTCTGCCATTGTGTTGCAGATGAAGAGGTAAACCCTGGCATCAAAGAGATGGAGGCAAAGATATTGGAGTGTGCCAAACTGGACAGAGATATTAACTACTTTGTTGATGTTGTGCAACAAGTCACAGCTGAGGTGAGAGCAATCTAGCACAGCCTAATTACATGAGAATGGAAAACATGTTTACCTCTGTACTAAGTGAACAGGTCAGGCTATAACTGCAATCGTGGGAGAATGATGTAAATTAATGGCAAGTGCAACAAGATCAGTTGAATCTTTCCTAAGTAATTTAGCACACAGGGTTTTGGCATTTTTAAGTGTGGAGGTTTAAGTTTGAAACACACCATAGAAAACACTGAAGTCGACTTTGCATTGTAAAGGTCATGTAAAGTATAACATACTTCATTTTGTGTAGGTTGCCACACAGCAGCCAGAGGCCATGTTCAGCCTGTCAGCCAGAGTGAAGGAGCTGTTCGCAGAGAGAACGGCCAGACTCTCTGATGATCTGCACAGTCACCAGAAAGTAGTGGCCTTCAAGGACAGCATCAAGAACACTTTGTGCCAAGGTGAGGCCTGTAGAAAGAAACAACAGGGGAAAGTAGACTGAATTTTGTCATTGCTATACTGTGCAGTGGACTCAGGGTTTATAATAGACTCTGATAATAGCTGTGCTTGCAGGAGAGCTTCTCACCAAAGGGGAGAGAGGAATCTCGGGCTGTATTTCAGGATAATTAGCTTAATTTTAAACAAACATCTCCCTTTGTTTACCGAATAATTATGTTTGCCTGACACCCCGTAGCTGTTATTTTCTGCTTTTTAATTGTCGTCCTCATTACACCCCTTATTAAAAAGGTGGCTTCACATAGACAATGGTATACTTTTTAGGTTGTCTCTATTCTGCTGCAAGTGAACTTGCTGCTGCACTTGCCCATGACATTTTCCCCTGGTTGACTCAGGCTAAAAAAGATGCACGAATTTACCCAGTAAGTAAAAAAAAAAATGTGAGAAAACATTTTAAGGGGTGAACTTTGAGAAATGAGTCAAGATCATTTCATGCATAGTCAATGTATACTGAGAGGTAGTAACCCATCAGATATCACTGCTGTCTGCTGAATTAGGGTCAGATCTGTCACTTCATGCTCCTTTTTTTAAGGTGCATGTACTTTGGAGGTGACACAGGCCACACTGTGGCTGTGACTGTGACATTGCAGTGTGGCATAGATGAATTTCAGTGGGCAATATGTAGAGTTTTCTTGAATACCCCAGGCCCCCAGTGACCTTTGAGTCATTCGATAGTTGTAGCTGCAGTGGAACAACAGCGATACATACTTGGAGTAAAAACAGGGGAGGTTGCTTAATGTGTGGGTGGGTATGTTAGATGTCTGTACCTGTGTCAGTGGGAGAGGCTTTTGTGTGTCCAGGGAGGTAACTGAATCTGTTGGTGTAATGTCTCAAGGCTACCTGTGCTATATAAATCCATGTGGCTGTGTATCCTGTTTGTGAAAGGTGCTGAAATTTGAAAAGAACAAATTATCTGTGTGGATGAGGGCTTAAAATTTGTAGTAAGATTCCTGAGCATTTGATAACATATCCAGGATTAGCTCTGAAAGCAATTCAGTCTGTTACAGAGTTTTCAGTATTCAATAGGTGTGCTTTCATCCATGTGTGTATGTGTTTTGTGTTTTCAGTCAGCCAAGAGTCAACAGAGGACATGGAGGAGCTCGATGAGGACATTGCTGTTGCACAGAGTCAAGTCAACTTCACCTGCCCACTGACACAGGTACACTACTCCAGCTTGTTGATATGTTGTTTTACTTTTTTAGAAATTTACATTGTCACGATGTCTGTTAACTGTCTGACAATAATATATTAGACACAAAGAAGAGAAAAATATAGATAATTGTCTCACTTTGTGTTTCCATGTGTCACTGTAAACACACCTGTGTTTCTGTTTTCAAGGTGGAAATGGTGAATCCGGTTAAGAATAAGAAATGCAACCACCACTATGATGAAGGAGCCATACTGGGTCTGATCAAAACACGGCACAGCCAGAAAAAGAAATGCCGGTAAGACAATCTCCCTGGGAGGACTGTTAGAAAGTTGAATTAGGTTTTGCTGCAGTAAACAACTCGGCGGGTTGGCGTGGGACCAGCAGTCTGCCTTAATTCACAATTTCTTTATTATAGTGCTTTGATGTTGGAGTCAAATTAAATGCGGCTTGTCCTAGAGGAACGCTGATGAAATCCCAGTGCCTGTCTACGTGTGTTGTCGTCAACGAAACCTGCCTATTGTCTTGAGTCGTGCCTGTGGTCACCGTGTACACCTGACATGCACAGTCATAGCAGGAATACCCTGAGAGATTAGGTGTATGACTGTTGACTACAGGTGCAACAGCATTTCATCACTCATTGCTATCTTTTATAATGTAGCAGCCCTGAAGTGCCCATCATCATTCAAGTCTTCATGTGTAACAAAGCTTCAAACAGCACACACCAGTGCATGTGTGTTGTTTGAAGAGGTTCCTACAATGTATTATTCATAGATTTGAATAAAAACACAGAAAAGGGAGCCCAATGAAGCAAAGGCAACCAGGCATTTGACCACTTAAATATGTATTATGTAAAGTTATACCCCAATAAATGAGGCAGTGTTAACAACAGATACGCTCACAAGTCGGTTTTTAGCAAGTTCAAGCTAAGTATCAAGTCTCTCGTGGTTGAGCAGTCTATGATGTGCTGTATGCCATCCATTCAGCTTAGAGCGCTGTGTTACTATATCTAAGGAATTCAAAGCATGTACAGCACTATCATCACTGCTTCATCTCTAAATTTACGCATGATTTTAAGGAATGGAATGACATTTGGCTCATCAGACACTTTCTTAATGTTAATGAGCCAAAAAACATAAAATCATAAAATAGTGGGTAGTGCAGCCTGCTCCACTGGGCTGATCACCACAACACAGCGTGATCGATTACACTCCCGCCCTCTGGCCCGGCTCTCTCTCTCAACCTCTCTCACCCTACAGCCAACCCAGCTCACGAGGAATTTTCCCATTATTCACGATTAGCCACTCTGTGTCCGATAGACCAGACCTCTGAGGAAAACGAGTGAAACAAATGGTCTGAATCTTCCCGCACTGCAAACCCATTCTGTACTTTGGGAGTAATTTTGTTCTTAAACAAACAAACAGAGAGACATAGGGGAGCACACAGCCTCCGTGGCAGAGGAAGGAAAATAAAGATGGTTGACACAAGTTGCAAATCACAAGTCTTTTGTGGACAAGTCTCAAATCACTGTGTGCAAACCCTCTGACAAATGCAAGGTTAATACGTAGAGATTTTTATGTGTTACTGCACTGTCTTTCTCTTCTCTTAGCTGTCCTGTGGTGGGCTGTGGGAACACGGATGTGAGAGAGTCAGACCTCACTCCTGACCAGATGCTGAGGAGAAAGATCCAGAGCCAAAAGAGAAACAGCAACCGGACATAGTTATTTATCAATAAAGAGAAAGACTGCTTTGTTAATAATTTGTATAGTAAGAGAAGAGTGTGATGTTCGTCATAGTTTGAGACAGTTGTTTTCATCACAGCTTTCAGTTATAGCCTATGTGGGCTGGTGTTTGATTGTTGTTGACATGATGACTTTTGTATTTCAAGTGGAGCTTTGTTAAAGTCTTGTTAAATGGGAATAAAAGCTTCAAACTTTGCTTATATAAACACGGTGTAGGTTGTGTCTATTATCTAGGGATAGGTAAAAACATAACATTTAAATTATTTTTCTGTCGCACATGATGCAGTAATTTGACAGAACCACAAGAGAGCAGCCTCTGCACGAGGACCCAGGATTAATGTAGTCAGCAGAACCACAGTAGAAGACATGAACTTCTCATCTGTGGATGATCAAAACTCAACTCTATGTGTGCTTTCATGTTACAAATGACCATCACTGTTAATTCAATCCAGGAGGTGCTCATTGAAGTTGGTCAACATGTATTTAGAAATATAAACAATGAGTTGACCTTCAATTAAGGGTGAAGGAATACTGGAGTCCACACGTGCCATGTTGTCCTTTTCAAAATGAGACAAATTCTCACTGCAAGTAGGTGAAGGACGATCTTGGAGACAACAGAAGAACTTTCACAATAGTGATAGTCATAAACAAACCATTCAGTAACGTATGCAGGAATGCACTTACGTGACTAAATCTCCCTTCCTGCCTGCTCTTACTGCCTGTGAAGGGTCTTTGTTCCAGAGAGAAACAAACAAAGGCTGTGTTGAGATGAAACTAGGTAAAGCTAATCTTTTAATAACCTTGCATCAGGCATTTAAAAAAAAATCTCTAATTGCCCCTTCCCTCCAAAGAGTGCGTCACGCAGCACTAAGAGCATTTCTCCAATGAAGTTATTAACTGGCAACAAATGATCTAGCTAATGTTGATTCATTCATTTCTCCATTCGGCTTCATTTTGAATTACCACCCTGTGAATTCTAATCTTGTTTATTGCACAACATGTTAAGTCACAGGTAATTTTTACAACAACCGTTCAATTTGTGGAACGTGCGCACACAAGCAACCATCAGCATTGCTTTCACCATATCACAAGCAAAGCCATTAAGCTGTTTCTTTTGAGGGATCCGGAGCTGTAAATAACCTCAGAAATTCAATCACAGTTTTGCACAGACACGCAATGCTGAGGGGGGGGGGGGAGCCAATCAATTCCCCATAGATGTTTTCTGTCTTCTAGTTATGTTTGATCTGGAATTCACATTCATCTGTTCAAAAGCTCCAAGAAGTAGGTGTAATGGCTGCCTGAGACACTGTAAGCCCCAATATCTGGTTTGTCCAAGGAGGTCCAAGGAGGATTTTACCTCTTGCTGGAAGTGAGAACAGTATCACTCTCTGGCACAGGAGTCCTTGGCTGGGGCGCTGCCAGAGCTGGATGGAGAGGGAGGGAGGAGAACAGCAGGGTTCGGATAAGACTGCCACTCTGAACTCTGGTTTGATCCAGGTGCCACACTTTTTTTTTTTAGAGAGAGTGTGTGGGGGTGGGCATAATCCAAACAGTATGACGCTCCCATCAAAAAGGAGCATGACAAAGTTGAAAACCATCTCCAGCTTTGTCAGGGGGTCTCTCTTCTCTCTGGGGTTGTCCACATCACCCTCCTCTCTGAAGTGAATATAGCAGTTTCCTATAGAGCAGGGCTGAGTATTTAAGACACCAGAATTTACAGAAAATAGTGTGAGTAGACAACAAACTGTTCATGGTCTGTATTGTGGAAATCTACCTGTAAGAGCCTCCTGCTTCAGTGCTCACACTCACATACTGCAGTCAGGGGACATTTTGACAGTAGGAAAAACACAGGTGTAAATACTGCACTGAATGATGTCTGAATCCCATTCAGCTGCTTCAGTGTCAGGGTCCTGGTATTTTACATGCTGCCATGACTTTTGACCTCACTTGAACACCTCTCATTATTTACACCTGTACTTTTCCTCCCTCCTGTGACAAGTCATGTTGTTTGCTTTGAAAAGGAACTGCTGAAAGTTGAATTCAGACAGAAATACTTTCAAACACCGTATAGCTCAGGTAGCTTTGAGGCAAAATATAACAATCCAATGCAAAGTTGATATTTCTCTCAATGAGAAACGCAGTAAGAGCTCAATAAAATTCTGTAACGTCAGCTTGGATCAGATCAAGTGAAGTTCTGTGTTGTTGTTTAAAATGACATAACCTCAGTTTCGGTGGAAAATCTAATACAGTGTGTGCCCTTGATTTATCAACTACACTTTTAAATGTTATTTCTTATTCCACAGAATGACGAAAATCTACATATAACAGCATTTACTCCTGAGTGGTAGTCGTTGGATTACATCACGCTGGAAATTGCTGTAAACTACATCCAGCTATGCAAATTGCAGAGGAGATTTCACTTCATAATCTGATTTCACTTTTAAACCTTGTTGCACAACTTTCTGAGTTGTATGTAAATACTGAAATCACTGACTGCTGCTCTGACCAGTACAAACACTTGCCTCTTGTTACCTGCTGCCCCCAAAACAAAGTCACATTTCCCCACATCATGTTGGTCTGAAGCTAATCATCCAGTGGTGATAACATCAGACAGGAAGTCTTTAGATGGATGTTATTCCTCCTCAACCTTAACCACCCTTCTTATCATTCCTGTGTGCTGGATGTGTCATCCGCTCTCTGTTCGTGAAAATGTTGACATTTTATGATTTCCTTATCGACTTTTTCTTTCTTTTTTTTATGGGCTCTCACGTCTTTTGTAGAAATGCATTAAAACGGCTTTTGTTAATGAAAATTTATAGATTAATAATCGAGATGTACTGTGTGTTTTAATTGTTTTTCACCTTTAGGGATCCTCCTCTCGCTTTGAAAAATCACTCTATTGATCACATGTGGACTCCAGTATGTGTGTGTGTATTATAAATGCTTTTTTCTTTGTTCAATTAGGCCTGTGCATCATTATAACATTCTTCATCTTGGTCTTATAGGCTAAAATTTTAAAATCCATAGTTTTAATGCAGAGGCTCATACTATGTGAACATTTACAATTGATGAAGTTATATTGATTACATGAATTTTACTTTAATAGGCCTCTCGTGCAAATAACATTACTATAGAAACATCTCAGCCTCTGTGGAGTCTGTATCTGGTTGTTTAAACAAAACTGGAGTGAATATGGAAATGAGGCAGTGAGGCGTACTGTCGCTTTAAATGGCAACACCTCCCAGCAGTCACTAGGTCCTGGATGAGTTTCGCTGCAACAAAACACTGTGGTTCACAGCCTACTACAGACAGTCTGTACAGCAGAGCAAACCACACAGGAAGGAGAGCAGCTGCCGGTGGCCCCTAATCTCAAAGTCCTGGTGATTTGACACATTTGACCGCAGGAGAGAGAGAAGGAGCTGCAGAGACGAGCTGAGCCGCAGGTGAGCGCGTGTCCGCCGCTCGGTCACTTTAATGTGGACTGACCTGCAGCAAAAATGAGGTGGAATAATTCTCGTGCACACTTAAGGTAGACTAACGTGTGCTTGCCCGCGCGCGTGTGTGTGTGGGGGGGCGAGACATGGCACAGGGCTGAGAGGGTGTAGCCATACAAAGTCAACGTGGCAGGAGTTATTGTGTGAGTTCGGTGGAGACGCTGAGCCAACAGGTGTGTCAGGTCATACCTGTTGGGAATGAGTGTTTTGACTTCACTCGTGTTGCGAACTCTCTGTTGAAGATACTGTCTTCGTGTCTCTGTGCAGGTGGCCTCAGTGGGTGTTCATCTGGAGCACGCGTACAGCTGGACATGGATTACTGGTGCCGTCTCTCCGCGCTTTGGGTTTAGTTAAGACGCTGCACAGCCCCGCGCCTCCTCCCGTCTCCTCCTCGGGTGAAGTGAGTGCGCCTATTGAACAGGTGGATCCTGTTCCCGTGATCATCTTCTACCTCCCCCCTCCCTCTCCATCCACCTGTCACCCTTATGGGGAACCAGGTGGAGAAACTTACGCATTTAAATTACGCAGAGGTGCCAACGTCGGACCCAAATGGCTTCGACCCGGACGACGACGGACCGCGGATCGGCGTCTCGTACATTTTCTCCAACGATGACGACGACGACCAGGACGACAATTTGGACCACTTTTCATCCGGCAGCCACGCGGTGAACCACGAAGAGAAGCCGTTCGACCCCCAGGATGAGCTGGAGTGCGCGATCTTCTACCGAGAGGAGAGCATCTACGAGAGGCACATCGGAGCCGCGACGCACTCCGCGGAGAGTCTCCTGAACAAGTGCAGACCCGGAGACCTCCTGGAGTTTGTGGCCACCGGACAGTACCCACACTGGGCTGTGTACGTCGGGGACTTCCAGGTGGTTCATTTGCACCGGGCTGAGATAAAGAACAACTTTCTCGCCGATGTGAGCCAGGGCAAAAAAGGCAGGATAGTGAACGGCCTCTACAGGTACCGTGCGCTCCCGCCGGAGGTGATTGTGCGCAACGCTCTGGACCATGTGGGCTCGCGAGACCAAGAGCTGTACTGGAGGAACTCGGAGTGTTTTGCCGCCTGGTGCCGCTTCGGCAAAAGGGAGTTCAAAATCGGAGGGGAGATACGGATTGGAAAACAACCATACAGGTTAAAATTACTGTTTTCAGAAAAGAAGAACCACGTCCTGGAGTTTCAGAGCCTGGAGGACGTGATCATGGAAAAGAGGAGGAACGATCAGATTGGAAAAGATGCTGTGATGCAAGAGCTGGCCAACCACCTGAACGCAACACAGGAAATCAAAGAGGAGCGTTTTGTTAACTGATAGTGGATGGTCATCCTCAGTTTCGTGCTCACATACAGAGGATGTGTGTTGGTGAGGAGACTGTTACTCAACAAAGAGCTGGTGTGCACTTGTCACACTGCAAATAAATGACCAGAGATGGAGTAAGAATTCATCTTAAAACGAATGAAGTGAGAGGAAATGCTCTAACATCTGGAGTGGCACTTGTTCCATTCTTAAGTGCATTAGTCAAGCCTATCACAAGGGTCAGAACATTTCCACTAGTTGATTTGCATTGAAAACAAGTGAAAATTGCTGGCTCTGCTGGCAGATTTTCTCCCTCTTTCAAAGGAAAAAAAAAGGTTTTACTCACTCAGCCCAAGATTAAGTGACTAGTAATGATGGATACATTTGCATCGGAGCTGCACCTGCAGTCTAATCATTCGGGGATGAAGTCAGAATGAAATTGCCCATAATTATCTCTCTAATCCAATGAGTCTTTGCACACAGGAGCAAAACCTCTCCAATGTACTTATACCTGACGAGAGTGCTGAGAGCGCTTGCTCCTCTACAACTCAGGTGTTGGAGACCAATGCAGAGTGGAAGGGACACAACAACAACAACAGCTTTTTCTTATTCTGTGTCAACCTTGAGGTTTCCCTTCTGTTGCTTTATATCCGATCATCACACAGCTTTACTCACTCTTTGACTACTTTGTGGTTCATAGCTCTGACTGTGCACTTATATTGATTCATCCCTTTCAACAGTTTATTTTTTTGGAAAATGTTTGTATGAAGGAATATGGAAATAAATCTATATTTGAACAGTAACGTTTTCCTTTTCAGTGAAGGATGGTGACTGACCTTTTAAATGATTATGGGAATGGTTGTACAATACCGATCAATAATTTCAAACCACAAGTCTCAGGGAAAAGTAGAAGAAGTTGTTCTGTATTCTCCCCAAACGCTGCATCCTAATCACCAGCACTGTTTTGCACTGTGCACAGGATTTAGAAAGCAGCTATGCCCCTACCATCACAATCCCAGCAACACACACCCTGGAGGAGTCACTGCTCTACCTGTCCAACTAGTAAGATCCCTGCTTTTTGTTTGTCGTTGTGTGGTGAGGAGGAGTGCTGGCTGCCCTACAGTGTAAGCTGCTAATGCTGCCAGTTTTGATCTAAATATTCCCCTCAGAGCAGCAGCAGCTCGCTGAAACCACTCTAACATCAGCTTTATTAGCTTGTGTCAAGTTGTGTTCCAACCATGCTGGACATTTTTGCTTTGTTTACACCTCTGCCGACTGAAGATAAGTCATTTTTGAAAGTTTAGCCACAGGCTAAAAATGTTCTTCACCCCGTACTTGGCTTTCCTTCCTTTCTCTGGAATTACAGCATTACATTTCATGTAAAGGTGGAATTTTATTTGTATACAGCTGCAAATAGACAGATTTTTTTTTCTTTCCATTAAGTTTCTTTTTTTAAAATACAGTGAAAGAAAAGAACATGTGGATACACTTGCAGTTTATAGAATTTGATAGTATTATAATTAGGAATAACAAGCCATAAATGTCAAGGATTTATCATCTTACAACAGGAAACAGTGTAGAGCTTAGGATCTTTTAGATATCAGAAAGTGTGAAATGTCAAATGTGAAAGGCCTCTGGACGATTTTGCAGTGGTTTCACATACGGAGGCTGTAACGGAAATTGCTGCAGACTCTGAGGTTGTTTTGAACTGCTGAGAACCCCCCCCCCCCTCTATATATTTCAGAGGAAGCTGATGACTGGTTCATAGCCATGAGTTACTCTGCCTGTTTGTCTTCCTCTGGTAATATTTGCATAGTGATAATGTTGTAGTCGTTGTGCTGCAGGTAAACTCCCACTGGACCTAAAGCAGGATCATGATCAGCTCTGGTACCAAATAGAAAAGCTGCTGGACACATTAGCATTTCTTCTGTCCTCTGTGGTCTACCACAGTGATGAAATATGAATAGTGTCTCTGTGTGTAAGGGATGCATATTTATGATAATCAGTCTTTTTTTTTTTTAACACCAACATAATCTACTCAGCAGCACCAAGTGGAACACACAATGTTAAAGCAGCAGCCAGTTGAGTTGTGACTGAACATTAATGTTTTTCATCATGAGTGACAAAAGTGAAATCGAATCAGACTTTGCTCATATATATATATATATATATATATATATATATATATATATATGTAGGCCATTGTCTTCAATTTGATTTAATATCCACAAATGTGTGGGTTTTATTCAGTCTGTGCATAAATGTACTGTTCTGTATCATAAACTGATAACATCAC
This sequence comes from Caranx ignobilis, assembly GCA_021432705.1. Classification (NCBI taxonomy): domain Eukaryota; kingdom Metazoa; phylum Chordata; class Actinopteri; order Carangiformes; family Carangidae; genus Caranx; species Caranx ignobilis. The sequence continues at coordinate 618,894 of MU270012.1, read as the reverse complement.
ATAAAACATTAAGCCAAGACAGAGTCATCAAGCCGCCAGATGAGCTGATGTTATTGTTTAATTTTGAATACTGGCTTATTGTGTTTTTGTCAGTGAGACATCCAAACACCATTCACCTTGTATTCTTGAGGCCTAGAAAGTTTTACTTACTGCGACACATTAAAAAAAAAAGAGAAAAAACAAGGATTTTTAAAAGTATTTTGAATCCAATATTGTTTACGTGGCTGACTATCTTGTAGCCTTTTCCTTCCTGCCTTTGTTGACATGTGGCTGCATGCTTTGCACACCACTGCCACCATCTGTTGATGAGCAGAACATTGTGCAACTGGCCTTGGGAAAGTTGCACACAAAACAGCAACCTGCTCGTGAATACGTTGCTCCATAGCACTGCCAGTGGTCAGAAACTCCACAGTGTGTCTTTAATTTAGTAAATCTACTCATAAATGAAAGCGGTTTCACATTCACTCCAGTGTCCCATGAAATGGGGGCCATCATGCATCCCTGACTGATCTTAGAGAAAAAGGCCTGCAGTGAGATCTGTGACTAACCGAAATTAAAAGTGACTAGTGAAGTGATGTGTTTCAAATCCCTCCCCCTTACCATGATACACAAAATGAGAAACCAGGGGGAAGCTTTTGGTTTGACATGCTGGCTGACTGATGTCAGGCTTTTGGTTGGTCTGTCATGTTTTCTTTGGAGGACTGGAGGGAAGCCCACACCCTTCAGGCAAAACTGGCAACATTACAGAAGTTGGGGACACGCCAGAGCTCAAATCAGACCCACCTTATGTTTACAAAATGTCATTATCTACAAAAACTCATTCCCACACGCACACGTGTCTGAACTTAAGGGGAGCGGGCTCATGAAGAGATTGTATCTGACAGGCCTAAAGGAAATGGGAGTGTATTTGAGACGTGGCCTCAAGCCACTGCATGATTGTTATCCGTGTGAGACAAACACTGTGTAGCTTAAAGATGGTTAGTTTTAGGACATTTGACAATATCACGTTATGTGCCTGACTATTTAGAATTTGAATTTCACCTCAGGGATTTTATTAACCTGCCAGTTTTCTGCCACTTGATCTTTTTCTGCTCAAACAGCATCTTTGAACTGCTAAGTTTTTATTATTATTATTATTATTATTTCTTGCCAACAGATAGGCATCCTCACATAACCATTAAAGAATTGCATTTATGAATGGCTGTTGGGGAAGAGAGTGTGCTTGTAAGATAAGATAGTGAAAGTGATTACTAAGATTATGTAGCCTTTGATTAACAGCACCATGTTGAATGCATCAGTTATTCCTGAATCGAGAATTTGCCAACATTGATGTGAGCAGTGGCACCAGATAAAATCCAAGCTGCTCTTGTTAACAGTTAGATTTAAAAATATCAACTTGTTTCCTCACCTATAAAATCATTTGCCATAGCCAGGCAGTGAGTGCTGGGGGGTTGTGTTTGTCGGGCCATTTTCACTGCCCACCCACCTGAATCATGTTTCTGCGTTTATGCTTGTGTTTGGAGAGACAGCTCTATTTCCTGTGAATTAGAGAGAGCATAATGAAACCTCAAAAGCCCTTGTAACTCCAACATTAACAACACTGCCTTCATTACGGATCATTACTCCATGATGCTGCATCTTGCACACCTTTTTCCTTTTTTTTTTTTTTTTACATCTCACTGTAAAGTTGATTTCTTCCAGAAGCACATGCCTGCATCGGGTTAATCATCTACGGGGAGCTCCCAGCAGTGTGGCTTGGACTGGGCTGTGTTTACTGTTCGCTTCAGACTGGCGCTGCACTGTGATTCTTTCTTGTCCCGACGTGGGGTGACCACTTGTTTTTACAGCCACAACAATGGCAAAGTCCGATCCCTGCCGGAAACACGGCCTTCCAAGGTTGCTCTCCTTTTTCTAAGCAGCATTCCCATAGCCTAGTTTTACATTGTTTGTGCTTCGTCTGCTACTTTTCAACTCCCAACAATTGAATTTAGTTTGTATGCTACTGCCCATACAGGCAGGCAACCAATGTTCCCTGCCTTTGTTTGTGGTTTCTTTCACTTTCCTCGACAAATGTGGTTTCATAGGACTGAGCACCGGGGTGTGAAGGTAAAGTCACTGTTAAAAGCTATAGCTGGGGAATTGCTGTGCTCAGAAATGATCAGTTCAAAGAAATTGTGATGGTTCAAAGGAAATAACAAGAATACCAAGGTAGCAAGTGGGGCTGAGCAAAGGCATGATGTGTAGGGATAGCTTTGTAAGACGAGGTAAGAATATGCCTGATTTGATAGTTGAGTCCTGAGGAGGAGCGACAAATTCTTGGATGACAGTGGCTGATGAGAAGCTTTTCAGAGTGGAATCAGACTCTATTCTAGTTTGAGCTGTCGTGTCCGGTCAGCCGGGGCTGTCTGGTTTACATAAGCAGAGCCAGACAACAGGAATGGGCCGGAGGAGACCTTTAATAAACTGACCCTATTTCTTATGATGGTAATGGATGAGAGAATGAATAAAGGAAAGAAAGAGCAAATGACAGGGATAGGAGGCCTAGCTCCTTCTGAGAGAGAGGGGGAGTCAGAGTAGTTTTTAAATCCACATACTACACACTGAGATGTGACTGAGAATTGTTGTCTTCAAGCGCTCTGACCTGTTTGTCACTTAAATTATTTATGGCAGGCTGATTCAATAGCTATCAACATTCATCTTGTCCTGAGTCATTGCAAGATTTCTTGCCTCTTCAGCTTTACTGGCCAACACTGTGCTGGTAACCAGAGATTTAAAAACTGCAAAATTACACTTTAAGAGCATCCAATTGTGCTAATTATACAGTTGTAAGCCCTTATTGATGGAACGGGTTACATAAGCAGAGAAAAGGCCTTGTATTGTTCTTTCTCTCTCTCAGTTTTGTTCTTTCTCTGTTTTATGACATGTCAATATTTGTCCGCTTCAGAATTTGGCTCATGTTTACATCAAATCTTTAATATCTGTTAAAGGGAAGATTTGATAGAGAGTTCTTAGATAAATGACCAGGTTAGTCCCATGAAAACATTAGAAGGAGCCAAGAAGTGTTGGAAAAATATCAGTTTTTGTGTGTGGAGTGCACTTTACCTGGCAGCAAGAGTCATAATCCCCTGAGAGTCTCTCTCTCTCTTTTTTTCCCTTTCTTTTTGGCAATTAATAGAGTCTACCCTCGCAGCTGTCTTTTCAAACTCTCCTCCCAGATCCCAGGGAATCACATTATCACTTATCAACATTCTTATTCTTCTTTAATTTTAATTCCATGTTGCTGCTTCTGTACTCTGTCAATGTTATTGTCCGGGATATAGAGCTGTGTTTTCTAATGCCCTTCACCAAAAAACACAGAAACAGAAAAAAACAAATCAGATATTCCATTCTTATGTGCTTTCCATCCTTTCGTCCTTGCCTCCTTTCGTTGCTTTTCCGCCATCCTTACTCATCTTCTGTCTCATTTTGATTTGTTTTAGTTGATGTCTGTGACTCAGGCTTTTTCACGTCTGCTTTTCTTTCCTAATATTGCCCGAGCGGACCTCATGAATTGCACATTTCATATGACTAGCAGTGGTTTTGTAGAGTGCTGTCACGACTGCATGCCCCACATGGGAGAAGCAGTAGTGTAAATAGTGGCGCTGAACTTGACCGACCACAGAGTCATGATCATTATCAAGTGTTGCAGCCCAAAAGCAGATCCTTGAACTTAAGGCCTTATCCTACCAAAGCCTTGAAAGAGTAGATGCTATTTTGAGATATGCTGTACAGCTATTGGCTTTCTTGCCAACAGTGTGATACTGCTGTCATGTCAAACTGCTGCAAAATATTCAGTTGTAGCCAGCAGCTGGTTGGCCTAGACTGGAAAGAGCCGGTCTGGCTCCTTCCTATCGGTAATGAAATCTTGCCACCAGCACTTCCTAAAGTAATAAATTAACACTGTTTTTGACACGATGCTATCATCCTGTTTCACATGACAGTCTTGTCTTTGAGGTGCCGACAACTCAGTGACACAACCACTCCAATGTCTGTATGCCGGGCTATGACTGTAGAGTCAGCAGGTGATTGGCTAAGTCCTGCATAAAGACCGACTGTATGAGTAGACCTTTTTAGTTTTACTTGTGGGTAAATAAAAGTGATTGTTACTCAGTAGCAAACTTTAGAGGTGCTGGACAGCCAGTTGTCTGTCCAAGTTGTTTCCCACTGTGTCCAGTCTTTCTGCTCAGCTAGGCTAACCAGTTCCTAGCTTTTTATATCAGTGAACAGATATGACAGTGGTATTGATCTTCTCATATAACTCTGAGCAGATGAGTGAAGAGGATTATTTCCCAAAATGTCAAGCAATTTCTTTAATTAAAGTTCAATTATCACCAGGGATAGTTTTATGAAAGACAGATTTCTGGCTGCAGATTTCAAAAGAGCTGAAACATAGCCTAACATGCCCACGACATTGTTCCCAGGAATCCAAATTACCAATAAAGTATGATTTGAAGCCTTCATCCAAACCTGTGCTTATCTGTTACCTGCCTGTCTGAATGATCGCTCCTCACTTTGAAATATTAAACGAAAAAGTAGAAAGTGTCGCAAGGGCATGAATGTTTGATCCAGTGTTCTGCACGAGTGTGACATGCAGGTATGACATCCATGTTCAGAATGTGATCAATCATGCTGAATGGAAAAAAGAACAGAGCGTCGTTTAGAAAAGGTTACAGGCTACGCCAAGCGACATTTTCTGTGTGTAGCTGTGTGTGCGTGTACACATGTAATTTGAGCGAATGCAACCTTTGCTAGGGGCACACATAGGCCTACGTCTGCTGCACATGTTTTTGAATGAGTGTTTCCTAAACTTGTTGCTGTTGAGAAGTGAGGGAGGGAGGTGGGGGGTGATTCAACATTCATTCAATGCTCACACATTCATTCATGTTAAATCACTGCTATTTGCACAGCAGGGCCCGTTTCGCTTGTTTCCACTGTCAAGCTGCCGCCACAAAACCTCCTGGCTCACACTTTTACAGCTTCCCACCAATGGGAAGAGCTGTGATTTCCTATTCCATCTCCCGCTGATAAGCATCCCATCATCCTTTGTGGGTGTCCGCCATGAAAGCAGGTGTGCTCAGTAGCAACCTGAACATCCTGCTGGCTTAATCAAAGACGTGGAAATGGAAGTATTAGAGTGTGAATGAAAGACAAAGTGAAAACATCTCCATATGTGTGTGACTCTGCATACCTGTGAGTTCAGAGCCTGTGTTTGTCTGTGTGTGTGTGTGTGTGTGATATGTGTGAACCAATGGGTGGCAGAGGAGCAGAGGTCTCATCCTGCAGCCTAGTTGTTGGGTGCTGATAATGTGGCGCTGTTGGAGCTAATGGAGATAAAGCCAATTTAGGCTCACTCAGTGGCTGTCTGATATCACAACATCGACCATATTGACAAGAAATTGAAGACAAGCTGTTGTGAATCAGCATTTGGAGATTTGGGTTTCCACAGTCTAGACAGCCTTTGCTGGAAAAACACACACACACACACAGAAAGATGTGGTGACAGGACTGGAATTTATGTTGAAACCAACTCAACACTGATGTCTACTCCAAGAAACAGGCCACATGCACCATGTAGATCCTTTGTTTCGACTCATTCACAAATTCCTCCCACATTTTTGGGCATTAACCTGGACTAAGTCTGCTCTGCATGTTGTTTTAACTGGAACAGTGCAGAGCTCCACTTTGCTTCTAGAGATTTGTCACAGCAACACATCTTAGCAGGGAAATTGCAGTATCCCAGAGATGGATCCATCTCCCATGTGTACTGCAGTTTATTGCCTTATAATTATGAGACTAATTACGAAGATGTATTACAACCCTCCATGTGCAAGGATATATGTGAGTGTGCACACAATTCACACAGAGACGCAATCTCACGCACACACATCAATCAGAAATACTGTAGCCGATGATTAAAATCTCAATGTGAAAATGGGAGGCAGTAATGACTACACCACTACCTTCCTGAGCCCGGGTGTTTGCTCTGAAGCAATACTAATGCTTCACTTTAAGGTCTGACTTTGAGATTTATTGTCAACAAAGCTCCTGATTCCAATTTTAACAAAATGTTTTGACAACAAAGAAGCAATTAAGCTACGTTTAGATTCCTGCACCTTGTTATTACAGCTTCAAATCAAAAGTTTTTCTTGAGAAATCGCCCACAATGTCGTCATTACAGTTGTGCAGAGCTATTTTATTGGTACAGCAATGTTTCACGTTTGAGTTTCTTCTTGTAAATGAAGTTTGAGACAGGCCTGATTTTTCCATCTTTTTCTCTCTATGCACCTGTCAACAGGAATACTGCGATTTGTTGTGCAGCCGCAACAAGAGTACAGAGACACATTAATTGCAACAAGGCTCTTCTGCGTAGCATAAATCAGGAAACAAGAAGGACTATAAATTAATACAACTTCTCATAGAGAGCATTATGCTCTTTGTTCCTCGGGCATATTACAACAGATTATACTGTCTTTGTTGGTTCAAAGGCAGGAGAAGATGCACACACACACACACACACACACCCTTCCTGGAGATCACAGGGGATCTTTAAGGACAATGGTGGGACACTGTACAAAAGTATGAGGCGCGGCTGCTCTGACACAGTGGGACTCGAGCAGTTTATGTGTTTGCTCGCAGTGGGAGGTCAGGACTCCTCAGCACCAAATGATTCATTTCCATAACGTCTTGGATGAGAGTGGTCTGGGCACACTGAGCAAGCAGAAGGGAAGTCCACACAGTGAGGAAGAAAACATGCGTAAGCTTCACAAAGGATCTGTTGTTTGCCTTCGGACATGAAAGAAGATGACCTTGTGTGTTTACCTCAGAGCTCCGTCATGGGCTGCATCTAACACACAACCTTCTTCTTGGCCAAAACAGCCATCCTGTGCCCACTGACTGAGTGACCGCTAAAAGAACAAGCCAAGGCCTTACCGTGTACACACATTTTGCTTTCATTAAACTTTGACTGAAGTTCATCAAAGGGCATTCTGCCCCTTCAGCAAATCCAGTTGTGCTCTTGATGTGTAGCGGCAAACCAGTGATAAGTAGTTAACTCTTTCATGATAAAGACTCCATTAGTGCTGCACACAGAGCTGTTGCAAAGAGGAGGAGGGGGGAAGAGGAGGGGGGGTGGGGGGAAAAGATAACTCCATGTTCCTAAACAACAGACAGACTTATCTCCACATGCCTTCCTGTCCAGGATATCCCATTTGGCTCAGAAGCAGTGTCATTATCATAGAAAAAGCTGCATGGGGGTATTTTTAAGTTCAGAGATTGTACTGATATTCTGTAAACTTTCAGTTCTGCATGACATTTTCCGAAATAGCATATTAGCTCCGTGAATTTGTCTCATCTTTGGTGTGTTGTGTGTTACAAGAGCAAAGGTTATCTCGGTGCCAAATCCCTGCTGCTGCGGTGTAGACTGACTGGTGGGGCTGTGCCTATCTGAAGGCACGGTCTGTTTATGAGCGAAAACTCAGCAATTTCCTTTTTGTAAAACAAGACACAGCTCCGTAGCCCCTAAAAATCACCCCATACCCGGCATCTGAATGCAGAATTCGATACCTACATGTAGCCCAGTAACACACCCTCATGCACACCACAATGAGTACTATCTTGTTGTTCCACTATGCTCACACAAAAGCACACAAATATTCAAATATATGTTTGGCATTTTCATCACGAATTTCATATGAATAATTCAGACCTAATCTTCAGAGGGTGGCATGAATTGAACATACACCAGTCAGCACCGGCCATCTCTGTCTGGTTTGCCGTGTGTTATGTTGAATGATCAACACAGAGGCAGTTTGCCTCTTTGGCGCGCCTGTCATTGACTTTTAATGTATGTACATGGAATGTATGATCATTAAAAATCTGAGTGGCGATGCAGGGGGGTCAGGGTGAATAAAAGCAAGAGCACAACCCCCCCCCCCAGCTCTCTCTCTCTCTCTGTCTGTCTCCCAGCCTCTCTCTCTCACTCTCTGTCCATTCATTAATGATATCTATAGCCCTTTAAGCCCTTCATGAGTGTTGGTGGAGTGTCGGGAAGCTCTCTAATCCCCACGTTGCTCTTTATTCTGCCCATGACGCTCATCCCCTCTGTGTCAGATCCTGAAACCCCGCTAATCCCCTGGTGGCATTGCGCACAGGGCCCCAGCTGTCGGCTCCCATGCTGCGCTGCTTCGCGCCCAGCTAATTTGTGGCCCTGCTTGGGATGCTATTGATGTCACCCTGCCCCATCTAGTCCAATAACTTTTTTCACTCACTTGCTCTTTCCCACTGCTTCCTTTCTCTTTTGCTTTCTCACTTTGCTCTCTCCCTCTCTGTCTCCTGGCTGATGATAAAACTCCCAGCTGGCTCTAGCTGAACGCTTTTGTTCCCTCTGTTGTATTAGGAGTCAATGTCCTTTCCCTCCGTGGCCGCACATTACAAGTCTGCCACAGAGCCCTTCTTCCCTTCCACCAAAAACTGAATGGACATGCAGTGGAGGAGGTGGAGATAAATGCAGCTCAGAGGGCAATTCGGACTAAGCTGCCGGGGGCACACAGAATAAGCATTTGAATGATGGCACATTAAGAATCCTCAAGTTCAATTAACAGTGCTTAACAATGCATCAGTATGCAGAGCAGTTCTCCCAGACTTACTTTAATGAGAGGAAGGAGGTGGGAAGGAGCAGAGAGGAAAGGGAAGGGTGGTGGGTGAGGGTGTGGAGAATGATTAGCATTGTTTTCTTTCTTCCTAAGCTCCTCTGTGCAGCTCAGTGGAGCAGTGGGCTGCAGAGGGATTCTGGACACCTTGGTGTCGCCCACCCAGACTAATGCCACCCGCCTGGCACTCTGTGGGAAAGAGGGAGCGTAGACACAAGCAAAGTGCATAGGTACAGATTATAACCAGCAGGGCATTGTGTGAAAAAAGCATTCAGATCCACTAGGAAAACTAAATAGTACTAAAGCATTCAAAATTGTACTTAAGGTTAATGCAAAAGTGCTGAATCATCAAATAGAAAGCCAGCACTTTGCAGAATTACTGTTGATCACCATGTTATTTGTACATGTGAAAACAGAGAATAGAAATAGATCATTTCTGGAACTGATGCCATTCAAGGCAGTTGACTTAGCTTTGCATTTAAGCAGGGGCAGCAGCTAGCTTCACTCAGAGCAAAGTCAAATGAACAAGCACAGAGCAAGTAAATGACAAACATCTTCATCTCTGCAGCATCTTTGCACACCATCCTGATTGTTGATGTTTGTGTTGATTGTTTGACAGCCTCACTGTCACAACACAACTCTGAGAAGTCAACACACCCGGCCATTGCTCACGAGGAAATAGTCACGGCACATAACGTGAGCTGGAACCAAATGACCCTTTTTACATTTTAAGAAAAAATGGATTCAATAAAAGAGATACAATCATAATTTTGAGCTTTCGAAGTAATGGTTCGCATTTTTGAACTTCAGAGAAAACCATATTGATCTTCTCTTTTCTTTAAAGTGGATGCAGCATTTAATGTTGCAGCTGGTCAGATGGAGCACTTTTTTTTTTTTTTAATCTTTGGGGGCATTTTAAACCTTTATTGCAGAGCTGACAGAATAGATATGATGTGCAATGACAGCAAATGGAAAACAACATATGCATCAAAGGTCCATGAAAGTAAAAAGTACAAGCTCCTCAAAGCTGCACTGAAGTGTAGTGCAAGAGTAAATGTGTTTTTCTTTTCTCTTCACCGTATGTATGTTTGCTTTAATATTTGATTGAGGCAATATAGGTATGGCTTTGATTTTTGTAAGCTGATGGGCAATCATCTCGTCTGCCTTCTTCCAATTAATAGCTCACATTCGTTATTATCTGCTGTTGTGTGTGGTGCAGGCGTTAAACATGCAGCTGTAGCTAAAGCTTGTTATACACATTTGACTTTCTAACCGTCAGTTTCTGAATGAGGTTTTGTCAGCTACTTATGTTAATGTTAGCTGTTGTCTAGCTTTTCTCTTAAGAGTTTAACCAACTAATGTTAGCCATCTGGTAGCATGCCCTTATATTTCCAGTGTCCAGTGCCTGGCATTTCAATACCAATATAACATGTTTATTGATCTAATTTCAGCAAACACTTGTTGTCCGTCATGAGCTCTGAGACAGTGGAGGATTAGTAATCGCAATGACACATTCTGACATCAACATATTGTTATTTTACTAGTGTGTGTGATGTGTGGTGGTCAGTGGTGGTCAGTGGTGGTTTAGTTTGCCTTTCGCCTTTTTCATTTGCCTTATAAGAGGCTTCCCTTTTGTTTTTATTCAGGAGATTCACCTGATTGCTAATTTATCAATATTAAAATCCATGTGTGCCTAAGGCTGACTAATTGTGACAGTGGTGGTGGAAAGTTGTACTAAGTGCAGTAGCCCGCTACAGTACAATGTTTAGATTAATTTACTTAACTTGAGGATTTCTCTTGTACCACTGCCCCATACACACAGAGCTGTAAGATCATGTAGGCTACATACTCAAGCTAACTTGACATTCAGTAACTAACTACTGCAAAGAGCTGCACAGTCTTTTGTCATGATTTTTCCATCCATGTTCAATGATGTCTAATCAAAAATGCTTCTTTGCGTTACTTCACATTCAGTCCATCCATTCAGTGTGACTTGCTTGCGGGCATGCAGTGCATTTTGGGACAAAATGGTAAGTACATCGTACATTTTGAATTTGAAGGAATGATTACAGATCAAATGGTTAGTTTGAATAAAAAGTGACAGCCCCATTCTGTACTAGCATTAGCACTAACAGGCTATTATTATATTTTAATAAAGTCCGGCGTCCAGAACATATAAGGGAACTGTCAAAGAGAAGAGAGATGAATAGTGTTCATTGTAGAAAGAAGAGAGAAGTAGAGGGAAGAATAGTCAAAGGGAAACAGGCAGATCAGAGGGAAATAAAAGACTATACAGAGGAAGACTGGAAAAATGCTAGCAGTGAAAATTGGAGTTAGAGCCCTGAGTGCAGACACTGGGAGGCAGGATGTGGAGCTGACCCTATTCCCAACTTCTCTTGGCTTGGCCTCATCGATGTGACATGCATTACCATCGCAGCTCTTGTCTCTGGCCCTGCCGTCACTGTTGTCTCTCCACTGCCAGTCATGATCACAGCCTCTCTCTAACACGCAGGGCAAACACACCAGGCCGCTCTCTCTGTCATCCCCTTCTCTGGACCCACTGTCACAAAGATAAATAAGAAAAAAGAAGTCAGTAAGAATTTTCCAACAGTCACTCTCTCCCTGGGGATTTTTCTACACAGCTTCTTCGCTCCTCTGTGAGGCTGTGGGATTATCTCGCGGGGCTGTCAGGCTATTCGAGGTCAGGATGAGTATTTACAGGTCTGGTCCCCAGTGACAGAAGAGTGGGGAGAGAAAAAAAAGGAGTATTCAAAGTGACACAAATCAAATCAGTGGGAGCTGAGTTTTGCAAAGAGTGTGAATGCTGGTACAGGTGCCAGGTCCCATTCTGCTGAAAGGACCATTGATACAGGGGAGACACAGGGAGCTGAGCTTGTCACGTTCGTTTCAGAGTGACATCGACTGCATTCACAATCCTGTAATTATTAAGAGATTTAAATGACACGAGTACAGAGAAAAAGCCCTTGAGGCTTTCGTTAATTTGTGTGTACTGCAGGCTGCACAGACACGCCATTAAACTCCAAATGTTCACTCTCTCATTGTAGAAGTGATACAATGTATTCCTGTGCACAAACAGATAAAACCACTCATGGTGCTCGTCTGTGAAACCAGCTCACAGAACAGTAAATTGCCAAATTATGTCTCCACTTCACATTAGGCAGCGAGACAGTAATTTCAGTCATTGCTCTATCACAGATTTCTTTTTTTGTTTGTTTGTTTTGTCTTCTTCCCTGTCACTTTGTCACAGGGAAAATGGAGCGTACACTGTGTTTGTTGAGAAGAGTTTGCAATTTCGAGGTGCTGTGCATATGGTTTTGTTTGACAACTAAAAGCAGGAAGCCTCATGATCATTGTCAGGGACTCACATACAGATACAGAAGCTGATGCTTTAGAGAGAGAGATGGCAGAAATGGAGTCTAAGAGAGAAAATGACACAAGGAGAAATTGACACAGTAAAGTATAGACGCTGTAAGCAAATAAAGCTTTGATTTCCCATCCGGTGTCTTTAGCTGTATGATGTTGGTACCATTGCCAGAGTGACCAACATGACCCTACCCTGTTGTTCTATATATAAAAGAGGTCAGACCTTTGTAATTGCTGTAACTCTTTACCTTTACTCCCACAGTCATCAACAATATCTGAGCATCTCGATAAGGTGTGACGTAAACCATAACTATCTGAGAATCCAGGGGGTGTATTGTGCTGTTGTTCCACATGCCATTGACTCCTGAATGAAGGTATTATTTGCACCAGAGTTCACACAAAGTTTGCGGGAGAGATTATGGAGGAGCCTGAGAGCTGCAGTGCAAAGGGTTATGAGCTAATTCCTCAACAACAGTGAGCCCAATGAGTCTTGTTGATTCCATGTAAGAAAGCAGACAAAACGTACCTTCGACGTACGCACTTGCAGAGCCACAATGTGTGCACATATGCAGGTAGATTTTTATTCCCCTCTACCTGGATTCCCACCGACTCACCTTTCTCCATTCCAGCAAGGTGGTGTCACACTCCTGTGCTCTCTACATATCATTTCAGCAGCTGATGTATTGCAACATTATACAAGTTTAAATAGCATGAATAAGTTGTTTCAAAGTAGTTACGTAACTCGTGAGGTTCGCAGCTTGAACCCCAGAGTAAAATAACACATTGTGTTGATAAAATATGAATTTATGCAGCAACAAATAAGCAGAGAAAGAGACACTTTACTTGTAAACACGCGACTAAGCTCTGTTGAAATCAAAGAAACATCAAATCTGGAGTGACTTGAATTTATTTATGTGAATAGCAGAGAGCTTTCACATCAGAGCACTAATAACACCATGTTGCACCATCGCTGGGAGAAAAACCCCAGGGCAGGCTTACGCCCAGGATTTCTATGTGGATCTTCAGTGGGGTGCAGTGGATGATTTGCATCGCCCCCTCCGGGCCTTTTCATCCTGACCCGGCAGCACTGCGCACGTGGCGGAACGGTAGCCAGTGCTGTTGCCTGGACAACTGATCGCTGGATTACAGGTTGGGAAAAGGAGGGGAGAAATATAGTGAGAGGAGGAGAAACAAAGGCAGGTGTAAGTGCTTGGATCAATGGTCTTCAATCCTGCTCCTGCTTTTTGCTCGTTTCAGTCATGCTAACGAAGGTTGTTTCAGAATCTCTGGGTTGAAACTAGGAACCACTGATTTAAACATGCTGCCAGTGAGGATGTTGTCTCACTAAGTGTGAATGTAGTTTTAGCCTGTTTCCTCAACTCTTGTTGCTGCACATGATATTGTGTCATGAACTAACCAGACCACCAGTGCTCTGGTTAGTTCCTTCTACATTCAGTGTTGTCAGATCTGGCTGTTAAATGCAGTTGTACTTCTTCTTATGTAACTGGCCCACTGAAATTTGCTTCAGGAGGTTTGTGATAATTTGAAATGAAAGACTATATCCCATTAGTAGAGTAGAGAAGATAATGACAAAACACAAGTCATTTCATTTCACTGTAACTTGATAATGATCAGATTTCGTCCTGTCATCACTTCTATCTGTTACAAATGATATGATGGAGACAACTTGTTCTTGAAACTGTCGTTTTCCCTTCACTTAAACCTTAAAGTCTGGTCACTTCTCTGCTGTTTTGCTACCCTCCTCCCGGCCATGTGCATTGGTTTTCAACAAAGCTGGCAAGAAAGCAATCCACTGAGCCGTGGATAACGTTATTTATCATATACGTGTTACAATGTGTTGCATTAACTTATCTGTCATGAAAGAGATAAGGGGTCACAGGGTCATGGTGCCACCATGACAAGTGCTTGGACACCGGGTCGGAGGCACTGATCTTGCAAGGTTGGTTTTCGGCCAAGAGATGCTAGCTGAAAGGCAGAGAGCCTTCTGCAATGCAATGGCAAGCACATTGCTTGTTACTTAATACACTCATATTGGGCTCCATAGCATAGCAGAGAGATAGGTTCATTCCTACTGCAAATTATGGTGAAATGAAAACAAAAACTGAGCTACTTTTATAATGAGTGGCTGGGTTATTTTGGTAACTTTGACTGAATGTTAGCAGTTTGGGCTCTTGTCTCCATGTGCATCAAAGGTATACAGTATAAGACAGAGGTGTCATTGTGAACGCATGTATGGAGAAACAGAGTGCAAATAGAGCTCAGTTGTCATAGACTGGTCTGTCTCTGGTCTGAGCCTCTTCTCATCTGTGTTGACTCCACTTCAATTTGGACCAGGCCACTGAACTACAGGCTACATGTCACACTCAAATCCAATGCCTGGAGGAGAAAGAAAACTTTCTATTGCTGCTGCTGCTGCTTACAAAAAAAAAAAAGATATTTAGCTATTTTCTGTGAGTGTGGCGTCTCTTTATTCAATATCAGGGGCTCCACAGAGACACGCACAGCTTTAGGCTGGCAGCAGTGTGGTGAGAGGATGAGCTGCTATCGGACTGACTGATCGTTTTTAATAATCCTCACGCCCCCCTCCATGCTCCCATTTGTTCATATTTAACCAGGGAGATGTTAGAGTGGACTGGTGTTGCTCTGTTTTTATAGTAACTTGAAATAAGGACAGTTGTCATACATTATTTGTGGAAACAAGGGGAGGGGGGGCATCCCTTTGTCACTACCTAATGATGACCTCTAAGGATAAAATGCATGATCCACTGCTCTCCTGGTGTTTCTCTTCCTTGCATGCACAAGAGGTAAGAGGTATAGTTGTGTGAGGATGGTTATCACAGTCATTATGGTGAAAGCCCAAATGGCTTCTTCTGTCCGGTGACTCCACTGTCAGGTTTGTTTAGCCCCCTCAAAATCTGCATGTGGCGTAAGTGTGTGGTGTGTTTGCACAGATTCCCGCTCCATCTGCCAGGAAGGTGAAACGTTTGCCTGAGTCTTTGTGGAAAAGATCGACTCTATCAGTTCTATGATCTCTCCTATTAACTTGTGCATTGACATGCTGCTGCGCTCATGTCCAGACCCCGCCACGTCTCCTACCTGTCATAGACATGGTTAGCTACAAAGTCTCCTCCAGCCCTGTGGATGTTTTACCTTCTCACTATTTAAAAGGAGCGTTCACTCGACTCTGCTCTCTTTCCCCTGGTTCTGTATCTGGGTATGTTAAACTTGCAGGTGTTCATCCATTTTTAATGAGACCAAAACCTCGACCAACACCAGTTTCAGACCAAGCTCTAGAGTATTTTAGTCTTAGAGAGTAACTAGTCTAAAAGCATCATCTGGAGGTCTCCTTAAATTAGCAATTTCGCTTTTTAACAGTTTCTCTCTTTCCTTTAGTTTGTCATATTGGCTTTTTTGTGCATGTACCAAGCCCGGAATTGGCATCTGTCTGAACTGCCTGCACCTCATATGTATGCAAGACTAATTTCAGTAACTTATCTATGTCACTAATAATGTTATTTATTCTATAACTACTTAACCAACATTGGGAATTTTGACTACGGTGAATTCACTGGACACAACATGTTGATATGTTTCTATTTTTTAAAACCAGTAGCCTGAGGACTGACTTATAGGCCTGGCCTGTTTATTCTATGTCTGAAAATGCATCTGTCAGTTCGTGCTTTGTTCGTTTTGTCAGCTCATTTCTTACAGTGAAGCAGGTTTTCAATCTAGAGCTCTTGACACTGGAGGATTTAGTGTGTGTTCTTGTTTTGATAATCTGTTTGTGTTCATTACAAATTCTGGCCACTATTTGTCATTTACTTTGACAAGTTTTCCTACATTGATGCCAGAAGATTCAATATGCGTTGTGTTTACAGACACTTGTGATTGTCAATAGACAAAGAGATACACAAGGACTTTCCTTTAACTATGAATCAAGCAAAGCTATTGTTGTGGAGCCCCATAATGAAAATACAAATGAACCTCTCACTTCCTTTAATTGTTGGTCAGTAACTATTCTTCACTGCTCCACCCAGTTTTGAAGACTTCGTGTGTGTTCCTATTTTCTTTTTTATTGTGTGTGTGTGTGTGTGTGTGTGTGTGTGTGTGTGTTATCTTCTACCTTTTTATACAGATACCTGTTTGCACCTTTCCCTTGATGCAAATGATATGTGCAGACTTAATGACTTTGTTCATGACATCAAGGGAGGCATGCTGACAAAGATGAGAATTTAATTATTGGGCCCACTCCCATGGTTGATAAATGTCCACATTTCCCTGTATCTAATCACATAATGCCCGCATGTCTGCAGAAATGTAAGACTGTATTTTGTGTGTAGTTTCATTTGAGCTTTATTTTTTTATTCAGAAAGTCTCTCTCTCTCTCTGTCTTTTTTTTTTTTTTTTACAAGAAATCTCACAATGACAAATTAAATATAATCTCTCAATACTGACCTGGTTTACAAAAATTACATTCCTCCTTTTGGGTCATGACACTTATAAATTCATTGCTGCCTTTGTGTCGGGCTGGTAAGATTATTGTAATGCTCTTATTGTAATGCTCCTCATTAACATTCACCACATCTGTCTTCAATAAATTATCTCCAGCTTGTTCAAAACTCTTCAAATGCTCTGCGAACATCAGATGAGTTTTAGCCTCATTAGGCTGGGTTTGTGAGTAAAATGATTTTTTTTTCAATTTCAATTACCTACAATACATTACATGTCACCGCGCCTTGGTATCTCTCTTTAGTGTGAGTGGCCTTTTTTATGCTGGCCATTATAACACAATGGAGGTGTCTCTAGGTGACACTAAAGTCTATTTCTCACATCGATAAATTTGTCTTTTGTATAGTCCGTTCTTTATAGTTGATAATGCATTGGTTATACTGGCAACATTACACAAGATTGTATACAATAGATCACAAACCTATAAACCTCTTATCTGTCGTGGTAAACAGCACATTTCTACAATGTTCATTGTGAAAAGTATTTGAAAAATCCTGTTTATTTTCAGTGGCTAAAAGAAATTGAACAGCAATCCAAACATGTTTGTTATGTAAACCATATCTTTGTCAACAGGGCAAGGGCCCCTTTCCCACAGTGTGCAGGGTCAAGGTCAAGGCGAATTCAGCAAACTGCCTATAGAAAGAAAAACACACACACACACAACTGTCATTCAGTTCAACACAAACAGTGCCCTTCACATATGCTTTTCACATATAAACAACTAACTAGAAATTATATAAGCTGTTTTCCCCAAGTAACCTTGATTTCCTTAGTCCTCAGTTACACATATCAAGGTCAGGCAGAGACCAGAGAGCAGATGCAACAAAACTGTAAGTGTAGCTTCCCAGATACAGTTGATGTACGTAGATGGCTACACTCAGCTAAATGATAGAAATTACTCTTCTTGTTGCTTTTCATTCCAGCAAACACAGACTGTGCTGTTATCGCATTGCTGTTTCAATTCTGAACTTAAGCCAGTAACCACATACAGCCATTCCAGGAGAGAGACACTACATGTGTCCAAAAAAACAGATTTAGGGCTGAAAAAAAGTGCTTTCTCAAGTAGGAGGCATGCTCCATTCACTGCTCCATAGTCTTTTATCAGTGTTTGGAAGATTTTGATTCTGATGTTCCTTTCAAGTCAAGCCACTCACAAGGCACTAAATAGGTCTGGTTTGAGAAAACGCCACCAGTTTAGACAAGGTCAGAACAGTAATCATCCCAAAGCTGCATTATCGGCAGCTGAAGTACATTCCATTAACAGTGTTTAGAAAATGTGAGGGAGGACACTGAGGGGGAGGAATGCATCGGGAGAGCAGGAGGAATGAGGGAGGAGAGGAGAGGTGTAACAGGTTTCCAGGAGGAGACACGGAGGAGGGAGCCATGAGAGCAAATAAGATAATGTTCAAAATAATGGGGAGTTCAGAGTAATAGCAGAGGTTTGCTAAAGAGAAGTAAACCAGAGCTGGGAGTTCGGCATTATGAGGTTTTCTTCCAACAAAAATGACTTTCTGCATCAGAACGCACTGCTTCTGTCATTATCATCACTGAGGGGCCCTTAAACAAACCCTTAATGGCCTGCAGAGCAGCTCAGATTGTGGCAGCGCTGGGAAGCGTCCATCTGTAAGAGTGAACAGCATGTTTCCAGAAAGGAGAGCGATTCTCCCTGAGAAACTTTTTCGCATAAACAAAGGTTAAACCTGCGTGAGGTGGTTTTTGGTCCACTTAGAGAAGCGGGTACAAGCAGTAAACACAACATGACATTATCACTTAATACAGCTGAAACAGCAAACACAAACTACTTTACACATCAGGCAAATAAGGAGCAACATTAGCATATAGAGTTGTGTTAGTCCGATTTTTAGTCTTCTCTCTCTGGTCTCCCTGTCAAGTCTTGAGCCACTGAATGTGTTTACCAGCTAGATGCTCACTTTGTCAGTAATAGGCAAATATTTTATATTAGGATTTTATCCTTTGTGTTCTGGTGCTGGCTGCAGCACATCAATGAGCTTATATTTGCTAAAATGCTTTAAAAAAAGAGGAGCAACAATTTGTGGAAATTCTTTGTATGATACACATTGTTATTCGATCAATTTTAAGTTTAGAGATACTGAAAGGAGCAGCTTTAAAGAAAAAATCCTGGTCATATCACACACTGATGACAAGGACAGGAGTTGTTTCTGTTCCTGTCCAGATGTGTGCTATTTGTTCCTGCTCTCAAAATTGTGTTTACCCTCCATATCAAAGTAGCATACTAGCCAGACTGGCTGTATGTTTAGCTGCTGTTTGTATCACCAGCCCACACTAAATGAACTAAAATAAAGAACAAAAAAAAACATGGAGTACTGCATGATTAGATAAGTCGGTGCAGTCTCTGTGGGAAATGCATGATTTTAACTATGGTGTGTTTAAGGGCTGGCCGCGCTGTTTCATGTTCGGGTGAAATATTGTTTTGTGTCATGATGGACTCGCTGACTTGCTTGCACCTTAAAGCCACTCATTTGCTCTGTTTTGAAATCTGACATTTCCACAGCCTGTCCCTGCATCCACCTCTCCCTCTGTGTCCATCTGTTTCTCTGTCTGTCTGCCTGTTGCGCAGAATTCAGAGGGAGAAGACAGTCATGGAGGACTTCAAAGACATCTGAGTAGTTTCACCTCCTGAAAACTCGCCAAAGTGTTTGTTCGCCTGCTCTCTTTTCAGTGTTTTTTCTATCTTCCTCTCTCTCTCTTTCTCACTCTGTGGTGCTTTCCAGTCTCTGTCTGTCTGTTCATCTCATCTGCCTTTGTATTTCTTCTGTCTTTCATGGCCTCTCTCTTGCTCCCTTTACTCCCTTTCCTCGCTTGCCCTCTCCCTTGCTTTACCTCAGGTACACCTGGCTGGCTGCTGAGGGCTGACACTTTAAAGACATTGGCTTCAGCTTCTGCCGCTGGTGGAATATCAATATCTGCTGTACACACACACACACACACACAGATACGCACACACGTTCATCACTGCCCCCCACACATGTAGCAACATAGCATTCATGAATGCACACATGTCCACAAACACACCCTCCCATCCACACAGCACCCACTAACCCACACAGAGAAGCTGTCTCTATTAGAGCAGATATAAAGGGAAGCCGTGTCTGCCATGTTGCACAGTGGCAATGACTGAATGACCACCATACCAACAAGAGGAGCCTTGGCAGTGCTACAGTGTAGGGCACAGTGAGTAAACACAAAGCAAGTCCCCCCCCCACCCCCACTGCCACATTTTTTTGTGTTGCTACAAAGCACTTTTATTCTTTCCAAATAACATGTCCTGCATGTGTTGGTTACATCAGAAGAATTTTAAGCAGCTAACTGTAAGCCCTTTAAGACCCCATCCCTGCATGTGCACGTGTGCATGCACAGAAACACACACACACACATGCACTCTTACCTTCCCACCACAAATCACCCTACCCCACTCTCACTCTCCCCCATGTTTCTCTATCTCTACAGGCTACCCCTCAAGCCTTGCTCTCTCCCCTGCGCTCTTTGTTGATTTACGCATGGATGTCTCTCCATCAAAGCTAGATTACTGCTCTCAGTGTTGCATGGCGTGGATCTCTTCGCGCCTGAGAGTAATGCCCTGTGGCAGATTGACTCAAGAGGTCATCACATGATTTTCACTGTCTGTTTCAATTGTTTTGGCTATCTGTGTGAGTAAATGGCTGCTTTAAATTTCACACAACGAGTGCTTGTTTGCAGAATTTAAAAAAAAAAGCCGTCTGGAGATATCTGGGTGGATTAATAGCTTCATTTTCTTGTATTTATAGAAAATGTTCTGTGTCTGCTGGACTAAAAATAGATAAAATAATACAGAGACTATTCTCATTTCACCATTTTATGCGTCTGTTGTGTTTACTTACTGGCTGTGAGTTTAGCCTTGATAGCTCCTCAGAAGTCACAAGGGACAAAGTAAGTGTTTTACCATCCTGAAATTTGCATAACGTTGGCCTGACACCTAGTGGATACAATAATGCTGCTCTAAAACGTGTATTTGGCAAGATGAAAGAAATTAGACTGAATTCATTGTCTCCATCTGTTTCTCTTAATGAACAATCCCACACTTGTTTCAGCAGTGACTGAAGTTTTCATGAGAAGTTGTCTGTGCACTCTATGTCCACATGTGCTTGATACAGAGTCTTTGAATTGCAAATGGAATATGAATATTGGGTTATAGTCGTAATAATCACATAGGTAATTTTACAATTAAACATAGAGTTGAGCATCCACATAACTGTGAGTCAATACTTAATCACAGTGAAAATGAAGCTGTAAGAGCAGGTCATGTGAAGCTGCAGATTTGCTTTATCCTGCCAAATCCAATATTTGAATTTAGGTTTATTCTGATATGGCCACTGGATGTATTGACACTCATTAGTTTCCTCTTGATACATTCATTTGCACAATCACACACATGGCAGCAAGTGCACGCAATGCAAATACAAAATAGGAAATAAATCATGCGCATGGGATGAAAGTAGTTTGACAGTGGTCTGGACGTGTGCTGGACATAATGTGTGCACATGGGCCTCATAATAACTTATGGACATGCGTTATGTGACATTCTTTGTTACCACGAGTAACAGAAGATTACAAGTATCAACCAGAAGTGAAACGAAACCTTTAAGTGCCTCAGTACTGATCCACATCAGTACTGAATGTGTGAATCATTAACATTTTTTCATTACAACAAAAATATCAATTGCATGATTTTCAAGTCTCTCACCAGCCTTGTTTCACTTTTTTGTAGAGGCGGGGATTGTTTGGGCTGTACGCCTCAGCAAGCTTATTCAAGCGAAGAATCAGCGCCCTGGTGCCAGAGCAAGCTATCTAAACAGACATGACAAAGTGACAAACCAGAATACCTCAGACTAAGCCTGAGATTTATCACAGAGGAACAAGAAATAGATTGGGAAGAAACGTACAATTGAAGCACAAACAGAAGAGCCACACTGAGTCGAAGAGGAAAGACAGCAGGCTCTGGTGTGGTTTTCATGGCAGGACCAGGTGCTGGTGGTGAGCACTATAATCCTAAGAAAACATCAATTTCTGCAGGAGAACGTATTGGTTTCTAACTTTTCCATGGTGTGCCGTTGAATGCTGCAGATCAGGGATGATCTCATTCACTTTCACACTGATTTAATATAAAAGGCCTTAATTGAGCAAACACACATGAAAGAGAATCATTATCTGCCATATAAAAGAATGAGCAGTCTTTTCTCCTAGCCACCCGACTTTGGTTTCTTTAGCCCATGTACCATGAAACCTTGAACACATTCAGTGCAATACACATTTTAAGTCATGGTGTAAAGAAAAAATGAGGGCTCCACATAAAAATATTTATATATATATAACTTAGGCTCCTACGTTAAGTAGAGTACAATCAAATGAAGTCGACTACAGAACAGAAAATAGACTTAATGTGAACTCAATTTCCGTGTTGTTTTCAAATGGACTTTTATTTGACCAAGGAGAGCTGTCTGCCCTTCACACACACACACACACACACACACGCACATACACATACTAATCAGTGAGATCTAAATCCCCTGGGTATAGGCTCTATTAGACCATGTGCTTATGAGAAGATAATCATTTGGTGATATGAAGACACAGCACCGGGTGGTGGGTGGCAACAGTAATGCTGCTGCATGAAAATGCTCTGCTGCAAACTGTGTGCCAGAGCCTTAACTTTTAATATAAGTTGTTGCCTTAAGGCAGACATTAATGAGTCCTTTTTGTCAAGGTGAAGGAACAGAGATAACACACAATGTGCTTAACTTTAAAGGATGCAATCACAGTTTGAATATGAAAGTGTGGGTTATAAAATGACACTGCAGTCTTCTGGGAAAACAAGCTGAGCGTTTGCCCTTGATTGAATTGATTGGATGCTTTTAATGCCACGACCAAGCAAAAACAACACATTTCATACAGTTCACCTGACCTGTTTGCTGCATGTTTTTTGCAATAAACCACTGGTCACACAATTTTAAAAAGTCAGATAAGTTGGAGTTCATTTTAAAAGAGAACCATTTGTTCCACTCTTGCCCAGTTAGGTTTTTCTGGTGTGACCACTAGATGGTGCTGTTTAGTTACATGCTACTTACTGAGTGAAAGCAGCCCTGGGTCTGTGGTGTCACATGAGAAAATATTAACTTCAGCTTTCCAAAACAAAACTTTCCAGTCGGCCTTGATGTGCAGCTCCTTTGCTGCAGAATTTGCATGGCTGATGCACACCTCTTAGCGATCCCAGTGATTTCTATGCTCGTGCTTTCTGCTCAAAAACAACAAGATGACAAACTGTCCACATAGATGGCCAATAAACACAAGTAGTTTATGGTCTAATCCGGTGATTTTGTTGTGCAACCCACATTGAACTGCACTCCAGTTGTCGTGGTAGCTCAAGTAGCTATTTAGGTCCAATTTGCCGAGCTCTGTAAACAAGCCCAAGTACAAGAAAGAAAAACATGTTACATCTGTATCTGTGTTGACTAAAAATGCCCTTTAGTTTTGTTGTTTTTATCTGCCAGCATTTAAGAAAAAAAACTGTAATCTTTGATGTCCTGATGTTTCTCCAGGTTTAAGGAACGGGCAAACAATTATATCGCCACTTTGCGGGATGTAAACCATGAAAGCTGGCACTGTAGTGAATAAGCTTTATGTGTTTCAGTGAGCAGGAAACAAATGAGATGGAAATGAGCTTAACAAACACAAAGATAGGCAATGCAAGCATCTGTTGTTGATGTACACTTACATTAGGATATTTCTTTATGCTTAAAGGATGAATAGCATGTGCAGAAGACGTCCCTGAAGGCGTCACATGACCAGATAAAAAAGCTTTCCATTTTTCTCCTTTATCCTGAGCTTAATCTGAAATATATTTCCTGAACTCACAGTGACTTATTTGTAAAATCAATAGTTGTGGTCAGTGTGTTTTAAATGTGGTTACTCCTTTTCCTTGTCTGCAGATGTCTTCATATCTGTGTTGATGTTGCTTCTAGTAACCTAATCCTGTTTTTGTATTTCACTGTGTCGCACCAGCCAGACGGCAGCGTAAGCATCCAATAAAATGAGTGTTATCAAGTATCACTGCTGTTTTTACTGCTGCAATCATGTGCCAGACAGAGATAGAGATGAGGGAGTGAATAGGAATGCAAGCAGCACAGAAGAAAAGAGAGGTCTTGTGTGGGTAAAAGAAATGTTGACAGAACAGGATCCTGGGGGGTGGAAAGGGGAAGAAAGAAATAGATGGAAAGACAGACATAGAAGTCATGAAGTCAGACAGATACTGAGAAAGGGCTCTAACATGTCACATGTGAGCGTGGTGGTGTTGCCAGAGCGAGGCTCTATTTTTAGGGAAGGAATGCACACAGAGGCCTCGTGGAAAGAGACCATAACAACAAACAGTACGCAACACGCTCCTACAAAGAGACGGCCCCCTTTGGAACATATAGTCACACAGCATCAACACGAGAGAAAAGAGGAAGAAAGAACAGGAAAATGTCAAGACATCATATTTTCTGCTGAGATCTTGCGTCGGATACAGAGCGAGACCCCCAGAAAGCCTATAAAGAGAGAGCCAGCAGAGGAAGAGGTAAGACATATATTCTAGTAGAGCTTCAGGAGCCACAGGCAGCACTAGTTTTGTCTGATGCTGGCATGACTTTGAATACATTTCAGGCAATATGCATCAAACATAAGCTGCACCCTGTTTAGTACTTACCTTACACAATGATGTGCAATTTCAAAGTGTAAACAGTAATCTGCTAGAAGGCGACATCTTGTACTATGTTGCTTTAAATGCCGATGTTACCCTACTTTGTTTTGTTTTTTGCACCAAAACACACTCATATCAATTGCACCCAATAGCAAAATAAAAGCTGAAGCTACATTCATCAAGCTGAAATATGAAAAGAAGACAATGCATAAAATATTGCCACACAACAGAAGCGTCAGTGGTCCCATGAAAATGACATTTCTGTAAATAGTTGTGCAGGTGTTTCTGCAGTCATCTGCCCCAGACAACCAGTCACCAAAATAATCAGGCAGGGATACTGAAGGCATGTAACAGTGCTGAACTGCGCCCATGTGCTGAAAGGCAATGTTAGTGTTATAATTATGAATCAAATAGGACTGTAATTTGATTGCATATCTATAACCTACATCATTTGGATTTCACAGAATGTTTGTCAATGAAATGACTAATACATGATTCAAACATACTTAAACTAATTTCAGTGGCCTGGCAGTATGGATATTAATCTCATTATGTGTAACAATCAGTTCCATGACTTATTGATGGAAGTTGTAGCCTTATAACAGAATTTCTGTTATGAAAGCACAAATCACTGAAACAATCTAAGATCTAATTGCACATTAGAGTAGAGCTACTATAACATTCAATGGTTAATACTGTTTGACTGCTTATATGAACTTGTATTTCAGGTAGTTTGACAATAACATCACGGTGTCTCTCCCTCAGAATGGACCAACCAGCAGTCAAAGTCTTCCACTACAAAGACAAAGAGCAGTCGTCCAACCTGCTCCTGCAGCTCAACAGACTGAGACAGGAGAAAATCCTGACAGATGTGTTACTTTGTGCAGACAACACAGAGATCCCATGCCACCGTAATGTCCTAGTATCAAGCAGCCCCTATTTCAGAGCCATGTTCTGTAGCAACTTCATTGAGAGACAGCAGACCAAGATTGACCTAAAGAGCATCACTTCAGCCATTCTCAATACTATAATTGACTATGTTTACACTGGACTTGTTATTATCAGCATTGATATTGTGCTGCCTCTTATGCAGGCGGCATCCATGTTGCAATATGGCCGCCTTTTTGAGGCCTGCTCAAGTTTCCTCCAGGAGCAGCTGAGTCCAGAAAACTGTTTGAGCATGATAAGACTCTCTGAGATCATGAATTGTAACAGTTTGAGAGACAAGGCCAAGGAGATGGCCATGAAGAGCTTCTCTGATGTGTCAGCATCTGAGGATCTCTGTGAGCTCTCCTTACCAGAGCTGATGGTATATCTGGAGGATGACAGTCTTTGCGCTGAGGAAGAACAGGTCTTTGAGACACTTGTTGCTTGGATCCACCATGATCCTTTATCTAGACGTGGTGCCATTAGCGACCTTTTCAAGAAAGTCCGCCTTCGGTACATCCACCCCACCTACCTCTTCCAATTCATTGCCAATGACCCACTGATCCAGTCCTCCACCCTCTGCACAGAGCTCATCGAGTCCGTGAGACGCCTCATGTTTTCTGTCAACACAAAATGCATCGGAGACACAGCAGTGGACTTCAAACCTCTCTGGGTGACCCCAAGGCGCTACCCCTACCATGATATGCTGGTGGTGGTGGGAGGTAGGAAGAATAACGAGCAGACCTCGAGGGAGGCCCTTGTCTTCGATGAGAGGAATCAGAAGTGGCAGTGGCTTGCCAAGCTGCCCATTCGTCTGTACAAGGCCTCTTATGTTGCCCTTCACAGTGTGTTATATGTTATCGGAGGCCTGACCACGAACACAAAGTACAGCCAAGTCAGTGCGACTGTCTACACCCTCTCCCTCAAGACCAACCAGTGGCGAACAGCAGAGCCCATGCTGAAGCCACGCTTTGCCCAACAGAGTGTCTCCTATCTGCATTTCATCTTTGTCCTGGGCGGCCTTGGGTCTGACAGGCGGGTGACGGACAGTGTGGAGAGGTAAGATCAACCATAATTGTCCTTATTCAATAAAAACCACAGTATGAATACACACATGTGGCAGAAAATGACACATCTCAATCATTATACCAGGTACAACAGCATGTTTAACCAGTGGGAGTCTATGGCACCCATGCCTGAGGCCGTGCTTCACCCAGCAGTGGCAGCTACTAACCAAAGAATCTATATGTTTGGAGGAGAAGACGTCCTGCAGAACCCCGTCAGAATAATACAAGTAAGACATAATGTGCTCCAGTCATTTAGTGATGAGTTATGTTTTCGTTTTATTGTGGTTTCATTGATCTGTCCGCTCATTCATTCACTCTACTTCCCTTCACCCCTGCCCCCCTCCCTCCCTGTCTGCAGGTGTATCACATTACCAGGAACATGTGGTGCAAGATGGAGAACAGAACGGTGAAGAACGTGTCCGCTCCAGCTGCTGTTATGGATGATAAAATCTACATCATTGGAGGTAGTAGCAGTGGCAAAGACTTAAAAGTGCAGCACTTTTGACACAATATTTATAATGTGGTAAATCCAAGTACTAAATAGAGATAATACAGAAAACCATTTTGTCTTTGCTGCAACTAAGCAGTATTGATTTTTTTTTTGTGATACATCAAATAGCAGGATCATATCTCTTCATTTTCATAAAGCCACACACTCTCACACTAATATCTGCCCTGTCACACAGGATACACCAGGAGAATGATAGCATACGACACCAAGACCAACCAATTCATTAAATGTGCCAACCTGAAGGAGAGGAGGATGCACCATTCTGCCACTGTTCTCAAAAACAAACTCTACGTCACAGGCGGACGTTATGTGAACGCCACGACACCATCGAGGACTCGGACAATTTTGAGTGTTACGACCCAAAGACTGACACTTGGACATCCAAAGGGACTCTACCGTACAAAGTGTTTGACCACGGCTCTCTGACTTTGACATGTGTCTCACAGACTTGGGCAAAGTCATAGCTGAAGCAGAGAGGACAGGACTTAGTGTTGTGATTTGTTTTTTTGTCAGTGTTTTTGAAGTCTAACTGAAATTTGAATTATATTAATTTGCTAAGAATTTATTGAAAGGAGCTATTGTATGTTTTGCTAGAGTCAATGTTAGCATTAGCAACTTCAGCATAACTTTTACTTACCAGTCCAGGATAAATATTTTAAGGTCCGTATCAAACTTCATTCCTTTACTCACCAAGAGTTGCAAGAAACCACCCTGTTAGCTTCTGTGAATATTACTTCTCTTCCTCTTCTTCTGAAGTTTGCATGCTAACCAGCTAGCTCAGGCTTGCCCCGGCTACTGTAGTATCCAGCCTGCCCCGAGGGAGCAGTGCTGCCCAGAGGGCATACTGCGCTGTAAAAGCAATGAGAGCTGAAGATCTTGGCAAGTGACCTTCAACACTACCCTCTCCTGGCAACTCACCACATTTGGTGTACTTCTTTAAAAATCATTTTTATACCCTAAATGTACTTTGGAGGATTTTTATTTATTGAATACCCACACGTATGAAAACAAGCTATCTGCTGCACAGCCTCTCTGACTTCTTCACAAAGGGTGAAAGTGCTATTTTCAGCCTGCTCTAAATCACGAGATTTGACTTGTCATATTTAAATCCTGGGGCTGTGTGCTGTTTGGTGCAAGTCAAAGCTATTCTCAGCTGATAAGTTTGAACCCGCTGCTATGTCTGGTACTGGTTTGGATCACCGTCTGTCGCTTCAATGCAAATGTTTCTGGTGAAATTAATAAATGTGTTGGATACTGTTTTTAGTTTTTTTGCTTCTTTGGACTTACGCTATCATATATAATGGAGCAGCATAGCTGTGCAACAAATATATCCTGTTGTTGTTGTTGGACTTTGAAATAATAACACTTGTTTTTTTATGGTTTTCTGATACTTTTGTATTGTCTTTCTTTCTGGTAATAAAATGAGCCTGTTGTTGTAGCGTCTCTGAACAGTATGTCTAAACATCTCCCAGCCAGTTGACAACTAATGCAATCTGATCGGCACATGTGTCCTGTATGTCTCAGTGTCTGTTTGACCCCACTGACACTCCTAGACGTCCACATGCCCAGGCATGTTCCTGACAACATCATGCGAGAAGATAATGTGGAAAAGGTATCTTTTTACACCGTGCAGCCCTAAATATTACCTTCTAGGAACATTTGGAAATTATTTTTGTGACACCTGTTGCAGGTGAAAGTAAAGCCAGGGGTGCCCCAAGAAGTTTCAGATGGCTAACATGAGTTTTTATGTGTCTGCCAATTGGAGATGCTCAAGCAAATAGTAGGCAGATACTGTGGGACACTGAAGTTTGTGACAGCCTGTTAAGCCAGCCATGATATCACTAGTGATTTGTTTATGTGTGTGTGGAGATTTCTTCAAAAATGAAAGATAATGTCTGCATGAAGTGATGCTGTGATTATGGTCCCTTTAAAGCATTACACCACCTTTTGAAAACATCTTCACCTGAGCAGATTACATAATTTCATTCATCAGTGACATTCAGAAACCAATGTCAGCTGTTCCATGTCAAGTAAACACAATGTGACCAGGAGATGTTACACAGGAGCCTATGTACATTTCGTTGAAACCAGAAGTCACTGGGTCAAATGTTTCTGTCACTCAGTACCAGCGAATGGAGACCAGGGGAGAGTGGGTGGAGTGGGTGAGAAAAAAGGTTAGAGGACTGGAAAAACTATAGTGTATAGGTGATCTGATGCTATTTTGAGAAACAAACAAGAGGCCAAACATTACACCACGTGAGGCATGTGGCTCTGTTGGTTGCTGTGCAAGCTGGCAGATGTGAGGGACGACTAGAGAGTGTGAAACCGATGAGCAGGATTTCACAACAGAGAATCTGAGCGAGTGATGAAACTCATCCAGGAGAAACAGCAACAGGTGCACATGTGTGTGACCATGTGCAAATGTGTGTGTGTCTGTGTGTGTGTGTGTGTCTGTGTGTGTGTGTCTGTGTGTTTGTCATTAAGGTTTTTGGGGGGTCGAGCAGGACTGAACAGCTGTCACAGTGACTCACAACATCACAACAAAAACAGGGATGATGGACAGAAGGGAAATGCAGACAGATTATTCACTGATGACCTTTTTAACTTGCTCTAATTTGATACCTCGTGCATTCATGTGACCCCTAAAAACACTGACATATGGGAGAGATTTATATTTCGGAAATATGCAGATATTTTTTTTTTTTATTGATATTGACCAACTGGGCAAAAGTCTGCAGGCGTGTGAGCAGCTCATTACATTAGAGTTTAAATGAGGCTGCGGCTCATTAGAAGTCGGATTATCTCAAAAATCATTAGGACATGTCTTCTCTGGATCATCAATATCTATGAATGTTCTGGCAATTGATTATATAAATATTAAGTGGATATTCCGGGTGATGAATAAAAACTGTGACCTGCTGAGAACAAATAGTAAAAAGTCACAGGATCACTAAAATCAGTAGACTTCACCCTTCATGGCAATCCATCATATATTATTATATTTCAGTTTGGACCTTTGGCCGCCCCAGCTCCTCGTGATTATTAGCACTACTAAAACTATGACTTTTCCTTTTTTGTTAATATGGGAGCTGTGTACGTTCATACAAGCTGAGCTCAAACCAAGCAGACCACAACTCATCATTGTTTATGATTCAGTGGATAAACTAAACCAAAACTCCTTGGAGCCTGAGGTCATAGCTTCCTTCTCAGTCAGTCACCAACTGGCCAAACACTCACTGGGACTTTCCATGTCATCCTGTAGTTTATCCTGCTCTAGAAATAGATTTAATTAGACTTCAGTGAGTCACAACACACACAATACCCCCTGCAGTTCATACAATATTATATTTTAGTTCCCAATTGCTGCTTTTCACTGACATCATGGTGGCTGTGTGTGGTTAAAAACATGGGTGACTGTTGAGCTATTTCAGCGAGGCTCACTTCTGCAGAGGCAGCAGTTCTGATCATAATCAATACAGTCAGAATACATCTACCTAATGTGCTCTCTATATTCTCATATGACGTCTTGTTGACAGATTTAAACATGTGGACTGTGTAGAGCTCTGTGACCTTTTGCATATGTCTGAGTGTTGCATTAAAACCTCAGGAATGAAGGCACACATGCACCTGTTTCAAAATCTTGAGCATCACAAGGCACATAATGAGTGATGCAGGAATATTCCATTGTAAACTAAGACTGAAAATCCTGTTTATTTTTTGTGAATATTGCAAAAAGGCCAAATAGATGAACTGAACAACAGAAGAGGAATCAATAGAGGCCTTGCCAACTGTCAGTTCTGTCAACAATAAGTTAACCCTCAAGCATATTATGATTGAATATGAACCACCAGCGTGCAGCACAAAACCCACATAAGCCACATCAGCAACCCTGGCCATGCTATTCTCACAGGATGTGTCCCAACACAAGCACTAGATGAGCTGAAACACTGGCCTGCTGCTTCTTGGAAGAAGTGCACACTCGTTGTGCACCATGTGCTGCTGCTGACATGTTTTGCAGATTGTATAGTGTGTCATGAATTATGAGAACGCATGAAAAAGAAAAACACCCCCCCACTGCCTTAGTGCAGACAGATCTCTCTCTCTCTCTCTCTCTCTCTCTCTCACACACACACACACACACACACACACACACACACACACATTGCTGTGGCATTTAACTGAGAATGAATACACAGTGTTTCTCATGCTGCAGGATTTTTAGGAAGTGAACTTCAGCCCTTTACACGTCACTGACCAGCTCTTACTCATTGATCATTTTGTTACAGTTCTTACTGTGTTCTGATGACAAGTCCAATAAACAAACCCTCCTCAACTTTGACTAAAACAATAAACATGAAAACATTTATAATCTTCCTGCCAATGAAAGCACAAGGTTAACTGACATGTAGAAGGCTATTACAGCCATAAACAAACACTATATGAACCTTGAACTCCATTCACAAAAGACACGCAGATGAGTGTGTAAATATACCAAGTGTTTAATAAAGCTGATTAGAGCTGACCTAGTGCCCTGAATAGACTTAGTTACACATTATCTTTAATGGGACGGCCCAAAATAAACAAAATTCCATCAACCAGTCTCCACAGATCAGTTGGTGCTGTTTTGGGAAAACTGAAATACACACAATGGTAAACCCCTTCCTGCAAGCTCACACATGCAAACTCCCACACAATCCACAATGCAACTCAATCCTCTGAAGGAATCCAAAGGGCAACTTCATCTATTTATAATACCAGGAGTGACTGAGAATCAGGGGACTTTACAGCCATGTTACTGTGACGCTGTAATGTTTTTATTTCCTTTATGTTTATATTCACATAGAGCCATTATTGATAAGCTTCAGCAAACACTTCCTGAACAGTAATTGCTTTTATCAACATGAGATCAACAGCCATTAGTGAAACAAAGTATTGTTGTTCAGGTTGGTATCATGAATGCAGTCTGTGAAAATGATTATTCTTAAACATGAACCCCAGACACACTCAGTGGTGAAAGTATTCAGTAATCAGGTCCTTTACTTAGACAGACGTAGCAATAACTTAATGTTAACATATTTTCTAACAAGAAAAAATCCTGCATTCAAACTTTCAATTGAGCAAAAGTAGGCCTTCATAGGCTTTACCAGATAATGTATTC
This sequence comes from Caranx ignobilis, assembly GCA_021432705.1. Lineage (NCBI taxonomy): Eukaryota > Metazoa > Chordata > Actinopteri > Carangiformes > Carangidae > Caranx > Caranx ignobilis. The sequence continues at coordinate 586,877 of MU270012.1, read as the reverse complement.
TAAATATCAAGAGTAAATTTATTTGAGTAATCGTGAAGAGATTCTGAAAGTTAATCACTTTTTTTTTAGCTTGTGTGCACAAGATCAAAAACAACAATGCTTTGGGAACTTAGGCTCTTAGTGTTGTGGGTTACTTTGGTAACTTTATCATTCTTATTAGCATACTGTTGGCTCTGATCTATCAGCCACATTATTCACCACACTTCTGTGAGTATCTTCAGTCCTCAGTCAATATTCTCTTCTCTCTCTTCAAAAAAATGCATCATATTTAATGTTACTCGTACATTTTTGACAAAGCCTTTTTATATACATCTTTAGAAATAAACCACAAAGATCCATAAGATGACTAACAACCCTCAAAATGACTAAAACAGACACAAACATCTACAGGGAGATACAGAAGGAGTTCAAATACAACTACACACAGAACAAGTAGCTACAAACAGACATGAAATGGCTACAGACACATGTTCATCACTGCAGAGATCTGCTAAATGAGTAAAATCAAGAGAGAGATACACAATGATCACAACAAGACATAAAAATACCAAGAGCAGTCTTTCTGTGTTTCTTCAAAGTTATGAGTCTTGCTCTCTGGGTATAAGAGGTGGAGCATGTTGATGCCAAGGGGGCATGCTCTCTCCATGGCCACAGCTGTTACATAAATGTGGTGAAGTAAAAAGTACAATTCCCATGTGCAAGAGTGTGTTTGTTCAAAGTAACTTAAACTGGAAATACTTGAGTACAGTACAAGTACCTCAAGATGAAGTACTTGAGTAAATGTACTTTCCAGCAGCGGCCGCAGCACAGAGACAGTTACGTAACTGCCCTCCAAGCCTTTTAACTTTCAAACACGTGCTTTGCCAACGAGTTTATCATGTCAAGATCCGTCTGAATTAATTTCCTCAGTATCCTCTGTCTCTGCGATTTTTTCCATGACATGAGGTTTTGCTACCTCTGAGCTCCTCTCCAGCAGATTTTGCAACGCTTCAGTTGATAAACAAAGCCACGTGTTGCAGGGAAGTTTCCAAAGTGGGCGGAGCTCATGTATTTCCGGGTTCTGACTTAGAAGATATAAGAAGAGCTGCGCAATGACAACAGAAGAGAAGAAACACGTCCTACACCGAGAGACTTCAAGAAGGGATACACATTAAACCCGAGCAGGGACTATTTCCTGACACTTTACTTTTTATTTTTTAGATTTGTTTAACTCTACGACGTCGAGTGAGGATGCCATTCCTCGGACAGGACTGGAGGTCACCGGGTCAGAGTTGGGTAAAAACCGAGGAGGGATGGAAAAAGACAACAACAGACGACAGGAACAACAACGTCTCCGTGGAGAGGTTGGTCTTATTAAACGAGTCCTGACAAATGGCTTTTTTTTTTCTTTTTTCTTTTTTGCGCAACAGCTGGATGCGCCATCACTAGAGAAAGATGGAGAGTGGAAGGAGGGGGGAGATACTTTGAGGAAAGTCCAAACAACACTATTAACACAGACGAAGAGACAGACAGACAGCAGGCCCCACACCTTCATCTTGTTTGCATCTCACTAAGCTCAGTGTCTCTGTTTTTTTCTTGGGGCCATGTTCCTTTTTCCAGGCTAATCACCGAGCTATTAATAACCTCACAACAAGTGAGTGGATTAACAAACGTCTGTTGAGTCAGTGCTTCTTTCCATAATGACTGCACAAACATTAACTAACGTGGCCAAATGTTGCAGTTAAACACACACACACACACACACACACACACACACACACACACAGGCAGTAAAAACATAGTTGCTGCCTTTCTTTTGATGTTGCTGTGCGTTGTCTGCACAGAAGAAAACAGCTGCTGTAACTGCAAATGCAGCAGACGAAGTCTGTGCTGTGTGCTGAGATATAAAGTAGGCAAAATGTGGCTTTTAATGAAATATGTGTGTGTTTTTTTCCCCTCTCAGCTTCTGCAAAGCCGAGCAGGAGGAATGTTTCAACAAGGAGAACTTGCTGCTTTCTCTCAGCTACGACATGGCTGCCAAGAAGAGGAAGAAAGACCTAATGAACAACAACACCAAGGTCCCCTGTGAGTCACCATGACAGAGGCGCACAGACTTTTTCTATAAATATACTGAGGATAACATTTTTATGTGTAGGGTTGTAAGTCATTTGACTAGGTACAAAAGTTGGGTCCTGGGTCTAGGAATATCAGCAGAAGAGACTCATGAGGATGTTATGTAACTTTCATGAGGGGAGCACTTATAATAATGTTTATTATTCATTTTCCATCATTTCATTAACTCTTTTTCGATCACTGCACTCTGTCTGAAATTGCATCTTATTTGTGATGTGTGCGTGTGCATCCGTCACAGTGCTTATGAGCTGCTTAATGAGGGCAGCCCACCAATATAAACATTCTGCTTTCTTCCAGATTTCCACAGGGAAAAGTGGATTTATGTTCATAAAGGAAGCACCAAGGAGGTAACAAATGAACTCATTTGGTTTCACATCAACTTTTCATATCATCATTGCTAATGTAAACATGCAGAGAAAACTCTGTACTCATACCGCAAATCGCAATCTAATACCTTGATAATTAAATTCTCCCAGCGCCACGGATATTGTACACTGGGAGAGGCTTTCAACCGCTTAGATTTCTGCAGCGCCATCAAGGATACGAGGAGATTTAATTACGTCGTCAGAGTGAGTCCTCATCCCTTCTTTTTTTCTTCTAGTCTCTCTGTTTTTCTTCCTCTGTGGTTTTAAATGGATGTTTTTATCAGTGGGTTTAAAGGGTTAAGGTTGAGAGGGTGTGTAGACTTTTGCCATGCTCTTATCAATGCTCTGCAGACAAGGGACTCCCAGTAGTGATGGGACTGACTGGGAGTGTATGTCTGTGCCTGTGGTGAAATAAGATCTTGTCATTGTAGTGACATTTTTCTTAAAATTCTTTATATTTGTAGCCACTTAGCATCCCTAAACTGAATTTAAGCCAAAGCTATGCCAAGGATCAATTTGTACTCACTGCCTAACTTGTTTAAGAATATTAGAAACTTTATTTTATAAACTGAAGTGTAAAGCCAATCCATTATGCCCTTAAAAACTTCAGTGTTCATATCATTTTCATTTGGGATGCCAAATGGCTTGGCGAAAATTGTCCACTTAGGGAGTGATGTGTCCTAATCCTTAATGATAATGTCACGATCAACAATGAAATTGAATTTTGGGACATGAATGGAAAATTATTTATCACACATCACATCACACATTTAGCGCCACTACACTAAGCTGAACACCAGCTCTCCCACATGTGCTCCCATGTGAGCATGTCCTCTTGTACTGGTGGATGTGAGGCGGGACTGGGGAGGGGAGGGGGGGGGTCGTGCAGGGGTTGAAGGGGGTGACAGTTGTGCGGTGAGGTGCGACCACCTGACAGGGGTTTATGAAACCAGAGCTGGTGCCTGTCAGGTGATTTAAACCCCAAAACACACACACACACACACACACACACACACACACACACAGTGTCGTCTTCCAGTCGTTTTCACTTTCCTGCTTTCCTACTGAAGTGTTTAATTTCATGACTGTTGCTGGATGAAGCAATTTAAGATTGGTCAGGAGTAGACAAAGCAACTTTCCATTTTGGCAGGGTGGTGAGATTACAGGGGATCATGTTTTATTACTGTTTTGTTGTTTTTATCCCCAGTCATAAAGTTTCGTATATCAAATTCCTGAGATATCAGGATGCAAAACAATCTGATAATCCACATGTGATCGAACTTTTGCTCGGACCTCTGTTGGAGTTTTGGATTACCCTTTCAGTGCAGGTCCCAGCTTAGGAGTACAGTGTAGTATGCTCAGACCAAAGAACAATGTAGCTGTGTAACATAAGCGGCTAGTCTGGACATGGTGTCCTAGGTCACTGCTCTTCAGTGGTTGTGTCTGATGGCATTTGCAGGTTCGTTTAACTCTGTCTCAGTTACGCGGATCAGGTTCATCCACAAAGAGACACCAAGTGGTCCTCTCTCTCTTTCCCGGGGGAAGACAAATGGAGGTTATTTCAAGGAGACAGACACCTGAAAATTGACTTGTTTTTAGCGGGGCCATCATATCTTTTAATACAGTTTGTGTTTGTGGACAAAGAAAAAGTGTGAGCCGCGTGTCAAGCCATGAAGTGGAGTTTTTTTAAGCGAACAGCGGGAGCTAAAAGTAGATACGGAAATGCATATTGTTCTGCCCGGCTGCTCTACAAAGAGAGGAGCACTTGATGAGCTGCTAAAAGAAGCAGGGCATGGGATTAGCTTTTAGGAACCGAGTTGGAAAGAATGAAAGAAGGGAGCCAGGAGGGAGGAAAGAAGCTTAAAGTTGGTAAAACGGACTGGGAGGTACAGGATGTAGGAGAGAAGTAATTTAATCCAAAGCTGGGTATTAGTAAGGTCCTCAAACTCATCGTGTTGTTACTTAGGATATGGCTGAATGCTTGCTGATTCTCGGTGCCATTTGTTTTTGTTTTTTTGAAAGTACCCCCTCCAGTTTACCAAAAAGTACCCCAATGTTGACAATGGTTTGATGACAGTGGTCACAAGCCTCAGTAAGAATTGAGCAAGGGTCAACTTGAGTTTCTCCATGATGTCACAGCATCGGTTACATGCCACACATGCCGCCTCCAAACCCACTGTTTGTCCACCGGCCAGTAGCAACAAGCGCGCAGACATGCACATAAACACGCCTGCTTGTTTTCATGGATGCACAAGTGCGCGCACAGCTCTGTCAAATGATTCAGCTAATTCACATGACAGGAGTATCAGGAGTCAAATGATGAAAAGCTTGTTTGTGTAGGCTGATGTTGCTGACAGCCTGGGCCGTGGTCCAACACCTTTCCAGTAGCTTCTTCCCCCTGAAGAGACTCTGATCGAGAAAAGATCAGAGCCAAGAATGTTGTTGAATTCAGCTCCAGTTGAGACTAATGACGAGGTGGAACGGCTCCAAATTTGCCCTAGACAGCATTTATTGTTAGGAGCGCAAGTGCTTTTGTAAGAATGCAGCATAACAAACATTAAGTAACGAGCCAGTGGAACAGAGAGTCTCAGCAGCTGACAGGATGAAAATTTATGTTGTGTTTCTTTCTTTCTGTCCCTTTTCTTTCTCTGCTCAAGCTTCTGGAGCTTATCGCCTCGTCCCAGCTCCCCTCGCTCAGCGGAGTGGCACAGAAAAATTACATGAATATTCTGGAGAGGGTGGTACAGAAAGGTGAGACCTGTCGCTCTTCTCTTTGTTCTTTTTGAAGTCACTCAACTAGTTTTCCCTCTTGAGTACAAACAATGAATCGATTCAATTTTCATTTTTGTCAGATCAAGTGTATTAAACTCCTTCTTACTGAAGGTTATAAACAAAAAGGTATGAGTAGTGCGAACGTGAAACCTTCCTGTTTTGTTGTTTGCACCACTAGGTGAGGAAATGAGCCCTGACAACTTCTAAAGGAGTAAACCAAGTGCTCTAATGGCACACTGAAAAACACTGACAGTCACCAGATCCCTTTGCAAGCCACAGTATAAACTAAATGTTCCCTCTGATAAACACAGATTCAGGTTGTTTAGGTGGCGTTATGGAACCTGTTGCACAAATATTATGAACGCCGCAGGAGGAGAGTACAGCCGCTCCAAAACATTGAGTGCAACATTTTGATTTTCAGTGATTTACAATAAATATTTTACTGGTCTGCTTGTTGCTCATCTCTCTGTAACACACAGGGTTTAAGACCTCAGTTTTGGTCATTACTGAACTAATAAAATGAGCTCACTGAATCACTTCTGACCCCCCCCCACAGTTCTCGATGACCAGCAGAACGTCCGACCGATCAAAGAACTGCTGCAGAAGCTGTATGTCTCGCTGTGTGGTCTTGTTCAGGACATGGGCAAATCTGTCCTGGTTGGGAACATTAACATCTGGGTGCACCGCATGGAGAACATCCTGCAGTGGCAGCAACAGCTGGACAACATCCAGATCAACAGGGTAAGGCTGCACTCGAAATACAGGATCATGAGCTGGACTCAAAACTGCCCAAATTATATAGAATTTAGAGACTTATAGAACGCTTTGAAATATTCATTTCTCCTATTTCCCACCTCCTGTTTCCTGCAGCCTACATCTACAGGCATGACTCTCACTGACCTACCTGCCAGCCTGCAGCTCAACATCATGCAGCATCTGTCAGACGGCAGAGACCTGGTCAGCTTGGGCCAAGTGTGTCCCGATCTGGGTGCACTCACAGAGGACCGGCTGCTGTGGAAGAGACTCTGCCAGTACCACTTCACAGACAGACAGGCAAGTAGAAATGAATGGGCTATATGTGCACAATGAGAATGTTACACACACACTCAGCGCAGGTTAGTTGTTCTCAGCTACTTCAGCTGACCTATTTGATATATGAGACGGTTAAAATAAAGGAGCGGTCTTCTTGACATACGCGTCATTAAAATCTCTCTGTAAGGAGGTCAAGCATCTCTGATAAACTTGATTTGCTGTTGGAAAATGGGAGCTCACAGGGTGTACAAACTGACACTGCAGTATCATTGCGCCGTGTTAGAAAGCATGCACTTGACAAGCAAGCGAGACAGTCTCAGTCTATACAGTAAAGTAGGTTACAGTGAAGTTTCCCACAGGTCAGAGATGATACTTAGTTTGTTTTAAGGGAAAAGCCTCTATCCACTATAGGCTGCTGAAATACGATCCGATACAAATTATTTTATAAGGTAAAGGTTTAAAAGGTAAATTCATTTGTCTGGCAGCTCATCTACCATTTGCAGAAGAATTAAAAAGCTGTTGGCTGTAGGTACAAAGGATCTTCTATATGATCTCCATCCACTGTGTGTGAGGGAGTGAATGTGGTGTGACATAAATTCTCAAGGAAGCTGACATTAACGTGGACATTTCAAAGTATTTCTCTCTGTTTGGGTCAGGTCCTAAAGTCTGTTTTTCCCTTTTTACCTTTTTTTACCTTTAGATCCGAAAGCGCCTGATGGTGTCAGATAAAGGTCACCTGGAGTGGAAGAAGATGTACTTTAAGTTGAGCCGCTGCTATCCTCACAGAGAACAATACAGTGACACCTTGCACTTCTGCTCACACTGCCACATCCTCTTCTGGAAGGTAGTGTGTATATATATATTCTGTGTCTCTTTGACTTTGCACTTGATCAAAGCGGATATGAAAGTAAAAATGTCACAATCATAAAGCTGAAGATGAATCAGAGAAACAGCTGCACTTATAATACTGACGCTTGTGTTTCTTTGTCTTTGTTCGCAGGACACAAATCATCCCTGCACAGCCAACAATCCCGAAAGTTGCACCATGCCCCTGTCCCCTCAGGACTTCATCAACCTTTTCAACTTCTGATTCCACCCAAATCCACATGAACTGACTGTAAATACTTGTACATATATTGTTTTTGTTAAACAGCACAATTCTCAATTCTTGGATGTATATTTCATTGAGGAATGACTGGAGGGGGCTCAGCGGGACAATTATGCAATCGAGTTTCTTTTGGAAGAGAACACAGGCTGCTGGCAGGTTCACTGTTTGAAAGCGAGTGAATGTGACAGAGAGAAAAAGTGATGTAGGAGTAATGGAGGAGAAGAGAGCAGGGCAGAAGAGAAAGGATACACTCAGCTATCAGAGTTTAGTCTTAGTTTAATGGGATTTCTGAAAAGACACCTCCAAAGGAACAGTTTACTTTAGCTGCGTGCACTTGTTTTTGTTTTTTTCCCCCAATTTGTAGAGTTGGATTTTATTTTATTTCTGGTTGTCAAGCCTTGTAACTGTTCTTTTCAGCACCAGAGGTAGAGATGATTTGATTTTGTTAAAAATTGTGATTTGTTCAGTTATGATATTATAAAGCCTGCTCACATGAGGTGTATGAGTTTGGTTTGATGTTCAGACATTTGCAGTAATATTCAGTTTGGCACTGGGATGGAGGAGAAAATCTTGATTTGCTGCACTACCTAAGAGATAATGAATGTAAGAGAGGGAGTTGGTAATTAATCGTTAGACTGAGTGAAGATGTTTTGATATGTAAACGCACCACAGTATCTTTTTCTATTTTCTTTTCATTTTGTTCCTTTTTGTTCTTTTTCACTTTTATATGGATTTGATATGGTTTTTTTTGTTTGTTTTTTTTTTATCAATTGTGTGTTTGTTTTTCTGCTGCAGCTCCAACAGCAAGAGCACTTGAGTGCAGTATTACCAAAGATTGTAATCAAAGTCAGTATTACGGTGGTGTGTGCCTTATTGTGAAACTTGAAACCCGGTACAACTTAATCCTTGTTTGCAATGTTTTCAGATCATTATGCTGTTTTTTTTTTTTTAATCATCACCAAATGTCACATTCACAGAGGAGTGGTTTGTAAGATCTGAGGCTGTGATACCAAAGTTGTCTGAAATATATTTTTCTGTAGCCTCCTGCATGATTATTTTTTAAAACACACAGCTGATTGTGTTTCTCTATTTATTTATTGAGATTCTGGCAAGTGGCTCAGCTTGCACTTATTAGGTTTGACGGAGGGCAATGTGACCCAGATTTTCCTCAGACAGTGAAGAATGATGTACATGCTATGCAATGCATTTTGTTTATGTTCTGTTGAATAAATAAACAAAAATAACCTTACATCCAGCCTTAACTGGATTTTTCTCAGCACACACTGAACCAGTATATGGAACAATGTTAATATTTAAGAGAGCTGAGAGTACAATAGGCCTCCTGCTGGGGGTGAAGGGGACCTGCCCTTTGGTTCTGCTGAGGCTGACAGCAAACTAGTGCGCTCTGCTGGAGAAATTATGAACTGCAAAGTAGTGATTGACCATGTCATGGTCAGCAAAGCTTACACCAAACTGTCTATGAGAGATGATGTTTTCTCTGCCTGAGTATCCATCACTATCCACACCTGAGTGTTTCTTGCTGGAACACAGAAATGAAACTCGCCTCAGATGATGAAACACTCAGACTCTCATAAAAAACAAAACAAAGGGAAGAAAGCATCTCAGCCCACTCGTACAACAGCAGGGGAGGAATGCTAAAGGCAATAAATAACTATAAGATCAAGTAGATCGCTCCAGTGTATTTTCACCTTAAGGACCCTGGGACATAAGCCTTACTTAGGCCTGCTGTGTAATAACACAAGGGTCGTTAGACAATAAACAACAGCAAACGGTTCTCATGTCATCAATTTCTAAAATGAAATTTTCTCAAACAGTTATTTTAATTGTTACAGTAGGACAAACAGTTAAGTTAAAACAAAAAAATTAAAAAGCAAATGAAATATTTTTACATGACAATGACAATATAAAGTCACTGCTTGGTATGTAATGTTTTCAACTAATATTCATACAAATATTATGTAAATATTTTTCTTTTTTTATCAAGAAAAATGATTTAGCACATAAATCATGGCGTGCATATCCCACTGCAGCATTGCACATACAGTACTGGCCGTACAGGTAGTGTTCATGGAGTAGTTAATTAGGAAGCATGATGCGTGGGACTGGCATAGACATGATAACACTGCCAAGGCAATAACACACGGGCATCGATTTAAGGCCGCATAAATAGGTAATTCTGCCCCCCCCCCAACACACACACACAGTCCATACAGTCTTCATCTTGCCCATTAGCTCAATTACCACTCCGCTGGATGAGGAAGTACTGCCCATCATTTTTACATCAAAAAGGTGCCAGTGTGTTGAAGCCTTGACAGCAGAAACAGAAGGCTTTGTTAATGGTACATTCCCATTTTTTCAATATAAACAATGTAATTTCTTTTTTATATGATTATAGCTAGCTGCCTGGCTAGCTAGCTACCACGCTACCCATTTTCTTGAATAACCCCAACCCCCCCACCTCCCTTTTTTTTAAACTACTACCATGCAAACATATCATCTACAGTTTGTGCCTCTTCGAACACATAATGAGCACCAGTAACAGCTCTGATTTAAACTGCTAGTATAGGAGGCTCCAGTGTGTGACATTACAGATGAATTACATCAGGTAAAATAAAAGTTACCAAGTTTGTTGCATATTATATTGTCTTCAAAAATGTGTGTGTGTCTACCTCTTGCATCCTTCCTCTGCATCGAGTATCTTTTTAAACTGAATGATATGAGATCAAAGTAAACGTGGGGTTGTAATATAATATTCAAACCAGTAAAGTTTGGTATGCTCACAAGGTTGATGTAACTTCCTTGTATACTTTTTTAAACCTTGTGGTGATTCTGCAGAAGAGTATGTTAAACACAAGGCCTTAATTAGAAATGTTAATGGGTTAATGAACCTTTAAATCCAACTCTCACGCTTCTCTGCTTTGGCAATATTTGTCTGTCTGTCTGAACTTCCAGTGCATATACCCTTGAGGTGAGAGAAGGGGGGGGGGGCTGTGGAGGTGAAAATCCACAACATCTCCCTCACAGTTTAAATCTCAACTTGCAGAGGATCCCGAGGTGTTGAGGATCCCTGGTGGTTCATGAGGTGTAGCCAGGGAAAGGTGTCGTCACTGTGGAGCTGCAGTTGCCTGTGTGTGCAAAACAAATGACCTCTGAGCACTGAGCGACATATACCAACATAACGCTTCTTATCGCATATGGCTTTGAGACAGAGAAAAGTAGCATGTGTGTAACAATCTGGAAAGACTGGAGGACAAAGTTGCAAAGGAAAGCAAAGAGTTACCAGAGTTAGTAAATGTCACAGAGAGGTACGTTCTCTCTTTCAGAGTTCTGAATAATCCACTCAATAGCATCCCAGCCCTACAGATGATTCACAGAGAGGCACAAGATTAAAGAAGAGCTGCACACACAGACAGGTGCACACCACCAGTGTCCAGTCAAACTGGTCCAGTTAGACGGCATGCAAAGGACAACCAATCAGCAACATTTTTAAAACTTTAAAATTCAGATTACATGCAAAACAGAGAATAGGGAAGCGTTGTTGTTCTTTTGTGTTACCTTCCTGGCATTAGCTGACATTCTCCTGGCCATCATCCCCTCCAGGTAACTGCTCAGACTGACTCCCTTGACTGTAATGATGGCCTCCTGGGTCAGGATGGTGCTGAGGGGGAGTGGGGGAGGTGACAGACACAGAGAAAGAGAGAAGGGAGGGAGTGACTACTGTAAGATATGAATAAATGGTGTAACATTGGGTACTTGCAAGAACACAATGTTTAGCTCGTTCTGCTTCCTGTTTTGGTGTGTGCACAGTCGCATGCTGAAAATAAGTATGCACCCTCTGAAGCTAAAAGTGAAACACAAAGTGCACAGTGTACTTACACCTCAGGGTTGTCTGGGTGTGGTCTATAAAGAAGTCTCTCATCCACTGATATGAGGTTGGTGAGAGTAATCTGGAAAACAAAGCAGAGTTGGCTTTCCCTACTTTATCAGCTATTTACAGGATATTGTCCTGGAGCCATGCACCAGAGTGCTTCCTCTTTTCGTTTCTTTTTTCTTTTTCACCCTCAGTCAGAAACTTGTGGCTATTTTAACACACTGACATCTCAAAGTGATCACAAACTGTCTAAATACACTGTGTAACAAGTGTCAAGTGAGTGCTTTAAAACTAATCCTGATCAAAATCCCGTGGATCAGTGCAAACTTACATTTGTTGAGCACAACTCCATCTTTTTCTCCTCCGGGTCTACTATAGAGTGTTCCTTCACATAGGTCTGCGTCTGGTTGGTGCCCAGTATCTATAAACACAACAACACATCATATGCTATAATTGGAAATATCACTTACCATGTATATGTGCACAAAACTACCTTTACAGGAGATACTGATGATCTCTACAGCACTGAGTGCTCATCTTTAACTTCTCCTGTGTGCCTTTAAGCATGTACATGTATTTATGTACATCCAAAGTGTGTGTCTGTGTGTTTGTTGACTGACCGCTCGTACGATAGCCGGTAGGCCCCACTCTGTGCTCAGGAGTCTATGGCTGTGCAAACGCCCCTCAGTGTCCAGGCCACGGTCCAACACATCCACCCCAACCACATTAGGGTTCATGGGGTTGGGGTACTTCCTCATGGCAGCCTTGATGACTGTCTCCCACGGGTAACTGCACACAAACAAACACACAGAACATCAATGGGACCAAACCTCCAACCTGACAAAGATGGAACAGGTTTCATCAACTCCTAACACTTATTGAGTGAAGTGCTCATAAGATATTTCCCTCAGGACAAAACCAGGATTGTGTTTGTGAGGTTCATCAGACTGCTCACTGACTCCTGGTGTTAAATGCTCATAGTGATTAACCATCATACTGGAGTCAGTGTGTGGAAATTGCTGACCACGGTCATAAAGTCATGAGCGTCACACTGTCATGCTCCAGTTCAAACTCAGATAACAAGGCTGAAGCTCCCGGCATCCTCGCCTACAACTAAAGACACACTTATCTCTGCGTTATTAATAATCTAAACAGTAAATACGAGTGTAACCCACCTGAAAACATGTTCCGTGCTCCAAATCTTCATTTTCCCCCCTAAAAACACAGTCTTATGCTTTTCGCTGAAGAAGCCCTCCGTCGCCAGAAACTACATCTCAGCGGACCATTTTCTTATAAAGAACTAGCTGCACTGATCTGAGAGCAGGGCCTGTGATGGAAGCTCACGACCATCAATGGAGAGAGTCCCAGGAGCGCTTCACTGCAGCCTCGAGTGGACACTGCGCCAAATGCTCTGAGTGGCGCAACAGAGCCTCAGGATTAAGGGACAGAAAACATATGATAAGTAGATTACAATAACAAACGGGCTAGCTCGTACATGTAAAGGACAAGAGGGAAGCCGGTGCAACCATAAAATCACCAAGTGTCTAGTTAGACGGAGTGAGGCACGAGATTAAGGTCAGGAATTTCAAAATAAAACCAGCTCTTGATGGCCTGTTATGATTACATGGAAACCCAAGCGACTCATAATTTTATCTCATTCACACAGCGTCTGACGTATTGTAAACAAAACGTAGTGATTAGTAAATATCAGTTAGCGGTAGTACAATTAGCACAACTATTTTTGACAGTTTTGTTTTGGAGGTGTATCCACGTGCATTTCCGTTTTATTCTGGTTGTCGTGCTGACTTGACGAACCTGCTGAAGCGCCACTGCTGCATCCGCCTCCAGTGGTGCGCATGCGCAGAGCATCCTTCCATCTTTCCCGACAAGTGGCAGCTCGGGGAGGGGAGCTGCGTCAAGCTACAAAGACATTCAGAGTCAAACCGGATATACAGTCATAGCACTTAGCAAATAAAAGCATGGGAAAACAATGCTAATTTTGTAACATCTTCATAATATATTTTTATCAAAATGTATAATATATTTACGTGGTTGTGGAATCATTTTTTTCTCTACCAGCACATTTCTGCTGTCGTCTTACTAGAAATAAAAAACGTCTTTTGTTTTATTGTGAAGGCGTAACCGGAAATTGATGGTTTATCCTAGCTGGTTTGACATTGGCGATGTGTGGATCTGAGGGGAAAAAAAAAAAGTCGTTGAAGCGGTCGCGGAGCGGAGGCTAGTGAGGGCTGTGGACGGGAAATTCATGCCATCGCCGCGCAACGGCCCGTTCATTTCACCGAGGACACGGAGCAATTAAGCAGCTCATTGAAGAAAAAAAAAAAAAACCCATCAGCTGATTACAAACCGGAGAAACGCGCACTGCATGGCCGCGCAGTGAATGTCCTAAAAGAGGGATTTTTTGTTGAAGCACCGGCACGGTAAGGTAACAAGCATCTTCTTTCTCACGGCGCAGAAGGCGAGACCTGTGTGTATGGTCTGCTGTGTGTTTACTGGGTGCAGCCTTAATTTGGAGCATTTCATGGACCGTTGTTGGGCTATTTTGTATATTTTAGATGAAAACAGCTTAGAGGTTGTGAAAAATCATATTAATAATGAGAGTGTATGCAGCCTGTCTGAAGGCCGGACTGCATGCCGCAGAATGCAGGAAATCTCACACTGATAAAACCATTATAATATAAATATATTAGACCCAGCCTCTTAATAGGCCTATACATCGTGATGTTAAATGCGTATTTCAGTTTATATGAATGATTTATTCTCATAGTAGGTTATAGGTAAAGGAGAGCGCGTGCAGGACGATGGCAGATGCTGCAGCAACGCTTGATCCGCTTCAGGCTGGAGAGAGGGGAGGAAAGGGGGAGAGAGGAGAGAGGAGAGAGGTGGGGGGTGGGGGCGTCATCTTTTTAGGATCATTAAATCACTGTGTGTCTGACCGAGCTCTCCTCTACCTATCAGCCTATGCGTCAGTCTGGTGCTGTATATGGAGACGGCCCGTTTCACCGTGAAAGTGGGGCACCGGGCAATCCCCTCCCGTTATCAAGGGCCACCACCAGGTTGGCCGGTGGTCGCGCTGAAGCCAAAAATCTGCTGACACATGCGCTCTGCCGGCTCGTGCTCCCAGCCTTTGTGCGCGATGAAACCTATATAGTCCATCTATCAGGGCCTCATGGGGCCACAGGCTCCTGTAGGTTTAGAGCAGGCCTTCTGTTGGCCACATTCACTCAGCCTGCTGTTTGAAGTTGAATTATTTCATAATAATGCATAACGTTATGATCATAATCCTGTTTAAAGAGACAGGCACAGTTAGGGTGACATTAATTATTGATGGCAGAGGATGGCACCACTCTGACTCAGTGGAATCAGTTTCTATCCATTAAATGCTGAGATTTGAAAGGTCTCTCTTTTTTTATTTCAGCTCCTCAGCCACAGCCATGGAGATTGTCACACACTTAATTAATGACACCATAGAGTTCTACAAATGGACCCTGACTATTGCAGGTAATAATCTTGTGTGTTTACATCTGAGTCAATTTCTCCCTTTTTTTGGACAAATATGTTGTGAGTAAACAGAGATGTGTGTGTGTGTGTGTGTGTGTGTGTGTGTGTACTGCATATATGCATGCACAGGTTTATTGTTTCTGTTGTGCGTCAGTATAGAATGAGTCAGTGAGAAGATGGAGCTACAGTGGGAATTTATGAGGGGATGAGTCAAAGATGTAGCTACTATATACTGAAGAATGTGTGTGAGTGTGTGTGTTATTCCCTGCTCATAAAGTGACTTCAAATATATTGCAAAATATTGATTTTTAATGTATCCTACTTGTCTGAAGGCTTTAAATTAGTTTCGTTTTGTCCTGTCTTTCTCCTTCATTTGTACCTCTGTCTTAACTGAGCTGGAATCAGAGGCTGAATAAATGAAGACTGCTGTAGGGATAACTACACTATAAACAATACCACACTGGAGAGTCATTATGGACACTCACATTTAAGAGCAGCGCATGCATCTAACTGCCCTCCAGACAGGTCACCTTGGGACAAAATCCATCATCTGCATCCCTACTCAACATCTATTTGATCTGCACTCCCCTTAAAATAACTTGGCACTGAACCCACACTGTTGCAATGTAATATAAACACTAAGAGAAGTTATGTAATGCTATGAGAACATCTTTCCCACAGACAAGCGAGTGGAGAAATGGCCTCTGATGGACAACCCCCTGCCCACACTGGCCATCAGCACCTCCTACCTGCTCTTCCTCTGGCTGGGGCCCAAGTACATGAAGAACAGAGAACCCTTCCAGCTCCGCAAAACCCTCATTGTCTACAACTTCAGCATGGTCTTCCTCAACTTCTTCATCTTTAAAGAGGTAGGTTGTCGATAGAGAATGAGGTCAAAATTGAGAGCTGTGTATTCAGTCTCATCTTGACCGGTAATATCCATCCACATGAATATGCTGCAAACAACAGTTCCAACCCCTGGGTTTAGATTGAACTTCTTACAGTGTATGCAGCCTCCTGCATGTTCTTCACCTCTCTCCCTCTCCCTGTTGCCTCTCACTCTGTGTCTCTGCCTTTGTTCATTTATATCAGTCACTCAATAGAGTCCTTCTCTTGTTCTTTAGCTGTTTATGGCAGCCCGGTCCGCAGGCTACAGTTACATTTGTCAACCCGTGGACTATTCAGACGACCCCAATGAAGTCAGGGTGAGTGTTTGGAATTGCAGGCACCTACACAAAGACACACATGCACACACACACAAACACACACACACACACACATACACACACACACTTGTATTGAGCGTTAATAGGCTGGATATCACCTGCCAATCCTACCAAACCAAACACCTCTCTCCTAACTCTGCTAACATTTTTCACAGACAGATGGTAATCCCACTTCACTGTGGAGCTCTGCTGCTCCCATATTGTAAGAAACCCCTTGTCAGTGTGCCAGTGAAGCTTCATTCTCAGTGGTTTGAGAAACATGATCACCCTCCACTCATTTGGACCTCCGTCCTGTTATCAGAAACAGAGCGAGCTGGAAGATGGAAGGTGGAGGGTGTTCAGTTACACCTTCCTTCCTGTCGCTCCATGACGTAGTTCCACACCTGACACACAAAGAAGAGTGGTTTGGTCTCAGGTGACCATGAGTTTGAGGTGTTGCAGAATAGATTAGATAAAGTGCAACTATTCTGTTCATCATCATATTCTGTTCTGATCATATGAACTACTGCTCTCTAATTGTCTGTGTTTCTCTGTTTTTTCCCTTATGTCCTGTCTGACACAGGTGGCAGGAGCTCTGTGGTGGTATTTCATCTCTAAAGGTATCGAGTACCTGGACACAGTGTTTTTCATCCTGAGGAAAAAATTCAACCAGGTTACCTTCCTGCACGTCTACCACCACTGCACCATGTTCACGCTCTGGTGGATCGGCATCAAATGGGTGGCTGGAGGGCAATGTGAGTAGCTCATCCTACAGTGAATGTAAAGATCTGGCTTTGTGAAAGAACATCTTAGCCTGTTTACATGCAAAGTTTTACTATTGTTATCAAATTGGTATCCCTCCAACCACTGGCTATATACTACCCTGTCTATCCAGGGTAGTGGGACGGCTGGAGCCAGTCCCAGCTAAAGTATGACTAGCGTGGGCTACACTGGACAGGTCACCAGTCCATCACAGGGCCGACATATAGAGACAAACAATCTCACACGTACACGTACACCCACGTGCAATTTAGAGTCACCAGTCAACTTAGTGTTCATGTCAGGACTGTGGGAGGAAGCTGGAGAAAACGGAGAGAACCCACACAGACACAAAGAGACTATGCAAACACCACCCAAAAAAGACCCAGAGAGGTGGAAATCAAATCCAAAGCTTTCTTGCTGAGGTGACAGTGCAAACCGCTCTACCACCATAGCTCCCGGTCTGGATGTAATATTGCAGGAATTGAAGATTTCACCTGTCAGTCACACTAAATGTGATGTCAGAGCGTCACTACTGACAGACATTTCCATCTCTTGAGCCATTCTTACTAATAAAAAAACACATTATTGTCTTTTCAGTGTAAAAACACAATCAAAGGTTTTGGGCAAACATGTTTGAGACTTGTGATATTTGTGTTTTCTCGCTCTACAGTTGATAAAATGAATATATGAATATATTTTTCTTCCATTTACAGCATTCTTTGGTGCACACATGAATGCAATGATCCACGTCCTGATGTACCTGTATTATGGCCTGGCTTCCTGCGGACCTAAGATCCAAAAGTACCTGTGGTGGAAGAAGTACCTGACCATCATCCAGATGGTAAGACTCTTCCCCTGTGGCCAGTTTTCCATCACATGTATTTATTTCACATGTTTCGCTGTGAAACTATGACGGAAAAACATCTATGATGTGATTTTGTTTTTCTCTGCTTGTCTCAGATCCAGTTTCATGTCACCATTGGCCACACGGCCTTGTCTCTCTACGTCAACTGCGACTTCCCTCACTGGATGCACTACTCCCTCATCTGCTACGCCATCACGTTCATTGTCCTCTTCGGCAACTTCTACTACCAGACCTACCGCCGCCAGCAGCCCAGACGCGACGTCTCCTCCTCCTCCTCCAAAGCAGGCAAGGCCCTCTCTAATGGGACCCTCAATGGGCTGAGCAAGGCTGCCAATGGAGCAGTGACGATGGGGAGCAAAGAGGAAAAGCCCCAGGAGAACTCTGGGAGGAGAAAGAGGAAAGGAAGAGCTAAAAGAGATTAGAGGAAGAGGAGTTAGGGGGGTTGAGGTGAGGTAGGGCCTTTCTCTGGGTTCTCGGTTGATAGTGCTAAAACATGAAAGACTTAATTTGAGGACAATTTAGATGAATGGATATGTTAAGGTGTGATGTGTTTATTTAAGCCATGATCTGAGTGTTGTAGATACAATCTGAGACAGGCCTGTGTTGAGAGAGGATCATTGAGTTAGTAAGAGGTGTCAAAGGTCGTGCCTACACTGACCATTTTCACAAATAACCCAAAATACAGTAGTGTCCGGTTCGGGATAGAACTTAGTATTCCTTCTCTTTATTGTGGTGCCAAGTACTGTAGATGTGGCTGCAAAAGAGCAACTTGCAACAACTAAAAACTGAGACTGGAAAGGAAACATCACACACAGAGATTAGCAGGCCCACAAGGCATGCTGGGAATGCCACATAAAATGCTCCTGAGCTGCTTGGAAAAGATTATATACCATCATTATTAGAGATCACTGCTGTACTGAGACAGGAATACACACCACAGCACACGCACAAACATGTCAGATTATATTTGAGCTTATTCCTTTTTGTTGATCACTTTTACTGATATAAGACGGATGCTAATGTACAGTTTCATGTCATGTTTGTCCTCATCTTCTTCAAGCTGTTATCGATGTTACATGAGAGAGATTTAAGTTTACAGTACGTGTCTACTGACACCTCTGCAGTTACCTACTTATTTGTGAAGACTTTTTTTTATATTCTTATTTATTAAGAGTCAAGGACTCTTCCCTCTGAGCTGTCATCCATTAATGCACATTAACATTCAAAAAAAAAAAGGAAAATAAATCAGTATCCAGAGGTAAGATGTACATAGAAAAAGAAAAAATAGATTTCTAACCCTTTGAGACTTGGACAAGGTTGTTTCATCACTGTCTAAAAATGAAATAACCATCAATTGTTGCTCACAGTAGGTTAAAATTTAGATTTTCTATTTCTGTATGCAACCATAACCCGTTTTATATATCCCTACTTGTATGTAATGTGAAGAAATATAATGAATATTATCCAGAGAAAAGATAAAGCTGATGATTATCTCAATGTCTCCCACTTTTGACAAAGAAGCTGGTGGAGTTTTGTCTTTGCAGATGTTTACCTGTCTTTTTATATCCTCTCTGATGTCGTCGTTTGTCTTAACATGCTGGTGAAAATGTTTGTGTGCCGAACAAAGAAACAGTGTCTGGGAATCTGGGTTCCCTTTGTATTTGCGGAGAATTCAGAACAAGCTTACAGCCGGTTTTGATCATATAAGCTTTTTTCTTCCAATAATCAATCAAATATCTTTTTTGTGTCTACGTTTTCAGGCTCGATCCATATCCTGAGCTGGCTTGAATGTAAATTTATCAGGGGGAAAATTTGCATTGAAAAAGATAAAGGTTATGAATTCTTTACAAAAAGAGCTGGTGAACCTCGATAGTGACTGTGTATGTTATACCACTATAAAGAAAAACTTTGCTCTGCCTGTAGAATATAGAGTACAAATCAATGGTTGGCTCTATATCAGCAAATCCAGCTTTATGTCATCCATCAACCAATGCATTTTGATGTTATTTATTGGTTTGTTCTATTTATTTTTAATGTAAATACCAGTTTCCATCTATCTGCGAGTGCTCGTCTGTGTATTTGTGTTCTTTTTGTGTTGTACATATTACATTGTGATAATTTGTACAATGCGCATTCGGGAATGTTCCCAGCTTGTTAGCTTGGACATTAATACGCCCACATTGCTTCTGTGTGTTTCTCTCTTTTTTTTTTTTTAAGTATCATAACTTTGAACTCTCTTCAAATTAAATTAAACTGAATGCCTGTACAATTATTGGCTTCACTTCTTGCATCTTCAGCCCCATAAAAAAGATATAGATGATTGTTCCTTCTCTGCAGATCAAGACCTTGTTTTTACACGAATGACATTTGTGGCTGTTTTTGGTAACAGCAGTACAGAGTAGATTTCCAACACTAGAGGGCAACATGATCTCATTTTAGTAAATGAGCATTTCGGTCGCTTAAATCCACCATGTTCCAACATTTTGAACCATCCGCTGTGGTCGTGACCTCTGCTGATGATAAAGAACGTTATCAAGGTTTATAACAGAGAGAGAGAGCAATACAATCATCCAAAGGTTTTAATGGATCTGGGAAGTTTTAGGGTCAATCCTGGTTATCAGTCTGGTATTATGTTGTTATCAAAACTCATTTCACCCCAGCACTGCCAAGTCTCAAACACTGTTTCTTTGGAATTCATTATCTGTAAAATGGGCTGAGGCCCAGTGTTAGAAAGTAACGATGAATAGTAAGTCAAGTT
Source organism: Caranx ignobilis (assembly GCA_021432705.1). NCBI lineage: Eukaryota > Metazoa > Chordata > Actinopteri > Carangiformes > Carangidae > Caranx > Caranx ignobilis. The sequence goes on along the minus strand of MU270012.1, from coordinate 566,484 downwards.
TTTCTTTCTGCTACTTTCCTACTTTCTACCCTGTTACATTTGATATGGAAATATTGCACTTTTCGCTCCACTACATTCATCTGAAAACTACATGGAACTTGATTAATCAATATGACATGATACTGTCATAGATTGACCCACTCCATATATATGGAATAATAAAATGAGTTCCACTTTGGTCAACTGCAGCATTAAAACGCAGCTCATACATTTATGCATCAGAAATGATAATGAAATAACAGCACAGGCTATTTTAACACATTCTGCTTGATTATCATGATCTCTTTTAACACTTAAAACACAGAAGAAAAAGATAATTTTTGGTTTTAAACAAGATTTTGAATGCAGGACTTTGTGGTATTGCTACTTATTGTTGTAATTCAGCCTCATTTTTATGCTTTTCAATTTAGCATCATTGTCAGGCCATTAAAGCTGCTAGATCAGCGATATCAATGTTATATGTTTAAATTCATTCGTAAGGCCTCTACCATTCTCAGTCATCTCTTTGTATCACAGATAAGCATTAAAATGGAGAAGCCTATAAGGGGTGGTTCCAGTGCAGGGTGGGGTTACGTCTGTCATGTTGCAAGTCACATGTTGCTTGTGATAAACACACATACAAACACAAAAACCAGTTCTAACAATAAATGTCTAGACAAAATGGAAACCTCTTAAAATTCAATTTATAGCACTACTCATCCCTGTTGAAATCTCTTCCCATTTTGACAAATTCACACAAAGGTTTCCATGGTAACTGTACACAGCTGCCATCTGACACCCCCCCCATATCCGTCAACCTTCCAAACCCCACCCACCCCCACTCACTCATCCCCCTCCCCCTGCATCTTCTTCGTTTTGAATCAGCTGGGGACCGAGTGGGAAAGAGCAGAAGCTCAATAAACTATTAAACAGGGCTTTAGTGCTTGTGCTTGTGTTTGTGTGTGTGTGTGTGTGTGTGAGAAAATATGAGTGGGTGGAGGTTTCGGTTATGTGTATGCATTTACTTGTGTAATAGGTAGAGTGATTGGGAAATGTGTGGAAATATGTGTGTGTGTGTGTGCAATCCCCCCGCAGAGTTTATGAGTGGGAGGCCTCCACCAGCTGAGGGGTATTACATGGATGATGAGTGTGTTATTCCTCAACCCAGGGTAATAATTTCACAATCCAGTAACACAAAACCATAACATCATCAGCAAATCTTTCTGTTGGGAGGATGGCCCCATATCCTCACCACTGTCTCACCCCTCTCCTCGCTGTCTCCTCTGGTGGACAGTCCTTAGAATAAAAGCTCAGGGAACAGAGGCTTCTGCAGGACAAATGAATTACTGGTGCTGCTGAATCACATGCTGTGAAATAAGTCTGAAACATCTGCAGTAATGCACAGTATACGGTATAAATCGCAAAAATGTGTTTAAAATCATGGCCAAACTTTTAGATTTTTCATGGGCACTCAAATAACTCACAGCCCTTTTTAAACAATGAGCCTTTTTATGTCGTATAGATTTCCACTTATCCCTTGCATTAGCATAAGAATGCCCGACGCATTTTCTGTTCTAATTAGTGTAATCTCATTAATGTGTAGCTGCTTACATTCATGTCAGGCTAATGCTTTCATTCAAACATTCGTTGTGGAAACAACCTTCCTCTTTTCTCTATCTCCGTACAATGGATACAATTTAAACAGATGTAAAGAATGTATACATACACCTCTGTATTTGTACACCACTGACAACTCAAACACGATTACCTCAGCATTCATACTATGTTGGTTTGAATGTGTGTCTGTATGTGTGCAGAGCTGCCTCCTTCGGTGAAATCCCCTGTGGATTAACAGCAAAGTAACAATTTTCCTGCCTGTCAGAGGTTCACTTGATGACTGGAGCACGAGGCTGGAGACAGTCATGCTTTTCATGCGGACGTCACAAGTTTCACAAATCCCTCCGCCTACCCATCAGGATACACTCAAGCATGATCATCTTTGACTGTCTCATCCATGGCATATGATAACTTCAGGAATCATAAATAATAAATGACAAATAATGACATTTTTGTTAAATCCTCTTCACATGTGCTTTATATATTTGTTTACACTTATAAATTCATTGCATAGTAAAGTGTGGGGGGCAGTAAAGATTGTTATTTCCCTTGATAAGAGTCAGACTAACTCACAGCAGTAATACTAATGTGTACCAAATTAGCATTTAAAGGATTATATAAGGCAAAACTGACACATGGGGCATGTTAGGGTTACATTACAATCTCAAAATATGAAAGCCCTCGCAGAAGCTAGAGCATGACACAGCAGATTGTTCCCAATTATGTTCAACATTGACAAATACGCCACCTGGGATCCCTGTCTACACATAATGTTACTGTGATGATCCGGGGTAAGGGTGCGTGTGAATAATAGAAGTGAGAATGAGAGAGGGAGAGACTCGGGTGTGTGAAATGAATGAGGATGTTATTTTTAGACGAGTATTCATCCGGGCCACTCTCTCTCTCTCTCTCTCTCTCTCTCTCTCTCTCTACAAACACACTCTCTCACTCGCTCATAAACCTGCCCTATGAGGATAACAGTGGCTACAGTGACAACATTGGCAGGAAATAATCATTAGTGAGGAAATTGTCCATTTTAAGCGGTTACTCAGTCGTGTGTCAAGTCTTAAACAGTCATTGCTGATGGGATGAAAAACAGTGAGTCAACTTCTTTTAGAGATATTGCAGAAACATTTCCAACAAGCATGGCATTAAACTTTCTCCTCCAGAGTGATTCACACAATAAGATGTTTCATTTAAACTGCTCTAAGATGTAAAATGTAGTAAATGTAGTGCATACTTACTATGATGATATAATACTTCCCAGAGATTAAGAGATGTGTTTTTTTTTTCCTCAGTGACACCGTTTGAATCAAACCATCTCCATTTTTTGTTTCATTCAGACAGAGCAGAATCAGTAATTTTGTGGGGCACACTGGGGCCTCCATAATACAGACATCTGTCACTTAAATGCAAGCAAATGATTGAATAGTCCTGGGGCAGAAAGAGAGGGTAGGTGGGGGAAGTGATGAATGTGTGTGTGTGTGTGTGTCAGTGAAGGGAGTGTAAGACCCGAAACATCTGTTATCCTATTCAGAGGATAATGGATCATCAATATTGCCCAGTGTGGGCTGTTTGGCTCTGCTGCATCTTGTCTGGCAATTAAACTGTGATTACAGTCGTCTTATTTCTGAATGGATCAAGATACAGTGCTGTAAGGCTGTTGTGACAGAGGCAAATGTATTGCACAGAGGTAGCAGTCTAAGAGCTGTGCTTACTGAAGCCTAGAAGCTAAAATCCTTGCCATAAAACTTTCAGAGCAGAGCAAATCCCTGGCACTTCCTCCAAACTTACTTGTTATTTTCCTCACACAACAATGATGCATACAACATCAGGCCACCTTCTTTGTGGTGCATCTTCTGAACCACTTTAGATATGTGTGTGTAGAGTGACTGGAGAAGGGCCAAGAAATTAAAAGTCTAAATGACTGGTCAGAAGGCTCTGGCCCTGCGCAGTATAATTCAATCAAAGATGCCTTGACTTTATGAGGAGCCAGGGAGAATCGGCCCAGTCTCCAAACAGAATAAATGATTCTCAGTAACTAGTTCCAGTGGAAACACACACAAATGAACCTGTTTTCAAACCAAATCCTTTATAATTTCACATTCATTTCCTGACAACATAGATTCAAACAAATCCTGGGAGCAATTAGTTGTCAGGCAGAACTCCAAATGACATGTATTTATCCTCTGACAACACGAAGCACTGTTAGGCCCAATTTTCCTCTCCAGACACTAGATTGTTTGATTAATGTTTTGGGGGCATTTGTGGAAGAAGGCCACAGTTTGGGGATTTGTGTGAAGCTGGTCCCACTAACCTTTTCAGTGTATTGGAAAACAGCCATGCAGCTTTAAGACAGGAATCTCCATGACCATACTGCATATTTCACTGAAATTCAAGACACAAATGGATGAGTCATATCTGAGCATTGAACCAAATATCTCAAAAGCATATTATTGTGTGCTGCAGCTGTAGTGCTTTCTTTTACACCCCCTTTACCATAGATGAGATAACACTGGGCCTAACAGCTCCACACATCTCTGGCAGTGTGACGGTCTACTGTTGAACATGGCGGCTCGCTCTGTGGCGGCCTCTCAGTCAGTGCGGTGCTAGGAACTACTGGCGCCACTGGTATGATTCAAAAGTGTGTGAATGTGAGACCGACATATTCTGTTGGCCGTGCGCTTCCTGATAAGACAAACACCTGTGAAGTGTGCTGGGCCAGGTCTGGTTTCTGTGCCTTGAAGCATCAGGAAAGACCATAGCTGCACCTGGAGCACCACCTGGGTTGAGGCGTTACCGCAGGCGGTGCGACAAATCACCTGAGCGGGGCAAGCCACAAGGTATCTGCGCCAGGCTACGCGCTATCCGTAGAAGCTAGCGGAGCCTACACTTATGCTTTTCGCTCTCTCGTCTCTTGTGAACAACATGGAGCACACCCATGGATGTATTTTATTACCATAATGTGGAGGGCTTCTTGGTGTGGCGCGAGGGGTTTACGTTGTCACGGAAACCTGGTGAACTGGAGCTACATGAACGCTGCAATCTAGCTAGAGGGGCTAATGCTACATCGAGCCAACGGAGTAGCTTCGTTAGCCGGTTAGCTAAGGGGAGGTGGTGTGGTTGTGTACACCAACGAATAATGGTGTCCGGACAGATTGGTTGGTAATTTCCACTCACTTAGCACCACAGAGAGAGCCAGAGACTGACTGTGAGGTGCCGAGCTTTCGGTTGACTCCATACGAAGCCAAGATACGAATTTGCTTCGCTACAGCTAGCGAATATGTTCGCTCCATAGGCTGGAAGTGCACAGGAACATTGACCTCTCATGATTTGTGTGATTGCAGCTTCAGCCACATCCAGCACCGGCAGGCGAGTGTCCACGCCGTAATTATTTACAGTTCCTCTAGGGGTCGACAGAAGATAGGCACTATAGCTAAAAATAGAGACAAACAGGAAATGTTCCGCAAAGCTGTGCATTGTTGTGAAGTTCAAATGTGGACAAGCTGCTGTAAAAGTAATAATTCTTCTACTGAGAGTCTAGACCTTCTCTGGTTCTCTGAATAATGTTCATTGGACATGATTTCAGCCATATTGTCTTCCTTGCATGTGCCGCTGCATGCCACACATCACTTCTTTCCACTGTGAGCTGGTGGAAAGAACTGAGCATTAGCCTTGGAAGTCACTTCCTCTCCGGTGGTACATTCAAGCCCAAATACTCAAGGTCAGTTTAAAAGGCTGAACACAAGGTGAGCTTAAAGTAGCAATGACTACATCCAATCACTGTTGAGAGGGGGAGAAAGAGAGAGAGAGAGGGAGAGGACAGAGTGCATCCTGTCTTCTTCCAATGAGAGCAGCCTGCCGCGCGCAGCTCCGTTTCCGTGCAGCCCCGGCCCTCCCTGGCGATGATGTAATGTCATGAATATTGAAACAGGTTGCTTGGTGGTCGGGAGGCGCTAGAGTCAGCATCCCTTCTGCCTCTCCATCACCACCACCACCACCACCACCACCCTTCAGCATCCGACAAAACCATCAAACAGCAAAGGTAAGAAATTCATTTGGAGCTTTCCATGTGATAATCCATTTTCTTTGAGCTCACGGGCGTGTTTTCAGTCCAATGTGACAAGTGTAATCAATACGAAGGGCAACCGAGAGACTGTGGACCACATTCTGGTCTCAGCTGCCAGGCTTTCAAGGTGGGTTGATTTACTGTTGCTGCTCCTAGTTGTTTATATGTAGCCAGAAAACACTCCAGGCAGTGAAGAAGTCCACACTGAGCTGATCCTTTCTCTAGTCTGGTGATAGAGTCTCCACTGGCTGAGACACTGTGTCGATTATTTGCTCTTTTTTTCATCTAAAGAGATAAAAGAGAGAATAAACAAACTGTGCCACCTGTGCAGTAGGTCAAAGAAATGTTTTGTCCGTCGCTTCGGACACTTTCATGGAAGCAACCTGCCTCCATCCACAGTGAGTCATCGAGCTTATGGGAAATGAGGAGTTGGACGATGGCTGACAGGAAGCGGCTCTCTCATGAGCCTGGAAGTGGCTCATCTAGTATCAAGAGGCTGGCTCATCCTTTGTCTCTACCGGGTACAGGTCTAGGATCAGATCAAAGGCCACTCAGACCCTGCTCCGTGTCAGTGGAATAAGCAGCGCGCTTTAATTGGCTGCTGCTGCTGCTTCAGGTTGAACAGTCAGTCACATTGGCTTCTCTTTGCTTTCTCTCTCTCTCCCTCTCTCTTTAGTCCATTGCCCTCTGGGCAGCGCACATGACACTAATGTGGATTGTCTAATTGCCCGAGCTGCAGCTGATCTCACACACATCTCATCAAACGGGCTGGATGGCCGACTGCATAATCACTGGTGGTGGTCACGTAGCCCTCCCTACCTGTCTTTGGGCGCTTTCCACTCCCACTAGCCTAATTACCTAAAAAGCTCCATGTAAAATGCATGGCACGTCTGATGTGCATGTTTTATGGATAACCATCTTAGACTATTACCATTCTGTTTTCAGTAGGCTGGAGGTCTAATGACAAACTTGCAGGCCTAGGTTTTTGGTCGACAAATTAGCCTAAGCTTTTATTGAGAGAGTCTATCTGTCTCTTAGAGCCTTTAGGTCTGAAAAGACAACTGTTGTCCAGCTACAAAGAGCCTGGAGAAGGGGATGGATGTTGCTGAGGATGAGCTGAGCCTCTGACACCATGATGAACCCATCCTCTGCCGACTCGTCGCGGCAGCCAGACAATAGCAGCCGAAAGCAGCAGCGCTCGTCGTCTCCGGCTGGGCTCAAAGACAGCGGATCTAAAGCTACACAGAAGGGCAGCAACTCGTCCAAGCTCATCACGTCAAAGCAGGGGGGAGGAGGAGGAGGAGGAGGTGGAGGCGGAGGGGGAGGGCGAAGCAGCCGTGGTCACTCTCCCGTCTCCACTGGCAGGGAGCGGCAGGCCGGAGGCGCTCCTGCCACCAGAGGCGCGGCTGCTGTCCAGGCTGCTGGTGCTGAAAACCCGACGCAAAGCAGGCCCGCGGCGGTGGCAGACAGAGGCGGCGTCCAGACACCAGAAGACTCGCCCCGCCTCGCCTCCGATGCCCCCTCACCCTCCAGAGCAGATCCGAACCGCGTCGTCTCCGACCAGCCCTGTGCATCCAAGTCGCCCAAACTGAGGAGCAAAAATCCGAGAGGAGGGGAGGCCGTTGCGGCGACAAGCGGCAGCAAGAAGAGCTCTAAAAGCACGGTGGGCTGCGGGCCCGGTTTCTGGAAGGAGGGATGCTTGCAATCCGAGCTCATACAGTTTCACTTGAATAAGAGCTTGGGGAAGAAAGGGACAAAGATGCAGGCGAAATCAGCATCTCCGCCTGCCTCAGAGCCGGAGCTTTCCCCGAGCCCGACAGTCCACAGCCGGCTCCACAGCCAGACCAGAGACTGCAGGAGGAGATAGAGAGGCTGGAGGATGAGAACGACGATCTCAAGGTAAACTGTTTACATATTAAAAGTCTCCATTTTCTTATGTGTGCTAGCGTGCGCAGTATTCGCACCTGTTGTATTTGCATATAGGCTGCAGAGTGACTGCTGCATGTGGCTTTGGGCTTTGTTTGGAAAAACGTGTTTGTTAAAGTCTCTGACCAATTTCCTACAGTGGGACTGAATGATCTTGTGACACCTTTCAATTTCCCCCTTGTTTTGATAGACTGAAATTGAGGAGATGCGGGCAGAGATGGATGAGATGCGGGACACCTTCTATGAAGAGGATGCCTGCCAGCTGCAGGACATGCGCAGAGAGCTGGAGAGAGCTAACAAGAACTGTCGCATCCTTCAGTACCGACTTAAGAAGGCCGAGAGGAAGAGGCTCCGGTTCACAGAGAGTGGCCAGGTGGATGGAGAGCTGCTGAGAAGTCTGGAGCAAGACTTGAAGGCAAGTCTGTGGAGGGTGGAGCACCATTCTGGTGTATCTTATACAGGCTACTCATAATAAAAAACAACATGTCTCTCTTTCTGTCTGGCTCCCTGTCTCAGGTGGCCAAGGATGTATCTGTGCGTCTGCACCATGAGCTGGAGAATGTGGAGGAGAAGAGGACAAAGACAGAGGACGAGAATGAGAAGCTGAGGCAACAGCTGATAGAAGTGGAGGTCACCAAGCAGGCCCTGCAGAATGAGCTGGAGAAAGCCAAAGAGGTGAGGGCTGCTGGTGTGTGTGCAGTGGTTTATGTCACCTTTTCCTGTCCCTGTGTGATTGGATAGTGCAGTTGAATTAACCATTTCAAAAGAAAACGCCCTTTAAGTGTAGCATCATTTGATTACTACATTTACAATACAGAAACATTATTGTAGATGATTCTTTGTGAAGACTTGATCTGAGTGAAATGCAGCCTACTGCGCAGTGTGTGTAAAAGAAATATCCTCCAAAGCCATAAATAAGGCTGGTTAATCAATGTCCACAACACCACCTGTCTGTGGCTCACAGTACAATAACAGATCACCTATAGTTTGTGAGATTCTCAGTCACACACACAAACAAACAGTAATCTACCAATAAAAGATTTCTGTGTTTTTTTTACTTGAAGGCTTACTTACAGTTTGAACATTTTACCAGAAGCGTTCAGGGTGACTTGAAGCAGTCCTTTTTTTCCATTACTGAGCCTCGACTGTTCCATAAATCTGGATGATATCACTGGCTTCAGTGAGAAAACAGTGAGCTGCTGCTGATGTAACCACTGTTTCCCTGCAGCTCTCACTGAAGAGAAAAGGAAGCAAGGATGGACAGAGAGCAGAGAGGAAGACTCCACAGACCCCAGTTGAGGTGAGTCAGCATTTTACCTTATTAGATTATCAAACTCTAAGCTACAACAAAGGTACTTAACAGTTGATCTTCGGTGCAGTTTCTAAATGAAAACAAAACATGAAATCTGCAGAATAATGCATCAGAGAGTTATAATTTGTTTTGAGTGAAGGTAACATTAAAGAAAAAACATGGCCATAAGCCCATTACAGTGTGTTATGGGGCAATCACACATTTCTCAGGAATGTCAACCACACTAATTACACAAGAAAAACGACATTGTTAGTATTCTCCATGTTCATTTAAACAAACAAATAAACTATCTTCACTGCTTTCAGGAAGAAAATGAGGACCTGAAATGCCAGCTGGCATTCATCAAGGAGGAAGCCATCTTGATGAGGAAAAAGATGGCAAAGATCGACAAGGAAAAGGACCGACTGGAGCAGGAGCTGCAGAAGTATCGCTCCTTCTATGGGGATGTGGACAGCCCTCTGCCTAAAGGTGAAGCTGGAGGGCCTCCAACCACTCGTGAATCAGAGCTGAAGCTCCGCTTACGCCTAGTGGAGGAGGAGGCAAATATCCTGGGGAGGAAGATTGTGGAGCTGGAGGTGGAGAACAGGGGGCTGAAGGCTGAGCTGGACGACATGCGGGAGGACAGGTACTCTGAATACAGCCATCAGATTCTTGATGGCTAAAACGGTTTTTATTTGAAATATAGTCATGGTTGTTCTTGAAAAGAATCTGGGAGAGTAAAATATGTAATTTGTGACCAGAAAACTCGACAGTCAATGATGCTATTGTTGTCTCCTCATGTAGTATGGTGGCAGCCGGAGTGGACAGCTCTGGCAGTGGAGGTCAACAGTGCAGGGAACAGGGCGAGGCCCTGTCAGAGCTGAGGCAGCAGCTTCAACTGGTGGAAGATGAGGCAGAACTTCTTCGCAGGAATTTAGCAGATGTGGAAGAAGAGAACAAAAAGGTAAGTAGTTCAGATTGAAGATCCTCAATTAATTAGTATTTAGATTCAAAGATAAAACAACAGCACATACATCACTTGCTCCTTTTAAAATATGACTGTATAGGAAATGTCTGTGTTTTTTTCTATCTGTGCAAGTGCTATCTCGCTGTCTGGCTTTCTGATAGTATTAGGTTACCCAGTGATACTCTAATTTCAGTGATGCAAGATTTCATTTTTATTTGTCTCCTTTTTTGGGTATCTGTTGCTATTAATGGCATCATCAGTGACTTTGAGGCCTTTTATGAAAGCTTGCTGTTATCTAAGCCTCAATTCCCCAAAAAAATCAAGTGTGGGAAGTGTTTATGCACACAGCAATATGGGAATAACATTCAGTTTTTTCTTTAGGTGACAAGTGAACTCAATAAACTGAAGTACAAGGCTGGATCCCATGAAGCTGGATCAAGACATGGAGGAGGTTGGTTTGTTTTTTCATTTTTCTCTGTCTTTGAACATGTTTGAACAGAACCCAGAGTATCTTCTCTTCTGTTCCAGCTTATAAGGAAAATGTTTCATAAAGCCTCTAGGAGCTTTATATTAAAGTCTCACTTACAGAGGTGTTCCACTTTTCATTGTTACCTTGTTTAAACCCCAGGAGGAGTTGACCCCGCTAAAGTCGAGGCCCTGCAGGAGGAGCTGAAAGCAGCACGTCTGCAGATCAATGAACTGAGCGGCAAAGTCATGCAGCTCCAGTACGAGAACCGTGTGCTGCTCTCCAACATGCAGCGCTATGACCTGGCTTCCCACCTGGGCATCCGTGGCAGCCCTCGCGACAGTGACGCAGAGAGTGATGGAGGAAGGGACGACGACACCCCCTCGGCCTCAGCGTCATCCCCTCGCCTCCTCCCACCCCACCGCAAGCGTGAGGGTCCTATCGGAGGGGAAAGTGACTCAGATGAGGTGAGGAATATCCGCTGCCTCACCCCAACACGCTCCCTTTACTCACCTGTGGACAGCCGTTTTTTATCCAGAAGCCTGAAGGACCGGCAGCAGATGATAGACATCCGCATTGAGGCGGAGAGGCTGGGTCGGACCATCGACAGGCTCATCGCTGACACCAGCACTATCATCGCTGAGGCCCGAGTATATGTCACCAATGGAGAGCTGTTTGCCAGACTGGATGAGGATGAAGAAGGTGGCAGGTACTTATGATATCAAAAACAACCCACCCTTCTTTGTACAGCATTTCAAGTGATAGTGCAAAACATTAGAGCCCAGTTTGCATGACTTTCAATTATTCAATCATTAATTCAGACCAAACATTTTCTGTTTGCTCCACAGGATCAGAGAGCATGAGCTGCTGTATCGCATCAATGCCCAGATGAAAGCATTTAGAAAGGAGCTGCAGACCTTCATAGACCGATTGGATGTCCCCAAGCAAGAGGATAAACAGGCAGAGGAGCCACTGTCTGTAAGCATATACAAAATGAACATGAATTTATTCTGCATGACTGTAATGACTGTGTAGGCTACTTTGCAGTTATCTAACATATCAATCTGCCCCTTGCTCCCTCTCTGCTCCTTTTTCATTATGCCATTCATCAAGATGTTTCAGCCCATTATTTTGCTGATCCTCATTCTTGTTCTGTTTTCTTCACTTTCTTATGCCACCATTTTTAAATTGGTATTTCTTTTCACCCTGTTTTTTGTTCTGTAAATCAAACCACTCAATGTCTTATCATATTATGCACATTTTTGTTATTTATTTTTCCCTTTTTTTCAATTCTTCATTAATTTCAGTATTGTTATGTTGAACACGTCACGTCACAAGGTCAGTCAAGGTACAGGACATTATCATTCTCCACGTAAGACCCAAGCCACACATGTACTCAGATGCTTTCAACATTTACCAGAGAGGGAACACCGTGGAGCGACAGTGGGATGTTAGGTGAGTACTACAGTCTGAATGTGAATCCTGATTTATTTGCAGACTAAGACTATCCACATTCTAAATGTTATACAGTCTCAAAGGACCCACATTACCCATTTACTGTAGGTGTTTTCAATTACTATGCTTAATTAGCTGCTCCTCAGGAATGTGTGGGTGTGTACCAACTGTGCTTGATTGACACCTGTCTCACTTTCCCTTCTCGTTTACCCTATTGCTCTCACAAGTGCACAGAGATTGTTGACATAATTTAAGTCCCTGATTAGCCCAGTGCACTTTTCAGTTTGAGCAGATGTCTAATGAGTATGGATGGAAAATACCCTTAAGTAGATTTCAAAATATTATGAGCTGTTATTTATAGCTTGTGCACCATAATCTTCTTTGTTCATCCAGTGATATTTTGAATAGACAAAAAGGAAAAGAACAAATGTTTTTAATCCACACAGCCATGAGCCTATTTGTAGGGTATTTGACAGCAGTAAACAGGTACATGAGCAGTGGATTGTAAATATTGTTATGGCGCATATACTCATGCTGATCCAATGTCTGATACTGAAACAAACACTGGGCATGGGGCCTATGTCTCTTGCAATTTCTTCTAGGCAGCTATACTGCTTGAGCCATGACGTCAGCACGTCAGATCGTCCAGATGTCCGTGGGAATATGATAGGAGCTGTGACATTTTAGCCACATGGATATTGGTTATGTGCCATTCAGAAGTGTGTAAAATCGCCCTAGGGTGGGTCTTAAAACCAAAGCCATAAATGTGCTGATGTTGGATCGGTTTAACCCAACGGACCTGACCACCATGATGGAGGCGGAATCGGTTTTCTTTTTCTCTTGGAACCTGTCCACCGCTTTCATCCCACCGGTGGGATGTTTTACGTCACATATTAGGGCCAGCTGTGGAGAGAGAGAAAGAGAGTGAGACTAGGAGGGGAAGAGACAGAAAAAGGAGTTTTTATTCCCGTTAATGAAAGCATCATTTCAGCTGTAGGCTGTCGCTCTGCAGTTGTTTTTAACTAAGGCACTGCATTCCGACCCAGAGTACACTTCAGCTACTTAACTGGTGGAAACGTGTGCTCTCGTGGCTCTTTTTGAGGGAGGACCGTGAAGAAGAGGTAAGGCTCTGTTATTCAGCTCAGTGGCACGTGCTTCATAGTTTTCTGCGCTCGAGCTGTGCGTTCGACTTAACTGACACCAGAAAACCGCGATCATACGTTTACTGTGAGAGCTAACGCATGCATTCATTACTTTACATAGCCATTATTTAGCGAGTAACGCCTACGCTAAGAATCGCTGGCATTAGAGAGGCTACTGTAAACAACGTGTTATCATCTCTCAACTCAAAATGATTAAAATCCCACCCCTCGCCGCGTTCCTCGTGATAGTCATTCCCCTAAACCGATGAGAAATGGCAGAAGACTAAAAGGACTCCTGTCACGGATGAAAAACGAGGAAATGTGCACGGACTAGCTTTTATTACACGTAAGGTAAGACACCAACCGCTTATTTTGCAATAGTACGTGGTATCTGGTGTAGCTATTACTGTGCAATAAGTGGCATGTTGCCTCAAAATAGTCACTGTTGGCATACAGCTGTTTCTGACTGCTAAGATAGCCACGGTGCAGTGTGCGAATTGTTGCCATGGACACAGCGTAAGGTGGTATCCCGCGAGGTAATTAGAGCAACCCGGTGTTGATTAATGGATGCTGGTCCGCTGCCTCTTCCTGACGCCGTCCAACTATCTGGCTTTAGGAAAATAAACTCATGGTTACTAGGGGTGGTAAAAATACCCCGCTGCTCTTACATCAGTGCGCTCCGTGATATTTTTGGGATCTTCTCCCATTCGCGTCGGAGCGGTTACTGGGTGTCTGTCTCTGCCAACTCCTGTCGCCTACGATAATTGCTTGCAGTGCAGAGACGCGACACAGTGCGTCCTGAGATTTCTACGCAAACATGTGAGAGGAAGGCAGCGCTCGGGTGCACTAGCAGCGAGGAGGACAGCCCGGGGGACAGATGGCACAGAGAAAGACTGACGGCTTGACCTTGTCGCTGTGAAGACATGGAGGGGACCGATGCAACGTCCCGTCCGGTCCCCCGTGTGAGCACTGTCCTGAGTGATGCTGTGTGGCCGACAGGGGAGTCGGCCGGGTTTGGATAGTTTGGATTTGTCTTTTTCATTAGTTTGTGTCAGCGGCCACCAACTAAAATCAGTTTGAACTTATGCAGAAATGGTCACCCACAGAATAGCGTGGTCACCAGCTTCTACAAATGCTATCTAGTCATATGTTTTTTTATTACTTATTTTGATGTGCTCGAGAAATGTGGAGTGCGTTTATGAACGGCTCGGGGCTGCATGGCGGGGGCGGTGCTGGTGGAGGATACGTCCCGTCTCAGGGATGGGAGTTTGTGCCTTGTTCCAGGATGGATAGGGCAGACAGAGGCAGGGGCAAATCCCGCAGTCCGCTGAGAAGGATCTCCTCTCCGCCCACCGTCTTCAGTCAGATCTACGAGTCCCATTTCGATGCCTCACCGAGTGGAGGAGCAGGTGAACCTGGGACACAGCTTGAGATCCTCAGGGGACAAATGTGGCCGGGTCCAGAACCCCAGCAGCAGCCGCAGCAGCCAACGCATCACACACGGCTTAAAAAGAAGTTTGAGGATTTGAAAAAGCGACATGTGCAGGACAAGGAAGTGTGGATGCGCGAGAAGGAGTCATTGTTGAGAGAAGTGGCTGACATACAAGTAATTGGAACTATTTACCACCCCTGTGAAAGCTATATTTGTGCTGGCCACGAGTTCGTCCATGGTACTCAAAGCATGTACTCACTTTTTCCTGTACCAATTACGCTGGTATATGGGAAACTGGGGTTTGTGAAAGACACTCAGTAATTACAGCAGCATTCATCAATGCTTTAAATGCAAACATTGATAATTAGATAGAGCAGCACCGGTTTTACTCCCTCTTAATTCCTCTGATTGTTTTTGTTCAGTAGTTGGAAGTGTAATGCTGTGGCCTAACTTCTTATTTGGCTGACATGACCGCTGGCAACTGTGTTTCCCTGCAGGGAGGGGAAAACAGGAGGATTCTGCTGGACCTGAAGACGGTTTTGGAGGAAGTGCAGGCAGAGGTGAAGAGAGAGGAGGAGAAGAGGAGTGAGCTCCAGCTGCAGTACACCAGAGACAGATGTGCCTGGGAGCTGGAGAAGGCTGAGCTCAAATGCAGGATTGCACAGGTAGGTGAGGGATGACAATGCCATAGGATGTGTTACTTTGTATATAGTTCAGTGTTAAGCACAGGTGCATGCTTAATATGTCATGTCATTTGTCCGACAACAAAGCAAGAGAAATGTGTAAGGCACACAAAGGATGTTCCAGTTTGAATTATTTCTGGATAGTTCATGTGTCCTATATGTGTCTGTGGATGTCTGGTCTCCAGTTTGGTGTAAATTGGACATGCCATGTTAGCCACCCACATGGCAGGGTGATAAGTCAACCTGGCATCCATCCAACTCAAGCCTCAGCTTAGACAAAAGATTTGCACTGAGGAGACAAACTCAGTTATTCCCGCTCAGCCAGACATAGACACCCAGCTTGGCTTTTAACAGCTTTCTCTCAACAGACAAAATGTTAACCTGTTTTTACCGCGGGCAGCTTCTGTGAAGTATTCCTTTAAATGGGGAGAAAATACAGAGTTAAGTTTGCATTCCAGTGCCATGCTGTATCAGGCATAGCACAGATCACTTGAAGCACCATGCATAGTTATTCTTCAAAGCAGCGTGGCTTTCAGGGATTTAACTTTTTTTTCTGGTTATATTAGAGGATGGATTTATTTGGTTGGCCTAGACTAGAAAGTTGGACTTGTTTGCTGAGTTGAAGTTGAGTAAAAGAAGTGAACTTTTTTTTTCTTTTTTACTGTGAACTTTGTTCAGAGTTGGATTCCTCTGTGCGCCAACTCGTTTTTCTTTGATGTTGTGGTGACAGTGTCTTTATTTTCCAATTGAACCTCATATGATTTTTATCACAGACTTAAAATTGATTGGTCATGCGATCACTCATTACACGCAGCCCTTGTTTCTAGCTACTAAAAAAAAATCAATGGCTTAAGTTATACAGCTCAAAAATTCCTCAACT
Source organism: Caranx ignobilis (assembly GCA_021432705.1). Classification (NCBI taxonomy): domain Eukaryota; kingdom Metazoa; phylum Chordata; class Actinopteri; order Carangiformes; family Carangidae; genus Caranx; species Caranx ignobilis. The sequence continues at coordinate 550,577 of MU270012.1, read as the reverse complement.
TTGTGCTTGAAATTAGCAAGGTGGTGCAATGAGACTGAGAAGTGGTTGACAAGACCACTGGGGACACAGAAATGCAAGATAGTAACATGGCTTTACTAGATCATGCACATGTATGATACTCTTCTCTAGTGTGTGAGTAGATGGCACAATGTTACTGTTGAGCTCTTCTCTTTGTCCTGCTGGCTCTGTGCCTTCTCACAGTGTGGTTGACGGAGAGTCTTATAAAAACAGACGTTTACTGTTCTGCTTTGTGTTTGAAAAGCCCAGTGAAGCAGTGGGAGACAAGACTTGATGTACTGCAGGAGGTTATAGCATGATGCCACATACACACACACACACAGTGATGAGTTCCACGTTGCCAAATGTACATGTGAGACATCTTGTGTTAAAGACAGTCCAGTTTGGAGAGTCATGGAGATGTGGACTGTTTGTCTGGGGCAGGAGAGAAGTCTCAATGTCTCTTTTTTTTTATATACAATGGAGTCCAAAGGTCTCCCCACAAACAGTATGTGTCCCTTTCCTTTCGATGGGAAGTCAAACTGTTCTCAGACTCGTGAAAATCTGTTTACTTGTTTACTTAGGTGAATATTCAAAATGTACAGTTGTGTTGAATGGAATATACACATGCGCACACTCATACATACAGACAGACAGTTTGATTTCACAAACAGACCAAAGGACATGACTTGGAGTGAAGCATAGTAAAAGTTGTTTTGTCCTGATGCCACATCCTGCCATAGTTTATACCTCTGGGTACATGTTTACCAAGTGCCAGTCCAAGGTTACACATAAGATTCATAATACATCAGGCCAAATTTTCCATCTATCATTTGCAGCTGTCAATTAAATGGCTAATTTACATAATTCATATTATCTGTTATTCCTCAGGACAAAGATTAAGGGTCAGTTTGACTATTCGAGAAAGGAGCAAAAATGCTTAAGTCATACTTTTTACAATCCATGTAATTCACACTTTGTTAGAGTTAGAGAAAAGATTTTAAAAAGCCTGACAAGCAGACATCATTTCAGAAGCAGAATTTCCATTTTTATTTCACCTCACTTCATTCTCATTAATTGCTGAACAAATCAGATATTTGTGGTGAATCAGAGGTTTGGAACCAACCTGGAAAATAGACAGGAATGCATGCAATTCACTGCAGTGCAGTCAGCAGAGCTGAATGGGTGTAACTCCAGATCAGTTGAAAGTGAAATGCGAACAATTTCAACATGGGTGAGAAATTTCATTGTCGTTGTCCACATGTTGGTTTCACTGTACCAGTGTGGCAGAGCACCCATTTTTAGCGCAGGCTGAGTGAAAACGCAGGGTGTCAAAGAGGTAGGAGGTAACTGTAAGGGCAGATTGAATGCTGACACAGTTGATAATCCAGAATAGCACTGAGCTGAAATGTAATGGTAAAATTAGCAGGAACGCTTGAGTAGAGCCGTTTGATGCGATCAAGTGAATGTGTGATACAGTCAGAGCTACGTTCAACAGTTGTAATAAAGTTGTTATTTTGTTTGATCATTGCTGCACTTTGAAGAGAGGCTTTGAAGGCAGTAGCACACAGTGAGAGGGAGGGACAGAATACTGCAGAGGATTATCCAAGCAGCCAAGTGTATACAAATCTGGAGTTAGTTGGTGGTAGAAGAGAAAAGAAGTTGTGTGCACTTTGTGAAACAGCATTTGCTTCTATTTCTAAAGTCATCATTCTCTTTTTTAACCAATACTGTCTCCGTAAATCCTCAAACTGAGCTGCAACATAATTTATACACTGAATTTAATGTATAAAATGTCCATGTCTGTCTTAGTTTTTCAAATGCTGTGCTAAACTGTTGGCTTATATCATTTGTTGGTCATTTGATTCTAGTTAATAATGTATTCACATAGCTCATCAACAGTTGCACACTTGTTTTAAGCTGTAAGGTGTTTCCACACCTTACAGCTTTTTGGTCACGTCTATCACCAAATACCAAGCAAGCATCCAAGGTCCCGGGCAGAGGTCTTAGTCTGGATATTTCCAGGCATATTTCTCTGCATGCCACTGATTTATGAAAGCTGCTGGCAGCTAAGAGACATCTCACTCTGTCGTAGCAGCCAACTCCCCCTCCTCCCTTTACCTCGTTTCTCCACCTCCCCTAGGAATGTGACATTGTACAAGGCTGTGTGTCCGCTATTTATAGTGGGTCACCGTGGTGACACAGTCACCTTTATATACCCTATGCCATAGGGTGGCAGCCAGGGCGATCGAGAGTAGCTGGAGATGGCTCCCTGGGAATGATTTTAAGCTGTGTGTGTGTGTGTGTGTGTGTGTGTGCGTGCATGAGTGTGTGTTCCCTGAGCTGGCTGCGATGCTGTGAACCTGTTCCTGTTTGCATGTTCCGTTCCTCCAGAACTTCCTTGAAGCAGATGGTTTGGCTTCACTCATTTTAATCAATAAAAACGTCTTCAGCTGCTTTATTTTGACTTTAACCATCTTGTTTTTGCACTTTCACTATTTGTTTGGATTTGGATGTTTAAATAGACTGTGGACAGCACCCATCATCATCCATCTGTAATTGTGGAGTTGTGTGCCTTTGAGAAGGGCCACAGGCAGACAGAAAGGGTTGACTTGTTTTCCTACACCATAATTTCTTGACCCCAGGCCACAGGCAGAAATAGCACCGTGACCGAGGCTTGTAAGAAGGCTTTGCTCGATGTCTGTGACTGAACACTGAAATAACACACTCAGGCATGCTTGTGTTGCATTCTCTCCCTCTTTCTAACACACACTTCATGCATGCATGTGTACTCACACACACATACACACACATGCACAGGCGTTGTCTTGGGTTCTTTCCATTTCCAAACAATTTATTCTTCCTGTTTTTACGAGAACATCAATGTACATATTTACCACAGAATGCACAGATCTGTGTACTAAAATACACACTTGTTCTTAAGTATGTAAGAGGATATTCTCTGAATCATTGATTGATCACTGATTTCCTTCAGCCAAACACCAAGATCTTTGTTATCAAATTCAGTCAGTGTCTGAACTTCTTTTTTGACAGTGAAATCTGGAGTCCGACTTAGCAGTACCATCTAAGCTGGAGTATTTCCTTTCATTCTAAGTAATGTGGTCTTGTTTTTGGTTCAAGCATTTGGTGCTAACACAGTGAAATTCCCAGGGAATATGTGCAAGGTTTTCAGTGGGAAGAGTCTTCAAACTCATTAATATTGTCAGTTAAATAAAGTCCAGTTGAACAATACAGCTCAATAATGTCACCTCAGGAAAAAGGTTTAGCCTTATTTATGTTAAAAGAGCCAACGTTTGTCTAAAACCTGGTGCACCACACAGTCGTCTGCCTGAGGCCACATGCATCCTCCACAGACATATTTTGCTGTGCTTGAATCTGCCATATCCTGCCCTGTATCCTGTTAGTTAGTGAAGTACCATTGAAAAGAGACCTGACCTCTAAACCTATGATCTGTATGTGTGAGTCCTTACAGGATATTTTAATCTTTCACTCTTGTCTCCTCTCTCCCTCTTCCCCTCTCTGAACCCACTCACACTTGTCCCTGTGGTGCATTATTCCCCCACTTCCTCCACCTTCTCTTCCTGCCACTCCTTCATTCTCTTAATTCCAATGTTGACTGTCTGTCACTCCTACCTTTTGTGTCTTGTCATCTGACTCTCATCCTCCTTTTCTGCAACTGCAATATATCCTTTATCAACACTGATTTGTTCCTCTGTCTTTCCCACACTTTCCCTTCCCTGCTCCTTTTTTTCCTCCACCCTTGTGTTCTTTGCTTGCACTGTCTGTTTCTCTCTCTCTCCAGTTGGAGGCTAGGGAGAGCACAGGGTTGGTGAGTGGAGGGGTCCAGTCAGCAGCAGGTCCTGGCTCTGCTGTGTTACAGAGCACTGAAGACCACCACCGGGAGACTCCATCTCTGCGCTGGGAGAGGGAAGAGCAGCGAAGGATCCTGGCAGACACACACTCAACAGCCATGGACCTGCGCTATCGCCTGGAGCACAATGAGAGGGACTGGTTAAGGGAGAAAGCCGAGCTGCTGGAGAGGTTTGATGTGGAAAGGAGGGAGTGGGAAAGCCAGCTGAAAGATATGCAGAGGAAAATAGAAGAGGTAAGATGCTCTGACTGTGCTTGCATTATATCTACATTTGGGTATTTGGGAAAACTAAAGCAAATGCAATTCTGTAGTAAAGAAACCCTCCTCAAGTACCTAAAACAAATTCCAATTACACTGTTAACTATTCTTCATTCTTAGGTTGGTTTCTTACCTTTTGAATGATACATAGTGTCCTGCGCAGTGTTACATTTCCCTCCTACACATCCTGTTCAACGATAAACACTGTTAAAACAATACCCCTGGTCAGTGCAGCTGCAGAGTATGAGGAAAGGAAGGAATAGAAGGAGGAGGGCGAGAGCTCTGCCGCAATTATTTGACCTCTGGATACTGAGACAGATGCTGTGATAAAGACTGTCTGTGTCTTAGTCGTCATTGGAGGGATGCAGAGAGGGAGGCTGACATGTTTGGAAATATACCTAATTAAAGTGGGATTTCACTAGTTAGAATAATTATAGATTATATTGGACACTGTAACAGGATAAGACAGGAAAGACAGGGAAGTCATTCAGAGCAAATTGATGAAGAGAGACGGTCAAAGGTAGAGAAAGAAAGTTTAGCATTAGGTGTTAGTGATAAAGCCTGCATCTATCAGCAGATTCAAATCTAACACATCCAGAGGAGCAGAGAAATGTTTTCATTGAAGAAAGCCATACACAAGGAGTTGGACAGAGTGCGAAGGCACTGAAACTATTTGCTATGAAAAGAACATGTGGCTCTCATTGGCCCCTTAGAGACCAGAAAATGAGAGAGGAAAACAGCAGAGAATAAAGCAGGCTACAAGGCAGAAGTCCCATCTAGACATTGCATGATGGGAAGGGAGCCCAGTCAACATGAAATTGTTACTATTTTTGAGATTTCATGGTAGCAGGCCAGGGGTTATCCAACTTTATGTGAAAGAATTCTTTGAATGTTTTTTTTTAACCCTCTTTGGTCTAAATATGTTCACAAGATTGGTTGCTAAGATGTCTTGCCTGACTTCTCATCATCCTATATTAGTTTTTGAATATACAGGGGTAGCTACAGTGGAGTAGTATTTGTATATTCATTAGGTCATTTACATTTTTGTATTGTCTTCAGAATCTTCAGAATTACCTTTAAACAACACATTTCTATAACAAATGGCCGACTGTAGCAGTACTGCTGAAAAAGTGACCTTCCTCTTCCTATTTCTAGCTGTACTGCGAAGTGAGAGCCAAGCGAGAGGGGACCGGACTGGACAGTGGGACGAAGTACGATGATGATGGTGCGCACAGGCTCAGTGTGCGTCGTACCAGCACAGGCTCCAGTCTGCTCAGCGACAACTCCCATTCTGAGCGGCTCAGCAGCAGCAGTCAGTCAGAACCAAGCAGACAACCAGCATTACCTGGCTTTGGTCACAATAGAAATATCACTGGTGGTGATGACCAGCCCACCTGCTTCCCAGCAGCTGACGGCCACTGTGAATTTAATGTTGATGGTCAGTTTACTAAGAAGGACCACTCGGAACCTGTGCTGGTGGAATTGAGATCCAGAGGCACTTGGAAGCAAGACTCTGTTGATTATGGCAGAGAGGCAGCGGATACAACAGAGCTGGATGCTATTTTTCAAGGAGCCCCTGGGTGTGGATTGCCACAAAAAAGTCCCTCCAAAGGGAATGAAAACAACGTCCATGTCAGGCCACAAGAAAGTCCCGTTTGGTCAGAGCTGAGTTATGGCAGTGACAAGAAGAACACCACTGCGCTCAATGCTGTAAGAGTTATAAACAACGTTCAATGTTTGATAAAGGCACTATATGCAGTAGAGACACATGGGTGTGGTTGCTTTGTGTTAACGTCTTTGCTGTGCTGTCAAATTCTTGTCATTTTATGATGATTGATTATCATTGTTATTGCAACGGTCTTTGCCATCCCTTGGTTTCTATGAATAGAGGATCCTTGTGACCAACCATTTCTTCGATACAGATCTTCAGCAGTATACCCAGCATATCTCTTTATTTCTCTGTCTTTCCTTCTCTGTGTCTCAGGCACTTAAGGAGATAGCCCGTGTAAGTGAGGAACTTTGTAGCTACCAGGATGAGATCAGAAGAAGAACAGAGATAAGAGGTAAATCAATCCTCACCGCTATGTGAACTTCCTGGCATCAACATGGAACTATGATAATAACTACATCCTGAGCCTTGATGTGCTTATGCACATAATCTCAGTGCAGTGTTTGTTTCAGTGTGGTCGATTTATTTGATAATGTTTGTCTTTGTTAAAATGGTCAAAAGTGGACATCAACAGCATTTTACTGTTGTATTTCTCTCAGGAATCGATCTGAATCCCAGTGCCTAACTGAGGAGGTGAATGAACCGCTCTGTGACCTCAGCCAGATCTACGATGACCTCCGTGCATTGGAAAGGGAAAACTGGATCACCTTGTCACCAGATAACACCTGGCGGACTGACAGAGTTTCAATTGAATCCTGGAGAACAAGTGCTGCTGAGCTGGACAGCTCCAGAGACGCACAGACAAGCCCAGGAATACACTCTGAGATAGATGAAGCTGCTCCGCCCATCCCACCCCGATCCTCCTCCTGGAATCTGAACAGCCCTACCCATCCAGACACAGAGCTCCACATCCCAGAATCCCCCATGACGACAATGAGGAAATGTCACAGCCCATGTGTTCTAGCAGACAAAAAGTGTAGCAGCCCATCTATCGTCAGGAAGTTTGGGGCTATGCTACAAGAAAATGAAGGGAAGGTTTTAATAGATGGTGTCGTTGCATCATGCTCTGTACCTGCTAACTCTAACTGTAATATGGGCTGCTGCCACAGCCGCTGGTCCTGTGATGCAAGCAAGTTCATTAACAGTAAGTTGTCTGCATCTGGGACTGTACAGAAAAGTTTCTCCGAAGTCAACATACTGAGTGCTGGGAAAGATCTGCATTCAAGTAACTTAAAGCCTGAGCTGCAAGTGCCGCCACCTGTCGAAGAATTATCTGTCGATTCGCTGTTGTCCTCTCTGGAAATACCACCTGCCAGCACCAATCTCCAGGGCTCTAGAAGAAATATAATGCTGGAACAAAAAACAGCTGAGTTCAATAGAACTTTGTTTCAAGCTGAGATGGGCCGTGGTGTAGAAGAACCAGACAGTTGCGCTGTAACAGATGCCTCCTCTCTGGATTGCCAGCCGGTCCTTACAACATCAGACGAAGTATTACCTCCCAGGGAGACCAACTTTCAGCCACATTGTACTGATGTCAGCACTGGCGTGCACCCTGATGTCACTCTCTCCACTTCAGATTCCACAAATCAGAGCCCAGATATCCAACCAAGACGAATGAGATGTGGTTTTGGGGGTCAAGAGGTCAGAATGAAGCAAGAAATCCCCTCTGACCTTTCACCTGAAGAGCCACAGGTTGGACTCAGGGACAACACCACAATAACCTCTCAGAGTCCCACATGTCGTTCAGAGGTCAAGCACAAAGTCCGAGCAGCAAGCAGTCCTTCCAGGAAAACACAACCCAGAGGAGCCACAGAGGCTCTTTTTTCTGAGCCTGCCTCGCCTGCAAATAGCCAGCCAGCTCAGAATATGGAGGTTTCCAGCTCTAAGAATGAGAGTCCACACAGAGTAAGGCCTCAGCCAGCCAGAGTGGGTGTCTCACTCCAGCAGCCGCCTGTAGAGAACAAACAAAGACAGATGACACAGCCAGGGCACCAGGCACAGCCAAGGCATGTGTCTGTTCTTCCCACCCAGTCTGACTCCTCCAGACATGGGCCTCGAATGATGAATGACCATCCCTGGAAGCCCCTCACTCTGGCTGCATACCCACGGCCTGAGGGATCCAGGTCTAACTACGGGGCAGTGGAGAGGATTCTGAAGAATTATGAGAGTGCAGCTCGGGCTCAGCAAGGTCAGAACCAACAGGGCGAGACGGCTTCAAGTCCTCACCTCATTGTTAGGCAGGAGGAGAGCATCACAGAACTGGACATGCTGGACATGGACCCTCTGCCCTTACCTCCAACTCTGAGACACACACAGACTTCACACACGTCAAAGACCCACATCACACATGCACAGCTCAGCCACACTGCCATGGGCCTGAAAGAGACACAGCTTATAGTGCAGGTGGGTAGAGTCTCAGATAAACAGTCTGTTATTCACACTTCACACACATAACACACCCCCACTGTACAGATGTTAACTTCAGATGCACTCTGTTGGAATGAAATGTGTCCGTATGCATTTTGTTTTGACCAAAATAATTAAGGCAAACTATATTTTCAAGGCCAAATACACCAGTGGACCTGGGCGAACTTGCACATTTCGTTCTGTTCCACTCCACTATGAAATACTAAGCAATTGCCCTTGACTGAGGACAGCTCCGGTGGGAATGTTGTTTATTTCTGGTATGTGCTAAGAGACAGAAGCAGGCCAAAGCCTCCATTATAATCTGGGCATCTGGGCCATTCCATTGCTTTAAGGCTCCTAACAAAAGGAACTGGCAGGGTGGCATACAAAGCATTTAAACTTGGCAGGAGGTCCATCACCCTCACCAACTTGTCTTTTATCTTTCAGTCTTTCCATGGGGCCTCGTAGTGGAAGTGTTTTTCTGGCCTTTGTGTTGTAATTACAGAAGTATCTGCAAGGAGCCAGCTGACTAAATGCCCTTGGCGGACCGTGGAAATGAGAAAGCTGAAGCGATTACACCGCTTTAAAGTCATGCAAATGTTAAAGAAATTGTGGGAGCGATTATCAAGCCAATTTTATTTGACCTCATGAAAAGAATGCCATTTGAGGCACCACTTTAGTTTAGCCTCAACCGGGAGCACTGTCCAAAATAAAATGTGATGATTCTGAAGTGCTGGTAAGTGGCAGGAGAGCGGCTGCACATCTAAGGTACTAAAGTTCAGATGCATTCCTCCAAATAGGAATGGGATCTACTTGTGTGATCTTTTCACATGAGCGCCCTGGATTCCTTCATGTTCCTGTTTGAAATATGCCTGTTGTTTTCCTCAGGATCAAGAAGACTTCCGATGGAACACGTGACAAAATGTAAAGTATCTGTGTGTGCGAATCTGATAGTTGACAGGGCGGTGTGATAATCCTAAATGTTAATTCATTTGTTTCTCCACAGGAAACTGAAGAGTGTTGTCTTTCCTCTTCCTCTGTCCAGAAGAACTTCTCGAGGCCTGCCCGTCCAGCCAACCGACGCCTCCCCTCCCGATGGGCCAGCCGCTCCCCTACTTCTTCCTCCTCCACGTCATCATCTCCCTCTACCACCCCGGTCATACCGCAATCCTCCCCCCCCAGAAACATACCTCCTCCTTTACCTTCTCACAAGCCTTTCACATAGAGACGGTCATCATTTGATCTTCACCCCACTATGTGTTTGAACCAACCAGAAGCCTTCAGTGATAACCTCTGAACTTTCTCTTTTCGTCCTTACTGTTGTCTATATATGAACCCCAGACTGCTTCTCCATGCCCACAGACTCAGAAGTGCTTTAGTTGTGAGTTCACTAACTCACCTATAGAATGTATAATGCATCCAGAGGAGCCTAACTGACCAAGGGGAGCAAGTCAAGGACCTGAAGCAGTGTGAGTTATTCAGCAGTATGCTCCTGAGGAACCCACCAGGCATCAAGCAAAGCCTCAGAGGACAGTCACACCATCACTATCCAAAGGAACAGTCACATCCTGTGCATCATTCATTCATGTCAACCATCTGAATGGATATCCTTTGCTCAGGTCTAGGTTCTAGCCTTGAATAGTGTAGCCTTGCAGATTTACCAACAGCAGACCCATATTCAAATGATCTAAGATCGAAATCCAGAACAATATAGTTTGTGTCTACTGTGTTTTGTATTTCATGTGCAACATGTTTTCTGTGCTTTTTGCACAAAATATGGTGTGACATTCACAATATGCAGGATCATGTTTGTTTCAGACATCAGTGCAGTGGAGAAGATTTCCCCTGGCATCACTGTCAGAGTGCTGAGTGAAGCAGTGTTGGCTGGTTTTCTGCCTTCTTGAATATTACCTACAGGACATGCCTGGACTGTACCTTGCCTGTGACTAAAACATTTTGCTTTATTCTCATGACTGGGCTTTATATGTTTCATGATTAAGCAAAAACAACATTTACTTGATATCAACAAATAGATAAAAATGTGAGTTCTTTTTTTATAACTTTGTACCAAAGGCTGGTTTCTTTTTATGCATTTTCCTGATTTGAAAAGTAAATGCATTGTTTTGCAAAAGGTTTTTGTGTTGGCTGTCCACCCATAGCTGATGTTTTCCGATCAAAATGTATGTTAAAGGTCACTCATGAGAGCCTGCTTTTGTGCATAACATAAGTAATGCTTATAAAAAAAATACTGAAAAGCCTTTTTTTCTACTTTTACTAATTTTGAATGGTCACAGATCAGGACACTCAGCTGAGTAGTATAGTTTTTTTGGGTCAAAGTGGTGAATCATATCATGATGAAAGTGATGCCTTTGCTGTTCTTTTTGTGTAATAAACATAAGAACTTGACAGTTTTCTTCTTTTTTTCACATTACATACTGCAGTATGTACATTAGGATTGAACTCACAACTAATTATCATATAAACAAAATTCACTCAGTTCTAAAACTTCTTCTCTTGGCTTTGTAGACGATCGCTTAATCTTATTTAATCTTTATGTTGTATTCTCTTTTTCCCAATTAGCCACAATAATTTAATTCATAAGCTACAAGCTAACCAAGCCTTGCTACTGTGCAGTTTTCATCCCCTGCTGCAGGATACTTTGATTTTCAAGCCTGCAGAAGGAGCAATAATTCAAAAAGTTCTGAGCATCAGTCAGACGCTGCACATAAATATTTCTGTGACTGCTTGAAGAGGAGTCCTCGGCAAGTGTTCAACTCAAAGATGAAGCACCAGAACCAAACGACTGTCTGGCTCCTTCGATCTTGGCGACTGACATCTCTGGTGACACTGTGATCTCTTCCTCTGAGTGATGACTGCTGAGCTGTGGGACAGCAGCACAGGAACCATCCATCTCTCTGAGAGCGTGAGTGTGTGTCAGTGCTTTGATGTTTGTGGTCAGTATGTATGTATTCCTCCAGAAATGTTTTATGCATTCTTCTATCTACATGTGAGATTATGAGTGAGATATCTATGTGAGATTTTGTTTACGTCACAGGTGAAGTGAACTTCAATCCAATTTTTTTTTTTTTTTAGGTTTCTACAAAATGAATGTTTTTTGACAAAATATTTTGTAATTTCATGCCACTGGATGTAAATGGTATATGGATCACTTCTGCCCTTTTACGTGTCCATTCACTTTTATAAACATTACAAAGGGACACATGCAGCCCTACACACCCTTAGACCTGAGAGGACAGACACCTAACCCCTCACCCTGAAACCTGGCACCCTAGGGCTGACTGAAATAACAGGTGCGACAATGTTATGGTGCCAGAAATCCTACCCCAGCGCTGATATAAATATTGTCATCCTCTCCTGATGCCCTGCCTAGCGCTGCGTTGGCTGTTTCACCCTGTTTTCCTGTGTCAAGGTTGGGCAGGAGTGTAAATTCCGAGCACTGGCCTGTGCTCAAGTGTGGAGGTTTCCAGATGCTGAAGCTGTTATATAACCGGTACTTACTGTTTTAATTTCAGTGCTTTTTAAAACACAATAACACTGGAAAGAATTTATGGAGCAATCTGTATTTTATACCACAAGCATATGCTGCTGCAGTGACATAACAAGTGATTGTCATCAACAGCAGCTACATATGGTAGTTTGCCATAGCTATTGGCAAACTAACCATGTTGACACTGCCTTTATTTGCAACAATAACAGTGATTGCAAAGATGAGGACATTTTCCCAGAACAACTGCATATTTTCTGTCTGCACACATTTGTTACAGTAAACGTATAATGTGCATTAAAGGTATTGTGATATAATAGTAACAGTTCTCCTGTAGATCTGCACATTTATTGCTGCATGTGATTAATCAGACTGCTACATAGAGCTTGCTTTCATTCAGTGAGTTTCCACATCCACACAGAAACATAACACCTGTCAGACTTGCACACAATTTGATCTGATCTGATTTGATGTGTCTAGACCAAAGCAGATCCTGTCTGTGGTCTCCCTCCTCTTACAAGCTTGAGTGCAAATTCACCCTCTCTGTTTGCGTAGGAATCTTAAACAGCACTTGTGTCCTTTTGGTTATTGACTGGTGTCAAGGCTATGTTTTGACTAGCGGCTCTTTGAGTGTCCATGGTGTATTGGGTTTGTCCTTGCAGAATACTTCATAATGAGATGCTCGTTACGGATGGTTTCAAATACACAATAGACATTGCTGTACATGGTCTGCGCATTGTGAGTGGTTTCTCAAACATCCAAGTTGCTGCTGCTGTGCAAAAGTGTTCAGTGAACTGAGCCTCCCCCCAGTGTCTCCTGGCTCTCTGTCCACAGGAAACCTCCAGCCCCAGAGAGCTTCTGGCACCTGCTAACCTGCCATTCTCCCTGCCCTGAAATAGCCTGGCTCTTATTTGATCTCTCTCACTGTGTGTGTGTGTGTGTGTGTGTGTGTGTGTGTCTTATCTTGGTGAGCTGGTATAGTCATGCTGACTGCAGTGCATTCCCTGACTTCCTGTGGAGCTCTAGACAGCTGCATATCGATCAGCACACTGATGCATCACTTTAGAGGCCACAACCAGTACACACACAACCACACTGTGATAGCACACAGAAATACTGTACATCCAGCAGCACATGCATACAGTCAAATGTGTGCAGAAAATGTGCCCCCCCCCCCCTTTCTGTGCCATTAGCCAGGTTGTAATTTCAGACAGGCCTCCATTATCAGCAGGAGGCTGTGGCCGCATCTCTGATATCCGGCTGGATCATAAAACAGCAGGGCTGACTTTAATCAAAATGGCCGAAAAGGCCGGGCAGACGATGAATGAATGTGGACAGGCACAGTCAGAAATGGTTTCACTTAACTTTAAGTCTATGAAGGAGGGGGATATTCTGGACAGGTTGCCAGTCCATCACACACTTAACCCAGATAGACAATCACACACACACTCTCTCTCTCTCTCTCTCTCTCTCTGTCTGTCTGTCTGTCTGTCTGTCTCTCTCTCTCTCTCTCTCTCTCTCACACACACACACACACACATGTTGATGATTTAGAGGCTACTATGCATGCAAATTCCACTAAACCAACATGTCCTCCAGGTGCTGCACTTCACAGAAAGATATTTAGAGACAGGTTGTGGGCTGACTGACCTAGCTGAATATACTGTACAGAGCAGGAAGGAGAGTCAGTGTGTCTGGAATCTCTGCCTGGGAAGAGTCCCACCGACCTTTTTGAATTCCTTCCCCACTTTTAAATAGACCGGAGAGGTGCGGGCTCTAAAACAGAGCTGACTCTACTGCAGTCTTGGATGCAGTGTACTGTATCCTTGTTGATGACCTTTGATGTCTGCAGGACGTCATGAAGGAGTTTGTTTCCACAAAATACACTTGACTGTGTTAGTTATGGCACTACAGTGTCTTAAATAACAAATACAGGTTCATGTTTGCACTTTTAAGGGTGTGTGGAAAAATATGCACAATAAGAAACATGCTTCCAAAGCACAGATTTGAGATGGTTGTTGGAGAGAGTTCACAGAACTTCAAACCCCAGTGAAACAGAGAGGCATTTTGGTTCCCTTAGTTGCTTTAGACATGTTCAGGGCTGTGCAGGAGAGGATGTGTGGAGAGAAGTGAAGGATTTATCCTCTTAGTAGGCATAGATCAGACCACAGGACAGGAAGTGTCTCAACCCCCTTCTGTTTTGGCACATTTTCCCCTCCTTTCCTGCTTGGTCTGTATTTCACCCTCTCCTTTTTGTTTGTTTATGCATGTTCATCTCAGACATTGATCTATCATCTGACCTTTCATGTCTCCTTTATATGCTCAAGTATTTCTCACCAGTTACTTCCTTCATTACAATATTCCACGTTAAGGGCTGCAGCTCTACAGATGTTGTTCTTGAAGGTTCTGTAAATGATCATTGCCATCACATGTGGCACAGCATCCATTCACCCGTTGGCTCTACCTTATCCATGCAGAGATCAGGATACACGCTGCTAGTATCACAGTGAGGACCCAGATAGCCCTCAGGCCTCGATTCACCTTCAGGCCACAACACTGAGACTGGCAGTGGTGGTAAAAACTTAAACTAAATACTTTTTGGAAATTGATGGTCCACCAGCCAAGTGGGATTTGACTCAGCAGTGCCCATGCTGTCTTTGTTGGACACCTTTTCAGAAGACAAATATGATATCTTTAACGGAGGCTGCTGCACTGTGCTATTCCTTACAGGGCACCATAACTCCACAAAATATTTATTTCTTCACATAACCTTAGAGAAACTTTACTGGCAAATGTCAGAGCATAGCTATTATTGCTCATAAATCAATATTATTGACAGTCCGTTCACCAAACTATGTTTGCTCTGTTCCAGCACAGGAGAACATCCCTAATCTAGTCTTCCCCTTAATACCACTGAAAATACCAATTATATTTATCATTGACATTTGAAGACACTGTTTTGGCAGTGTGACTTGGCTCAACATAAAACCAAAATCCAAGAGCAGGCTGTTGTTTGACAAGAAGTTGACAAAGTGTTAGACTTGGACTTCTCTTGCTTTTAGCCACTTCGCTGGTGTTGAGCAAATGTGTTTTGAAATTCAAATCAAACAATATCCACTATTATAGCATTTCACCTTCCAATTACACAGTACAATACTGGAAACGTCAGTTGTCAGGAAGCCATATTTACATAACTGTCAATGGTCTGAGCCAGAGCTGCAATACAACTTGTAGGTGTTATATAAAAAACCCTCTGTCAGTATTACTGAATAAGGACAGAGCTGGTTTCTCAGTGTGCTGTGTTTATAGAGCTGTGAGAGACAAAGAACAGATCTCTGTGTGCACTGCCTTGGCCTATGATGAATGATATTACAGGTCATGTTGAACAATAAATTATTGTTTGCAGACTGTTATGTAAAATATGTCCAAAAAAGAAAAAAAAATGTCAGAATTGCAAAATGACTGGATTCTTCTGTGTCTTTATAAGAGCTGAAACCAATGGCTGCATGTCATGGCGGTGTTAGTCCACCCCCCTGTGGAGGAGTTGACGAACTGCATGTCTGTGTTTCCCTGGCTGTTTCCACAGAGCTCGAGTTTCTAGGGGGACGGATTTCAGAGTAACACCTCGCGACTTCCCCTGAAGGTTGGTGTTTGTATTTTGTAATGAAATGCCTTTTGTAACCTCTTACAACGACACGGTAGAGTTTGCTTTCGAAAAATACGCAGTTTCTCTGCAACTCGTTGCACACGGAGCAGTAAAGTTACGAACAGATACTGAAACTTTGTGTGACATTCAGTTTCCAGATGAGACCCAGCGGTTTTCTGTAAAAAATCACGAACACGAACAACATATATGTGCATTTAGGAAAGATGTGTGTTTCTCTAACTAGTTTGGTTCAGTGCTTCAGTAGTGTAATTCAGACACATTTGAAGGTATACTGATGGATGCTGTAAATGCACCACAGTATAGAAATACAGTTACATATTATTAATGAATTTAATACTTAAGTTGTGAACTTGACGGACAAAAGGGAGAGATCAGATGAAATATGAGCTGAAGCATGAAGCCCATGAACAGATCAAGATAGAAACAATTTTTGAGGTGGGGGAAAAAACTTGTATGCCTTAAGCTTGTAGTTATAAAAAAAAAAAAAAAAAAAAAAAAGATAAGGAAAGGTCTGTTTTTTGATATATGTGATAAATTCCTACAACAAGTGTTGCTAATTAGACCTCAGGCTCTTTTCTGCTTTGATCAGTTCAAATATCTGCTGTGAAAAAGGCCTTTTTCAAAATAAAGTCTTCAACTTGTTTCTCTAAATCCAGGCAAACTGAATATGCTCTTCATTCATCTCCAGGCAGCAGCAGGATGGTTCTCTGTGTCCTGAGGCAACAACTATTGAAAAGCAGCAGAAGCTGTGGAGCCTGGGGCAGGTAAAGGGGTTTAGCCAGGTTATCACCACACTGGTCCTGGTTATTAGTCAGAAATGAATGAACAGCAAGTGTAGATAACTGAACCCACATTATATATATATGTACACAAATCACGCACATAGACACATCTAAGTGGCAAAAAACACACATATCACTTGTAGAGAGAGTTAAGGTAGAATATTAAAATCACTTATGCTTCTGTGTGAGGGTAAGCAAGTCTGATTTCCATTAGGCTGTTATGCATACCATATGAAGATATGCACATTTGCATTGACTTGAGTTGATAGATCAGTGAGCTGTTACGCACATATCTGATCATAAATAACTACAACAGACGTTATAACAACATTCATATGCTGTTTGAATGGTGTTCCCTCAAGGTCACTGCAGAGACAGAGCAGTGGCAGTGTGTACTCCAACATCCATGGCTTCAACCAGGAGGAGATCAAAGAGAAGCTCCGGGCTTTTCCTGGAGGATCCATTGATCTTCTCAAACACGACTCTGGCATAGCTGTGCTGACCATTAACAACCCATCCCGCATGAACGCCTTCTCTGGTAAGAAGACCTCAATAGTGGGCATCACAGTGTGGATTTGCACCTTCAGGGGAGGATATAGAGAGCAAAGTAAAGTTTGCTGCTTTGCTTGAATGGAGATCTGCTTCCCTTCCCAGGCAGTATGATGGTGGACCTGGAGGAACAGGTGAGCCAGCTGGAGAACTGGACAGATGGTAAAGGTCTCATCGTCCACGGAGCTGCTGAAACTTTCTGTTCTGGATCAGACCTCAACGCTGTCAGGGCGATCTCCAATCCACAGGTAGGGAAATAAAGAAACACCCATAGCGCTTTTGTTCTCCATATTTGTTTTTACCACAGTTAGAGTCTCTGTGCTTGACATGAATACTCAAAGAGGCCTGAAAGGTGATGTTTGTTTTGCCTCGTAGGACGGGATGAAGATGTGTATGTTCATGCAGAATACTCTCACAAGACTCCTGAGGTAAAAGTTCTCAATTCACTCTAGTCTAAATATATATGTTGACTACAAAAGCAGCAGCAACCCATCTGAGTTTAAACAAGTTGGAGTTTAGCCGTTATGTAATGTGCGCTACAGTATGCTGACAGAATTGTTTTCTCAGTGCAGGCTGCCTCTGATCTCCGTTGCTCTGGTGGAGGGGAGGGCACTGGGAGGAGGTGCAGAGCTAACCACTGCCTGTGATTTCAGGTAGTGATTTTTATTCTTAAATAAATAATAGTGTCTCTGCCCAAATATCGCTAATAATCCAATTTATCAATGGGCTCTCCTATATTTAGATTAATGGCATCTGACAGTGTGATCCAGTTTGTCCACAAACACATGGGGCTGGTCCCTGGCTGGGGCGGCGCTGCACGACTCGTCCACATTGTTGGAAGCCAGAATGCGTTAAAACTCCTTGGTGGAGCTCTGAAAGTGGACCCCAAATATGGCCTGCAGATTGGACTGGCAGATGGGGTCCTGGAGGGGACCCAGGCAGAGGAGGGTGCAGGGACCCCTCTGCAGAATGCTGAAAACTGGATCAGTCACTTTATAAAAGGACCAGCACCTGTGATTCAGGCTGTGAAGAAGGTGGTGTTGTCAGGGAGAGAGCTCCCTCTGTCTGAGGCTCTGAGGACTGAGAAGGATGTGTTTGGGACAGTGTGGGGGGGGCCAGCTAACCTGCAGGCCCTGGCCAGCAAGTCCAAACACAAATGAAGTGGTCGAAGAGTCTCTGCTCAGTGTCTTTATATCAGCAAAGATCACTGATGTTTGTAAGGTGATGTTGTTCTTGATTGACATTACTTGTGAGTGACTGGTGGAACATTTACATTGTGGTGCGTTTAAGTACTCTTCATGCTGTTGATTAACATGTTGTAAAAGTGGGCTCACGTTGCAGTGGGAAGGTAGAAATGAATGAAATGTGTGTTTTCTTTCTTGGTCAGTGGACAATAAAACATTTTATTTCAATTATCTGCATTCTGATTTTGTAGGATTAATAACCAACCTCTTACTGAAACTGCTGGGATTGTCTTTTGCTCCTTGTCTCTCAGTGTGACATCGTGCCTGCTATGAACTGGGAGACAAGTGCATAAACTGATGAAGAAAATGTGTTTCTTTTGGTCATATATATATGTGTGTGTGTGTGTGTGTATGTGTATGTATGTGTATATATATATTCCCTCTTCCTGTGAGGGTGCATTTACAAACTGGACCCTGCAGTTGACCATGGACTCAAACTGTATAAGCAGCAGTACACCAATCTGCCATAACATTAAAACAGGTGATTTTATTGTTGTGGCTGTTGGTATATGACCTGTGTTTCACTCTGAATCATTGCTAATTTGATTTTAAACTTAATTTGTTGTTTAAATTATTTCTACATCTTCATGGCTTAACTCTACAATTTAAAACAAGTCAGCTCTTTTAATTTTGTGGGTGTGTGTGTGTGTGTTTGTGTGTGTGTGTTTTTTCCTGTAACACAAGACTGTGAATATGCTGCATCATTCTCTGGGTGTTGCAGTAAACGAGGACCCACAGTAAAGGACAATATTTCCCATCAGTCAAGCAAATCAACAGTCTTACCTGCAGCTCCACTGAGAATGTGATTGTATTAATGATTAGATCATGACAGAGTGAGTCTAACTAAAGCAGACAGATAACAGCAGCATACAGACAGATACTGATGAGGAATAACAAGCATGAGGCAGCGGCATCTGTCTGCAGGACTGAGAGTAACACTGCTGCACGTCTGTCCTCCTTACCTCATTTTCTAGGTTACTTCAGCATTTCCTTCATGTTCCTCTGTGCTTGTAGTGTGTCAGATTGGCCTTGATCACGTAGCACTCCCCTTATTTCTATTCTATTGAGAGATGCTCAGCCGGAGGTTAGAGCATTATTTGGATGATTTTCAATACCTGGCACAGTGTCTGCTCATCTATCTCGTTTGAGACATAGAGCCAAATAAAAACACAAACTGAATATTTTTTAAAGGTTTGGCACCAATTTGTGGCTTATATTTTCATTAGATATTTAAAATGAATTTGCTCAAACAGCACATGAGGAACTGGAAGAGTAGAAACACGTAGAGAGCTCAAATGACAAGAACAGGGCAGATCCCCGGAGGATGCCAGGCCTGTATCTCCTGTTCCTTTTCCAGAGGTCATGTTTCCTGGCCAGACACCCAGTTGGAGTGCTAATGTCTGCTGTTGTCAGAATACTAAACAGCTCCAAGGTGAGTGAGCAGGGAGTCAGGAGTTGGCCCCATTATAATATACAGTATACAAACACTTGTTTATACGACCTACAATGTGCAAAGACTACATTGCCAACTGTGGATGAGGGTATCCACAACGACTTTTGGTGTTTCTGTCCACGTGTCACCTGCTTAATCAAAGTCTTTCTTTGGATGCTTTGTTATGATATGATTTATGCTTCAGCCCCTCAGCCGGGGGAGGGGGGGTGTGAGTTCTCCCACCTGACAAAAAAAAAAAAAAAAAAAAAAAAAACAGGCTTTGCAGAGAAAAATGTGTGAAATATTTCTTACAATGGAGCCATTGATGGTCATGCTTATGTAACCCTCACGACAGATATATTTTTAAGTGAAAGCACACGACACACAAGACGAGAAAACTATAATACCCAAATATTCAGAGGCGAACACAAAATGTCCTTTTAGGATGATGAAATGACACAATTTATTCTTAAATTACAAATCATGTAACAAAAAAGTTGCCAAGCAAAAACTGTTACACAAACTTTATTTTTCAGAATGGAAAGTCTAAAACTGAGCTGATGATGTAAACATGTAAGAAATATAAAAAAAATAACATAACTTGGATGGCCAATAGCAGTAGTATGGGTTTGTTCTCCTACTGCTCCAGACATCATCATACATAAGAGGACTTACAACCATAAGAAATGCAAAAACAAACACAAATTAAAAACATTTACTCAAACTGAAGCCAAAAATATTAATTCTCAACATCCTGCCAACCAGTAGTGTTTAAATAACTCTCTCTTCAAACATGCACAAATCACAAAACTTTAGAAACACATCAATTGAGAATACTTTAGTCCGGGACGATAAGACTATAATGAGGTCCAGATGCCTCAGTGGCTTTGAAAGCAAAACACTGATACTTCACATTGAAATGCCAATTATTCAAAGCTTGGAAAAGTTAAAATAAATTTGATATGCACTTCTATTATACTGATTTATTTAAAACTGGATTTTTGAGCTCTACAGATTTTAAGATTTCACAAGCTGCAGGTTAACTGAACTCAAAGTGAGGACAAAC
Organism: Caranx ignobilis; assembly: GCA_021432705.1. NCBI lineage: Eukaryota > Metazoa > Chordata > Actinopteri > Carangiformes > Carangidae > Caranx > Caranx ignobilis. Next base: position 530,110 of record MU270012.1, on the reverse strand, counting down.
CCAAAGCAGGTAGCCAGATAATCCTGTGGGCTGCTGAGTTACATTACTATATCATAAAACATGAAGTGTGAAATTTAATGACCCACAAAGCTTAAGAGCATCAGTAACTTCTTCTGTTTCCTTGCTTCATCTGTGAAACAACCTTAAAACCACTATCTCCTCAGAAATGACATACTTTGTTAACAGTTGAGTTTCAGAACGTCAAAGGAAAGGCTCCACAATCAGTTAAATCTGGAGTAAGTTATTTAGGTAGGGTGGAGGTTGGGAACATTTATCAAGGATTAAGTTTTTTCCAATAGTAGTCAGATGAGTTGAGCTCCGACAAGTCCATTTCTGAGTGCTATGTTAGCTGAGAGAGTTAAAATGTAGATGATAAGAATGCAGCCATTCATGATAATGAAAATGACATGGTTCCATTTCTAGGAGTAACATCCCCATTTATGCCTTCTTTCACTGCACATCACAAATCTGTACGGGCCGCCCACAAGCCCTCTGAGTATTAGATCATCAATTTATACACAACAGTATCTTGGTTTTGCAAAAGCAGGTTGGCGAATCACGTTAGCCTTTTAGCCTCCACTTTTCTGGAATTTAAAAAAGAAACAGGCTCAATATGCCAATAAACAAATGGCTACCAGTGAGCAGACTGAACACCACAGTAAGTCTGTTACACCTACCTTCCATGATGTGCTAGATGGAGAATTATGAGATGAGGATTTCATGGCTCAAAACAACATGCTGTATTTATCTGTTTACCGAGCTGTACCTCACATCTCAGTACTGGAACGCTCAGTGCTTCAACATGAAATCCATCATAATTTCTACAGGCTGGGGAGACACAGGATAAGACTTACAAACAAATCACGCAGATACATCCAGATCACTGTGAGCCAAAACAAGGCATAAAATGTATGATGGCTAAAACTGAGCTGTTTACCTAAAAACATGGTCATGTTTGTTATTGAGTGTGTGATTGCTCCTGTACCAAGCATTCCACCCACATCCGATCTGTGACTGAGTGAGGGAAAACATAAAGTCAGGAATAAATTAATGGAATGGAACTTAGCCATATGGTGATGTCGGTTGGTTTCAGTGATGACTTCACACTTCAGTCACTGTACACTGGCCATCAGGCATTCTGGACCTTCCACTGCTACTGGATGAAGAGGGGGGAGAGGCGGACTCTGCCCCAGGAGGGGCTCTGTCCTCTGGATTCAGTCTTTGCCTCCGTGGTCTATCCTCCCAGGGCTCCACGTGCTCTCCATCTCCCCCCTCTTCTTCGTCCTCCTCTTCCTCATCATCACTCCAGTCTCCAGAGCCTGACTCGTCCACAGAGGTGTGAGGATCAGAGGACCTGGAGGGTGAAACCTCCTCCTCCTCATCTTCTTCCTCTCCTTCCCCAGCCTCAGACCGCTCATGTGAAGGTGTGGGCCTCGGGCTGATTTGCAGCTGGGAAAGATCATCCTCCAGAGAGGGGCTAGTGCTGGTGCCAGGCTGACCACCAAGGGAGGTAGGAGGTCTGGCTGTGGGTGGAGGAGCTGTGACAGTAGAAGAGATACCTGTAACTGGCTGTTGTACACCTGCTACAATGGTATCAGCCCCATCAGCAGAGTTCTCTCGACCTGCTGCCCCAATGGCTCCAGTAACACCCTCAGTGTCCAATCGCAGTCCTGCCACTCCCTTCTTGGGGATATCCAAAACGTCCCTCTTCATCTTGCGTCTTCGACCGTGCTCGTTGCGCCTGTACTGCACCATGTTCTCCAAGTCAGCTACATACAAAAACCCAGCAATCAGCATTTCAGCTGTTTTCTTGCCCTTGGAGAAAGCGTCCTCCAGCTCACGGCTGGTTCGCTCGTCATACTGCCACCAACCATTACGGCCTTCATAATACCAGGCGTGATCACTTGCTGCACCGCCCCGACCTCCTGCTGATGCTTTCAGCTCCTCAGGAGAGAGAAGTGTAGGCCTTTCCAGGAAGTCATCCGGTACTTCCTGTCTGCAAAGAGCACAGCGTTTGCTCTGCCAGGACGCTCCCTTCACACACAGGAAACAGAATACGTGATGGCATGGCAGTTGGACTGGGTGGACGCAGCTCTGCAGACAGATGGCACACTCCGGCACAGACAGGGCTGGGGATGAGTTGCTGGAGCCGGAGCATGATGATTCTGCACTGCTCCCACTTCCACCACCGCTGTTGCTGCCTTTCTTGCTGGATGGAAGTGAGCTAACAGAGTGGTCAACCTCCCCACAACTAGCCATCCTTTGGAAGTACTGAGGAGAGTGGACAATTGTAAATGATTAATTATAATGGGCAAGCCCAAATCTTTATATTTTCTTTCAATGTAAGTTTTCATTTTGACAAAGAACAACTAACTAAAAATATTCAAGAGCATTATTATTGTGGCTGTCATGTGTATATCATGTAGTGAAAAATGACGATTTAAACTACATTTTTATTTTACTGCTTATGCCATGAAGACAAAAACACAGTAGAACTAAATCGCTAAATTGCAAACAGTCCCAATATATTAAGTCAAAGTAGGAATTACAAAATACCCAATGATATAATCAATATGTCATTTGAAACCTCAAAATGGCTGACAGATATGATATTTGATACTTACTGGAAGTACCCTTAATGCTGATGTATCATTAGGAGAGCTGATGGACCTTCAAACTCGCCACTGCCAAAAGAAGAGAGCACTGTAAAATATTTGTTCACAGACTGTCCTGAATATAAGAACAATGCGAGATATCACTAAATATATGTAAACATTGTGTGACGACCAAACCCTCACAATCATATGACAAAATAATCTGCATTTAAATCCTGATTTTAAAACAGATTAGCTACAAGTTATTTACTGTAATGTAAGAGGTTATCTAAGTGTCACGAACAAAGGGCTGCTCTGTTAACTTGACAACAAGCTGCTGTGCCAGCTAACTGTTACAAGTTTGTGCTAACCCAGCTGGCCTTATGACAGGGCTAGTGATGGACACAGCTAACGTTACTGAAGTAACGTCAACAGCTAACGATGTGATAATCACAGACTGCTGACAGCCTGTGACAACACTTGTTTTGCTAACGTTAGATACGTAACAGCTACTCAAAGACACGGTGTTAGTTGTTACCGTTACAAATACAAAGCCATGTGAAACAACACCGAGAGGATCTCGACTGACAAAGCGGCCATAACAATGAGACCTGTTGTAGCTAACGCTGGCTAAGCTGAGGGCAGCACTCTGACTCCAGCAAATAGACGGAGTTCATATAACGGCGCTAGCATATTTTAGCAAGGCAACATAAACAACAAGAAGAGGCTATTTCCCCCCCGCAGACAATGCATGCGTACCGTACCGTTAGAATATGCTGTGCTGGCCTGGTTTATAGATAAAATTCGTGTGACGACGCCAATTTCCAATGCTAATTTACCGACTTCCAGTGTTAACTGGCTTTGTTTTCCTCGGGAAAAAAAAACCTAAGATAAAGACGACGACGTAACAGTACGCGCTGACGCAATTGGACGTAAAATCGCACGACCTTTATTTTCGACGCATGACAGTTCACGAGTCTTCCTGTTCGCTCGTGGCTAGAGGACGTTGGTGTCACCGAGGAGAGGGGCTCTTCAGGTAGTTTTATTTCCACTCAAATAATCAAAGAAGTAACAGAAACAAGATGTTTTCCCGCGCCGTGAGACCTACCGTCAGCCTCGTCAGGAGCTTGTCCACCTCGTCTCAGAACAATGCTAAGGTGGCGGTGCTCGGAGCGTCGGGCGGCATAGGCCAGCCGCTATCACTGCTACTCAAGAATAGTCCCCTGGTGAGTCACCTCTCCCTCTATGATATCGCCCACACCCCCGGGGTGGCTGCAGACCTCAGCCACATTGAGACGAGGGCCCAGGTGACTGGCCACATGGGCCCCGACCAGCTGGATGCTGCTCTGAAGGGCTGCGACGTCGTGGTTATTCCCGCCGGTGTGCCCAGAAAACCTGGCATGACCCGTGATGACCTCTTCAACACCAATGCCACCATTGTAGCCACCTTGGCCGATGCCTGCGCCCGCAACTGCCCCGAGGCTATGATCTGCATTATCGCCAACCCAGTCAACTCCACCATCCCTATTACATCAGAGGTCATGAAGAAGCATGGAGTGTACAACCCTAACAGAGTGTTTGGTGTCACAACCCTGGACATTGTCAGAGCAAACGCCTTCGTGGCAGAGCTGAAAGGTCTTGACCCAGCTCGTGTCAATGTACCAGTCATTGGCGGTCATGCCGGCAAGACCATCATCCCCCTGATTTCCCAGTGCACACCCAAAGTTGAGTTCCCAGCTGACCAGCTGTCTGCCCTGACTGGCAGGATCCAGGAGGCTGGCACAGAGGTGGTCAAGGCCAAGGCAGGAGCTGGATCTGCAACCCTCTCCATGGCTTATGCTGGTGCCCGCTTCACCTTCTCCGTCCTGGATGCCATGAATGGAAAGGAAGGTGTGGTGGAATGCGCCTATGTCAGGTCTGAGGAAACAGAGTGCAAGTACTTCTCGACACCTCTGCTCCTGGGCAAGAGCGGCATTGAGAAGAACCTTGGGCTTGGCAAGCTGTCAGCGTTCGAGGAGAAACTCGTGGCTGATGCCATTGATGAGCTGAAAGGGTCAATCAAGAAGGGCGAGGATTTTGTGGCTAAGATGAAGTGAACAGGAGGCTTTAAGTTAGTTGAAAATAAACAGCTGTGATTGATAATTTGTTCTGTCTTAACTTAAAAGGCATCTGGGTAAATGTCAACATCTGTCACAGTGTTTCCTCTTGTTTTTGTTTTAGCAGTAGGATTGATTCAGAAATGATGCTTTTGACCTTGGTCCCCATTCATTTGTATTGTTTTAAAATGGTTTGTATTGCACCTACGATTTGTGTACATACAATACTATAACTTATCTATATTTTGCAAATGTCAAATGTAAACACAGTTTGCTACATATTCATGTACAGTCTGTATAAGTGGGAATTTCTCTGCTGAATGAATGAGGAGGAAATGCTGTCATCATGCCTGTTGATGCAAGTAGATGTTACTGATGAGCAAAAATACTCACTCCACCAATAAACCAGTCTAGATTTAAAACATGACCTTTTTTTTTGTCTTTCTATTACTCAAAAATAATCACTTGGCTTGGGGGCATATTACTGAACCAGTGGCAAAATGTTTTGGACCGCCATCAAATAGACGTGATGTGACTTGAGTTGAAACTACACTGTCAAGTGTGGTGCACTGACAAACTTTGAAAGAAATGAAATGCAATGCAATGATAGGTGTGGTTCCGTTTCTTGTTCTTACAATTAATGGACTAAGATTTATATGACGCTAAGAGATGGATTATCAGTATTTATGATAACTGTCCAGGTTTTATAGTAGGTTTCTTCTTTCTGCTGCTACACTTTGTACCTAAATTAGCTAATTGTGACCTTTGAATCGGCAGTAAGTTGCTGCACCCTCTGTTTCACCTTAAGTTCATCCTGGGAAGTTTTAAAGCATATTTACTTTGGCTGTGCAAGGAAACTGTCAGACGAGAAAATGGATAACAGACACAGGTACAAACCCATTATAGTTTTATTGGACATACAGGTGCTTTTGATTCCTAGTCAAGGAGCTTTACTGAGAGCACAGATTTCATTTACACAAAAATAAAAACCAGTGGTAGATAAGAGTTATCACTTATCTAGATAAAACTAGCTTTTGCCCAACACACATAGAACGTCTTAATGGTTTTCAGATTTTTACCTTACTCCTCTGATTCACAGCGTGCAGGTTCTCACACAGCTGCTGTTGGTAGTGATTATGATGAAAATGTCACAAGATGGCAAGAGCTAACGCACTTTTATTTTTTCTTTACAAATCTGCACCAAATAAAATAAAGAGATCTAAAGAACAAGAACAACAATAATAAACAATTGTTCTACATAATGTTGCAAAATCTACATTCAAAAACCAAGACGCGCAATGATGTACCAGGGCCCCATTAAATAACCATATCAACAAGCACATAGTGTAACGTCTTTGTCTCTCTGTTCGTCTGTCTGCCAGTCCTCCACACGCTCACAGACACTTCAGTCCCAACAGCAGTCTCAGCAGTGTCTTCTGCATCTTTCAATAGAGACTATCTAGTGGTGGAAGTGAAGGAGTAGAGGCTACAGGGTAGAAAAAACTTTTTTTTAAAAGTCCAGAGTGGCCCAAGCCTTGTGGCTGAATGCGCCCCATCCCATTTGTGCACAAACAGTATTTTCAAATCATACAGGTAGCAGCAACACCCCTACAGAGAGGGGCAAGGGGGGGCGAACAGTGGGTGAGGTTGGGGAAGTTTGGAGGAGAAAAAATGGGAGGATATCAGGATGAAGTTGGGGAAGCATCCGGACACTACTGTATGAGGCCGTCGTCAGGGGAGACTGGCTCTGTGTCATGGCCTCTGCGGTGCCTGTGCTCTGTTTTGTTCCTGTTATCAGAGTCTTCACGTTCACCCGGGTCTCTCTCCCTCTCTCGCTCCCTTTCCCTCCTCCTCTCCCGTCGCCCTTCTGGGTTCTCCTTATCTTTGCGGTTGTTGCGATTTCTCCGTTCTCTTCTGTCATTCTTCTTTCTGGGACCACCTGTGGGAAGTTGACAAGTAATATAATTTTAAAAATTGTTACATCTGTACAAAAAGATCTTATCTGACTTTTGTAGCCTAAAATGCAATAATGCAGCATCAGAAAATGTCCACAATACATGTGTATATGGCAAAAACCATTACAATCTTATCATGGGGTGAAATACCACTCTGCAGTGCTACTGGGTATTGCAATGCCCTATGTTTGCCACTAGATGCCAGACTTTAATCACGGACAGCAACTACATTGTCAGACCATCAGCTGTTGCAGCCCCTCTTCTAGTGATGAGCAGACCTTTGTCCAAAATAGAAAACCTTTAAATAAACCCCCAATTTATCTGTTCTTGCAACACCATCTCATAAACAAAACCAAGAGTTTTGGAATGCTGAAGGTTTATCTCTGCTCGAGCTACAGCTATTAATGATAATAACAAGATCCACCCCCAGGGAGGTTGGAGACAGGACCTGCAAGTGAAAGCAGAGGAGGCCCTTTCCTGTTGTTGTACTGCTGCTGTTCATGTGTGAGTGGAACAGAGCAGCACGGCCTGCTTGGCTGCTTGGCTGGCCGGTCGGGGATTGTGAAACTGCTGAAGTAGGCAGTAGGCACAGACACAGGGAAAGAGAGAGAAAGAGGTCTCTCTCTTTTTTCTCCCCTGTCCGCTTCATGTTTGCCCCCCCCCCCCATGCTCAGCCTCTCCCTATCTGTCTCTTTATTAAGCAAGACAGGGCTCTGGTTTGACCCACACATTCTGGGTGAGTGATACCAAGCTCTACCTGCCTGCTGTGTATAATCTTTTTCTAGGAATTATGAAAGAAATCTGGACATACAGTAAGTGAAGGTGCAGACATATGCAGAAACATATCATGTCCACATGAACAGTGAAAAGTGAGAAAAATGTAATTAATCAAAATCAAAGATAAAGAGGATAGCTGGGGCACATGGATGGATGAATGGATGGATGGAGTAATCTGGTGCATTGACTCATTCGGGGTCTGCCCCTCGTCCTCTATAAACACAGGAAGTCCCCTTCGCTCTCATTGTTTTCACTGTCCTGACACCATAACTATTTACAAATTCAGTGGATTAGTCATACTGTAGCCCCCGAGCTTTTGTCGAGCCAGAGGAGAAACCTAATCCATGCCAGTGTTGAGATGATTAGAGGAATGTTTATCAAACCAACCTGCAATTGGTTAGTTGGACTAGATTTGTTTTTTTTTGTAAACTGTGTGTTGAATAATGGCATCAAGAGGTTTAAGACTGGCAGTGAATGAGTGGTTGGCTTTCGGGACAAAATATGAATATCCTCCAGTTATATTATGAATGGAAATTTGTGCTCATAGTGAAAAGGCCTCAGTTAAAGGTATAGCCTTTATATATAGCCAAATTTAAAGTGGAAACAGTATTAACAGCAGTGAAGAACATTATCCGTGAGGAACACTGAGGCTTGTAAAGTAGGCATACATGACGAAGGGATGCTAATGCACCTCACAAAAATATATCAAATAATAAAATAAGAATTCCAGCCAGTGACTTTGTTTTGAGGTTTTGAGGGAATTCATGTGCCTACAACTCAGTGAAACTTTTCAAGACCCGATATTATCAATTTTGTGTTTTGTTATTACTCCAATTTAATTGTTCTTGTAAAGTTAAAACATATACAGTTATTCAAGGTAAACTACTGTTTCAACCATTACATTGACTGTATTGGAGTTGTTCAAGAGGGGACTACATAAATCCCTCAAGAAACTGTCCATCATTTTAGGAAATAGCACTCTTTGCCCTCTTTGTGAGTGTCAATTGTGCTAATTACTGACGCAGTTAGCTTAGCTTAGCTTAGTGAATGGAAGCAAGGGGGGAAAGGCTAGCCTTGTCAAAGACCAGCAGGCTAAACAGGTGACCCTAGTTTGTTGCTAGGAGACGGCGGCCGTGATTGTAGCTTGACACGAGCTTCCGTCGCGGTTAAGTTCAGAGGACAACAGGATATAATATGTCTTCTCAGCAGTGGTAACGTTTCCGGAGCAGACTGGAGACTCAAGTAAGTCACACGTGACGACATAGATCGCGGCTTGCCGGTTTGCATGCTAATTTTGGTTGAAGAATAATAACGTGATGCACATACCACTGGCGACACCTCTTGTTGGGTAATGGAAAGGACTCGGATGCTAAGCGCCCGTTTCTTGCAGACTGGTAAGTGAACAACCGTAAATGCTAACGCTAACGGCGTAGAAATTGTAAACTCTAATGTAGTTTCAGTCTGTGCAAACTGCCATAACTCTTTTAACGCACGTCATACGTAAGTGTGTAGCTAGAGCGTATGAAAACACACACAAAAGTACAACACAGACAGACAATTATACTGCTGCAATGTGAGAGATATACTGTAAATCTGTGAGGTTATTCTTTACACTCAGATTATATGATGTGCAAAGTTATTTACGGACTATAGAGTACATTACTCCATTTCAGACTTTTAACTTTTTAACACTCTAAAATGATTGTCATGAACAATAGACCTACAGCACAAAATGCACTTTACATTTGCACCAAATTATAAGCATGGGTCAAATCATGGCATTGGCTGTGACTGCTCTCAAGTTCTCCAAACAATTAGTGCCACAGTCAGTACTTAGAGTACATGATACATATTTGTCATCAAAACAAGTTAAGAACATTTCCTGTAATCTCTAGTTAATGAGGGGGAATGTATGCAGAAATGTGTTATCCTTTTTATCCAGTGTTATTCCCCTTAAACCCCTGCCTGCACACTGTAAACACAGCCACGAGTGCAGACCTGCTGAATTGTCTGTGGCTGTAATGTAACTTCTAGAAATCTGCTGCAGCACATTCACAAAGGGCAGGACTCAGTAAACTGTACTGAGCGCATACGAGGGGCTTTACTGAAAGGGACACTACAGGCTGTGTGTGTGTGTGTGTGTGTGCTGGCAGCGTGAGTGAGCATGTTTGTGAAAGAGTTTGTGGAGAGACAAAGAGAGCAGTAGAAGAGGTGAATAGCAATCCAGAGAGAGTATAAAATGACCCAAAGAACAAAGTGTGAGTGGGAAACAAACCGATCAAATGAGGGAGCAAAGGGGCACTGAGGGTAAGGGGAGGTGTGGTGTGTGTGTGTGTGTGTGTGTGTGTGTGTGTACGAGTATGTGGTTAGAGGCGCACTGTGTGTTTTATGATGGCACATCCTCCGTGGCAGGCGTTCTGTCGTCCGGGGAGCTTTTGGCGGGAGCCAGGCTGGGATTAAAGGCTATGGGCTGTCCCACAAGTGGAATGCCTGCCGCATGGCGGCCAGGATGTCATGGGGGTGTTGGTGGTGGTGGGTGGGGGGGTGGGGGGGTCTGTGTCTGTGTGTGTAACAATCCCCCCTCACTGACTGGTTGGTACTAGCTTGCTTAACTGTATGTTTCTCTGTGTGTAATAGGGCTGCGCAAGTGTCTGAATAGTGTGTGTGTGGGAGTTAAAGGGGGCTAAGGTTTGCAGAGGGCGCATGGTCTATCCGGCTGCAGAGATAGGGGGGTCGATCGAAGGACAAATTAGCCAGCATTAACTTGAGAGAGATGGCGGCAGATGAGGATGTGCGTGTAAACATTCACAATCTCTAGCCATTGATAACAGAGGAACAGAGCCAAGTTCTTCTGACTCTAAGCCTGAATATGTCGCCATGTTTCCTGCAGTTTTACAACTCTTCTAACATGATATCTGTAATCTAAAACACTGTTTATGGGATTTAATCAGGACCCACTGGAAGTTGTGATTTGTTTAAGGTTCTGTAGCCTTGAGGCTGAGGAAGAGCTAGAGGCTTAAACCTAATCTTAGAATAGTAGACATTTTGGGAAATAAGCTTATTTGCGCTCTTGCTGAGAGTGAGATGAGAAGATAAACACCACTCTCATATCTGCACATTAAATGTGTGGTGTGGGCCAGGAGAAGATAAGCTTTGTTTAGTGTGAAGAGTGGACACAGGGGAAACAAGCAAACAAGCAAGCCTTGCTCTTGTTTTGTTTTGGTATGTAACTCCCAGTAAATCCCAAAGTTAACTGGCAGGCAGTTTGTTAACTTTAGACAGCCTAGCAATCTCCCCTTGCTTCTAGTCTGAGTGCTAAGCTAAGCTAATTACCAGACTCAAGCTTCATGTAACATATATGAAAGTAGCACTGGACCTCATCTGATTCTCACTAAGAAATAAAACAAACTGAGGTATTAATATTAAAGATATATATAGATATATTAAAGATATTGAGTTTTCACACTTCTGTGTCTGGGTATAAGGTCATGGTTCAAGAGACAGAAGCTTCAAATACGTTGGAAAGAAGGACCCAGCCGAAGGCCTCCACAGGTGTGATCACATGACCTTACAAAATTTGGATTATATTTTGCCTCAGGATGAGGGAGCTTGTCTTGAAAGAATGACAAAAAGAGAAAAATAAAGGGCAAACATAAGGAACAGGGTTAGAAAGAGGATGAAATGAGCCAACACTTGATAGTAGTCATGTGGAGGAGTAGAGCGATGTAGCAAGAAGAAAGAAGAAAAGAGGAGAGGCAGGAGAGAGGGGGAGAAGAAGCAAAATGGGAGGAAAGGAAAAAGGAGTAGGAGGAGGAGGAGGAGGAGGATGTATCAGTGTCTGAGGACTGCTGGAGGATTACCGGGGGCTCTCTGGGGTCGGACCACTGACCCCCTAGCGTGTGCAGAACGTAAACATTTAGGAGAGGACGCACCGAGGCAGATAATTAGCTCTCATTCTCTGCGGATGCTGTTGGAGTGGGGGCAACTAGGTAATCACATGCGGGGGCGAAACTGATAAACGGGGTCTGTAGTGTGTTGGACTGTACATTTCACTTCCTTTCTTTCTTTCTTTCTTTCTTTCTTTCTTTCTTTCTTTCTTTCTTTCTCTCTCTCTTTCTGTCTTGCTGTCTTGCTGTCTTGCTTTCTTCACTTCTTTACATCTTTCTTCACCTTTTTCTTTACCTCTTTTTCCCTCCTCTTGTTCCATCTCGCTGTAACCCCCCACCCCCCTTTCCTGGGCTCTGCCTAGATCAACAGAGCCGTCGACTCCACACTAAAGTCTCGGCCCCGACCCGACTGACTGGGAGCGCCAACAGGGAGCTTATATGGGGGTCTATGTTTTCTTTGGTGTAATAGGGAGTGTGTGTGTGTGGCTGGGGGAATGGATCAGTAGAGAGATACAGATAGAAAGTGAGAGAGAAGGGGATCGCCAGGGTGCCAGAGGGCAAATTTCACAGTCTGCCCTACAAATCATGTCAACCCAGTTGATTCTCTTCACAAATTACCACTAGTACCAATCACTGTGAAGTTATTTTAGTGAGAAATGAGTGTGTGTGTGTGTGTGTGTGTGTGTGTGTGTGTGTGTGTGTGTGTGTGGTGTTAGTGTACCTAAGTGAATGCAAGTGAGAAATTGTGCATTTGTCTGACTTGTAGAGGGTGTTTCTGTATCTGGATTTGTGTGTGTATGTGTTGTTTTGCATGTGTGTGTGTGTGTGTGTGTGTGTATAAGTGTGTGTATTGGCAGCTGTGGGGATAAACCAATACTGATCCCCTGGTCGCCGCGTGCCTCCCAGAGGGAGGATGTTGATGTTGAGCTGGCTGTTTCTGCTGCATCACACACACATGCACAGAAACACACACACACACATACACACACGGAGTGTTTGTTCTGTAAGTGTGAGGCCCCAGGGGGCTGGATCTCAGCCTCCTACCCTGTCTGCGATCTGTCATTTAACACTACAAAACCCGGACTAAAAAACAACCAGCCGTAGCCGCCAACCACCTCAGTAACCACACACATGCAGTGCACATATAACACAAAGTGATCGTAAATGCTCCACAGCATCAGGTTTTATAAAGAGACAAGCCCGTCTGAAAGCAGTTTTCACTCTCTTCATTAGAAATGATCACGCCATTCCCTGTTTACTAGAAGCAGAGAAAGTGGTTTTAGTGTTTAAAAATCTAAAGAGGTCTCATGGGAAAACACACATCATACCCATTGCAACATCACACATGTGTCTTCCCCCCACTGTCCTCACTCTGACCACAATGACAATCCTCTGAGTAAACAGTCGTAGTCCTGAGCGGAAGAAAGTCTAGCTCTGATTGTACAAGCCGAAAGCAGCATGGTCTGGAATTCATAGAGAGTAGATTTTGCCATGTGCCATAAATACAGTTTTGGCAGTGAGTGTAATGGGAGCAGCAACTACAATAGACAGTGTGTAGTTTGTCTCATTTTGAAAACAATTCTGTTTTCTAACATTTTAGGGTTCAGATGCTGGATCCGAAGGATCTGACGTACAGAAATGTTGTAAGTCTGCCACAGTTATGTTGATATTTTTTCATCTACCTGGGCATTTCCTCCTTTTGACCTGGCACTCTTTGATCTCCGAAATCTCTGGGCAGGGGTTACCGAAGGGTGATGGGTACTTGAGGACCTGCCGTATGCGCGTCTCCTGGCCACGCTTGAAGCCACAGGTTCTTCCGGACCGAGAACAGGGGCTCCACTCACCCCACTCACCCACTTCGCAGTGCACTGACGGGGAGAAAATGGAGAAAGACAAGTGAGGGTAGGAAACATTGTTTTAATTATTTTATGTGATTGAATGCGGTTGTTCTCTTTTCTACAAGCTTATTTGCCATCTGTAGCCACATAAAGGGCAAAAAAAACTTGGCATCGGCCCTGACCATCGGGACAGGCATCTTTGGCAGTTAGTTTTTCTGACACATCCACACACACATTGGACTGACCTTGTGGTGTGCACTCCATGAGTTTGTCATTGGGCTCGTAGTCCTCTGGACACACATGGTGGCACCTACCACTGAGCTGATACAGGCCTGGCCGGCACTGTGTACATGTCTCACTGTTCACACATGACTCACACTCTACAGGGCACCCTGCAAAGCCAAAAACACAGTCATGTGTCTGTGTCTATACTGGTGAAATTTAAGCATGTTTCATGGAACAGTTACGCTCAACACAAGTGAGAATTGTTTGGTTAGTTATACTTGGGTAATGTGGGAATGTCATTGAGAACTCACTGGAAACACACTCCCTCTGTGTGTCACTGGGGACCAGGCCCTCAGGGCAGTTCTCTTGGCACTTGCCCAGGTGAAGGTAGAACCCTGCTCGGCAGCGCGTGCAGAAGTTTTTGTTGAAGCAGGAGTCGCACTCCAACCTGCACTCTGAGAGAAAAACACAGACCCAACACCAGGGTTTATTTAAACTGTACAAGTTATCGTGTGTGTCATGCGTGTTAAATATACAGGGGTGGTGTGTGTGTGTGTGTGTGTGTGTGTGTGTGTGTGTGTGTCATGTGTGCATGTCTGACTGGGAATATAGGCCACAGCAAAGCAGATTGATGTCTTGTGTGGTGGCTGCTGGTGACATATGATTTTTTGGAAAGCGGTACCTGATTTGATTTAATGTCACCAAAGAGAAACATACTCAACAGACCTACTACTGTCAAGTTTTTCAATTATTTGAAGATATACATATGTGTACATACTGCCATATTTCACCAGACCGTTGCGTATATAGGGGCATACAATTTGACAACGTCTTGAGGCCAAGCTTATGCTTGTCAGGTTAAAGTAAAACACAATGTTAAGAGACCACATTTAACTCAAGACAACTTTACGATCCATTTCTGTATGTTTTTGTTATGATAGAGGATTGGGCTGTATCTAATGCCCATCCACTCAGAGGACAGTTAATTACACAGAGGGCTGGCTACTTGCAGACGGCTGTTCGTTTCCAATGGGAACATGCTAGGGCTTACTTGTGCAGGTGTTTCTTTCCGGGGAGCGTGTGCCGTAAAAGCCTGGAGGACAGGAAGTCATGCACACCCCGATCTGCTTCATCCCAATCCTCTCCAAATGCATGAAGAAGCGCGGCTTGCAGGACAGGCAGCCATTGTAGTCAGAGCAGGTCAGACAGCCACCCTGCTGGCACCCTGAGCTCACACCAGAGATCTCTGTTAAAAGGAACAGGACAATGTCATTGTACAAATTTTCATCCGTGGCGTTCAAACACTGAGTAAAATATTCAAAGATAACTTTTTGGGGCAGTTTAATTGATAAATGAGATAATAACATTTGGTAAGCCACAATGCCCCACATTGACGCTGACCTGCTGTAGGTATTATGCTAGTAATACCAGCCTCCCTCTTACTAAAAGCTCCAAGCAGGAATTCATCTTACAGTTGGTGCCAGGGATGGACTCAGTGACCTTCTGGCAGGCTTCCTTTAAAACAGTAATTCATTCAGCACTAAAACATGCTGGGAAGGAAATATATATCAAATGTTCTCATATTGTTTTTCAGTCGGGAACCAAATGTAGTCCCAAGAAAACTATTTTAAGTTCTACGCAATAAGACACCAAGAGGTAAAATTCAAAACCTCATTGGGTTTAACTAAATCCAACTTTTTCTAGCTTTCCGACACATTTATAACAACCTTGTTTTCTTGTATCAAGGCTCTAAAACTGTCATTTTGTTGGAACAACAGCCCTTGTTCCTGCAGCCACTTGAAAAAATGACTATGCACTTTCAAAATAAAGGTTCTCTTGGCCTTCATAATGAAGGTCTCATACATATCCAGTAATCAAAACTTGACTTAAAGCTTCTGTCCTATATGATGTCCTGAATACAACCGCAATTTTTGTGTTAATGGTTCAGTTGATTTTCATTCTACGCTGCTCTACATGAAACAGAACCAGATTCAACCTGATCCAGAAGGTTTCTATATTTCAAATGTATAGTTTCAGTGCAGCTCTTTGGTCCGTCTCCCTTGTGACACTACTGTGCAAGCTATATGCTTAGCTATACAATGCTAACATCAGTCCAGCAGTGATGGCACTTTCCACAGGTTGAACTTATAGATTTTGACAGACTACTTTTATGTTTAAATGGCGCGTGCACAATGTAATATTATGATATTAGTGTATGTATCAGCTGCCACTTTTTCAGGACACAAAATGATCAGTGTGCTGAAAAAAATATCAGTACAAATGGCATCCATTAAAAGGCCCATAATGCTTTTCAGTGATGAAACTTTCCGAAACTTCACGTTTTTATCATGTTTGACTTCAAATTTAGAAATTTTGAAAGTTTACCCCCAGTTTTTTCACATGTTTTACAATAATGGGTTTATTTTTTTTTTACATGCATTAGTCTTTTATTACAGTGTATTATTAATCACTTACTGTCTCAGCATAGAGACTGATAGCGCAGGGCTAATGACAGTAATTTATACCATGTTTACAACTCTGTTTATGTACATAAGTACTACAGTGTTTAGATTATGGTGATCTATTTTACAGTACGGTTTTCATCCCCCCACTCTTCACTCATTTGTTGGATGATTCACCAGACTCTAACTTCCAAGAAGAGAAGCCCTGGGTTATAGCTTTGAATCATTTTAATTGTATGTTGACAGCTTTGTAACGGACATTTTTAATGTCTCCTAAGTAACAGCAAGTGTATTTCAACATGATAGTCTGTGTTTAGGCATCATGATTGAAAACATGTAGATAAATGAAGTGCTATCAACGTATTGCAGACATATCAAAAAAAATTCAAAGGTTATAAAACTCAAGACCGTAACTCATACAGATCCATCTGCATCAAAGAGGAAGAAATAAATTCATTGTAATCGCATGCATGTCACTTTCCTGGAAATTCTTGTATATCGTAACCTTTTTACACTCAGTGGAAAAAAAAATATTAACAAAGAGGGTTTGGGTGGTTAGATGTATACACGTTCTGAAAACCACCAGATCCACATGACATACTGTTGTGCAGTTCAGATGATGTATTTAGCCTCTGGTCTTGATGTTACAGTTAATTCTCTCTTCATGAGGGACTGGGCTGAACTCACTCCTTTCTTCTGCTTTAGTTAAGTTCAGACAGTGGCAGCTGACACTGAAAAAATCACTCCTGTGTAAGTCTACTTATTTACACATCCCAAGAATGATGCTTATGCCATAGAGTCAATATGTAGTCAATAATTATGACCCATATTTATCACTCTTGTGCTGTAGTTGGTCCTCCATTCCCAAAGGTACTGTTTGGAAACTGTTGCAGTTGATGGCAGGCAAATCAAAAGCAACCCCTATAAGCACCTAAGGAATTGATTTTCCTCTCCAGCCTTGGCATCTCATGCCAATGGCTTAAACTGGAGCTCTTTCTTCTTCTACGTTCGGAGTTTAGCTGTCAGTTCACCATAGATCATGGATACTTTGTTTGAAATATCTTGACAATCTTTGCAACTGCTGTCTGTTTGCCCACGTGTGTTCCTGCCAAGCTGCCCTGATTCACAGAAATCTTAAGACGCAGGAATTTGGCCTTGCCCTCACGCTCACACCGACAAAACCTCAGTTGGACAGCGGTATATTGCGCAACATACCAACAAAGTTACATGTGAAATAAACACATTCACATGCCGGCACACACACACACAAACACAGATGGTTCACGGAGAAAATAGAATTGGGCAACAAAACCAAAACAAAAAAACAACAACATTTTGCCAAAAGTGCCTCTTCATGAGTGTCTTGTGTGACTCGTGTGACTTCCCTACCTACATAATATGCATATTCTATGTTTAAACTTAAATTAACAGCTAAGTCCAACCACTCACATCTTCCAAGATGTCCTGTCCTCTTAAACTTTATACAATGTGTATGTAAATGCCATTGTGATCATCCAGGCCTTCATTTTTGGATGCATCATCACAGACAGGAAGTCCAGCACTCGGGTTCTGTCTCTGCATTGTAATTTTGGCCTGTTAACTGAATGGTCATTGACTCCCAACTCACTCTTACCCCCTTCTTTCCCTCTCTAGTCTGTACTCATTTACCCCTCCACCAACTAATCCATCCATCCTCTCTGACATCTGAGAGAAGCGTTAGATATCTGCCTCCTCGGAGGAAGTTTGGGTTCCTATAAGCACTTGTCAGTTGGCACTGAGTCAGTCAACGAGGCAGATTACTCATCTCTGTAGAACGTGAACTTAACCTTCAGTTTCCTTAAACAGCCGCCACATAGGCTGCAGTGCCACCTTATCATCTGTCAAGCTGAATTACACCATGGTTCAGTGTTTGTGTATATGCTGTAAATATGTTTTATGTAGCCTATTTTTAAAGTTAAGCACATTCATGCTCAGTAAAAAATCTGCACCAATTGTGAGGGTTCTCCCAGAAGAGCCATGTGGGAAATGAAGACATAAAAGACAGAATATGTGTCCCTTTGATGTGGTGTATAAAAGAGATTATACAATGTCCACACATTAAGACATGCGTTTTTGCAGTACAAACACATGTTTAAATGATAGCAACTCATTACATACAACAGACTGCTACATTTCCTTATTGTTTACTATCAGGGCTGTCATCTCATATATTCATATTATATTGTTTCACCCTGCTGAACATCAAAAAGACTGGTGACCTGTGACCGAAGCTGCCAAAAGCAAAGGAAACCACAGACCCCCATGAAACTACATAAAGTCCCACAGTTCACCCCTGATGCTGCAGTTTTTTAAATGTCCACTGTGGTGGTTGTGAGGGAGAAAGTGGCGACAAACGTTCATGGTAGATGCAAAGAGAATGAGACATAAAGAGGAGTTTCAGCCCCAGGTGGCAGAGATAAAAACATCACTCCAGAGGTCTATCATTGTATATCACAGATGGTCCTCAGCCATGCTGGCAAGTGATGCATGGAATATTCCAGCTACCCCTAGATCTAATAGACTTAGTCACACTGCACATCTGGAGACCCTCAATGATAAAGTGTGCGTAGGAAGAATAGAAAAATATACTTTATTGATACTTATTTCATAGAGTCATGGAAAATAACTGGTCATAGCTCAAGAGATGAGACACAATGTTGGAGCGCAGTGAGATATATGGGAGATGAAATACATCCAGACTTAAAGTGTTTTGTGTATGGAACATCTCTGGGCCGTTTTGGTTGAGCCTACTGTCAAATTTATATTAAAGGAGCAGTAATAAGAACAAGGTGGGACACGGTTTCAAATTATGATTCAAAGTCTGACTGGCATTAGTATACACGGGAGTCTGGCACTGTGTCACTGAGGAAAGTTTTTTTTTTTTCCCCCATGAATTACCAAATGCTTGAGTGTGAGGAAATAAACGGAGCATGGCAGCTACATCACCAAATATGGAAACTGAAGCTGTGAATATCCATTTGAACGCTGATCGGCCCTGATGCCCGCGAGCACCACACGCTCCGCCTGAAGTCCGCTGCTGCGGCCGCTAGAGAGCGACGAGAAGCTGCAGGAGACCGCGCGCAAAGAGCAGCGGCCGCAGGCTTCAGGTGTCAGGCCAGCGAGCGATCAATTAGACCAATTAGGCTTCACAGGGAACACGGTGGGACTAATCACCGTGGCACTCATGACACTTAGCGAAGGTGTCTCCAGTGGGGCGTAATGTGGGGCATTGGGGCGCTGCAACTGGCTGAAATCTTAAAGAATAACTCCTCAGTTAATTCGTACACATTTGACTTCATTTTCAAGTCAAAAGAGTCACTGCGCCGACTGTTTGCCCTGGTTTTTAAAACACCTAACACAGATAAAAACACATCACCTGTCTTTTTTTTTAGTTTTCTCTTCACACACTCAAAGCAGTTGAACTTACAGCGCTCCCAGTGTCCCCAACCTGGCGCTATATGGTGACCTACAAATCTACCAGTTTACTATAAATAGAGATTATAGTGTAGCTGACTGTAATTATATGAATGTTGCAGGATGCAGGCAGCTTGGAGACATTTCACACTTTGGGACTTAACGCATGTCTGAGTAAACCATGTTTAAAAAAAATGCAGAAAAGTACCCTGTCAAAATAAAGGATGTTAGATATAGACAGATGTGGCAGATGTGTTTTAAACACCTGGCAGCTTCAGCGCCGTAGGTAGGTGTACACTTCACTTTACTCACGTTTATGCTGCCGGTGCCTGGAGCTGCTGTGCTGCTGACAACCAGTGTAATCCATGCAGTGCAAGATGATCAAAACAAAGGAGATCAGTTGTAATTGCATAGTAGCCCAGAGATGAGACTCGTAAAGCCAATGTCAATGTTCACTAACACTTATTGGATAAGATTCCGTTTTTCTTCCCCCCAGACGGAGGCAGGAGGTGGAGGGTAGATATTTCCTAGACACAGCAGGACCCCCAGCTATGTGGTGATATGTGGTGATGGTAGTGCACGGTGGCCCAATGATGCCTGGGCCGCTGAGACTGTAACATCTTGGAGAGGCTCTTCATATGTGCCAGGAAAGCCAGACCGAGTCAGGGATGCGTTATCCGTGCCGTGATAAAGAGCATTCCCTCCGAAAAACAAACAAACGACAAACGCACCAAAAAGCTCGCTTTTCATCCGTCGCGCGCAGGAGGAGAGCACAGTCAAACATTAGTGTTGATCACAAAGATGAACAGAATTATTGATTACGACTGACATGGTTCGGAAAAAGTTTGAGACGTATATCCATCTGTAGAACTCCACACGGACCCTTCTCCCCCCTCTATCCCAGTTTGTGAGTGCGGATGCGCCGTGCGTCCCGGTGTGGGGATACCTTCACTGAGCCAGGCGCGCTGAGGCTCCGGGTTTCATCTCAGCATCAGCTGAAGCGCAACCAGAAAAAAACAAACAACAACAACAACAACAACAAAAAACAAGCCACCGCAGAGCAGACACGAATAACTATTCAAAACCCAACTCTAGCTGAAATGTTTCACAGTTCTTTTGGCTGTCAAACGCACACCTCCTCTCTCTCCCTCTCTCTCTCTCTCTCTCTCGCAGTCGGCGGCAGGCAACTGAACCAAAGTAAACCTCCGCAGTTTCAGCGCTTTTCTGCTTTGCGTGCGGGACCCATTCACTCCCCTCCTGCCGGCCCGCTGATGACTTCAGCCCTCTGCTGTGTCTCTGTCTCTCTCTCTCTCCCCCTTTGAGCTCCAAAGTTTATTTAGAGGGCAAACCCCCCCGCGTCAGAGAGAGAGAGAGAGAGAGAGTGAGAGAGAGAGAGAGAGAGAGAGAAAGAGGGAGAGAGCGACTGAAGTTATTTCAGTGAGGGTTTAGAGGTGTGTACTGTTGCATCCATGCGCTGCTAAACCGGATCTGAATGTAGCAGCTACTGATGGGACTGACCCGGACGAGTTCACCTGTGACCAGTCGACCTCTCACTGGCAAACTGAAGCGGGTCAAACTAACATCAAGCGACTTTTAATTTGAAAAAACACCCCATCAAGCCAACCAATAACCAATGTGTTATTACAAAAAGATATGATTTAGTGAAACATCCCAGTGGCCAGATAACATCAAAGCTGACAGCAGATGTCAGTCAAGATGTTGTTTTACCCCATGAGATCATTTTCCCGTGTGAGGAGGGAGGGAGATGGTTTTTGTTGAAGTCAGTCCTTCAATTTTGTCCTTTGAGAAATTCAGTCAAATGCTTGGATCAGGATCTGTCTCAACACATCCCTCCAAATGTACAATATCAATAAAAAAATCAATATATCAGTAAAGAATCTGGTATTTTGAATAATGCTATCCTGCAGTGAGTCTACATATTTCTTTTCAGTTACCATCCAAGATTCATCGGCAAAAAATGCACCTAAAGCTTTACAGATGTAATATGCTGCATGGGCACAGAGTTTGTTCACTTCTATTCCTGTCCAGTTATCTGCATTTTGTAAAATGGATTTCTTGAATGTAGTTGACTGTTTAATAGTAGAGAGAGAAAACATTCAAATCTACATCAGCTGAACCAGCAGCATCTCATCTTATTACCTCTAGAGGGAGTTAGTTCCATAAAAGCTCGAGGCACATTTTCATGACAGAGGCATAGATATTAGTAAGTTCGGGTAAACTGTAGGACTTGTCCTTTTCCTGTCGAGTTCAAATGTTTTCTTATTTGTGTGGTTACAATACAGAGAAAAAATAGCCACTAAAACTTAGCATTCAGGACCTCCCATCAACAAATAATAATAAAAGCTTGTCCATTATTTGTCACCACAGCCTCAGCCAGGAACTCTAAAAGTTTTGGTGATAAATGTCGTCTGGTTTGGTGAATTGTGGCCTCTGGGGATCAAAGCAGAGCTGTGTAAAGTGAGGCCGAGGCCTCATTTCTCTAACTCGTATGTTGATGTTTAGGGAGAACAGTATGCACGAGTCCAGTGCTTCTCCTCACTGTGGCTTCTGGTCTTCCATCAGTCATTGTGCTGGCGAAAGCAATGCAAACACAGTGTGGACTCTTTTCTTCATGGAAATGCATCCCCGCTTGTCCTGTGCTAACTCAGGACCAGGCTAGTGACACATAACAGAGACAGATGCATTGTTTTAAACCCTTTCACCTTCACTGAGGCAGACTGCTGAAGCCAAATGCCAAGTTATTTTAAATAGATCTGTGATTGAAGAGAAATTATGTAAAATATTATGATGAAATTCTGTGAAAAATTATGAAATTTGTCTCTTCTCTCTCCTCCACTCCAGCAGTTTGGTTCAATGTAGAAGATGTAGAAGGATAATGCTTTCCTTTGTGTCCCTGTCTGAACTAACCCTACTATCCCCTGGGGGTAGAAGGCGTGCGTGTGTGTGTGTGTGTGTGTGTGTGTGTGTATGCTTGTGTATGTGTGCGGAAGGTTAAGGTCACTTGGTCAGTCCCTGTGACCGTCCAGTGAGAGAATCAGTCGACACCTGTAAATGAAGTCAGGCAGGTGCATAAACCCTCCCAACCAAGGGTGGATGCACACTACACATGTTTTTTTTTTCCTTTATACCACATCAGGTCTGATTTTAACTTTGATCTAATTTAAATCTCCCTCTGAATAGTCCATGCTGAAGTACAGGGTAACAGAGATGGAGGCTGTACTTTCCCAGGATGCATCCATATAGAATGGTTAAAATATTTTACTCAACATAAACGTGACTCGGTTTCATTTAAACCCAGGAAAGAGGAGATACAGATGATCAACCCTGTCATATGATATGTTCATATATCACTTATTATGTTTTGGTGTCAACATAAACACTGACTGGATTCTGTTCAGAGGCAACTTCTTTTCTTCAAATAAATGAACAGTCAGTATGTTTTTGGGGTGTGTGGTGGAGTGTCAGGGCTTTTTGGATGATGCTGGAGTTGTAGAGTAAGGGCAGGTGCAGGTGTCAGAATAAAAAAGAGGATAAGGGCTAAATTAATTGGAAGTGCAGAGCTGGTTTGTAGCTCTCTGTGGGTTTGTCTCTACAAGCAACACATAGTAGACCTTGAAATATTGATAATAATTGTAATATTTAATATTTTGGATCGGAAATATTGGAACAGCTTTAATGGGAATGTCAAAGTTGAAGAGGCTACGATTCAAAGGGTATCAGAAGCTAATTACACTTATCATTCCCCAGCACAGGCTAGGAGTATGACATTGAACAAATCCTTTTACCTCGACCTCATCATGAAAATCATGCTCTTAATCCTCAACTCCATCAAAGTGGCAAACATACCACTTCACCGCAAATCTCATACCTGTGAACTCCAAACTATTCATTCCCAGGCGTATGACTCATAAAATTCCCAGATGACAGTGACAATGTTGATCCACTGTCCTGTCATCAGCTTATGAATTAGGCCGGGCTCAGTGTGGACAGCAATTGATAGCGCGTGCCTCACTGGGGTCTGTGAAAACATAGTGGCTCATTCTGTGGCCTTACAAGCAGGTTGTTTCTGATGTTGCATTTACTAAAGCTGCAAATATCCCGGTGGCAATCCTGCACATTCCCTCAGTATGAAGCAAGCTAAGAGAGACCATGATATCAGGCAGCACGGGGTGGACAATGTTATGAAAATAGACAAGCATGAGCACGTCCACATGGATAAATACAGGAAGATGTTCTAATAAATAATTATTGATTCCTGAAATTCTATTATAAAGGATTAGATTATTATAAACAAGGCTAAGACAGGTGCATGTGTGCGTGGGGGGGGGGTAGCCCTGTTTAAGTGTGTGTGTGTGTGTGTGTGTGTAGTGTGTGTGTGTGTGCAGTGTGTGTATGCACACTACATGATTGAGGGGATCATTTTAGAGTAAGAGGGATTGAGCTAGTTAAGGACAGATAATCACTCTGAGCAAGAGCGGACTGTCAGCTGTACACACACAGGGAGAGCAGGTCATAGTTTTGTATAGAGATGGCCAAAAGTGAACGGTGTGTGTGTGTGTGTGTGTGTGTGTGTGATGAAAGGAGATGAATTACTCCTGGCTCTCATCTTGACCTGCAATCAAATCCCGTGTAAGCTTGTGTTGTTTAGTTTGACACTTTAGGAAACAAGCTTCTGCACTTTCTCTCAAAGAGGTAGATGCACAGTCCACTGTGAGGCAATATCGTGTAAAAATGAAACTGGAACCAGCATGTGATTAGCTCAGTGTAGCGCCTTGTGTCTGGAGTCATTGCGTATGATCACTGGCCAGTTGCAGTTGTATTTGTCATTGATATACAGTTGTTTTGTCAGTTTTGGACAGAGCGGAGCCAACTGTTTCCCGTTTATTTATGCTAAACTAGAATAAAGCTCAGTCACATTTCTCACAAGACTCTCCAACTGTTTATTCAGATTTTATATTTCCTGAACTGCAGAGTATTTGCGAGTGCTGCTAATCCTAACCCCGTGTTGCAACAGGGTCTTCTCATACATTTTTTGGATAAAGAGGAACGTTGTGATTGTGAATGCATGTGTTGTGGGTGCCTTACGTGGATGTGAACACACTGAAGTATATGTGTGTTTTTTACCATGGAAGTGACCCCAGGAGGAATCCCCTCAGCAGGCCTGACTAATTTGGCCATGAGCGTGGCATTAACTACACATTCCTTCCGAAGTGGCTTCTCCCACTAGCCTCTCCCCCTCGACAGCAACACTTTAAATAAACTGGAGGACTGTTAGGAAAGGCCACCTCTTTCAGTGTCTGACCCTCCGTCCGACCTCAACTGATGTATTTCCGCTTCTTTTTAGCTTCCCTTTGAAAAACGTGACTGCCCAGTGAATTGTCAATGTGACCAGTATGACAGGAGGGGGGAAAAAGTAAAGAAAGTTCTGAGTTAACTCGAGTCGGAAAGGGGTAGGGTGAGGTGGGTGGGTGGGGGGGGGGTGCTCTTTATCCTCGAAAAAAATTAGAGGAAAAATCAGTGAGCAAAGCCAGCCACCTCTTGACAAGAGTGAGAAAGTTTATATATTTTCTTCCCTCTCTCGCTACTCTCTTATGAAGCTAAGAGAGACAATGACAGCATACTGGGGATCAAACACTGCTACCTAGGGAATTTTAATCATCGGAGCAACACCACCTTTTTTCCCATCAGTTGTTGCCAGGCAACAAGTGAGGCAGACCCCAGGTATTCCCCGTGCGTGTGTTTGTGTGTGTGGTATTTCTGGTGGGGGAATGGGAGGGAGTGCAGATCAGGGTGTGTATAGAAGAACCTCGGGGTTATTTTATTAATCTGCATGGGGAGTCTTTTCTTTTTCTTCCTGATAAAACCCTTTCTGCCCTTTCTTTATAGCAGGCGGCCGTCTGCCCTCGACTTTTGTCCTGTGATCATTCAGCTCTGCAGGGACCAGTGTCAGGCATCTCCCTCAAAGAGAGACTGTGTGAGAGTAAGTGTGTGTATGTGTGAGAGATACAGAACAATGCAGTCACTATGGAAAGTTTGCAAAGCTGCATCAGGGAAATGTAGTTTATCATGCAAATACTGTAAATCATTTTTGTTGACTTTTTGCTGAACACATGGTCTAGGAACAGCCCTCGAGAAACTTCAAGATTACTCGCTATAGCATGTTGAAAGAAGGCAGATGGCCTGAGCTTTATTTTTCTAGTGAACAATTTCCTCTCAATCGAAGGGGTCCTAATGGAAAGACCCTGAATTAAAACATGTGTGAAAGTACAATTCACCCCTTCGTTTCTCACCCAGCCAGAATAACCCTGGCGAACTGCACTGAAAAGAGAATTTGTCTTTTGATGAAGCAAATTAATCCAGACATTTTTCCATCCAGTGAAAAAATTAGGACTCTTTCCCTCCTCCAGTGAAGCTCATTGTTGGCCACATCTGCTCTGCTGGAGTTACCAGTGGCTGATGTTGGGTTGTTGATTTCAGAAACTGTTGAGACAGTGCGGTTTTAGCAGTCAACAAATAGATCCTCAGATGTTCTAAACATTAAGGCACTGAAGTGATGCCTCGCTTTTCTCAAATGCAGCGTAATAATGTCACCCTGAAGTCAGCACTTGGAAGTCCTCTGATGAATAAGGCGTGTTTATTGTTGAGTGTTTCAAATTGATTTAAGGATCTCATCACGAAGGAAGTATAATTTATTGTATGATACACAGATAGATACACAGAAACTAACTGTTCCATGTTGAGCCAAGAGGACAAACAGACGGCTTCATAATAATAGAAACAAACTTCTGATGTGTTTAAGAAACACAGAGAGTCTAATGGTGTTATTATTATTATTATCTAATAGTAGTACTAGTGCAAGCATGCTGTTGATTTTCAGGTATCATATTTGCCAACATCTTGGCTTGGCAAGTTAGCATATTAACCTTTTGTAATTAGCACCAAAGACAAACCAGAGCTGAGGCTGATGGGAACACTGTTAGTTTTGCAGGTTTTGGTCAAATTAGAGAGGAGGGGAAAATCAAGTTTATTTCACTGATTGCAAAAAAAAGAAAAAAAAATCAATATCTTGGCAGAGGAAAAGTATTGCCAAAGTATAGAAGTATAAGATTCATTTTCTGGGAGCCCTTAATGTTTGTGCATCCTTTCATGGTCATGTTTTGAGATATTTGGGGCGAAACCAACATTATTATCTCCTACCCACAGCACTAGCATGGCTAGCAGATGTATGACTGCTTGCCATCTTTGCTCAGTGACGTATCTTGATAGACATTACAAGATACATTTGTAAAAATGAGAAACCCAAACACAATGCCGTGATGTTTATGATAAAAGTTACCAATTAGCTCTGATTCTGCTTAATGTTGGTCACACATTATTATAATAACCAACAAAAGAGAAAAGAATCTCTCCTCCAAGAGGCCGGAGGCTCTAAAAATGAACAAGTGTTGATTAATCTCACACAAGCAATCCATTTAATGTTTGAAAACCAGTCATATAAAAATACCCACGACCCATAAAACAGCAGGATTCAAGAGCTGGTGTTTTTATAATTAAAGCCAAAGCTCATTCCTGCTAATGACCAGTGTGGGAGTGTTTAGCTGGGACACTACATGTGTGCTGCACACAGAGTAAATCCAAATGGTCTGCAGTGGCTGTAGAAAATAAAATGTGATAGAATAATAAAAACATCAACAACAGAAGGGAGGGTACCATGTCTCTGAATGTTTAAGTCTGAGTGCAAGCAAGTTTACTCAACAAAGTTGATTTACAAAGAACATAGTATTGTTATACATAGCGTTATGAGGTTGCATTGATATAAATATATATATATATATATATATATATATATATATATATATATATATATATATATATATATATATATACAATTTACATGTATTAATGTATTACTGGCAAAAACAAGTGTATACAGTGTCTGTGGTGTTACCTACTGGATTTTTGTCTCAAATTCATATCACCATTAATTACTTTTAGGAAACAAGTTTTCACCTGTAGTAATATAAGAAGCATGAAAATCTTTTTGAAATGAAAGGAAACGTAGGTAATGTAGTGGTTCAATGTCAGCAATCTTTAAAAGTCATTTGTCATATTTCCCATCATTTCATTCTTTCAAATAACAATGAATGCCCACGTCAGAAGATAATCCTGCCATACGCCTGAAGTCGGTGTGAAATATACAATAGTGTTTACCCACGCAGCTCTTGAGAGTTGCTGGATAGAACACATGTTCGACGTATGTGAAGCACATGAGGCCAGTAAAACACGACTGATCCTGCATCTGACCAAGAGAAGGGCGACTGACTACAGAGGCTGTTTATAGCCAGTGATAATGGCCTCCATATAAAAGCAACAGTTGGCTAATTATCCTCATGAGTTAGTGACATTCAGAGGTTATTTTGTAAAACAAGGTGCATGATGCAAAGTGCAGCTGAGAGCACTTTTTCACACCCAACGTTCACTACACAACATTTTCCATACTGACTGTTCACTCATGGCAACCAAACCATTGGTTAACGCAATTAAAAACCATATGTTTAATGCAAGGGAAAGATTACCACCATGGTTAACTATTAGAGTCTTGCTGCATACCACTTTCCAGCATTTTGCATCTCTAGCATCCCATAGTAGATGTGGGTGGAGGAAGATGAGACCTTATGGTCAATGAAAAAGCTCAAATCTCCTCTGAAATCTCTTTTCTTTGTGGTGGAAAAGAAAAAGTAAAAACCGACTCTAAATGACTGCCGTGAAATCAAGTGGAAGAATCGCTCCTTGTTTTCTCCTTGCAGACAATGGGCTTTGATTTGTGCCCTTGTAAAATCAATTATTACTAATATCTGAATCCCTGGCCTATTAAAGGAACATTATGCGTATTATTCTAAATGACCTGGCCGTTAGTCACACTGTCAAAAATCTGTGTCATTCTTAGCCAGTTGAACTCTGTCCACATGCAAAATGAAACTCACCACCAGAAAAATAGGCCCATCTTCTTAGATTTCAATTGTTTTCCAATTTGTAATCACACGACAGAGGACAGAGCAGAGTCACGCTATGAGGATCCCATCACACTCTGGTCCAAATGGCACCGAGAGTCTTTTATTCTGATGGATTTTATGATGGTCTCCCAAAGGTGAGTCATTACCTTACTGATTGCGATTGCAATCATCAATGGGGGTTCAACAGTCCTGCACTGTGATCGGGTTGTTTTGAATGGGTGCAGAACAGAGTTGGAGACCTTGGGCAAGTGTCTGAAATGATTTCTGCACAGTCCCCAAATGATACCGGTCCCGTTGCGTTGTACTGAGCCTGAAATCCAGGATGAGGCTGAAGTTACTTTGATTAGACCCTGAGTTAAGTGTTCAAGAATCCTTGGCGTATACCGTGCTTTCAATCAGTGGACATCCTCAGAAGAACTCCCATTCAGGTCAGAGGGCAAACTTCTCTTGGACACACATGCAACGTAGGGTTGGCTGTTGGAAAGTACTAATGCAGTACAGATTTGAGGGCACTGAGGGACTGTGGTTGGATGCAAGTGATATGGGCAGGTTTGTTGTACTTGGATGATTTGTCTGGCAGTGGATATTCTTGACTGTGGTGGTTCAAACAAGGAAATACTACTTAACTTACATTTAGTACACTGTGTGCTGTATGTTTGTTATAGTCCTTCATCTGCCTAAAAACACACACATGTAACTGAGTCGAGGAAATGTGGTGAGGTAGACACACACACACACACACACACACACACACACACACACACACACACACACACACACAGCAGTCTTAATAATAGATGACTCATTGTCGTTTCAATGTAACTTACTGGAATTTTCAAATCATCAACAGGTGGCAAACACCTCCTGAAGTCACAGTTGCATTCACATGGATAAAACTCACAAGTTATAGCATAAATTTTGATGATATCTCATTGCATATGTTATACATACGTACATGCATGATGCATATATTCCCACAAAACAAATCACAGGATAGACTAGTAATTGACGATGATAGATGATTGACACTATTCTTTTGCAATGCAGTAGTCATGGTTAACAACAGATTCGTCAGCCTCAGGGGAACGATAGTCACTGCAGTTTAATCCAAACAGAACCTCAGTGTGCTCTGTTGCATGACTTGCTGTGCTTATTTCCTACTGTCCTCTCCATTTGCCACCATCTTGACGCTTTTCATTTTACCAAATAGCAGTCCATCACATTTTGTGGCAAAACAATCCATCATTCAACAAAAACAGATTGCCGAACAAGTGGCTGCCAGCAGCTGAGACGGAATCAGTTGATTCATATGTTTGTTATAAGGTGTTAAATCAAAGTTATTAGGCTGTAATCATCTTTTACAAGATGAGACTAAGACTCAATTTCCTGCTGCTGTCGTGTTGTGTATGTTTGGTTCTGTGCGATAAAAAGCATTTTATCCATCTGTGCTCCCCACCAGCAAGAATTTATGGTAACTGTGGTCCTCTGCCGTCACTGTGGCTTCACAACAGCTTTTAAACAATATGTGTACAGTTATTTACAGTATATGACGGGCCACTATTTGACACTAGAGATGGAAAAACAGCATGGAATATTCTCAAAATACTGTATTCAATATGTTATTTCAGTTGTGAAATACTTGCACGCTGGGCTGTAGGAATTTAAACCATCAGGGATATTCATATGTCATAAAAAGTAGTTTCCCTGAGTTAATATCCATGCTGTTTACATTACTGCACAAATTGTGAATCATTTTGAATCTCACAGCCACAACTTAACAGTTTAATCAAAGACACAAGTGGAGGGAGAGAGAAAGTGAGGGAGACACAAAAAAAGAGAGCTGAGAAAGAGAAGAGGAATGCAAGGAGAGATAGAGCGGGTGGAGGAGAGATGAAACGTCATGTGTTTGTGAATAAATCAAACGCCCACAACAGCCCTGTGTGCCAAAGTGTGTGATGACAAGAGCGCAAGTCACACAACAACTGACTTAAGTTGACTTACTAAGAGTAGACATATCTGAGAGATTCACAAGTGCAAACCAGATCCCACAGAGCCTGACCCCACTGGGTAGAAAGCTGAGGAGCAACTGGCCATAGAGACAGATACCGTCTCGCTCCCAGTCTGCAGTGTAAGGAGTTGTCTTCCAGCTATTTAATCAGAAATGTTTTTTTTTCTCATTGCTTGTAGTTAAGTAGTGGAGATTTATGGGTGTGTGAAGAGGTGTTGCATGAGAACAGAAAAACATGGCCTCACTGAACCTGACATAAAGCCGAGCAGCGTGGTTGAGACTGGCAGGTTTAGGTTAAGCTTTACTTTTCTCACACTCTCATTTCCTCTGTATCAGTGTGTATCATCTCTAGGGTTAGTTACAACTAAATCAGAACGACTCCAAACAGGAATATCACACCATAAATTTGACTGAATGAATACAAACTCCTTACGGCTATACAAGCAAGCACATGAGAATCCACACACACACAAACCTTTGCCCACACACCCACACACACACACACACACACACAAACAAACCTTTCCACGCATGCACACACACACACACACACACACACACACACACACACACACACAGTAAATATGTCTGGAGTTGTAATGGAGCAAAGCATCCCTCAAGTGTTTTCATCAGCAACTGAGTAAATAAATTCATGGGTTGTGAACAGGTATAGTGATGACGCATGCATGCAGACACTTTAAATGGTAGTTGTCAGTTGATCAATCAACAAGTTTTTTTTTTTTTCAAATTTTACAGCCTCTTACAGCTTTCTACCCCTTCTACTGCTACCAGGTAGTGGTGGTATTATGCAAATTCAAAAAGTAATGACATTATTATTGGACAACCGAGGGAACAGCTCGAAAAACCACATGGATTTCAACCTGGGGAGCCTGCAAATTACAGATTTCTATGTCAATTCTCACATTTTGGGGGCCAGAAGGCAAGACAAACACCAAAATATGTGTTAAAGAGCCTTCAAAAAGTGAAATTTCCATAATATGTCACCTTGTATTCATTTGACCACACTGTCAAATTAATACATTAATCTCAGTCACATGTTTTTTCAAGTTCTTATGAATTTCTCTCTAACAAATTGTTTGTCTCTGTTTTTTGTCGTATAATTAAAAAAAGCTGAATCCACATATTGTAATTTTTAAGAAGGGAGTCTTGTGCTCATTTCGAAATTCTTGTTGCTTTGTTGTATTCGATCTCAGCGTGTAGCTTGTTATGCACTGGCGCCCACTTGTTGAGTTCAACAGCTTTTTGTTTTTGCTGCACAAAGTTTGCCAATCTAATTCCATCAATTAAACAAGAGCAGTCAGCAACATCCGAAGAGTCGGCAAACTCTGGTTCATCTTACAGTCTGGTTGACACAGCTCACAAATTATCACAGGACTGTTAGGATATGAAACGTAACCTCTGGGGAGACGGAGGTGTATAGACTGGATACAGATTAACTTAAGCACTCTTAACTTATGACACCAAAATAGCTGGATGGGAATGAGGCGTCCGAGGCCTGAGGAGCTGCACAGGTTATTTCATCCTTGGTTCCTAATGGAGATTGTCACCATGCAAACTCGTGAGTGGCGACGTGGCAGGGATTGTGATACACAGTCAGGTGGAGGTCAAGATTTGGATTGTGGGGTGTGCACTGAATGCCTCCTTCACATTGAAGGAAAACTTTAAAAGGACACTTACAGAATAACAGAGAGAGAGAGAGACTTGCACAACAGAGAAAATGAATAGTCAACATTGAGAGGATGCTAAGATATCCTGACTTTTAGTCAACCTTCAATTCTGATAAATCCTACATTTCCACAATGCAGATATTTTTCCCACTATTATTTCTTTACTTGTTTTCACATATACACTCAGAGTGATTGGTTGCCTCATTACTTTAATTGGAAAAAAAGTGTCAGTAATTTTTTTTTTTAAGTCGAATGGCGTGAATGTGTGTCAGTCTGTGTGTTCTTGTATGTGTGTTTGTAAAGGGAAAGGTTTGTGTGAGTGCTTACAAGATTAATTGGAATGAGACTGCCCTTGGGGTGCGAAGGGAATCTCCACTCTCAGGACTTATAAACACCTCAGCACGGGGCAGTGTGTGTGTGTGTTTCTGCACGCCATGCTTTGTTTACACACCTACAGGGACACACTCCCTTTGCCCTGTACATGCCCTAAGAGAAACACGCACACCACACACTCGCACACATTGCCAAACACACACATACCGTACACACAAACACACATTTTATGGGCCATCCAGAAAAACAAATAAACAAACTCCACAATCTCTCCCCAACCAAGGCACGCACACACACACACACACACACACACACACACACACACACACACACACACACACACACACACTCCAACATAGGGATGCACTTTCTCCCTTGCTGCTCATTTATCTGTCGGTGTATCTGCCTCTCTGTTGATTCCTATCACTCACTACCACACACTATACACACACACAGGGATGATTCAGGAAACATCTTTCTGGGCTGACAAAAAGAGAGAAGCTAATTGAATTAGGAGCTAACAAACTTTTTGGTGTTCTTGCATAGTCAGGATTATTCCATTCATGAAAACTCTGATACCTTTTCCCTTCCCTTTGCCTTGTCAGTGAAGATGCTGTGGCAGTGGTAACCTCGATCCCTTCATCTCTTCTCACCCTCCTCTCCTCTCTCATCCCACTCTCCCCTCTTCTTTCTCTCAGAGTCACGGCTCATTGGAAGACAAACATCCTGACCCTCCGCACACTCCCACCACTCCCCCAGGCCCATCTATAAACTATCCCTCCCTCTATTCCTCCCCTTCATCCCTTGCTCCCTCCCTCTCAGCTAACTTGTAACCATATCCTACCTGCAGCGTATCTTTTACATGCATTCATCAACGTCAGCCATTTAGGACCGGCTCTTGGAAGGCAAGAAAAAACAACACAACATTAAATTAGCGAGCGAGGAAGAGGGAGAGAGTTGCTGTGTGGTAGTTTGTGTGATGTGAAAAGGAGGTGTCCTGGAGAGAAGGCATGCAAGGAATCAGTAGTATGGGCCCCCTTGCAGAGCTTGGGAAATCAGTGATTCAGGACATCTCAGTGTCAGCTAAGACCGTTTTTATTCATTATATTTATTTTATTTTTTGTTGTTAAGATTCAATAGTGGAACAAAGCATGATTTTAAATGAGACTAATTTTGGTTTATTCTGCATGGTGCATTGTGTACCACCATCATATGCACTGGATACTAAGAGATGCTGTGGGGTAATGCTTACATGTAAAGGTGGAGGAAGTCAAGAGGTTTTGATTGGTTTATTTATTATACCTGATATCTACAGTAGAGAACCAGGAGCCCGCTGACGTTTGTTTAAAGTCAACTCTGACTTCTGTGTTGTAACTTGTTCCACACTGAATTCAAAACCTTTTCATTTCAGTTTAGAGTGGCGGCAGTGAAATCGTGTGAAAAACTTTCACCTTCAGGTAAAATAATGTGCTCAATTCAGCGCCTATACTTCCTCTTATCATCAGTCAAATCTGTGCACGTATGTGAAATTAATTGCACTATGGAGGCAAGCGAGGAGATGAAAAAGATTAAAGGTTAAATAGTTAATTTTTTCCCCATTTCATTTTTTATTAAAAAAAATATTTTTAATATCCAGCTTTAGTTTGGGTTTGAGATTGTTGAGGTTGATTTGGGTTACTGTTGGCAGACAAAAAAACCATGGACTCCAACCACCATATCGTCCTACTTCCTGAATCACTTCCACATTGACACTCAGAGCAGCAGCAGGAGTGATCCTCCATGCTGGCTGATCCTCGCCTTGTAGAGAAGTGACAATCAAACTGTAGGAGATAACACAGGAAATGCTCAACTGAACCCTGTGTTTGGGTGCAACCTAAAACTGTTCCTTGGTTTGTTTTCCAGTGCTGTGGGTTCGCTTTAGTGATTATTGAAATTGAAGCGGGACAGCGGAAAATATGAGCACAGATAAGCAGAGCAGCCAGGGGATGGTAAGAATCACAAGGAAATTAAATAGACTGTGGTGAACAAATAGAAAGTTTAAATGTTCTTGTCAGGAAGGAGCTTTGTCAGAGAGACAGTAATCACGTCTGAATTGTTTTTCTCCTCTGTAATTAAAGGCGGTACCAATAAGATAATTGCTCAATAAAATCAAACATCATCTCCATTCATTCATACTGGGTTTTTGCTAAAACACACTTCATGAGATCTTCCCCGGGGAAAAGACGAAGGTTATGACTTGGATGGGCCTCTTTCTAAAAAAATAAATAAATAAAAGAGTGAATGGAGAAAGGTATTTTTCCATCATTCATGTCTTAAAATTAAATTAAAATTAAAATCAGTTTACTAATTAGTTATAACGTGCACTGAAAGTTGCACAAAAGTTATACATTAACTGCTTGACAGGAAATGTATGGAAAGTTAATGCTCAGGAAAAAGTTTGAAAAATGATGTCTGTTAAAAGCAGCCTTTTTCAGGGTGTTGTTGGATGAACTGGAGAGAGTGATGGGATCAAAGCCGGCAAGTGGTGCTTTGTTTTCCCCGCGTGTCTTCCTCTGGACTGTGACTGTTTGAAGTCACATTGATGAGCAGAGTGCATTTCAGAGCAAAGAGAGACTCTCTGGAGTGATGCATCCCGCTTTCATCTTTTGCCTTCTTTCTATCATATGTACATGGGGTACTCATGACAGGACGGCTTGAGTCTGTCTGACTCACTGAATGAAGTCAGTGTGGAAGTTGTTCGTCTGAGGTCATGGGGAACAATGAGAGGTTGACAGGAGGAGTAACTGATGGGTGAAGATGGTTTGTTTCAACAGCTTCCACTGACTTCTTACCTTTAAACTGTAAAAATCCTGTGTTGACCTGGTCACAGTCTTTTAAACCAGCAGAACTGAGATCAATTCATTCAAATACAAACAATCAGTGTTTTTGCTTGGAGAGAACGGAGAACCAGAAAATTCAAAATGGAGAAAACTGGTGTAGCTTTTGAAGTTACAGTTACAAAGCCGGGATCAAAGTTTGTTCAAATACCCTTTTGAATAGAAACCCCACTAGGCTGTATCAATAAGCTGACATAAGGTCAAGGTCACTAGTTTTCTTGCTCTCTCTCTCATTCTCTCTTTCTCTCTCCCAGACAAGCTGCAGGAGTACTTTATACTTTATTGTGTGTGTGTGTGTGTGTGTATCTGGGGCCAGCAGTGTAGTAGTAAATTGGATTTTTCTTAACTTTCTCATTACTGTGACGCATACTCTAAACAACTAACAGTTGAATGCTATTGATATGTTGTCCTGGATGTAATATGTAATATGCTGTGGTGTGTAAAGTTTATTAAGTCTTTGGTTGCATTCAATTACATTATTGCTGACTTTTTTCCTGCTCTTTTACTGTTGCAGCTGTGAGCTTGGAGAAATTTACAGGCGAATAAAATGCCTTTCCAATTAAATCTCAGATTCAGTACATTTGTCTCAGTAATGAACTGAATATAATGGTGCGGTTCTCTCGTTACATAGCAACAGCAAACATCAGATCAACAGCAACACAAACAGAGCGCTTTTCCCTGCCATGTGCAATCTATCAAACAGGGAAGACTTTTTTGAATATTTTTTGAACCTCTGTTCATCCTGCAGGTGATGAGAAGAGGTTGGTGCATTCATGAAATCAGTTTGACATTGTTTCTTCCCCTTGATGAGTAATGTGGTGAGTAAGAATGGGAGAATGTGTAATTGGCTGTGTCCCGTGTCAGCTACTGTTGGCAGCCAGAATTTCTGGAAAATTACGATATTATCTGCAACCAAGTGCAACAATCACGTACCAGGAAAGTCCCAGAAATGTTTGGGGATATTGTTATCTTGATCCTGCCGTGTATCACTGGTATTACTGAAAATCATTATGACATACCCACCAACAAGTTTTATTTTTCATACTATATATGTGTGTGTGTGTGTGTGTGTGTGCACGTTGGATGTCCAGTGAGTTCCTTGTTTCCTCAGTGTGCTCAGATGGTCTATAGTGGCAAGTTCAGAGTGTTTTTCTTTGTTTACATTACTTGTAAAGATGCAGATTTTGTGTCTTAAATCTTGTTTATCTCTTAGAAAGGCCAAAATAACTTTATTTAGTAATTTTGTAGAAACACAGCTTCAGTTTTTCCATGAGAGGAAACGTCATAGATTTATCTAAAAAGCCACAATGATCAAAAAGAGATGGGCTGAGATGATTTAGGAACTCTTGTACAGCCAGGTAACTTAAGATGATTGAAACAAAGCCCCGAGCACCCTCCGAGTAACAGTTAACATCTTTGCATCGACCCTGTGCATGCTTGACTGATGATTTGGAGGACTCCCCTATGACTGATGGAAAGAGAGCACGTAGGAGAGGAGAAGAGGGAGAAGTGGAGCGAGAGGAGAGAGGGGAGGGGGTTGAAGGCAACGCTTGGGCTCTTCAGCCTGTTTGTTTCCGTTCAGTGTTGAAAGACTATCCTTTCATCTCCACTCATATACTGGTGTCTGTCGTCACACAAAGGGAAGTTAGCAGAGCTTTATCTCAGATATTTACAGAGAATTATGAGGAGACCCAGTGTTACTGGCCCGAGTGTTTAAGTGGTCTGACTGATAACGTCTTCACAGATCTCTGTCTGTGGTGAGATCTGTGGAGACCCGTGTGCAACTCATGTCAGAAACAAGATTGTAGCACAAACTCCAGGTTGTGCAGCACATTAGATTTTAGATAAAATTGTGCGAATCAGTCATTTACACAAGCATACTGACAGGCATGAGTGTATGGATTAATTCTGATTAAACTAATCTGAGTGATAGTGATAGTGAGCTGAAACATTTCTGTGCTTTCTTACCTCAGTATATAAATCACCAGCAATAGTCTTTCAAAATAGCTCCTAAAACAATAAAGACAAACTTTACTGATATGTACATTTTTTCAGAAAGTTTATGCTTATGCTGCTATAGGTCAAACTGGAAAGCCACGACTGTTACCAAATTATAGATTTTTCTTTTTAATGCATTTTTTTCAGTGTCGGGTCAGTTACCTGAAATCATTGTTTATTTGAACACCGTAGATTTTACAGTTATGGCAATCAGTCTTGACAGCCACTGAATGGACTGTAAGTTTGCAGTTCCAGAAAAGTCAAACCAGTCTTGTAATCACACTGGTTATTTGTCACATTTATCAAATCAGTGCATGAATGTTTTCAACAGGCAACAAATGTAGTCACATAGTATGCTAAATGAGCTTTTTGATTTTTTATCTTGTGCTGTGTAATTACAATTTCGCTGTCCAGGGTGCTGAATTATGTACTAATAAGGCCTAATGTTGATGTACCTGGTGTTAAAGAAAAT
The DNA here is from genome assembly GCA_021432705.1 of Caranx ignobilis. Lineage (NCBI taxonomy): Eukaryota > Metazoa > Chordata > Actinopteri > Carangiformes > Carangidae > Caranx > Caranx ignobilis. The sequence goes on along the minus strand of MU270012.1, from coordinate 492,413 downwards.
GAGATATCTAGATTTGTCGTGGTGTTGCATGCCACTGGTATTGTCTCTAAGAGATGGCTCTAACAGCATGTGGTATCCTGTAACCACAATGTTTGTTAGATACCCTTCAAACAACTTTAATGCTGTGACGCAGCTTTCATCCACTGGCATCAAAACATCTTAAAACTTACTGACCTAAACATCACAGTGAAGCAATGTCTGGATTACTCTACTCCACTTCTCCTGCTGGAGGTTGTATTGGAGTGACACATAGACTTGTCAAATAACTCGGTCAAAATGGAATGCGTAAATAAACAAAAAAAATTGTTTGTTTTCATAGTTCCTTAAGACTGGATGTGTGCATATCTGCACGGCTCCTCACCCACTCTTACGTACACAATTGGACGCATTGTTCTGGAAGATTCTTCTTATCAGTTAAAGATGGGCTAAACTGTAGAGCTGTGGCAGACAGCAGCCCTGCTGCAGGTTGTGGTCCAGCTCCGGAGAAATGTACACAAAGTGCAGTCACCGTGAAAGCTTTGCACAAAGTTCACCACGTGGATGGTGGAGGATCTGCTGCAGGTGAAGATGAGATCTGTGTGTGCGTATTGGTGTTTGACAGATGCATGTGCGTTCAAAGGTTTAAAAGAGCAGGCCTGTTGGGTCATAACACTTGAATAAACATGTTAAGATGTCGGCGTCTGCATCATTGTGTGCAGTGCTTACGTCGGTATGTTCAAACTCGCCCATGTTTTCTAGAGATGCTTAACTGGAAGCAACTATCAAGGTCAAATGTATTTTTTCAATTTACTGCATGACATTTTTTACATAATGTTTTCATTGAAATTCACATTCAGGTTCATATTTGTATGTTAACAGGAAATGTAAGAATTGACTTAAGTTTAAGTTCCCTGCCTTGGTCCTCCTCTCATGTTATCTGAAATGTATTTCTCTCTTGTCAGGGAGAGTCAGTACTGATATTCCCCTCTAGATATGGAGAAATAGAGACAAAAGGAGTGAGAAATACAGAGACAATGGCACAGAGGGAGGAACACAACCAGACAGATGTCCTTTGATATTGTCTCTCTTGACGAGGACAGAAAGTCAGAATACAACCTGAGACAGAGAGACAGTTCAGACTCAGAGGTCCACATCACTGTGGTTTGGGATGTTTCAAATCTTCAAATCCACAGCAAGCTCAAGAGTGTTCAAATAAACAGATGCAAGTATCACTGCAGCACTCCACCGAGCTGGGCTTTATGGCTGAGTGGCCAGACGGAAGTCTCTCCTCATTGAAAGACACATGAAAGCAGAGATTTGAAAAAAGAAAAATACAAAAAACACATAAAAGACTCTCAGACTGTGAGAAACAGGAATCTCTGATCTGATGAAACCAAGATCGAACCCAACTTTTTGCATGGAAACCATACATGATGCTTACAATTTCCTGTCCTAAATTTCTCCAATCTCTGAAAGAAGTCAAAGGGTCTGAATACTTTCTGGTGTATGGGCTGAAAACAAATTGCAGCTAACAGTACAAGTTCATTAAGTTAATTAAAAGCAAAACTGGATTTTTCAAGGGAAAGCTGGTAATTTAATGTAGGGATTAATGACTGCCTTCATGTTTTAAGTGGTTAAATACCCAGTGAACTCTGATGATATGTTGTCTATTAATCCAGTCACAGTATTATGTAAAGAAGAATCATCTTTTAAAGATCTGGCCTGTTGCAGAACATTGAGTGTCAGCATGATTAACATAGTCAGTCTTAATCTTAAAATCTTCAACTTGACTGAATTTAGTGTCCCAGTGGGATGATTAAAGGAGTCTTTTGTTGTGGAGACCCATCGACAGAAAACAAGCCAGCCCCACCCTTTCTAAACCCCATCACACACTTGTAACAGCAGAACAGTGGCACACACAGCTTGTCGTCTTTTGATATTTTATGACACTGTGCTTTGCCTGGAATGTACATATGGGTAGGCTGAATTTCTAATAGTGTGAAAGTTGTAAAATACATTTATCACATTTCTCTGCTTAAGTGTTCCCCTACCTACAAGGGCCTCTGGCTATGTGTCAAAAATGTCAACACTTGGCCCACTCTCCAGAGAAGTTGGCGTTTATGTAGGTTTAATATCGGATTGATCTGAAAAACGATGCCGTGTTTCTATGCCAGCCAGCCATCCAAGCCCAGATGAAGATTTTTTTTTTCCTCTCTTCGGTAAAATTGCAAGCAGGTGTTCGTCCTCGCTTTTCTCTCCTCCTGCTACCCCCATAACCTCCCTCCTCAGCCCCCCCACCCCACCTCATGCGTGTAAAAGAGTAGAGCGAGAGTTAAGTCCGTGGTTTAAACTAATTTTCAGAACCAAAGGTATTATTAAGATGTTGACCTGAGCGCGCACAGGCAGGAAATTAGATTAGGATCACTCTCATTTTCTGTCAATACCTCACCGCTTTCTCAGAATAGTCGCATTCATATCATCACACTCATATTATTTCTTAACTAAGCAAAGCAGGGGGAAGGAGCTATGAGCAGAGTAATGTGGAGTTTGACAGCCAGCCAGACTGGGATGCAGTTCATTTATGCTGCAAGTGAGGAAACCATTTCAGAGTGTTTATTTTGAAACATGAAGTTGGAAAGAAAGTTAAATAGGTTGTACTTTTTCTGAATACAAATTGCCTGGAAATATTTCCTTATCATGACAGGATTATTAGTGAAGACACACCATGAATACATTTAAAACTCAACTAAGGTTGTGTAGCTTTAACAATTGTGGTTGCGTCATGCTGCAGGATGCTGCTATATGTTTCTAGTTGGGTTTCAGAAGCCATTTCATTGCATTGCATACTCTGCCCCAGTGTACCTTTGGTTATTGTTATACCTGTTATAAATCCCTTTATCTGATACGCTTTCGTAAACTGACATCATCCAATTCACATTCACAAATGGATCTTGAACCAGATGAAGTTCAAATCAGTGCTATCAACAGTTGTAAACCAATACCTGTGGATGCTACTGGATAGACCTCTGACCAGTCAGAGCAATGAGGCCAGAGCAGGGCTAGTTTGAAGTCTTACCATATTCAGTAATTTGTGCTTTCTTATCAGTCAGCACTGTAACTGTGTGTTTTGTTGTTCTTGTAGAGGCAGTACACTTTCCGGTTCATTTAGTTCTGTCAGCAACCCGTAAGCTGTCGTAGTCGTTTATCAAAATGCAGCGTTAGGACCCACCCCGTTTCAGATAACTGGTTGTGATTGGTCCAGCCTGACAAGGAGCCTGCAGGGCTCCAGACTGCCCCTAAAAGGGGCATTTCGACCCTAAAATTTGAGAGTGTGCAAGTAAAATTTTCATCTTGCGCATGAGAAACCAATGAATTTGTTTGTTTGTTTGTTTGTTTTATAACACTGGTGAAACATAGAAGGGAAAGAATCTGGAATCTGTCATTACAGGTGTCAGGCCACTGTGTGTGAGGATCATGAATGAAAAGGAAATGGGAATATTTGCTTTGCAAGTTGAATTATTGTGTGCGCCCCTAAATTTTCTGCTTGCACTCCTAAAATTTTAAGTTAGGGGCCACTGTGCTCCTAGTAAATAAAAGTTAATCTGGAGCCCTGCAGCCTGTCTGAATGGGAGGGGGGCCTGTCCGATCTGTGAGAACAAATAAACATGAGCTTGCTGATTGGTCTGGTTTCCATGCTGATGCTTGTGTGATAAACCATGAATGGAAAAACATATCAGCTTTCCTGAGCACTGTTGGAAATACATTCAGTGCATTCTTTGTGTTGTAAACAAAGTAAGAAGAAACAGCAGGTGCCAGGACTTGGGGTTCTCTCTTGTTTTGTGTCTTCAGCGTCACACCCATCCTTTCAGATCAGTCAGTAGATAAGACTGGAAGGAGTGACCATAGTGGTCACTTTTTCAGGAAACATGTCTCCTCTCGCTTCCTCCTCTGACCTTTTGTTCCCATCTCCTCTCTGTCTGTCCCCAGTTTTCCCTTTCTCCTGCGACTGCACCCCTGAACTCAAAGTAGCACAGTAGTGAAATGTATGTACGCTTCTTTTTAAAGTTCACATTTGTCCTACTTCATCTTCTCTGTCTGTCTCCCCTCATTCCTCACCACTCTCTCCGTCATTTTTTTGTTTTTCTTCTTTGTGTCTCTGTGCCCCCCACCTCAAAAAAGGAGACTTAGTTAGTCTTGATGAATCAAAGGGAAACTCCTTAAAAGGTGCAGTCACATCCCCTGGATGTGGAGAAGGCTCTTGTCTTTTTTCACCCTGAGCAGGTTGAAATTGATGGGCCACATAAGTGGTCTCGTTTCGTCCAGCTATTAAACGCATCCATCAACCTTCTTCCTAATTATTCAGATGAGATAAACAGCAAGGGCAAGTCTAAGTGCTGGACTGGCTGGTTATTGCTGTTGCTTCAAGTGATTAAATAGCATTTAAGAGCTTCAGACCCCTCACTCATCTCCTCCATTAAATGTAGTTCTTACTGATGCTTCATTTCACCAGAGAGGCCATTTGAGTTTCTTAGCATCAAGCCTTAACGTCACCCTTTGTTAAAAAAAAACCTCATGTTGAGCTGAACTGAGCTTCTCAAGGTCTTGATGAATCACTGAGGAGATTGAGCCTGCTAGAGAAATAATGTAGTGCTCTGTCCGGCTCATTTCCTTTGAGTTAAATCGTCCTGTTAAAATATTCCCCTGCTTCTCTGAGACTGAAAGCTGTTGTAATGGGATGCCAAACCTCAGGGCCATACTGACACCTTCAGTGTTTCAGCTGCTCGAAAATTTGCAACAACAAGTCAGTATCCTGAGAATCAAAGTTACAATAACAACACATCCTGTGCTGTATGACAGAGCCAGTCCAAAACACCACTCCTGGATGACCCCTGCTATGTCAATCAATCCTGGCTTCGACTACTAAAACATGTGTTTTGAAAGGTGCACAGCTTTAAGAAATTACAATAGCCACCTAAAAACAATGGACGAGCCATCTAACAGATTTCTCTCATTAGTTCTGCTTTAATTAATATAGAATAAATGGAGCTGGATATGGATATCATGAGAACTAATGCTTGATGCCGTGATTGTCTTTCTTTCTTTCTTTATTGCATTCGTTCTTTCTGTCATTCTTTCTTTCGTTCTTCTTTCTTTCTTTCTTTCTTTCTTTCTTTCTTTCTTTCTAACTAGCTCTTACTGCAGTGTGATCCGATTCACCACTCCAGCTATACATCTCTGTATGTGTTTTATATTTCAGACTGGACTAAATAGATTCATATAGCCTACTGTTTTTTCTTTTCATGTTTTCCTCCCTATTTGTTGCAGAAACGGTTTAACTGTATCTATTTGAAATTCTTGAAAAAACTAGCACCATGTGAGGATTAATCCCTCTGACACTGATGCTCCAAACAATTGCTTAAACATGGTCGTGTTGTTCATGTTAATCTGTCTTTTGACTTAACTGGTTCAAAGTGATGAAAATTTAATCCTGAGTTACTCTTCCTCACGATGGGAACAAAAGTAAATATATCACAAATTTGGAAATAACATATTTCAATGATAATGGTTATCTTCTCTCATTGCAGCAACACATTGGCTAAACACAATAATTAAACACAGTTATTGTGTTGCTTTCATCTTCAAATTTAGCTTGGTTGATTTACTTTGACACTGTAAGCATACACATGTGTTCATACACAGTACACACACAGTACACACACACACACACGATCTCTCTGTCTTTAGTGGGTGGTTTTCATTTGCTTCCTGTGGCCTGCTCACCATACATTGCACCGCAGCATTCCACCAGAACAATTTATGGATTTTATTAGATCTTTACGGATGTATGCTTTTAGCATTGTTGGAAAACTGTGGCAATGTCCAGGATGTTAGTTGACTGCGCACACACCCACACCCCCACCACCACCACACACACAAACACACACATACACACACATATATATCAGTTCCATCTGCCTCTCCTATTGAGAGCCATCAAGGGCAGCAGCAGCTCAGTCTAATTGGAGGGTAGTCCCCTCAGCTTTCTGCATGGTAACTGTATCTACAGCTTCTTCCATCCCGCCAGGAAATTCAGAGGGACAGATCTCTTCCAAACTCTGCCAACAGGAATATCTGCTTTTCAGCTACTTCTTCAAAAAATGTGAAACATAAAGAAAGCAACATATTTCTTTTTTTTTTTTTTTTTTTTTTTTATTAGGCCTGCCACATGTTTGACAGTTTTCATGCTGTGTGTTTTGCTTTTTTTCTGGCTGGTCTCCAACCTTGTAGTTTTTCTTTTGTGGCAATTAGCCCAGTTGGTCAGCTTGATTCAGATGCACCTTTTTTCTTGCCACCCATCTTTCCCTCAGTGATTTCCCCAAGTGATCTGTTTTCTTCATACTCATTAATTTGAGCAGATAGACCGATGGGCGCTCACTGATTCTTAACTTAGTAGAGTAGACTGCTTGGTAACGGTGGGGTGGACCACGCTTGGCCTTTATTTTGTCTCACACACCTGTGTCTTGCACAGTTGTGATCATGTAACAATATTTTAACATGACACACAGACACACACACATGCGGGTACAGACTCAGAAGGTGAAAACATTATTACCAACGCTGTAACGGCTGGTAATCGTCTCCCATAAAGTCCTCACAGTGACAGAGGGAGATGTGAGGGAATGTCTGCATGTGTTGCCTTTTATCCATGGGACACGGGTGAGCAATTCACTTTGTCACCACTGAAAAAACAAGATGTAAATCTCTACCCCTGTGGCATGAAAGTCAAAAGGTTATCCCAGGTAACACATGTTGGATAGATAGGTGGATAGACAGAGGAATAGAGTGGACAAACACGGCGAGCCTGATTTTTGACTTCTAAGAAGTCCTGTGGAGACGGACTGAAAGAACTGGTGTTGCTCTACACATCACTGTCTCAGTTTTTCACCAATGCCCACACCCACCCACATCACATCATTTCCTCCTCCCTGGCATGTTAAGAATCTCAGTGTCATGTCATCTACAGAGGCCAAGCTTGGCAACATGGTTGAGCTCTTGTTCTGAGCCAAATGGGCTGTCACCCTGTTAAACCACAATCACTGACACATGTAGAGGTTTAAAGGCATTAACCTCAGTGTGTAGGCCTGAAATCCACTTCCTTTGACAGAGGTAAGCCCCTCAGCAGTGGTCGGCCAGGATAGGTACATTTCATGACTGTATATCTCTGAGGTTTTGTAATTCAGATAATCTGGAACTTTTTTTTTTTTTACAGTAAATGGTCTTAGTCATTCAGCTGTTTCTTCCTAAAACGTCGTCCAAACTCCGTTTTGCCTCTGATAAGATGTAGCTATTGCCAGGCAACATGAGTTTGTTGATATCTGTAACAGGAAGTGTTAGAGGATTTGGGTTCCTAATCATTAAATGGTGCAATATCAAAATAGAGAGTTCGAGTTGTTGCACAGGGGCAGTGTGCAGACCCTCGATATGTAGGACATATTGTACTCATACTGCAATACTTCCTCAAAGGGTAAACTTCTCTCAGACATTATATCAGTTTCCGTTTGTTTGACATAGCAATCTCAGCTCACTGTACAGCTAACCTCTAAGGTTTATATACAATAGACTTGTAAGGGAAACGGAGTGTGTGGGGTTTTCTTTTTTTTTGAATGGGGACCTTTTTGCACTCATCTCGCAGGCGTCAGCTACCCTGAGAGCACAGTCTGGTCGCTCCAGTCAAACTGTGTGTCTCTTTTCTCTCTCAGTCCACCAACTGGTCACAAGATAGTCAGAAAGAGTTAGACCACCACAAAATAGAATATTGAGAACAATGGATTCCAACAAAGGACAAAGGAGTGAAACCCAGCGAGACAAGAAAACAAAATGCAAAACAACCAAGAAGCTGGGAAAAACCACAAGTTAATAAACAAGCATTCACTTAAGCCGGGTAAGAATTAACATCAGGTTGTTTTTACAGCACCACAGTGGAACATTTTTCCATATTCCACTGTAGGGATAATCTGTTTTTATTGTGGTTTTGTGTATAGTTTTCATAGGAGCCAGAGGCTAATAAAGACAAACTGTGTGTGTGTGAACATCAGCAGGTTTCTCTTCAAAGTGCCATGAAAAATACCATACAGTCACACCACATTTAAACATTACAATCATACCATCTTTAATGACTGCACCAAAGGAGATGAGTGCTTCTGTTTACAGAATAATATGAACCTGAAAAGGAAATGTGAACAAAAAGACAAAAATAAATGAACAAATTCTAACCTTTATTTTTCTAGACGCTTTTAATGACTTCCTACAAAATCCCTCCCAGCTATATCAACTGAGATGTGAGCTGTCTCAGCCAGAGCTGCTCTAATTGATCATAGTTTCAAAATTGTGGCTTTCAAAGAGCTGTTCAAATTGTCTGTATTAGTCTACATGATAAATACATCATGTCAAACTGAATCAATCAATCAAAGATAATTACGTTCATCATCATCATCATCATCATCATCATCATCATCATCATCATCATCATCATATCAGTGTCATGAAGTGAAGGTGTGATGTTGATTCTTGGCAAAACGCTGAGACAGACATCATTTCCCCTGGCACGGCACAAGTGAGCACACAGAGCTAAAAACAGATACATAATTTTACAGTATATTTAAGACTCATTAGACCCTGGAATGAGGAGACAAAAATGTGAGAAGTGATTTGTGGGATCATCTAATTGATGTTAAACGGGAAAGTGTTCAAATATGTTGTAGACATAACTTCCAGCAAATATGCCAGAATCCCATACATACCCGTCTTTGTTTAACTTTGTGGGGAGTAATTCCTGGGGCTTTCCCTGGCGCTGATATCTCTAGGAAAGCTGATGGATTTTTGGATTTGTGTGAATTTTTAGCTCCTCATCTGTCTTGTTACTGAATATTCTTTGTGTTCTTATGTGTCCGCCGCACCAAATAAATTGCGTTTGCAAGATTTTGACACGGCATTTGATCCTGTGTTTTTCAAAAGGATCAAATGCTCGACACATATTTTCAAGTGGACAAGGCGAGATGACTGATATATCTATATATATCATCTCTCTGACCAGCCTTGTTGTCTCAAAGAGGAAAATGCAAACCACTGCTTTGTCTTTGGAATTAAGGAAAAAAAAAACAAAAAAAAAACTCAACCGCTTGAGAAAGATATCGACTCAATAGAAGTAACCGTGAATGAGGTTTATGGGTTTTGTCCTTTGTCCACTTTGACAAGTATATTAAATATCTCTTCAAGAGTGACAAACAATAGAGCTTTATCTTTCACCTTGAATGAGAAACATTTTTCTAGCATCTAATTCAGTATATCTGGCTCCAATCAGGGATAATTCATACAAACACAAATGGTTTCATTTCCTAACATTTAAGATAAACAGCTCTTTGGTCTGGAGGGTCAGCCAAGATGTTCAAAAAACATCTTGGCTTGGTGATATTCACTCGGGTTGAGTCCCACACTGTTATTGCGTGTTGCCACTGACTTCTTTTTTGAGTTTGCTTAATAAATTACGAACTCTTGCATTCCAAATCAAGATCATTTAGTCCTCAGACAAAACAGAGCAGATCAGTGAAACATATTCCAGAGCTGATCTGTGATTTTCTGCCACATGAGATACTTCTTTTTGGATTAATATTAAAAGATGCGTGTGATGGCTGTAGACATGCTCTGTTCAGACTTGGGGACGCACATGTGCTGCAATATGTACACTTTCTTTTCTTTTCTTTTTCTTTTCTTTTCTTTTCTTTTCTTTTCTCTTTCTTTTCTTTTCTTTTCTTTTCTTTTCTTTTCTTTTATCTGCATGCATCTACTAAAAAAAAAACCATACAGTATCCAGTGAGCTGTGTGCAACTGGAAACAATATCAGATTGTTAAAAGAACACAATCTTAGTTTTACCCAGGAAATGTAATTCAGTGCAATCAGTGCTGTGGAAATCATTCATTTTCAGATAATAAAAATCTGCCTTATTTTAACACAGAATAACCGCACTCTGGATGTTTTCAAACACTTTGGTTTGTCAAAGCATGTTCCACTACCCTGTAATTTGTCTGATTTCTCAGTGTTTCCATAGTTGTATTTATATACTGGTCTCCAATAGGCTTCATGCCCTAAAAAAATACATTACTGTGTTGTATACAAGTTCATTCACTGACACACCATCCACAATTTGTCCAAACTAAGCACTAACCCAAAACGTTGCCATGTAGGCATATTCACAATCTATGAAAAGTAACAGTTTCAACAGCAAATGACATGAAATGTGCATCTCAGCCCCGCACATAAACTACAGATGTTTTCATAACCTTCTGATCTGGACCAACAACAGTAAAGGGCCTAATTCTGTTAGCTGCCCTCAAACCAAGAGTTTGGACAGAAAGAGAAGAAAGAGGTTTTAATAACCCTGTGTCCCCATCTTCCTCTGGTTGGAGTGAAACAAGTTTACGACCCGGGGATGTGCTGTGCAGTAAAGGCTGGTGATGCCAGGCCGGGCTGTTGCTGCTATTTCTTCCACCAGACAGCACGGCTGTACAAATACAAAGCCAAATGGTATTTCCTTTAAAAACATTAAAATGGAGATTAGAGCAGAGGCCAATAATTAGTGCCAGAGCAAATTATTAAAATTATTACTCACATTTATGACATTTATAGAGAGAGGAGAGAAACGGCTTTAACCTCACAGTCGTGCTAGTTTTTAACCGTCCAGCCTTTCTGTGTGAGTACGAAAGAGTTTCATTGAGTTTAAAGGTAGATCTGCACCGCAACAGCAGCTCTGTCAGCCTTCAACAATACAGGAGGGCCATATGGCATTGTAAGGATTTATCTGTTGCCAGAAGTTTTGTGGCTAAGCTCTTGGCTGGAAGTTTTAATTTATTTTTCTTTTATTTTTATTTTTGATGAAATTGCAGATACGAGCAAAAGAAACGAGTTACCTCAGCCTTAATATCAGAACCAGCATCTGTCTGAGTGAGCTCTGGGGAATTATTGCTCTTTCATATTGAATAGAGACACTTTATTGTGTATGTGTTTAGGAGTTGTTTCTGATTAGGACATCTCCTAGAAGCCTCACTGTGGACATGTGCTTGACCCACACCAGAGGTGTAGAGGAGGGATTGTATATTCGGATGGCCTGAGGATGCACCGGGGTCCCCAGAGAAGTTTGAGGACACACTGCAGCTGAGTAGGATAGCTTCATGTTATTAGAGATAGACTAAAGCCATTTCAACAAGACATCTTTTAAGTGTAAAATATAATACTGTCCAAATAAACTGTGCCTTCCAGCCTTGTGATGCCATCAGTTATTGTAAGACACCATGCAGTGTGGAGAATGCAGAGCAGAGTTCAGCAGATGAACATTATCAATCAGGGGAATAAACACAGAGACAAGCTTAAATCCAGTTAGATGGACTCCTCCATCTCTCAGCGAGCCGGCTGATAAGAGAGATGGGGGGTGAGGTGCTTACTATCATCAGCCACTCAGAAATGAACTCCCCGTTCAGAGAAGTTGGGGTGAGGATGTGGGTACTGGTGATTTGATACGGATGTATCAGCTCTTTAGGGTGAACTTGCAGGATAAAATGCTACTGTTTATACTGTAGTGCTACAACAGACAGGCTTCATTAACATATATTAATGATTAACATTATGTGCATAGTTTACTGTGGCCGTATTAACAAAGTTTACTTTCGCAAAATCATAACATGTAACTTAGGACAAGATGGACATTGGTGGATTTGATGTTTATCCAGAAAAAAGTTAGCTGTTACTTGTTAATGTTTTACATCCATTGCTTCCTGCAGTTAAAGTAATCAGACGGCTTAACTGAAAGTAAGCAGCTCACGTGTTGCTCCCAACTAAATGCACATTAACTGACTGATATTTGTTTACACCAGCTATTAGACCAGTGAAGACAGAAGTTCAGCTTCCTCAGCCAAAAGCAGGTTATCTCCACTTCCATCAGGTTAGCCATCCATGGAGCCAGATTAATCTCCTATGCATCCCACGCTGGAGGAGGTCTGAGGCATGTCTGTTTTATAAACTGATAAAGAATTGTGTACATTGTTTACACATGAAAAGTGCTGATATGGCAAAACACTTACTTTTGCTTTTAAATTAAAGCCCTGCATGTGAAACTCTGACATATTATTATGAAAGAATGATTGAGACCCACAAAACAGAGTAAATCCACAGAAAATAAAGAAAAGAATAATCAGCATGAAGAAGAGGAGAATGTGTATGAAGTGATCCGCAGCACATCCAATCATTGTTTTAGATATTTAAGTCCATATAAAATGGTATTGCTCCAGATAATCCTTGAAACAAGGTCTCACCCTTGTTGTTTACCTTTAGATTAAGCACTGAGTGTTTAAGGGATAGGTCAACACTGTCCCGCATCTTCATCAATCTTTCTATGCCTCCATCCATCCATCCATCCATCCATCCATAGGCTCTGGAAAAACACTCACACTCCTCAGGTTCTGGGGTTGCAGTCATATAACAACAACATGATGCTGCAGGAGCAGACACATTCCTGACATTCCTCCAAATTTTAATGTGTGAAAGTTTGTGTCAGGACAGGGGAGAGGACGGAAACAAGCAAAGAGGTTAGAAAGAACAGCTGTCAAAGGAGGGAAGAATGAAAAGAGACAAACTGGTATCTTAGAAATGTGGAAAGGAGAGAGGACCAGAGAAACTGCTTCGAGGAGGTGAGGGAATGGGCGGGTGAGAGGATGTGAGGAAAGCAGAGAAGAGGTAATAGAGGAAAAGGGAGGAGGAGGTGGAGAAATGTGAGAGGGGAGGTAGGAGGGAGTTAAACCCGTACAAACAAACAAAAGCCTTCACACCTGTGGCATGAGACTGTGTGTGTGTGTGTGTGTGTGTGTGTGAAGGCACATTTAGCACATATTTGATATGTGTATTTTGCAAAATATTCTTTCTACACTGATCAAAATGTTGGTTGAAGAATTATTTAAACTCACATAAATGTGTTCCTGTGAGTATGTATGTGTGTGTGTGTGTGTAGGTGTGGGTGTGTGTGTATTCTTGTAGGCCTACTGTATGCCAGTTCACTTTCAACACTTACTCATCATAATCACATGCCATGTCAAGACTTCTATTTTTAGCAATCCATTTGAATGCCAACAGCAATATTTGTATGCAAGCACATGGGTGCATGTGTGTGTGGTTACTGTCCACTCAGTGTAAACAGCAACAGCTGGGAGTGACATGCTCCACCCTCTCCATCTTTTCTCCCTCCAAGTTGAAAGTTCACTGATGGATCAACAAACCAGCAAACAGTCATTTAAAGGGCAGGAGGACGTTTGACTCTATATTGGTTGTGTTTTTGTTGATCATAGAGAAAACAAAACCATAAGAGATAGTGACCAAATACTGAGGTAGAGGGCGTTAGGGCGAAGTGGACTTGTTTTCGGGTGACCCTGAGAGCTGAAAATACCGCACCTTCAGAAAAGACATACAAATAGACAAAACACAAAAACAAACAAACGTCTGTTTGACAAACTGTGTGCTGCAAATGCCTCACAACACAGCAGATGTTTCTCCATGGGAAAGAAAAAAAGAGATTGCACTTGGACATGGATTAATGATATAATTATTATAAATAATACTTGCACTTGCTGTTCAATGCTTTGAACTTCTAGTATCTCAAAACATTGAACAAAGTGTATGTCCTGGTTCATCATGTCTTTATTGTACTGTCAGTATTTGCAACTCACATATTGTCAAACACATATTACCATTAACAGGTTAGTATGGGTCCAAATCCAGATATTAATGTCAGTGCATTCTACTTAATGCAGTTACCTTTACATAACAATGCTTTTTCTCTGTGAACATGTTCAAAGAATTCCTTCCTTCCTTCATTATGTGGCAAAAACACTTCAACCTTTACCTAAAAAAGCCACATTGCTTCCATCAAAGTCTTGTTTTCATGGTCTAGTAAGAGAATGGTATGAGGTAGTTGCAGCTTTTTGCCAGTGACTCTAATTGCATGTGAAATTAGACAGAAGACATTTTAAAATGTAGGCTTTTAAAATAAGCAACAAAGGTATTTCTTGGATATTATGTGTGGTCATTATCATTGAGATGCCTTCCATGAGCTGTACTGCCATATTAAATCCAAAACATATCAAAGCATTGATCAGTGGGCAGATATAGGGTGTGCAGAGAGACAGATGAAAAGCAGTCAAACAACTGTGTGCATGTGTTTGAATAGGGTTTTGAGGGAGAACTATAAATTGTTGGCAGCAGTGAAGAGGTGTTATAAAACAAGATGTTGGATCCACTGGGAAAATTTTAATCTTTCTGTGCACCTGCCAGGCGTCAAGAACATGCAGAGGGTTTAGTTTTGTGTCGACCTCAGAGTAACAAAGAGTATTAACCTACATCATCAACAGCTAATAAGGTACCTTAGCTGTGGATACCACCAATAGCTGATAAAGTATGTGACCAGAGGCAGCTTAGCTTGGATCTGAGGTGCAGTCCTCAGGTAAAATGGCAGCCATCTTGGAAGTGTACTGAAGACAGATATTCATAACTAATACCGTATAGATAGCAGTTGTTGGGTGTGATATATAGAGAGGGGATTGTAGTACTTCCTGAGTGTCCGGATGTGATGCATAAACCTCAATGTGTTCCAGCCGTGCAGAACAAGGCCATGATGTCTTGATGTTTCCACTCTCAGGGAAATCCTATCCCACTGTGTTTAAACTATGTGTGTGTGTGCACATGTGATACATATTGCACTTTTTTCCTCTTTTTTCAACGCTTTCTTTGTGAATTTGTGTTCATCCAAATTCCTCCTCTTCCTCTCATCTCATTTGTCTCTTACAACTAATCGTTCTCCCGTTGTAGTTGAGACGGTCCAGGAGTATAAATCCAATGCAATTATTTTTTACTGAAGCCACCATTTCTTCTCTCTTTTCAATCCACAAACAAAACACGAAGTAAAAACAGATGTAGTGGTTTGTTTTAGACATGCAAAGCAGCTCAAACCAACCCCAAGGAGTGGGTGTGATATCCCATGAGTCTTTGGGGCCATACACATTCTTTTGGCCAAGCTCAGATACCAACACTCACCTTCAATTAAACTCTCTGACTAAGTGCAGCTTCGTGTAAACACAGTGTTTCTTTTTTTCCCAGATAAGACAAACATAAATCAGGCTATTATGTGGTCCTCCCTGCCACTGAGATTTTTGTGTATTACTGTCATTTTAGTTGACAGAATAAAAAAGAAATGGAAGATTTCAAAATATAATCAAGGAGACAAAGCGGGAAAAAGAGATGTGTGCATGACAAAAATGCAGTCAATTGCAAAAGCAGTCAGCGGCAGCAACTGTCAGAGGCCTCAGTGGGAATACAGCCAACCTCAGTTAGTGCTGATCAGCTATCCTCCAGTTAGCTTAGACAAGCATCTCCATGGCTATAGACAGTGGTTTCCCCCAATTATTTAAGTAGGAGATCCAATAGGCATTAAAGTGTTAGTCGGTCAGTTTCACGGATGTTGCTTCATCCTGTAATCCCATCCCCTCCGTGCAGGGATGCCCCAAGGATCAGTACTGGGCCGCTTCCCTTTACATTACCTCCTCAAGTATGATACCCTCCAGGCTCCATGATCTCAACCCGTCATGGATGAGGCAATGCCTCTTGACTAACAATGTACCCAACTAATTAAGTGACTGACTAACTAATCCACTCTAAAACTGAGCTCTTAGCCATCCCAGGCAATCACAATCACAACTGCTTATTATAATATCTTACCTCACAGCGGTGGGCCTCTTTCCATGCAGAGTGGAGTGGATCTGACGAAGACATTAAAAAAATGTGAATATATATTTAAACCGTTTTACCGGCAGTTCATCGATTTTTCCTTTAAAAAAAATAAATCAGAAATTAATTTACAATGCAGAAAAACCCAACATTACAGTAACCTGCAAACTCTGTGCAGTGAGTTAGAGCTGCAGACGCATTGCAATGTCTGCGTCCATGCTCACTGCACAAATCCAGTGTGATCCTGGCCTGACTATCGGTCCAGGATGTGGCAGTTTGGCCCTCAGTCATCTTAAAGGGGCACCATGTCCCTCTGTTGCTCATTGACCTCCACTAGCCACCCGGATCAGATTCTAGACACTAGTGCTAATCTTCAGTGATGTCTGGGTCCGTTCCCATACTTGAACTTAGTCGTACAGGCTTATCCTCCTTAGCCACTTCATTCCTCCCTGCACATAAAGCAACAGCAGTCCAGAATATTTTCCTTTTTCCCTACCTGATGCTTGCTCCGTTCAGAGCACTTCCCTCTCTAACATCCCAACCAGCCTTTGGGGTACTTTGTTCCTAATGAACAGATTTAGGTTCCCTATCACACTGATACTCCACTACAGCATTGTTCCTCACTTGTTAGTTGCTTTGGATGCTTTGTCCAACGAGTAAATATAAATGTAACCAAAGAGAAAAAAAAGAAAAATGAAAGAAACGTTTACATATCTGTGAAATTTCCACCACAGTTGAGTTTCCAGATTTAGAAAATAACACAACTTAAAATTCCAAAACATCACAAATTACACAATACCTTGCATGAGGAAGAATGAGTGCGTCAAACAAAAACACCTAAAAAAGAAACACGTTCTAACGTTCTGCTGCGAAACCAAAACAGCACCAATCAGCAAACTGTTACAGTAACACAACAAAGACAGCAGACCATGGTGGCGATGACAGTAATGTGTGATGTTGTTGTCACACACTGGTAAAGCTGTCTGAGTCATCAACCAAGGAAAAATAATTATTTACAAAGTCGTGCACCGCAGCAGGTCAGTTTTGACTCGCGAATGACACGAAAAGGCACTAAGGGGAAAACCTGCCTTGGAAGCAGGTCACTGCTTGACAAAAACCTTAAATTACTTTAACAAACAACAACTGATGTTTGACACATTTTACTACTGACAGCTATCACAAAAATACATAATTTCACAGTCGTTTTCTGATGTTTAAGCCCATTTACAAAAAAACGATGTCATTTACAGCGCCTAAAGCCTGCCATATATAACTGCAAAGTGTTTGTGAAATGGGGATTTTATATTATTTTTACTTATCAGGAAAGAAAAGAAAAGCATTAAATGTAGATCAACGAAGCCTTGTTGAGCAAATTGCTGAGTTGGCATCAACAGCTGATTTTATTACATTTTGGAAGCATCTGAAAACAGATACTTCTCCCTGGCTTCGCATGACAACAACAGTACCATGCAGAGCTGAAATAAACTGAACAATAGTTACAAAAAAAAGAGAAAACAAACGCACTAAGTGAATGCCAGTGAAGTTTCTTTACAAGCACCAGACACACCAACCAATCAGAATTGAATTACAATTTAATTTATGGAGCCTTTCTGTCTCTCTCTCTCTCTCTGTCTCACTAAGATAAAGACTCCAGGATGACATGAAGAGTTTAGGCCACTAACAAGTCAGGAATGTTGGGAAAGGAAACTATTTGCTTTACTGACATGGAAGACAAAAAATCAGATGGGAACGCAACTGGACTTTGGACAACAAACAAAAAACATAAACCCCTAATATCCTTGTACTGATGAGTGATGAGTGGATCCCAGGACAAAAATCAAGCCAGAGGTTTTAAAAGATGAGGCATCAGCAGCTATGCAGAAGATTAGATCATATAAATAAATTATCCTTGACCCTAGGTAATATTTATTTATATTTAATCCAATCCAATGTGGCTCATTTTTCTCAGACGCACCACACTATATCTCCATGATATATTTGTTTCCCCCCTGAGCTCTTCTTGTTAAAAGCTCATACGAAGTGATTGAATGCTCAATAAACTTCAAAAACCCACAGTCAGGAAGCAAAATTTGTCTCATAAACCCTCTTCTATCACAACCAAAAACAACAAAGACAAAAATCAAGCGAGAAGCACGAGCCCGCGACTTCAGTGTTTTGTTATCTGTCCAATTTCTCCAGCTGTTTCCATCACCCAGGGATCTGTAAAACTCATTGAAAAATAAAACAATTTGTCAATACATTACACTATAAAATATGAAAAAGCAAATAATGACTGATATGGGTTTTTTCAGAGGGAGCACTTTTGTTCTGCCAAGTGTGTGGATCTCCTGGCTGATCAATACTACAGTGAGCTGGACAGTGTGAGGAAGATGTCATCTGGAGCTGCTTAGAGAAAGTCTGCTTGTTGAACTTGTTGAAGGGGCTCCCTGACAGAGTTACACAAACTCAATTCTCTCTTCCTCCTGCTCTTTGTTCTGATGTCTCTCTCTTTCATTTACCTTCTCGTGCTTCCTGCTCTCGAGTTCTTTCAGTTCTCTTGTCCTCACGTTCCTGCTTCCCTCTCTTTCCTCCGTTTTCTCTTGCAGTCGATCTTTCACTTAGCAAAGAAAATGTGGTTCTAATCAGACACTTTGCTGAGCCAGTCTTTCTTGGCCAGACACTCTTGAAAACACCTCAAATTTATTCTGAAGTGCTTTTCAAACTTGGTCTTTGCATATCAGGCCTAGACTGTGATTTTTAATTGCAGATAGTTTTGCTGTGTCTCCCTCCAAGGTGCTTGCCACATACTTTTTGTCCTTCGGTTACCCCAAACACTGTTAGAGCACTGTTTGTATTTCTGACCGTGGCCAATGAATACAGCAACCTGCTCTCTTCGGCTCTTTTTCTGGGGGAATATTATGAATAACAAAATGCAATTATGTCAGGTATCTGAAACCCGACAAGACCCCAGCGAAGACATTTACAGGATAAAGTTGGAAATAGTCTGTTTTTCTTGTCTCATCAAATAATCCCATGAAATGACCAAAACCAACAATGAACTGGCTCTACCAGCAATACTTGTTAGTATCCGCCGTAAGTCTGGTATATGGCTTATTCCAGCACACTGTAGAAACACATCAGTGACCCACAGTGTTGCACTTGGTCACATACTGTTCCACTGTGTAATGAACACAAACACTGCAGTTTATTTTCTCGATCTATTGCTGGAAATATTCACCACAAATATATATAAATATTCACAATCAAATGAGATTCAGTCCACCGCTGAAACTATTACCCCAAATACCCCACTGTTCTCCCCTGTTTTCACAAAAACGGCCGTACCCAGCAGTTTTAGGAAATTACTGAGGTTCATTGTGAACATAAAAGTACAATCTGCTTCCCAGTTTTCAGGATCTGGTTGTGGCTCAGTGCAACTGACAAAGCCGATAAAATAGAGAGTAATCAGAGATCCAGTCCAATCCAATAGAGATGGTGTTTGTCTTTTCATTGGACTCAATGGCGAACAAATATATACAGTTAAACATCTTCCAGAAATCCCCTCGTATTGTGTATTGTCTCTGCATTGGTTTGTTGAACCAGCACGACACAGATCTATAATGATTTATCATGCTGACAGGGACCGTTTACATTGTCATGAGTGAAAGTTTGATTTCTCCACATGGTTTCTGTGTAAAGACAAAAATAGTATATTTCTAATTTTGATGTTTAGAGTAATTACTGTTAATTACTGATTCATCACATATGGAAGAATGATCAATGAACATAAAGAAAAAGTATTGTGGTACATTGTAACCAAATACAAGTGTTTAACAAAAACACTACGTTCTTTATGTCTTTAGTGGAGGACCCTTCTTGGACACAGAATCATTGCAGAATGTGTTGCCAAAAATATCTAGATAATGTGTGATCTCATGGTCAGTGAAATTTGCATGCCAGTTGTTTGTGAGAGCTGTAAATGATTGATAAGGAGAAAAAAAATGAAATCTGTTATTTTTCCAGCAGCCAATTGGGGATTAGTGATGCTAACCCAAACAATCCACATCTTGACTTGGCCTTTAACTGTGAAGTTATATAAAAGGCCTCAGTTTCACAAAATTTCACAAAGCAAAGGACAAAATGTGAAACATTTGATATCATAACCATAGAAAATTACACAGAGGCAAAGAAAGCAGCACTTAGAGAACCAATGCCACGCATGAGATTAGGGGAAAAAAGAAAACTTTTACACTTGACATTTCCTCTGCTGCTGTTGTGAGCATGACCTGTTGCTGGGGACAGCATGATTTGGTGTTTGTTACGGGCTGTCAGATTCTCATGGGGCTGCGCAGATCAGTTGGAGCTCTGTGAGGAATAAGAATGTGCGTTTCTGTAACAGAGCGAGTTAGTGGTCGGGCTGAGACAAAGGGGATCAAGCTGTATCTTGTAAGGGTCTCCAAACAATAAACTCACTGTTTTAATCTCACTCCCCCAAAATCCTTATGAGAGGGGCAGTCTCTCTCCTACCCCCATATCTAAACACATGGTATGCTCTGTCATCACCTCATCCACTGCTGCATAAACGCTGGTTTAATTGGAGAAAAATTCCACCATGGGCAGCAGTTTGACCAAAGTATTGAAAAAAAGGAGAGAAAGTTTTGCTGACCAGAAAAATCAAAACAGAGAAAAACGTCCAAATTCTCTGAATAATAAATCAGCCAAAACGCCTCAGTACCTTCTCACTGTCAATGTGGTCAGGAGTCAATTTATTGGTTGGTCTTCACTTAAGTCCTGAAAATGCCCTGTTTGTTCCTGAGGCCTGGCATTCAACCCTGTGAATTCTTCTCTCATTTCTTTTCTTTTCTTTTCTTTTCTTTTCTTTTCTTTTCTGTATTTCAGTAGAAACACTTTCATATAAGAAAAATGATCTATTGTGCTGTAGGCCAGGCACTCTCTGTGAACTCACGGTGACACACAGTGTCCGTCATGTGTGTGTGTGTGTGTGTGTGTGTGTTTTTCAGGCCTTCAGACTCACATTAACAGAGGTTTTTGTTAGGGTCCGCCTCAGGTCATGGATGAAGGTGGCTGCAGGGTGAGAATGGCAGCCTCGAGGAATAAAATTACTTTGTGTGTGTGTGTGCATGTGTGTGGATGGGTGAGTGGCTGCACAGGAGGGAGGTAGAGAGAGGCACATGTGAAACTCAGTCATGGTAAAAGAGCAAAGAGCGGAGTAATCTCCACCATAGTTTGGGCTGATGTGGGCTTCATGTAAACACACTGACTGTATCAATGACAGATTCTCCCTCCTTCCCTCCTCTCTTCATCCTCCACCCTTTCTCCGTGCTGTTTTTACCTGTTTTTCTATCTGCGTTTGTCTCCTTGGCTTTTCTATCTGTCTGTCTGTCTGTCTGTGCAGGCCTCAGCACCCTTGTTCAGACCTAATCTGTCTGTCTGTCAGTGCCTGGTAATTGGAGCTGTTTAGGGGGTCATCCAGCCCCAGGTGGGCGGGCTGGGGGAGTGTGTCTATGTGTGTATTTCTGTCTAGGTGTGTGTTCGTGTGTGCGCTGAGGGAAAGGAATGCGTGTCGGACTAGGAACCCCTGCTTCCCACGGCCGTGCCACCCGTGAGCCGTGCATGACAGGCATAGTGAAGGGCAGACGTCATACTGAAGAATCTTACAGGTGCAGTGGAAAACTTAATTCCATTGTTCAAGTGTATGCCAGTTTCCTCTGGCAATCACTTTTCTTCATCATAGCTGGTGATGTGAATTTTATCTGCAGCCAATTTTAATTTTGATAATACTTTTTCCCCATTACGCAACAGAAACATTAGCAGAATGCAGCCTGAATGTGGTGTTGAACCAAGATCTCTCTTGTAGCCCAATACATCTATTTGTCAAACTTGATTAAAACTTTAAAAACTGATCAAGGGATGTTACACTCAATAGGGCATGTAAGGTTTATCTTGACGGAAATTGAAAGGTATTTACAGAATATCGACAATGTTTCAAAGTTTCTGAGGCTCTGTTGCTTGTTTTTGTCTGGAAAAACCTGTGCTGAGTTGAAACGGCAGATGAAACCGCCTGATATCGTTGTGCACGCATGTAGTTTTCGGGAAAGTCTTTCCCAGGGATTGCATGCCTCAGTTGAATCTAATTATATCGATAGGGTACATACATATGCCAGAGGAGCATGCACCAAGGAAGTAACATGCTCCAAAACCAAATGGAAGATGCTGGAAATCAGCAACAGACTGCAGGGGAAAAAAAGAAAATGAGTTCCTTCGCCTGAAACAAGATCTATGCGACTGACTGACTGACTGACTGAATAGTAGTACTCTGCACAGATACATATCTTTGTGTCTAAAATTCATGTATTCAAAAACTATTTCAGTCATGCTTACTTAAGTATTTAAACCTCCTTTTGTGTTGTAAAATTCAACGATAACCTCAAAGAAAATTAAAATTAGTTTCTTAATTGTTTAATTAATTGTTTCTTAAGTAGGTCACAATAGGTCATTGGGCCACTATATAGTAATAGGTTTTGATTGCTCCATATTTTCACCCTAAAGTCACAGCTCATGTGGGAAGTTCATTCTTGACTTTGATCTTCACTCCTGTGTTGGACACACAACAAAATCTCTGTGACACATACCCCTGGTGTTTAGAGGAGAAAGCTGGGGGCTCACAGAGCCAGTTCTAGACAATAGTAGTCTGTTGTTCTCTTGTCTCTCTGTCTGTCTGTCTCTGCGAGCAAGGTCAAGCTGCAGGGTCAGGCGAAGCCACCCATACTCTGTTGGAAAGAAATGATCATTTATCACCTGGTGATTCACAGGGATAGAGTTACCAGAGCAAAGAGAGGGGAGCTCAAAGCAACAGAGGGAGAGTGTTACAAAAATGTTATGACCATTTATAAGCAAACATTTATTTTTCAAGTGTTTTTTACATGCTCTGGGATCTGTATCATAAATAAGTGAACATGCAATATGAACAAATTAAGTACTACAGTGTATTTCTTATTTCATCTCTGAAACATTCCAGGTGAGTTAACTAACCTTGCACAGGTGCACTGGGACCAAACTGATGCAGGTGATAGATAACAAGTTTCTCTCCGACTCATAAGTACAGTATGCTTTTTAATTTAAGGGTTTTTTTCCCATTAGAAAACCAAGCTACTGTGTACTGTCTGGAACACTTCAACACTTCAGCAATTTCAGTGGACATTTTTTATAAAGGCTCATGCGGTCATAATTTCCGTAAAATCCGTCATTTGGAATAAACGTCAGATCCACAGTTCTGCAGGCTGAAACACTTTAAAACCAGGAAATTCCACCAGCTTCCACTTGTCTGAATTTCCAATTTATTGAGCGGTCTGCCTTGTAGCATGTTGGAGAGTTTGACTGTCAACACTCGTGATGGAACAGGTGCAACACACCCAGCCTCTGCTTGGAAGAGCTCACGGCAACAAAACAACTCCCCCTGCAAAAACAGCCACTGTGATAAGGTCAGGATGGAAACAGTGTTGGAGAAAGACCAGTGTGACTATTTCAGCAGCAATGACAAGAGCCTGTTAATTGGTAGCAGGTAACATCTGCTCATGGGGAAATTAGGGTCAAACTCAGACCTGCTTACTCATGTTCTCCAAGCTCCTTCCCTCTGCATGCGTATTTGTGTTTGTGTGTATGTTATTATGTCGCAATTTGGATTTGGACAAGCGAAAGAAAGAAAGAAAGAGAGAAAGAAAGAAAGAAAGAAGGAAAGAAAGAAAGAAAGAAAGAACGTGTGCATCCATTCATGATTTTGTATGTGTGCGTTCTTCTGTGTGTGTGTGTGTGTGTGTGTGTGTGTGTGTGTGTGTGTGTGTGTGTGTGTGTGTGTGTGTGTGAAGTACCCGGCTGACAGTAACTAAATCCCTGTCAATGTGTCTAGCCAACAGACAGATCAGTGAAGGCTGCCTGTCAGGTGCAGTGACCCCGGCCTCTCAGGCTCTTTAGCTGTGCATCCACCATGGAGACTGAAGGCTGATCACAGGGGCGGGGGATCGGAGACTGAAGGGAATGGGTGTGGTGGTGGGACTGCTGGTGAAGATGAAAGAGTGTTTTGCAAGGTGGGAAAGGTGGCCAAGATTGCTCACCAGCATAGACCACTATCCTAATTCTAACACTTATGTTATCTAGAAATAGAAAAAAGGAGATCAAATTACTTTTTATTCTTCTGTTAGACTTAAAAGGTAACAGGCAAGTTCTACTGCTGCGCCTGAATTTCTGAGGAACATCGTCTGTAGCATATAGAGACCAAATGTGGTTAACTTGTGTATTTTGGTTGAATCGCAGTCAGATCCATCAAATGAGGAAACATCTGTCACACAGTGCTCTGTATCCACAAATCAAACAAACCCATTCAGTGGAAAGGGGGAAAGGCACTTGCTTCCCCCTGCATTGACCACAGTTCAGTCTTCCAGTGCAGCGCTTGCTTCTTGCCTGTTGCACATAAGTGTCATGGCTTTCTGTTGGAAAGCAACTGAGGGGACATGTTCTTGATGCTTCATGTGTCTTTTCCTTGAGAATCTGCAGATATTTCAAGCCATGTTGCTTGTCTGTAGACATTGAGGATCGTGATTTTTTGGGATGGTCCACTGCTTTGGTCCAGATTGATGTATCTCAACAACTTTGATGATCCAGATATCCATGGTTCCCAAACAGTGTTATGTATTGACTTCAGTAATCTCCTGACTTGTTTTTTTTTTTTTTTTTTACGCCAGTGCCTCCTTGAGGTTGACACTTGTGGTTCTGGGTGACATGTCTAGATAATATTGGGTGGATGAGCTTGAATATGGGACAGAAATTCTTGTGCCCCTCAGAATGAGTTGTGGTCATTTCAGTAATCATGCTTCACATAATGTGGTTTATGATATTCATGACATTCCCGTTGGCACGATTGCAATTATGATAAACATAGTGTGCTAAACATCACCCATGTCACTGTGAGCATGTAAGCATGCTATTGTTAACATTAAGTTCAAAGCACAGCTGTACTTCAAACTTCACAGAGCGGATAGCTTTTGCAATGTCAGTCTTGGGGAAGCACCCTCAGAAAGCTGGGTTCTGCTATCTAATCTATACTGTGTTGCTATCTAAAACTTGGTTTACTTAAGGATCTGGGTTGCATAATACAGTGTGTTACCCTCCACTGCAAAAGTCAGGAGATATTACAGTTTATTTAGACATTTCCTAGTCAGGACAATCCTTCGAATGTTCAGATCCTGTTTCTAAATCTTTGTCTAAACCCGTTTTCACTGATTGTTCTCTCTCCCCTGGCTTCCTTTCTTTCCCTGTTTCTCAATCCATCTGTTTTGTAATGGGATCCCTGCATCGTTATGAGTTATAGAAAACAGTTGTAGTGGCTTCCCAGCTATGTTACTGTTTATCTCCTCCATACACCACGGTGGGACCATGTTATTGGAATAAAAAGCCATCAAGACAATGGACTTGGCTACACTTTCACGTTTCCTCTAAGTCAAATCCACAGTTAGTCAGGTCCAGTTCAAAAGAATAAACCTCATATAGAAATGTCACATTGTTAAAAACTAATTGAGGTGATTTATACATTTAATCTAAATATGGAACATTCACTGTTTGAATCTGGTGAGGTTGTTTTACCATTTCGTTCTTGCCGAAGAATGATTGATTACACAGAACAGCCACTGAAAGTTGAGTTTGGTTCAGCCCAATTAGACTGAATGGCCTTAGAGGAAAATTGAAGTATCTCAGTTAAGCTGAAATTAATTCTCTGTGTCTGTTTTGATTAATTGGGGCTATATATAGTGTAATGTGTGGTACATATTATATTTCTTTAATGCAGATTTTTGTCACTATTTTTGGGAAAGTCTAATGGATGAAACTAAATGGAAACGTCCATCTTATGCCTGAAGGACTTATACACATTCTTTATGGTACAGCATCAGTGAAGCAGCATTGTGTTTGGTTTAGCCATTGTGTTTGAAACATCCCATTGTGTTTTTCTCGGCCACAAGACAGCCACTGGAGAGGAAAAGAAAAACAAAAAACAAACAAACTCTGTGCCCATACAGTTCATCTGTATGTTGGTTTGCTGATTCTCAGCTGCATGTGCTCCTCAGCATCAGTAGCTCTGTTTAAATACATGAGCAATGTTTCGAATGCTGATGTTTTGAATGAAGTTTAATTGATGGATTGGTAGGTAATTTATGTCCATACCACATTACAGACTGGGTATTCTGTTCCACATGATAATGACAACAGTGTGTTTGAAGAATATGTTTCCAAATCCAGCCATACTTTGCTTGATTATTCAGTAAGTTTGAGGAGACTGGTGTGGAACCTTTCCTTTCCTCATGTCAGTGGTTTGGTCAGGGGTGCTTGGAGATACACTTACCATCAGTGCTGTAATTTAGAGTTCTGCAGGGGTCTGGTTTTGCAAACCCACACACAAAGCCTAGTGCAGAACCAGACCTATAACTCACAACATAAAACCTCAGGACACCAGGTTACTGTAGGGTCACACAACGGCCTGCGGAAAGATAGAAAATAAATAAAAAAAACACCACAGCTATTCATACTGATTGCAAAGGCAAAAAATCATGATCCACATTGTCAGTGGATTATGCTCTCTTGTCTTTCCACCTTATTAATACTCACTGGCAGAAACACACACTCGCATCTCTCCAAAATCCTCTGTGTTTCTCGCACAGCTGGCACATGTGGACGCTGTCATTTAACAGTACTTAACCTTCTGTACTTCTCTACATGCTGTTGAGCTGCTCCAATAAAACTCCAACTTCCCGCAGAGAGATCATGGCTGACATTTAAACTTTAGGCAAATCTCCAAACCCCATTAGGAATCGCTAATGGCGAAACAGTGTTTTTATCGCTAACTGTTAAAATTGATGAAAATTAAATGTTGTCTGGTTCCCATGGTGAAAATTAACAATAAAACTGCAACATTTTTGGTCGAACTTCTTTTTTTTTTGCTTGTGTGCTAAATTTTGTTTTGTTTTTGCAGTTATGAATTCAAATCTGGGATCATGGCGATGCAGTGCAAGATGTTGAAACACTGATTATCAGCCATTTTGAAATCATGACCATGAATCACTACTGCAATACTGCTCAAGTATTAAATCCTGTGTGGAGGCCATTTAATTGTCACCAGTGTTAAAGGACTGTATCCCTGTGCAAAGACATGTTAGTACACTGAGCAAGTAGCTAGTTTATCACAAGGCTAACAAAGAGAGCCAAACAAACAGTTTGTGTTTTTTCCTCTGAAAATTGAACACACTCTCCAGTGATTAATTTGACTGGCGTGTTTGTAGTATGTGACGAAAGTCTTCTTGCAAAGGAAACCTGAGAAGTCCGCACAGAAAGGGCAGAGGATCCTCTGTACAGTACCTCGTCTGTTATGGGTTTTTCAGTATTGTGCCCTACCTGAACTCTTTCCAAAACACAGTCAGACCAGACCTCCTCTGTGAAGAATCATGAGTGTCCCTCTCCTGTGTTTGAGGGCCTGTCAGTTCCCAGAGCCACAGAGCAGGCATATCCTGGCCTGGCCTGGCCCAGCTTGGCCCAGACCGGGTCTTAAATTCCACCAGTGCTGAGTATTTGGTTACGAGCATGTAGCTGGAGGAAGTAAATACCATCTTTATTGCAGCTCATCCATTTGGTTTATGTCTTATTAAATTATGAAGTAGGCATGACAACAACAGGTCTGACATACTTTCCCCCCACTAAGTTTATATTGTTTCCCTTTGGGAATAGCAAGTGGGGGAGGGATTGTTTTGCCTCTGGAGACTGGCATAAAGCCTGGTCAGTAAGCTGGGGGAGTTTGTGTGCCTGTCTGTGCTTTTAAACCTAAAAGACCCCACATGAAAACACACCTGTGGCCGGAGAGAAAGCCTCCTCGTTCCTCACTACTGAACAATGACTTACTGTCTGTATTAAAAGTTGTTCAAAAATGAACACCTCCTTCACTGTCTCATGATTGAGACTTCATTTAATTTTAAAATGGGGGGGGGGAAATCATGTACATACGTCTTTTACACAGGATTTGCACACTACTCTGTTAGTGGCAGCATAAAAAAATGAAAAGTTCAATGAAAGTGAAAAATAACATGTTTATCAAAACATACCTTAACGCTACAATATGCCATGGCTTCCTCCTCATGCCAAAGATAGAGAGGAGTAGTGAGAGATAGATGGCTGCCAGTCCCACATCGGACATCTCTTTAAACATCTCTCTCTCCAGATAAAGGTTTAATCCCAGTATAGAGGTGGTGGCGATGGTTATCATGTCTCTACAGTATAAACTGTGAAGCTGAGGGTGTAGATAGACCAGGGCAATATCTCATATCCACATTATGAATAACCTTTGAGGAACTGCGTCCAATAACAACCTGGAGGAACATCAAGTAAATTCACAAGAGTCTCTTGGTGCATGTTGTTTTATCTGTACTTTTTCCACTGGTGTTATAAGGAAAAAGTTGGTGTTGAATTGCTTGATAACTTAATAATCTGAACTTCATCTATTATTGCTTAAAATAATTGCAGGAAGCCAAACATATCAACTGTTGAATTTCCTGTAGAAATATTGCCTATTTGATATCTATTCAGTTAGTAAGTGCTCCTAAGGTTTGGCCCAGTGGTGTAATATATTCAGATAATGCCATGTCTGTAGTTTGATGGTTTCACACACTGATGCAGTGAGAAACAGGATAAGAGTTTCATTTCTGAAGTATATCCATAATAATCCTATATTCACCTCATCACAACAGTTGTTTCACTTTTAGAAAGTGTATTTTACTCAAATCTCCATCAACTCCACCCATCAGGAAGAAATGTATTGATCAGCTAAAACAAGTGCATTATGGGTTACAATTTTCAACCAGTAGTTTAGTCATAGTAACCATTTTTTTGTAACTTAACTGTTTATTTACAGTCATTTTATCCATGTTTTCCTCATCTACCTAAAAAAGGATAAGAGGAAGCCATTAGCCGGAGCAGATTTCATGAATCATTTCATTGCGTGTCTTTGGTATCTCATCCAGTTGCACAATCAGGGCTTTGCCTTAAAGTCAGCTCCCAGCACCCCATTCAGCCCTCACCATACATCTTGCTGTTATACAAACATATTGTACCATATATAATACAGTATATACATTTGTTTAATGAGTGTGTACACCAAATCAAACAAGAAATCATGGGCAGAAAAAGGAAAGGTCAAGTTCTCTTCACATGCGCGGCGGGACTGACCTCGATATATCAATGTTGTAATTAAAGCTACATTTCATGTCTCAGTGGCTTTCCCCATAATATTTACACTCCTGTTGCTGCAGTTCAAGAGAATTCCCCCCTGTACGTGATACAGCGGGGAGGAAAATTCAAATAAACATCCACTCAGAGGTAACAGGTTTAAGATGTCGCAGTCAGACAGTCATCCATCTTGTGGTCAGGGTCTCTGTCACCTTGCGGCAAGTGAACAGGGGAACGCTGTGTGGGAGTATGCATGTCTGCATGTGTCTGTGTATGTGTCTGTGCAAGTGGGTGTATGCAGACACTCTGAACTTGCGTGTGTGTGACTGTGCGGATACATCAGTAAAATGGCCCCCGCGCACCTCCCTTTCAAGGATCAGACATAGAAATAATTAAGGCAACAGTAAATAAAGCAGAGATGAAACAATAAACACTGTGCAGCACTGAGACAGATGTGGCAGGCGAACATCAGGCCTCACTGTTTGATGTCTTTTAACAGTATATGCAAGACAGAGACACAGGCTGTGGCTGTACTGTACCATAGCTACTGAAGCCTCTCATCTTATGAATTAAGTGCATGTTACTTAATAACCTTAATCCACTACATGTGGTCACTCAATGTAATTCTTTATATGCTTTGACTGCACTGGTTATTTACAATGTGGTGTTGGTCCTCCAAACTGAACAACCCCATAGGTTGTTTTTCTTCAACCCTCTGATACTTCGTGCACACATTTGTACCACAAGCAATGTACTTAACATTGTTGGCATGGTAACTATAATTTACTATAATGTTCCATTTACCAGCGTTCATGGCTTAAGGAAGTTTTGGCGCAAGAATGACTAAAATGAACGACTAAAAAATACTAACATTTAGCAAAAGATCAGGATATGAGTGTAAAAAAGTATGTCAAATTCCTCAACATTGCACAAAATTGCATTGTTGTCATGGTTACAACTTACAACAGCTACTTTCATGGGGATCGAACGCTGCTCTCCTGTGTCAAATTCTTGAATTATTTGGACTGATCCAGCTGCCACACCCAGCTCCAGGCTATGTGGACTTTGTCGCTGTATAGACTTTGTCACTGTACTTTCCCCTTTGCTCCTATCATGATTTACTACAGCCACTGGGTGTTATGTAACATAATATGTAACTATGAGTCATAATAAGCTGCTGCGCAAACAACCTATGGGCTCAATTAATACAGGGGCACTGTCTCCACATCACAATAAGAATGTCCTCAGTTTAGACCCGGCCGTCTGGGTTTTTACCCTCAATAGGACGTACTTTATGGAGGAAGAGGGAATGGATGGATGTTAAAATGAATCAACAAAAATAGAAGTAGCAGTGTCTTCCATATATCCAGTAACAATGTTTATTAATTTTCTCGCCTCGGAGTAAAATTGCCTTCGAAATTCTTCAAAGACATTCATAAATATGATACCCAGTGATATTTGTGGCTGTGATAGTGTTGGTGATCACCCTCTTCTTTGCTCCTTCTTCAAGATGACATCATGCAGCTTTTCTTTGTGAGTGTGCAGTGGAAATTTACAGAGACATAGTTTCATGTTTTATCTCACAAGACAAATATACAGGATCTTTAACCTGTGGCATTTGAATCTTCTCTGTTTTGAATTGTGTCTTGAGTTTGGTGAGCCTCGACAAAAAAAACAAAAAAAAAAAACAACTAAAAACAGACATCTTCTCCAAAGTATCTCTGTAGGATATTAAAAACTGGACAGGTCTGCCATCGAGGTTGTGAGTTGAGGAGCTCTGCCAACTCTTCATGTGCATCACATCACTTTGAATTATCACATCGATTAAAGCATTGCAGATCCACCAGGCTTGCCAGAGACTTTGCTCTTTATGACCTGTGAACAGACAGACAGAGCACTGGAATAAACACAGGTGGTGTTTTGCACAAAAGGATATCTTGAATCATTTTCCTCACATTTCTCTCGATCTTTATCTTTTAGTCACTTACCTCAGCTTTACTGTCTGCCCTGACTTTTCAATATCTGTCCCCATCCCTGTCTTTAACCCTATTGTAATGAGTGAAAACTGGAAGTAGCTACTTATTGACACTGGTAACAACATCTACTCATAAAAATAAGATTCAAAAACTACAACCCTAAGCTAATCATGTGCCAGTGTGTAACACAGCTTCCTCACAGCTAAGATGGGTCTTAGAAAAACACACACATGCTCTCACAAAAGGCGGTGGGTCCTCTCCACTGACCACAGATTGTGGTGATAATGGCAGCCACATGTTCCAGGACCTGTTTTACTGTAAATACACACACTCAGAGAAGCATGAGAACTAATGCAGAGCCATGTGCAGCCCTCTCCTGCTTTTCTCTATTGCTTTTTCTTGTACCCTTTCAGTTTCATTGTGTCTTGGTCTACTCATCCATCCACCTCCCCATATTCAGTTTTGTCTATCTTCTTCTCCTTGTTGCATTATCTCAGCACTGATTTATAAATCCCTGTGAGCATTGCTTTCTTCTATTCTTTTCCTTGTTACTTCTTGTATATATGACACCAGGAACACCTGTGCTGAATGCTCATATGACATGTTAAAGTGGAGCTTGTGATACAAGGGCTTTAATTATACAATGGATGGATTTTTCTTGGTGATGCTTGTGATCAGATGGAATGAAATCAACATAACCACTCTCTTCACTCATGCTTTATAACACAAGAATATTGATGGCTAGAGTTATTGGCAAGACTCCCCTTAAATCTTTGATGGCAGAGTGATGAAAAGCATTCCTGGTACCTGCCATAAGATTAGCTGATAAATAAAAATCCCTCACAGTTCTAACATATAAATATCTATTTTACAATCTTCTGGCCTGATTGCAAATAGGTGCAAATGGAAAAAGCCATCCTGTCTGGCAAGTGTATGTGGACTTTGGCTCAAAAAGCAGCTACAGTAGATGAATATCCCACATGTTTTTACATTGCACTGAAATCAAGATGCAAAGATTTGCAAGGTCAGTGCACACAATAATTCTTTACTTATGAGGAGAGAGATCCCTGTGGATCACGTTCAGTTTGTGAAGAAGAAACTGGTTTTGCATGTGAAAGGAGTAAGTTCAGTGGCAGGAGTGGGGCATTTAAAAAATAGATATCCTTACTTTAAATTTGTAAATACAGCGCCTACATGCACCAACAAGTTGTAGCATGCCTTTGGCTATGGGCAAAGAGGAGAAAGAAATACCCAACAAGCAAAACTATAGCTGATGTGTCAAAAATATGATGACACAATTGAGCTATAACATCTACAAGGGTAACCTGTGGAAACTCGCTGCTTTTGTTTTTAAATAGTGGAGATTAGTAATACTCGACAGCACCAAGCAAACTGAAAAACGGCTTCGTTTCATTTAGGAAAGTCATTTCCAAAGCAAATCTCACGTACCCATCATTGTCACTTTTCATTGTTTGTCCGAAAGTCATTATGGTCCAAAAAACTCTTGATCTTATTTCAGTTTTTTGCGTTCTGGTTTCTAATGTTCAGATAAACAGCGTGTCAGTTTTTCTGATCATTGGCCTATTATGTTCTCCACCTCACTCCCCTCCCACTTCCTAAACCCAGTCTGCCAAGAAGCTATTCCAGGTCTATTACCCTTCTCACTACCAGGCCAACCTCAGATGTTTTCTTCTCTACTCTCATTAAAGCTCCCCCTTTTGGATGAGCTGCAGAAGATGTGGACACAGTATTCAGTTTTATTTGCACCAGTATTATCAACTGATCTGCTTCTTACAAGGTTTGAACAACAAAAAAAGATAAAAAAAAATAAAAAAATAAAGTAAAAGTACCAGCCTTTGTGATACCGTTTGGCCAAATGTCAATACAGAGAGACATGAAGATATTTCTGAGATATACTTCAATCATGACTGTGTACCCAAAGTTGTACTGAGTGTAATGAATGCAGTAGTCAGCCTTTCAGCATCATTGTCATAACGCAATACCGAATACCTGTAAATATTTCATTTATTTAAAAACTGACATCATACATTTAAGATACTGCCTTACTATGATCTGTTCTCTTCAGCTTTTAACTGTTCTCTCTCTCCTCTTCATCTCACATATGGAACCTAAAACATGTACCTTAGACATTATTTCCTCACCATTACTTTAGGAAAAGCTGGGCACTGTCGGGACCCATTTTATCGCAAATTCTTGAAAAAGTTGTTATCTCAACTCATGTCGTTATTATCTCTTTCACCCATACCCTGTAGAGGACCACAAGGATCAATATTAGGCCCTATTTTATTTTCTTGATATATGATTCTTTTGGCATTTGTTTTCAGAACATACATTTCTATTTCTGTTTCTATTTCTATGTTATGCTGATGACACCCAGCTATACCTCCCACTGAAACTTGTGGATACAGTGTGAATTCTCTGTCACAGCATGGATAATAACCCTGAAATGTAAAAGGCTTCCTTTAGCCAGACCAGAATAACACTGATGTAATGTCCAGCTATGCAGAAAACCACAATCTATGCCCTCAGGCCTCTATTATTGAATGTACAGTCTTTTACAAGTAATCAGTGTTTTTATTATTCTGGGTTAAAATTTATTGAGCTATTCAACTCAGGTCTTAAGTTAATTGCTAAATACAAAATGTTCCTGCCCATTGAGGATTTGGGGGCTTAGCTTCATGCTACCATTTCCTCTCACCTGCAGTTCTTGGAGTCACTTTCGTTTATTTACCTATATCCTTGTTATTAAGTCAGTGTTAATATTTGAGCATTCCTGCATTTTTTATTGAATCCATCAATCAAAAAATTCAATAATTTTCTGACTAAACTGACTTGACTTTTCATCAATCCATGTACACCTGCCATTTGTTTTTTTTTTTTTTTTATTTTATTTTAAAGATTTCTATTCAAAAGACTGCAGTGAGAAAAAAAAATAGAGCATATGGAAGATGGTAACTTAAAACACAGTCAAGTATTGACATTCCTTCACCAATGACTGATGAGCCCATTTGTGATGAGGTGGAGCAAAAGAAACAAACTAAAAAGCCTATCAAGAATTCAGCAACCAGGGCAGTATGGCACAGCTACATGTATGTGTGTGTTTGAAGGGGGAAAGGTATCAATAATTCCCATCAATCATCCACTTCCTGCTTCAGTCAGCAGCTGGTATGTAGGAGAGCTGTGAGAATCATTAATTACATACACACACACATACACACACACACACACACACACACATATGCACAGTCACACATGCACACACACTACATCATTACTGTCAACAGCTGCCGAGCAGGCCTTGCGAGTACCCAAATAACATCATTATCACAGGTATTCTTCAGCAATGTGCCCCCTTTCAGTTCCCCTGGCCCTTTGCTCCACAAGGAACCAAAAGAATATGACTGCTCTTTCTGGTCTGGTCCCCCCCCAACCACACCACAGGGCCCTCAGCACTCCCCTGCTCTTCACACTACTGAGGAGGCCTTTGACCCCGGGGGGACGTGTCAGAGAGAAGTCGGGGCGAGTGCCTGTCAGTAGATGGTGACTCGGGGGTAAGAGAGTTCTGGGTAATGAGTGAGAAGTGTGTGTGAACGTGTGTTTATGGGTTGAGGAGACTGCCTGCGTCTAGGTTTTCTTTTTACACTTGCGCATATATGTCCACAGTTGATGTAAGGCTTTGCTTTTGTGTGTATGTGTGTATCTCTACTGTATGTAAATGCAAGCGAGTGAGGACGTGTGTTTTTGTGAGGGAGATTTAGCTCATTGAGGGGTGAAAGTGTGTGACCCGCTCGTTTATCATTGGTGACAAAGTGTAAAAGTCAGTTCGAGATAGAATATGCTGTCAGCTCATAAATCACAGTGTCGGGCTGGGCCTTCAAGCACACATGCACTCACTTCTTATTTAAACCCAAATGGTTTTTTTTCTCATTTTTTCTTTTTTTCTCTCACCAATTCTGTCTCTGTTTTCGGCCTGGAATGACAGTTATGTTTTTCTGTCCATTTTCATCAATCTCATTTTCTTTTTTTATCACTGTTGTCAGACTTGCAATTATATTTTTATATATCAAAGGATTCAGAGGTTTTATCCAAGGGTTTAATTAACACCATGCGTGGTGAATTAGTCTTAAGGCCGCCAGTAACTGCAAGAGTGATTTAAAAGATGCCCTTTATGAAATTTAAAGACCAAAGATTAAAAGTTAGAAGAATTATATCTTTTCTTATTTGGAAAATATTTCTGATGTTTCATAACAATATTGTGCATATTGATGTAATTCATTACAAAGATAAACTGAGGAACATAATGTTGTATAGCCCATATCAAAGTATAGAAATTAGTTGATCTGTTTATTAATTAGAACAGATTTCACTGTGTTTGCCACACATGCTTTTCAAAGAGACAACTGTCTGTGCTCTTTTCTGCTGTTGCTTACATGACCAAGAGCTCAGTGACCCTGAGAAGCGTGCAAACAAACAGGCCTCTACAACCAGAAAAACGCATCAACATCACAACATCCACAAACTCTACTACCCTGCAACTGACTTCCCAAACAGACACACACATAGTGTAGTAGAGCCCTACTTAAGCTGGTGGAAGAGCCTGTGGAGGATGTGGCAGGTCAAAAAGATTAGTGCAGCTCCCTAATGGTGAGGTGTCAGGGTGGTGTGCTGGGAGAAGGCGGGGAGAAAGAGACAACAAGAGGAAGACAGAAAAAGTGAGACTACAATGATGGAAGAGGAACAAGGCAGAGAGGAAAAAAAGAAGGAATAAAACACATGAAACAGGAGTCAGTGAGCAAGTTGGTAAAGTCAAAGTGGAGTGGTAAAGTCCACAGAGTAAATGAATACAAATAGATTTCTTTTGCTTTTCTTCAGTGACACTTCCTATTATTCCTCTGTTGTAGCAGGACAGCTAAAGTGGTCTAAGCTGTCCTGGCTTTTGGCCAAAGGAAGTGGAACTTGAGCAGAGTCATGCAAGGTCAAGAGTGCCAGTCTGATAGAGCCGCCCTGGCTGCTCTGCCACTTACGAACGGCGGGAGATAAATGGTTTGCAAAGCTTCACTCATCTTCCTCTGAAGGATGTGATACTCTGACGATACAGATGGTCAAATTTGTTATTGATTGTGATAAATGCACCAGTTCTTACTGTGTATCACAAACTTCCCGAGTCCCGGTTTCACTATGATTATAAATGGGTTTCTGTCTTCTGGAACTTGAAATGTTTACATAATTTCTCGCTGTATGGTTGAATCATATGCTAAACAATGAGTTAGGCTTTGTGGAAGAAATAAGTAGACCAGGCAACAAAGAGCCATGATCATTTACCCATGTCATGGCCCAAAGTTCACCACATCTGTTATTTTGATAATAACTGGCTGCTTAATCCCAGCTTGGTTTAGACCAGTTGAGTTAGACCCTATCTTGACAAAATATGTCCAAATGTTATTGTGTACCATGCTTCTCACACTCAAGCCCTCTATCAAATGACAAACCACCGCTATTATTTAGTACACAGTTCTGTTTGCGGTGGTAGCCAACACTGATGTCGTTTTGGGTAAGGTATGTGAAAGCAGCCATTTACGGCTCCCCTCCATCCCAGTGGTTCATCTTATTCCCGACAACCGAGGTTCTTTAATGTAACCAAACATACCAAAAGAGTGAAGTTTAGAGGGAACTAACCAAAGATGAACAGAGGGAAGTGGAAGAAGACACTCAGTCTACATCAGCCATGTAGGGTTCAAGTAAGGACTACTGACAGCCTAATGGTATCAGTGGATGGACCTCCGTTTGTTTCTGTGGTGCTGCACAAAGTGAAGTGTTGACCTCAAGTTGTCATAAGATGACTGTCAGTGTGCTCCATCAAACAGCTTTTATACAGTACGTGACAGTCACAAAAACTCTTTCAAATTCTTATTTGCTTTGAAAACCAGGATTAGCATTCAGTATTAATGATCTGATCATGTTAAAGACGTAAAGTGATAGAGAGAAGAGTGAAATGTCCCACAGTATCCCCAACATGAAAACACATAGTGACAAGGAGAAGTTTGAGAAATAGCTTCTCCACTATAGGAACACATGAAACAGCAACAGTCTGCTATGCACAGCGAAAGTAATTTGAAACAGTTGTGAAGGAGCTGGAACTTGCTGGCAAATAAAGGCTCATATCTATCATTCCTAGCAAAACATACACAAGAAAAATATAAATTATTATTTCACTTTTTTTTTCTACGAAAATAAATAATGTTATCAATTTTCAAAAAGATCCTAAGTAGCTTCCCTTGGCTCATGAGGAAAATGTGACTCTTACTTCCAGTTCAGCGTTGTTTCTTTCACAAAATGTCAACTCTGTCAGAGCAATAGATCAGATCAGTGCCTATTGAATTATGGCTGTGGTATAATAACGTTAACCGATGGCTCACAGCCTAATACTCTGCAGTCCATATGAGTCAGTAGGTCAAATTGACAAAATGCAACTGACACATCTGCCTTCAGTAACATTACTTAATGACATTCTCTACGCAGCTGTGATCTCATCTTCGTATGAACATTTATCATGGTGCCTTTATGCAAATTGTGTTTCCTAAGATTTACGTCATGATACAAAATTGGCCCTGGCCCCATCTAGGTAAATATGAAGAATACAATCTTACTTTCCTTTTTTTTTTCATTCTCTTTATGATTCCCTGCTGTCATCTCCCATCCCACCCCACCCCACCCTATTCTATCCCATCCTCGTCCCAATGTTGATTCTAAGTCATAAATCACAGTCACATGTTCTCAATGACAAGCAGATGCTCACTCAAGTTCAATAACCACACTGTGGTCCATGTTAGATATATCAAAGCAAGTTCGTCACAATAGTGAAAATGCTCCTGGCCCACAACTCTAAACATGAAGAGAATATCGTCCCAGTCCATCTTTAATATTGTTCTTTCATGCTTATCATTTGGACCAGCAGATGCCCACTGTGATCATTTGGCCTGTAAAAAATCATAGCTTAGTCACAAGGCATCTTTTTTTCATGTATACCAAATGTCTCAGCCTCAGGCTTTTGCTATCTCCTGATGTAAAAACAAAGTTCGAGTTGAAGAAAAAACAAAGGGAAAAGAGCGGACCTGGTATGAAAAGGGAATTCCTCTGTGGTTTACTTTGTCTCTGAGGACAGAAATATCAGTGAAAGCGATGAAATATTCAGATTATTCAAATGTAATAAAACAGATTAGAAGTTATTTGTGCCATAAAAGCAATACTCTGCCACGAGAAGTGTTCTTATCCCTGATAAGAACCCCACTGATGCCATTGGACTTCAGATTACAGCATCAGTAAGGTCCAGTGAAAGATAATCCTGAGCTGCATCTTGGGAATTGTAGGATCCAGAATTTATAGAGCCATCAACAAGTGCAGATTACACTGATGGTGCACAATGTGTTTGTAAGTGAGCTCTAGAGGAGCTGTCATTGTTGGTTGTGGACAAGGCCAGATATGCTGTTTGTTGATGTTTCCAGTCTTCCAGGCTTTATTCACTAGATAAAAAAAAGAATTTACATTTAAATGTATTATTATATGTATTATTGTTGTGCAAGTGGACTTATCATAGTCATATTTATGTCGACATATCACAGTGCCTCTCCATCGCCTTACTCATCCTCAAATAAAAGCCAATTCATCACAATCATTTTGCCCTAATCCCCACCAGATGGCCTGTTACCGACTTCACAATCCACAGAGAACCTATAATAGTATCACGTTACTTTGTATAGCAGGACACACATATGTCATGGGAGGTTAGTCTCAACAGCTCTGGCCCTGTGCCCAATATATGCCACGCAGATTCGATACTGTGGGTCCTTAAGTGAATCGAACAAATAACGCTTAACTGAATACCTCATGTGGATTCTCGTTATAGCAGCATCAACTAAGACAGTATAAGATATTCAAGATATTATTGGCCCTCATAATCCAACAATGAGTGTGAGGCTTTTAAGAAATTCTCTCTCTGGCATCCAAATGCCTGTTTGCAGTTAACGAATTAGAGCGTGCAGAGTGGTATTCATGAAGAAGGAATGCTAGTGTATAATGGAGCTATTGATCAATGTCTGTCCACAAAGGTATCAGCTATCAATTCTACATTCCATCTAGACCAGAAAGTGTGTAAATCACAGTGTTAATACACAGCTATTGACAAAGGATGAGAGAAAGACTCATTTATTATGGTCTACATTGTGTTTTTGGCTGTTTGATGTGTTCTGGATGTTTTAGCTTCTTTTAGGTTTTTATTTATGTGTAACACAGATTTAAAACAAAACAAGACACGACACAAATACAATTAACATTTTTTCCCCCTAAAACTATTCTACAGCATTCATGAAAAATGAGACTGAGAGTCAAACAAATAAAAGCGCTGTGTGTCACATGCACCACTTGGCTGAAGTGGAACTTGACCCTTTCGCTCCTATTGCTTTTTGACCAGCTGGGGAAGTCACTTAGGTCAAAGGTCAAAGCTATGGGAAACAGAATCGGGTCATCAGTTGTTAAGTGAGTCAATACCCAAGACAGACACTTAAAGTGAAACTGTGGGTTTCAGCGCTCTGTGGTAAAATAAAATAAAAAGAGCTCCTTCTATTTTTTTCTCACACTGCACATCTTTTGTTTTGTTGCTTCGATACTTGTAATCCCCCCCCACACACACACACACACGCTCCCTCTCTCTCTCTCTCTCTCTCTGTCTCTCTCTGTCTCTCTCCTTCTGTTGCTCTTCCTTGCACCCTCCCTCCCTCCCTGACTTGTCTGGTTCACCCTCGTCCCAGCCGGTGTAAAGTTGCCTCTGTGTTTGTTTTGTTTTGTTTCCTCCTCCTTCTCCTCCTCCTCTTCTCCTCCCTAACCCCTATTTCTGGGTGTTGTGAATCCGAAGGAGCCATAAAAAGGGAAACGCAAAGCTTTCAGTCATAACAGCTATGCATCCCCTGTGAAATCCTAGATGGCCATTAAGCTAATGGGGCACTCTGGCTCAGCTGGTGGTATAACTCAGTTCGCAAGCTCGGCCAGACCCAGGCACAATGAGGCCCCATGTTCCAGTGTGTTGGTGTAAACACTGCACAATGAGTTGGCCTCACAAAGCATTAAACAGACTTGAATGGGAAACTGTCACGTAAATAGAATTAAATACAGGTGTCAATAGCTTCAGGGCTGTGTTTCCAGAAAATCACTGAGAGATACTGGACTACTGTAGTTTATCTGAAGAGCACTTTACATAAAGTCTCCAAGCCCCGGAGGCAGCAAAGTTTAGAGGAACGAGCGTTTTCAGAGACATCAGGTAAGCTAAGATAGAGACAGGCAAGCCCACCCAGGATGTGAAAATGACATCAACATGAGCAAAGCACAGACATCGTCAGTGATCATGCCAATCCATCGTTCACTGAAATGTAATTTCAAAAGTCTTGTGTGAGTCCGTGCTGTTTTGTCGGTCCAGAGCGTAGGGCTCCCTCCTCGTGAGAAAGGCCAGCTGAACTTAAGCTTTTACAGTCAAAACCATTTACTGTGTTTATCCATGGTTAGGAGGCCAACATGCACACAGACCTCAGGTAGTAGGAGATCCTCTCCCTCTCTCTCTCCCTCTCTCTCTCTCTCTCTCTCTCTCTCTCTCTCTCTCTCTCTCTCTCCATCCCTCCCTCCTTCTCTCTCCCCCTCTGTCTGCGTGCTCAGTTTGTTTTTAACAGGAGGGGAGGGGGTGATACCATCCTCAATCACAGGGGAAGTGCTTTTTTATGGGCCTTTCTGGTGAGTGCAGACAGATACACAATGTGAGTGTGAACTAATGAATTCAGAACAATGTGAATTTCTTTACAGAGGTAGTCTCAGTCTCAGTCTCCCCCTGTAGAGCTCATCTAATTTCCACCTTCCACTGTTGCGGTTATTATGGGTTTAATGTGGCCTTGTAAGTGAGCAGAAATTATCAGTGCTGGAGGTTATGGCTGCTGGTTGCTGATTTTTGAAAACTCCCATAGAGACTGTCAATGAGCAGAGGGCGAGGAAATGTGGAAAACAAAAACAAGCTGAGACTATAAAGCAGTAGATTAGTTGAATGACGGGGGGAATGAGGGCAAACGTGGACTGAACTGCTGAGCTCTCACTTTCAGAAGTCATCAGAGATGTGAGTGCTAAAGTCCCCTCCAAGTCAAGGAAATCAGTTTCACTCCTCTCACAGTTTCCCTACACTCTCATCTTTCCCGTATACGTAGGCCTACTGTTCTTCTCCTCCTCCTCAACAATAGGAGAGTGGAGGAGTGTGGATCCCGTCTGTTCTCAGGGCCAGGGGTGTAAATTCCAGTGCAGCCCCAGGGCTCCGGATAGAAGGGGAGATTGAGCTCTGTCTGCCCCCACCTCCTTGGCCCCTCAGGGGGCTGGAAGGTAATGAAGACTGGGCAGCAGGGGCTCATCGAAATGGAGTCACCGCAAGAGCGTGTGTGTGTGTGTGTGTGCAAGGGACATAAGAGGGGGGGATTCCAGGGCCTACTCTCCTTATCACCTCTAGTGACCAGAGGGCTAATTACACAGCAGGTCACATCTATGTACACACACACATTCACACACACACACCGCTGTCTCACATATCCATTTTTAGACTTGCAGTTTAAATTCTTCTTTCATTTTTGTCATGTTTTTTAAATTTTTTCATCATGTTGTTTCTCACTTTGGTCTGGGCAGGAGTACTATCTCGATGACAGGAGTTGGGTTGCACAGATATTCATGTCTCTCAGAGAATGAATCGTGTAGTGACTTTGATTATGTCCCCAACTGTGCCTGTGGTGTGTATCAAAGAGATTCCCAGTATTTAGCTACTTGTTAGGTCAAAAAGAGGTGAGTCATGACTGTAGAGGGTTTGAATCTGGCAAGGACCCTTTATTGCATACCATCCCCTCTCTTTTCCCCCCGCGTCTTCCACTTGTAATACAAAAAATGGACGCAACAAGAACTAAATACATGAAGTTACTATTTTCCTTTTTTTTCCTACAACTAAACTAAAAGCAAACGCTGGCACAAAGTCAGATGCCAAAAAATATTAAAACACATTGTTTTCTTATTTTTTATACAATATCAAAAAGCTTGTGATATGAAGAGAGGGTTTACTCTCACAAAACAACATGGAAACAAGCCTTTCCTCTCACTCTTCCTCACCCACCACACACAGAGACATATGCTAACACCCCTGTCTCTATAAAAGCACATTAGCACTAATATTGTGCTAACATGCTAGTCTCCAGGGGTGGGCTATGCTTTGTCAGGTGGTGGCAGAGCAGAACCAGCAGCTTTAACTGAATTTAATTACAACCCTCGCAACTGTTTACTAGCAGTCAGCCACCTCAGGCCATCCCCCTCACACACACTTACACATGAATTCATTGGAGTCAAAAAGAAGATACGCAAACTCACATGACTTGGCAATACCCAGGCTCTCTTTCGTATGCAGTGTGGGCACCCACATGCAGACAGTACCCCACACACAACACCCACAGGTATGGCCCACAAAGCAACAAAACAGCAGGAAGGGCACTTTTATATCTTTTACACATATCTGAATTGCCTGTGAGGCTCTGTGCGGCCTGAGAACACCTAGTGAAGAAGCTTGGTGGAAATGAAGTTTAACAAGCTTCTAACA
The DNA here is from genome assembly GCA_021432705.1 of Caranx ignobilis. Lineage (NCBI taxonomy): Eukaryota > Metazoa > Chordata > Actinopteri > Carangiformes > Carangidae > Caranx > Caranx ignobilis. Next base: position 449,686 of record MU270012.1, on the reverse strand, counting down.
CTGCGGCTGCCACACTGGTACTCCAACCTTGAGATGAATGATCTGGAAATTGCACCGACTGCAGCCTACATATTGATATAACACAGCAGTGACTCAACTTGTAAGCTGTTGCCCTTCTAAACAGAAAGTGTTAGCAGGAACTTAAAAATCCTCTCGCGCACAGGAAAATATCTCGCATTTGCGTCAGCACTTAAACTTATTTGTTTGGAATAACTGAAGAGCAGATGGGCGGAGTGCAGGAGCAGTGATAACCTCTGTAGTTGAGCGTCTGTTTGTACTTTAGATTTATGAGACGAACCAGCAAAGTGGATCTGAGCTGATAAGTTAGTAATCTGTTATTTGATTTACAGGAAATTAATTGGTAACAATGTGTGATTAGGAATTAACAGAAGTTTGTTTGTCAACAAGAAGTTGTGAGTTGTTGTTTGATCAGCACAGTCACAGTCACATTCACAGTTTACCTGTTGTGGAATATGAGGAAACAGATAATGGGAAGTCATTCAGCTGCACTCAGCGGTAAAGTGCTATACTTAGTACCAGATGGAGTCAGAGGTTTCATCTCCACACACATGCATACACACACCAGCCTCTGAACAAAATGCTGCTCTGCATTAAGATCACTGTCCTGGTATCCTGACAGCAATACAGAGACACACATCTTCAGCAATGTACATCTGTTGGAGTGCAGGTATAGGCCAGGATTTACCATTGGAAGTGTGTGTGTGTGTGTGTGTGTGTGTGTGTGTGTTTGTAAGGCCTATGTCTTGGTACGGTTTTTACGTCATTCAGATGACTTATGAAGACAGGAGAAATGTGTGTATATGTAAGATTTCTTCGTGGTGGGGGAGAGCTTGTACCAAGAATCTTCAGCTCAGATCACTTCCAGAGAAGAAAGGTGTGCCTGCGTGTCTCTAAATGAATCAGCTGGCTGAAAAAAGAAATAATGATAATAAAAACAAATCTTTGAGTCAGAGTTCCTTTTCATTGTTCTTAGGGCCGTTTGGCATTAGCAATGAAGATGTTAAAGAAATAGAGTTAAATAAGACTCATTTCTGAGCAGCGTAGTCATCCTCCTGTGTGGTGAGATTGCCCCATGTGAACAGGATGTAGGGAAGGTAACAGGAGGAAGCAGTGGATCTGTGGTCATGACCACCATGCTAACTCATTTGTCCCTCACAGTTTAGAGCCTTTAGACGGAATGCAGCTCTTCTTTCATGTTGTCATGCATGAACGTGCCATGTAATGAAATCAAACCTTCTATTTATAAACATGTGCAATCATTAGTGTGTTGGTGTCTCTGAGCATCCATGAGCCTCAGTACCAAAGTGCTGTCTATAAAATTTGTTCTGCAGCGAATGGCAGGAAGTGTCTTTCCTCTTGGAGGTGGAAGGCAGTTTTACAGACAGCGTAGTAATAGCGTGTTACTGCTGTAGTGTGTGTATGTGTGTGAGCGTTACACTGTGTGTGTGGCCGTCACGCCTACAAAGTCGCAGGCCCTCAAGCTGACAGCCGTGCAACAATTGGACCTGATTCTGGGGCTGAGGACCTGACTTTTATCTTGGCTGAGAGAACGGGGCTGCTCTTGATTTAACCATTTAAATTTCATTCTGGATGTTTGCTTGCTGTATGTATATACAACACATGTGCATATATTGAATTTGCATATATAAAATACATGTACATATAAAATAAAAACATGTGTAAAACTTATATCTGCACCATATTAGAAATTTCTTATATTGACATTTATGTGTAGCTCATACTAAGATATATGCTTGTGCATGTGTGCTTATATTGTAGACATACTTTACATAAATATCTATCCTAAAACCCATCACTGTATATTATTATTTAACACACAAATACTTCACATTTTTTGAATATATGTTTATATATTATCTATATTATGTATAATGTTTAAAATTGATCTGATAAACACACCTAATCATATACCATTTTCATATTTATGTTGAAAAAGAAACTTATGCACAGGATGTACAGTATATATGTGACAATATATCCCTATAGTTAACATGGTCACATCATTGATATAGTAGGAATATAGATGTTTGGTTTGGTAAATGTCATCTGGCCACAAACACATACCAGACTGAACATTAGTTTGCAAAATCTCCATCATACTTGACGAGGTTAAGGTTAGTGAGTCCTTTGTGGTTCTGTCTCTGGAACACATTCATGTGAGTTGGGTGGCCTCCTGTCTCTTTCTCTTTCTCTGCTATTCCACAGGAAAATTTACCGTGACACAATGAACTCTGTCCCAAGCAAACTGATGATGCATTATTGTTATATTCATGACGTTCCCACGGGGGAGGTGATGCTGTTGAGCGATCTCAGTTGTGCCTTAAGACAGTTGCTGCAAATTTTTCTCAAGAGGTTGAGTGAGTGAAGCTGGGAGCAGACACAAACATTTTGGAAACCTTCAAATGCTAGACACACACACACTCACACACATCTAACATCTAATGTACTGTACCAATTTATAGACTGATTAAAAACATTGCACAGCACACTCAATGTGCAGACTGTGATTACACCCATTCTAGGCACACCTGCATGTTACAAGAACAAGAAATGGACATTCATTAAAAAACTATTTAGCCTGCTCACTTATTCTGTAATTTGAGTGGAAAAGGCAAAGACACTTATGGAAAAGGTCAAATTTGGGTGAAATGGTGGTTGGAGAGACGTGGTGTCACGAACTAGAACCTTGTAGAAGTAGATATTAAAATAGTTCATTCTCATTTAAGGCACAGAACACTATTTACTGCTTTGACATTTTTAGGCAGTCATTATTTCACCAGTACAAAACAACTACAAGGCACAGTAACTTCCTGTGGTCTGTGCTGATTGCCAAAAATGTCCAACCATCTCTTTAACTGTGTTTGATGTATGTGACGAACATTGTGGCCAAATACTGAGTTCATAATAATAATATCCAAGATGATAATTTCTACTTGTGACTTTGGGGCATGCATCATGGTGTCAGGCTGACTCCTCCTCCTTGTCAGTGAGGGTGAAAAGTCAAATCAAATGAAAGTCAGCATGACTGGCAGAACTAATGAGTTTTAGCTGAAAGAGTATTTGCTCTTTCAAGGAACAGTGACTTTGTAGAGCACTTGTTCAGTCTTTCCTCCACTGGAGACAGTTTTTTGTGGCCATATAGTATCTCTCCCTCTTTCTTAACGTGTCAGATCTGTAGGGCGATGAGGTCCAGAGGCCCCTGTTTGACGTCATGGAGGCCAGCAGTGAGAATTCCCCCACCGCCTTCTCAGGTGTTTGTTTTTTCTTCAAACATTTGAAGAGGAAACAGGTACCAGGTGTCTTCAGAAAACGTCTGTTTCCTGTGGAGTCCAGGGACCAGACGGGCACAACGTACAACCCGTCTTTCTGCAATGCTGACACTGATACTTTTAAATCGACTCCTACACACTCGCTGCCCACAAACACTCACCCAGACCAGATGAAACAGTGTGTGCCAGACACAGACACAAACACACGATTTTGATTGACGAAGTGGACAAACATGTATGCAGATTCGTGTACAGACAAGTGCAAACTGGGAACCAGATGTACTGATGCATGTGTGCACAACAATGTTAAGGCATACGATCTGATGTTTCTCTTTTCATCCTCATTTGGATGTCACACCATCAGCTTTAGTCTTAACTCTATAGTCACACACTCAGAATAGATTGTTGGTCTATTTAAATCAAGTCTACATACTGTTGGTCTACTATTCAGCACTATTCAGAAAACTCAGGTGAATAAGAGAAAATGGCTCTCTATGATGGATGTCAGGTTTTCAACACTGCTACTTGAAAGGAGAAAAAGGACGATCAGACAGGATGTTATCTAAGTGCAAGTAATAAATGTTGCATAAAGAGATGGAGAGAGGAGGAATTTGAGGGGAGTCAGCGGCTGGCGAGGAGCCTTTGAAAGGTGAAGCCATCAGCTCTGTTCTCTGTGACCATGCAAGCCGCCGATGACAAGTCCAAGATGGCATCTGCTGATAGGGGCTGCTCATCAGCACCTTTATTTTAAGGGCCACAGATGAGGGGAGCAGAGGGGGGGGAGGGGGTTGTTATGCATGTATTGGTGTGTGTGTGTGCGTGTGGGACTGGTTACCAAGGAAAGCAGAGATAAATCTGACTTTATCTTCACCATTTCACAATCAGTCACTGCCAGGTTTATAACATGTGGAGGGAGTCTTGGTAGTGTGGTGTGGCATCATAAAAACAACAGTACATGTTGCTTACAGCAAATGATGAAATCAAAGGCTGAGACAATCTGGAACCACTATGTCTTCTGGGTTTTTTTTCCTTGTAAAAGTAGCATCCAGTCTGGAGACACCACAGAGTTTGAAAATGTGGCGAGATGCATCCTGCGCCTACTCTGACTGGAAGTGAGATATTATATTACTTGTGTGCAGAAGAGCAGATTAACTTGCGTACTGCATACAGACCAGTATTTTATTTGCTGCATTCATATAGGATGATTATGCAACTTGTAATTCACCTGACAGATATAGTGTAAAAGCAGGAAGTGGTGATATGGACAGTTGGAGGACTCATGCAGGATTCTGTCTGCGCATTATATCATCAATATATCAATCATGACGTTCATTGAACTTTAATGGAGTCAAGCACAAACCAAACCATACCTTAACAATGACGGAAAAAATCATTCAGATTCATTCTTGAGCCTTATTACAGATATTTAAAAAAAATGTGGGTGACTAACTCTCTAATCTCATGTACATCAACTCCCCCAGCCAATCCTTTTGCCTTTGACACCCCATTAATACACTACCTCGCACACACATGCACACACACTTTGTAGATGGGTTTTCAAAGCAAGTAAATAAACCCTGGGGATTGAGGACAGAGGCAATAAATAACAGTTGGATGACAGATATGGGAGGTAGGGGTGGACTTACAGACAGGGGGAGAGGACGAGAAGGAAAACAGAGATGTTCGCTACAACCAACCGTCGGTAATGACCTCATGGGGCACTACATCTTCTTTTACCCCCTCGGTCTCGCCGCTTCAACTTAAACTGTGGTCACCCATCACTACCAGCTCCACTATACATCACATCAAACCATGACTACTGTCACTTCCATCCAATTACAGGGCTGTGCAGCATATGAGCAGCATATTTTCCTAACATGATTGCGCGGCCTCTGAAACAGCGTGTTTGAAGCTCTACTTTTTTGATGTACTGTAGCTTCGAGATGTGACAGTTGCAGCCGAAAATTTCAAGCTTTTTTATGTTGTGCATTAAGTCACAAAGTGTTCCGATGATGATGAAAAGAAAAGGCCAGTGAGCTAATGTGCAGCGTACATTTTTATGAAAGACAAATATTTATTTTCAAATTCAACCGTGCCATTATTAGGACTGAGAGCTAATTGATCCCATTTCTGCAAGGCGCTAACAGCAAACACAGTGCAGAGTTTACTGCTGTGCCTAACAGGGCATGTTTTAACTAAATCCAGTGGACATCAGAGAGCTGCCAACTCTTTTTTTTCCCACAGAGAAAGCAGATACACCTCTTTGTTTAGTTTGGCACCAGACTTGACCTCTAGTCACGGCCAAACGTGTTCTGTCTTGGACTTGAATAAGCACGAAAACCTGCTTGAACATATGATGACATAGATGTATTTTATACAACTGCACATGTTCATACATACACAGGGCAGCAGGAGTAAGTGCAAACACACACTCTCCCGTGATTCTGCATTTTGGCAGATTGTATCCTAACAACAGCTGCTGGGCAGGTGACACATTCAGTGTCCACCATGTGGCTGACCCACACTCATGTCTTTCTCAGAGAATCTGTGAGCTGAGACTTTCTGAGTAGGTAAAGAAAAATACTATCAGCAGCATTTTTTTGGCAAACGGTCATCACGTGTAAAACGGAGGATCATTTCAGTTGCACCTGTGAGTGTAAAGTGTGTCCCTGCCCTTAAACTCCTTTCATCTTTCATCTGGTGTGTTAATCTGTCTGCACTCACATCCATCTGTCCACCCATCATTTCCACCCTCCTCACTCATTCATCCATCGGTTTGTCACTTGACTTTGTTGTTATGTCTCCACTTGCCCCTGACAGACTTCCTGTCTGTTTGTATGTTTAAATATCTGTTTGTCTGCATGTTGTCCCTATGTCCATCTCAGGGACTTTGAATGTTGACAGCAGCTGTTTCTCTCTGCACACATTGGACTATGTGTCTGTAGTGTCAAAAGACCTTTTAAAGACATAGTGCGGAATAACGGAATGACACGATGGCGCAATAGTTGATCGGATATGAATTGTAGCTTGTGTCTATAGAGCCTGCAACATCTAAATGTTTTTGGGGGGTGAAGACAGAGTGATGCTCCCTCCACTGGTGTTTCCCCACATCACTGCAGTTTGACACAACATGGCAGCAGCAGCAGCCAAAGGTCTGCCAGCTGTGGCCTCAGCCCACTGGATCCAAAGTTTGTTTTCCCATGAGTCATCATTAAACGGCGCTCAGGTGCACCTCTGGCAATCAAAAATCCACTCCTCTCCCTTCCCCTTGCTCTGCCGCTTGCTCATCACATCTCCTCTTCAGTCTTCTCTCCTCACCTTTTGACCTTCTTCCAGCTGAGTGGTAATGTTGTGCAACCAGACCTCTGTGTCAAAGTCACGCAGGTGGATAATGATACCTTTGGAAACCTTAGGCAGCTCTTTTTTGACTCTTTGGGAAATGTTTGCGCTCAGTTCTGGCACTGCTGGTTGGTTTATGGTTAGTAAACACACGCTGGTAAAAACAATAACAAGTGTCGTTGCGAGTTCTGTTTATCAAAGACAAAAATTCACTGTGGTGTCGTAAACAGTGAAGTCCTTAAGTTTTACTGCTGCCTATTGCAAGGTCAAGATGAACTGGCGTGCTGCGAGGGTGCTGCTTTCTCCACGTGGTTTGAACAAACATGACTAATGCTTGTTTAAATGGACGGAGACCAAAAACATCTCTCACAGTCCTGCTGTAGGTGTAGTGCAGACCAGTGTGTTTTCCAAGTGCTGACAAAGCACAGAGTGCAATGCACTTACACGCACACGCACACACACACACACACACACAGTCCAACACAGTGTTAAGGCCCGGGCGAAACCAGCGTGAAGGATGAGCCTTCCAAGTATAGCAGTCCCCGAGATGACAATATTACTGACTTCATCAGTTTTAATCAGACATATAAAGTAACAGTGCTGATGAACATGGAAGTCACAGCCGTCCATTCATACAAATATATAAATCTTACCTCTCTACTGCTTTCCTTCACCTCTGGAACAACACGTACTGTGCAACACAAGTGTTTTTATCTAGGTACTGTTGATGAAATTCAAAAACTTGCTCTCATTGTCTTTCTCTCCCTCAGTCTCCTCAACTCACTTCTTTCTCTTTCTCTCTTTTCCCTTTTTCCTTAGAAATAGTTTTTTTTTTAAACAAGTGGTTCTCTCACACGGCCAACATCAACATCTAATAAAGCCCAAAGATAAACACGGACCTCGGTCTACGGCAGAGTTGATTTCATCCCCAGGGAGCATCAGCCAACTCCCGTCCATCTGCCCAAACACAAACCTGCTGTTTTTCATGGGGGAAAGAAGGAGAACATCAAAACAATGCTGTCAGATCAGCATTACTTGAGCTCTTTAAGAATATGATTATGCAGCGGTTTGTGAATATTAACTACCATGGCTTGTCCGCGGTGTTAATACGTCGACTCTGAATAGTCATCACGTCTGCTTTCTGGAAATTATGAGTTTCAGTGGAGCCAAGAAGGGAGAGACAAGGAGAAAAATGGCCAAGAAAAGATACAGCAACATGAGAAGCAAAGGATTTGAGTTTGGTAAACATCAGCACCATCAGTCTGTCTGTCAGTGTCCTTGACTTTATAACAGTGAGAAAAAGAAAAATCTTTATGTTGGACTGGAGCTCAGCAGAGTGCGTGAACAGCAGGTGTTCCGTGTCATCCCGAACAGTGGAAAATGGTTTCAGTCATAGATATACAACGTTCATAAAAGAAAAGCATGGTTTGAAAAGAAAAACATGAGGGGGAGAGGCTTAATAACATCTTTAGTCCTGGGAACAGATGCCAACTGGAACAGTATCACCGCTAAATCAATCACATCTGTGTCCTGGAAATTAGGTGATAACCTTTTTCCTGCGTTTGTGGTCTTTCTAACTTGATTCTTGCTTTCACATTGTGAGGTTCTCATTTCAAGGCCATAATAGCTTTGTAACAGGATTTGTCCAGCTTGGTTTGATTGTTTTCGTTCCAACCGGCAAGGTTTCAAGGTGAGCCGTGAGCGCAGAGAAGGTGTGTGTGACTCTCAGTGAGCCTGGCCCACTTACACCTCTCAGTCAGTGTTGAAAGCTGACTTATTGAACACCTGCTAAATACAGTGAACCAATGAGTGTCTCTGGATCTGATTATGTATTTTTTGGGTCTGCGTCATGTACATGAATATGTGTGCGTCAAGCACTCGTTGGCATGAAGTGTGTGAGTGTGTGTGTTTCTCCGTGCACAATACCAGTCTGCTGCAGACCTGTCGCTGCTCTTTGCCAGCGCGCAGATGTTTGGCCACTGTCCTTTTAGCAAGAGTTCGTCTGGAATCTGTAAAGATAAACAGAGAGAACAGTTCACAGAGAACAACAAGTCTGTGATGTGTGATGGCGGAAAAGTGATACTCGTGTATTTGTGCTTTTAATGTGACATGTACTTTTAACATGAGAGGAGACATCTTGTTCTATCCAGGAACATGTGATACAAGGACAGACATTTAACAAAGTAACACCAGAGGGAAATCATCTTTATTGTTACTTATTTTTACCAAATGGAAAATTAGATATGCTTTTGTTTAATCATATTTAATGCCAGGGACACACTGCCTGCATTGCATATGCGTGACAGCTGCGTCACTGAACTGCTGAGGCCTGCACGCGTCTGTGTGTGTTGCATCGCTGCTACTGCCAGCTCTGTCTTTCTACATATTTTGCTGTCTTCAGGGATGTTGGATTTCATCTCATAATAATTTAACTTCTGATTTATTTTTGACAGAAACTTTCATCTCCACAGCAGTTGAGAAAATAGTTCATTTTTTTCCATGTCTGTGGCGTTTAAACTGTAATGAAAGGTGCCAATTGTATGTAGTGGTGCTGATATCAGCAGCTAGTTCACACATCAATCAACAGGCGACGCTGATAATGTGATGCACCCGCAAGATACAGCGCACTCATATGCCACATGGGCTTATGTATATAGTGAGGGCTTCCACCAACATGAGAAGAAAGAATCATACATTTATGAAATATAACATTAGTCTCTTTAAGCTTCACTGAAAAAGAGCACTGATGCAACACTGCAAAGGGCGTCTGTTTAATGAGGAAGGCAACTGTTTAAACTGTCATCGAGTAACAACGGTGACCCCAAAATGATGCATCATCCAGTCATGTTTAGTTTGTATGTCCTCATTTCTCATCGGTGCTGAGAGGAACTTTATACGTTAAACACACACACGCACTGAGCACAGTGGCAGTCATTTTCACAGATTACAAAACCAGAGTAAATATCACACATCCTTTGCACTTTCAAAGAAAGACAGTACAAATAAAGTTACAAAGTGTACAAAAGATAACATCTGTGTTTTTGAAGCAAACATGCACTCGTGTATGTGTGTGTGTGTTTGTGTGTAGGTGTATGGTTGGGAAAGTTATGATAGGAAGCTCAAAGCTGATGAGGGCCCCTTAGAGTCTGCTTGATGGATGGATCAACGTGGAGGCATCTCGAGAGATAAAACTGCAGAAGAGGAGGAGGGGAAAAAAAGAGCAGGAGGGATAAAGACGAGAGGAGTCACAGGGGAGAGTCCCTCAGCAGGAAATAAAGATAAAACACATTGTAACACACAGAAACAGGAGGGGCGGGGGCTCAGGGGCAGTCAAGGAAAGACCAGTAGCAAACCTGGTTTCGGACCATAAGACACAGGATGCTACACAATTACACTGCAGTTCTTCTTGTGCGATTGTCTCTCATTAGGTCAAAACCACAGCAGGGAACAAAGGAGTGGTGCATCACAACATCTGCATAGATACAGAGAACTCAGTATACTGGTTTAATGAGATGCATCGTTCAGCACAGCAGATATGCCTGAAACCACATGTGCAACCAGTAAGACTTAAAAAAAAAAAAGTGGCTTCACCATGCTGCATCTTCTGCGTACAGCAGAATGGAAATGTACAAAGTGCAGGGAAACCCTCGCAACTAAAACAGGCCAAGGCATCATGTTCATGAAGAGTCAACATCAATATCAAAAACATCCTCCACCTGCCGTTTGAGAACCAATAATCTTAGTGATACAGCCTGTGCTCTGTAATCAGATCCAGCTGAGTCCACATGCTAATAGCTGTACTCGGACTAAGAAATGCAGCAGCTGGAGTTACATTATGGCAGAGTTTTTTGCCCAGGGTCACAACAGCCACTAAACACTTGTTATGCTCATTTTCGTGCAGACGCTCATTCCCCATCAAAGGAAAGAAAACTTTCTTTTCTCCATCCAATGATTTTTTTTGTGGTCATTCTGTCTTTTTCTTCTTCACACACACACACACACACACACACACACACACACAAAATAGGCATTTTCTCATTCACTCCCTCTACGCTTGTATCTCTGTTTTCCCTCCATCCTCCTATATGTCTATTTGTGTTTCTTGTTTCCTAGACATTAATGTGAATCTGTGATGACAGGCCAGATGAAGTGGATACTGACATCATCATACATGCTGGTATTGTTCTGGTGCCAGCCTGGAGGAAAAAAAAGTACAAGGAAAACAAATGGAAACCAAAACACTGTCATAATATTTTGACATCATGCACAGTAAATAACACGAGGCGATGAACTCAGAGAACTACGCTGACAGCTCAAGCTCTACTAACACATCCTAAATGTTTCATTCACTTAAAATGTTGTAGACCTGCCTACCAACAGTTGGACTTTGAATCGGGATTGGTAAAGCAGCATTTACATTTTCTTAGAAGGTGAAAAAAAACACAAAAACATCCCACGAAAAACTAAATCAAATACTGATCATGTAGGCAGGGGATCAAAACAAAGCTTGGATATCACGGAAGTTTGACACTTGAATAGCCGGAGCTGTCTCCAAGCCAATCAACAGCACCTTTACTTCCATTTGCAAACCTCAATGTCCACCACACAAGGTTGTTTTGGCTCTGTTGCGGCTGCCCAACATGATCCACTGTCAGACCCACTCATGTCTTACAAGTGGCTCCTTTTTTCTATCGTTCACTAGCTGGACGCAGGAGAAGGAATGCTGCATTTTTCTTCTTGCTAAAACACATAAAAAGTAATGATATGACTGGATATAATAATAGAATTGACTATTGCCACAAAGAATGCAAAGCCATCGGTGATCAGTGAGCAGCCATGGTGTATTCAATGTGCATTTCAACATTATTTCAAAAATATTTTTCAGCTATGACTGAAGCACTGAACATATGGGGCAACTACATCTTCAGCACAGCAGTGTGTTAGACTTCATGAACCTACAAACACACATACGCCAAACAAGACAGACTTTTTATTAATAGGTTTACTATAGGTCAGTCATTTTTACTACCACTGGATTATTTCCTTCTTTGTGTTTTCTTTACCCTGTATAAGTAAAAACCTGTGTTAACTCCAACAGCAAACTCTTTGCACATCTGAAAGTATTGTTTCCACATCATGCTTATTACATTCTGCAGTGATTATGCTGTGCTGTAGGACTTGTTCACACTGCTCACACACATACAGTGTGTGAACAGTTTTCAGTTTTTTTTTTTTTTTTATGAAATTCTTACCCGACTGTTTAAGCTCACAGGCTTGGTGGCATGAGTGGGTGTGGCAGCAGCAACCTATAGACTGGGAGTACAATAGCCACACACACCCTTAGCGACTACCAGTGAAGAGTTAAGTATTCCATCTCCATTCTTCATTCTCATTCCTCCTTCCTTCCCACTTTCTCATTGCCCCTCTCAGTGTGAAGTGCATTGTTGTGCTGGGCCCATGTGGTGCCAAGGACCAACCAGCCCTTCTTGTAAAACCCCCATGTCCAATTTCAATTCTCCAGCTCCTTCCACCATTCGCCTTATCTAATTAAATCTGCACTCAGTGGGTCCTGGGCACTGGAAACTGCATTGTGGGGTCCCTGGACAAGCAAAACAAATGGAGACCCCAGCATGTGGAGATTAGAAGCAGACCCTCCATGTGGCTTTTGTATGTATGGAGAAAAAGCAAGACGGAGAGCAAAGCTGCACAGGAGGAGGAGGAGTGAAGGATGTAGGAGGTGAAAAATTCAAAAAGGTAGATCAGCACGGAGACGAGAGAGTGAAGGGACGAGACGTGAGTGACACACTATGAAGCGAGAAATAGGAAGTAAAGTGCACAAAAGGAAATGTGCAGCAGTGCATCTAGATACAGAGGTGGTGGTGGAGTGAGGTATGGATGAATGATGAGGGAAAAAGCGAAAGAAAGAAAGAAGAAACCTCTCTCTCTGCCCCCCCCCCCCCCCCCTTTAACATTAACATTAAACTGCTTGACCACAAGCATCTCCCTATCAGTTCATATCCAGCTGTGTAAATATGTGGATGTGTTAAATGAACCACAAGCTGAGTGCCCTGCATAAGGGCATCTGCTAAGCAAACAAATAAACACAGGCTCCCTAACCTCATAACCTGCTGTTATGTTATGGTGAGCACACGAGCACACACACACACACACACACACACACACACACACACACACACACACACACACACAGCTGTTTGAACTGTAATACCAGCACTTGTACATATTCACAAAATAACATGCATGGACACATTGGCACACGCACACACACACACACACACACACACACACATGCATAGACACACACATTGGTGTGTAACCAAATCAAGCATAACAGTGGTTTTTGTGGTCGTTTTTCTCTCAGCCCATTACCTGTCTAAACAACAGCTCTCTCTAAGGACTCAGAACAGTGTGTCTGTCATTCAGGAAATCTTCACAGACAGTGCACAGTTTCCTTCAATCATAATTTATAAACATACAAGTTCTGTGCATTTCATTTTTTTCATATATTTTTCAAATATATGTTTGCTTATCCCAGTATGGTGATAGTAGTTCAAAATAAAAACTATTTAACATGACAAAAGCCAGTAGAAACATATGGCTAACAGCAGGGATGAAACCTGTGCTGTCAGATGGTGGCAAATGAACATTTGGAAATCAAGAGAAGAGGTTTCAGTGGACACTATAGTACGTAGGATGTGATCATGTGCAGCCTTTAACTTAATGTTCTGAAAAATACCATGAGACCAGTCTGCATTGTATTAGACCAGACTCATTCCTCTGTCGAAGCTGTTGAGTAGTGGAAGAGAGCACCGCAGGGCATACTGTATGAAGAAGACACTGAGAGTAATTTGATACAAATGGCGAACAGTTGTGTCTAGTTTATGATTAGAGTTGGGAAATATTTAGTTTTCTTATTACATGTTAGTTTGTTTGGCTTGTTTTTTTCCATATCTTGGACAATTATTTTGTTGGTCATTGTGAAATCTAAAGTAATCTCTGAAAGGTGTAATGTCTAATGTCTTGCTTGGTCATCAGTATTAGATCTTCCAAAGCCAATCGAAATGCATAATTGTGCCCATGATGTCATAGAAATGTTGAGTAGCTTTTGGAAGAGTTGACAACTGAACCCCAGCAGGCATCAAATAAAAAAAGAAACAAAAGAAAATGATCAAAGTCTTTATTACGAGAATAATTAAATAAACCAACATTAGCACAAATGGGGATATCCTGTTTTAGTGGTGAGCACAATGTTCCTCAAGTTTATTATGACTTAGTTGTTGTCTTGCAGCCAAAACGAGAAAAAAAAATCCACAGTATAAAACCTTCCAAATGGCAAAAGGACGGAAGGAAAAGCAAGAAAAACATATGTGTTGGAGTTTGCTGTTTTTGATGAATGTCTGGTGATTTGCGGTGCCAAGTCTGGTTAGTCTCACCCAGCTGGTCACTTCTTCATCCGTTTCTCTTCTCTTCTCTCTCTCTTCTTCTCTCTCTCTTTTGCATCTTACAGTGTGTCTCATTTTAAGCCGCTCACCTTTAGCTCTCTAAAAATGCATCCCTCAGGCTGAGACACGGCCACTTCCCTCTCAAAGTAAAAAGCACACAGATGAATGGTGGTCCAAAGGACAGGGAAGATCTTAGCTGCAACGTTGAATTCCTTTGGCCGTGGATGCAATTATGGGTCATGTTTGTCATGATTCACAGCCCCGTCTCCTGTCTCTCTCTGCATCACAGCAACATCTGTTAGTTTCCTTCTTTGTTCAACAGATATATGTCTCTCCCTGAAAGCAACGCTTTCAACCATCCTGGAACAACACAGATAATAGATGTGATTTGTGTGTTGGAGAGGGAGTTGAGAGGGCATTGGTCACTGTGGTTTTCGTAGCATTGCCCTCTACTGGTGAATCGCAAAAGACCTTTGGTTTTAATGTAATATGTTGAAGGATGGTAGGAGCCATCTGCCACAAATAGCAGAGGTTAGATCTGTTGAACTTTGCATTTCTTACAAATTATCCTACATGATCCCACATTTCTCGCCTTCTTTGTGTTACGTAGAGTGACTGATTTTTAAAATGTAGCCTCTTCTGAAAACTGAACTGAGCTGGACTGAACTTATTACTTGTCTTAAAGACATTTCTTTGTCTTTCTTTTTCTCCTACTGAGCATGAAGTCAGGAGTCCATCTGTAAATGAACTTCAGCTAAGAGGCCATCTAAGAGACACACACTCACACTCACACTCTCACACACACACTCAGACGGCATACTAGATCAATCCCCTACTGCCCAATTAGGGCTGACAGTAGGATTAAGGAAGGCTGACTCCCCAGGTCACGTGAACTCTGTTGTCTGATACAGTTTCCCTCTGGAGATTCACACAGGGCTGATAGCACACAGAGGAGTGCATGTGGACATGTGTGTGTCTGCGTGTGTGTGTGCATGTGCATACAAGGGGAGTGCAGGGAGAGTCATTTGTTCTCCTCATGACATGTGCGAGTGCTGAATGGAGTGTGTGTGCGTTTGTGTATGTGTGTGTGTGTGAGTCTGTGTGTCAGTGCAGGCACGCTTGTTCATACATGTGCACTGGTGCAAGCAGAAAACATGCATATGTTACCTTCTCTGCTAAATCCTCTGGACCCCTTCAGGTGGATCAAATTACCATATAATCTATCATCATATCATTACAATCCATCATTTTAACTTTCTATCATTTGGGGCGCCGCCCACAGACACAGTATGTTCTCATATGCAAGTTATGTCTATTTCATTTAGCGACAATAATGTGCTATATTCGCATTACATGCTTATAAATGATCCAGATTTACCCTTAATTTATACAATTGCTGCAAAGTCTGTTACAAATCCATAAAATGTGGTGGTGATTCTGCCTGCAGCCTCACTGGACCGCAGCGGTATCCATGTTTCATTACTAACACACTATCCATATTTCATTACCATGCTGGTCAGTTATTCAATACCTAATACCTGGTCAGCAAGAGAGGCCTCGATGAACTTTCCTCATTTCAAAACTGCCTTAGCGAGCACGCAGAAGATAATGGGCCTCAGTGTTGTCTGTGGCCGAGCGCCAAGTATTTTGTTTTCCACAACTCTAAGAGGAGAGGGAGAGAAAGTCAAGGTGGTTACTCAACCGTGTGTCAGGATATAAAGTATTACCCCAGTTAAGTGGCATAAATTGTTTATTAGCAGCTATTAAGTAATAGTGAAATCCAAATACATGAGGGGAGAAAGGGGCTGCCTGTAGATACACAAATCTGATAATGTCTTTCAGGATGTAATAGTGCATGTCCACACATACACACATGTACCTACACTAACATGTCTTGTCTAGACACAGACAGATACAAGTGTGTGACTCTTTGTTGTCACATTGTTTTGTTTTTTCAGCCTGAACTTTTTAAAACATCCTCACAATAACAGGAATCACAGAATCTTCATGTGACTCTAAAGTCAGCCAGAAAGGACCAAGTCCAAAACTTTAAGTTACTAAATCACACAACATTTGCCAGAGATGAAAAGGATTTAATGAAGCACTGGTCAGAGAACAGAGACATTATGCCTAATGTCAGGTGTACAGGCTGATGGAAGATGTGTTTTATCAGCAAGACTTGTAGCAGCTCATAAATAAAACTACACAAGAAAAGTACAGATTTTCCAAAAGTCCTTTTGAAGCAAGAGCGATTACTTACAGCATAGTATGTTGTGTATATGAACATGCCTGTGGATGTGTGTTAGCATGTGTTCCACTGGTACATTATTATGTAAATTTATTCCAGAGTCTGTACACCAAGACACCACCTTACTAAAGCTATGTGTTCATGCAAGAATGTTTACATGTGTGTTTAAACATGCATGTGCTTGTGTGCGTACATGCATTTGCCTGGGAAGTTCTGTGGCCCCAGGAATCACTGGAGACTCCATTACAATCAGCCACAGAATGGGCGCGAACACTGTCGTCCATTTCTCAGACCTTCTAATGTAAAATCATGTTTCTTGTTTGGGTATGAAATCCTTTGTGTGACATGAAACACTCCCAGTGCTCGCTACGCCTCGTCCAGCACCACAGTTGGACCGTGGCTCAGAACAGGCAGCGTAATCGAACATGAAAACGGCCTCCTTTCGTAGCGTTTCCTTGGCCATGACAGCCCGCTAATGAGGGTATTGATTGCAGTAACACATGCTGATGAAGGATCAATGGGCCAGACGATGTACACTGACATGTGTTAACAATACTGCATGATTAAATTAATATGTGGCCGAGAAACCTAATACATCTCAGTCTATCCTGCTGGAGGTGGCGTCCACAAAAAAACACAGTAATGTTCAGAGAAAAAGAAAACAAATACACACGTACAACATTTATGCTGTAAAGTTACAAAGCATGTTCAGTCACAGTAACAAGAGGCCACTGCCAGTTGTTTCAGCTATTAACAGTTGTTCATATACAATTGACTTAAATGTAAATGATAAAAATATATTCTTAAAATCACCTCTGGGTCTGGAGAACCCAACTCGAATTTGTCTTATATGGCTCAACAATAGTTCAGCTCCCAATAGCTAATTGGAATTGAAAACAATCTTAAATTCTTGGTAATTACAAATGAGTCTTGGTTTAAAAAAAAACAAACAAAAAAAACATGCATACAAAGTCAAATCTAAAATTACAATAATTCACCTTCCCAAAGAAATAGTCCAGGATGTAACCCTTGTAAAGCAATTTGTTCATATTAAGCTAAACAAGATTTAATGTGTTAATAAGCTGCAGATGTTTTACATTTGGACACAGTCAGGCTGTTTTCCAGTCCTTATGCTAAGCTAAGCTAACCATCTGTTGGCTGTGGCTTCATATTTAATGAACAGGTGGGAGAGTGTTATCAACCATCTCATCTAACTCCTGGCAGGGAAGTGAACAAGTCTATTCCCCAAAATGACTAATTATTCCTTTAGGCCTTGACATTTTTCATTAAAATATGTAAGAATACAGCCACTGGTTCGAATCACTGGGTGGTCTGCATTAATGCAGTGAAAACTGAACTATAAACCAAACCTTTTATGCTCGACCTATAATACACTCACAAACACACACACACACACACACACACACACACACACTACTGGATCTGCTCCTGTCTCACCATTCCTTGCCTCCACCTAGGATTAGACCAGGAAATTGTCGTTTTCAGGGTCTCATCCATCTTCCCCCAGCTCATCACGAGAGGCTGAGCTGGGGGTCCTCACACAGGGCTTGGACTAATACAGGTCCACTCAGACCCATGTTTACAACATTTCTGAATTTAAAATCGATATTGGCTTTTCCTCTAATGAAACATACCATCCTCAGTATCTCCATCATCTCACACACTGAGGTGACCATGAAAGAAGCTGCATCCTTGTCTGAAATAATGAAAAGTGACATTTAGCACTTTTCCTCCGAGACAAAAAAAAATAACAACAACTCGTTCTTTTTGCTTTGCTCATACATTTTCATTGATCCACCAAATGCAGAAATTGAGCTGAACAAACTGGGTGCCCTCCACCCTCCGACCCCCACCCTCCTTTGCTGTTCTGATTTGTCATTGCCCTTGAAGCTTGTTAGATGGAACGAATGAGAGAAAATACGTAGATAAAACACTAACATGAGCTGCTTACACACAGAAACCTAACCATGCCCCGAGCACACATACACACACAAGCACAGATTGCCCAAATCTGACACTAACTTGGCAACAGCATATTTGCCAGATATTTGTCAAAATGAGCTTTAAGGCCAAGATGTTAGATACTGAAAAAATACGAACAGGCTTACATGCACACATACACACATTCCCCGTTTAAACACACTACAAATGTCCAGAATAGCTCTGAACCTCATCCAAGAAAATTTTCCAAACTCTGCTAATGATTTCAATGGAAAGAAAAAAACAAACAGGTTTTCCTTGTATGCCTGCATGATAGCCATTTGGGTGCAATTTTAAGCTATTAATACTTCATTTTCATAATTGTGGGGTCATCTCTAGGGTGTCTGGATATTTCCCCAACAGCTGGCTGCACAGCCGAGTTTAGTCTGGCCTGGGAGATAATCAAAGCTCCAAGTCTGGTTAGAGTTACACCGTCAAATCAAAGGTGATTTTTTTGGCACTTGTTTTTATTAAAGCATACAATGAAGACTGACAGGTGAGAGAGTGACAAGAGTAAATGTAATCTACTGAAACAAACCTTTTAGTGCACCAGATGATTTCTCCCTCAGTGAGGCTTTGTGGCAGAACAATCAGATTACATAGTCTTACCTGACTCCCTAAAAATGAAAATTAATGTACGTTCAAAGGAGCCGCGATCAACAATAACTATCTTTGAGCTGTTAAATACAGCATCATGTGCAGTTGTCACGTTACTGGCTCAGCAAGACTCCAGCAGCAGCCTGACTGGACTGATTAAAGGGAAACATTATTTTCACTATACAAACAAGCATTTCTCAGTTTGAAAGGTCCCCTGTTCATAACCTGCTGCAGTCTGTCAGAATTTAGAGAAATGATTCAGGACAAAACACATGATTTACTCAAAGATCACAACCGGATAGAAGGGGCAATGTCCAGTGTGCACCTTCTGTTTCTCTCTATAATGAAATAATAATAATGATATTAAAAGCTGTGAACGTACCCTGTGACCCTTGCCCTGAGATAAAGCACAATATGATTTGGTGCTATTTGAATAACACTGAATACAACAAATGAGCAAAACCACCACCTAAGCAGAGCATTAAGAGCTCTGTTAATGGCTCTGAGTGTAAACAAGCCAGCAAGCCTCAGTAAACTCTCATTAACCTGAGAGTGACTGATGGCCTGTAGAGAGAGAGAGAGAGAGAGAGAGAGAGAGAGGGAGGAAATCCTGAATGCAAGAAGCCCTGAGAAAAAGGCAGAGTCCTATTTCCCAAAACTCATTCATTTACCACTCAGCACTTCTCTACTGGTTGTCAACATGGGATTGTTGAGTTTAGAGTGTTGAGGTCTAGAGAACCATCTGTCTGTCCACCACTGTCAGTCTTGACTCGACTAGATGGAGGGAAGGCAGGCTGACAGTTTCACGGCTTCCTCTCAGAGTGTTTTTGTGTTCAATCAACCATCAAACGTGGCCAAAGCCATGCCAGTGCGGAGGGAAAACAACACATCGAGCCCAAAGCCACTGCAACCACCCTGAAAGCTCTGCTGATGTAAACACAGGACAGGCCTCAGCAGCAGGCCCCAGATGAAAAGTGTGCTGCAGGAGACGGCATTGTGACATTTTCTCATTTATAGAAGTCAGCATATTTCCACTCCATGATGGCTTCACTGTTTCATGTCCGTTGTGGTTACTCTGCTTTGTATTTATAATCTATGAGATTATGACAATTTATTTTCCTGGTGCTGTCTGACCGAGTGCTGGAGCTGACTGACAGGCAACTATTTGAGGATCAAAGTCGACACAAGTGAATCTAGCACATATGGAAGCAGGTATATTGCCACACAATTGCAGGTCTACCTACAGATATAAAGAACAGTTACAAAGTTTTACAGCACTGTGAATGAACCCCATGACCCCCAGTGTAAAAATGGAGTCAAACAATACTTACTAACAAGGCCTCTTAAATCTGAGAAAATATGTTAAAACTTGTGATACCAGATACCTTGTGATACCACTAGATCAAACCAGGAAAGAGTGGGCCGATGTAAAAGAACACACACTCACTGGTTGCCTTTGTTACATTCTCTTCCATGACTTAATTGCTGGATTAGACCCCTGTAAAGCACTGCACCTTGCAGACAGGGTCTCCTTTTACATGCATCAAGGGTCTCCACCTCAAGGCTTATAAAGTCCAGCCAGCTGGCACTGGACTGACAAATTTAACTCATTACATTACACTGGGATAGAAAGGAAGTGAAGAAAGTAAGAAGAGCTGGACAGAGCTCCAGATACACAGATAAATTATAAACGAGGAAAACACCACAGCAAATAAGCGAGTAGCCTTCTAACTTATGTTGGTGATGTGGTCCTTGGCAGTGACATTGTACAAAAATAAGAAGCCTGTGCTGGTGCATCTTGACCATTTCAAAGCATCCATCATTACAGTATGAATAGCTAAATTAAGAAGGGTTAACCAGAGCTTCTGTTGTGGTTATCATGGCGGTCAGTAATGCACAGTTTGAGGAAAGGCTGCACAGTTAAAAATCTCTTTTCTCCACACTTTGAAATCACTTTTACTTCCATTTTGAGGTTTTACAAAATAGTTTCTGTCAGTTTTTCTGAGATCTTTATTAATGCTGCACTCGGCAGAAGACAAAAGTAGAACGCAAACTCAGTCCCTACATTTAGAAAAAATCACTGTGTTAATGGGTTTCATAATAACTCAAAAGAAACTTAAACAAAATCTCAGTGAGATCACGTTTTATTTGCAGAATTACAAACCCTCACAAGCCACATGTTTGGTCGCTTGGTTTACTTTCACACGATTCTAATTTTACAATGTCGGTCTGTCCAGCATTTTAGTCCAGACTGAACCATCCTCAACTCCTTGATAGTTTATTCTAAAATCTGATATTTGACGACTCACAGAGAATCAGTCCTAATAATCTTCCTTTACTTTTGCCCCACCATTTGGTTGACATTCTTGTTTTTCATGCAAATCTCTAAACAATGGATTGACATGAAATCTCATACAAATATTCAGCAGGTTAGTGTTTTAACTTTTATAGCATCTCAACATCTACCTGATAAGTTGTCACAGATATTCACAGTTGGACAGTACATATACTCCATGTTAGCATGCTCACATTAGCATTTAACTTAAAGTGCCACCACGAGCAAGTACAGTGTCACAGCCTCATGCTGCTGGCTGCAGACTCATAGTTTTGTTATGCTGCGCCCCTTTTTAAAACAACTGTCTCATTCCCTGTTGCTGTGCATGCAAGTGACCGCTAACGACCAAGGCCACCAAATGCCGGTAACACAGGCTTATCCACAAAAACAACAAAACCCACATTTACCACATTAGGGACAAATATAATGGGCCTCATAACTTACTATTGCTGCTGTTCCATTCAAACAGGCCAGACGTACAAAGCACAAAAACACGTTCACAAACCCTCAAGCTGTGCATGGAACCTGACAAAACTCCTCCAACACAATGGGCCATTAGTTGCAGTGGCATAACTGCATGTCAGATTTTGCTTTATAAATGAGAAAATATTTTGCAGAGCACCTGTTTATTACTATCATTAGCCAACTATCTGAACAAGAAGCTCTGGGTTAAGTGCATCTGGCATGGCTTAATATAGCACGCAAACTACTGCAATGGCAAGTAACCATAAAACCACACATGTAGTAGTTAATATCCACCTCACTCTGTGCCATTAAAACTGATTTAGGACTTCAAACAACCTCCATTACAGAAGCGGTCTTCTGCTTTGGTTTAGGAGAAAACAGTAAGGTCTCTATAAACAGTTCTGGTTTTGACTGTTGTGGTCTGATTGGTGTTCTGCAGTATTAATGTGGTTAAAATTAGTCACAATGATTGTACTGTACGTTGACTGGGACTGTCTGTGTTTCTGTGGACAGTGTATGACTTTAATGTGTTTTTGTTCTTGTATAAGCATATAGATGCAGTGACGGATGGATTTAATGACCCAACACAACCTTTGTGGAGGAAATATCCTTTTCAGAGCGACAGAACAGACTGGTGACACACCATGTAGTCACAGTGTTGTATATCACTTTAGCAGGCTTTGCTAATCCTCCAAACGTGGACTAAGATCTGTTTTTAAACCCAGTTGGTCACACATTGAATATAAACTATATGGCATGTTTATGAACTCTTTTTTTTTTTTAAAGTCCTTATGTCCACTTCCATGTCTGAATCACAAAGTAACAAAGAGTGGGAAGAAAAGTCAGAGTGATTCATGGTGCAGATTTCACTCTCTCATCTCACACAACTTCAGATGGTACAAGAGAATTCCAGATAGACGTGCACCTGAAAATAAACTAAAACAGACTACAGTTTAAAAGCTGCTGCATTTTTCTCTGCTACAAGTAAGTGAGAGGGGGGAGAAAAAAAATACATGCAGCATATGTTAGGTACCACTACTACTTCTTCACATCGTCTCCCAAAAAACATGAGGCATGTGAAACATCTGCAAAGCATTTGCAGAATTAAAAATAAATTAATAAATAATAATGGGCGTCTGGTGCTCTGCCAGGATTTTGAGTCCAGTTTAATGGCACATGGCTTCATGGTTTGTATTAATTTACCCTGGGCTTTGGCGTTTGGCAGCAGGCTGAAATGAAAGAGACTAGCCCAGGGCAAAATACATCATATTTACCAATAAAAATACATATTGGAGCTGGAACTGGTTTTTTCTACCTCACTTTTTCCGTCCTAAATTACTGAGCTTGAAGTGCAAATGTGTCCGTGCCTGGTAAGAGGTTAATTTAAGTGTGAATATAATGTTCCAGCTATGCATAGCAGCAGTGGATGATAAGAAGCCTGATAGGAGATTAATGCTCTTACGGAAACACAACTCAAGCATGAAAACTCAAACTTCCAACACTGTTGTTGAGATTTACTGATATAAACACTCGGCGGTTGCACTACTTTTCAATTAATATCTGAGCTCTGTAATTCAGTATGCATTAGACGTTTAATAAAAACATTTGTTGAACTGTTTTCCACAAATTCATGACATGCAGTATAGGGGTATTTTGTGTAGTGGTGGAGGTTTATATTTATGTGACAGTTTCTTTTTTCCATCGCTTTTTATATTGATGCAACTTTTATGACTGGGCAGAATAGTGGAACGTTACCTTTAACGGAGGCCATTTATGTACCACAGATGGTATCACATAGCATATTGCTGAAGAAAAGGTTATGGAAAAATACATTCCTAGTTTGGTGAAGTAAAGAGGCAGCTTGGTAGCAGCTGCTGTTCGTGATTTATCTGTAACTTAAATCAAATCGTGAATCAAAGCTTTAACAGTAAACTGTGATGCTGAAAATGAAAATTAAGAAAAGATCAAAAACACTCAGACAGATCCGTATGTTGTTAAGAGATTGTTAGAGTCTAATTCATCCACATTGTGTGTGTTTGGACAGAACAAGGAAGCCATTTTAAGCTCATTTTGTAGATAACCACCATACAAAAAAAGGGTATTTTGATAATTAGCAAGTCATTTGCTGGCCTCAACACATTTTTCTACAGTCTGCTTTGCAATGATGGTGGCTTAAGGCTCTGAAGGCCGATCAAAGGCTCTTCATACACCATTAACCAGGAAGTGCTGCCATAATGACTCAAGTCTGTTGCCAGTTTTGACACCCTTTACTGAATTCTGCTGGAAGTTTGCACTCACCCAGAATAAATCCTTTCAGTTCAGATACACCTAGTCTCTTTGTCATAGATTCTGTGAATGATACATTAAAAACAGGTGGACAAATGATGCAAATCATAGTAGTGCTTACTTATCCATCTGAAGGAAGATTAAAAACAACAAGAAGAAATACTTTACTTAAGATGCTGCTCAGTATTTTCTTCATACAGGTTTGACAGCTTGTTCATTATTGTAAAAATGTGTAAGGAAAACTCAAAACAAGTAGATTAAGATGCCTCATATCATAACAACAGAGCAGCTTGGCCTCAGTTGTCGTTCTGAGTATTTGAAAAATCTTTTTTTTTTTTTTTTCATTTTGTCAACTACACCTTGTGCTTTTATTCTGAAGGCTCAACCAGCCAGCACAAAACTGTTGTTTTTGTCCCTTTTTCACCATGAGTCAAATATTCAAATAATGCATGCATTATGTGTGAACTCACACAGATTATGTATGATTTAATATGGGATCTCACACACTACCCTCTTTCTCTCTCCCTAAGATAGAGAGAGACCCTTATGTCTTGACTTTGGGCCTATTGAGGTGAAATGATTTCCAGTCCTGAATGCTGGGCCTGATTGAGTGCTTCTGGATGTCATTTGCATCCAAGGGGGGCACCACACACACACACACACACACACACACACACACTCACACACACACCACAGATTATACCTTGCTCGAGGGCTTCACAAACTGATTGGTTAACTATGTGACAAGTGCTGTGTCTACTCCAATTAAGGACCTCCAGCAGAATACAACTCACTCACTTTCACCAACAATGACTGAAATGTAGACACACAAGAACAAAACAACCACCAGACTGTAAACAATCTAAATGTACAGCTACAGTACTTTTATAGAATTCACCCACATTACTGAGCAAATGATAGAGGAAGCTTAAATTAGGGTGAGATTTGGGTATAAAAGGAAGTCATCTCTCTCTC
The DNA here is from genome assembly GCA_021432705.1 of Caranx ignobilis. Taxonomy (NCBI): domain Eukaryota; kingdom Metazoa; phylum Chordata; class Actinopteri; order Carangiformes; family Carangidae; genus Caranx; species Caranx ignobilis. The sequence continues at coordinate 424,666 of MU270012.1, read as the reverse complement.
TAGTGGTATATTTCCCTTGTTTGGAGGCTAATCTTGACAGACCTGCTCTGCAACCTGCTTCCAAAGACCTCCAGAGTTGATGGCTAAGAAACATAAAACAGGTGCATGAAAAATAACACACACACACACACACAGAAAAAAGAGAGGAAATGGTCCCCAGATTCTGTCAGAGAATGTGCAAAGGGGGATTTTTCCTGGTTCTGCGGAATATCAATGCATCCTCTTCTAAACACCAATGCACATGTGCAGAGGTGTGTGGGCACCGTCTGAACCACTGTTTGCAAGTGGCAAAGTCGACCAGTGCTGATGAAAGGCCTTCAGACAAGTGTGGCTTGTAGGAGAAGAGTAACACACGCACACATCTGTAAAATACTCTTCACTCTGCTCAGACAATCACTGTTAACAGGTGAATTTCCATGTGCCCCTATAGTTTAGCACAGAAAATGAAAAACATAAAGGAAATCAGATGCTTTAGCAGTAATTTATTCCTATAAGATCCGATTAATTATTCTCTATTTTTTTCTCTTGGCACACAGTGTTAGTTCTCTCGTTTTATCATCAAATGTCCTTGCGGGTGCAGTATCACCACATCTCAGATAACTTTACAACATGTCATACATTACATCTGAAACTCAGCTTAAATGTGAGATCAGTGGCTTTTATCTTCTGTCTTTCTACAGCTGGATGAATTGACAAAGCAGTGTTTCATTAATCTTATCTCACAGAGTCAGCTCTCTACCCCCTGCTGAGTATGCATAGACCATATGTACTTCTATAGTGGGCAGATGCAGGTTATTGCAGATATCAGAAAGAGCGATTTGTCATGGTTTCAGAAACAGCGGGGGTTGGACAGCAAGTCCGGGCCTCGGTGGTTTTACTTGTCTAGTGTGAAAGATGATTTCTTCAGCTTTCTTATCTATGAGATAACATACGAATGACCAGAACAAACGACTAGAAGCCTTTAGCCATGCTGTTGACTTCTTGTAGACAAATGCTGCACCAGAATCTTTTTTATACAAAATAATCAAGTTGATTTTTTCATGTCATTATGTGGATGGTTTTCTAAGCTGTAGCCTACAGTAAGTGTCATATCATTGTCTTAGGGATCTTATACGGCCAGCATGTCACCAGAGGTTGGATGTAATCCTGGAATGGTTGTCTCACTCTTTCATCATAATTAATAGACTGTAGGACAATGGGCTTGCTCTGTTGAGGTGAATTAATGATGAACAGGCGTTCGGCGATGAAAATGAAGATGAGAACGTTACCATGGCTAATGACAACCATGAGGTTAAAGATGAAGAGGAAGCTGCTGAGCCTTTAAGTTGACCTGGAAGTCAACCACCCTGTGGAGGCAGAACATCCTCTGTCTGGAGGTTTCAGGAGGAGGTCAAGAGAAGATGTAGTGTCTGACATCTTTAAAAGATGGTTTTTGAGCTGATTTTTAAATGAGTGCAGTGAGTCTGAGTTGCAGTTCCAGAGCGTTGGGGCGGCAATGGCAAACGCTCTGCCTAGCGTGTATCAACAAGGTGGAGGAAACAAGAAACATTGGAGAGACTCAGTCTTGGCTGTTGCTGCCTAATGCAGACTCACTCTGTAAAGACAAGGTTTTGATTGGTGATAAAAGAGCAGTGTGTATTCAGTCAGTCAGTCAGTCAGTCAGTCAGTCAGTCAGTCCACTGTCCTTCCGAGGTGTCAGAATTGAAACCATTTGTGTGGGGCTGTTATTGATTCACTACAAGGAGGAAATACACTGCTTATTTTGCTCATGATATGTTTTGTATGGACTTTTAGATATTTCCTGTTTTACATGTTAAATGTTTAGGCCTTCACTGTCTGTCCAGTTTGTTTTACTTCCCTGTTGAGCTCTCCTGCGTTTGTGACCGTCTTCCCCGTCCTGATGTGTTTCACCTGTGTTGATTATTCTTGTTTCCTGTGTGTATTTAAGTTTTTTTCCTTCCTCTTTTGTCAGTTGGTCTGTTGAGTTTCTCTGCAGTTTGCTCGAGCCTCCATGACTGGCTCTGAGTTTTGTCTGTCATTTGGATTACCTTATTCCAGGAGATTTGTGTTTCTGCCTCTACTACACTTTTTTGGACTTTTAAACTTCCACAAACTCCAGCAAAGTTTCCCCTTACAGAACCGAATCGTGAATATGATTGAAAATAAGAACCGTAAGCAAATACTTTACCCAAGGCGCACATGTCAGACACCTAAGGCTCATTTCAGTCCTACCTGCAACGTCAAGTCTACATTTGTCACTATTACCACACATGGCAGCTCTTATACAACATCATAAATTACTTTAATTGTACATTTCATGAATCAGAAGCTGACTTAAGAAAAAGTTGAATCTTTAAGAGATCCTGTTGCTTTGAAACAGAGAACTTGAGGAAACGATCTCCGAGAAACTGCATCGTAGAAGGGATTTACTAAAAGAGAACCAGCGAGGGAGTTTGTTTGCATTCCCACATAGTGTTTATATCAGTGGTGTGCCATGCAGTACAGCCCTGCTCTCTAGGACTGTGTGTGGATCATGAATCATTCTCTCTAGGATTTGGGACGAGCCTCTGACAGCAAAGTGAAACCATTAGACCTTCAACAAGAAGTGGAACAAGGACATTTCATTCACAAAATTCAATACAGTTTACTTTTCGGTACAACAAATGTCTTTTTCCTAACTCTGGAAAACATATTTACCAAAAAATGTTAGATCATAATCTGCTTTATGTGATTTGTCTAAGTTTTAAGTTTATGTTTTGCTGTAACTACTATAATTTCAACTGTTTGCATTCGAGCGACTTCACAGATGAATGAAATTCTGAGTTCTGCAGATACACTTTTGGCCCACTTCAATCCACTTGTGTTTGTTGTGTTTTCTATATCATTTTCTTTTTAGAGGGAATAGATCATGTTTTTGGCCAGAAATAAGATCATGTTTTTATGTATTAAAAAATTCTACACCACCAATATAATGGATTAGCAGAGAGTGGTATTGACCGTACTGACTAAGAGAGCAAATAAGCTTATTTCCCAGAGTCCAACTTTTCTTCAAATAAAAGAAAAATACAGTTTTTTGAGAATTAGATTTTATTTTAAAGTTTTCATTTGAGGAACAAAAACCTCTGCCAAACTATGTCCAAACTAAACTAAATATAGCAAAAAGCAATGACAACTGTTCTTTTTCATGAGTGAACCATGTTCATACACGAATAAATCCACCTTAACAACCAGCCTACAACAACACAGCTGCAATAGCAAAAGCCAGGCAGTCCATTCCTGTGGTGTCAGAGTCCGGGGGTGTCAAGAGAGCTGACCCCCAACACACAGCAAATAAAACTGATTTACTGCTGCTTTGCTGGCTGCACCACACTTTATAAAACTGTCCTGGACAGAGTTATGACCCCAGGTAACGCATACATAGACACACATTCACAAGCACATATAAACACACACACATGCATACATACAGTACTTGAACACACACATGTGCATGCACATACACACATATGGACACACATACACACAAAGATGGATGGGAAATTTGCTGAGAAGTAGACCCGTGATTGCACATGCTAGCAGATACTTTAAGACACCAACAAACCTTTTAAGGGAAAGAACAGGATACTCATAAAATGATAACTATCATTGACATGTTTAATACCTAAACTATGGCTTAAAGACATGAGCCTGTGTTGTTCTTACCTCTAACAGATAATGGTTTGAATTTTACTCTTACATAAGTCATTTAGGTGTTTTAATGAAATTTAAGGGAACGAGTTACATAAGAGATTAAGCAAACGCAATATAATGAGATATGAAGACATGGAGAGAGTAAGAGAGAGAAGAAGAAGACCCCCAGACTTGCTTCATATTTGACTGCTGGGTAGTGCCATGCTCCAGTGAGGCAGGGAAAGCAGGAGAGGAAGAGTAACACGCAGGAGCATACCCCGGTGTGGAGTTTTTTGCCTTGTTTCTGTGTTTCATCACACTCTGAGAAATCATACACAGCAAGCTGGCTGTTTGTCATCCTGTCTTACATTTCTGAGCAAGTATACGCAATGTATACAACTGTTAAAGTTGCTAACATGATTGAAAAAGTAGGCAAACCTTCCGTGGCGGAAGCACACAGCATCAACCTTTTCAGCAAATGCAACAAAACATAATTTTTCCATTCCAACCAGTCCTCCAACCTAAACTGCAGTGTAGGTAGCACAACATCTCGTGACCCTCTGATACGACCCAAAGGAGCATTGTAACACCACAACAGCAGCAGGCGTGCCAGACCTTTGTTAATAATAATAAACACACAGTTAAGGCTGTGGGACAGTTACTAAGAGGGTTACTAAGTCATTTACTCATTTACACATTGCTTTTCAGAAAATAATCTGTAAAGCTTTGCCTGTGACCACAGGGGTGCTTATTCAGAAAATGCTCCTCTGGGTTGTATCAGAGCGTAGAGACAAACAACTCATATGGGGGACATGTTGGTATATAACACTGTATTGTGGTATCAGTGAGAGAGAGACAGGAGGATAGACATGAGAATATGACAATCAGCAAAAGGCCCTGCTAGATTTAAATCGCACTCTGAAACTCTGCAGCACCTTGTATTGTGTACTATGGGCAGGTCCATGCATAGGTGCGAAAGGTGATGACAATTCTGGGGAACCACACCCCAGTGGGGCCGACAAAAACCCCAGTAGTCTAATCTTTCTATGACTAAATTATAAACCTGACCAATACTCACACTAATGCTGCATCAGGATCAACAAACAAAGCCACAAAACATACTATATTCATGAAATACATTTTCTGTTCTAAGCAATAACTCCCTGCATTCTTTTAAAAATGGTTTAGTCCATGCCGGAGCAACAGTAGCCCCACAAACTGCTCAGACAGTTATACAGTATGCTTTGTGTAGCACAGACAGGTTACCAGTGCTACCTGAAAGAACAGAGATATAAATAATATATGATAATACATAGTCTATGAAATCAGGGGACAGGGGCCCACTTCAGTATTTTTTCAGGGAGCCCAGAATTACTAGCAACGGCCCTGTCTATAGACCTTTACGCACACACACACACACACTCACACACACACACATGCTCACAAAACCTGAAAATAACATCCTTCATTTTCAGAGACTGCTAATTAGAGGAACGACTGTGAAACGACCAGTGGTGAGACGTGCTGATGACACAGTGATAAACTTAAACCTATTAGTCAGAGGATGCAACTCCTCCTTGAGGTGCTTGTACTGTGCTGTGTCAACCTCTGACCAGCTCATACAGGATACTGCATATGCACTTAGTTGTATGGTAATATATGTATGAGACTGAGACAACAGGGCACACATCTGCTTACATCCAGTTCAGTTAAAATTAAAAATCTGTTAGTTGTTCAGTTTGGCATCATCACCACATAGTGATCAAAGAATCACCATATTATATAATGCCATTACAAATACTCCACATTGCTACCCAACCCTTGCATAACACAACCAAAGCACACACAACTGAGGTGGTATGGAGCTTTGCATTAAACCCTCTGTGCTTATACTGTAGCTGCCCCCCTTTTTCTGAAAGAGGAAAAGCAGAGCCATCAGCTCATGAGTTTAAATCACCCACCACTGCCACACACTCCACTACGCCAGTTTATCCCTCCGACCCTCTGCCGTGGTGGATCGCTGACACTAAGCAGATGTGCTGTGTTTTATCTTGTCATGACACAGAGCTACTGAAGGAAACCCTTAGGAGTCGAAAGTTCAACTTGAATTTGATTTTCAATACTGCATGATGCCTCATTAACTGCAGGATTGTGTGTAAAGGAAATACAATAATCTGATGACAAAATGTCTGAGCCTTGACACTGAGCAGATAACTCTTAGAGGTAGCCTTAACTCAGTTTCACTGGCAGGCTGGCCTGCAGGAAAATCTTATTTGGGCTTCTTTCTGGGGGTAAACACATTTAAACTGATGCAAATTCACACCCTCACTATTAAAATCAAATTATAAGGTAACATGATTTCATTGATTGTTGAAAACAAAATTAATTGAAAAAACAAGCATAAGGCTTGACATTTCAATTATAACTCTAATAGGGCCCGTAACATTTCAACATCTTAAAATAATGGTCATCATGATTAAGTGCGGGTGCTGAGACTAAGCAGATGTGCTGTGTGTTATCTTGTCATGCTACAGTACTACCAAAGTCAACCCCTGAGTTTTCAGAGGGCCCTGCCTGCCTGCTGCTGCCCTCCTTTGTGGCCCATGATGGCTCTAACAGTTTCCTGATTACCAGCAGCTGTCACTGCAATAGGGGGGGATGACCAGACCCATTATTTACTATTAACTCTTTCTTGTGGGGAAAGAAACACAAGAAGATACAAGAAACACAAGAAGATTAGAGACCAAGTTGCATAATATTGGTAATGTAATAGCAGATGAGTGTTCAGATACTCAGACATGTATATGCTGTGATCTGTGCCAGTAGGCACACATGCCAAGTCAAATAAAGACCTTGGAGTATGGTCAGTGCTTGACCCATGGTAGGCTCTTAAGCCAATGTGTGTGTCTGATGTGATTCATCTTGTTAAGCCTCAGCCTGTTGTTGCAGGCTGATCTGCTGCATTACAGTGCAGCTCAGCATCACAGAGGAGATGATACAGAGATAGCATGTTAGCTATGAGTGAAATGTTGCCACAAGCCTTGTTCACCTTGTCCCTGAAGTACCAGACCGAAGACAATTACACACACAATACGCACAGGCTCAGCTGTGTCAATAAATAGCAGCCACTACTTTCATTCTAATTACATGGGCAATATATAACGCATGTGTCAGTGGCTATCTCTGTCGTTCTCTTAGTCCCCCCCCACCCTCCCACCTCCACCTCTGTGTGGTGTGGTCCAGCCGTGAGAATTGGACTGGAGAATCCTGGAGGTGGGAGGAGGGCTGATCCCACTTTCTGTCACCCAGCGATGAAAGGTGATCCTGGGATTAGAGCTCTGTTGGTTCAGGCTGGGTCACTGCAGACAGACTGGGGCTGGCATCGAGACAGCAGCGAGAGGTACAACAGAACAGAGAGACAGAGGGTAGGGGCAGGAGGAAAATAAGATTGAAAAAAATATGTGACGATAGGGTAGAGGAAGGGAACTGGTCGAAGGAGGGATGTGAGGGAAGAGAAAGAAATGAGTAAACCAATAAATAACAGAAGTATGGCTGCCGTCCTGAGAATAGATGGGTGGTTGATTTGATTTGAGTTTGTTATGACTATGGCCTGAGCAAACGTCACTTTGTTGGTCTCCACAGTATGAGTGCAGTCGCTTCTTCTGTTTGTTTTTCTGACAGTAATTGGAAAGAAGCAGGCTTAAACTTGCACATTTGCTCTTTGCAAATGTACATGCAGTCCATAAAAGGAAGATTTGACCTGTATGGTTTGTTCAGTTGAGATTTCTTTGTCTACCCCAAAAGTTGTTTGGTAGTTATTTGTCTTTCTGATAAGAGGAAACCTCTTCCGCTAACTCTTTGCTCCAATTAGGTACTCCATTTCCCAAGAGGTCTTTCTGCCATCTGCTAGGGAACAGGAATTCACCTAGGCCTGTTGCATCCATGGAACTTTTAATGGCATTTGTAACAGACAAAAATGAGTGTTTTCAGCTGAAATGGGACAGTTGCAGGAGAAATGTGTAACTCTGCTTTTGTGTTTCACTCCTGAATTCAAATGGAATAACCTATTTCCCACATTCATTAACCTCTTTGTTAAACCCAGCCTGAATATGTACAGTCATGGGGACCTATAAGATCACCTGAAAAGAACAGACAAGTGTTTCTGTCATGCAAACGGCTTCACGTGGGACAATCTGTGATCTATTTTGAGACAAGATGAGCTGTGACACTGATAATGAGGGTAAAAGAAGAACTGAATCAAACCAACTTGCACGGGACCTGCTCTGTCCACAGGTGCACCACCTATTCTGTTTCAGACAGAGGTCATTGTCATCCCCTCTGAGGGGTGGAGAAATGAACGGAGGGATGAAGCGACCAGAGGACAGGATCCTTCAGCGGCTTTTTGGTTTGACAATGGGTTACTTCTGCCTGGCTAAACAGTTGGTTTGTGTGGAGGGAGGGGTTAGGAGTGTGTGTGTGTGTGTGTGTGTGTGTGTGTGTGTGCGTGTGCGTGTGTGTGTGTGAGAATGAGAGTGCAAGAGAGGCAGAAAGAGTTGTTACCACATGGAAGCACTATACTCTACACACACACATGCAGACACACACAGGTCCGTTCTCTGGCTCTGTGCTGTGACCTTGTACTGACCCGAGGCAGTATCTGGTTCACCTGTCCACAGGGGATCTCCTCATCCTACTGTCAAGTCATCACTCCCTGTTCAACCATTGTATCTTTGTATCTCCTGCACACTGGGCTGAAAACTGACTATTGTTAACCTCTGTTTGCAACAACTGTGAATCAGCAGGACAGGGAGGATGAATTAACACTCAGCAGAAACAGATAGATAAACATGGAAATCTGGATGGAGATATGTCTCGTGATCAGAAACACATGAAACCTGTTTCAGTCTGATTCCACTGAATGTGTTTAATACACAGTGGGGAACTCTAACATGAATTACTTACAAAAAGTGAGTTTGCAGGTGTGACCGTGTAAAGGAATGTATATCTAAACAAGGACAAAGGAAAAAATGGTGTGTGTGTGTGCGCGTGTGGGGGTGGAATTAAGAAATGGCCCATTTGCTCCCTCCTGTGGGCAAAGCAGTCACATGTGACTGTCAATCTCATCCAGTTCCTTTGTGAACAATTGTGCAAATAAATACACACCAAACACCAATCCTAAAACTTTTTTTTTTTTGTGGCACCTGCAGTAACTTGTAGAGACAAATATAGTTATGTGGCATTTATGGATTCACCATAACTTGTGATTCCTTTTATATTCTAAAAGCTTATTGGTGTAAAGACAAACCCGAGGTGCCACATAGAGCCTGATTTTTCAGCATAAAAACTGATATGACAAAAAATAGAACAATCAAATCTAGAGCAAAAAAAAAAAAGAAAGTGAATCAGTGAAAATGAAGAATATTCTAATGCAGAAGGATTTTGGCAGAAGAGCAGTGGTCTGGAAGTAATAGTGTTGTCCAGAGTTTTCAGTTGCTCCTACAGCGAGGGCTGAGTGATGGAGAGAGGAGAGCACGGCCCTCACCTCTGCATGACACCCATCCATCCACTGTCGTAACAGGAGCGCATCAGAGCGACGGCCAACAAAGGCATCTGGACTGGTTTGAGTTGTGCACTCACCACAATAAAAGGTCATGGAGAATATCTGTGTGTGTGTGTGTGTGTGTGTGTGTGTGTGTGTGTCATGACAGAGACATCCATGGTTTGGTCTACTTAGCCTCTGTCCTATCATCAAAGGACACAGGTGAGAGCAGCTTTGTGGGTCCTGAGTTCTCGTGTTACCCTTTCAGCTCAGGGAGTGCACATCAAAGACGGGGGCTTACAGAGCAAATAAATACATGCACACATGCACACACACACAAAAAAATCATAAAAAATGCAAGAACATATGTGCACACACAATAGGTTGCATATATGCACACTGAGCCACCAGCATTACCAGTATGGACAGAGTCAGGGTTAGGCATGCATGCAAGCACAAACAGAAAGCATATACATGAGTATGTGCATGTGTGCACATACGTGTGTATGCATGTGTGTGTATCTGGTCTAATAAATTATGTAACTCATCCCCTCTTCATCCCCACCAGCACTTTGGACACTGGGTACTTTAGACAAAATGGTCTCTCTCTGTAACTCAAACCTCATCATGTCACTGTGGATTACAGCCTTAAAATCTTCCATGCAAACTAGCAGAGGCTTGTCTACAATGGCTAAAACATGAAAGTTGGCCTATAAAAAGGAATATTCCTGCTATGCAAGCACCCAAAAGTGTGAAGTTCTGCCCGTGCTCTTATCTCATGTGGCTGATGCAAGGATCCCGTGGAGATACTAGTAATGACCTGCCAACTCATCATAATTTAAGACCCATCCTAGAGTGTTTTCCTCTTCTGGACCTGCATGAAGCAGACTTGTCAAGCCCTGTTAGCAAAACAGTGTGGGTATGCCAGGTGCTTCATAGCAGCAGCCAATGAATGCTTGACACACCATTTGCAGGCGCAAAACACATGGAAATAGACATACCAAAGCTCACTCACATGCACAAATATCCTTTTAGCGTAGAAAACGCATTTAGTTGCAGTTGGACAGAAAAGATTCATCAAGATAATGGAGGTGTTCAGAAAGACAGACTAAGATCGAAAGTCAAAAGAGTGGTTCTGAAAATGAATGAATAGATGACTTTTTCTAAATGTGATACTTTTTTGTTTGGGTCATTCTGGCCAGTGATTGAAGACAGAGGATCATAGCAGTGGTTGTAGACAGGCAGAGAGCGTGTGTACTTTTTAGAGAGATCAGCATGTCAGAGATTGAGTGATATTGGTCTTATGGTGCTCATGGTGCTTCAGTGTGTACAAATGAAAACATCCTATGCCTCAACCCACTTTTCCAAAAGAACCTCAGAGTTAACTTTGATGTTTTGTTCCATTTTCTCACACTGTATTATATAAAGTTGAACCCAGCGAACCCTCTGTAACTTGAGACCTGATGTGAATGTCCAGACTAAAAGTGAATTTGTTTTCAGATTGTGCTCCGACCTCAAACACACCAACAAATCCATGATTAAAACCAAACATGTGACTGTCACGTTTTGTTTAATCTAATTGCTAAAGTAGTTGAGTCAGCCTTGTGCATGTGTGAGTGTGTGTCAGTGTGTTAAATATCATTGTGTCCAAATGGATGAGGAAACGTAGTTAGTACATTTCCATCTTCATCTGTGTTTGACTATATTGGCCTTTTATTTTGTGCTAGACTTTTGTAATAGACATAAAAATATTAATTTCAGATACAGATACAGCCCTTTGTTTGTTATTTTTCTTATTGTCAGTACTTTTGGATGACAGTTGTTTTCTTCTCCTTCATCTAGGCTTACAATATTACAATTAGATTAAAAAAAAAACTCATTTTGTGTTCAGTTTTTAACGTAAGCTTTGAGCTGCACTATTTCAGCTAGGCTGGACTATGCAATTTTACAATAGTACTATTTTCTAATTGCCCTGTTTACTAAGGACATTTTGCATAATGATTAGCACAGTTTTAGTCATGAAACCCTATGTAAGAGCAGGTATTATGAGGAAAAACAAAATTTGAGAAAGTAAAATATCTACTGCAAATGGTGTCATCTACATATGATGAACGTTTCATGAGTTTTCCTCTTTAACTCTCAGAGCCACCATGTGCAGTCTTTCACAAAGTTCAAACATTTCAACCATAGATGAATAAGACACATAACTGATTACCCATCCATGATTTAGACTTTAATATTAACAAACATTAAACCTGGGACTTAGTAGGAGTAATTTAATCCAGACATTATGATAATGTTTGCCACATGACTCTGCTGCATTATAGCACAGACAAGTAAATAATCCAATGCAGAGGAAATATAAATAATATATTTCTTTCCGTGTTTCTTCTCACAGACACCTCCGCAACTTTCTGAGCCCAAGAAGTGATGTCATCTCACGTTGTTTTCCCGAATGAGGCCTGCTATACTGGAATGACTTGGTATGGTATATATTTGTGTGTGTGTGTGTGTGTAATGTAGCTGATGCCAGTGTTTGTGTCTTGGCATAGTTATCACTGTAAAAATGACTCGTTGTGCCGTATTGGGATCAGCTTACTTCATCCCCGAACATAACACTCAATCTTTGAGGACAAAAACTGAAATGATCCAAGACCTGCTGCTTGAAGGGAACCATGACCAAACCTGAGTCTGTCTCACAGTAGCGCTCTCAGAGTCTCATAACTTTCGCTGAAGTAGCAGCAGTAGCCGTCCTGTGGTGAGAGGAATGAAGGAGAGGGAAAAAAGGAAAATGCTGAGAGATAAAATGAGACAAGGAGAAGAAAGTTACCGTGGTCTGTGTCTAGGAACTTAAAATTAAACAAGGGACGTTTAGAAGATACGGATGGATTGTAAACAGAGTCACACTGTGGCTATGTCTGCTACACACAGGCTCATGCTTTATGATAGACTCTCTATGGACACAAGGGCTCACAGAGATGGCCTGTTCATCAGCTCAGCGCTTTCTATTACCTCATTCCTCACTCAATGTTTTCTTCTTTTTAACCTCACCAGTAATCCGAGAGCCTTGCCTCAGCTCAACTTGTTGTTCAGCCATTCAATATACTCATATGTGTGTTCATGTCTAAAAAGCCTCTGCAGAGCACACCCTCCTTGTTGCGCTCTGTAGAGATAGGTAAGAGAACAAGGTGCGGCTGAATTTACAAACTGTAAATTTGTCATGCCTGATAAATAACGTGAACGATCAATTACCGCCCATTACCATCAGTTAACTGGATGTTAAATCACAGAGCTTTCATTGCTGGCACATGTGTTGGATCTGATTCTCTGCTAAAGAGGGTGTCAAGGAGAAATACAGCACGGTAGTCCATTACCTCATGGCTTCAAAGCCTTTGCTGTATAATAATAAGCACAATGTGGATTTTAAAGGGAATTTTATGCCAATTACTGTCGGCATTTGACAAAGCCAACTTTGTTTAGTTGCCACGATGAATGGAAACAGGTGGAAATGATAAATCACATAAGTGATTTATTATATGTGTTGACGCAACATTAATATTTGAACAGCATTTATTAAACCGTTTCATCTTAGCCCCTACATTGTCTCATTTTTTAAAGAAAACATACTGTAGTGTGTTATTGGGGTTTCTACATGAACAGGAGCATTATCCCCCTGAGGCTGCAGCTCAAAACCGGCAACACTTAAAGAGAACCCACTGTCCACCTGTTGAGGATTATCCAAGGTAACAGAGTTAAAAGTCCATGTTGGACAAAGACACTTCCACACATCTGCTTACATTGACCTAACTGAATGTAAGTCACTTTTATGAGAGTGACCTGCTCTTCCACTCCGGCCTCCTCTTCACATCCAGGACAGGCTCTCCTCAGTTTTAATTCCAAATTTCACACTGCTGCACCGTACAAGATGCAAGCATAAACAAGGATTACATGCATGTCTGCAATATTATGGATGGATGACATTGGAATGTCATCTTTAAGCCAGACACCAGTGCTGACTATACACTCAGGCACCTCTCTCAAAGACTCCTTTGAGATTTTTTTCCCCTTTTTTCCAAAGACACAATAAACATAACAAAAGTGAGCAGAGTAGAAATGAAATCCCACTGAAAAACATAAATCACCATTATAATCAAACAGCAGACATTTGTTTTATGCCCCAAACCTTTTAATGAACTTGTAATATGAGCTCTACATATACAAAATACTTATTTGTCCAAATCTGTAAAACTTTTTTTTTTTTTTTTTTGCAAAATTTCTCCTTTCATCACCATGACCTCAGCACACTGTGTCATTGCAGATGTTCTATCACCAGCCTGTTCTGCTTCTTCTTGACGTTCTTTCCAGAGACATCTGCCCTGCGCTGGGCATACATTCTCAACATTTGTTTGGTGACATCTTAACAGCGGAAAAATGTACCTCAGTTCTGGGAACATGGCAGTCAGTGGTGATGCCATTGTGCAAGAGCATTCAGCTATTAAGAGCCAACCCGACACCGATTCTGCTTGCAGCCTCATAAAAGTGAAGAGCATCTAAAGCTCCCTCTTTGCATCCAGGCCTTAATTCATTCCTTATAATGTAATGTTTCCCCCACCACCACCACCACCACCACCCACCACCCTGGGGGAGCACTGGCAGCAAATGAGACGTCACCTCCGTGCCTCCTACATGGCATGTCTGTTTTTTATTACAGGTTAAAAGTTTTTTTTTTCCCCACATATTTCCATTTTCCCCCTCTGAGCTTTCATTACACAAATGGTTCTTTTTGGGAAATAACTATATGATGATAAATGAGTGTTGGAGGCACACACAGTGTTAGACCGAGGGCACGTGTACCTTTCATGACAAATGGAGGGAGGGAGGGATGAGAGGTGTGAGGCTGATGAGGTGGAGGATGAATTCGTACTTTTTAAAATAAAGGTTCCCATTTCAATTAGTCATTGAAAGGTAAATTGTTCTGTTTATTTGACTGAACGTGGAGCACATTTCAAGAAAAATTACCTCAATGCTTTTGAAGTCAGAGAGGATTTAAAAAAAAATTTTTTTGCCCAATTTCCTCCCATTAATGCAAGTGTGTGCTCTGCATGTGGCGTTGGTCTGAATGGGAGGAGCAGTGCGATGCAGACCCAAACTGATCAGCTTTGTTTCTAAGACCGACTTCAAATATCTGATAACTTAAAAGACAAAAAAACGATGCATGGCTGCCATCATGATTAAAACCTGTTTCACCTCATGAAAGCCCCAACCCTTTCCTTTGTATTGACCGCTCACATGGTGCTGTAGCAGCTTTTAAGACAGACGTAGCCTGTTCCCACTATGGTGTGTGTGGACCATACCGGAAAATGCCAGGAGTGGGAAACAGCCGCCAACACCTGCCAGTCATACTCACCATAGCTGCAGGTTGGCAAACATCCAACCATCCATTTTAACAACAGCTCTGTCTGGAAAGTTCTGATGAGGTGCTAAGTGTCTAATAAAGGGTTAGATAAAACTCCTTATATCAGGACATGACTTCTTCCATATTTCTTTAACAATCTCCACATCATTTGCCAAGGAATGGATTCAAACTGGCAGCACACACAGTCGATAGAGCCGCTTAAAACCAAGCAAATAAATGTTAGGTTTGTTATTTGCTCACTAATGACTATGGTCAACTGCACTGCCAGAATGGCCCACAAGCACAAGTGAGGAAAGTAATTCATCTCCTGTTGTTGTTTGCGCTGCTGGATCCTTTCCTTTAGAGAGCTCATTGGTGGTCCAATTTTAAGATTTAATGGAGAATGGGACCTTGTTTGTTACTACGGGCTTCTCCCACAGTGACACATGTACAAGTACCACAAAAATGAACATGCTTAGGTTAAGACAAGAAATATATTTCATCTTGTGATGGTTCCAAGAATCCGTCACAGTGGCAGGCTGTGCCCAAACACCCGTCACTTCGGCCCAACATTTTAAGCCGTCATGATGTCTCTCTCAGTATCCTGCTGTGCTGCTGGAATCCAGCGCCATCTGGCTCAGTTCTCAAAGAAACCATCGCCAGGTCTGAAGTGTGGAGGTTACTGAAGCCGACAGAACCATATGAGAAGAAAGCGAGTAGACAGGTCAAACATGAACTCAACCCTCGTCTGATTTGGTCAAACAAAGCAGCATAAAATGAACAGCCTAATTTTTTTTTCTCTTCAAGCATTTATAACCATATGGGAACATCAGAAAGAGGTGAATTGCCTTCTATAATAGCAAGAGAAAAACAGACTTTTATCAAAAGCAGGTATAGAAGTAAAAAGACGGGCTGGTATGTGCAGAAAAGGTATGATGGTAAAAGACCTGATTCATGCCACTTATGATCACCTGTGTAAAAACAACTCTTAAAACATTTGCGCTTTACATGTGGAAAAACCCTGGGCCACAGAGAATGACCATGTTACACCTTGATTCAAGCCAAATCCAAATAAAACAGTGGTGGTTTTTTAGACTACCGGGGCTGGTTACTGTTTTATGGTAGATGCTGAATCACCCTAATGAGTCTGGCAGGTGGGAGGTTAAATGCATCAGACGAAGAGAGGGCAGGTTTCAATGGGGGCAGGTGGGAGGAAATTTTGCAAGACGTTCTGGAAAGCCCCCATGATACCAACTGTACAGATAGTCAAAATCACACACACACACACACATTGTCGCGCAGACACCTACACACGCTAACGTGCTCCTGCATGCACACGCAGAAGCTTACACAAACACACATTTTATTTATTTAGATTCATAAAACCTCAAAATGTTCAACAAAAGCGGCGCAAGAATGAAATAAAAAACAGCAGCAGCAAACTTTTCATCATGCAATATCCAAACTCACAAAGTAAACAATTGTAACCAACTTCCCACCAGCCTCAAGTTACAAACTCTGGAGTGTAACATGCAACCTAGAGTCACATAAAAGTCCACTTTTTGGTTTCCAGGTGGAAGTCAGTAACATACAGATATACCCTGTCTCCACCAAGTCACCCACCACAATGAGTAGAATACTAGAAAGAGTACAGGAACCCCCCCCCCACCCCCACACCCCCACCCAGACACACACACACACATATGCATTTTACATGTACTGGATACCCCAGTGACCTGGCAGCCCAACAAGCCCTGCGCTAGGAGCTAGGAGCAAGGAGCACAGTGCTTGTTGTCTCCCTCAGGGTCTGTCTTTTGCGGTCTGCAAATTGTTTATGATGATACAGTAAGAAGAGGAAAGCAACCCTGTTCAATTAGTAAGAAAAAAAACAAATAAAAAATCAACAACAATTTTTGTGCTTTGTTTGAAAATGTTTTTTTTTTAATCTGCCCATAACACTTCATTTTATATCAGCCATTTAAAATGCCTCAAGAATCCTCTTCTTTCCAGAGCTCGGAGGGAACAATAAAAAACAAAATACTTAAGTAGCAGTAAAGTATCTGTCTGTTAAAACTTTATAGACAGCTGAAGCTCACAAGATGCCTCCTGTTATCTCATCTCTGTATGGAGAGATAACTTAACAACGCAACACATTTTTACCAGTGTTAGAGTTTTCCTTGCTGACCTGCAATATAAAACCAAGTTGTTACAGCTCTGGGCAGCTCTGAATGCTGCATGGATGGAAGTCAGTGTTGGTCGTGGTCTGTGCCAAGCCAAAAAGCTGTAACAACAAGAAAAAGCACTAACTCAAATCTACTGGGTTTATTTGGTTTGAGTTCCACACTGTCAGATACTGGCGAGGCCGCACAGCCGAGCAGAGAAAATGAAGAACGAATGAGAAAATGAAGTTAGAAAAGATCCTCATCCAGGCACTTTTATATGACCCGAGTTATCAGATCAGAGAAATGAATGGAAAAAATAGAATTAGGTTGTCTAAATAGTGAAGACAAGTTATTATGTACACCTTGCCTGAGGGGGAGAGGTTTTTCCAGGTCATTATAAGTTGCTGAATATGAGAAGAAAAATCAAATTCTTTTGTTCTTGTATTTACAGAGCATTGGGAATTCATTTGTTAATATATTTCCCATTGATGGCTGATTGATGATTGATTCACCAACCATCAAACAAACACATGGCTCAAAACAGCAGGGCTCACTCCTCTGGTTAAGATACCTAAGGGAAACAGCACACCACTTACATAATACATCCATATTTTGAACTGGGAGGACATGTGGTTTGAAAGAAGAGTAGAGGAGGCCATTAAATCAAAGAAAGAGGAGGTAAATGTCCTGTCCTTTCATCACTTCCCAGGAAGTTTAACAACCAATCACACTTGGCCTTAAGTGATCCTAAGCCAAACTCACTACAACATCCAGATCGGCACTAACAAATCAAGTGACATCAACAGCCTTGATAAAAACCTCACTGAAGTTAAATGCCAGGAAAAAAGACGAACTGACAGAGAAAGTGTGGCAACACAAAGTCAGACAAAGACAGATTTATGAACAGAGGTACATCGACACACACGAAGAGACACTGCCAGACGCAGGCAGGCATGCAGGTGAGATGGGTTTAGCCGGTCTTCAGCAGACACCACCTGTGCAGAAAGGACAGGTGTGACTGTATTGGTAACCAGGAGGCACCTCACAGATTCAGCCTGCAGTGATACGGGTGTAATAGTCTCCACAGGTCCCACATTAGAAAACATTTGAGCATCATGCGTGTATCCTGGCCTCCGACTACCGCACACCCCCATGGATAACACATTCCGCTCAGCTAAACAACCGTGAGAGTGGTCAGTGGGCTCAGCAAAGTACATATCTACTCAGCCGGGGCTGTTCACACAACTGCCTGTAGTACAAATACACACAGAGAGACACACAGTACCCCTACACCTCAGTCAGACCCTCCCAAGAGGCATTGAGGTGCATCGCTGAAATTCAAACCCTGCACAGACAGCACTCTTCACTGCTGAGAGGCAGAGCAGCTCATCCTGAAAGATGTAATTTCTCAGGGAGAGGGATGATGTGGGGGATGCAGGGACCATGCAAAGTGGGCTGGAGGTGGAAGAGATAAAGAGGTGACTTCAGGAATAAAAAGGAAATCTGCTGGTACTTTTACATATCAGAGAGTGGACGATACAGTCTTATAACGCAGAGGGGAGGCTCAAGGAGGAAGTCCAGCACTTGGCCATGAGGTTCATGAAAGTCATTTTGAAAACAGCTACAAATATATCATGTAAATCACAGAGAATATTAATATTTCCTTTCTGTAGTGCTTTTCCGGTGTTCCCAGATATTTCCTTTGGCAGCTCCAGTTTCCTCCCACATTGGGGAAAAATACATGCGAGTCTGGTGAGGCTGGGGACTCAAATTTGCTCATTAGTGTGAATGTCAGTGTGAGGGTGTGTGTTTGAACTTGCGCTGTGCAGTCTAGTGACCTGTCCAGGATGTTTCCATGCCATGAGCCCAGTGCATGCTGGGACTGGTTCCCAGTGTCCCTAAATAGGTTAGCCATGGAAAATGCATGAATGAATAAAAATGGCTACATCCTACATCCTCTATGGTGAATTATCAGACCCAGTCAAGTATTTATGATCCTTGCTAGAGTGGAAGAGGAAATGTGTCACACTGTGTTTGCCATCTTGGCTGTGTGTGTCCATGTGTGTGTATGTGTGTGTACCCACTTGGCAGCTAAGACTCATTAAAACAGGGCGTGAGGGAGCCATCCAGCAGTTTCTTGTCATTAATGAAGAACAGTACTGACAACCGCAAGAGCCACAAATACACACAAACACTGTAAACAAGAGAAACATGTATGTACACATCCAAGCAGACCCATGTTTGTCTTTGGCCCTTTGCTCACTGCTGGTCTCTGCTACAAACAGTTTTTTTTTCTCTTCCTCTTTCCGGTTGTATTAAGTGTGATAAACCCATAAACACACATAACAGACGAACACCTAATTTAACATAAAACAACAATGCATCTGTGAAGCACTGTAGGGTCGCAAAAGAAAAACAAAGAGTGGCCAAGCTCCAAAGTGTGATTTCTGGTTGATGTAAAGTGAAGCATGAGCAGCTGTGGCATAGTTTCCCCCGAGCTCTACTCAGTGATAAAACCTTCCAGGATGATGATCTGACAGTCAAATATGGTCATGGTGGGTGGGCCAAGAATAGGTGAAAGATAGATGAGGAAGTTGTGTGACAAGCCGTTCAGTCACCCCCTTTACTTCCTGGGCCAACAACCCACATCACTTCTAGGCGAGTATCTTGAAGAGGATGTTGTGTGTTCAGAGCTGCTCTGCACTTTCTCAGCCACAGCTCTATCACTTCAAAAGCTTAGCCCCTGAACTGTTTGTTTACAAGTTGTACAGTATTAGATTGTATGGCAAACAGTGTGTTGGCTGGAGCACAGCACATACAGCACACAAAGGACCTCGGGCTATCAGTTTAGGAGATAGTTTGAACACGTTCTCTGCTCAAGGCTGTCATCTAGTGGCACTAATTTCAATAGGGCTGCAGAAACATGAACAAAAATTGCTGTGTCTTGATTGTAAAATAACTGGAAGATGTTCAATCACAAGATAAACTCCCCACTTTCCTCTGACTCTGCTATCCTGGTTTCTTGTCCTTCCTTTCTTCTTTCTCCTGGGCATGGTTTGAGTTTCACACAGCTGTGTGAGATGGGACCCCCTGTGGTGATTTGTAGCACTATAATGGCTCATCCTCTGCTGTGTGTCTCCTCCTGCACCCTGAGATAACAGCTCTCATCTTACCTCAACCGACAACTAAAGGGGCTGTGGAGGGCTTCCCAGGGTGGATGAGGGTGCCGAGGTGACCTGAGGGTGAGGGAGGGGGAGAATGGGTGGAGGACTTGCAGGTGTCCAAACTCCTCTGGCTACGGACAGGTGCACTGCACCTGTGCCACATATGTTTAGTCACTCATGTGTGTCTGTGATTGTGTGTGTGAAGTCTGGACACTCCTGAATACCAGCTGTGTGCTATGAAGTTTCCAGCTCTTGCCTTCAAACACTTACAACCCTGCCTCCCCAAACACACATACAATCCCCCTGTGAAAAACACACTTTTCACAAACTCACACATTTCATGCAACCAACACACATCTGTGAAAAAGGTCCAGTCGTGTATAAACTAAAGCTACAGGTCAATAAGTGTTTAATCATTTACTGTCCATCGCTGGCAAACAGATGTGTGGAGCATCTATCCATCACAGTTAACTAGGACTGATAAGGACATCATGAGCGTTACACCACTCCCTCTTACAACAGAGATGCTCCTTCGGGGCCTGAGTTTTCTTCTTAAATTGTATATACAGTTTAATAATTTCTAGTTTTCAGTTTACTGGATAGAGGACTGATGTTTTTATGGTAAATATGATTCTTGTGAATATAAAGACTGACCTGTCGACCCATCTAAACTAAGGTAACTTCATATTCTGCGCGCAGACATGAGAGGGATATCCTTTGTCTTGTCTGTCTGTTGGCAAGAGAGTAAATGAGCTCATTTCCAAACACATCCCATTTATTGGGACCACTTGTAGTGTGGTTTTGTGTTTGTTTGTTTCCTGCTCAGCAACTCCTCAGGCCTGTAAAAGGTGACAAACAAAGAGTTGAGATGCTCAGAATCAGGATTTTTTTTTTTTTTGTACCACAAAGACCAAGCATTTTGACTGGTCCTCTTTTTCAACAGGTCACAGCTGAAAATTTGTTGTAGCTTAAACTTAACATTTGGGCCAATCTAATTATTTATAGTTGGTTTGTTGTATGTGTTACTTGTGTGCTTTATTTGTGAACCAGCTGGTTCAGCAGGGCGAAGATCTCTTTAGACTTTACCCAGAGGGGAGTTTAATCAGGAGTCACCGTTCCAAAACAGCGGCTCTCTCCTCCTACAGGGACAAAAAGAGGGAGGAGTGAAGGACAGAGGTGAAATGATGAGGCTTGAAGAGGGTGTTGGAGGTGAGGTGGAGTGGATAAAGGATTTGGGAGAAAGTAAGAATGGAGGAGGAACTGAGCCTCTGCTATAAATCCCACTGGATAGGTGTAAAAGCAAATAAATATATGCACAGACACATTTCACAGATTATTAAAGAAAAACACAGATTGACCAGAAGTGAATAATCATCAGTGAAAATTAAGGTAAAGAGGGGTTTAATGTGTAATTATGAAGCTAAGCAGTGACTATTAGTTACAGGTTAAGTATTGTCACTGAAATAAATCAGGAAGCAGCTCTGATGCAGTTAGTATCCAATGTAAACCAAAACCAGATCTCACAAGTACACACACACACAGAATTTCCTCAACGTCTGGACAGCATTACATGGTGTAGCGAGGAACCCCCACCTACCCTGTCCCCCCTCCCTAATTATAGTCTGCATCATTGGAGACTGAGGGCTCTCGAGAACACATTTTATCACTTTATTGTGGCAGAGCAAACACACACACACAGCACTACTCAAACACAATAATAGACAGCGGCAGCATTAAAGCTACCATCGTCGACATAGAGGAGTCTTCAGTTGTGGTGAACATAGAACTCATTTACATGTGACAAGAGAGGAAATGCCAAGAGAGCGAGGACAGAAGTGATAAGTAAAGAAAGGCAAGGTCTCTAACTGTCCTGCGGCATCATTTGATTTCGCTTGATGATGATAGACAACAAAAGGGCACTGTGGGAACTGTAAACAACACACACCGCAAACGATGGCGAGCCGGGTATCATGTGATGGTGCCTGGAACTCTCTGCCTGTGAAGCAAGGCAAACGGGGAAGTGTGGTGGAAAGGCAGAGGCCCAACTGATAAACAGAACGAAGGGGTAATGTACATAAAGGCCTGCTGTGTCGCTCTCAGGAGATGAATAATGAGCCAGGTTGCATGTAAACTGTGGTCGGAAAACAACAAAAGCTGCTGACTAACTGTAGTGGTGTGTGGTGAGGTGGGGACGCCCTGTCATTTGGGCTCCTGCATGCACAGGGAGGCCTCTCTCGCCTAAACATGCTGCCTTTGACTGAATATAGCACAGCCACGGATCTAAATGTGGCTGCACGTTCTGTGTTTAGGCCCTGTGAGTTAGTAGCCCCCGTATTTTACAAAAAAGCCAATTAACAAAGGCTGTGCAGTTACAATAAGGCCTTTTCAATTCAGCGTATTTGACCTGGGTTTCTGACATAGTGCAGTACAGTGTGTTACCTGATTCAGCTGGACAGCTTCCTTAGGAGAAGTAAACACACGGACTTGCACAGACACTGAACGTGTATTAGCAACTGCCCACTAAATAAACCAGGATCAGTTTACACTATCATTTGAAAAGTGCTGATGAAATATGTTGGTTGGTATATAGCAAATAGTAGTGAATGTACAGTGTCAACAATTTTATAGAAAGACTGGCTTCTTCTACTCTGCTTATAGCAGGTTTTTTAATAAACTATGAGGAGGAGCTTTGTGAAATGAGACAAGATATCCCTGATGATAGTGACATTTCATTTTGGGCTTGGAGACTTTACAGAAAAACGTGGTGTTTACCAGGCATAAAGGGTTTAATGAAAGCTGCCAAGTTGCATTATGGTTTTGGGAAGCACTGTTCTGACAGCTTAAACCATATGTAAGATAAAATGACAGGACTTCTGTTTTTGACCATTCAGCCTTATAAGTTTTACTGTGTGACTCATTAAATCGCTACCACTGTGCATCTGCACATGTGTTTGATAATTTATCAGTCAGCACTAGGGAGAGAATAGTTTTGACCCATAGTATCAATTTATTTGAAAAGAAAAAAGGCATAAAAATATTCATAATTTAATGTATTTAGAAAGATTTTTTTTTTTTTAAGTATGATTATAACAAATATGTTTCAGTTTGTTTCCTCCTTTAGTCCACTGCCAACCACGTCCTGACTCTTGTAGATGGTTGCTCTGAAGAGTTTCCTCTGATCTTCATCTTGAGGCATCTATGGTCTACAGACCATTAAAATCTGATTTGTTGTCCTCTTTGCCACGTTTCTTGTTAAGTCCACCGAAATACTTCTCTCTGAAGGCGTTGTGTCCCTGGTACGGGCTGAAGCGTTGGTCTGAGAGATGGGCCAGACTGTCCAACTCCTGTAAACAGCCAGACATAGAAACAGAGATTATTGTCCCGAGCTTACTCGAACTGACTTTCTAAAAGTGCAGCCTGTCTTCCCAAATTAGGGAAAGCATGTTACAGTTGGTTGATTATCAACAGAAATGCATGTATTTATGTGTCATTGTGAGCATGTGGTGAGACTAAAACTTTGATACCACTGTCAACTAAATGTCATCTGGTTGTAAAAATTCAAACAGCTCTTTCTCTTCCCAGCAAATGAAGCTACCCCAATGACATGTCAGCATAATACTGGCATCCCGAGGTCTGCATACCTTTTCCTTGTTTGCATATAGGAACAGGACACAGTGCGTGTATGTGAACAATGAATATGAACTGTTATGAATCCCTACAACTAAACAGTTTGTCTTGGCTGTAAGGTAGCTGCTGGTCAACCGAGGGATGAAGGGAGAAAAAGAGATGCTGGGAAGAAAAATAATGAGGTGGCTTGAGTTGGAAGTGACGACTCCAATGCTGAGGCCTGTAATTTGTCAGCAACACCTCTCATTCGCTTGCCGATACTGCCAAGCAACCTCAAAACAGTTTCCATGACCACTCTGAGGGAAAACTTCAGGTAACAAGACTGACAACCTAACCATGACCCCGACAGAAGGACACGACTGCGACCAACTTGAAAAACAGTGGAAATAACCACTTGGTCTACACAGGTGGGAGGAGACATGTACTCAGTGTTAAATTGGGTGAATTACAAGTGATTTATGGCCACCAAACTCATTATGTCACACCTCATAAATAAGAAAATGTGAGGTTTAAGAGAGCATTTTCTGCACTAGCTTAACACGAAACACTACCAGCAATTAGGCTGGCCCTTTTATTGTCAAAACACAGAAAGAGTGTGGACACATGCACATGTATCACAGACATGCAAACATGTCCAAGTGGTGCTCACACACATCAAACATGAACTGGTGATGGTGAACGAGTGCAGATAGGTGTGAACTCAGGCATATTGGGAAAGGAAAAAACCTGAGATAGATACCAGTCAGATAAGATCAAACAACTGCGTGTATGTGTGTGTGCGTGTCATACGGGGGCCTTTATGGGAGCAATTTGGGGTTTTGAAGTGGAATGGATGACAGATCCAAAGATGGATTGTTTTCCATACAATGTGTGATTAAGCCATTTAGGGTAGTATAAAAGAAATGAGCCAATCACAGCCAGATGGTGAGGATTAGCCCCAGACAGACAGAGACACACCATCACTTCCACTGGGATGACATGGAGAAAACATAGGCCTATGCATACATGCATGTACATGACACAAATTCATGTGGTTATATATACAAACAATCCTATGAAATACACATAAAAACATCAAAGAACAGGCAGACACACACATGCTCTCGTTTTACATAAACTAAGTCATATCTGTGCTGCTGTTCATGCTCACACATACAAACACAGTAAACAAATTCTGCAGCAGCTTAGTGCTGTGCAGATATGTTGCCATTTATAACTATGCAACCACAGTGCACCACTTAAAACAATATATTTCCAAAGTTATGCTTATAATAAAACAAAGGACAGAATTGAATTATATGGTCAACTCTGCAGTCATGCACACTTTAGAGAAGAATAAGAAGAATATGCACATTTTAAATCCTGTAAAATAACTTGTTTATCCATGTATATTAACTGAGCTACAATGTGAGTAAATGTTTGTACTTAATTTACGACAATACCCACAGGTAGAATTCAGCTATGTGCAGAATGCACTGAAGAACTGAAACACACAGCACAATGCACAGCACACAACAAAAAACAAATGTGCACCTCCTCACATGTTCAAGCATCTGCAAGCTAAAACACAGGCCTTCATGCAAACTGCACTCGCACTTATTACATATGCCTTCAAAATGTTGGAAAATCTTTAAAACCTCTATTAAATTTAACTGCTTGTTGCATCCAACCAACAGTTAAGCCCCAGGTCTGTTGTTCCATTTACTACCATGAAAGAAAAACAGCAACTCTTCACATGGGAGAGATTGGAAGTGGAAAATGTTTGGCTGTAATCATCAGATGCCGATTAATTTTCTGTCAACCGACTCACCGGTTACATGATGGATTTACATGAACAATTTCAGCTCCATTGCACTCACACTCAGAAACATAAGCACACACACCTCTGGCTCCTTGATCTTCTCCATGGTGATCAGGCGTCGTGAAGTGTGGCTGGAGAGAGTCTGCTCACAGTTACTGATCAGCTGGAGACATGGATTAAGAGGAACCATCTCCTCACAGTACCTGGAAAGGACACACAAGCACACACATAGTTATTAATCAGTCTCCAGGAGGAAAGTGCAGTGAGGCCATATGGATGCGGCAGGGACACAGACACTAATCCTGTCACAATTACCACTTTTGCCAACTATTCTCTGCCGTCCCGCCAACATCTTTCTGCGTGTGCATGCCTCACTCTGTTTCTTCTTCACCGATTAAATCACAAAACTTTCGTAAGGTGTGGTGGAACCACTGCTCATGCAGCTAACTTAGCTCTTTGTGTGCAAAGATGAGGCTGGAAAAAGTGACTCTGACCTGACAGGTCAACAGCTGACTCTGTCATCACCAGCCAGTCCAGGTTAGGGCCTATTAACAGCAGATGATGTATGTGTTTGCATATTTGTGTCAGTAGCACTTTCTTCTTCTAACCACCATCACAGTAGCAACAGTCCCGTCTCAAAGCCAGATTTGTACGTCATTGTTTGTCTGCCCTGTTGCTATGGCCACATGTGGGCCTCTGCGGCAACGGGATGTTTGGTCGTCACGGTGACTAGTGGTGATGCAGCCTGGCGATAATTCTCTCCTGCCAATCAGGGGCCGTTAGGGGTGCGCCAGACCTGTTGAGATGGTGTTAACGTCTAAGCGGAGGCAGAGATCGTCTTTCATCTTCAGAGCTAACTTTTATTAGACTCTATGACTTTATAAAGGGCACCTTCACACAAACTGCTACTGTTCACCAGCTCTTTTTTGTCACTTAACCTCTCACAGTCAGAATGAGCCCTGAGGGTGCAGTCATGTGCAAGTCACATGACCTAAAATGTATAACAAAACATTACTAAATACTTTTACTTTCCTATAATACTTTAGTATATAGCCAGTTTAAATGTACTACATTTCACAACATATAAAATCTGGCCCAGGAACAGCAGAGAAATGGCCCCTCGTGAAAGAGCAAAATCATTAAATGAGTGACTGTCCAAAATGTCTGAGGTAAAAAATTATAAAAACATGGCTCATTTGTATTCGGTGATGACATGTATCACGTTACGCCTGACAATGCAGTCGCTTTATGTCTTTGCTTGACTTGTTTATGTTGTAATCAGGTCACTTTATGGCTGTGATGACTGATTCTCCATCGTCTGTCTTGATACTTTTTCTTCTGCCATTTATTATTATTATTATTTAAGGGGAGAAAGGGAAGAGAGTTCAAGGCGTCTGACCTGATCTAGAGGCCGTCTTTTGCTGACAGGACTTTGTGTCACCTGTCATCACACACACACACACGATCCCCACTGTTCCTATCACAGCAATTGCTGCAGATACACACATATGTGAGGGTGACAGAAACCTGATATCTCCCTTGTAGAGCCCCAGATTAGGCCCAGGAGACAGGCTACGTCTGGGCTTACACACACAGACACACACATCCAAAAACACATATGCGACATGGGTCAGCCTGCAGACCACAGGGACAGATAGTTCACATATCTGACTTGGCTGGCCTCAGATCGTTTATTTTGGCATGGTGCTCTGACAGGCACACAGTCAAGCACCGGTAGATGAGTAGCAAAGATGAATGTGTGACCGTGATGATGCACAAGACCACACACATTCATGGATGCCTACACATAAACAGACAAAATTTAAAGGACGTAAACAAAATTCATAAGTTTATAAGGTGTGCTTATAGTGTTCTTTCCCTCTCACACACAAAACACCTGAGGACGCATGATTATCTCATCGCTCTCCCTGGTCTTGTAATCAGTGACCTGAGGGAGTTCCAGCCCTGCAGGATTTTTTTTCCCCCCTCAAACGTCGGTTGCTGCTGCTGCCGTCTGTTGTGGTTCATACCTTTACAGTCAAACACCTGCACTTCCAGTCAGCACTTCACTCTCTGCTTAATGCACAAAACATTTAACAATGCACAACTTTGTTTCAGAGCAGGCGTCTTATACATATAAAGCAACTCACTGTCAGTTGTGGTTTACTTAGGCCCAGCTGTATGGGAGGAAAACCTGAACACACCTGTATACAACCGTGTATAAACACTGTCATTCACACAGGTGTTTACATGAGGTGGACAATGTTTTATGGGAGTGGGAATGGGATAGTGCTGATGGGAAATGGTAGGTAAAAAACCCAAGTGGAAACGTGGAGTGGAAAGTCCTTTGTTTGCCAGTCCACTGGACTGAAAGAGCTGCTAATACAGTTCAGGATTTTAAAAGCATTTCACAGCTTGTGAATGTATTAGTCAAAACTGATCAATATAGTCATTTCTACAATCTCCTGTTTCTTAACATTTACTCTACTCAATATACAAGCCAAATTTAATTAACTAAATGCAGACATTAGATTTTATAAAATCAACTCAATATTTACACTACAATCCTTCTTGTCCTCATGTTTGGTTATTTAGGGAATTAATTAGGCCAATCATAGATTAGTCTCCCTTCTGTGCAGGTCTGGTTGGTGGTTTATGGTAGGAGTCTGCCCCCTATTGATACAAATGATTATATGTTTTTGAGCAACAAGCTGAAAAACAAGTGGCCACTCGCTCAGTGTTCAAATAACAGTAACATAACTGAATATGCTTTCCTCAGTGTGGGTGTTACTTTGAGAAGTGGTTTAATTAACGTGGCTCAATGTAAAGGTCTGTGTACTCACTCTGGCCTGTAGATAGGCAGCCAATAGACAAGCCTCCCACCCATGACCAGGTGGTGGGCGGAGAAGTTTAGCAGGTCTGTGAAGATGTCACTAAGGTGGTACGCCTGTGAGACAGGGACGTGAGACTCGACATAACTGGGAAGAGGAGTGAAAGAAAAATGGAGGATTAGAACAGAACGATTACTTGCATTTGTCTAACTAGATGAATTGCAGGATTATTGGATTAGTTATTTCTTTCTTTGATTTGAAATTGATACCGAGGAAATGATTAAAATTCACTCTGGAATCTAATGGAGACTTGGTCTCGAGATCAAGCTGGGCTCACGGCAGGCCTTGAATCTAACACTGTACAATACTTACATGCCATCAGGAGGTTTAGTGATGTCTTTGTGAGAGCCTGTTCGCCTTGTGGACTCACGGATACCATATGGAGCTGACAACAAATACATGACATAAGAATGAAAAAACGAGAAAAACAAAGATAAGGTTTATCCCACTATGAGAGGGGTGGGATAATACTCAATTTAAAAGAGGCTAGAAAAGGAAGAACTACAAAACTACAACTGTAATATGTGCAAGTCAAGTCAATTGTCTACAGATTTGTACTTTTCAAATACAACTATGGGGATTTCTACCAGCTCAAAATTCATACAACCCCATCAAAAAACAATACACAGCAGGAATTAAACTACATTTATCAGCACAGTGTTTCACTGCCTAAAGCATCAATAGTGGTCTGTTAAAAAAAAAAAAAAAAACTTGGATCTT
Organism: Caranx ignobilis; assembly: GCA_021432705.1. Taxonomy (NCBI): domain Eukaryota; kingdom Metazoa; phylum Chordata; class Actinopteri; order Carangiformes; family Carangidae; genus Caranx; species Caranx ignobilis. The sequence goes on along the minus strand of MU270012.1, from coordinate 395,698 downwards.
ACGGTCAGTAATGATGGCATCAAACAGAGGAACCTCCCTCCACACAGACTTGGATGCATCAGACACCATCACATCCAAATACATTTTCTCTGTCCCATACTGCCGCAGGTTGGCTCTGATATTCTCATCAGGTCCTCGCCACTTTTGGTTTTTACGGCTTGAGCGACCTGGAAGTCAGAGCAGACAGCTGTCATTTATATGATCGGAAGCAAAGGCTGCACGCTTAAATTAAAGATTCAAAAAGCTCTGAGTAGACAACACTCACCTTTGCCATGAATGGTGTTGTAATCAATATCTGTTCCACACACATAGGCTCCAAAATGAGAACATGCTACCAACAGGCTCCCTATAACAGACACAAAGAACAGACAGAGTTCACTGGCCTGTGTGGAGGTGGATGGATATCTAGATGTGTAAGAGGCTGAAACAGAGATAACACACCTGTGCCAACAAAGGGGTCAAAAACAAGGTCATTCTCTTTGACCTTAGCGTGGTTGGCCATGATGAACGACAGGCCAGCATCCATACTGGTGTTTCCAATGAAGTGTCTGTTCTTCACACTGTGGGAGCGAATCAGTTCACGCTGACCATCTGTGATCTGCGAGTGCAAGAGGATGAAAAGTGTTCAGCTGCTGTTTACTTTTCATCAGTCTGATGTTAACTGATGTTAACAGTCGCATGCGTCTCACCCATCGGCCAAAGTAGATGTAGTCTGGATCCTCGGGAATGTTGTTGGGGTCTGAACCATAATCCTCCAACATGCAGAAGATGTGCTCGGGGCTCTTAAGACTCACTGTGCCCTCAAATGGAAGATAGTCCATAGCCTGATATGAAAGTACAGAACATGATGCACAAGCTCACGAAGATGCTAATACACCCCCCACAAATTTCTCCACATCTAAACACTCACGTCAATCCTTTTGATTCTGTCATTAAACTCCAGAGTCTTGTTGAAGGTGTAGATGTTGATTCTGTATGTGGAGTCTTTGTGCATGAAGGGTGACTGTAGTGAAATACAGAGGAAGAGCACAGACACAGATTAATACATGTGACTTGTACCAGATATATTTCACATGAGACTTCTCCCAAAATTGCAAGGATTTATCTGTCCGACATAAGTAGAGACTGTAGCATCACAAACCATGTTCTCTGAGGGGTAATTCAAGAGGGATGTCCTGAGTTCACTGTGTGTTCGTCCTTGGCCCCATAATTCAAAGGCAGACCTGGAGAAGTAATGTAACTTAAAATATACCCACTGTGGTATTGAGGTAACAGAGGCAATGGACAGATGGAAGTAGGTGCAGGGCCACCACTTACTTTGCACACACAGATCTGGCCATGATGGCACAGACGTCCTCCTCAGACAATCCATTCAGACACCAGAAAGGAGACTAGAAGGAACAAGTAAGAAGATGAGTAGCTAGTAGATAATCAGTCTGTGGCTAAACTATTTGTTAGAAGGAGCAAGGACCAGGCTTTCAAACCTTTTCTTTGAATTTTTCATCTGGGCGGAAAGATTTTCCTCTGAGAGCCAGCAGAGCTTTAATCTCCTGCAAGAAAGAGGAGAAAAGCAACAAACAGTGATTTATGTATTAAACTCTCTGGGAAAACACTGTAATGTATGCAGGCAGGTTAAAGGGGCACACTGTGTATTTAGTACTGCAATATCTTTTTCAGTCAATATTTGTCAAGCTTTACTCATGCTCACATTGTACGGCTATTACTGTCTTATACAGTTAACATAATGCACCTTCCTTTCTTTCACTCCCTGAGCTGATACTGTAGGTTTCCAGTTACAGATCGTCACCTCCTATGTAAGGTTGTTTTAGCAGCTTTTAGAAAACTTCTTCACAGATACAGCAGAAGAGTATTAGTATATGCTCCTCGTCAGGATCATGTCACGTCATCATAATCATTGATTTAATATTAAGATGTCATAACTTATTAGTTAACATGATTCAAATTTTACATTTCTGAATTTGACTTAAACATGTGTGAAAAGTGTCCCTTTATTATTACATTATCGTGATTGTTTTGGGGTAGCGGGTCATCACAGGAGCGAGGCAAAGAAATGACGATTCAGATTTTTAACATATTTGTATTACTGCAGATTAAATCTACAATGTAGCTCCACGAGTACAGGTGTTGTGACAATAACAGTGCTCCTCTTCACTTAATACAAATCTTGTGAACCTACAAGTAGGCACAGTACATAGAGGGAGTGTTAATGAGTTGCTATGGTGATAAAACACAAGAGAAACTGACAACAATGCATTCATTCACAGAGACGTGACAGAGCCTGAGCGTTAGCTAAGCACACACACGCACAGAGGCGGGGGGGGGGGTGGTCTGTCTGTCTGTCAAACTCTGATGTTCCCCGCAAACAATTCAGCTTCAACATTGATATTACGAGCTGGACAGCATCTGAGAGCAGTTTCTGAATGTTACCGGTAATCTGAAGTCCAGATTATCCTGGGCGAGGTGAAACAGATACTGAAGGCATGATCTGCCACTGGAGGCCGCCATGATTGGTGCGCTTTCAAAATACGCTCGGGTTGATACCGGACTTTGACACAAAGTACCTTTGGGTCTCACATGACCGTACATGGTAGAAGAGCGAGGTCTCCTCCTTCACCTAGTTAAAAAGCGTTGCCTGAACTTCAGTGGTGCAATGTGTGTGTGTGTGTGTGTGTGTGTGTGTGTGTGTGTGTGTGTCTGTGTGTGTGTGTGTGTGTGTGTGTGTGTGTGTGTCTGTGTGCACTGTGAACATTTTACAGAGGGAAGAGAAATGAGAAGTTTTACACAAGCTGCTGCTGTTTTGAGAGTCTTAGTATCATCTCTTTAACTGTGCGTCACAACATATTTTCATATATACTTTTTTTTATAATCCAAATTAATATCATGCCACGCATCATAAGCATCAGAAGATTTCTGTGCTGTACTCGCGTGTGTAGATAAAGTCCTCTCTCCTCTTCAGGCTGTAATCTGCTTTACTTCAGAGGCACCTTGTCCTCTCCGCTCTCCGTCGTCAGTGATTGGCTGTCAGGATCTCCTCTCAATGCCACTGGCTGCTACACATGCCCATCATAGTGATTTCGCCTCGCTCGGGACGCTTGGGACAGTCAGGCATCCACACAGTCCTGCTCCTGTCAGCAGTGCTGCACTGTCTGTCAGTTGTTTTACATAGTTACAGTGCGACCACGGGATTGTTTGTGCAGCTCGGGTGTAATGACACATTATTGCAGGTGAATTGAGGGTCGAGTCACATGTAAGTTGCATCATGTTTGTTACTATAATCTCTGAAAGGTTGTACAGATCTATAATATAGGCTACTTTACAGCACAAGATGCTCGGCAACTCATTTTTAAATAGGTTTTTAAAATATTTTACTCTCATTTCTATTTAGTGTCATTTCTTTTATAGCTTAGCCATCACATAAACTGCTAACATCACTAAACTCTGCCATCAGCCATCATGGATTCATATACAGTTGAAACTGAGCAATAGAAATAATAACTGGCTGTTATTCAGTGAGTACATCACTGTATTTCTGTATCTAGACCTGCAAATGATCAGAATTACAGTTATGTAATCTTCTCATCAGAGCCAGTGATGGAGACAAACAGTCAGAGCACCACCATCGTGGAAAGCGAGGATGACATCCCAGCTCCCTCTCAGTTGAGCAACGACACAGCAGTGTGCATTGTTTCTGTAAAAGGCTTAAAGGAGAACTGGCAGAAGTGGTCAGACGAACACCAGGAGTACCAGAAGCACAATCCCTTCAGTCATGACACCAGGCCCAGTGTGGTGGTCCCTCAGAAGGGGCAGGATGACTACGGGAGGCCCTGCAAGGCTCCATGACAGAGCAGCGGGGGAAGGATGCTCACACACATATCAGCAGAGAGGTTCAGGAGCTGTGTGAGGTGATAAGGAACATTGGAGAGACAACAGCCAGTGTTGAGGGTGGAAGCAGCAGCGATGGGAAAGTGATCACTGTAGAATTTGGGAAACTGTTTGAGCATTATGTGACTATCTCCAACAAATTGGTGGGGATTCTTCTGCGAGCAAGGAAACAGAGGCTGGTCAACTTTGAGGGGGAGATGCTGTGGCAGGGGAAGGATGACCATGTGGTTATCACTCTGTTACAGTGACCTGACACTTGGATTAGTGTTGATGCCTTGATTCATGTTGCGTCATGGCAACACTCTCACTGTAGTCACGTAAAGGCACGTGTGTTTAGAAATAATTCTTGCTTTTCTTGCTTACACAACTAAAAACCTCAGCGGCTGATCATTCAAACCACTTTGCTGACAGGTGTTTATTAGGTGCATTTTCTACTCAAGTTGAAAACATAAGAACTACTGAAGCTGCTGTCCAGAGTGCAGGAGTCAGAATGATAAAATCTAATCTAATCAAGGGGAATCAATTCATGGGCATTACAAAGTAAAAGTTACATTTTAAAAAAGGAAATAACTTCAAAACATCTGAAATTTTAACTTAACCTCAGAGATACACTACATATAGTTGTTTTTGTTTTTTTAGTTTTCATGTATTGGCACTTTGTCATCTATGAGATTTCATTCAGTGTTGCTAAACTACATCCAGTCAAAATAGTAACTGGATAAAAGAGCAACCTTTCAATGTGGGGAAAGTGGAGGATTGGGCAGCTCAGACGAAGTCAGAGTGGTTAATGAGAGTGAACCAACGCCAAAGAGAACATGAGGCCGCCTGTGACAGACAATATGGTGCTATAGGATGAACCGGATCCCACTTGGCTCGGTGATTCACAGCATGTATTTATTACAAGTGTGCTTGTAATTTAGGCAACTTTATTAAGAGTTGAAACTAAATACCTGAGGCACACAAAGGCTGATGTCCAATGAACTAATGTGCTGCTTTGATGGAGTGAAGTTCATACATAAGAATAATGCGTTGACTGATAGATGCCATAATATCTGTTGCTGCTGCTACTGGCGGTGCAGTAACAGCCATGCAAATAAATGGGCTTTCTAAACATGAGCAATAATAGACAGATAAATGAGCACATGCTGCTTATGGTCTCATAATAAAGAAATAAAAGACACAGTGCACTGTTTGTCATTCTGTAACTGTAGGTGTTTTTGAACCATAAGCACTGAACTGTAAGTGTCGTTTAATGAACAGGAGAAAGACTGCAAACTGGTACAGGTATTCAGGCTTTATATTTACTACATTCAAAACGTGCTGAGACCCAAACAAATCTGAGAAAATCATACTGAGAAGCAGCAATTGATGATTAATTAATGATAAATTAACATTTGTGAAAGTGCGTTTACTCTTATACAGTACGTAGCATGATTTCCTCACCTTCTATTTATATTGTGTTAAGCAGCTGTAGTATTCACTCCATGCGCCATCCAGCCAGCGCATATTATATACTGTTCATCTCAACACAGTCTTAAGATATTCCATCAAATCAAACATGAGTATTGCAGGGTCAGATAACTCATACTACCATGATAGATACTCATTTGCTTTCATAGTAAAATAACCTTGTAAATGGCTAAGACAGGTGTCACTTTGCAAAGAGGGAACTCATAATAGCTGAGGAACTTGACATAAGCAGCTGCCTGATATCACAATATTTTAACTCTTCAAATGATGTCTTCTTAGAAAGATTTGAATACATTTCAGCTTATAGATGATGTGCAAAAACACTAAGGCAGCTCCACAAGTAATGAAATTAATAATTTCTTTGTCAGGAAATTAATATTGAAAATCACACAAGTCACTTCGGTGAACCACTGTTCTATTCAACAGTTTGCTTCCAGTATTTTCTTTGGTGATTAAAAGATTTGAATCACACTGAATGTTACTTGGTCCATAAAGTGACTAAATGGTTTGATATGGTGGATCAATGGATTTCATTTACTTCTGTAATATAAAACATAATAAAAACAAAAACATTTATTCCTAAAACATCTCCAGCAGCAAGAAACAAGATTTGGCTTCATATATGCTTGTACTTGGCCTCAAGTCCAAAAAGTTTCCATACAATTAAAAGTCTTAGTGCTCATTTGTTACAAATAACATAGAAATACATATACAGTATCATTTACAGCCAGTGTGCTCCATCCAACATGGCATCTGCATGATGGTGAATGTCTCAGTCACTGCATTATAGCCAAATACTGCTAGAGCTGCCTTCAAGTGATCAGTTGGTCTCTCCTTTGGAGATGAGGTGCTCAATCAGCTGGTCTGCCTGCAAAATAATAATCACATGTGGACAGAAGAGAAGTTGACAACAGAGCTGCTTAACCTTAACTCCACCTCAGTGAACTAATATGTGGTGGCAACAACGATTTGGTGTTGTTGATGTAACAGCTACACCAATTATGATTTTCTTGTGTTGATTAAATCTACGCTCTCATCTAGTCAGACTGTCTTTATACTTTTAATGTGCTCACAACACATTGATGCTGCTTACATGTCAGCCTTGTGGGTCGCAAACTTTCCTTATATAATATATGATAACACAATACAGACATTAAAAGGGTACGTACCGTGATAAACCAATAGGAATTAAGTCTGTAGAAGAGGCGGGACATGAATCCCATTTGACTGGCAGGTGCCAGGACATGAAGATGTAGGTGTGTAACAGAGCAGAATGGGGGCCAATGGAAACCAAACCTGCAGACAAAGTAAAAGGCTGTTGGTGCATGCTGGTCACTGAATTCAAGACAGGTTGGAAAATTTTACAGTAAGTTTGTTTACTTAATTTAAGTTGCAACAAGTTTAATTTACACCAGCAAAGAAGCAGGTATGTTTCCACACATGAATAATTTGTCAGTCTGTTACAGTTACACAGTTTACAGTCCAGAACAGCCCAAGATCTCCTCTAGATTATATCAGATTAACTACAACTGCTCACTAGGTCAGTAACTTCATCATCTTGAATATTGATTATATATATGTGGCATCACTGTGGATTGTTTCCCTTTTTTTCTTCTGCCGGTTTATCAGCACTGGCAAATGATACTATCTGTTATTGTCAAGGGACATTCAAGGGAATTCAGAACGAATTCAGAAGAAAAAGTGAAATGACCTTTGACATGGGAGTAACTTGATGACAAAAGCTGCTCTAATGAAAATACAGGAGATGTTCCCCCCGTAGAAGATTATTGATACATTTACATTCATGAGCCTTCAACTAGTACATCTACATCTACAAAATGTACCAGTGAATGTAGCCCACCTGACGTCATTGAGATCTGTTACGTTGTTTTTCTGAAGGATCTCCTTCCCTTTTTCAACCATCCGCTTCACTGCATAACAAAAACATATGACCTTTTATAAACGATTTCCCAGTTTTTGACAATAAAGCTAGTTTTTACTGACATTTTATTTTTATTCAGCTACTGAATAATTACAATGCACGATAAAAGAAATACATTTTCAATGAAATTGTCTAAGCTGACATGAATTGAAAATAAGTCAAGCACTAGTCCACACCCTCACAAAGTGCAAACACTTCCACAGGTATCAGTGAAAACTCACCTAAATGCACATGTTCCTTAGTGAGTGATTTACAGTTCCCAACATGTCTGGTTGGGACGACCAGGTAATGGTGGGGAGCACCAGGTTTGATGTCTCTGAAACATGAGATCTCTTCATCCTGCAGAGGAGATAAATGTGAGCAAACTGAAATGAACTGGTAAACATCAAGACAGGGAGCTGTTTTCTTTGTAGTTTAGTGAGGAAAGCAGCTATGGCAAATCTATTATATATATCACAAGAAGAAGCCAGAATTTACCTGAAAGGTCGAAACACTTAGCATAATACAATACGTCTATTGTGCTCTTCACTACAGAATACAATAACTACAACTGCATCCATGTATGGCACTGAACAGTTGATTTACAAAGTGAAAAGGAAAACGTAACATTAGCTTCACAAGGCCAGCAGCTGTCACAGATGAATTTGTTACGATGCTTCTTCACACAGGTTTTTACACAGCGAGCAGGCTAACCGCCGGTTAGCTACAGGCGCTAACATAAACCAGTTGTAACAATATCCTCACACAGTGAAGAAGCTCCGTTCCCATTTCATTGTTTACAATCTTGCAGAAAATACATTTCTTGTCATATCCTTCAGCCGGTGCGCTGCTGCTTTGAGAGTTATCAGCTGTTGGAGAGGGTTGAGTAGCCTCGACTCCGGCCATCGTCGTACGGTCGGAGCAAAGTAGGGTACCGAACTGTCAAGGGTGAGTCAGGCCAGGTCAGTCGAGCCCAGAAGTGATCGAGCTCTCAAGGGGAAGCCGTAGATTGCCGATTTTGATTAGGCTTCATCGTGTAATGGACGAAAACTACCACAAGGGTGCGATGTGGTTCACCATATTATATTTAAGTTTCCCAGGTCCAGCATATCTGGATTCAGCAGTGCTTCAGCACCAAGGGCCCTCACGATAATGTACTCTAATGGATGTGTATGCTTAGTCCAGCATCTGTCTTCCTCGGATTTACATCAAAATTCAGTCATATCGTAATTAGGGTTAATGGACTATTGTGGACTATTGTGTGGACTATTGCCTCAGCAGAAAGGAGAAAGGAGGCACCATGACAACACAAGCTGTTTCAACCTCAGGCTGGTGAAAGTGAAAGTGATTAACCAAGATAAGGCGGTTGTCATTTGTTCAAACCTTCGTTGACCGAGAAGGAAGGATAAAATTAAATGTCGCTTCACCTGAAGAAGCCTCAGTCATACACACTCTGTAAGAGACGGCACTGGAGCTTTTTTTGGCAATGGTACACCGCCACAGGCTTGTTCAGTAGAAGCGTGTGGCGGTGCACCATGGCCATGAACGCTGCAGCCCTGTCTCTGCACAGAGTGTGCATGACCGAGGCTTCTTCATGTGAAACGTGTGGCGGTGTACCATTGCCATGAAGGCTGTAGCCCTGTCTCTCCTCTCTTCAGCCTGGTGTTTGGCTGCACTTGTACAAAAAGCGTTCAAAATGTGCTGATTTAACCTCCATCTGACTGCCAATCACCTTTTAGAAAAGTTTGGTGATTTTTCATGTATGGGAATTAGGATTTCCTAGGAAGAAGAAGAAGAAGAAGAATTCTGGCAATAACAATAGGTTCCCGCCAGCTTACGCTGTCTGCCCCCCAATAAGGTGTGCTGTAATGATACACTGCATAAAATTTGTGGTCTTTCCCTGGAAAGGGCATGAACCCGAAAGCACAGAGTAAAAAAGTCCCCTCCCTCTGTAATGCAGAGCAACTGCTGGAGAATGCACATTGACACATTGTTCTCTGTGGTTTTACACCATGTTCCACTGTATATCAGGTCATACTCTGAATCTGAGGCTCATTATTATTTGAAGCTGGTTTGTTCTTTTCAAACCTATGACTTATTGCGCAGTGCCCTGGAGTGTCTAATTTAGACATGGTTGTAAAGGGGTGTGACTGTGATACAACAGACAGATGGCCTGCGTTTTTTCCTGATGTTGTTCTTTCAGTATTTGCTAACTGCCACTGATGGGTGTTGAGAAGGCATTTCCCTTTTTAGGTTAAATGAGTTCCTAATGGTACAACAGCCATTCTCTAGGAGACTGTCAGTTTGCATCGTTAGTTTTATTGTTCACTTCTGCTTCTGCTGCAATGTTTTATTTTTTGTGAATATTTGGTTTTGTTTGCTCTTGCTGTACCTATCAGGTATATTGCAGCATAAGTATATTCATCAATACTACACTGCAGCCTGATGTTGGTCAAACACATATACTTCATTATATTTATAGTCTACTACAGACTATTTCATTATTTGGAAACACTGGATTAATTCATGACAAATTATGACTGCTTTACTCAAAGTCACCTGGAAACTTTTAATGTGGTTTCACAAAAACACCAGCAGTGCCAGCACTGCCTGACAGACTCCGACTTACACACAAAGAAATGTAAAACAAACTAACACACAGGAACATTTTTCATAAAAATAGATTTAAATATATAGACAGTAAAAAGGTGTGAAAGAACTCAAATCTTTCCTTAAAATATTATGCATCTATGCAAACAGGCAGGCAGGTGTTTCCCTTTAAAAGAACACGTGACAGTTAATGGCAGAAGTCCCTTCTTACACAAATACGCACACATCACACATTATAGATTGTTTATAGTGCAACTCTGTACTTTAATTTTTTAACCTGAGTGATTACGTCATGTTAGAAGACCAGACCTCAAGTTAGAAAAAAACTCAAAAGTACAATGAGCCTGGATAGGAGTACAATGGATCATATCCACTTAGACTGTAAAAATGTGACTTTTTTGTGACAGTTTTGGTTCTTACACAGAAAAAACCATCCTTAAAGCCTGAATGTGCTTTCAGGAGTTACAAACATTTTATCCCGCTGTGTTACTGCGAACTTTGTATCATAATGCTCTCCATAACCAAAGGGGGGCATGGAGGGCTTAAAGCTTTCGGTGCCAGTTATGTACTGGGCTTTGCACAGGGCTATAGATGAATAGCCAGTGGTTTACAGCAGCAACATTCTGAATCACAGGATTTAATCAAGCCCCATCACTTTAACGTGCACAGACTAAACCAGTATAAACAGAATGCCCAGACAACAACCAGTAGAACAGGCCTCATACTGTGTGTGGGCTAATCTCAGCCAGGTACACAGATGATACAGTAGCAACTACAGTACAGTAGTGGCTGAACTGCATGTGCTCCTTGAAGTCTTGAAGTTCTGCAACTCCAGACAATACAGTAGATTCTCGCCTTCTCAGATGATCTCCCTCAGTTCTGCAGGGTCCACACTTCGAGGTCTTGGATGATAAAGTCTCCCTGTGTGGAAAGTGGGGCATTGTGGAAGGTCGGACAGGAGAAACTTGCACCACGGTACAGATCAGCATCCAGCCACAGAGCGAAGCAACCACTGTAAGCACAGGGAAAAAATAACAGTTTAACATCAAACATTAACATCCCGTTGATAACTACCATTGTAATCTGTGATATCTCACAGGTAGCAAATTATGTTATTACTTTATGAGCTTGTTATTACTTTATGACACTGACATGTGTTATGGCACCTTTTTACTTTGGTGAGAGAGTCTATATTTTATTAACTACATCACTTACTCTCCTCCGCCAATTTGCAGAGATTCCAGGTTGCCGCTCACAAAGTAGGAGTTCTCCCCACTCCACCTGTACACCTGCAAATATAACAAATACAAGACATTAGAAAACAGTACTCAAAATATACTACTTTCTGGGGATGGTGTTCAGTTTATTTAACAGCGTACATTTCTTGTAATAAAACCACACCAGCTGGCAGACTAAGTAAACAATGATCATCCTTACCTGAAAGTCAGGGTTGAAGCTGAACAGGAAGGTTTCTCCAGTGCCATAGCAATATTTACTGACTCTGAAGGGATGCGACGAAAAAGCACCAAACACCTGAAAAGACCAAAGGTGGCAACATGTTATTATAGGAATCCCTACAGACATACCATCAAAATCCATTCAGTCTTTAAAAGACAAAGATGCAAACCTTTTTGTGCATGTCCTTGATGACCAGCAGCACAGGACTGTCCAAATCAGCCATATTCCTGTACAGTGTCTTCAGGCTGCTTCCATGGATGGCGGTGCTGTAAGCCAGCTGCCATGGATAGCCTTGGGTCCTTGGTGGAATGTGAGCAGCCAGCTGTTGAAGAAAAAGGAGTTGTTAATGAAAAGATGCAACACTGACAGGTGTAAAAAAAAATAAAATCAAATGATCCAGGCAAAACTTGCTGTAACATGGTGGTGATAACTTACTCTCTCCAGGTGGGTCTCCTCCAGCAGCTGACTGTGGTCGCTCAGGATGGGCAGAGCATCCTCACCTTCATCCTGGTACTCAGGCTCCTCCGCCTCTGAGCCCTCTGAGCTGCACAGACTCTGGCGGCGCTTGGGGTCCTTATTCACTCTGACTATCTGGGACACACACACGATGCAACAAGTCGGTAAGACAACTGTCAAACATTGTCATATACAATCACTGTCCCACGTGTCCCCCTAGATTACAGAGTCTTGCGCACGTACAAAATCTTCACGCTAAACTAGTTGTACATCGCTAGATCTGGTGTATCACAGCATCACAGGCGAAAGGAATCAGTTATCTTTTATCTCCTACATCCCGAGCAGTGATCATACCTCCACATAGGGCTCCAAACAATCACTGGCAAAGTAGAGCACTCGCATATTTTCTGGTAGCAGCTTCATCACGCCAGATTTCTCTGTCAGTATTTGCACCGAATCAGTGAAAGTGTTTTTCACCGGTCTTTTTGTACCATGCGGGATGCTTTCGCTTTCGGTGTGTGAAACGCCATTGGCTGGAAACCGGAGCAGACGGACTTGCCATTGGTTAGATTTTGCAAAGAGCGGTTTCTTTTCTCAAGAAACAGGAGGGTGTAGCGGGGACCTATGTTTCTGCAAGCGAGTAAAGCGAGTAAGGGAAAGGATGCCCATATATGGAGGGAGTGGGTTTCCCAGAAACAGCAGGAGAGCGGCCAAGGATTCATTTGTAGTTACTGTAACTTGGGAGGCTTGAGCCTGTTTCCCCACATCTTCCTGCTGCTATTCCAAAGATACAGAGCAGTGGAACAGTGCTGTGTTTGATCTTTTCTATATATCTGTATTTAAAATATTTTATATGTTCAGTGTACTTCAGTTACAGGAATTCAAACACTGCACTGCTCTGATGTTTTCTGTCCAAATAATGCTCACACCCCTGCTCCAGAGCTGGGCCTTTTCATTTTTGTTCTTTTGTGTGATAAAGTGGATGATAAAGTGATTTCCTTTTAACTGAAGAGGTTACTGAGTCCTGCCACATGCATGTCTGCACTGTGACATTACACTGGGCCCCACCACTGCTGTAGAAGCCACGTCTATATCTTTTCATGAGTCCCAAAGTGAGGAGCATACATTACCTTATCATTGCCTAATGATTAGCAGCAGTTGTGGAGCCACAGAAGGATTTTGTTTAATCTTTAAGCACATGTGTGTGTATTCACACTCCTTACCTCCCAGTTTTTAGCTGATGGGTTGACAGGGTTGTTGAGGAGCTTGCTGATCACAGCCACCTTGTTCTTCTCTACGACTAGATAGCGATTCTGACGTTTCTCTTTAATGAGGAGGTGGGGCTGGCGATGCTTCTTGTTGCCTTTAGTGTAGATATCTGGTGACCATTGCACGAAAAAGGTGTAGAGGTGGTCAACCCTGCAGGAGAAAAGGAACAAAGTTCAAATAAGCATCATATACTGCATTTAAATATGTCATAATAGTTTTGGATAAAATGAGTAAAAGCAGAAATGCAAAATGTACATTATTTTAACTAACATTGCATTAAATCATTCCTTGATTTATACTCAGCATGTTTAAAGCATTAATGAGAGTTTGCACAACCAGCAAACTGAATGTTAAACAAATGGCATGAGATTATAATCAAAGAGCTGTGGAGATGTGACTCAACATGAATAGCAGGGATGTGATGCATTCTTTAAATATTTGGAGAAATGAAGTCATCTTGACTGTAAATTTTTGTCAACAATTGAAAATTAGGAAGCCCTCTTTGAAAGCCCCTTGTGGGGTTTTTTTTTCCTTTCAATGGAGGCATTGTACGAGAATTCATGTTTTAAGTTTACATTGGATTTTAACTCACAGTTAACTTCTGCCTTTTTTCTTTGACTCAATATCTCATTGTATTCCTGTCACAAAAACATCACGTCTACAACTCTGGCTTGCATAGATTAATTTGCCCTCTGCTATTAACCCCTCAAAGTACTTGCACCTGTGTAGATTGTTTTCAAATTCTTATTTAAACCAGTCGTAATAATACATTATACTTACTCTCCAACACTGTACGCAACTCCCATGGCTGACTGAAAATGAAGGTGTTGAGGAGGAGAGGGTAGATGGTATGGAGGCTCAGTGCTGCAGCAGCATGTCCACTTCGAGCGGCTGCCATCAGCAGCCTTTTATACCTGCGTACTAATCGCTGAGATAAGCCCCTTTGACCATAAACCCTCCCTTTCTCCCCCTCCAGTAGCCCCTCGCGGCTTGCACGTATTCACCTAAGGATTTCACAATGGTGCTTGAAAGCCAGACCTGGTAACATATTAACCTGACCTGCTCTCGGTCCCTGTCCTTAAGTTTGGCCAGAATTCAGACAGTTACCGTGTCAAGGCTGTAGATCAGTGACTGAATGAGAGATGGCCTGATAGGAAAGTCTGCATGTCTGTCAGTTTGATTGTCTTTTAATTGTGCCTTCTCGTCTGTGCTTTTCTCTCGCCATCCCCTCAGTGGTGAAAAGTAAATTCATTACATTTACAAGTGAACTTGGAAGTTTTACCATTCCTGTTTTCTGTGACTCACTGCTTTGAGGGAAAATACTTAAAGTGTGTTCAACTTACATTTTCTGTCACAGTTATGTTGCACATTGGGACTCATAATGTCTATAATCCGAATATAAAATTTCAAAGCGTTACCATACATGTAATATACAATTACCAGACACTAGCTGAAGTAATTGAGATGATGTAGGCCTCAACCAGCTACAACATTAAAATGCAAGTGAAAACTTTGTGTAATGAGTCATTACACGCAAAGTTTTTACTGCCATTACTGATGACATTGAATGACAGGGTCCAGTTTCCTGTCTTCATGCTTAACTAAACTAAATAGCTGTAGGATGACGTTACAGATTGTATTCGCCATGCAAACTTCTGATTAGTGTACAGCAAACTCACCAAGGCAACAGAAGTTCAAACTGTTCATTTAAACAAGACTCTGCATTTAACTTATAAAATAACATTTTTCACTGTGGTGCTTCTCCTTATAAGTTGTGGATACTTGTGCCATCACTGCATCTTATCATGTTCATTTCAAATAATCACTTTCACTTCTGTTTTTCTCAGTTTACCCTTAAGAAATGCACAATGGCAAGTTTGTGTGTCAAACCTTAAATGTTGTCAAGCTTAAAGCAATAATTCGGGAGTGTCCAGGATTGTGCAATCCAGGGACTCCCGGTGATTTACCAGTACATTAATAATTCTTAATTTATGAATAGACACTCAGGGTGTTGTGTTATAGACACGCATGGTTTTGGAATCACTGTTTTGTTTTGTTTTTTGAGCTGGCAGGTTTGATTTTATACAACGTCCTGGACAGTTATCTACCTGGATTTGTCTTTTATCTCAACTGTCTCCACTCTGTCAGGATTAGTATCAGGCTCAAGCTTTAATATCAAGATTTAATCAAAACAGCAAACATTGATTTTGGTGTTGGCCATTTATAAATAATCAGTGTTCAATACCAACCATTCAGATTTGATCAATTTCCAGAATGAGCTATTATCTCTGTAAAGTGGTAATCAAACAGCATCACAGAGTTGTTTGTTTATTCTGTCTGTGGTCACTGGGATTACTGGATAAACACGATTAAAGAAGATTTCTCAGTGGGTCTGAATCTGAACATGCTGAGCTACAGCAGCAGTAATCCTGTTTGTGAGCTGGTTTAAGGCTTTTATTTCCAAATGTCTTCACTTTGATCACTCAAATTCATACTTTATTCAAAATCTGCACAGTTAAATAACTAAAAAGTTTGGACAGTTACAGCTGCAACCACAGGACTTAAGAAACAAAAAGATTGCTTATGATAATGATCAAACACACGTTTGTTCTTGTTCTGATATCAGGTCAGGAAATTACAAGAAGGACACTGTGGGGTCAATAGTCCGCTAAGATTCTCTTACACAGGATCAATTTGAGACAGTGTCCAGTCTGACTCACAAGATCGATAGGCAAACACACTGACACACAGATATATAGATACACATAAGAAGACATAGTTGTACTCATACATCTATGCACCCATGCTCCAATGCTCACAATTGATGCATGCATACATGTCAGGTCCCGCATGAGTACAGACACATGCAGTGTGCAGAGACAGACAAGGTTTTTATAACAATGTGACTAGTCACTTGAAGTTGTACTTTAAGTTCATTGTTTCTATTCATGAAGAAACAGTATCTAACTTTCTCTTCTGTCTATTTCCCTTTTCTGTATCCCTATATTATGATGATATGAAATTTAAAAGCAGAACATTAAAATGAGTTGAATTCATATCTTTGTTGTATATTCAGACTAAACTGTTACAGAAAAAACTGTTTTTATCTTTTAAGGAGTTCTTTGTTTACGGCAGGGTAGTGAGAGAAAGTGATAAAGAGAAAATGGTTCAATTGATAAAATTGCACTGTAGAGTAACTGCAAATGAGCAGCTTCAAGAAAACTGAATAAATAAGTTTCAGCTGGGCCATTGCATAAGGGATGACATTTTGAGGGGCCCAGTAGGGCCCACAAAAACCTCCAGTGGCCTAATCTTTCTATGACTAAATTATTCCACATATAACCCTGACCAATAATCATACTAATGTTGCATTAGCATCAAAATAAAGCCACAAAACATGAAATACATTTTATTCTCCAAGCAATAACCCCCTGCCTTCTTTTAAAAATGGTTTAGTGCATGCTGGAGCAACAGTAGCCCTGCAAACTACTGAGACAGTGTTCAGCTGATGTTGCACAGGCAGGTTACTAATGTTAGCTGAAAGAACAGAGAATGCCAAAACATAAATCTACATACCACAAACAAGTGGAGAAAGAGGCTGGGAGCAGAGCCAGCAGACAAGGAGTGCAGAATATGAGAGCTATTTTTCTCAAGAAGGGTAAGACTAACATTCAGATAGGTAGGTGTACAGGCTCCAGTGCTCACACCTGATGCCAGCCACCAACTTAGGGAAATATATAGTACAAGACAGTCCCGTATTGAAAAATAAAAGGCTCTGTCCCTTACTGAATGAATACTGCAAGGAGGCACAGACCAAGAGTTAGAGTGAGAATATATTTAATGAGTCTTGTGTTGGTGTCTTGAAAACTAGAGGTAATTAGAGAAAAAAAAACACAACAAACCTAGAGTAAATCAAAATGTAGCAAGGCAAGTTTATTTGTATAGCCCATTTTTGCAAACAGTTTGTCCCAAAGGGCATTACATAACATCATAACGACATCCTCTGCCCTTACAGACCCTCTCATCAACTGAGGAAAAACTCCCAAGAAAACCCTTAACACGGAAAAAAATAGGAGAAACAATAGGGACATCATCTCAATATGCATTACATGGGACGAGGGTTGAAAATACTGTGCAGTCCAGGATTTTAACCCTCAGCCTCTCAGTTCAAAGTCAATAGCCTTGGGCTCGGCTGTGTGTGGGCCTCGCACTAGTCTGAGTCCCCTGCGGACAGAACTGGGACAGTGAGGCCTTGGGCTCGGCCACATGCCGATTTTCAGATGGTAAATGGCTATGAGATACTTTGTCTCTCAGGGTGGGTGCATGGCCGCACACCCTCTTGAAAGTGACAAGAGATCATCCTGGATTTAAAAATAAAATGGGCTGTTCCTCACTGAATCATTACAGGATACAACACACCTGGTATGATGACCAGAATTACCAGGAATAGCCCTGAGTTTCAGTATGAGTGCCACATATATTATAAAATCACATAAAATTTGGATTTTTTCTATTTTCCTGTCTGAAAAATGATATGTGTATACAGCCCATTTGCACCCCCCCCACCCCCCACCCCCACCCCCACCCCTCTCTCTCTCTTTCTCTCTCTCTCTCTCTTACACACACTTCTTGGCAGTAAGCTGGGGCATCTGTATTTCACCTCTCCCCCAATTCTTGTAAATCCTTTCCTTCCCATGAACACATGCTTCCAAACCACCATGTGCTGGTGCGTATTTCCTGAGGTTTAGTGCACACACGCACACACACACATACACAGACAGACACACAGACAGACACACAGCAATCAAGCAGTTCAGTTTAGTTTTAGTTTGCTGGTACACGTGCACATCAAACAACATTTCTGGGTTACGGTTTGTCGATGACGGTTAGGCTGATGTGACATGCCACTGCATGCAGGTCGACTTTTATTCCAGTTCAAGCATCTCTGCAGTGATGACAGTTAAACTGGAGGAGTATGATCGCTTTTCAGGCGTTCATTGTTAAACGTTTGTTTTTTTAGCCTGTCTAAGAGCATTAAGAGGTCAAGGTGTCCTAGTGTACCTTTACAAGACTATCTTCTTACCACAGGCATTTAACCTAGGATCATATTTGTATTGTTTCAAAAATCGATGGGGGTATTTACAAAATAATCAACAAGATAGAAGTCAGTAAAGACTTACTTTGATCACATTCACACATATTCAAATGAAACTTTTGATTAGTTATTGTAGAAAATGACAGATGGCTAAATTATGTAATACTGAAATCCAAAAGTGGTATTATTTACCTAAATTATTTCATCACAGGTGTCAACTGTATCTTTATTTCTGGAAAAAAAAATCAGTTAGTACTTGAGCAACCTTGAAAACAAGATGATGATTTTAACTTGGCATCATGACAACTGACGTCAAATGCCTTTAGTTTAAGTGTAGAGGATGTATTATGACCTCTGTGGTTTGCTTGCAGAGGGTTTACAGTGCTGTAGAAAAAACAGACACACTGAACAGCTCATCTGTGTCTGTTTGTGGTCAGTGCTTACTCCCACTCCCAGTTACCCACTGGAACAAACTCACCTACTGATGGAAGATTCTTATAGGAGAAAAAAAAAGAGCATTACTTTAAGATGATTGTTCAGAATAGTATGTAAACACTTAAACGTACCTTCAAGGTGTGCAGTCTTTGACTGCTAATAGCAACTTGGAGCAATGTTTTTACATTCAGTTCTATTTGAGGCCATACAGATTCCTTTTGTCAATTTGTTTACCTGACTAACACTCAACAATCAAAAAAAATGTTGCAATAGGACCACAAAGGCCGTGAAGAAGAACATTGGAAACATGGATGTTAACAAACCTAGTAACAAAATAGATCAGATATATCTTTGTAACATTCAGTTAAACCATAATTGATAAGATTTTCAAATTTTTGAAGCAGATTTTTACAGAACTGTTAAGATTAACACACATTATATTATTTTTGAGCTTGCTCATTAATCATATTTGATCATATATATAAATCTTTACTGCAATAATGTGTGGGTTTCTGGAGACATAAAACTGGAACAGTGGCGAGGTCATTTAAAGTATCATGACCACACATTGACCTTTGCAGAGGCATTGATTTTCAGTCATCCAAAAGTCCATTTGAGGTTATTGCTAAAACCCATGAAGTGGATGCATGTGCGTAGGTGCAGGATATGTGTGTCTGTTGCCTCCTTAGATTTATGCTTATGACTGTATATTTCCGTGTATGATATCCTCATACTGCATGCAAGTCAACAGTATACGTGTCAAAACGATAATGGAACAGGACTGAACGTTTGTCAATCAATTCAGGGAGCATGGACACGGTTCATAAAAAGGTTACAGGTGAAAGTGTATCAGCTTGGGTGTCCTGTTGAAGGCTATCAGTTTACATGTGAATATTCACATGTGAATGTTTCTGATTATACACTGTGCTATGAAAATAATGCTTCAAGCATATTGGCCTTGATTTTAAACTCAGCTGGTGAGTGCAATATGTAATTTCATCAACATGATTCCAATAAACTGGTGGCTTTGGCTTTAGTATAAAAAGGGCATTTTCAATCAGAGACTTGAGGTGGACCTCATTAACACTTAAAGACAGCCCAGGCTTCCCTGAGTCTAGAGATGGCTCCAACCTGTTTGCTTGTTGATGTACAATTGATGTGTTTTTCGAGTCCCTTTGGTGGGTTTCCTTTCTTTGTTTGGTTCTGATTAGTCATAGTCTTTTTCCCAATAGCAGGTCACTGGGAAGCATTAGTGCACGAAAACAGGTTACTGTAATTATGCTTTTGTTCTTTTTTTGTCTGCACTTTGAGAAGCCAAATCTCAGAGCTCACAGAACTGGTTGAGACTGGATACAACACTGCTTTCAAACTGTGTGTGTGTGTGTGTGTGTGTGTGTGTGTGAATTTGCTATAGACGACATTATGTAGTAGCCATACAAAATCAAACCTTAAAGTACATGCAGTGTGCAAACTTAAATGGCTACACCTTATGTGGGACCAATATCCACAGTCCACTGCTCTGTCCCTCCCTCACTCTCAACCAGTTGTAACTCCTCTGACGTAAACTGCTGAGCTCGCACTCTTTTTCCAGGGATATTTAACTTTAAATGCCATTGAGTGACACACTGAAGTGAGTGTAGGAGCAGGTAGTAAAGGACTGATTTAAGGCTGATGATGGTGTAATAGCTCTTGCTCTGCTGTGTCAGTAGGGGTTAATCAGTGATGTTTGAGAGACAGTAAGGTTTCCATTGACCCACATACAGGACACATACAAGTGTCACTGTGGGACACAAAGGTGAAGTTAGAGCACAAGTGAGCACTTACTGACATGTATGAGAAAAAGCTGCGATAGAACTTCCTTTTCATGTGCAGCCTTGACTCAAGGGAAATTCATGGGTACAAGATAAAAAGACGGTTTTACCAAAAAGCTTATGTTTGCACCACTGTTTTTTTGTCAACAGGATTACCCAAGAAGTCTTTTATGATCACCCTTTTTTATTCAAATCCACGAATAGGTGAAATTTTTAATCTGTCAATTATTTTCTCTTATCACCACATGCCCACAAAGTTGAAGACATTACCATCAGCCTCAGTTCAACAATGTGTTCAAAGCTGACTTAAAAAAGTAATATGCCAAATAAACTACTAGTTAGTGTAGCTCTTATTTCAATGAGGATTACGTGTTTGCTCTTACACTTTACTTAGTCCTCAATCAATTAATCAATCAATGACTGTCTCGTTCATCAAATGTGTAATCCCTGCATGAATATGCAGACAAGATACAAATGCAGTCTCATAGCACTTTTCAACATCAATGTTTTATATTAGAGTTGTCTCAGCAGGACCAGCAATACTCATCTTCTGTTATCACCTCTGAAACCATAAATCTGTCCGTATTAAAATCAAGGTTTTAAAACAGTATGTTGTGTTTGTGTCACAAAGTCAGTTTAACTGACTTTGGTGGTCTGCCAAAACTAACCAAGCAGTAAGCAAACTGAACCACAGTAACTTCTGCACTTCAGACCTGACTGGGCTTTGCCAGTGCAAGGGCATTTTACTATAGCTGTGCAGACTTATACAGTATAACTATATAAATAGCTGTCCCAGAGAAATCAGTTTAGGTTGTTACAGATATTGAAGGTAAATCTAAAACTTTATACAACTTTACACAAGGTGATAAAGTAATTCACCATGTCAACCTAAGCTACTTGGTCAATTCAGCAGAGGCAGTGATTGAAAAAAAAAAAAAAAAAAAAAAATCACAGGTAGTGTGTGTTACTTTTTGCACTTTGTGTGTTTGTCACTGGCAACAGTTCACAGAGTCCTGGTTCAGCTCTCTGTGCTCCCTGTCACCCTCATCTATGATGAGGCCAACAACTGTGGCCTGTGAATTTTGCAGGAAGTGGTTTGCAGAGTTATGAGAGAAGCAGGTTCTCTGCTCACATAACATTTATTTAAGTAAGTAACATTTGTATAGCACTTCTCACAAAGTGTTTACAGGATTAAACAACAGAACAATGGAAACATATACAATCACACAAAAATAAAAATAAATAAATAAAACATACAACAGCAGCAGCCATTGTACATCAATCACCGGAGTCATACAGGTAGGCTTTAAGGCGCTTCTTAAAGAGCTCGACAGATGTTGCATCTCTCACATTCTGTGGGAGAGCGTTCCACAATCTAGGTGCAGCAGACTCAAAGGCACGGTCGCCTCTAGTTCTGCATCTAGTGCGGGGAACTGCCAGCAGATCATGATCAGCAGACCTGAGTGTCCTACCTGGAGCATACACGTGCAGCAGCTCAGACAGGTACTCAGGTGCCTGACTGTGAAGGGCTCTGTAAGTCAGAACGAGAATTTTGAACTGAATCCTCAAGCTGACAGGAAGCCAGTGTAGGGAGGCCAGGACAGGAGTGATGTGACAGTTTTTGGTTGATGTGGTTAACAGCCTGGCAGTGGCATTCTGCACCAGTTGAAGATGATCTACAGAGGTTTTACTAAGACACAGAAAAAGAGAATTACAGTAGTCAAGGCATAATGACACAAAGGCGTGGATGATCATTTCCAGTTCGGCATGTGACACAACAGATCTGAGTTTTGTGATGTTCCTAAGGTAGAAAAAGCATGCGCGGGTCTACACCTGGATGTGTTTATCCAAGTGCGTGGCCTCGTTGAAAGTGAGTCCCAGATTTCTCAGGCTACAGCAAATATTTGAATTTAAAGACCCTAAACAGCTAGCCACCTTAGAAGCCATAGTATTGGCTGCCATCTAGGGGGGCGGGAGGAAGAGGGGCTGAAGAGGGGGTTATAGTTGCTCTGACACTGGCCACATTGTTGACAAAGAATAACAGAAAATTGAAGCTGCCTGAGTCTGCTAAACTTTACGTTGCGGCATAGTGGAGAGGGGAGGGGCCTGGACACGATACGGTGCTCACACAACCCTGTCAGACGTGTGTTTGGTTGTTGAGGTAGACCAGAATCTATGCAGTGAGACGTTGGTCCACTTCCGTGTACTCCAACTTGTCCCTCAGGAGGTTGGTGATGAAACCACTGGAGGAGTCAAAGAACATGTTTCTCTAAGTGTCTCTAAGTCTTTTCCAGGTGAGAGAGGGATCTATGCATCGTGAAGAAGATGGACAGGACCATATGCTCCAGGGTCTTCAGGTCTTTGGGTGCAGGGCCTCGGCCTTCAGTTGAAGATGTGCTCACCTATCCTGCAGAGTTTTTCTTCACTGGATCTTTCTCACCTTGAACCTTGTAAGTTATGTCCTCACCTGGTTTGTTGTGAGGGGCAGGGTCTGGGTGGGTATGCTGGAGAAGGACTAAAATCCAACAATAAAGAGATACACTTCCACTGCAGGTACCTTACTCAGAAGAAAGTTTAAGATGTGTTTAAAAGGTGTTTTCAGTTTATTTTTCCCACATTTCCGCTGGAAAAACCACGTTCTGTGGGGTGTAATGTCAAATGGCTTAGTGGCAGTAGTAGAAGGAAACCACGCAATGTAGTGTACTGAGCGATAACACTGACATGAAGAGGAAGTTGGGGGTTGATAAGAGATCACATTTTCTAGTTTTAAACTGACAAACAACATTACATTTGTATTTTTTGTATCCATGACTTTTTAAGATTTATAAAATGTGATTACTCATTTATCCAGTCGGACATGTAAAATTGAATGTAACAAAGTTCATTCATCCTAATTTGATTCCACACGTAAACTGAAGTTGGAGTTTTCAGTGTCCTGCCAGCACTTTCTGCTCCGCTGCCAGCTCATGCGTTTCACGTACAGCACTTTGGCATGATTTCAGTCCAAATCTGAGGTCAATAGCAGTGACCTATTTTTGGTCTACACAGAGATTTGCAACCAGATTGTACAGTGTGTTCTGAGTTTGAGCATAAACTCATAAATCCTTATCACAGTATATAAAGTATAGTATGTTTGTATATTACTTAGAGAGACTGTGACTGCAAAGTTCATCCTGGGTCATTCTTGGAGGAGTTTCAGCTCTGCACAGAATCTTTTCAGGACATGTACTGTGTGAATACAACCGTGCAGAACCTGTGTTTGGTAGAGGTCCAATATTTTACAATTTCCTGTTTTAATTTCAAGAGTTTGTCCATAAGGAGATATTCTTATGGTTTTAAGTACCTGAAACCATCTTAATCATGCGTGCTTTTTTAGTGACATCACAAATTTATAAAAGTCTTGACAACTTGTTTTATTGCGCATTATCTGAAAACAGACTGTATGTTTTACCTTGTGGACTGAGCATTTTCATACTTCAGAGGATTAATGTACAATCCTTCATTTAAAAAAAACAAGGAAATCTTACTTTCTCAATATTGAGCTTTAATGCAGACATGTGTCTACTGCACATTATTCAACCACCTCATAATTAGATATCTATCAGTAAAACATGCAGTTCAAACATCAAATTGATATTTTATTAAGGACATGGGCACAGACGTCTATGTGCAGAACTAAACACTGAACACTGCTAAAACTCAGAACAGCAGTCACAGCCTTAGCAGCCAGGAGAAAAAATTGCATATCCTTGTGTGGTTCTGTGGTTCTTGAGAAACTACATCAGAGAAAGTTACCCAAGATACACACACCCAGCAGAGAGAGAGAGAGAGGAAGAGAGAAGCTGGGAACTGTCAGGGGGAGATAAATGACAAAGATTGTACATTTGTATTTGAAATTTGGCGAGAGTTTCTTTGTGGAATCAGAGCACAAATGTTTATTACTAGAAACTACAAAAACACTAAATGTTGAAAACCCATTATGCCAACCATTCTAAGCCCATTGTGAAACCATTATGAAACACATGCTCATACCTAAGAAGAGGGAGCATTTATTCGCAGATACAGAATAAAAATAGATTCTGTTGTTGTTTCATAAGTGAAAAACATTCAAGGAGAATCAACAACTACATCTACAACTCTCATGGTACTATACAAAGGTATTGCTAAAGTTAATGTGAATTTTAATATTTGTTGACACTGAATACATTACATAGTAATTAATCAATAAAAGCTGAAAGAAATAAATTCATGATGGTTAAATGTGTAGTTACCTTTATCTATTCTAATAAATAAACATAGATATAACACACTATTCTATGATTCTGTGATGTAGCTATTAAATGCATGATGTACCACACATAAAGGTTGGAAAAAAAACTGTTATCCACCTCAGAAGATAAAATCTTTCTACGTTAAATATAATCACCCAAGAGAGCAGATTTGCACTAGGCCACCCAGCATGAATCTTAATTTTTATGGAGCTGATATGATGTCATATGCACTTTTATAGTCAACAGACCCTTGTCAGCATTTTTACATGAAAAGCACAGGTGAATAGTATAAATACTGGCTCAGTTCAGTGTAGATGTGTTTGTTTCCAGGTATTGTTCCAGCTTGCTCAGTATCACACTGTTTCCACCTAAACAAATCAGGAGACAATCAGTGTAATTAATAACAAATGTGCAGGCAGCGGAAAGGCCTTCAAGTGGAGTTACTGGAATATACACCTACAAACCTACTGACGAACATTCAGTATTACCCAACATGATGTCAGATCCAAGCATTTATAGCACATAATCTTATCTTTGAATATTTTCTCCAAAAATCATTCCATATGTTGAATAATGTATTTACTGATCCCATTTGTTTTTCTGTTCTAATTAATGTTATTATTGCCATTTGTTGTTGTTTCCGCCTCTTTGTCTTTGTCTGCTTTTAAACCCCGAGAACAAAATGAGCTCCAACAATTGATTCATGGAGCCTTGACGGTCAGAAATGTTGTACTGGAAAACCCAGCGCGCAGATGTGATCATGGTAACTTCCTGCCACAGCTGTGGTAACCTACATTCAGGTTCTAACATAAACCAATTTGTCCGTGTGAGGCTTAAGTAAAACGACACTTCACTATCAAAGGTGAAGACAGTGTGAGGGGAAACAATTAACTGTGATAAGAGAGCAGCAAAGTTTGATTAAACAAAAGTTCTCTGCTGTAATATATTACACTCTGCATTTAGTGGGTGAGGAATGTGTGGGACTCAGATGATCTATGCAGGTTCAATGAGGGCATCTGCTGGGGGGAAAGGGTAAAGCACAACACAGCAGATGAGATAGGACACAAATCACCCTCTATCATTCTTTGAAATCTTTGCCATTTATCTCCACCTCACAGTTCCCAGCTTCTCTCGCTCTCTGTCTCTCTCCCTCTCTCTCTCTGTCTCTGTCTCTCTGTCTCTGTCTCTGTCTCTGTCTCTGTCTCTCTCTCTCTCTCTCTCTCTCTCTCTCCCTCTCTCAATTGCCAGTGTGGCTGTTCAGAAAGCTATAAACATATTTTCCTTCCAAACATCACTTGACAGCATGTTGTATAAACTGTTTTTTTGTTTTTTAAAGCAAAGCCGAGCCTTTCCTGGCAATCTTGAAAATGGTAAACAATGTGGGCCATGTGACTTACCGTAACCCTGCATGTTTTGAATAGCAGATCTTTACAGCCGATGTCATTTTTCAGAGCAAAGTGACAAGTTCAAAGTGAGTTCAACCACACCCCTGTCAAACTTAACCCACACTCCTCTGGTCTTCTCTTTTCCTCTCACAGTCCATTGGTTCTGAGTGTCAGTCAAAAAGCATCAGGAACATGTTCTGCAGTTTAATGGCCCTCAGACAGAAATGACTTACTGTGCATCGTGGCTGGATCAGTCTTTTGCTGAAGGTGCCTCTGTACTTGGCCAGTGCACTGTGGAGTGGGTGAGAGGTGTTGTGCAGGTTTGCCTCTAGTTTACACACTATCCTCCTGTCTGACACCACAGAGAGTCCAACTCCATCCCCACAGCATCACTGGCCTTCCAGATCAGTTTACTGAATCTGTTAGCATCCACTTCCCTCAACCCACTGTCCTAGCACACAATGGCAAACAGGATTGTGCTGCCTCCCTGCACGGAAATGGTGGTCACCAGTGTTTTAATCTTCCTATGGTCCACTACCAACTCCCTTGTTCAGAAAACACAGGATCTTGGGTTTTGGGTCTCACGCAATATCACAACTGATCTCAGAACAGTAGAGACTGAGTCGAGGGCAGCTCAGCAGCGCACTGTGGTTATAGCTAGTGACTAAGTCACAGACCAAAGCATTATCCAGAAGGCACATTAATGCTGCTGCACTCAGTGCTTGACAGGCTTCAGCCACATGGCAACAAGCCACAGTAACCAAAGTGTTACCAGACGGGGGCAGTAAATGACACCATGAAGGCATGTGGACTAAATGACTAATGTGTCCAGTTCACCAGTTTGTAACTCCCATTTGAAAACATATTTTTGGAAATGTGTTAAACACAGGACTCAATCACATATTTGTTATTTTGTCACATCTCTAAATTGTTGTTTAATTCAACTACAACTATTTCTCAAAGGCAAGGCGAGTTTATTTGTATAGCACATTTTTACAAACAGTTTGTCTCAAAGGGCTTTACATAGCATCATTACAACATCATCTGGCCTTAGACCCCCACATCGACTGAGACTGAAGAAAAACTCCCAAGAGTCAGTAATATCCTGGATCCATTCCCGTCAGGTTTCCCAGCCCCCCACAGCACTGAAAAAGAACAGATCTGTTCAAGGTGATTAATGGCCCACAGCTTCAATTAGATCCTCGTGTTGCCGGTGATGCTGTGGACCATGACATCGGTTTGACTCACCTCAAACAGTGTCACCTTACAGTATTGCACCAAACTAGTCTACATCCTACTACAAACAGAGGACATTCTTAGTGGTTATGCCACCTGTGTTTACCATTTTGCACCATGTGATGAGAGTTTTGAAGAAAGGTGATATGAGACCTGTAACTTGTGTCCACATGCTGAGTTGTTGTTGTTTATGGTTGTGGCTAAAGAGTGACTGATTTCATAATTGGGTTGATGAGGTTTTGGTTCAGAAAATGTTGTTTCAGAAAAGCAGTAACGTGCTCACATGTATTTTTTCAGATCTCTGGTAAACACGACAATTTATACGTCTATCAGGTGATATTTGTGACCTCCTTAGGGCGCTCTCTGGTCGTCGGACAGCCTGTCCAGGTGAAATATCCTTTCTGTTTGTTACAATATTTATTAATACTTGTGGTCATTTATTAACAACTAATATTGTTTTTCAGAACTCCTTTAATTTCTACCCAATCCATGATCCATGCAGAGCTCCGACTGCTAAGTGGCCGCTTTAATGGCCATGGGATTACTTCACTGGCAGCTCACTGGGGGTGATCTACAAATCTACAAAAGATTTTTCTTAAATCCATAAAGGAGCAAACAATGAGTAATGAGTATGATTTATTGATCAGTGATAAAGCTGTGGTACCTAGCGTATAGGTGTGAACAAATAATATTGCACTAAGATTGGATGAAGTCCTTTGAAAATTGTGTGTACAGAACAATGACTTATCAGCAATGAAAACAATAATGAAGGAACATGAGCGCTAATCAAAATTACATGTATATTGAAGAATTAACACTGAAAGGATGATGATTCAAATGACTGCATGGTGTTTATTTCTGCATATAGGAGGAGTAAAATATATATCACTCTTATCAATTTGCAAACATTTTGTGAAATGAGTAATTTATGAATGAAATGAAATGACTAGTACAACTAGTACAAATTTAGATGTAGGCCAATGAAGTTGGCATCCTGTTACTTGTCTGCATTTGTAAAAGAGCCTATATAGGGAGTAAATATGGACTCCACCACACATACCCTGTACTGTATTCTTTTTTCTTCTTGTCCAAAAATGTAGAGAGCTGACTGCACATGTCCCTCATACTGCAGAAAGTCCGAACAGTAATGTTGCCATGGAACCAGAGGCAATGAGACTACTGCTGCTCCTCTGTGGTTTTCCAGTCACGGAAACTCAGGTAACTGCTTCCTGCATAGCACAGTGTGGTCAGAAAAGCAAAGAACTGAAAGAGTGAAAGGTAGAGAAGGGTTATGGGAAAAAAATAAAAGGAAATAGAGAGCAAAACATGAAAGAAATTTTAGAAAATTTAACACAACTCACTGAAAAGTTACATTTATTTCACTGTTTCTATATTTTCATAAGGCAGTTTCAAAACATTGCTTCCTGGTTACTTATACCAATGCAACCATTTTCTTAATTTGTTTATGTCCTTCTAAAATCACTTCTACTATTTTTATGCACATATTTATCAGAGGAATAACACTCAGGCTGTTAAAAGACATGTACAGTGTCTTCTGTAACTCTGTTTGAAAAGATGATGTCACCATTAAGCAGGGCCCAGTATTTCTGGAGATACACTGATATTAGAGGCTGTCAGAAAGTCAGAATATGATGCTTTGAATCTGATTGTTTCTCAAAATCTTTGTCACGTGTATTCTCCTGGCAGTGGCCCTCTGCAGAGGCCTTTTCAGGGGTGACTGGTTGGGTGCATGGGTTTTTGCACAGAAGAACAATGTGGCCAATGCATAGATGTGTCTCTTATGTGTCTCTAACTTTATATAGAGGCATTATTCTGCATGCCTTAAAAGCCATCATGCAGCCTTTTAGGATTTGAATCAGCCGTTCTAATACAGAGACAGACCTCCTTTCTGATGTCTCTGCTCTGATGGTTGAACTTTGCTGCTGAAACCCTTGATTCTATTGTATCTGTGGTTTTGTCACATCCTTGTGACTCGCAACTTCCTTTGCTGTCCCAACATACAGACTTAAGACATGAAATAAAATGATCATTAGCACATAAGTGTTCTTACTGCAGATGCTGCCCAGCAGTTGTAGTTGTGTCGACCCCTAATGGCCTGGTTGACTGTCAGAGCATCCACCACTGCTGTAATCAGGTAAAGAGCTGCAGCACTACAGTTCACACTCAGCGACTAGAGGAGATAAAGACAGAAACAGTGAATTACTGAGCAAAAGACAAAACAGTCCAAGTGTATGTGTGTGTGTGTGTGTGTGTGTGTGTCTGCATGTTACCACTGTAGTCCAGGGGACCTGTGGTATCCTCTTGTGGACTCCGATGAGGTAAATAATAAACAGGGAAACCGTCAGAATCCAGCACAGGATGGCAACAAACATCACCCAGCAAAGAGCAGGCAAATGAAAATAGTGTGTTCCCCCGACCAGAATCCACACTAACATACCACACAGCTGGAAAAGAGGAGACATATGTACTTTTAAAGTCACAAAAAGAGAATGATAGAGGACAGAAAATGAGCAGTTTTGAGATAGTTTCTTCTTTGCCAAAAAGACAATTATGGTAAATGAACCAAGACGTCATGTTTCTTGTCATTTTTGTTCTCTTGACTCTTTTGTTCATTGTTCTTCAATGACTCATTTCCAATTTTCATTGGTCATTTCACACAACATGCTCCACCTCCACTGCATCCAAATGTTGTGGTGGTGAGTAGTTCAATCTTGCTGCTCCCAACACTATTCAAAATCCACCCTTCCTGTTTCACAACAAAAGATTCCTGCTGGATGTTTCATATCACAGGAAGAAAGTGAAGTCATGGTGTGAAATGTGACTGAGCTAAGTTGGTTTCTAAAATGAAATCTCTTGTACAACCAGAGGTAACCTGATTTCAGTCCATAACGTAGATTAATTATTTATTGAAACCAACCACTTTAAAATATTATCTCACAGTCAATTGTATGAATCTACAAAACCAAAGGCTTTTGTGTGTCTGCATTTCCATGTAACTTATTCGAATGTGTGGCAGTCCAATTGCTCCAAATGTGGCGTGCCCAGCCTCTGTATGGCAGCCAGCCAGACTGTATTTAGAGAAAGGCTATCCTGTCTTTTTCCCTCAGCTGATTTGAAAAGGAAGAGAGACAATAAGGGGGAGAGAGGAGGTAGAGTTGATTTGCTTAGTGTTTTTGGTCAACTTCCTATTTTCATAGAAACATAGTTTTTTTGTTTTACTCTTGTTTTTCGTGACTCTTTTGAATACGGTCTTAGCAATAGATAGATGTGCTTATGCTATTAGTATGAATTTCATATTCCCTTTGTGGACAAAGAGTAAAGTAAATAAAAGATTTACTGTATATGAATCATTTTTTAAGTCAAAATGGTAGAATAGATCCTACACTGTCTGTGGTCTCCATTTCTACATAATCTGGTAAGAACATGCGCTTGCAACATAGGTGTGACAAAAAAAAAAAACCTGACAATTTGATTCCACTTCCTGTCAGTCATTATTAAAAGTATAATCAGATGCCCCAGTATGAACCTTTTGTAAGGTATATTGTCATGATGCCATCCTCAGGCCTTAAAACTTAAAAAACATATTCACACTTACTATCTCGGCTATAAGGAGAAGTCCTTTAGCAGTTGTAGCGAAATGCTGGTCGAAGGCCAAGGTGGAGGTGGAGATGTTGTACTCTGGCACTGAGGGAGTCCTGCAGCCCGATACCACAGCAGCTCTCTCCATCGTTGACACTGACACGCCTGGCTTGTGTGCTTTCTGTGAGGCTGTGTCGCTGCAGCAGAGGAAGTCGTGTTCCTGTCCCGGAATCCAACAAGGACACACTGTCGATCAGATTGTACAGTGACAGCAACAAAACAAACATTTAAGCTGTGCCCTCTTTCATTTCCCATGATTAAACTCTTAGATTTTAAAAAAGTCAACTAATTTACAACCCGTATGGAGATTTTTTGATGTACAGTTATGTGTAATCTTAGTAGAAGTTCTATAGGAGCCATGATGGTCCATAACACATCCAAAATTCAAAGATGACACTAAATAGGAGGGCAACAGAGACAGCAGTCCCTTCAGAGGTGTCTACAGGTGTCTGGTGCACTGTGTTATATCTACATGTGGACACGACAATGATGGTCCGCTGATGATGATAAATTATGCTGATGGCGCCGTCATGAGGAACCATGCGCACATTTTCTGCACCAAAATACAACTGTTGATTGTTTAGATTGATGTGTTATATCCCAGGTTGTGAAAGTCAGTTGGCATTTTGGTGGTAGACTACGTTTAAA
Source organism: Caranx ignobilis (assembly GCA_021432705.1). Lineage (NCBI taxonomy): Eukaryota > Metazoa > Chordata > Actinopteri > Carangiformes > Carangidae > Caranx > Caranx ignobilis. The sequence continues at coordinate 364,070 of MU270012.1, read as the reverse complement.
ACAATCAATACATAAGGGGATAAGATGTATGTTCTCTCTCAGGAGCAGGAGGTTGTAACATCAGGAGAGGCTGCCTGCCCCCAGAAGTCAGAAAATGAACAGTGAAGTAAGTTTATGACGTTTTCAAATAAAATCCCATCTGCAATGGGCAATTAAAGAGTAGTAGCAGTTAACTATTGATCAGAAAATATGAAGGGTGTCCGTGCAATTGGTTTGTATATTTAAGTAAGGCAGTTTTTTTTTTTAATCCATTAATATACTGTCTGTACATTATGATACCCGTGAGTTACAATACTGGAATCAGCTGGTGTAGTTCTTCTCACATTTACCTGCGCTCAGGTCCTCCCTGCCTGTTATTGGTTAGGTGAGTGACATGTGACTAGATGAGACAGGACGTTGATGTTGTGAAGCGAGCGAGTGTGAAGCAAAGGAAAAGCTGCAAAAAAGTTCATCAGTCTCCATGTAGCATGAACTCTCGTGTTACAGCAGTAATGGTGTCCCGAGCGGAGAATTAAATCCCACCGTGGCCTAGGTGTGTGTGTGTGTGTGTGTGTGTGTGTGTGTGTGTTCCGGTCTGGCAGCACGTGCACGTTAAAGTGCATAAATTCTGGTTGACCATAGAAAGTGAAAGCAACACATACATAATGTAACGTATAATGTAGCAGCTCCATGTTTCCAACTGCGACCCCAGTGAACAAGTCCAAGGCGGGTGTCTCTCCTTATGGGACCATGGACAGGGTTAAAGGTGACGTCTGTTTTCATCACTGACGGCTACTGGGCCATTATGAGGTAGGAAAGCTAAACTCTCTGCCAACTCTCTGCTATGCATTTGTCAGTGTTGCTTTGGCTTTTGCAATGGACATGTTTGGCAGATTCATTAACAGTTATGTGACTTTGACAATAAGGGCAACAGATGTTGAAAACACCTCGTAGCTACTTGTCAAAATAAACTGAAATCATAGTTAGAGTTAAAGTTTAATATCCCGTCAGTGTTTGATAAATGAAAATACTGAGTGGATGATGGTTTGTGTCTGATATGTTATTGCACACGAAAGGTCAATGATCAAGTTTGAAAACAAAGTTTATCATCACCGAGATGTTTGCTTCCTTTCCACATGTGTGACTTTCATATTGAACCTCAACTGTCTACACGCCAATTATGAAGTCATGAAATCCTGTTGTTATGAAGACATGCTGAAATCAGACCACAGGTGTGCAAAGGGGGGCAACTGTTGTAATTTCAGTTCAGACCTCAGGCCTTATTATTAAGCCAGTCGCTGTGGTGCAGCTGTCGAGGCAGTGGAGGCTTTGACCACTGGGTGGCAGTAGCAACACATGGTTGAAAAATAAGAGAGCAGGGGACAAAAGATGTCAGGTTGAGGCCGAGAAGACTCCACATGAAGGGTTATTGTAATCACTCATTCATTTAGATATGCTGCTATATGTCTCGTGCTGTTATGAGCATAGCATGGTTAGTGTGCTTCTCACTGCGGATGGTGTGTTTGTTGTTTGTTTTGTTGTGTTTTTCTCAAAACTGAACAGCTGATTGGAGACTGAAGGTATACAAAGACAGACACTGATTAAAAATACATTCTTAATTTTATAATCGGATTTCCATTCAGTTTCTGTTTGCATTAAATCAGTGGAACTGTTGTGTGTGTCTCAGCTCCGTCAGCAGTTTCCCCAGGAGGCACAATCAGGGCAGGACTGATTGAAGTTTCCAGGTGACTATAAATTAACTATCACGAATTCCTCAAATTAATTTGGTGATGAAGTCAACAAGAGCCTTGAGTAAACTCATAAACAAGGGATTCATTGGGGTGGACCTTTCACAAATGTAAACAAATAGAGCAGAAACCGACCCATTAAGATGCTTTATGTTTAGCTGCTGCTGTCAGTATCCTGGAGGCATTGTCAGACTGGATATTTTACATGCTTTATCTTAAGGGACCTGATAGTCTAATTCTGCCTTGCTGAGCACATTCTGCCCTCTACAGCAATATATCCACTGCATCAATCTATACTCTGCATTACCCTCTCTCTTTCTCCATTTACAGAACCAATAATCCAGCTTCTCCCATCTTCCTTTAGCTGGTGAGTGGCTGCATCGAGCCAATACAATAAAGAAAAAAAAACAAAACAAATGGCCAACCGAGGCATTTTTGAATGCAGAATTGGCAGCTTGTACCCAGAGACATGCGTCCTTCTTTGAGACCAATAGATTTTCTATATGAGCTGTCTAACAGCTAATTATCACAGCAGGGCTCGGGTCATTTCGCTCTCATTCAATTAAGCAAAAATGGAAAAAAAAAAAAACAATCTCAATGTCATTCAGAGAACATTTTTAATTATTTCTTGACAGACTGAACGTGACCACCTTCTAAAGGTTTGGGGGTTTTAAAGAAAATCCTTATTTGTTGCACATTTTTGTGTGTAGTCCATCAGCGTAGAGGCCCAGTGACTTTTTTTTTCTTGAACTGGTAAATTAATTTGGTGAACATATTGTTCACCAACAATGCTTGAAAGTATCTGTGGTTACTATACTCAGAGGAATGAGGGGGGACAAAATTAGCACATTTGTTATGGGCGTCCAATAACGTCCACTCAGAGTCTTTAGTGCTTTCTAGCAAAGGTCTGCTTTACAGGCTGTGTAGACTATCTATACAAAACGCATTAATAATGGAAGCTGCTGTCGATGTGCTCACATTAGGGCCAACTCTCTCCTCAGCCGCTCACCTGGGAAAACTGTGATTAATGACACAGTCAATTGCTCTAAAGTTGTCTGAGAGCTTTCTTACTCACTCAGTATCTCTGCATCTTCCTCTGGCGCTCACTTCTCCTCTTTCTTTTCCTGCTGTAACTCACCTCCACATGATTTCTATGAACCCCAAAGGAACAATGTGGAAGTTCAGTCTAGCATGAAGCACTTTCACCTAATGATAATCACTTAATGAACTGGCATTAAGAACAGGCTGCATGAATGTGAGTTCATGGCTGAGTGTAGTGATTTATTTATTTATTTTTGACATGTTTAAAGATTTGTAGAGATGGATGGAGTTTTGTAAAACTGATGATTTCATCAGATGTTGAAGGAAGATTATGTAGAAGATGGGAAAAAATGAAACGTACCAGTGAATTTGAGGAAAACCTTTTGAAAGTAGAAAATCCTCACTTCACTGAACATAAAGGTGTTATTACTGAGGGATCATATCAATGATTATCTGAACATGATCCTGTATAGTCCTCGTTATAATTAGTAGGGATAGAGCGTCCCTCCTTCTCATCAATAACTCAATGCCTTCTTTAGTGACCACTTCCTGAGATTTTTATAGTAATTATGATGCTCTATTGTCTCATCAGCTCAACTGAAAGAACTTTTTCTCCTTTAATTCCCCTAAATACCATAAAGGCTTGAAAGCACACAGGTGATTAATGGTTATTTCCCTGCTTTTGCAATTTGTTCTGTGTATGATTCCATGAATGCGGCCTTATCTCAGACTTTTTCCTCATTTGACTAATGATGATGACAATAATGAAGATGAACGAAGACCTCATGTGGGCCACTAATGTTCTAGTCATCCACAGATTTTGTGTTGCTTGGTCTGCAAGTCCTCTTCATTACAAATGAGGCAGAAAGGTAGAAAACTGTCCTCAGATGTAGGAGTAAGATCAATTGAGTATAACAGCCACAACCTCAGAGAAACATACTTACAATAAACTCAACTATAATTTTTGCCATTAAAATTTGACTTTGTAGAAAAGTATAAAATAACAAAACAAGGCAAAAATGTGAATTATTATTGCATTTATTAGTATTTCATTTCTGCTGCTGATTCAATTCATTACAGTGAAAGTAAAGCGAGACCAGTTTTACCGGTGGCTCCCAATCATCCAATTATTCAGATGGCAAAGTAATCTTCATCTCAGACTGATTTAATTGAGAAAGAGAGACAAAATAAAACAAATAGGATTAGTTTTCCACCGACTCCAGAGGGAATTATGCAATAGACTAAAATGTTGTCCCTATTGTTGCTGGGGTTGTACTTTCACCCTGTTCCCTCTTTTCTGAGAGTGTGGAGAGAAAGACAGCGAGGTATCACAACCCTGCTGGAAATGTCAGGGCTGTTATTTAGTTTTCCGTCTCTCCCCTCCCTTCCTCAAAGTGTCTTCTCCATTCTCATCATTGTCTTCACTGCTTTGCTGTATTTACTCTTCTATCCCTCTAATTCTCTCTCCCCTGTTCTGTCGTTGTCTTCATGGTATGTTTAGATTCTACTGCAGTGACACAAAGCCTCACCATTGACACGCACACACACATACACACATACACACACACACACACACACACACACACTGCACCATTTACTGAAACTCTACATGCAAAGATGTAAATAACCTGAACTCCTCCTGAACCTCCCCATCCCTTCCACACACACACACACACACACATACGCACACACAAAATCTCACTCAAAATGCATGTGTGCTTGCCCAGATGCTGCACTGTAATTGGCCACTGTGGCTTCCTGCTGTGGCAAAGATATTTTTAATGCACACACTTAAAGGCACACACACACACACACACACACACACACACATGCGCGTGCACGCTAATCCTTGCCTCTGCAACATCTGCCACATCCCCCGGCACATGTGCTGGTTAAATGTAACCACACACTCATGTGCACACGCATATCCACCAGTGTAACCATACAGGCAGCCCCTCCCCATTTAACCACCAGCCCTGACATCAGTTCTAAATAAACTGATGCAGTTGTTCACCGACAGGCACAGCCTCGCCCTTGGAAACTACAACTGCTGTTTTCTCATCTTCAACAGTGTTTCCCTTGGACTGCTTTCTTGGCTCCGTGGAACGGCCTCTGGATCAGTGTTTGGATCATGTGACACTAAACGTTTCCACTGGAACTTTTAGTGAGAGTAAATAAAATCTGTTGTAAAAAGTGCAGCATCTATCTTTAAAATCCGTAATTTCTTTTGCCAGTCTTTATATTTGTTCTCATCTGTCCTGACCCTTAGTTGAATTTTTCACCATCAGCTTGTTGTATGTTAGAGATACATGGTTTCACCACAGACCAGTAAGACAGAATGGACTATTATGTGATTGGATAAAGAGAAACCTATTTTGGCTGTAAAGTGAAGTGAGACTGGCCAGTAGCTTTTTAAGACTGGAGCTCAGTACAAAATAATAAATGAATGGCCTTTAACAAGGAAATCACTGATGGGAGCCGTGGCTGCTGCTCACCTTGTTAATCAGAGAGAGCAATCAGATGAGATGATATTGGTTTGAATGGCTGAAATGTTCAGTTCAGTTCGAGGTCATGTTGTTTGAAATCTGGTAATATTAAACTACCGTGCTGGATGAAACGCTCCAACAGGGAGACAGGTTTGCAGTACTGATATAAGCCTATGCTATAATATAATGGTTGTTCATTAGTGTGCAAGGGAGAAAAGGGGGTAGAAGCTTTATTTTCACTGATTGAGTTGCTGATGTTATGGAGCAGGAAAACCTTTTTTTAGTGGCAGAAGTTGTTTTGTTTTCAATAAGGCAGGGCTGCTTCGTCCAGTTTGGAGGAGAGATTGGTCCTGTGTTTCTTGATGAGCATTTACTATCTGCTAACCTTACACGTCAAGAGAGACAGAGAGAGTGAGGGGTGGGGAGACGAGGCGAGTAAAAAGAGAGGGAGAGGGCGATGGATGTATCAAACAGCAGCCTCCTGCTGAGCGGGGAATGGAAAAGCTGCTGGCACCAACATGAATATTTCAGCAGAAAGCTACAGCTCTCTGTACCCCCCCCCGTCTCTCTCTCTCTCGCTCTCTCTCTCTCTCTCTCCCTCTCTCTGCCTCTCCCTCTCTCTCTCTCTCTCTCTCTTTCACCTTTTCCTTCTCTCCACTTCTCTCCCTCTTAACCCTCCACCACCCCCACCCCCTGCTTCTCTCCCTTTACTCTCTTTTGGAGTGGACAGTGATAATGAGTAGAGTGATAGAGATGGAGAGAGCGAGACAGAGGGACATATACAAAGAGAGGGAGTGCGAGAGAGAGAGAGAGAGAGAGAAAGAGAGAGACCGGCTCAGGCTGAATTCAGGGTAGCTGAAACAGAAAATGGCTCCTGAATGTAAATCTGGGGAGGCAGCAGCAGAGTGTTGCCTCAACTTGGCTGCTTCCCCAACCCCCCTGCTAGACACTTGTGATGGTTTGGCCCGGGGTAGTTAGACAATAAAAACAGAACGCATGGAACAAAACAAATATCAGCAGGCAGGGAGTTCCTCTGGAGACTGAAATAGATTTTTAACAGTCTGCTGTTTTGTTTTTTGTTTTGTTTTTTTCTCAATAATTTAACAACAACTCCTTTTACTTATCTGTTGTTTATTTTTAGCTATGTTGTTATCTTTTCTATTTGGAATGTGTGTGTTTATAAGTGAGTCTGTTGTGAATTGGGATGATGATAAAAACTGCCGATTGATCAATAGAAATGCCTTGATCAGTTAATAACGAATCTTTGTGATAATTGCATACAGCGAAGATGCGATGTTTGGGTGCAGAACACACAATAAAGGTGAGCTGTTGCCTGGAGGAGCAGTCTGTGTGATGTGAACTTGTTTTTCTCCCCAAAAAAACAAAACAAAAATAAAGCACGGTTGTAAATTTGTCTAGAAAGTGTACATTTTGAGCTTGAGTGAAACAAGTCACTTGAGATTGGGGAAATTTATTTGAATAACATTCGGGCTCCCTTGTATTTTTGGCATCATACCCAAAATAAACAAAACCCTTGGGTTGCCAGGAGTTTGTCATCAGAAACATTTAGAGAATTGGGAATTCAGTGTGTCTCATGCATCACAGTTAAAAAGCCGCTTCCATTGATTCATTCAGTTTCATGAGTTGAGCCCAAAATAACTATAACTAAAGAGTAAGACAAGTGGTTCTTTCTTTTTAAAGATCTGTAAAATCACTATTGTGATTAATTATGCAAAAATGTGTTTTCCCCTAATTCTTCCCTGTGATTGTAGGGTTAATGTGAGCGGAGGCTCACTTTTACTACACTGTAAAATCTTCATCTATTGATCTATAAGTCTCAAGTAAAGAGTGGTGACATCTACAATGTCCTGAACGTCACTTCCGGTCAAACGCACACTGATAAATGTTGGTTCTATTGCTCCTCATTGTAGCAGACTGAGGGATGGGCTAATTCTGCTAACTGTGTATCTGTTGGGATAATAACTGAGGCATTGCTGCTTCTGCCAGTACACGCACCCAGCCAAATAGCCTTCAACCTCGATGTGCTCTCCAGATACAGCCTCATATATTTTTGTGTTTTGTTTACTTCTCGTCATCAGTGTTTGGCCTCTGCAGCTTGATGACATTTATTTAGATAACAGTGTTTTAGGCTAGAAACACCGTCTTTTCAGAGTCAGGACAAACACTGAGGAAAAACATATCACAAAGGAGAACTTCTTGCTAAAGTTGATTAATAGTGAACTCCACAGAAACCCCACTCACGTTCCACTCTGAGGCGAGACATGAATGGATGGATTGAGTGAGTTTTAGTAAAAAAAAAAAAAAAAAAAAAAAGAGGTGAATATGACCCATTGTCTGTTTTGTTGTTGGTAAACAGTTCTTGTAGTGAGGTTGTAAGACTTTCATAGTGGACAGCTACATGGCCAGGTTAAATTTAGTCCAGCTTAACTGAAGGTTATGAAAGTATGACTGCTTCACATTCACTGTCTGGAAGCAGTCAATGCTCTGGTTGAGAAAAGTAATCGAGTATGTTTTTGAGGTATACGTTTTCTTTCAGTCTTTTTAAGTGCATGCTTGTGCCCCACCTTGCTCTCTTTCTCTCTGTTTTGTACACATGCCTACATGCACACAAAATGGCTTCAGATTTTAGCAGCGTGCTCGTCTCTTTCTGGCCACGCTGGCCTTGTTTTTGTTTGAATCATGTGCCAGTTTTAATGAATATCGTTCAGACTGTTCTTGCTGGTGTTCCCACTGCGATTCTCTGATTCATAGTTAATAACATGTTGAGCTTGCATCATGCAAAATGAAGAGGCCCACATTGCTTCTCACATTAATACTGAACAAAAACACTCAAAGGAATCTGCAGATGTGCTGCAGAATTCACACTTAGTTTAAATAATGAGTGCAAAGGCAGTAATTAAGTTTTGATAGAAACTGCTTCAAAATGACGATGAAATGACAACTCATGGTGGAATTGATTAAAACTTTGAGTTGATAAACTGATAAACATATGGCATGATAAATATTTCGCTGCGCACTAACACCACTCCACACTGCAATCTGCACTTGACCCTGCTTCTGACCTGTCCTGCAAGCTGAAAGAGCATGACTTCACACAGGGGTCCATGGTTGGGCCCCAACCCACTATTAGCAAAGTGGTATGTTAAAGTGTGCTGTGAGGTTGAGAGGTGGACTACTGGCTGGTTAGTTTCCTATCTGCAGATATGCCTGTCATCATAGAGGTCCAAGTGGTTGCCCCGGGCCAAGATATGGACCAATAGTGAACTCTGATAACACTGCTGCTAAATATGAGTCTGTGGCGTGTGCATGACAGTGTTTATGTGTGTGTATGTGTGTGTGGTATAACAGATAAGAGTAAAAATGTGTGTGTACCTATGTATCTAGAGAGGATGGATCAGTGTGCATTCGTGCGTGTGTGTATGTGTGTTTAATAGTCTGCTTAGTGTTTCATGGTGGTAAATCGTTCGTTCTGTCTCATCTCACACACCGCTGGACAGCAGAGTCTGCACTACCCTGATAACACAACCACACACGCACGCACACACACCATATCACATATAAGCAAAAGCTTTCCCTCACTCTCTCTTGGACACACACACACACACACACACACACACACACACACTTGCACCAAGGCTATACGAGGCAGTAACTGCAGCCTGTAGAGAATCAGCCGGTCTATTTGTCTGTCTGTCTGTTTACTGCCCTGCCTGTCTATCCCCTGCTGCCAAGGTCAGTATTGTTGGGAAAAGCCTCTACATCTATGAGCCAGTGAAGCCCTGTGCTGCAGAGTGGTTGGGGTTATGCACATATAATGTAAAGGCTAAAACATGGCTGACCTACTTTAATCCCATAAAAGCTGTTATTTCCCTCACCTGGCATTGTGTGCATTTAGGGAAGAAAAAACACAAAAATGTGATATAAATATGTGCCACAAAGTTCTTCAGACAAACGTACAGACATAATAATAAACAACTGAAGCCAGTAAAACAGACAGGGCATAAAAATAGATACTAAATAAAACATCAAGCTTAACATTGTCAATGAAATAATCAATAAAAATGTGTTGTAGTGGTTTACAGGAAGGTAATGCACCTGTAAGGCTGCCTGAAGAGCCAGCTGATAAATAGATATTTCAGACTGTGAGAAACACAAGTGGACAAGTGCACTGGTATATAAGTTTTACACTCTAGGTTTTATTAGAAATGGCTCTAAGACGCGGTTTGACATTTACACCAACTCAACTAAACAGAGAAAGAATGAGGCTGTCTGTTTGCTGTTGCACTCGTTTTCTATTAATAAACGTTTGTATCGACTCATATAAGGAAGGCTTTACTGAAATACTAACTCCGTCTAAGTGGACAACTCAGACAACTTGTGAGGGCTGGGGCAGGGGCAGGGGAGGAAGACTGATAAAGAGATAATAATGGAAATATGTGGGCATGAGAAGAGAAGAAAGAAAGAAAATTGGGGAGGGGTGGAGGGCAGGGAAAGATAAGAGAAGAGGAAGATGGAAGGAATGATAAAAAGAAAGGTGGAGATAGAGGTGGAGATGACGATGGATAGTGGGAGAAAATGAAGGCTGGGGCTGATGAGAGAGGGACCAATAGGTGAGCAGAGGGAGAAAGAGAAAGCAATCAAATCTCTCCAACTCTGAGGTTATTAAGCTTCTGACCTCACAACGAGTAGTAAAAGATGGGAATGAAATGTGTGTGTGTGTGTGTGTGTGTGTGTGTGTGTGTGTGAGGTGTGTGTATAATGGAAGGTTAATACTGCTTGCTCTTAATGGTAATTTTTGCCTGCCACTCTTCTAAAGGCCATCGCTGTGGGCCATCAGCCAGCCGCACACAACCACCAGCACACTGCAAATGTCACCATTATTGCAGCAGGCCTGTGTGTTCATGTTGAATTACTTTGCTGTTTTCTTCCAAATCAGTCCTGTTTTCTTGTTTTTCAGTTTTTCTGTGCCTCCGTCTCGCTCTTTGTCCTTAACATTCACACTCCTCCTCCTCTTCCTCCTCCTCCTCCTCCTGCTCCTGCTCCTGCTCCTGCTCCTCTCTCTGTATTGACTAGTCAGGCTGTAAATATTTACATGTACTGAAACACCGTCGATCGATCTCTGTCCATTTCTGTCTCACACTGACAGCGATCAGTTACGCTCCCAGCTCACTCAGTAATTGGCTCTTTTTTTTCCAGCCATTGTTCATTATTTATATTATCTGTGTCTCCAAGAACCATAGCACCACTTTTAACATTTCTTTTAAGTAACTGACAGCCAAGATTGTCTCTCATGTGTAGAAAATGTTTTATCACCATGGGGCTGAGCTAAACCATTGATAATGCATGGGAACATGCTTGTCAGAGGAGAATTCTGTTTTTCTCTCTGGAAAATGTTGTTGTTTTAGGATATTTTTGGAAGCCCATGGTTTCTGCAGAAAATGTATGTTACAGGCTTGTTTTAGATGTCTCTTTCTTCCAACTCAAAATATATATCTCTGGCATTTTATGAGGCATTTTTCACTTCTCTGGTCCCAGATAATACAAATATTCAGTCTGGAGGTTTTGTTCCCTCTAGCCCACTTGATTTTGTTCCATTTATCATTTATCACAGAGCCTTGCCATGTGTCACAAACCTTGAACACACAAATAAAACATTTAAAACGGTGCATATGGGGTCTTACTTTGACTGTGTGTTGCAAGGTCTGCGGGTCTTCTTAAAAGAAGCCGTGTGTCTTGAGGCTTGGCTGAAGCATGATGTTCTATTTTAGTTTGTATTCAAGACACTCCCACATAACTGTCATGATGTACAGTATTGTCGGACTTTTAAATCAAAAAAGTAAGTCTTACACAACATGTTCCTGCATAATCGGCGTTTATAGATTCATTTTCCACAGAGAGACCTGAGTATTATGAGCTTATTCCCTATAGACAGTAATGAATAGTATAAGGCTAATGAGGACTTGATCAGTCATTCGGTGAATTATAGTGAGTCAGTTAATTGGTATCAATATGTATAAGATGTAAGTGATATTAAATCTGACCTTCGTCATGATCTCATATGGTTAAAAAAAATAGTTATAGATAATCACCATGTCAGTGATCAGTTTGTTGATCTGATCTGAACCATAGCTGCAGGATGATGTTTGTCTATTTTTTGCTAGCTAGATATAATAACAAGTTAATTAACCGTTATATGTTGCTACCTTGATGAGTGAGTTACCATGACAACAAACAACTTACACTGTGTTTGTTGAGGTTGGAGACTTGTTGGGAGGAGTAAGTTTGTGAAGTAGAGAAGTAGATTCACCCCATTTGTTTTATTGATATGGGAGCAAACCTCAGTGTGTGGACTCCATATACTGAATTTTCTGCTTGGCCCACAGCTTGTGCAGCAGCGTGTGTTTATGATGTGCATTTCCCTCTTTTCTAATGGCCTGTTTGTTAAGCCACTATGTCAAGTACATTGCCTGTTTGTGTTTTATTCTGGGAGGCCACTGGACTGTTTATAAAAGAACTATAAAAATGCTCCAAGACAAACAATACAAAGTACATAACGTTGGACCCTTTACATGTCTCCTGACTCCTATGTCTCTGCTGACAACTTTAAAGTTTGCAGTTTATGTTGTTAAATAGTCGTGAAAGCAGCGGCTTTTAAAAGCCAAAGGAATGCATGGAGGTTATGTAGCCTGATGTGTTGTGTGGCATGCGCGGTAATGTTTCATGACAATGACTCTCTATAGACTTAGACAGCTTCCAACCAACTGAATAGGAATTAGACTCCATTCACCACCACACCCAAAAGGTCTGACCCCTGTGTGTGTGTGTGTCTGTGTGTGTCTGTGTGCGGGCATGTGTGCGTGTGTGCATGTGTGTGTGTGTGTGTGTGTGTGTGTGTGCGTGTGTGAAAGACTAGTGGTCACAGAGGGCAGAGTATTGTATTGTCCTCTGGGAGATCAATGACATTCCCCTCCTTTGAGTCCACAGATTATGTGTCTGTCAGCCTGCCTGTCTGAAAGTCTGTCCGTCTCACCGTCTCTCCACAGACTGAGCTCTCTCTCCTCTGTTTCTCTCCTGTTTTTCTGCTTCTCTGCTTTTACAGCTCAGTATTTGTCCTCCTCTGTACCTCACTTAGAACATGGCTATTTCCAGACCACTTGCTGCTTTCAAAATCATACAGAAGAAGATGAATGACGTTGATACAAAAGCTGAATGAATGTATGTGATATGTTTATAAGCTGTGGGCTCTATTGTATCTGAATGTGCAAATGCTGGCCAGCTTGACTGGTGCTCCTGTTTGATTGTTATTGTGTCTGAATTACAGGTGCTCCATCTGACGTTGGCCAAGTTGCACTGTGGTGAGAGTTTCCCCTTGTGACTCTATGATAATGAAAAAACAGACAAACCTGGCTTCACCCCGATCGAATATATCCATTGAAAGTCAGACAGGACAAAACCTACATCTTCCATTTTACGGGGCAAAGAGTCATGGGCAAGAGAGATCTAAAGTGATTATTTTGGCTTTATCTCCTTCTGAGATGTTATGTTTTTGCTGGCACAGGTTCAGTGAATGATGGTAAAAGTTATTGACATGGGTGCTAAAAGACAGAAGAGTGGTTATGACCCCTGCTTCTGCAACCACATGTGTTCTCTTTTTTGCCCCGAGGATCAAATCCCTCTTGCCCACCCCTTCTTCTCTCTTTCTGTCTAAGTAAAGAACAAAAATACAAATATCAACAAGATAGCCTTACAAATGGTAGATTAAAAAGCTGGCAGAGATATGATCTTCAGGTATATTTCTGATTTTCACATTCTGAATTTAAATGTAATGAACATATAGTAATTGATACAGGCATTTTGTTTAAGTCTAAACATTCACTCCATCATAAAAATAGACACCACATTTCACAATAATCCATTTCAAGCAAGGCCAAAACCAAGCTCCTCTCTTCTTTTCCTGATAGACAAGCAGCTGTCAGTCATCTTTAATGTGCATTTGTGTGTACTGGATGTGTGTATCTTTGTCTTTACGGAGGCGTCTGATTTAATTCAAGCAGCAGCCGCTGATAAAAGATGCAGTGTAGAGCAGGAGAAGTCTGTCTTGGCATGGAGGTGGAGAAGACAGTGAAAATACTCAGTGGGCTACAACTGCTGCAAGAAAAAAAAAACATTCATCTGATTTCCATGTCATTAACAGAGTGACATGGGAGTACTGCAGGCGACACACATACTTGAAGTGGTTTGTAATGGTGGTGAAAATCCTACCAGTCGTATCTGTTTGTGCTCTTCACTTACACTGTAAGGCAGGCGTACACTGTGTGATTTTGGACTGTCCCTCGTGAGAGATAAAGAAATATGGCGACATCTTTGGTCTTGGCTCGCACTGCAAGTTCAAAGGTGGCTGTTTTCAAGGTCTTGTGACCAAAGATAGCTTGGGTCTATTTGATCTGCAATCATTAACCAGCCAATGAGAATACAGTATGAAATGACAGCTACATCATGTTTATGCATGAAAAAAATGTACTTACCTCAAGCTCTCTTCGCCAGAGGCAGCTTGACAGAGCTCAGTTTTTGCTTGTCTCCACTGGTCACCACTGTACCACAGATAGGTAGATGACACATGCTGATGATGCTCTATTTTCATATATTGATTTGTGTCTTTAGCAATGAATCAGGTGTTCAGACAGTCTGCATACATCTGTGCTGTGCTCGATTTGATGAGATCCATTTCACCAAACCTGAGATTGCTGAAAGCCCACAGTCTTCAGGCACTTAAAGACTCAAAGTGGAGATGAACTGAAAATTAAGAGCAGTTTCAATTGGTTTAAGAGCTGATTTCATCTTTCTATCTCTAGTGTTCTTGGATTCAGAATAAAACATGCTCACCTTTCACCTTTTGGTAATGAAGGAGTGTCTCTGGCCTCTTATAAAGGTCATTTCATGGTGTCTCTTTTTTAATTGACACCACAGTGAAGAAACAGGAGAAAGACAAGGCAAGAGGGAGACAGTGAGAGAGAGGTAATAATGGATGAGATGAAATGTGATGTGCTCAAATGGATGTTGATCTTTAATGATGTGTTGAATGGTTTAATGGCAAAGGTGCAACTACATCTACAACAGTTCACTCTGCCATGTGTGGGAATGGATGCTGAACAGCTAAATGATTAGTTTAATATTACAACTTTAGCAATTAACATTTTTTGACTCCTCCAGATGTTTTTACCACTGCACCATCAGTGATGGGAATGATCTACCGCTGTCAGAACAAGATTATTCACATTTGCAAAGATAAATGTGCAATATGGCCGTTTCCTCACAACTTTGGAGGCTGAAAGCAAAATGCTTTCTTTCCTTCTGAAAAAAATAATGATGAAGATTTTGTTGACTAACTATCAAAACCACATCATTAAGCCGAAGTGTCTCGCTGCCATAAATATTCACTATGGCACCCAATATGCAGCTGAAGTAGTCTCTTATTTTTTAGGTGTCAGCAATCTAAGTTTATTCTGTGGATATTATGGATGGATTCTATGCACATGTGAGACAAAATCAGGATGGAGGGATGTAGGCTGAACTAGAGAGGAGAGGGAAGAGGAAAGCATGGAGAATGAAATTGAGAAGTCGAGAAGGAGGAGAAGGAGGAAGGAGAGAAGGCATCTCCACAGCTGGTGCTACTCTCAGCCAGAGGCTTCCAGAAAAACACACAAAGTAGCCTTCACTATGCACATGTGCATGCACACACACACACACACACACACACACACACACACACACACACACACACACACACATCGGCCTGTTTTCCACACAAACACACATATAAGCACACAAACACACGCAGGTGGGACCAAGAAGTGTTGTGTGCCAATTTGTTGTGCCCCTGGTCCCCTCTCAGGAGACTCACAGACAGGCATCCAGCCATGCCAACACTGGCACTGGTCCTGCTTACACACACACTCACACAACACACACACACACACACACACACACACACACACACACTCCTCTACTCTTACCACACTGTGGCTGCAGGCACTGTAGTATCCGGATTTTGTGTGTGTGTGTGTGTGTGTGTGTGTGTGTGTGTTTGTGTCTGCATTTGTGTGTTTGCCTCCACTTTCCTCCTCTTCCATAGACCACAAGAGACAAATGCTGAAGAATTGGGAGCATGTGAAAGACACCACAGCCATTTTCACACATGGAGGATGGAACATCACTCACTTGAAATATCTGTGTAAGGTTGTGGTTCACACTTAAGTTTCTCATCCCGTCCATTTGGCCTCTTTTCACACATCCATGCCGTGGATGGAGTAGATTTCTCTGCTCCTGTCCGTGGTGGCAGTACTGCCGGAGAGCTGCCGTAGTGAGGCAGATAGTAATGACATGCAGGAGGAAGATCCCTCAGTTCTGCCACATGTTGCCTCAGGGATGAATTTTAGAAATCATTTAGCATTTGAATGACTGTTTATCTCCATGCCTTCGTCAGCTTTGAGAGCAGGCTCATCCTTATTTCAGTAAATGGGCACCGAGACAGAAAACAAGCCTGCATTAGAAACATGATGATGATCTTCTGGTTAAATGGTACAACTATGGCACTCATATTACAACCAGTAATCAACCAGAAATATATGCTTATTATTTAGATTTTTGCTGCACTTGACACATCTTCTGTGGATTAACACACATTTGCCAGATTATTTCTTCATGTTCCAACCACTGGTTCAGATCCATACTTTTCTCCTTCGGGGACACT
This sequence comes from Caranx ignobilis, assembly GCA_021432705.1. Taxonomy (NCBI): domain Eukaryota; kingdom Metazoa; phylum Chordata; class Actinopteri; order Carangiformes; family Carangidae; genus Caranx; species Caranx ignobilis. Next base: position 348,045 of record MU270012.1, on the reverse strand, counting down.
CCAACCTCAAGATGTAGTTTGCTGACCCAACAAGACAGAGTTTTTTTTTTTTCTGCTCACATCTAATTTCTAAAACAAAAAACCACGAGTCCTTCTATTCTGGTCGGTTCTTTCTCACTGTGCTCTGTGCTGCTAATGTCATTGTCACTGTCCTCTGGGCCAATTATGCAGCGTGTATTGTCTGATTGGACTGCATATTGTTTCAGCAATCAGTTCTTCTGTGTGAATGTATGTGTAAGGGATTGTGTCTATGTGAGCAAGTGTGTATGTGTCTTAATTCATTATCTGATGCGATAAGTATCTTTGCAGAGGAGGAGGATAGCATAAATTGAAAGATAAAACGGAAAGAAAGAAAGGCCTGACTTCTGTCTTTCTGTCTTTTCAGGGGCCCAGTCTGGCTCTAATCAGAGAGACGCAGGGCCGACTGCACTCAATTATTCACTCATTAGTCAGCAAACAGGAGAGGCCACAGAAAGCTGTGTTCTCTGCATGCTACTCTTCACACAGTACATCCCTCTCTTTGTCTTTTCACCGGTCTGTCACTTTTCAGACATCCACTGCACTTGTTACATCTTCTTGCCTTAGTTTCCGGAGTGTTGCTTCAGATCGGGAGCCCCAGCAGTTTTAAATGTCAATCTGTAATGGATGTTAGATGACACTGTAAGCCGTGAGAAAAAAAAAACAAACCAAAAAAACGTGTCTGTGTTTTTGTTTGTTTGTCCGTTTTGTTTTGTTTTTGTTTTCGCCCAGACACCATCACAACTCTTCGAGGGAATATAGCAAGACAGTGCTGCCCTCAGCAAGAACGGGATTGGCAACTCTGATAAAATCAATGTGTATAACACAGTGGGCTGAAAGGGAGCAAAGGAAAAGAAAATACTGTTGGTCATAATGGTTGGCTAAATTGCCCATCTACTTTGGCTCCAAATGTTGTCTGGGTGCCATAGCCTTGACTTATACTGCCTGTGGAGATAGTTGCTATTAAGTTGGCACTCCTTATGAGCCTGCCACTCATTTCTCTGGCATGGTTTACCAAACTGCACAGAAATCAAATTCAGTTGAATGAGTGCTGAGCTCTCTGCAGCTCAGCCTGTCAAACAGTGGGCCTGAAAAATGTGTCAGTGCTCTGTTGTTGTTTTGTTGTTATTTATTTATTTGATCATCTGTAAACTGCTGAACCCAGAGATGCATTCAGAGATCAAAACCAAGAGCCACGGATTTCTTTGTTTTTCACTGAGTTTTTTTTTTTACTTTATGCACTTAGATGCGTTAACATGAAGGTGGATGTATTTTAATTTGCCCGCACCATGTGTCCTCTTCCATACTGAAATACCTTAGCATTTCTCTGTTTTGATCAGCATTGTAAAATTAAAGCAATCATCTGGGACAAGTAGGATAGGTGCAGGCTATAAAAGGCCACTCTGTGTTTTAAGCTGGTTTTGTCACAAGACATGTTATAAAATTACGCCTGAGGTCAAAATCATCTTTGTTAAAAGGACCTTTGTTGTATTTCTCTCTCCCTCATTCCCTGTCATCTCTCTGCCACCGCTATCCAGTAAAGGTTAGTTACTTAAATATAAAAACCTTAGTGGAACAGGTTAATAGAGGTGTTTGCAGCGTGGCTGACAGTTCTCTTCATACATACATGAGAAGCAATGATAAAAGTTTGTGTGAGGAATGGAGGAAGAAATACCACAGATGCACCTTTTACTTTACGGTCATTTACAACCTGTTTTTTCATTCAGTGAGGATGGGGTGTGTCAGGAGGAATGTTTGGAAAACCAGTTGTGCAGGTTTTGTTTTGATTTTTTGATGATTTCAATCCAGCACTGATCGGTTTAAGATTTGCACATAAGGACGGTGCAATTTTGATCAAATATTCATCGTATTCTGCTTTTTTAAAAGAAAGAAAAGCAAATGAATGGTTGTTTTGTTATGCTAGTGGTTGTTAAATGTGTGAACCATGGTCCTTAGTGAATTCATCATTGTTGTTGATCTAAGCTCACCTGAGTGATCTGTCTTTGGTGAGGTCTCGATGACATCATGAATTAATATCAGCGCTCCCTGTCGAGACTCACGCGCTCAGTGTCTTTGTCTCTCCATCCAGCTCTCTCTCTCTCTCTCTTTCTCCTCTGTCTCTCGCTCCTTCTTGTGCATTCACCTGCCCAACACCCTTAACAACAGAGCTGTCAGCAAGGTGTGCGTGTTTCTGTGTGTGTGTTGGCATGCATGTACGTGGGTGTTAATGAAACTGACAAATCTACTCTTGCCGCTCCTCCCACTCCGAACCAGACCCGACAAACAAATGAAATATGCATGCTCAGCAGTTTGTTTCATATTCTCCTGGCAGTGGCCTTTTGCAGAAGCTTTTCCAGAAAAGTACACTTAAATACTGACAAACAGCTTCCAGTTTGTTACCTGCTTTTCATACCGTATACTGCAGAGTTTCCAGCCTCCTGCCATTTAGTCTCTAAAGAGCCATGTGAAAAAAAAGTCAAAGGAAAGTAAATGCATCATGAGGTGAACGTCCGTGTTGCCCTTTTTATATTATTGTTGGAATTTACTGGTCAGAGCCAGAGCTGTACAGACCCAGAGTTGACCACGATCAGATGTCTCTAGTTGTACTGTAGGTGTTTCAAAAAAAAAAAAAAAAAAAAAAAAAATCCAGTCCAAAACTGACAGCTACTTTTTCTGACAATGCTCTCCCCTCTCTACCAGACACATTTTTACAAACTTCTCCACAGTTCACCTGGAGTTTTTGCCCATGGTGTAGCCTTGTCAAGCTTGTAGGCTTTCAGCTGATTTTCATTCTCCTCTTTTTGTAAAGATGGATAAAATGTGTATGAATGTAACCACACTATTGTCTACATTTCTATCACTTATTTGCAAATAGCACATTTAAGAAGTTAACATTCAGAGAAAAGAAACCCAGGAGAGCAAGGTGAGGTCAACACACATGAGAAATAAATAATATCCAGACAAATACTCACACAGTTCACACACAATATGAAACAGGATCGTGTAGATCACTAGACGTCATTGCCTAAACAATACTCAACAAATACACTGAGTGATCTATTATGAAAGAGGTTTTGAACTCTCTTTTCATTCCACAATACATCTCTTGATTTCATATTTTCTGTCCAAACACACACACACACATACACACACACACACACACACACACACACACACACACAAACACATCCACACAGTAAAAATTCTGGTCTGTATCCAAACACAAACACACTTTCTCCCCTCAGCTATGCACTGTCAAACACCTGTGTGTGTGTATGTGTGCCTGTGCATGTGTGTGTTTGGAGGGAATGCGGAGGTCATGTCTAGCCCCACGGCAGTTCATTAAAATGCGTATTGGGGAGTGTGTGTGTGTTTGTGTGTGTGTGTGTGTGTGTGTGTGTGTGTGTGTGTTATAACTCTGTTCACATAACTGTTTACATAATTGATGAATATGATAATGACACAAGCTGGCACTGCACTCATGTGGGCATTTGTGTGCATGTTCCTTTGTGTGTGTGTGTGTGTGTGCTGGATGTTCAGAGGTAAAGCAGAGGATGCCCCAATCACATCACATGCCCATCATCTTTGCACTGACAGTTTGACCACTGACAGCACTTTGTTCTGCTGGCAGACAGACAGACAGACAGGGAGACGGACAGACAGGGAGACAGACATGCTGACAGCATATGGTGCAAGACAGGAGACCTGTGGACCCATGCGGTTGTTAGAAAAACACATCTCTCTCTCTCTCTCTCTCTCTCTCTCTCTCTCTCTCTCTCTCTCTCTCTCTCTCTCTCTCTCTCTCTCTCTCTCTCTCTCTCTCTCTCTCTCTCTCTCTCTCCTCTCACTCCCTCTCTCTCTCTCTCTCTCCTTCCCCTTGGCATATGTTGTGTGTGGTTGGCTGTGCGCCACATGCCGATCCGATGCCCTCGGCACTGCCGGGGCTCTGTGCCACCTGTGCCACTCTCTCCCACAGCAGCCCCCCAGCTCCCAACACACACACAGGCCTAAACACTAGCTCTCGAATTGCACCTGTGTCTGTGGGAGAGACTCTTAGACATGAGAAACACAGACATCATATTGTCCTCTTGGTGAGTTCAGGGATCTGATGGGATGAGTTTTCTTAAAAGATTTCAGACAGCTCAGGTTGTTAAAAACTGTTCAACACTTTTATCTTTTCATATTCTGTATAAAATTGACAAAGACATGGACATCTTTTACAAAATAAGAAGTTAGAAAAGTTCACCATTCAAGACCAGAGTATTCCTTATATTGTCGGTCAGTTGTTCCTCCTCCATATTTAAAATGGTAGCAGATACATTTTAAATAGCAAAGACTGTTTTGCCTCTGCTCCTTCCACTGTGTCACTGCACTGATGATTTAAACCTCAGGTGTAAATCACTTTAAACTGATTCTGTGTGTCAGGTCCTGCACTGTTTGTGCGTGACATGTGCTGCTGTGTGTTTGTGTAACTGCATGGACTGTACGTAATGTGTGTTTGTCTTTTAGTCCAGGGATAAGTCCAGTAAAGCTCTTTCCACAAAGCCGACTTATAAACAATGAAAAATTGAATGAATTTATTGCCATTTGTTATATCTACGCTTTATCAGTTCTACTGGCATGTTTGTTTTTTCACAAAATACAATCCCCATCATTTTCATCGGACTTTTCATCGGACAGCAGGCCCAGAGTTTCAGGGTGGATTGTCCCTCGAGTTTGTGTGTCAGTCCAGATGTGCTGCCAACAGCGCAGCGAGAGAGTACAGTCAGATTATCAGGGATTTAGCACTTGCACATCCACACACTCTACACACAAACACATATATATTTAGACACACTGGCAAATACACACACACAGGAGTATGGCACTGGGCGAGATTATGAGGCTGTGTCTTACAAGGCCATTATTTTTCACTTGAATACAAAAGATGCATTTAATACATTTTATGTAGTTCATTTTATTGAATAAACATTCAGCTTGGAAATACAGTTTGTTCAGGGAAGAGGGCAACATGAGAGATATCTATACAGATATTTGAGTGACTGTGTGTGAGTGTGTGTTTTGGGGTGTGTGTGTGCGTCAGACAAAGAGAAAGAGAAAGAAAGGGGTAGATAAAGAGATAAAGCAACAGAGCTGCAGGTTGCGTGCAAACTGGGCAGCTAAACAGAACGAGGAACAAAAAGACTGTTATCTTACGGGCACCGCGGTCTGTCAGATACACAAATTCACATGTACGCAGAAATAACTGCAGGGTACACCTTTGTTCAATCACTGTGTTGTGGAGCAAACTCTGGTGGGCCCACATACAGCGTCACGCAGCAGTCATGTAGTCGGTGTGTAGTGCAAACATGATTCATCTGTTGAGCCTCAAGCAGCTCCATGCTGTTAGAGAGACACAGCGCATGGCTACCTTCATCATCCTCCACTCACTGAGAAGGCCTGTGCTGCCATTTTGTCATCATCTGTCAAACCCCACCACCCCCCACCCCCCCACCCCTTCCAGTAAGTGTTCCAGATAAATCCAAACTAATCCCCAAATTCTCAGGTCAGCTAGCACAGCTGACTCACACACACAGAGACACACATTCCCAACCAGGTTAGGTAGCTAGGCAGGAAGTAGCACACCTGACCCCACTCTGCTGTTTCCCAGGCCCTTCAATGCCAAGACTAAAGGTTTCACCTCTTTACATGCGCTTGACACACACACACACATTCACACAAACATATTTTTTTCCCTCAGTTTCAGTCAGAATCTAACCAACCGATTTGGCGAGGCTGGCAATGCCACACCTGACCCACTCAAGCACACTCAGGTGTCCCTGCCATAGTCTCAGTTGGCTGTAGGATTCTGTAGAGAGTTAATTGGATCAGCTGTTAAGTGAGGAGTCTGCATGTAAGATGGACACAAGCCAATACACCGAGTGAGGGCCGAATAAAAAATGTGGTTGTTGAGGGATAAACAAGTTAATAACAGAGACACAATGCAGTGGTCTCCTCACACACTAAATTAATTGCCCATATGTGCTGTTGCTAACCAACTTGATCAATTTTGATTTCTGTTTAGATTTTTCAGATACGCTGGCAACCAAAGTTGAGAGAGAGAGAGAGATGTGAAAAGATAAATAAGAGATAAGAAAGATAGACAACTAGAGTCAATATCTGAGTACTGGAAATAGATTTGTGGTGTCTTTTTCACAATGCTATCTGCTGCGTTTCCACTACGTGGTACCAGCTTGACTCGACTCGGGCACCAGGTACTATTTGCCTACTTCTGTGGATCAGCAGCAGCCTCTCCATCACTCAAACCTAGTGTGACCTTCACCAAATAAGAATAGGATATTAACTAACTAAATATATAACTAAAATATAATCAGCACAGACAAACTAGAGTCAGGCCACACAGCAAGCCCCCCCCCCAGCTCACCACTCCACTTAATAAATGAAAAAAAAAAAAAAAAAACAGTTTGGGATGAGTCAGACTGGTTAACCTTGAATTACCCGATCAAATGATGGGTCAAGAGAGATCATGACGATTTGTAAATCCATTATTTACAGATGTCTTTTTTCCCCTCACACTTTGTCAAAGGAGTGATAGCTGTTATAGTAAAGTCAACTATAATCTCTGTGATTATATTCATGCCTCTTTACAGCAAATAAAGGAGCGTAGATGTCAGGAGGTTAATGAAACATCCATTTGTTGTAACATGAATTAAAGGCTTTTTAGCCAGTGCGTCTACAGGTCAAACAGAAACATATCATTTCATGTGTCCGCTGTACCATAAATGTACATAACAGTGATGTATCATGCCAACTGCTGGACAGCCATAATTCATCTCAGCGGGGGCGAAAGCTATTCAGAGGACATAATTTCAAGTGCTGTCAACATATGGCTCACTCAGTCTTTGTTGGATTACCTGCAATTACCTTGTGTAGAGAACCTCCATTTTTCTACTGATGCTTAATTTCACAGTTGCTTGTTCATATTTCTCATGCCCTCAGGCCGTACTGCATTTCCTTTTACAGTTCATGTAATGGACAATAGAGAATTAGTCGGTTTATCCCTGATGTGTGCATGAGTGTGTTTGTTGGTATTTGTGTAAACGTACACAAGCATACAAGGGTACATGTAGCACATGAATGCATGTTGTGAACATGGAGCAAGTACACACTTCTAAGGCCCCAAATCTGAAACATCAGCCATTGTTAATGTTATTATTTACACTTGTGTGTTTCCCAGATGTCAGAGTGTCATCTGTCTGTTGTGTAACCGAAGGTCTCCTCTGGTCTCGCCATGCCGTCTCTCTCATATTATTTGTTTTTCTCTCTTCAGTCCGATTTTCTCGTGTTGTCTCTAATTGTCCTTGTCCTATATGCCCACACATTTAAGCGCACAGTAAAAAAAAAAAAGGCTGACATGCACAGAGAGGCATGGCATCACAGTTTAAAGGCCCTGTTCAGCCCCTGCAGCCTCCATCCAATTAAATCAGCCTGTCTCTGCAGCTGTGATTTATCAGCCAATTACACGAGTGGAAAGGAAAAACATTACATTCATAAATAAGAAGCAGAAAGTCTATTAAAATGGATCAATATAAATATATATATATATAAAAATAATATAACTTCATAGATGGGAATAAACTTTATAGATGAAACACGTCTGTAGCCCGCTTCAGGCTGTGAAGGCAAATTAAAAAAAGGAAATAGAAAAGACCTGCACTGCTGGAAAAGTCCATATTTACAACAGCATTTATCAATGTTAACTTCTAGATGCAAAAAGTCTGCAGCAACGGCCGCAGAGTCTATACCAGTGATGGTGCAGTCATGATGATTAACATGTTTACAGATAACTTATATACAACCAATCAACATACCTTATCAATCTCTTATTATTAATGCAGAGTTGGAGCATTATAGCAGCCAGGTCATGAAACAGAAAACAAGAATCATATCCTCCAACTCATAATATACAATATATAACTCTATATGAACATAGTGCTGTAGTCTCTTTTAGGCCAGGTGCTGCAAATGGCTATTAATCTACAGCATATATAGTTCAAATACATGGTCACCATAAATTATGACAGAGCAACATTGATTTGCATATTTTTATTAAATCAGTTATCTTGCATTTTAGCTTTACTTTGTGAAATGCTTAACAATAATAACTCCCTGTTAACGTCAGCTTACAAATCATCACTCTAGCAAGAGAGCAGTTTGGAGACTGTAGCCCACCACTGTCATGTTAATGGCTTTTCTTCAGTACTCAGGCTCTAAAAGGTTTCAAGGTCTCTTATGCAACTCTTTAAGCTTTTACGATTTTATCGGACAAAAAAAGGTTCAATTTGTGATATTAAAAAGATTATTACCTTCCTTTTCTTCTTTTTCTTTTTCTTTTTCCTCAGACTGCCATGCCCATGGAAACAAAGTCATTGTAGTCGATTTCAAAAACACTGCTAAATGAAGCATTAAACTAAAACAACCAAAAACATTTTTTTAAAAAGCTGAACAGAGATGGGTATGCTGTTTTGTTTGTATGTTTTTGAAACAATAAGTCATTTAAGCATTGTTTTTAAAAAATAGTAATAAAAAAAAAAAAACTCAAGTTTTTTAGATACTGTTGTCGCTGGTGCTTATGTGAACAACATGTCAGTCAGTCCTTGGTTATGATTCTGAGTTCGGTTCATGGGGAATTAATGAAAATAAAAAGGCTTACAAGAATTATTTTGAACAATATTATTCAGAATATTTAGCATCATGGTTTGAGTCATTTTGAAAATGAACTGGTTGTTTTTGTCTTCTTTCATTTGTTAACAAAATGCTAACTGCTCAAAAGATGGCGTTATAAAAAAAAAAAGGGGGGGGGGGGGGGGGGGGCATGATCATGCCAGTGAAGAGTAAGTAGCCAGTGAAGCAGCAGTCAGGTTTGTCAGCACAGGTATCATTTTAATGCTGGTGCTGGCTGTGACTCAGAGGCTCATACCTGCTGGTTTAAGTTCTCACATCTGACTGTTCTCATGCTACAGCTTGTTGACCGAGACAGAGAAACCACAGGCATGAGGTCTCCTTGCAGTCATGTGATACCGTGAGTCATACTGACGTGGCAGCCTGAGTAATAACAAAGACCCTGGGGAGTTGGGACAACAAAATGTTACACAGCCTTTATTAACATTATGAGTTACATCTGTGCATGAGCAGTCTAAATGTCTCCTCTGAGGAAGTCTTTTTCTTTTTCTAAGAAAACTGAACATTGCATGTATCAGCAAGCGTTTCACCTGGCTGTGTCATGAGCACTAGTTTACAGATGAAATTATAAGTTTCAGTGGACAGTTTTTACAATGTAGAGGAGGAGGTGGAGCTCCAGGAGGAGAGAGCGCTGACCAAAAAGATTGAAGACCATAAGCACGAAAGAGGAGGAGGGTGTTTCATGTTGAACTGTTTTTCAAGAAAACAAAAGTGTGTGTGTGTGTGTGTGTGTGTGTGTGTGTGTGTGTGTGTTTGTGTGTGTGAGAGAGAGAGAGAGGGAGAGAGAGAGAGAGAGAACAAATCATTCACGCTTCTACTTTGAAAATGTGCTGAATCGCGGAAAGATCAGTAGCAGGTTTTGTTGTCAGTCACCAAACTGACTTCCATGGACACAAACAACACAAAGATATGTGTCTGGAATAGCTAACTGCATTTTCTTTGCAGGGAGCTGACAAAAAATGTGGGTTAGGCTTAGTTACTCCACTCCTGCACATTCACACATTAATTCAACTCTCTGTTTCGATTTTTGTACATGTGTGAGCTTTTAGCAAATCTCTGGGCTGGTTAATATTCACCTGCAACAAGGCAGTAAAAGCCCAGCTGCTGCCTTTACCAGACACTGAGTTAAAAAAAAGAAAAAAACAGCCCTGCATAAAATGCTATTCCAGTGACAGTCACTTTATCATCTGTTGAGCCAAGCACAAGGTGAACTGTAGAAATATGGCATTCAGGTTACATAGCAATCTACAATGAATGTGTCTTTGCACGTATTTCATTGGCTGGATGACACTGCTTTGCTGTAAAGGCTTAACCAGGCTCAAACCAGGCTTCGGCCTCATATTTCATGTTGCAGAAAAGCTACGCCTGGTATAATGTGGCAGATTAAAATTGAGGTTGAGAATAAACTCCTGATTAGTGAAGTAATTAAGTCATGTCAGTGTCACATACTGCCTGTATTATGTCACTTACACATGCCGTATTGTGTCACATACTGTAACAGTGGGTGTCCGATAAGGCCCAGACTTATCATGACGTCCTAGTTACTCACACATATTTCACACTCCAGAGTGCTCATTACCCTCTCAGCATGCCTTTCTGGCTGCTCATGAGGTATCTGTATGTTTGTTCTCCTCACAGTTTCCTCTCCCTCTCTCTCTCCTTCTTTCCCTCTCTCGCTCTCTTTCCTTACAACATACCAGTGGAGTCAAAGTATCATAAAAAAACCCTCCTCAGCTCAAACACACTTGCACACACATGGCCAAGCACACACACATGCACATACGCAACCCCTTTTTTTTATATATATATATATATATACCAGTTAGTACTGACTCTCGTCTGTATGGTCACCCGCACAAGACTTTAAATAGCCACACCTCTTACAGCGTATCAGCTGACAGTGAGCCAAGCTGACACTGAGCAGTCATTCACCATCCACACACCATGACTGCATGTTGTTTCTTGATCCACAGCTCTAGAAGCAGTGAGGGGGAAGCTGTTGAGCTTCTGTGTTGTCTGAAATCTCAACAATAATACCACACAATACCGCCACATGTGTCCGATATATACATTTTGATATAGATGAATTATTACGAACACAGAGTGATTATCAGAGCATTGATTTATGTGATGTGATGTTTGTGCTCGCCTCACTCAGGCTTTGTTGCACATCTGATCGAAGATGAAGAAGATGTTTTGTTCATCAATATGTGAATTGCTTTCTTTCAACTACCTGTTTGTCAGTGTTATACTGACTGCTGAGTTATACCAACCATTGTTGTGGCCTTTCCCTCTTCCTCACCGTTTCCTTAGCAACAACTGCCACACAAAGGAATTAACAGCATCAGCCACCTGTTTGATTTTTCTGGCTTTTCTCTGTGAACGTAACTAATAAAAAGGAAAGAGTTTTCTGTCACAAGATACTCAGCTCAACAACTTTGCAAAAGACTCAGGCTGAGGTAATTGCAAAATGTAATAATATGAGTCTGAGATGTTCCTGGATTTTATCTTATCTTGGTCTTTTCCAGTGGGAAAACAAAAGGAAATCAGAGTGTTTCTGAATCAGAACAGTTTCACAATAATTAATGACCTACAGGTAGAAAGAAACACTTGTTTATTCTATATAAATATATATATAGAAAGAGAGAGAGAGAAAAATTGTCCATCTGATCACTGATTTTTTTTCCCCCATATGCTACATAATCAGATTTAATCATCCCCATACTGCAGTTAAAACAGTCTCGGGGGCTGCATTCAGTCAGCCCACTCTGTGCTTTCTTGTTTTTTGCACACTGTGTGAATTACAATAACATCTCTCCCTCAACACTCAAACAGCATCATAAACAGCATCAGTAAGTTAAACAGTGATTGTTGAGGAGTAATTTCCACACATATTTCCACTGAGTTACGAACATTAGATGGAGAGCTGTGATTCCCATAATTGCTGTGGTATTTCAGTAGCATATAATAAACCACACAACTCCTTAATAGTAATAAACGTTATCTTTAATGTCAGACCAGAGACATTGAAGAGAACAACAACTCAAATAGTAATGGAAAATCACTGCTGACGATAGAAAGTGCTGTCTTAATCAGACTGTTGAGTTACTTGTCTGCCACAATAAAAAAAAAATCTGTTACAGATTGATGCATTTTTCATATTTATTTATTTTGTGATTGAGAATAGCAGTTGGCATCATAGAGTTTTGATGTTTACAAAACATAAACATCATAAAACACAACTGACATCAGAAAGTAGAAGCAGAGATGCAGCACAGTCAAGTCCATCACTGTTCCTGCAGTCACCAAAAGAGCATGTCGATCCTCTGCACAATTGTCAAAATAGATATGATATAATCTATGTCTATGCAGCTCTACGCACATATGATGTTGTTATCAATTGCAGGCCTTATATTGGAGAGTAGGGAACAGCTCTGTTCAAAGTTTCCTCAGGTTTGGCTGACCAGGCCTTGCACACTGTGCTGGTGGTTTTGCCTTTTTGTCTGCATGCCATAATGTGATGTTGTTTTGAGGGCTGTGCCAGTCTACACAGCCTGGGTTCATGCTCACAACAGTCCAAAGCCTCTGTCTCTTCAAAGTTGTTGTTGTTTACAGGATGAACAGTGGAAGCATTTCAATGCTACAAGCTACGAGCTACAGTGTAATCTGTACATGTACTATGCTTGAGTATGATGGCTAACACTGTGTGTAGCCAAAAGATGTTGCTGGGACCTCGGCCGTATCACCCCCACTAATGCGCACTGGTCTCATAGGAATTAATGAGGAAGCTGGTTTTTTTTTTCTGTGTTTGTTTGTTTTTTGTGACGCAGTGCTGCTGCCATTCTCAACTCGGCCCGCAGCCGAACAGAACGGATGGTTTGTGTTTAACCTTGGTCTCAATGTCGCTCACCAGCCTCATGCTTCTCAACAACCCAACAGCCCTCCCCTTCTCCCTACCCCACAACATCCCTACCACTACCCCCCACCCTCAGTTGGTGTGTTTGAGCTTCTCAGCAGGGGGCCTGCAGTTCCAGAGATATGTGGGGGTGGTGGTGGTGGTAGTGCGTGTGTGTGTGTGTGTGCGCGCTTGTTCATAGGCATGTGTGTAGCCTTTCGGCTTCTCCCTGGATGTGCTAATGTGATAATTGAGTATTCCAAGTTCTGCCTGCAACTGTGTCACACTTGCACACGCGCACACACACACACACATGCACACACTCTCACACACAAACATCACACAGCTCGTTTGTCTCAGAATAGCTTCCTCACTTCTTGATGACATTCCTCAGCCTGAGCTGTGTTGAATACTTAGTGATAACACATGCATGGATTAATCTGCTCTTTTTTTTTTCCTGCTTTATTGCATGTGCGTCGGCATGCGCGATGTATGTCGCATCATCTCAGACATGTAGATTTAGCAATGTTTTTTTTCGATCTTGCTTTTTTTGTTGTTTCTAACACGTGCATGAAAAACCCTACAGCCAGAAAGTGAAAATAAATGATTTAACAGTCATTTTGATCATTTTTCTGTCAGTTTATGCTAATGAAGCAATGATAATGTGATATTTTAAGTTCTGTTTTTTCTATGCAATTTCTGTATGTTAAAATATAATTTTTGACTGTGGAAAAACACGAACAATATAAGAGGCTCAGCAGACAAAGTTTGAAAGAAAGTGCTTGCCTACAAATAGAACACAATGCACTCTCTCTCCCTCTCTCTCCTGTCTTCATGCACTGTCTCACTGCAGCAAGATAAAGCAGAGATATGTCTCCAGAATCCCTTTAAAGGAGCCACCAGGGTGCCCAGGGACCAGTGAGACCAGCACTCGTCCTCCTGCCCAGAGTCAGAGGAGCAGTGAACTGAAGAGTTGATGCATACAGAAGCCAGTAGGTCATATCTGCACTCCAGGCTCCAGGCAAACACATCACAGACAAACCAGAAAGGCACTCTCTGGCTTTCAATATTGATCACTTCTCACACATTCACAGACACACACACTCACACACACACACACCAACTCACACACATCACATGTCAGAGAAATCAATGAACAGACAAATTTATACTGGCTCTGAACCAAGTAATTCCAGTAGTATTTGTGTTTTTTTGAGTTTATGTGAGCTGGAGTGTATATGCATGAGCGTGAAACAAGAGGAGAGAGTTGAAAAGTTGAATCCAGAAAGTTCTGGGAGGATTTTTAACAAACGATTGGTGGGGGGGACTATATAGAGAGGAGGAGAGGAGGCGTTGACGAGGCGTTGTCGGAAGGAGAAGAGAGGAGGGGATTAGGGTTGGCGGTTCGCTGTCGAACCAGCATCGATACAACGGCAGCATTTGCCTAATCCCCTGGTAATGGGAGCTTAGCAGCCTCCTCGGACACACAAACACTCCCACTGCCTCCTCCTCCGCTCTGCTCCTCTCTTCTCCTTTCCTGCCCTCTTCCCTCCTCATTTACATAACATTAGAAACATTAAGGCGGCTCCAACAAGGCCCCATTATGTGCGTGTTGGTTTTGGGTCCCAATGCGTCGGCCCCAAGGCTTTGGAGAGAAGAGGAGCAGAATGAGTCAGGACATCACAGAGGCTTGTCCACTGTTTTGTCTGCTGGAGATGGTTTGTGTGCTTCTAAAGGACTTATTGAAAGAAGAGAGTGAAAGAGAGAAAGAGAGACAGAGAAAGTGATAAATGGTTTTCTGAGAGTCCAGAGCCAGTGATCTGATTGCAGATGTGCGTCTAAAAAGTCAGATGCAACATCCTGAAAATACACAGGCTGCAGTTTAGATAGGTGTTATTTGTTTTCCTGATTATTAATTCGGGCTAAACCGACATAAAAAGCACCATGGTAATGATGTTTCATGGACGGCTCTTAGCACCAGAATTGTTCTTCAGAGCTCATGTTCAGACATCAAGGTGACAGAACAGAAAAACTGAATTGAGATTTTCAGCCAACAAGCGGCTGTTTACTCAGTCTGCCACACAGACCCATGTGTTTACTACCATGAAACTATTCAATTTGCTGTTTAAAACAGCGGCTGTTCAACCATAACAATTTGGCTTCAAGTCTGATATTGATAAATGTGATAAAATATGGTGCTGCCAGAAATGATGTCTTTGATGAGAATGAACAGATAAATAAATGTCAACATTTTGTGAAGAAAACACAACCATACAATTTGTGTTTGTGGCTGGATGAAGAGAAATCCTCACATATTCTGCAGCCAATTAAAACAGTTATTATTTCTACAAAAGCAGTAAGTACGGGACGATACTGGTACGACCAAATGCATTATAATAATGTGTCCACCATGATGGAGATATATTTGGAAATAAATACATAAATTCACATTCTTTATGAATGAATGCTTTTATACTCTTTTTTTTTACTTTCATACTGTTTTCTTTAACACATGATATTGAGGCCCCACATTGAAAAGATGTGGCCTCAATAGTGCAGAAATTAGGGGCCAACCTTTACTTTATTAAGTGGACTAGTATGGAAAATTAAGGTAAACCAGGAAGAGCAGTGAGTTTCTGTAACATTGTAACATTGATGTAACCACATCATATTAACAATAATAACATTTCACAGAAATATACCATGAATAGGAAACTTGAGCAAGGCCACGGACACAAACAGCAACATTGTACACAGGAGCATTTTCCCATTTTCTTTTTGGTCTCTGTTCTCACTGTGTACATATAGATTTCTATGCGCACGTCAGCCACTGAGATTGTGAAATGGTACAAATTATTTATAGTATATCTTGGCTGTTGCAGAGTATGAAGAGACGTAGTTCATACTGCACACATTTTCCCTCTCATGAAACAATGAAAGAAATATAGTCGACAGTTTTTTGTCTTTTTCTACCTGATGATGTTTTAAATAAAACGTAAAAAACGAGTTGTACCTGTGAATGATTTCTCCAAATCTTGACAAAATAGTACTTTCAACTTTCAAAAATGTTTTTTTTTTTTTTTTTTTTTTTTTTGGTGCAGATCAGATATTTTCAATGAAATAAATGCAACTGATTATCAGCATTAACAAATAATTGAGGCATGAAATCAATCAGACGTGTCTTGGATTGAAAAGGAAATATACAAAACAAACCAACAACCTGCAATGAGGCAGTGTTTACTGACACACATGATTCTATATTTTCAACACAGCCTCCAAT
The DNA here is from genome assembly GCA_021432705.1 of Caranx ignobilis. Lineage (NCBI taxonomy): Eukaryota > Metazoa > Chordata > Actinopteri > Carangiformes > Carangidae > Caranx > Caranx ignobilis. The sequence goes on along the minus strand of MU270012.1, from coordinate 332,110 downwards.
TAATCATCAAACTACTCACAAACTCACAGCCATGAAGCAGCAGAGAAAAATAGCAACAGAGCTCAGTGTTTCTCTGCTTTTTATAACTTTCCCCTTTTCTTCGCTTTCATTTAGTCCCATAAAGCAGAGTTTTCAGTTGGCTTCAAAGCTCTGCGCCGAGCTCGGTTGGGGGCCTTCAAAGCCCCCTGTCTGTCGGCAGGTTTAGGCACAGAGAAAGCTTCTTGTTCTTTAAGGATTTGACTCACAAATAACGCCCAGCCAGGGCCAAGGCAACTAGCTTGCACCCTGACAGGATAGTAGACAGACTTCTGCATGGTGGTGCTGTGTTTTGGGGGCTATCCCTACATCTATGTGAGTGAGTACCTGCTCTGTTTGGTTTTGTTCTGCTCTGTTCTGATGTTTTCTTTGCTGTGATCCTCTTAGAAACATTGCAAATTTACAAGAAACGTGTCTTGTAAATATTTGCACTAACTGTAAGATGTTTGCTTTAGGCTAAAGATATTAATCTAAAACAAGTTTTGTCATTTCTAGATATAATCTTGCTGTCGCAGTTATTATTTCATATTGGCAACAAAATAAAAGGGGCATTAGAAGTAGCTGTTTGTGCATTGTGAATAACAGAACTTGATGAATTTCACTTTATTTTGCCTTTTTTTTTTTTTTTTTTTTTTTTTGCTGTGTGGATTGCAGAGTCTCAGCATTTACATTTTGGGAGCAGTGCTTGTTTAGCTCATGATTTAATGGGCATGACATTTTAGAATAAGTCTCCAAGTAATTACAAATCATAGGAGACCTTTTCTCACAGCCAAAACATTATGGTTTTATCAACACTCCTTAATTAATACACGTATATGGCTATGATGACAGCTGATACTAGATTTAACACTGTACTGTGTCAGAGTGTTTCTGTCATGGTTTGAGTGAAACGGAGACTCGCAGCAAAACACAGCAGCAGGTTTAAGCTAAATACTGTGAAAAGGGAGGAGACACAAACCTCCTCTGGCCAATCGCTGTCAGATTCGAGTTTGGTTAGAGTGACTATTTGTAGCTGTATTTTTTTTCTGCCAGATAAATGAATAAATCAAAGTGTTGATGCAGAAAAGAAAAAGACAAGATGTGTTTGTTCATTTTAGCTCTGTGTAGGCTGGACTCATTTTGACTGGCAAATTACTTGCAGTGTGAATGTTGAATATTATTCTTCTGCATTGCCAAATTGTCAATTACACAGTTCAAAAAGTATATCATATTACTGTGTAGGCACTGTACTAAATTCATGTCTGTTAATTAATGTGATGGTTAGAACAACACGTTGCCCATAGAGAAAGTAATAAACTGGTATTTATATTGTTTGTTTACCAGCAGTTATACAAGTTATATAAGTACTTTCGAGGTTTAATGGGCTTTTTGCAGTGTGTTAAGTGACTCGTGTTCATGTGCTATATAGAGATGATGCACTTCTTCATTTCACACCAGACACTCACCGACTCTCTGATTAAACACTTTGAATCAACAAAACAAGGATCACTAGTTTTATATTTGATACACTGTGAGGACTGGCAGCATCGGATTCATTTAGTTTTGAGTGCGTTATAAAGTGGAACAAGAATTAGCTCGGACATGAGTTATATTCACTGTAAAGACCTTTAGGGTTGTGCATCAGCAAAGAATAATACAGTTAGATGCTTTTATCCAAAGTGACTTACAAGTAAAGGACATCGGTAGCTGTAGTGTAAATATTAAATGATACATCTATTTAATATGTGCAAAGAGATTATATTAGACAAGTGCACCAGTGGTATATATTAGTGGTATATAACGTGTCACAGGTTATGGTTTCTGAAAGGAGATGCTCTCCTTTACATCAGCAACAGGTCTGTCACCCTGTGTCCTATTATAAATGACTCGTCTACTGTTGATGTTTGCAGATGGAGGTCAGACTCTAAGTGATGTGTTCATGGAGTGTTGGATTAATCAGTGTTATTCCAGATTGACCTGCAGGGTGACATAAAGTGTCATTATTGTGAAATTGCTATCTTGAGGTTGTTATTTTCTGGCCTGTTGTCAGCTGCCTCCCACTACGCCTCATTTCTGGATATCATTTTGGAAATACAAGGTCCTATTCATACATTTACCTTGAATACCGGGTGTGCTGACACACGCTGATACATGTAGTGCATTGAAAACAAACCAAACAAAACCCCCCATGAGCGTGTACACAATGTTGTACACAAGGACAGAGGGTTTAGCAGGCCCAGACTGCACTTGTCTGTAAATATTTGTAATAATTTGTCCTCCTGGATAATTTCTGACATTTAAACACGTCAGTAACAGACACAGTTTACACACACACAAAACAGCACCACCCTAATTGTTGGTGTGAGCTGTTAGATTTGCCCCAGCCTGGCTGAGGTGTTCTCTGTTATCACTGTGTGTAAACACAATATAACCTTGTTTTTTTTTATTCATGGGCCATGTTGATACACACTTACGCATTGTCCTGTTGTCTCTTATTCCTTTCACTTGTTTGGCACTGCACCTGTTCGTAAGGTCTTCACATTGTGTTGTTGTCCCTCACTCTTGCTCTTTACCAGACTGCTGAGGATCACAGGATTCACAGACACTGTAGCCTTTTCTATTGCTGCTCTTATTGTTAGTCTCTTTGGATAAGGGCGTCAGCTAAATGCCTTAATTGTAATTGTAAATTGTTGGCCTGCCCACATGTTAGCCCACTAGTCACAGGCCTCTTAAGAAAGCAGAGCTGAGAGGCTGACAGGACGAGATCGAAACAGGCAGCCATTATAATCAGTCATTCAGCCTTTTGGAGTAGACATTCAGTGTTTGTGGTTTGTTCTAAATTTAAAGGGAACCTCTGTGACCTGCTGGCTTTCACATCGGCCTAAAACCACTCCGCTCTCCCTCCCTCCTCTCTCCCCTCTCCCTCCCCTCTCGTCCTTTTCTGCATTCCCTCATTCCCTCAGAGTCTCTGCTCCTCTCCCTCACTCTCTGCCAGTCTTTGTCTATCATCCTGTCTCTCTTTCCTTTTCCTTTCCCTTTTATTTTCAAATACTTAATATTCTTCTAAGACTCAACCAGAAAACAGACTTTTTGAAAGTTATTGAAGCTATGACTTGGGATTGCATCATCATGTGATAACATTGTCACTGTCAATATTTGTTTTCTTTCATATCCAATATAGTGAGTTTTACCTCTGCAGTAGCATTAGCACTCCTCCACTTAGTCTTTACTTTAACATCGTTTTCACTGGTCACTGAGCTGTTGATTCCTCCTTTGATTCTTCTTTGCACTGTGTCTAACTTTGTTAAACGAGGTTTTCCCTTGTTCAAATAAAACACAATTCAAATTTATATGGACACAAGTTGTTTGAGGTGAATTGTGTGAGTGTTGGAGAAGGAGCAATACAATACATAACAATGAAATAAGATGCATTATTTACTGTGAAGGAGAATTTTCATTGATTGACTCTCTGGGTTTTTACTGAGCGACTCTACTGTTGGGTCACAGTGGAGGGGAGGGCAGGGACAAGAGCCTTTCCCAGCATGCACTGAGAATTACAGGGTAACTCCCTAAGCGGGTCGCCAGAGCATCATATGGAGAATACAGACAGACAAACAGTCGCACTCAGGGGCAATTGAGACTCTGCAATCCCCCTGACTTGTGTGTGTTACAGCTGTGGGTGGAAACCCAGGCAGAAACCAACTAATTTAGCTAACCAGTGAGCTGCTGCGTTGGCCTGGTGTGATTATCTGTCACACCATATCTCTGTGACTTACCTTTCCTCTCTCCAGCATTTCTTCCTCTCTCAGCTCTGCACAGCTGGGGAATACTGCCTGCGTGTGAGGGACTTCTCCGGCAAACTGTGGTTCTCAGCTCTCTGCTGTGGTAATCATATTTCTCCTGGCAAGTTGTTAGCCTTAGCAGGAGAGAGGAAGGCAGGGAGGGAATGATGGGGTGGGATGAGGTGGGGTGGATGATGTCAGGGAAACGAATAGAAACAGCAGAGAGGAGAGAGGAGAAAGCACATGGGGCGTAGAGAGAAATAAACACAGGAAGAGAGGAAGAGAGGGGGTGAGTGGAATAATTAGTCAAGTTTCTCTGAGGTTTCTAACTCAGACACATTGAAGAGACAGTTTTTGAAGGATACCTGGATGTCTTCCTCCAACCCCCCCTCCCCCTTTATCTCTCCTTGTCCCCTCTGCTGCTCCTCCTGTCTGCGTCTCCCTCTCAACCTTTAAATAATGCAGCATGAGAGATGGTTCCTACATACTGAGGAGGTGTCAGCACACAGTTATGGGAACGTCAGCACCATTGTACCTACCCAAATGACACATCCACACCTGCACACACTTCTGTCATCTCTGGTTAGTATGTAGCTAAACTCTGCAGCACAGAGCTGATAATTAGACGGGCTTATACTGTTAACGTATCGCGCTGCGGCCCTGCAACATGAAATAAGCGCTAATGACACACATTTATACACAAACACACACTAAAAAACACACTGGAAGTGCCACATTAATTTAAAGCTATTGTATAAAAAATGGGCCTTTACAGTGTTTGCATTATTTAATGGTGACAATAATGTGTGTGTGTATGTATATATATATGTATATATATATATATATATATATATATACATGGGAATATATAACAACAACATATTTTACTATGGAAAACATTAACATACAACAAGCAGTGGTTTAATTGAAATAACATGTTGATGAAGAAAGCAGACAGGATGACAATAAATGCACCGTGTAGCGTATTGTAAATGTGCCATACGTTTCATAGCAATAATTATCATGACAAAGTTATTATGAAATAGTATCATTATTATCTTAAAGGTGTATTTTGTGTGCCAGCAATAAACAATGTAATTGTCTACAGTTACATGATAATATTTATAGTTTTTTTTTTTTTTTTTTTTTTTACCATCAACATGTTTTCACTCGGTATTTTTGTCTGTGTTCAACCAGCCTGTGTGTTTGCTGTCATTCTCAGGCATTGAGGAGGATTTTCTTTTAGGGTTGAAGATCTGAAAAGCTTTTGACATGGAAAGTTATTCCTATGGAGAACTGACTGGAAATGTCACCAACGCTTTATGGTGATGCTGATGAGATATCAACAACATTTTGATAAAGTATTCAGAGCTACAAAATGCTAAAATCCGTAATTGTAGGAATGGTGACCACAAATGACAAGATCATTCTGATTCTGACAATGTGAATAAGCATTAATAATATTTGATGATGCATGATGAGAGGGGTGAATTATAGTGAAGCAGGGAGCAGAAATTATTTAATTTATTCCTTTGTTTGATTAACAAAGATGAACTCAGAGTAGTATGGTCATTTCTCTTTGCCTGCAGGAAGCCTGGGATTAAAAAAAAAAAAAAAAAAGTTACCATCAGCCAAAATTTAATGTGATTTATATTACACCATTTTAATATGGCTAGATGCTGCCAAATAAAACAGAACGGCTTTTGTCTATTCATATTGTGTTCTAGTCATTTTCAGCCATTTATTCACACCATTATGTCTCACAGGCTGCTCTGCCCATTGGCTCATGTAACACCTACTATACAGAAATTGCATGGAGCTATAATGTAACCTTCCAGCCAAGCATGTCTAACCAAGCTTGTCGTACAGTGCAGATTCCCCATGTTTCAGAGCCTCTGTGGGCCTCTTCTGTTTTATTTTCACTTCCAGGAAACTGTTTTTTTTTCTTGGCAAATATAGCCAGGCACTTTTTTTTGTCTGCCTGTCAGCACTGGATCTGTTGCCACTTCAATAATCTCAATGTCACATTTGTATTAGATAAATATCTAATAATAGCCAGTCTGTGAGATGGATGGCTCTTGCCAGGGTTTAGACACAGAGAGCTGTTTCACACTGCCACACTGTCAGGATCCCTTCAGTGCTCAGCTGATGAAATGGTTTCTTATAATACAGTTTGGACTCGATTTGATAAACAATAGACAACACAGTGACAGTGTTTTACATTTCTGCACGCCTATTATGCACTGCCTTTGTGGGGATGTTTAATTGCACTGTGACCTTGAAATGACACAATGAAGAACATTTAGAAAAGCAAAGTCAGCAAAATATAATTACATTCAGCCCCACAGCTCTCACAGTTTATTGAAGGGCAAGACTGGAATTGGTGTGTCTGTGATTAGGCTTTGTATACGAATACAATGTTTCATCATTTATGCTAATTTTAATATTAAGCACACAATCCACAGATGTTTTCTGAGTTAAATTTGTTAATGGCTCCACATTCAGTGTGTGTGTGTGGGGCGGGGGTAGGGGGGCAGGCCTACTAAATGTGTGGAAAACCTTACGAATCACAAATCTATGAGACAGAGAATAATAAGGTGGAATAGATTATTATATTATTAATTCTAAGGGGATATTTCCCATATCGTTTGAAAGGAGAATATCACCCTCACGGCTTTGTACCCACAGCCGAAGCGAGCCTGCCTTTATGCATAATTCATATTTCCATATCGTCATGGTGATCATGTGCGATGAGTGTTTGCTCTCACAGCAGGGGAGCTAGTTGGTGGTGGAAGTAGTGTGTGTGTGTGTGTGTGTGTGTGTGTGTGTGTGTAAGTGTGAGTGTGAGTGTGAGGCAGGCTGCAGGGTGTGTGTGTGTGTGTGTTAGAGGAGAGTAAGGTGTCAGGAGGGACAGAAAACACCCTGAAAACGAGAAGGAGGGGGGAGTGTGACAGGTAAAAACATTGGTTTCATATTTGCCTTAATTATCCTCCATCTTAAAGCTGTTTATTTTCAGATTTTTCTAACTAGTTATTTTTACACGGTGGAGACAGGCAGCAGGGATGAGGAGGCTGCGAAACAGCTCGTAAACAGCTTGTGAGTCACACTTAAACTCACAGAGCTACACACCTCTGCCCTGCGATCCCCCAGGATTTTTAGGAGGCATATTAATTGATTGCAAACTAGCTACTGCTTGCATTTTTGCATCTTATTTTGAGGAAACATAGCCTGGAAAGGATTCACTGTGTTATAAGTTTAAAGGCCAAAATAGCAAATGATCTTAACTGTAAACTATGAAAACACACTGTCATGAAATCAAATACTGTAAAAAGAAATGTGTTCCGGTGCATGTGCTCACTATGTTTCATCAAAATAGAATTTCGCCCAAACACAAATCATAGCACGACATGTCTTACATTTAAAGTGGGTATATTTACCTTCCTGCAATTTAATGGGTTCTTGGTTTTCTTATTGTTGACAATATTTTGTCGTCAACCTTGAGCACCAGTCCGTCATCTACTCTTAGAGACTTTCTGTGCTTCTGTAACACCACCACACCCTGTGGTGTCGCTAAACACCCTCCCTCTGACACCACGTCAAATGGAGATGCTGCAGTCTCATAGAAATGTTCATCAGCCGCTATGCAACAAATAGTAAGACACAAAGACCTCAGGTCTGGATAAAAAAATAATCTTTCCCCACAGATGATTAAAAATAAAGAATCTAAGCAGAAGTGAACGAAATAATGTTAAGGCCTGACTTCCTGTTTAACTTGTGGTGTTTTCCATCTAAAAGCTGCTCATGACTTTAGTTGCACAACAGACACTTCAGTTCTCTCGTGATTCTTACTGCCTGACACAAGTACAGAAACATAAACAACTGAAACTGTTCACTGACCTTCACATTAACCTCCTGATTCCTCTGGGCGTTTTGACTCAAATACACAGATGAGATCATCAGGGGTTTTTTTTCTCTCAAATTAAAGATTTCTTGGGCATTGAGCTTCAGATTGTCACACATGTGTCAGTGGCCCGGAGCTGATTTAAGTTGCGAAGATGTGTGTCTCCCTCTGTGACCAATGTCCAGGTGCCTTTGGCCAACACATGTAACCTTCAACCAAAGTTATCAGGAGAGCCAATCAGAGTACGATTGTGGCTTTTAAACATCCATGAATTAAACAAGGTGAAGATAAAAGATAAAAATACTAATAATGATCCTGAAATTGAAATTAGTAAAAAGGTAAAAAGCAATGTTTATTGTTAGATCCTCACTCTCTCCTCGTCTTTTACTCTTCTTCTCCCTCCTCTTCTCTCCATCCTGGGTGAACTTGAATCGATCCAGTTGCTGCCCTGAATCTTCTCAAGAAGCTTTGGTGCACACACACACACACACACACACACACACACACACACACACACACACACACTCACGTACACACTCATGTACACACACAGACACACACACCTCATTCAATCTTGATATTCCACTCTCCCAGTGGACAAGATGGTCTAGAATTAATTAGCCCCGCCCGTTTTGGACACACACACACACACACACCACACATCCACAAGAAAAGGCACACAAATAAACACACACATTCACCTTTATGTGTGCTTGTGTGTGTGCGTGCGTATGTGAAGTTGCTCATACTTAGTATTCCCTTGGTGTCTTAGAGAAAGATATTGCAGTGTGTGTGTGTCTGTGTGTATGTCCGTGTGTGTGTGTGTGTGTGTATAAGCGCCTGTGTGTGCATGTGTGAAGGCTGGAATTCAGAATGGTATTGATTAAACACAGCAGGGGGTGAGTGTGTGAGCACTGCAGATAGCTCACTCACCTGCCACTCTGCAGACACACACACCACACACACAAACACTCACAAACATCAAACTGTCCGCTGGCTTCATTAGAAAGAGGCTGCCTGGCTTTCGATATGATGAATAAAATAAATCAAGGAATTTTAATTCAGCTTTGAGGTATGAAATATCAAATTTGTATTGAAAGTGTGTTTTCTCTCTTTTTGTGCTAAAACTGGTTTTATTTCAAGAAAAAATGATGGAGAATAGTGCTGCGTTTGACAAGCTAACACTGACAGATAACCAGTTCCCACAATGGCCACTTTAGTTGCCAGTATCCATGTGATGTTTGAAAGGGTCAGTGAGCGAGGGATTGAATGAATTCAGCTAAATGAGTTGGAAGACACACTGGCAAAACAAGTCTCAGAGAAAAGCTTCAATTTTCATTTCACTTAAACTTACAAGGTCCACTTTATAGCTAAACAACTTTTCTATTCTCCAGTGCTACATGTTTTAAAAGAAAGTCTGAGAAGTGAACGTGTTCAAGGTAAGAAAAGGCTTTTATCCAACAGCAACAGCTGTACTGAGTTGTAGCAGCCAGCCATGCACCAAAAAAAACATAATGTATTAAGTAGCTGTTTGTGCTTCAAAATTCAAATGTTCGTGAGCCAATAAAGATTTGTTGGAGCATCTACTTTTGCACTGGCTGACTTGTGGTCAAAGGTTTCAGCAGCACATGTGACGGTTTACCCATATGATGAGCTGATCATCAATCAATCAAATGGTTAAACGTGATTTTTATGCTGTTTTATTTATACACATATGCAATTCAATCCTCAAATGTTGTATAATGTTGACTTGTATATTGCTGTGCGTTTCCATTTGTTTTGTTTTGTAGATGGGAGATTTTATAAATGCAGGTGTTGGTACTTTTTGTATCAGTATGGTTTCAGTGTGAGTGTAGAGGAAGTGGCAGTCGTAGTCACTGCACTCAACATTAGTGGACTTATTTTGGTGTTTGCAGCCCATGTCATCACATTTACAGCTTGTGATGCAAAGAGATCTCTAAGCTCGCCAAAATACCACGTCTGTAGCTTGTAAGTACAGCGGGAGGCTGACATGAATGGTTCTTCGCAGCAGGGAGCCTGTATTTATGGTAAATCTGACATGACACAAATGCAGCACATGACTTCAAGTCATGAGTCGAGGAAACGCGGCGGTTATATCTGCCCAAACCCTGCTGAGAAGGTTTTAGCCAGCGACATCTGTAAGTGTGACACTGCACTGACCTGAAATACCAGGTCATAGGTCATAGGTGTAATTTTAAGAGCTGTATGTATCAGGCCCATTAAAGGAAGAGAGACTTGAGGAAAGCCTTTGGTGTCACTAGTGAATGAGGCATCATATTTGTGACAACACGTCTGACACCAGAAGTCAATTCGTTATCCACACATTACTCCAGACTATCTCCTATGGTTAATGTGTAGTAACTGTAACTGTAGTAAGTGTAACACATAACGTGATGATCTAAGCATTATTCCTGTACAACTTCTAACTTCCTGACTTTCTCCTTTTCCCATTGCTGCCCTCCACACATTTGTTCTTCTGCTTCTGTCTGCTGCCGCTTTGCCTCCTCTCTCTCTTTCTCTCGCTCTCTGCAATGGATGAGCCATGTGCAGCTGATTTCACATGGTTAAGGGGGCAGGGGGGGGGTTTGAGGTAAACTGCGAAGGAGGTTGAAATTTGTCCTACTTGGCTGAGCTGACACTGTGTTTTTTATCCTATGAACCACCACAGCAAGGGAGGAGAGGACAGTTGTCAAGGAAGAGAGATTCAAAACTCATATTGTTCCCATGTTATCTCCATCTCTCTCTAACACTTTGCAAGACTTCACATGCAATACATATAATGTTGTGGCACAACTTTATCAGCAGATGGCAGGACCGGCTGGTGGTTTGTTTGGTCAAAACGGCCTTCAGTGGACATTTTTTCAGAGGAACTGCACTTTGGTGATAATAATCTGGTATTATCCTGCTTTACAATAATGATGCCGGTAATTTTGGCACAAATGCTCTTATGTTTACAGAGATGTTACTTGGATTTCACACAGCAAATGGTCAAAAACCCATTTCCTGGAATTTTGATTTGGGCTGTTCACAGAATATCACAACTACTATTGAGAGTGTTTATGGAAAAAGGCTGCATATGGAGGAACAATTTTGTGTCCTTGTTCATTGTAGTTCTGTCTGTCTGTCTGTCCATCCGTCCGTCCGTCTGTCCATCCGTATCTCTTTCTTTTTCTTTCTTCCTCCCTCCCTCTCTCACTCTGTTTCCTTCTCTCCCTCTCTCTTTCCACACTACTGGGTTTTAATCACTGCTGTAATTGGCAACTCCCTGCTGTGCATGCACACACACACACACACACACACACACACACACACACTGCCTAGCTGCTGCAAATCCCTCTGGCAATGTATATGTGTGTGTGCGTGTGTGTGTTGTGGGGGCAGGAGCGAGATATGGAGAGATAAGGATAATGAAAGAAGGAGAGTTTCAGAACTGCAGGCCAACTCACCAACTCAACAATCTGTCTGCTGCGAAGCACTGAGAGGAAGTGGAGCTGTGCAGCCAAATTGTAATTATCTGAGAGAAAAAAGACATGGCTCAAGATTTATTACAGAGCACAGCATTGTGTTGGAGAACCTGATGCTGCCTCAACTTTGTCACATTAATTATTACCCTTGTCATACTGAAAGTATGCCACATATTGTGTACATGGTATAAGATGCATGTATTTATGTCAGTGAATGAATGAATGATTGAAACCTTTCTGGTCCATGTGGGAATTTACAACAGCATTAATGAAAAAAAGAATATGAAAAACCTCAGCATTCATGCATGACAGTACGTGTTATAACATGAAACATAAGCATGTAAAAATGTATTTAAAACCATCAGTTGGGAGATCGATATCAAGAAGCGCTGTAGTTCAGACTCAGATTCACACCATGTAATCAGAGCTTGTTAAGTAGCCGAATGCTGCGTGGGACGAAGGATGTGATGCCTCTTGTAGTTTGAATCCTGGACATACTAAACCTTCAACCCTGAAGATGAAAGCACACATTCAGACCATAGAGGGCCAACTGTTATGATCTTATGAGTTAAAATATCAATTATCTTGCCACCCAGTTTCACAATCCTGTGAAATTTCCTCTTGTTTTGCACAGATAAAACACTGTAAAGGCCACATTTATTAAGTTTGTCTCAGTTGTAAAATTGTAAGCCACACATGACTCTTATAGATTGTTTCAGTGATCAGCAGACCAGGATGACATATATGTAATCTCATAACTGTGCAGATGGAAAATGGGTTTGGTTTGTTTCTCAGGATTTATATATAGTCATACTGTAGAAGGGCATCCTGAGAGCTGGCCCAGTCATTAGTGTAGTGGTTGTAAATGTGCCATTCAAAGATCAAATAAATGCTAAAAACACAAAGCTATGTTTTTTTCTTTCCACTTCAATGCAGGGAATTCCTTTTAAGTGTTATTTGTGTGTGTTTTGGTTGATTTTCACAACATTGATTATTACATAGTTCTACTATGTCTTACATCAGCTTTGAGTGTGTGGGAGAGTTACAGGAGAGGTGGTGTCTTGGTTGGTAAATGTGATTGAATATAAATATACACAAATAATTGCTATAAAGTGTCTCCAGAATATTTAAGTGGCATCCCTACTTGCTGTGCAACAAATCGCTCAGCGCTCATGCAGATGTGAAAAGACACACCTGTTTGTCAGTCTTTTCCCAGTACTTGTACAGGCATGGGATGTACCCCAACACTACTGAAAATCTCTGCAACAGATGATTTACCATGTGAATTTCAGGAAATCATGGTGTGATCAGACCATATCAGCCTTAATTAGTGATTTTGAGGCAGTACTTTGTTGTGTTGTTGCCAGTTCCCAGCCCACCACCAGCCTATCACCACAAATCAGTCAGTGCTGACAGAATCACAGAAATCGGCCCCTACTGCACAGTGCAGCAACACAAGCTAAAGTGCAGAAGGACACAAACACTGTGGAAACTCTTCACTCAGAAAACTGAACAGAAAGAAAGTGTTTCATCACTGAAAGGAGTTTGTTGGATTTCTCCTGAATATACTGAGGCTTATTGGAGCAGCAGTTGCTTCCCAAATCCTACACTGTGAGAACCATGTGACAATGGCCATGCTAAACCCAAAGCTAAAGAATCCTGGCTTTATGGTTATCATGGCACATTGGCCGCAAAAAGGAAAGTTTCATGCTTGTGTGTGTGTGTGTGTCTTTTATGTGGGTCACCCCACCATGTCTAATGGCCCCTTGCTGCGTGCAGCGTCCTGCGCTGAGCTGCTCCCCGCTGTCACACTCACACACACAAACAAATGCATACACACAGTGGGGGAGATTTTGGGGTGTCCCTCATCCTAATACCCTCCACAATACACCACCACCGCATCTGTTGCTCCTGTTCTCAAAGTTGAAAGTTGATCAGTGAAGTGCGAGCAGGTCACCTCTTCTCTCTGTCTCTACTTTCTATTACTTTTTAAGTTCATCTCCCACCAAATATGGGTGATTATTATTATTTTATTACTTTTTTGTTATTACCATTTTTCTCAGCATTTAGGGTTTTTTTCCTACCATTAGTAAACTCAGAGAGGATGTTAAGCGTTAGCTGTCAGCCTGTTTTGCCTGTATAAAACAGAAGCAAAGGTTTGGCAATCTGCAGGCCGCCATCACACGGACAGTTTTTTAACCTGCCAGCAACTGCCACAGACAGGTGAGCATCATACAGAAAACTCCTATTATGTTCTTCTCCTGGGATCTGGAACAAAAAGTGAAATAATTAGGTGTATTTGTGTAATTGTTGTTGTGCTGTTGTTGAATCAGCTTGTTATCAGAGCTAGCTAGAAAAGCTAAAATCAGGCTAACAACTGATATCTTGGTATCTCTATATGTCTCATAGTTAAATCCAATCTTGAATTGCAATGGTGTAAGTATGTTTTACTCTAAGTATCATTATGTCTGGGAGGGTGTGCATGTCTGAATGTGTTTTGCATGAGTGTATGTTGTTTCCCTACAAAGACTCCAGTGTTTTGAGTTTCCTCAGTGTGTCTATCGAGGCAGTAACCAGACAGTGCGGAAGGAAAAGGCTGTCATTAAAATTCTAGTACTGCAATTTTATCTACAACCTGCATTGAGGAATAGTCTGAGGAGAGGAGAGAAGAGGAGAGGAGAGGAGTGGAGAAAAGTGGAGAGGAGAGGAGGGGGATGGGTGAGGTACAGAGTGAGGACGGGGAAGGAAAGAGGAATGAACACTGAGATGCTGAGAATTCAGATTACTACAGCTAGAACCTGCCCATCCCCACTGTACTTGTGAAACACACACACAAACACACGAGAGCATATCACGAGAACACACGAAGAAGGCAAACAAGCACATACAATAATTACAATGAATACAGTAACACAAACTTGGTACACACTCAAATATAATAACACATGAAACCTCTGAGATCATAGACGCAAAATATAGCATGATTATTTACATTGCTCCGTAAAGCACAGAAACACACACATAGACACACACATACACACATACAGGCAGACTAAGTCTCAGCCACAGAGAAGCCAGCTACGTCAGTATATTTTCACACTGCGGTAGTGTCTCTTTGTCTGCCTGTCGGCCAGCCAGCTGTAAGATGGAGGGCGAGAAATATGCTTTCAGCGGACAGTTTCGTAAGACAGAGGACACCACTTTGTCTTTTTTGTTTCTGTAAGGCTTTGTTGTAGTAACGATGTTATGTTTAGTGTTTCTGGAGTTTGGTGTTTGGTTATTAGTTATGAGTTAGGACGATGTGTTGAACAATGGATGTTGGACGTTGAACAATGCGTTGACTACTGTTACTAGTTCTGCACTTCAGTTATGTAAGTTTAGTAGGTGAGACTGTGCATGTGTGTGTGTGTGTGTGTGTGTGTGTGTGCGTGTGCGTGCGTGCGTGCGTGTATCCATGTAACCTTCCATGCACACATGCTAACACATACCTTGTGTCAGCTGTTGTTTGTTCTGCCACATGCATACACACACATACACAGCGGAGGCAATTTGTTCCAATCCCACCTTTGCCAGAAAGGGGAGCCTGGCAGTTGCTATGTAGTACATATGTATGTGTGGATGTAAGGAGTACACACACACACACCAACACAACCACACACACCAACACAAACACCTTTTTGATGCGTATAATATCCAATTACTTTGAAGCCCTTCAACACTTTTGTTTGTTTCTTTGTTGATTTACTTTTACCTGTGCCGGCTGTACATCAGGTTACAAGAGTTTCCTCTTAATGTCAGTTGCATCATCTTTTTATTTTAACACTGAAGCTTCATTCACTTGAGCCATGTCACTACATAGACAGAATCACTGCACTCTCCCTGTAGATGCCCAGACAGTAAGTAACCCCCATCAGCCAGTGATATAAAGGGGTAAATCATGCTTCTTTTTTACCCTTCACAAACACCCCATCATGCTTAGTGCAGTTGACAGTGATGCACTGCCTAAAGAGAGAGCCATTTCAATGGGAAGGCATCGATATGTAACACACACACACAGGCAGAAAATAAAACCCCAGAAATGCATGGCGAGGCAGAGAGAGGCACAGAGCCGTGGAGAATGATTCAGATGCATAGAAGGCCTCAGTGAGAGAAGGTTTGCCATTGTGTGATAAACACAAACACAGATGCATTTAGGCTTTGATTCCAGGTTGCTTTTCTCTGCTCGCAGTGGGAGCCATCCTAAAGAAACAACCCTCACACATACATACACACACACACACACACACACCATGGACCGGACTGATAGGATTAGAGACTGGTGCTATAGTCACTCTCTCCCTCTTTCTCTTCCTCTCTCACCCCCTCTCCCTCTTGAGCCTGCCAAGCCTTGATTATTCACGAGGTTAGTTCCTGATTGCCTATAGCAGTAGCACACACAGGTTCATTATCTCTCCACCTCTTCTACTCCCTGTCTCCCCCTGTCCTTCTTGCAGTATGTTGATGCATGATGGTGGGGTAAAAAGGCTCGAATCACTGGAAAACTAAAATTCAGATCAACCGAGACATTGTGAGGCTGAAATGTTACACGCAAAATTACATTTACATTTTTCTTTAAAGCAAAAGTGGTTTCTTTTAATACAGTTTTAATCCTCTCTGTCATTTTATTGTATTTCTATTCCATCTACCTATCTATCTATCTATCTATCTATCTATCTGTCTATCTGTCTATCTATCTATCTATCTATCTATCTATCTATCTATCTATCTATCTATCTATCTATCTCTTTTTTTCATTTTACTGTACATTAACTATGCTCTGGCCCTCAGATACATAGAATATCATTTACACAGTTGAGGGGGATGTCAGCTGTCAGTTACATTACTAAAAATACAGCAGGAGTGGAGACAGACAGGTTTTTCAGATTACTGATGACACCGTGTGTGTACGTGTGGTGGAGAGCATCAGCGATGCTGCAGCAGCCTTCAAAAGGCAGCCGTCGGCCAGTGCACGGCTGTCACTGTGGAGCTGCTGTTAGAAAATCTCCACCGGTAGCTCATGCGTAAAAAAAAAAAAAAAAACAGTATCCAAGTAATGATTTTAGCTCAAAAAGAGAATCTGAACTAAAACCAGAAATCAGCTGATGTTGTTTGTTAATATGTATTTCATTGTGGGTTCACGTACTGTCTGATACAGTATCTCATAATTGATATTCTTGTAGTGAATGAAGCTTTATTTATTTGTTCATCGTTCGTTGTCAAGATATCGAAAGAGTGTTAGTTTTTCCCTCTGTCTGTGGGACAATGTCCCCATTCTGAGGAGAGTGTGAGTGTAGTGTTGACACATGTTAGTGCTGGCTGATTAGTCGACACATAAAGGAACATGCAGCCCCTCCATCACTATTCAGCCATTTTGTCTCCCTGTCTGTCACACTGGTGGAGTGGATGTGTGCGTGTGTGTGTGTGTGTGTGTGCGTGCGTGCATGCGTGCGTGTGTGTGTAAGTGTGAGTGTGTTAGGCTTTTGTTAAGGTAATGCAGGGGAGAAAGAGTGAAGGAGAAGACACCGTGAAAAATTACTCAGACCACGGCCAAGTCCCAGTGACCCAGCGCTGGGTTTTAAACACAAACACCGTCTCTGTCAAATTAAGTCATCTTTACCTCAAAAGTCATGATTTGATATGAGCAGGGAAGCACCTAAAATATATATTTTTAAAAAGATTTGTAATAAATTGTTAGGAATGCATTGTGCAAGGTAGTGATCCAGCAGTTCAGTGGCTCTGCTGTCTATTGTGTGTTAAGTGGATTAAGAGAGCGGTCAGTGGGACAGACAGCCAAAGTGGCAACCGTAACCTTTGTTTACAAGCTTCAAATTTTTATACGGTCCTGATTTGTTTTCTTGGACTTTCTCACAATAGCAGAATTGGAGTTTGTGCAAAATCATTGCGTAATCTTTTTGATAAAAGCATTAAGGTTGGCACAGTCACAGCTCACATGTTGATAGACAGTTTAGACTTTCAGTATTGTTGCATTTGTTCATATTGGATTCTACATATTTTAATGTAATGTGTTTCATTTTCAGTTTTTCACATGGTGTTTTTTTGATTGATGAAAATTACCAGACTTCATAATGTAAAATCTATCTTACTAAAAAAAAGTGTACATTGCACATTTTATTAAAAAAAAAAAAGAAAAGAAAAGACAAGAAAAGAAATTTATTAGTTTGAAATACGAAATCTGACCATACCTGACCATACATATGTGAAAGCTTTCAAAGCCAGTTCCTACAATAATCACAATGATGATATTTTAAAATCACATGATGATATTTTATTTTTAGGGAACAGACTGTGTAATTTCAACAGATTATTCACAGTATATTGACACAGTTTAATATCAATCATCAAAAACATCCTGCCAAATTTCAAACAACTGTAAAATGCATGCAAAAAAATGCATCGTATCTCAAACTCTTGAAAAAACATAAATTAGAGCATCAGCATTATGGTTTCATTTAGATCGCACACCAAAATGTTCTGAACATGATCAGGGTTTATATATTGTTTTTAGTTCTGAGATCACGCTATGTCAGGTCAACATATTATTATTATTATTGTTAATATTATTATTGTTGTTATCATTATTATTATTATTATTATTATTATTATTATTATTATTATTATTATTATTATTATTATTATATTGTTGATGTTGTTGTTGTTGTTATTATCGTTGTTGATGTTGTTGCATGGAGGTAGATATGTGAGATCATTTATCTTAATGAATTATCACACGAGTTGTTCCCTTTACTCTCGTTGGGAATAAAAACAAATAAAAAGTATCTGTTACTGTAAATTGACCTTGTGTGTGTGTGTGTGTGTGTATGTGTTTGTGTTTGTGTGTGTGAACAGCATAGCTCCCCCACTGGGTTTCATGTGGCCTAACATCTTAAATGCACTGTATTTGATGGATCCACTTTGAGTGCCAAGTCAGATGCTGTGATAGTGAAGTGTGTGTTTCAATCTTTCTTTTTCTTTACTATTTGTGCTCATACTTCACACTTCAGATTCACTCTTTTTCCCACAACCACACACGTGATTTCCTAGACAACCAGGCACTGAGCAGTCATTTTGCAGTATTATCTGACTGTTTTACCTCTAACCTGATTTAATTGAATCATATGAGATTTTAGTTTTAGATTTAGTTCTAAATTAGAATAAACATAGTTTTATATATATATATATATATATATATATATATATATATATATATATATATATACAATGTGCATTAAATCAGCTTTAAACCTCAGGTTTTGTGTTTGTAATTTGACCAATGCTGTGTCCCTCCTCTGGTACCACTCTAGGTACTATTAAGAGCCAGTAAGCTACATATTGACAGGAAATGTGATGAGAAATATATATATATATCATATCCTCGAGCTTTTGATCAGACCCCTCATAGTGATCAAAATTTAAATCACTTCAAGTGAATCTTCTTTCAGATTTATTATCACGCTTCATATTTCTTATCTACACAGATATTAAATGTCCACATCTTTCAGATTTATTACCCTGCGCTGTCTTTCTTATCTCCTCAGGTAACATATACTACGTCTGTATGTATACACTTAACCTTGACGATAAGATTTCTATAGTTTCTGAAGTGCTGTGACTCAGATGATGGTGGGATTTACCTTCAAGGTGCAGAAACAACAGACAAAGTGTGTAAAGTGGTTTGATAGCCTTAAGACAACAAATTACCTTTTGACTTTTAGAGAGTGTCTTCTACTCACCACTGACTCTATGAACTCCATTCATTCCTCTTAGCAGTGGTTGAGGCCTGTGCTATTCATGTCCAACCATCTACGTAAAGAGAGATGTGTTGTAAGTCTGTGTGTGTGTGTGTGTGTGTGTGTGTGTCGGTGTCTGTGTCTGTGTCTTTGTGTGTGTGTGTGTGTCTGTGTGTGTGTCTTTTAAACTGAAGTTTAGCATCCACAATATTCTACACCTCTCTGTTGTTGATTTTTCACTCTTTCTTTTTCTATCCGTGTCACGCATTCTCTCTATGAAGAACAGACACACACACAATGTGTCAGACATATGGAGGATCAGTCATGCTAGAGGTCATCTATGGGCCAACTTGACATTGTTGTCTATAAGCTGCTTCGGCGTGAGTAGAGAACTTTAAAGGACAATTCCAAACAGCGTACAAAAAAAGACGCTTTCTCACTTCACATATAGCTCCGAGTGAGTGAACCAGGCTTTGTACGGAAGGGGGAGGGCGTCAATTCATTTCAATTCATTCTCGGTTCAACCCATTCCAAATGTGAATAGAAACCACAATTGATTTGCTAATGATAGTGCATTCACTCTTAATAGGATGGATATAACAACCTTGTCCTTCTCAATATTGAAATGTTTGGGAGAAAATTGGCTTCCTAAATTGATTAAACTGAAGGTGAACTGGAGCCAGCCGTGCAGGATGCTGTTTTATGCTACGGAAAGATGATTTGAGATAAATGTGATACAGCTGTTTATATCAGTTTTGTTGCTCGAATTTGTCGAGGCTGACCAAATTATAATTATTGAATTATTGCTCAACGATGTGAGTGGAAATATATGCTCAGTTGTGATTTATTCAATTCATTTGAATGTAATCAGCGGTGTCGAGAAGCGCTCTCGTCTTGTCAGCTCAGGACTGCTGGCTCAGGCATCAGTGTCATCATTTGAAACAGTGGTTTTACATAAATATTTCCTTTCTACTTGGAGCATATTGTGTCTTTTTTTTTTGTATAGTTTTAGAATTTATTTTAACTTGTTTTTTTTTTCGTACGTTGTGTGTGATTGGGTTTTGAAAATGATTTATTTTCTTTACAGTCTGATCTGTTGGTGAAAACAAGTAGCTCTCTGAAGCTGTCTCATGTTGCATTGTTTAAATAATGTGACACAGCCAACAAAATCATTTCTCATTATTGTTTATTTCAATCCAGCAGCTGGGATCATTTAAGCATTGCTGGATTTATGTTTTCTAGTTTATCCAGACTAAACCACATCTGCTGGATTGTGACTAAAAATCACTGTAGAGCACTATTTTTACGGTGCTACTATGTTTAACTCCTACTTACCATCAAACTAACATTTACACTCTCTAGTGGTTTGTTAAAATTATTTTGTAGGTCATAATGACATGACAATAATAATAACGGTCTTTGGGCCCTGCTTGTGTATGTGACACAAATAGCATATAAATCCAGATGTGACTGGTTTTAATGAGCAGCTGTTAGTGATAATCCATCTGATAAATGACTTTTAGAAGCTTTAAACCCTTTGGCTTCACAATCTCTGCGCATGGAGTTTAATTTGAACATGACATCATGAGATGCAGTGAAATATCAGGGAGCAGTGTGATCGCTCAGTGCACCAGCCACACATCCAGTCATGTCATGTTGACTGAAATCCAGCACTGGGCCTCCATTGTCTGTGTCCGTCTGTTGTCTCTGTCTCTCTATATCTGTCTGTCTGCCTGAGGGAAAGTGGCGTAGAAATTTTCTTTGGGCACAAAACTGAAACACCTCAGTATGATAAAACTGTGAATGCATGGCCCTCCTTGTCCACAGGCTCATTTTGCTGGTAACTGTCTCAGGCTTCGCAGTAAAGTGTGGTGAAAATCTCAGCATGAATTTACAGGTACATCACAATTACATCGCTGTACTGTGTAACTGTGAATAGCTGTCACAAGGTTTCAGCTGTTTCTGACTCTCAGACCCTCAATTTCCTCTGGCAGAAACCAGCGTGAGTGTTGCCTCTCTGTCTGTGCAGGGTAGATGCAGGATGGAGGACTTTTACCATGGCAACCACTAATGCAGTATAGATGCAGGGACTGAGCCTTGGCTACCGCTGTAATAACACAGCCATCATGGAAGGCAGGTGAAATGTCATCCAGGTTATTGGTTTAAATGAGCAAGGAGTGCTTTTGATGTGTAATGTGGTCAACACAAAATCCCACTTGGCGCTGCTGTAGAAATTAGGTCTTTGTTTTCTGTTGTAGTTCAGCACCACAACATCCTTTTATTCAGTCTCCATTCAGCAGTTTGTAGATGAAAAAAGAATCTCTCTTCAGCGTGGCTTCCTATATTGCATTATAGCACCTCTTCATTTTTTTTATGTTAGCTGTGCTACTACTGTCAAGTGTCCTCTTCACATTGTTTTCTATATCAGCTTATACTGCCCAATCCTCATAATCCCACTGTAGCCTGAGTCAAATATGTCGCCCCTGCAGTGTCCTCTCACCTTCTTCTAGGATTTCTGTGTCCTCCTCTCCCTCCACTTCACACACTGGATTACAACTGGGGAAGCCTGAAAAAATGACACTTAACAGGTTAGCATGGGATTATGATTGAAATAACTTTCTGTTTTATAATTTTATTGAGTATTTGCTGCTCAAAAGGGAGAAGCAATTTCACCTCTATGCTGAATAAGGTGATGTTTAGATGATGCAATGTTTGCATGTCCTGTGTGCTGAACATTCACAGTGTGCTGAAACGAGCAGTGGAGCAAACAAAATAATATAGCAGATGTACGAGGTGATGCTGCTTGAGGCGGATCTGATGTAAATCTAATTCACTTGCATATTTTGTTTATTCTGTATTGTACATGGAATAAAGTATAAATGGGTGAAATCAAGCATTATTTCCATTACCAACGTGGATTCATTACTTCGACAAAGTGGTCACACATTGAGACATCTGCAGTTCTGTACCCATTGTGTGTTTAAAAAAAATAATATGTTTGTGCAGCTGCATGAGTGGCATTTTTCAAGAAGGTCATAAGTTACAAACATTCCTTCCATGCGTTCTCTGCCTATAGCACTTCCTTGACCTGCCACTACTGTTGCCGTGTGTGAGTGTGTCCCTGTGTTAGGGACTATTTGTTTTGTCTGCCCCTATCTATAGTTCTGTCCTGCCCCTTTCTTTCACAGCTAGAGAAAGGAACCACACCCCTCAGGCCGGGGCCTAGTGTATGTGTGTGTGGCATTTTCGTTCTCCTGGGATTTGGGGATTTGGGATTTCTATACATATGTATATACATTTATATGGATGTGGGATGTACTAAATTAGAATAAATATATTTTATATTTTTAGATATGCGTATACCCACACTGTAACATGTCCTTTACATGTGTGTGTTGAGAAAGAGAGGATGAAGAGAAAGATGCATGCCTGTGAGGAAATACACATATCCATATAGGAAGTCTTAAAGGAAGCATGTTCACACCTTTACAGATGTATTAGTGCACACATATACCCTTCTGACACATAAATTAAAGAATGTGGCATACATGGATATATCAAGGCAGCCATACACAGACGCAAGACTGTACACACACTATGTTAATGTAAACACATGAGTTGGCTATAGCCAATAAGAACAGAGCTCCACTGTGACCTGTGCTTCGCTTGTGAATGTAAACCCCCAGGGGCACCAAAACATTCCTGTTTCCCTGTGTGTGTGTGTGTGTGTGTGTGTGTGTGTGTGTGTGTGTGCATGTATGCAGTTCTCTCACAGGCGTGCATTAAGCCGGATGAGTGCACAAATCAGGATAATTGTTGGCTGTGTCAAGGTGTGTGATTATTTGCATGGTGCAAGCAAGTAATAATGTATGCACAGTTTGCTCATGTGTGATTCTAGGAACATAATTCTTAATCTGCTTCACAAATATGGATGTGATGTTCTTTTCATTTTTGAGTGCAGTCAATTTTTTAATACAAAGATATTGTCAGACCACCTCCATAGAGAAATTTATGAAAGCTGAAGGCTTCTTCTACTCTGAATTTATACTATTAGCTGTTTACTTTCAAATTGCTAGAGTACTGTCCTGCATGGTACATGATGCCTGTTAGCCAAAGCTGATCAGATCAGATCAGAGAAAACACATACTCAGAGCGTAAAACACTTTGACCTCCATTGCAAGTCAAATTTTAAAACGCTGTCCTTCACTGTTCAGAATAAGCATTTATTGTATTCTATTCATGATGTTGATGTTTGTCTTTATGCAAAAATGTCATCCTTATAATTCCACTATGCTTATATAAAAATATGCTGTCTTGATGTCAGTACAAATCTGCATTTATCAATAAATTGCAGGTGTAAATACTCCAGCGAACTCTTCCTGCTGCCATGATGGAACATGAAACGGCCTCTCCAGCTGGAAGAACAAGTGCTGTGTGGGCTCCCTGAAGTGGTGCAACACTGGGTCATTGGAGAGCCACAGCATGTTTGGGAACAGAGCAATCTGTGTTATTTCAGCACAGCCTGTTGGATGAAGGGCCATTTCACAGGCATTATGGATTAATCTTTGGCAGGATCTCTCCAGGATCAAACAAAATTGGATGTTTAACCTCACGTGTCCTAGAGCTGAGAGTTCCTCTGTGATAAACCAGGATAGAGAGGACTGAAAGTGACCCACATTGGGTTAAACACCACATTTTTTTAATGCATTATCAGGCTCTTTATGAAAAGATGAAAATGCAGTTACTCTGTAAAGTGTACATCATTCCTAAGGTGATTCATACAAAAGTCTGAAGAATGTTTAAAAAGTGCAAGCACCCAATGCAACAAAGGTTTTGATGTTCACTCTTAGCTACTTTAATATTTTTATTGTAAATAAAATACATTTGACTAAACTAGTGTGTGTTGTAGCTTTTGCATTCCTCCCCTCTGACTTGCTGTCTAACTATCCTTACACTAAGAGAAAGAAGAAAACTATTTTAATAGTTCTGAATCAATTTGTTGTTGTGTTTATCGCTCCATTTGCTGTTCATGTGAGGTACACAGAGACATGAATACACAGCAGCATCCTCCCATCTCTTCCCTCACCTCTAGTGTAGAAATTTTTACAGTTCAGTTTGACAGGAGCAGTGATTGACAGGTCTAAATTTGAGGCATGGTGTAACATCACTTTTCACATGCAGAAATAAATGTAATCTATATATAAAGTAGTGTAGACCCAGAGATGTGGATATATCAGGGCAGGACTATGTGAATGGAATTACATAAAAGTGATGTGTTTTCTTATATAACCACAGACAAACTGAAGACAAAAACTGACGCTGTGTTTCAATGGAAAGCCTTGACAAAGATTTGATGAATGCAAAGCAGATGACACTTAAGCAGGCAAAATCTTCAGTAAACTCTGTGTACTTAGTCCTGGCCCAGTGGTCAAAGAAGGATATATGGTGACAATCTTGTTCTGATTTAAACTTTATTGTAACTAAAACCCAACTCTGTAACTGCACTGCGGCACCCTCTGTTGAAACACTGCCAATCCTCCACTGTCTTTGTTTAAGGAGGACATTGTACATAATTTATTCCCTGAGCTTTTTCTATAAGTGCAGACACTGCGTGACAGAAATAACACACAGTTTTGATTAATAATGAATCTATCGCAGACACAATTACATTAAAAAGGCCTGTAAAGTGTGCAGTAAAAGATGTCTGCATTTTGATTCATGATCCATCAGGTGAAACTTTGCCATGTGTGATAAAAATGCTCTGAAAACTGCAATATGCTCCTCTGATATTTGCTCCTCTGATTTTGTGCTGTGCTTGAACAATGAATTTGAAACATTAATCATAATAATCGGGGACAGAAGCAGCTTCCCTTTCAGAATGGTTCTGGGATTCGTAGACATGCTCAGTTTCCATTGGGTAAGCTGTATTTCACCCTTAGAAAGATGGATGCGCCTTCTTTTATAAAGAGCCTCACAAGTATAGGCTACTTGATTTTACAAGGAGTCCAAGAGAGTACTTAACTGCTTTACAGATGGCTGTGGTGATTATGGCAGTGCACCACCGTCCTGTTCAGAGATACACTTAACATTAAGAATATACACTAAGGAGTTTAAAGACAGTTGTTACTATTAAGAGGTTAATTCAGATGTTGGCAGCTTTGTTTGGAACACAACCCAGCAAACATCTGGTCATCAGCCTGTCTCCCAGCCACTACACTACCACGCCACGCAACACCACGCCACACCACGCCACACCACGCCACGCCACGCCACACCACATCACATCACTGTTATGTTTTAAAAAATCATCAGAATATCGGCAACCCAGACTGCCATGTCATCCTGTTTTCTCAAAGTCACACTGTGCCATTGATTTTGTATGTGTTTGGCTATATGAGCAAGCTGCTGTGAAATCACGTGACTACACGAACTGAGTCATTTGATTTCACAAATTGTGGCTATATATTAGACTGACTGACAGCAGCAATTCTCACTGTGGTTGGAAAGTCATTCCAAATAAAATCAATCATTCGCAGTTACTGTAAATTTCCATGTTGCAATCTCATGATGCTGGGTGGATTTGTTCAAGGTGATGTGTTTGCATATTGTGTATACTGGCTGTGATATAATATGTATGATCTACCCAGGCACTGCTGCTCTGGCTGTTTTGAATTAGAGCTTGGCTTTCAGTAACCTATTCCACCCACATGCTATAAATAAAGGTTAATGAAATAGCCTGTAGGCAGATGACAAGAGAGGATTTTACCTTTGTTTGCCTATGACATTGTTACCTGTAGAATGAAGGGGTAGTGTGAAGGCAGCACATTACCTGCTCTCCACCTTTTATAACACAAAGATTAAGGGACCGAACACTGATAGAAGACTTGTAATGCATATTTAAATTTCCTGCGTGGTCTATCCACTAACTTACTACAGAGCCAAACAGAAAGTCATCTGAAAATTAATAGCCACAACTCTGTGATCTTAGAATAAAAGGGAGATCACACTTTACTTAAAGGACCTCGGCTATGGCCATAGATCACTAATAATTTTAATGACTGAATCTGTCTTCTAATGGAGTCAGAATATATGATTAATCTAAGTCCACAATATTTTGAAGAAATAATCCCTTCAGCAATGCATGCATTGTTTGATCAATTAAGTCTGTAAGACAAATTAATTGCCTGAACTCACATTTCCTCCCAGTCAAACTATGAAAACTGAAGTAATGAACCACTTCTTTGAAATATTTCCTTAAGAGACTTTTATTCAATTCACAGACCACACAACCAAATGTCTTCCAGTAATCAACAGCTCTCCAGGAATCGCTGGCACACATTGACTTACAAGATGCTCCAACCTGCTGAATGACCTGTGCTATGCCTGTATTGTTTAGTAAAAGCTGCACCCAAGGAAATGCTTCCTGAATAGAGCAGTAATTTGTGAACACAACATGCTAGCTCTTGAGACCACTGACATTTGACACTGCAAAACATTCATTGATTGACCGAACTGCCAATGTTAAGGGGAAACATGTTCTTATTGAACTTTTGTTGTTTGCTGTGTTTATTGTTTTTGATACCTTTTTTCTAGGCTCCTGATGTTTCTAGGCTAGTGACCGGCCTTTTCATTACTGGGTTTATTATCACATTGTGAACTATGTGAACTTGTTCTTAAATCTGTAAAATTATTTCTTTGTGGTGATGGGACAGCTACTGATGATAAGCCCTGAGACTCTCACAGCCTCACTCTTTTTAGGTGAAGGTGTTACTGTGTACAGGTGAAAGATTTTTTTTTCTTTGCATAAGGTTTAACTTGGGAAAAGGAATCGGATTCCCCTTAGTCTGCCGGATCTTCATTCAATTGTGTATTCATACTCATGCTGTAGACTGTGATTTTTGGTTCGCCTAAGACAGTTAAATCAACTAAAACTCCGAGCCAAACCTACAGCCATTAGTGTTGGTGATATATGTATACTGGTGCGCGAAAGAAAGGTAAGAATTAAAGATTTATTTTTATAGTTGTTTCTATTTTATTTCAGCGTACGGCAGGATATGTGGCGGCTGGAGGTGTTCTCCGGTCTATATAAATGCGCCGCCATCTTACATTTCCCAGTCACTGCTGCTCGGGCAAAGTTATCATAGACCGACTGTGGAGGGAGTGGACGAGGGCTCCCCGCTGACGCTCGTCTTCACATTTTCCTCGACTTTTTCCATTTCTAAGTGTTTTTCCCATCCAGGTGCCGAGTGGACGGAGTTGCTGTGTTGACAAGGGTAGGCTTCAACATTCAAACTGTCGGCTCTACACAGTTTCTCCCTCTTTTCTTGTCGGGCTTTCCCTGAATGCGAGAAGGAATGGAGACGGGTTGTTTGCGGGCCGGTCGGGGATGCTGCTGCCGCAGCTAGCGATCCAGCTGCTTTCACGGCAGATATTTGGACTCCGCCTAATGGGAACATACAGATTTTACTGAAGGCATTCACTGACTTTGTCATAGCACTGTATTGCGTTGTTAGTATGGATATTAGTCGTTCACAGTAGGTAGATGTATGCGGTGGTTTTCTTTGCTTGCCGGTTTAATGTGAACCCACATTCTGGATTTGGGAATAAACGCTGATGTTGTGTCTTCGCTTATTTGAATAGTTAGCTAACGATAGCCGAGGTTAGTTAGCCTAACCACTGTTAGCACAGTTGTGCTGCTGGACTATTCTGACTCGTGTGTTGCTCGACTCGAGTTTCACCATTTGCTCGGTTGTTTTTGCAGCTGGTTTAGCAGAACAGGCACAACTTATCATGGGGCGAAGATACACGCGAAAGAAGCTCGGTGTGTTGTGGCCATGTGTACAGCTTTATGTTTGAAAACTCGTTAACCATCTTTAGTCAAGTTAAGAAACACTGGCGAAGTATGGTTAACTTCAGCGCAAACATTTTTCCCAAAAGTTTGAACTTCATAAAAGTCAAAACTGCTCAAAACTTCGGTATTTAATGGAGTTGGCCGTTTGGAATCGCCCCTAACGTATATTAACGGTTAAAACCTAAGTCAGTTAAACGTTAAAGTGTGCGCGAGAGTGTGTTTTCCATTCGTCCTTTTAAACAAAGACCGACAAATTCCTCTCAGCCGCTGTGCTCTGGGAGGAAGACGAGGAGGAGCCACACTGTGAAATTTGAGTCAGTGGCGTTGGAGCAAGAAAGTCAGGGACAGTCAGCAGCTGTGGAGAAGAAGGGGTGCAAACGGTGTACTTCTTCGTGTTTTATTGTTTGCGTACTGTGTTGGTCCGCTTTATTAAATGTTAAATTGGGTGTTTGCTTTTATCGCTCGGTGCCGTAGCACACAGCCAGATGCGTGCTTGTTTGGCTGCTGGAGACAGGGACAGGCGGGGGGGGGGGGGGCACTCCGCAGACAAGAAAAGTTGGATACCGCTGCTCTCCGCCACCTTGTCGATACGGAAAACAAGCGGTGTCATGGCTTCTGCTGGAAACCTGCGTGTGTGGTTTTAATTGCGCAGGACGATGTGGTGTTGATGTGTTAAGATTAAGATGATTTCTGCACGTCATTTTCACGCCATGGGTGCATCGGAAATAATGAATCAGAAAGAGATGAGATTGAACAGCGGCTGGAGGATGTTGACATCTCATCTGGTGGCTCTAGACTATGAAGCTCTGCAACTAAAATAGTTCATATATGATAAGGACACGGCGGGATCCTGAGTTTTAACACAATGACAGGAATAATATCACCAGTCTGGTATTATGGTGCCACATAAATTACTGCATTAACTTTGATTTCTTGGGTTGGTTTTGGAAAAAAAAATTAACATATTTGGGGTATTCGTCTGTCTGTGGTCCCTCGGTGAAATCCCCGCTGTGATTGCACAATGGAAAGAAAAAAAAAAAGACAAAACCTCTAATCTTGTCAGCGAAATTTTCTTCAACAGTGCATTGAAATATTTAAGACGGAAGCGTGGGCTACATCCGAGACCGGTAGTGGTATGTTTTGATATACTCCACCTGCAAGAAAACTGTTGTTGCCATGAACCATTTACAGTGGTACTGCCATTAACCAATACTGTAATTTTCCACGTTATCTTGATCTCACCTTGTGGTCACATTTACATGGTGATTTGTAAACAACTAGCAGGTCAGAGGCAGATATTTAAATGTAAATGACAATTGAGCATCACCTCCAGAAGCAAATTTCTGAATAAAATTACTTATGTCCTCATGGGGAGGGAGAAGAGATTAATCACTTTGTATGAATAAATCCTCAGTGTAGCGTCCACTGGTGATAAGATTTCCTAGTAATTGTCTTCTCTTGGAGACTACATCATGCAAGATGTTTATCTCTGGTTTGCACCCCTTCCAATCATTTCAGTCTTATTTTGCCATCTGAAATAGATGGACAATTATTGAACAGAACAAGGCAAAAGTCCTCATAATGTGGAAGTTGCTTGGATGTTGCTGTTGGTTCCTTTTTCCTCCATTGGCTCCCAACATTTTGCAGTTGAGGCACAGACCTAAAACACTGCAGCGGCTGCAGGCATTGAGCTCATTGTGTTGTTGGCAGCCAGCAGTGAGTGCTGCTGACCCTGCACATTATGTGGCTAACACTAAAGCCTGTGGCAGCTCCTGTCTCTCTGCTTGTGCCGATAATACAGCTTGTTTGGGTCATCAACTTATATGGATCTATTGAACCCGCTGTTTTTGTCACTTCTGAGAAAATGGCTTGTGTAGGAAGACTCTTTTTAGGTCACGTTCTCAAAGAATGTGTTTTCTTTAACTCCAGGACTGTGTGTTACCTCTAACAAATTAATTTTGCATAAATTATTCAAGCACAGTAGCATGCTGGGAAGATAAAATTAAGCTGTTGAGGTCTGCAGGCTAAATGAGCGACATGCAATTTGAAGAAGTGTACTTCATACAGTCAATTATTCAATAAATGTCAATATAATACACACACAATAAATACTGAGGCTCACCTTGATTCATTTTGTGATGGTCTGGCTCAGATTTGCTGACAGAACGGCTGTTTCTCTTCAGAAAGCAGAAATAGGATTGCAGCGTTTTAGATGTGCTTAGCTGTTGCAAATTTCCAACAATGAATGAATCCCTCTATAATGTGGTTTATTTAAAGTTTCCACAAATTAAAACTGAAAGGATAGAGAAAATGCTCACAGGGCAGCAATGTAGCAGTGGCATTTTTTAGTGTTGCTGCATCTGCTCTCTCTCTCTCTATATATTTTTTTTCCCTGCTTGAAGAT
This sequence comes from Caranx ignobilis, assembly GCA_021432705.1. NCBI lineage: Eukaryota > Metazoa > Chordata > Actinopteri > Carangiformes > Carangidae > Caranx > Caranx ignobilis. The sequence goes on along the minus strand of MU270012.1, from coordinate 301,885 downwards.
GTTTAACATTTCCCACATAGCTCACAGATTTCTGTCACGCTTGCTTAGCTAGCTGCTGATGTCTTGGGCACAGCAGACTGTGCTGGTGTCACAGTGGATGTTTAAATACCTGCTGGTCATGTCTTAGTTTATATGTGGGAATTGAAATCATGGCACTTTTCAATCATCTGGTTTAGTTCCCAATCTTGATCGAGATGCTCTCTGTGCTATTTAAGAGCTTGGTACAAAGAGCTGAGGTTGTCACCGCATGTCAGAGAAATCACATTTAGCAGAGCAGTTTTTTGCAGTTTTTTGCAGTTCACTGGCGCTTCTTGATTTTTACATATTTATCTTAACTTCATGTCTTTTCTGTGTTGTCCAGCTCTGACTGTAGCTTTATTCTACATATGATCTGATCTGCAATACTTTGAGGTTGTGGTAAAACCAACCTACCAGCAGTAATAGTTGTGTTGTTTTCATCTTCCTGTTCTGTTATGGACACAGGTTTGTCATTGACAGATTAATGAAATCTGTCTCCCCATTTACACAGCATGTTTTTCCTCACTGTATTCAGGACAGTGTAGCAGATTGAACCAGGCGATACCCGGCCATCCAGTTCTGTGCTGGGGCAGTAAGCCTGTCACTGTGAGAGCTGACTTGGGACAGTGCTGCTGTGGTTACACTTCACTTCACATATAGCTTTGAGTGTATGTGCCTGCACCATTTACATTCACATTTTCGTGGGTGTGCACTAAGAAGAGACGAGTGTGCTAGATCTTTCTAGATCCTCAACTCTCTCTTTTGGTACATGTACATCAGTTGATCCCACTTACACTGCACGAGACAAACATCTGACTCTGTGACTGCTGGTCTTGGTTGCATGGCTTTAGCGGGACCAGGCATAACTCAACATATCAGATTTCACATCTGGCTTCAAAGAAACCTTGTTTAGATTTTTGTGGACGGGCTGCCAGGCTGATATCCAGGAACTCTTATTGTAATAAGTTTTTTTGTGTTAATGCTCAGGGTATGACTTTATGGTAAGGCTGCCATTTGTGCGTCTCAATTGGAGACCAGGCTTTTCTTGTTTAGCCATCAAAAAAAACTATCATCAGCTCAGTTTCCAAAACCAGATGTAAAGAACCACATTTTCCACCCGTGCGAATGATAAATGGTTCCACTGTGTGCTTTGATTGTATGTTTGATTCTTTGCGCTGCCTTGTATGGCACATATGGCTCCCATTAGGACTGGGCTAGGTTATGTGAGGGCAGGCCTGCAAAGCTCTGGAGGATGTCGTGTGAACAGTGAATTTGAGTTGGTGAGCTTGTGGTTAGAAGCAGCAGTTCTGGAGCCTGACTCAAGATTGTGTTTTAATGACACAGCTGAGCTGGGTGGTGTGGGTCTGGGAGGAGGGAAGTAATTCAGAGCAGTAGTTTAGCTGTCCTTGGACATATTTGCATATTGGCAGCTATTTAATGCCACAAACTCCTACACATTTGGCGCTCGTGTCAGACAGATTTTTGCCACCAAGTGCCAGACGTCAGTGTTTTCTGTATGTCCTTCCTTTGGTAGGCCTTTAACTCTTTTTTCTTTGGGCTTAATTGTTTTCATTTGATTCAGTTATAGTCTTTTTCTGCGCAAAACGTTTTACAGGCAGGATAATATGTTGCCAGGTATAAACAATTAAACCTGCAGTGTCTACATTTGAGGGCTGTTTGCAAGGTGTCTGTGAGAATAAGCTCCGTAAGCAGAGTGTGTGAAATCCTTGTTATTCTTCAGTGGTTACCAACATTCAAAAACTATATTCTCAGAGTTTTCTGTCACATCTGAAATTCAAGTCGTCAGTTTTCAAATGTACTACAGAGATTTTTATTTTCCTGTATAATGCAACTCCGCAGCTACAGGCTTTATTCCATTTAACTGTTTATCTGTTTGCTTAATGCACTGTACACCAGAAAAGGTCATTTAAAAAAAAAGGTCAGTAGATGAAATTTTGACATGAGAAGGATCTGAGATATCTCAGCTGAAACAATCTTGTTGATCATGTCACTTAAAATTAGACAGCCTGTTTATCTTTTATCTTGAAATGTGAAAATCTGGGGTTTGGAGGTAGATCGTCCGGGCAGTGTGTGAGACAGGTAGCTCTCACTACTTGGATATCCTTGACTATAACACTGTTGGTCATTACTTTGTCACAGGTTATACATTGATAACCTTGTTCTGGCCACAACTAAATCTAGCAGCACATTTGAGCCTAAATTGTTATCAGCTGATTATTTGGGTGACCTAATGATTAATCTATCAGATCTGTTTCCTCTCCACTAGTTGGAGGTGACTGACAGGTGACTGATAATATACGCTTCAATTCTCTGAGCCTCTCTGAGTGACCACACAGAAAGTCAAAATACCAGATATTACTTTCAGAGACTACCATCAAAGTTGCTGGTATCATGAGCTACATCTGACCTTACGACAGTAACACGGCTGCACACCTGTTGCATCATACGTTTCAGTAGAAATACTCTGAATGTGACTATGACTTGAGTTGAGTTTAGTTTTGGTTACTTTCTTTGCACTAATATATGGTAGAGAACTTATAAATAAGGTTGAAACTAACAAAGCTTTGTACATTTCTACGACTCGTAGGTTTGTAGGAAGGTTTAGTCTTGGCAGGAGATTTTCTCTAGTAGGGTAGAAGTCCCTTAATGATTCATTTATTGCCAGACCATTTTTTCCTTCCCATTGTGCCTCATTGCATGTTCAGACTCATGTCTTGACTGAAAGGGGTTTGGTTGATGTTTTCATTTGAAATAACCACAGATGCTTTTGAAAGGCTTTTTCAAAAAGGCTTTTAATGATGGAACCACAGCTTCTCTTTCTCTCTCATTTTAGCTGGGATCTTCCCCTGTATTTTTCCCCATTTATTTTTGCTCGTCACCGTCATAGCATTTAGATCTGAGCATGAATTGAAAATGCCTCTGTTTCCATTTTCATTGTTTTTTTTTGTTTTTTTTCCCAGAATTAATCCCTCTCACTTGCTCACCTCTCTCCTGCCATTGCTAGTGTTTACTTTCCTGCAGAGTGTGGTTTCAGCTTCAAAGGCAGCACAGGAATGTGTTTGCCCTCCTCCCTCCTCCTGCCTCTTTTCTCTCCACCCAGTGCTCTACTTCCCCTGTCCTTCCTCACCTAAATAGTTGCTCTTAATGGTGGCTTTGTGTGAGCTGCTGCTGTTTTCGAGGCTGGCTTGAACCAGGGAGGAAATCCAAGAAAGGGAGGAGGCAGGAAAGGAAAAAAGGGACTGGAAAGTCATTTGTCTGGCTTCTAGGTTTCTTTTTAAAGCTGCTGCTAATTTCTAAAAGTCTGGTTTCCAACCTTGAACTGTCCTGTAATGTTTTGGTTTTTTCCAAATAAAATGTCAGTTTTCTGAAAGGAAAGACTTGCAGTGAATGGGGTTGAAGGAAGGAAAGATGCTACGTAAACATTTGGCATGATGGTGTTTTTTTTCTCTTTCAGATCAGGAAGCTGTGTTGGTTGCGGTTTGAGAAAGGAACATGGCTTCCCAGGGTGAGTTAAGTTTTCACTCTCACACCCTTTCCTTTCACCACCTTGTTATCTGCAGCTTTTTCTGCCCATCATTTATCTGCATCAGTCACACATGCAAACAAAATTTAGGGCAGTTCACAACTGCACACACATTTTTTTTCCTTCTCATTACGTCAAAGGGAATTAGTTATTGATTTCAATCTGAGACTTGGTGCATGTGTGAAATTTAATGTTATTCTTTAAAAGTCTTGGTAAAAATACTGGTAAATCACATTTTCTCTCAAGAAAGAAAATGTGTGAAGAATTACAGCACAGGTAACAGGTTAGAAATCCATTTATGGCAGAAATTTGCTCTAAACCACAGTCTAGAGAGTTGGTACCCTCTGCCCATTAAACTGCATTCAGTGTTTCTCAGAAAAAGTTCACTCATATGCAACATTAAAAGTTGGCAATTTTATGAAAGACCTTTGCTGCAAGATGGGACAAGTGCAGGTAAATTTTAAGATCAGAAACTCAATTCAAAAGTGAAATTAACTTTTTGGCAGTGATTGAAGGTGTGTTTGTGCCGTTATAGCTCCCAGCTCACAAGCAGGATTCACCACACTGTCTGAGATATTACAAAGCTCTGACATTTACAGTTTCTCTGCATTGTGGGCTTACTGCCGTCTGCTACACTGTAGACATGCTTTTCAAGTAGATTATCAAATTGTGTAAGTACTAAGCAAAAGTAGGTAAGATTGACTCTGATAAATGTTTTCAGTCTCTTAATAAATGCATTTTGTCTCTTCCAGCTGATCTGATGGAACTGGACATGGCCATGGAGCCAGACCGTAAGGCAGCAGTCAGTCACTGGCAGCAGCAGTCCTACCTGGATTCAGGCATTCATTCAGGAGCCACCACAACTGCTCCCTCTCTCAGTGGGAAAGGAAATCCCGAGGAAGATGATGTCGACAACAACCAGGTCATGTATGAGTGGGAGCAGGGCTTCAACCAGAATTTCTCCCAGGAGCAAGTACAAGGTAAGTCGTTATACATCAAGTTGGCCCTTTAAAGGTGTGTTAAGTGCACATAAATTCTTGTACCTGTACAGCCTGAATGGCAACTTGAAACATAATGGAATAAAACCTTTTCTGTCTCCTCTAGACATAGATGGTCAGTATGCCATGACACGTGCCCAGCGAGTGCGTGCAGCAATGTTCCCAGAGACTCTTGAGGAGGGCATGCAGATCCCTTCTACACAGTATGATGCAGCAAACCCCACCAACGTCCAGAGGCTGGCAGAGCCATCACAAATGCTCAAACATGCAGTGGTCAATCTGATCAATTATCAAGATGACGCTGAATTGGCAACCAGAGCCATACCAGAACTCACCAAACTACTCAATGATGAGGACCAGGTAGATTTCCATGGAAACAGTGGCTAAGAATTGGCTCTTGTTTTTTTTTTAACCCATACTATCTTTCCATGACATTTCTGTTTATGTCCTCCAGGTTGTAGTAAACAAAGCAGCAGTGATGGTCCACCAACTTTCAAAGAAAGAAGCCTCTCGTCATGCCATCATGCGCTCCCCTCAGATGGTGTCTGCTATTGTCAGGACCATGCAGAACACAAATGATGTGGAGACAGCTCGCTGCACTGCAGGAACACTGCACAACCTTTCCCACCACAGAGAGGGTCTGTTGGCCATCTTCAAGTCTGGAGGAATACCAGCTCTAGTCAAAATGCTTGGGTATGTAAAAGGACAAAGGAGTTGGAGTGTGTTTTTTTTTTTGTTTTGTTTTGTTTTCCCCCATTTATTTGAAGTACTGCAGGAAAATGGGAAGCAGTCTGCCAAACGTTAGAGTTTCTAAATCTTATTGGTAAACGGCTACTCACTGACACAGTGGTCTATCCAATAGAGAAACATGACAAATTCCTACTAGCTGTTATGAGAAACCTATTAAATATGTTTATTTAGTTAGCTCATGGGATGGTTATCTGTATGTTGTGTTTTTCAGTTCCCCAGTGGACTCTGTCCTGTTCTATGCCATCACCACCCTCCACAACCTCCTCCTGCACCAGGAAGGAGCCAAGATGGCTGTTCGTTTAGCTGGTGGTCTACAGAAAATGGTGGCTCTACTCAACAAGACCAATGTCAAGTTCCTGGCCATCACCACAGACTGTCTCCAGATCCTGGCCTATGGAAACCAGGAAAGCAAGGTGAGTAGTTGGGATCTTTCAAAGCAGCGGTACTCCAGTGCCCACCAGGTTAAAACCCCTAACGCTCTGTGTTTGTTCTGTACAGTTGATAATCCTGGCCAGTGGTGGCCCCCAGGCACTGGTCAATATCATGAGGACTTACACCTATGAGAAACTGTTGTGGACCACAAGCCGAGTTCTCAAAGTGCTGTCAGTCTGCTCCAGTAACAAGCCTGCCATTGTAGAAGCTGGTATGTCTCATCAAACATCGAAGTGTTAGTGATATTATGAGATGATGATGAGATGATGTAGTGTAAACAAATTCTTTCCATGTTTGTCTTCTGTCCAGGAGGCATGCAGGCTCTGGGACTCCACCTGACAGACCCCAGCCAGAGACTGGTCCAGAACTGTCTCTGGACTCTCAGGAACTTATCAGATGCTGCCACCAAACAGGTATTGACAAACCCTTTGTGCTAACACTAAAATCATTTTAGTTAGTGAAAGACAGAAGTAGACTCAGGCTCACCATGCTGAGCAGGTACAGAGACAGAAGATGTACCCATCGTTCCTTCCATGCTAATTTGACAAATGTCTTTATCTCCAGGAAGGAATGGAGGGTCTGTTGGGAACGCTGGTCCAGTTGCTTGGCAGTGATGACATTAATGTGGTGACCTGTGCTGCTGGTATTCTGTCTAACCTGACCTGTAACAACTATAAGAACAAGATGATGGTCTGTCAGGTGAGTACACACAGTTCCCTAACTGAAATATAAGGTGAAAGTAACATTGACTAAGGTTTGAGTCTGTAATTTGAATTCAAACAAGACCAATGTGAAAATGAACCTGTCACATATCTGGTTTTGTCCTATCAATGAAACTGAATGTCTGATATAGCCTTTAATCTGTTGCACTGATTGTCCCCCTGCAGGTTGGAGGTATTGAGGCATTAGTGCGCACAGTGCTTCGGGCAGGAGACAGAGAAGACATCACAGAACCAGCTATTTGTGCCCTGCGTCACCTCACATCTCGACACCAGGACGCTGAGATGGCACAGAATGCTGTCAGGCTGCACTACGGTCTGCCTGTGGTCGTCAAATTACTGCATCCACCATCACACTGGCCACTTATTAAGGTACACACACACACACATACACTCTTGCACAGACTTGCCAGCAGCAGTCTGTGTGAAAAAGCTGCGTTTAATACCGTCAGTCAGTCTTTTGGCTGTTATTTTTGTGGTATTTCCACTAAACCAGTTTACACTTGACCACACCTTGAAGCCAAAATAATGGGCCAAACCTGGCTGGTGATAAAGTGTAGCTGGCTACTAACCCATGTTGGCAGCACGTCTTCTTTGGGTCTCTAAAGACTGAATGTTTTGTTCTGCACTGAGAATACACTGCTGTACTGATGCGAGTTGCTGAAACCTGCAATATTTCTACAAATCTTGCTTGTTGTGTGCATTACATTTTGAAATGTTGTACTGGATAGGACAGCCCTTCTGTGTTCCTTCATCGCTGCCTAAAATTGATATTAAAATCACAGATGTAATAACATCTGACACATCTGTGTTCTTCCATCAGGCTACAGTTGGTCTGATCCGTAACCTGGCTCTGTGCCCTGCAAACCATGCTCCACTGAGGGAGCAGGGAGCCATCCCCAGACTGGTTCAGCTGCTGGTCAGAGCACACCAAGACACACAGAGACGCACCAGCATGGGAGGCACACAGCAGCAGTTTGTGGTGAGAGCACACACGTTACCCTTTGGAGACACCACAACATACATAAATATATGATGTGTGGAACGTGCAGTTCAGTGATGCCGAGTTATAGTTTAATGTGTATAATGTAATCTTGAGCTGACGCTCTCAGGCGATAATCACCACTCTGTGTTATTTCAACACTGTTAACATTACCAACTGATTGTGTTTTTAGGAGGGAGTTCGTATGGAGGAGATTGTGGAGGGCTGCACAGGAGCACTTCACATCCTGGCCAGAGATGTCCACAACAGAATAGTTATCAGAGGACTCAACACCATTCCACTCTTTGTACAGGTAAACGTCTTCAGCTGAGTTTCTCTGCTCTGGTGCTTCAAGTATCATGTGGAATCACACCAGCTCATCTCAGAAAGTGAAACCAAATGATAAGGAGCATTTTGTTCATCAGTGCGAAATTAATTTTGATGAAAACTTTCTCGAATATTTATCTATTATTAATCTTATACAGATTCTGGATTAAATACAGTAAATGGATCTAAATGCCTCGTTCTGTAGAACAGTTTAACATACCTCCTATTGTGTGTGAATGTGTCCTCATGCTGCGCAAGACTGTTTGTCGCAGCATATGCTGTGCTGCAGAATACTGTTCAGGCTGCGAGTTTTTCTAAGCATCCTGTCTGTGTTTGTGTGTGCAGCTGTTGTATTCTCCCATTGAGAACATCCAGCGTGTTGCAGCAGGCGTCCTGTGTGAGCTGGCTCAGGACAAAGAGGCTGCTGAGGCCATCGAGGCTGAGGGAGCTACTGCCCCACTCACAGAGCTATTGCACAGCCGCAACGAAGGAGTTGGTATGTACAAAAACCCTCATTTACATACTGCAATCATTCACATAATGGCTGCTCTTGAGCTTCACAGATGTTCAGAAGAGCCTTGCTGGGACTGTATAATACACTTGTCATTTAGAAATAATTGTTTTTGCAGCATTTTCCAAGTGGGACTGTTTAGTGTGACATGGGCATTAATATTGTGATTATAATTATGGCAATACCTCACATTTTAATGGTCTGTTCTCTAATAGCTCTGTTATTACCTCTGTTTTTCCTCAGCCACCTACGCTGCAGCAGTTTTGTTCCGAATGTCAGAGGACAAACCCCAAGATTACAAGAAACGCCTCTCCGTAGAACTCACCAGCTCGCTCTTCAGAACAGAACCAATGGCCTGGAACGAGGTACGATGCACTCAAAATCCGTTTGTTCTTCAAAGACCGGTCAGTATATTTGTATGTGCAAAATGCTCAGATGGGCTTTTACATTTTGAATTGAACTTCAGTGCAGACTTACTAACACTGCTGCCTCCATGCCCGTCCTCATCTGTATGTCTGTTTTTCTGTGTAGACTGGAGACCTGGGTTTGGACATTGGGGCTCAGGGAGAGCCTCTGGGCTACAGACAGGAAGGTAAGTCATCTCCTCACCTCTGGCTGGGAGGCTCCCAGGAGTATCATGGGAGGGGACAGGAATTTTATGAGAGAGACATAAGGCTGTAACAAAAACAAGTAGATTTTTTTTTTTTTTTACTGATTAGGCAGTTACAGTTATTTCCTCTTTCTTCAGGGCAACTCGAACCTGTCACTTACTCCAAACCCATGAAACTCCTCTGCCACCTTAATAACTGATGCACAACTAAGTTTTGTCACAGTCCAATGACTGCACTCCATCTGTCCCTCGCCATTACTGCCAATGACAGGATTTACTGTTAAAGGTCATGATACATGGGCAACTTGGGAGAGGGGGGGAAGGGCAATAATGCTTTCAAGTTACAGATGGAGATTGATTTTATCCCCGCTGTCATTCAGAATAACACAGGTGGCTCTAAGAAATACAATACTGCTGCTTCTGGTTGTTGTCACAGTTGCCCATCTTAATGTTACCAGTGTACCAGGACCTTGGACTGTGCACAGATCAATAAGCTAAGGGGCGTGCGTTGCTTGTTGATTTTAATTTGCACTGCTCCATTCTGTTGAGGGCTTTTATTTAGCCACATGAAAACAAAGCCCTGCAGGTGGTAGATGTTTTGGAGAAGGAACTGGTCACTGCAGAACCAAACTGAGCACTGATCTGAGCCAGGGTTGTCGCTGAATTCAGTTCAAGGTTGTTAACAGCTGTAGTTTGAGTTGAGCTGAGCAGGAGCTTAGAGGCTGAACGGTGTGCTGTGTTGCTGTGTAGTGTTGCGTTTGAATCATCATACTACTGTGTGACAGCTTGGTTTGTTAACATGCGTCTAACAACTGCTCTGCTTCCCCTGCCTCTCCTCCATCCACTCCCCCCCACCCCCAGACCCAAGCTACCGTTCCTTCCATACGGGAGGTTACGGAGGGGACACGATGGGTATGGAGCCCATGATGGACCATGATCTGGGTGGAGGCCACCACCCGGGCCAGGACTACCCCCCTGTAGAGGGGCTGCCTGACCTGGGACACGCCCAGGAACTGATAGAGGGCCTGCCACCTGGCGACTCGAACCAACTGGCATGGTTTGACACCGACCTGTAAATACCACGACCAACATTACACTACACTTTCTACTAGGTAAGAATATCTTCATGCTTATTCTGCATCCTTGTGGTGACAGGGGAACAATGGTAGCCATTTCCTTGGCAAGATGTAAGAGTAGAAGCACAGTAGGGGTGTTTTCTGTCTGGGTAAAATGGCTGAGGGGAGAGGAGGGTGGATTTACTCACTGAGGCTGCTGCATGGTCACACTGCTCCTAATTGCAAAACTGTGTGATGTGGTGTGCGTGTGATGTTACTTGGTGTTTGATCTGTGTGTGGTCTTTACCAACCTCTGTGCTCAGTCTCCTTCCTGTCAGCACCTGGTTTTCCCCTCATTCCTTCTCTTTATTCCACTCATTTCTCTCCTCCCATTGCAGCTGTATCATGTGATCTGGATGAACCTGCATTGTGATTCGCCCATATGGAGGAGGCGGGGTTTCAGAAAGTGCCTGAAGATGACTCAACAACAGCAAGCAGAGTTTCCTGTCTATGGGAACTCCATTGGGACAAACAAGATTTAAGTGCGGTTCTGTTCTGGTCTCTCAGCCTGACAGGGGGCTGACATTAAATCCTGACATGACACAGATTTTGATTTTAACAACTGATTTTCAAAAACCCTTTTTATGTATTTTGTTTTTCATTTTTACTTCTTTGGTTGTTTTACCTTTTTTTTTATTCTATTTTCATTAAGTCTGTAATGGTACAAACTGATTCTAGTTTGCTTTTTTCATTATTCTGATACTCATCTCTTGTTTTTGCAGTCCCGTGTATTTTAAGTCTAATAGTGTTGAGTTTTTTAGTGGTAATGCTCCATCCAAGTAAAGAATTTGATGACATTTTAAATGGTGTCCAAACACTAAAGTTAATCAGTTGAATTGTATTCTGATGATCAAGTGTAACATTGTGTAGCTTTTGTATAAAAAAAACATGAATTGGAAATCATGGTCCAAATATCAAGCTATTTTCTTGCTTTAAAGGTGGACACTGATGTGTCTTTGCTGTTCCAAAGGGGGTGTAGCTGACCTGAGCTGGATGGGTGTGGCTATGAAAGGATAGGGGTGGAGGAGGGCTTTTACTGGTCTGCTGTTACTAAGGGGTGGGGTAGTGGGAGGAGCTGGTTGCTGTAGCCTGCTGTGTTCTGAAACAATAAAATGGACTGTCATTTCAGCTGCACGCCTCCACTTCTCATTTCTCATGCACCTTACAACGACATGAGTGACACGACAACACATACCTGATGACTGAAAAGATCAGACTATGGTCAAAATCCATTTCAGATCAGGTCACATTACTCTGACTCTTGTATCTCTGAAAAGGGTCTGTCGAACAGTCACCAGTCCTGCTGCTTGGTAAAACCCAAGTTCTCTGCTATAGGAAGGAGAAGATAGCATCAGGCCTCAAAGGTAGAAGATGACCACAATAACACAGGCATGCTTTCAGTTTTGTACACCAAACAACCGATCTGTAACAAGGTGTAGAAATTGGGTCCCTCCACATCCACCTGCAGCGAGGTGCAGCTTGGCAGGAAGCCAGCTCAGTGCACTATCTCTCTCCTATGAGAATGTGTGCTAGATTTCAGTAGGTTTATCTTGGTGGATGATATTAGACAACTGAACGGTGGCAGCTGTGTTTGCTGCAGCTTTAGTGAGATTTGTCAGATTTGCATATGAAATTAGAACCTGGAGCAACGAACTAAACGCCTGCCAGTGGTGACCACAGCGGTGTCCAGGATTGTTTTTTCGGAGAACATGGTGCTGCATGGAGGACAGATGCTAGGAGATGCTGGTGCCACTCAACTCTGTCCCCATTCAGCCTCTCGCCAACACATGCATGTGTGTCTTTTCACAGACACCCACTGTAATGGCACGTGTCTAATTCCTGCAGTAAAACCTGGTGTTTTACTTATCCTAAAATATCTTGAATACTAGTATTGATGCCCCAACTTAAATAGACTGTAAGTTGGATTTTCTGCCAAATTACTACTGAAACATCCAACATCTGTCTGTAGAGAATGAGTTCAGTTGTAAACTACATTTGTGGCTGAGGGAAACATTTGTGTGGCACCATAACTCCTGATAAGAGACAGTTTCAGGGTGTGATAACATTAAGGAAATGAGAAAAAATGGCAGCAGCTGAGCAGTGAGTCGTTCACAGTTGCACTTACCATCAGTCTGCCACCAGTGCTGAGGGACACTGCACACAAATCCAGAGGCCAGTGCGGTGACAGTCTGAATTAACACTCGTTCTGTAATCCTGTTCAGCCTGATGGATGCTGGATGGATATTTTGATTGAGCAGCAGAATTATTGTAGTGACAGAGCAATATTTATTACTGTCATTGATCCAATTTGCAAATGTGATGAGAGACGTGTAGAGTTCCAGTGAATGCTCTGATACCACACGGCCACAGTCACTCATTTCTAAACCTTTCTCAGGAGCCTGTCACCACCAAAACTATTTAAAAAAAAAAATCTCTATAATAAATAAAACTACTTGTGAATTCAATCAGTCATCAACTACATAAACATTTTTCAGTTTATCCAGTTTATTACAACAAATTAACATCTAAAGAACAGTCATCTCTGGTCTGAGATTAGCAGTTTACTTGAAGACAGACATTTTTAGGCCTTTTTTCAGTCCTGGAGGGAAGAGGTTGGACGTGAATGTTTGATCAGTTGATGGATCCAGAAATCTGGAGGATTTCAGCAGCCAGTGAAGCCACATCAACATCAGACCTGGGACATAGAAAATCATCGTGTTATTCACCACATCACAATTTTGTTATTAACAGAATGACACTTTTCTACTGCGGCTTCATATTTCTCTCTCAGCTCTGACTCATTTTCTCTGAGGAAATTACAGACTAATATTGAATACTACAGAGTATGAGATTCATGGCTGTGTTACACTGGTGGTTCAGTGTTGGGAAAACTGAAATGGATGCAATCATGAGCTGCCACTCCTCTGAGTACCAGAGCAAACTCTGGCTCCATCAGGCCTGCGATGTATCCTGCGCACTAGTAAATATGCATCTGTCTTATTTTAATTTTTACCATCAGTTGGAGTATGTGCTCTCCATACAGATGTAAGCTTTATTACAGTGCATGGACAGAGTGACTCCAGCAGTCACAGCTCTGTCATCTTTAGCTGCCTGAATAAACTCAAGATTTCTTCCAATAATTTCATGCTACCACTTCAAATAAGTGAGTGTAAATGGAGTGGGCAGGGCTGGTGTAAACTGCTACTATATGAATCAAGGTCAGTTCTCAGTGTGGCCATCGACAACACTGCAGCCATGTTGGATTATGCTATTGAGTGTAATGAATAAATAAAGGTCATGCAGAGAGCTGCAGTCGCTCAGTGTCCGGTCTGGTCTCCACTGGCCTGTTAATGTTGATGCCTTGAAATGATAACCATGCCATAGCTGTGCATCATACGTCATATCTGCAAATATCTGGATCATAATTTCATATTGAGTCTTGCACAAGTGGGATTTCTATATTAATTGTACTCTGCCATATGGCATATTTATTATGGTTTACTCAGACAACAGTCGAACCCCTGTGGGCTGTCTGTAATCCTCTCCTCTTCTACCTCTCCCTCCCTCCCTTCCCCCTCCCTCCTCTCTGCCTCTTCCCCTCTTCTCTTCCTCCCAGGTGTCTTTGAGGGCATCCAGGCCAGCAGAAGCCCTCCCACCCCCCTTAGTTAATTAAAACCTATATAATTAACCTAATTAACACAGCTCCCAGAGGCCTCAGAAATCCTTGAAAGTTTGAGGATTTGGAAAACATAAATTGGATCTATAAAAGTTTTCACACAAACTTTAGAGTTTGGTTACTCATTAAATCACTGTACTTGCACAGTCCCAAACTGACACTCAGCAGCTGCATGGAGGACGGCGGAAAATCAAACAGTTGGTTTTAGATTACAGTGCAGTGCTGCAGCAGCAACTCATTCGTCTCACACTCTGCTTACAGCGACACTCGGGCTGTTCGCTGAGTGGAAGATGTGTTTGTTTTCCACATTTGAGATAAAGCGAAAGAAGTGAGAGCAGAACAAGAGCAGGTTAACCACACTGTTCTCTTCATTCAAATTCTTCAGCTCAATGGATTCTCCACAGGAATACAGTAGATAAGTTAATTCACTGTGAGATTACCCCGGTGGATTTATCACCTTCAACAACATGGTGCTAATACTAAACTGTCATGAGATTTACCTTTGGGAGATGTGAGCCATTCCTCACACCAGAGGTTCCCAACTGTTTTCTCTCTTTTCTATTATTCTCAAGTTTTATATTTTAGGGCCACATAAAAAAGAATAATTTGATGATAATTTATCCCCTGGATTCATAGTGATCTTGCAGCTGTTTATTTCTGTAGGCTTGCTTAAATTTTTACATGAAGTTAGGGTTCATAGGTTTATTTAATGTTTTTTACACACACACTGTTCTTTGTTGTAGAATAATTGCCTTAAACAATGGAGGGAAATATCAATTTGACTATATATTTTTTGTAATTAGTTATATATTCTGTGTAACACAGACTTGCAGTGCTGTTGTTAAGAAACACTGGGCAGCAAATTATCTTCCACAGTACAATTAAACATGTTAATGTGAAGTGTTGAGTTTAATTTCAGTGGTAGAACTAAGTGTTTACAGAGAAGTTTAGAGGCAGATATTTGTGGTCTGCTTTACTGATAGCTTCATATTTGACTGACCTTAACAATGAATTAAGAACCCCTCCACCACACAGACAGACACACACACACACACACACACACACACACATACAGACACACACACACACAGACTTGAGGTTTTGAAAAAGCATTCCTCAGGTTGCCATGGTAAAGGCTGAATGACATCATTTGGGTTGGGATCTTAGCCCAGACCTCCCCGCTCCTTCCCACTTTCTTCCGTCTCCTCTCTCTGCCCCACCTCCTCTCATCCTCTCAATTAAAACCTCTCCTCACCCCTTCCTCCCCCCTCGCTCTCCTCCTCTCTCCCCTCATAACTCCTCTCATCTCCTGCCCTTTCTCCTAAAACCTCTGCCTCCCTCCTCCCCTCCTCCTGCCACTAAACCAGTGGGAGTGTGCCAGTCTCAGCTACTTCAAAGCTAGAGCTGATCTCTGCTTTCATCTGCCAGAGAGGGAGAGGAGAAGTGGGAGAGGGAAAGCACGAGAGAGAAAGAGATGGAAAAGAAAGAAAATGAGGAGGATAGAAAGAAAATGGAGGGGGGCGAGAGGAGGAGAAATGGGTACAGAGGGTGACAAAAAGGGAAGAAAAGGGGTGACCAAGGAGAAAAGAGGGGGAGAAGGAGTGGAGCCTAGGAGAGGCCTCTATAGCAGGACAACAATACACCTTTATTATTGATCTGACAGGATGTGTGTGTGTGATTGAGAGACAGAGTTTGCTCATAGAAAGGAGTGAAAGCGACTATTTGCGTGTGTGTGTGAGAGAGAGAGAGAGAGAGACAGAGACAGAGAAAGAGAGAGACAGGCTGCTGGTCTCATACATCAAAAGATCAAAGAGAGCATAGTCGCTACGGTGACAAAACACTTGGCTCAAAGAGGGAACACACATTGGGCCCACATACTCATAAAAGGCATCCAGATGCAGAGACACAGGTGTGTGCGCACATATAGACTTGTTTTTTTTCTCTTTTGTTTTCCTCTTCTGACTATTTTCAATGTCGTATACAGGGTAATCTAAAAAAGGTAAAACACAGTAATAACAGCTGGTGGCCTGTTCCTGCCACACCTTTAAAAGATGTGCTTCACAATTACACTTGCATGACAAAGTTCACAGCTCAGTGAAATGAAGTGGACGTGTGTCTGAGATGTCACTCACTTACTGCACCCTCCAGCTCTGCAGCAGATCTCACCTCCCATTATCAAAAAACAGCAGCAGTGACAGATTGTGTTATAAATAGGTGTGGAGAGGACACTGACGTTAACTCATTAAACGAGGGAGTAAAATCTCTTTCTCCAAGTCAAACTAAATTCACGTCTATTTGTCAAACTATGTGCAAGAGTTTTTGCCTCTTTCTTTAGCTTGTGTCATTTGCTTCATGTTTAAAAGTGAGTATCACTTGCAGTATGATATTAAGTACATAGTCACAGCTGAAGTTGTGCGTACAGATTTTATGGCTCAGATTGTGTTGATCTTGATTTTGCATTTCTATCATCTTCGCAGCCTCCACACACACCTTTCCGTTTCAAAATGTGTACTTTTTAAGAAGGAAGCTGTTAGTTTGTCAGGTGTGTGGGGGAGATGCAAGTCGTGATTCCTGCCACTGATGTAAGATCTCAAGGGGTTCCCAAACAAAAATGAAGTCTTGTTTTTTAATAAATGTATATATTTCTATCTCTCTGCTCTTTGTGAGCCAATAAGCTGACAGTGTGCCGTGTCAAAAGCTCACATCCTTTCAATTAACAACTAGTTTTGACATGTGTGATGCACTGACATGTTCAGACATGCAGAAAAATTATAAAATGGGGGAATGAGCTGGAGGAGACTTTTGGAAATCCAGAGTGATTTGTTATTGGTCTCCACTGAGGAACCAATGCCAGACACACAGACACACACACACAGACCAAACACAGTTGCAAAACTTAACATCTAAAAAGTCTTGTTTTGTCATCTACAAAATGATATATCAAGATGAAGTGGGAGGACTATATTCTCATGAGTGTTTTTGATGACAAACACAAATGGAGACATACATAAACACACTTAAACAGCAGAAACACCCACCTGTTGGATGTAGCTATATCCTGCAGCATACTTGCCAGCTCCACCCCCTCTGGACATTCTAACCAATCAGATCTGTCTGTGGTCTGCACCTAATGAAAGATGGAGAGAGGAGGCGCAAAGTGATATAGCAAAGAATAAAGAAGATACGGGCTGCCGTTGAACGGCAGTAATACACACACAACAAAACATGTGATGACACAGGTGTGATGTGTGTGGTGTGGTCACAAATAGTGAGCAGGGTGATCAGGAAAACAGTGTATGAAAGCATCATGACAGATCACATGAGTGATGATTCAAAGCTGAAGAAGAGTGAACTTTGAAAAGAAAGGGTCCAACAACAAACTGAAAATCAGTCCAGTACAGCCAACACACGTGGCGTCTTGTTTACACAACTGTCAATCAGTCATGAGTCATCCCTGGGGAGGGAGACAAGCACCACTAACCACTGTTTTACCATAATAAGAAACCAAAGAGGACACAAGAGAAATACATCAGAAATATAATTTTGACATTTTCAGTGCTTACCAGCACCTGGACCACTGCATTATGACCTACACTATAACCTACCCTACAGTCAGTTATCATTGTGCATATTACCACGACCAGCTGCTGAGTAACACCACACTCATTTATCAATGCATTTTCAAAGTAAACCGATCAAAGAGCTAATGTGTCAAATTCAGTTAAATTCACTGTTAAATTGTACCCTGTGTTTTTATTTTTCTTCTTTCTTCAAATTGTCCTTTTGACCCTTATGCTCTTCTTCACTATTTAACAACCCGGTCCATCTTAGATGATGATGAGTCTTGATGGTTCATGAATTGATAGGGTTGTGCTGCTGAACTTGTCCACTCTGGACTAGACTGAGCTAGACTCTGCTCTCTTCCTCCACTGAATTTCCTCCCTGCATCATTTATCTGTTCTCTTCGTCATCCCTCTGAATTTATTCTTGTCTTGACATGTCTCTCCACACCATGATGTCTGGGTTACACACCCACCCAGAACACCTGGTCCTCAGACTGGTGTGTGTGTGTGTGTGTGTGTGTGTCTGCATGTGTGTGTGTCTGGGTGTGTGGTCCTCATTTTAATAAGGGGCAATTACCAAGTTTACACCGAATGCCAAGTTTAGTTAAGATCTGGTTTGATCACGAAGTGACAGTTTTTCAATTTAATAGTATTTTTCAATTTAATAGTATTTACCTATTTTTTCTATAAACATTGTCCAAGCTATGTGTGTGTTGTGTGTGTGTGTGTGAGTGTTAGTGAATATTTATGTGAGCATATGCATGCATGCATGTGTGCATGTCAGAGTGGATGTGTGTCCGTGTGTTTGGTGAATGTGTTCTCTCTGATCTCTGGTGACATCATCACCTCTGTCTCTGTGGCGACACAGCATGGTTGTTGCTAGGAAACGGGGTTAGGAGGAGACAAAGATGCTCCCCTCACTTGCGTACTTTTCTTGCGAGCACACAAGCATGCACACAAACATAAGTCTCTCCATCAGGGTGAGGGTACATCCTTGTGTGCCAGCCGACCAAACTCTAAACACACACACACACACACACACACACGTACTTATCATCCCCCCTCCATCCCTGCTCTCCATCTCCTCTTTGTCCTCTCCTTCCACCATCTCTCTCCCCATCGCTACCTGACCAACACCCTGACTCTATAACACTGAAGTCAAAGTCAGATGAAACAGGCAGACAGTAGAGGACAGGCAGACAGCCAGACAGTCAGAC
Organism: Caranx ignobilis; assembly: GCA_021432705.1. NCBI lineage: Eukaryota > Metazoa > Chordata > Actinopteri > Carangiformes > Carangidae > Caranx > Caranx ignobilis. The sequence goes on along the minus strand of MU270012.1, from coordinate 283,423 downwards.
ATGCTGCCTCTAAGAAAAACAGCACAGGGCTGTCATAATAGATATTAAGTTCAAACAAGTGACAATGCACCTGACAGCATAGAGGGAGAGTAGTATATTTGCCAGAATAACACACAGTGGATAATGTAAGAATAAGACTCTGTGTGTGTGTGTAAGAAAGAGAGAGAGAGAGAGAATGAAGAGAAGGAGATTATAAAGGAATAATTATTTGTTTTATGGATCACACTAGGAAAGAAGTGACTGCTAACCACTGCTGTTGTATGGGCTGGAAACTGGATTGCATGCCCTGTGCAGTCTGTCTCAGTGACCATGCATAGTACATTTTGATGATCTTATGTGGCTTGATAAATACACCTGACACTGTACCGTCAAGGTCAATGATAGTGCATCATACCATGGACATCATGACTTCGAGTTTTACTTATTTCTTCACTTCGTTTGCCTGAAAGTTGAAGGATAAAACCACCCTGCCTGCTACTGCCTGCTACTTTTTTATTCTGTCTTGTTGTTTGGTGCAGATGTCACTGGGATTCAATTCAGTTTTTTTGAGTTTTAATACTCTGCCTTGAGGAAATGGGGAACATGTTAATTTATGCAAGGTATAGTGACTTGACATGAAAATATGTCCTCAGCGGCCTGATTATTTTGCAAGAAGTTCTACAACTTAAGGATTAAACAAATGACTAAATATATGTACATGTTTCTGACATGTACATATATGTACAAACATGGAATAGGCGAACACAGTAGGCTTTGAATTGGGAATATTTCAGCCGACGGAAATAAAAGATAAAAGTGAGAGTTCTGTGAGAAGAAAACACAGGACAACAACAGCATCCTGCCTGCGCTCTCAGATCGAGCTTTGTCACAATTTATATAAAAATACAAGAATAATAAACATCACTTCTAGAGTTAGAGGAGGCAGCTAGAGTTAAAAAAAAATTTACACTGACAAATCAAACTGAAAAGAGATAATGAATGTTTCTTTCTCTAACAATGTCTTCTAAATCCTTTTTCATTCAATTAGCATCCCCCTTTAAGTCCTAAGTTGTGATTGAAAAAAGACAAGTTGAAATTTTCAAAAATTCTCTCTATCCCTCTCCCTCCCTCCCTCCCTCCCTCCCTCCCAATTTCCAAGCTATGAGCAGGATCTTTGATTGAGATTAACAGAGCCCGAAATCAATGAAAGATAATTAAAAAGCCTTTGTTGAAGGGCAGGCACTTGTCTCTGTGTGTAGGTGTGTATTGGAGAGACAATATGTGAGTCACTGTGTTTCTGTGATGGTATAGATGTGGAAAAGTGTGTTGTGAGGATAAGGAATATCTGCTGAACTCTTAAAGCTGCACATTGCTCTCTGCCAGCTGACTGGATCATAATGAGATTCAAGAAAACCCAATTTAGAAAACTATTATAAAATGTTGATTTCATTTTTTTTTTCTTTTTATTTCACCACTGGATTACAACAGAAAGAAGTGCAAGATGGAAGTAACAGTCCTCTGAGGGAGAGTAAAACTTCAACAGTTAAAAAAAAATCTTTTAAATGAACTAATGTGGAACGACTACATGCGTGGAAAGGTAGATGGATATTTTTCTGAGCAAATAAATTAGTTCCCAGCACTGTGTTGCTTAGTGACTCATTCACTAGTTGTGCAGAAATGGCTGAAACATACACACAGTTTTATATGTGTGTGTTGCTCCGGGGTGGTGAGCAGGATAGAGAATACACCCCTCGATGTTACCGTAGCTGTTCGTGCAGAGGTAATGAGGGAGTTTGCACGAGGACAAATTTGTTACGACAGACAGAGAAAGAGGTAAGTCTGTGAGCTCGTGTGTGACAGAGAGAGTTTGTGTGTGGGTGGTTCAGGTGGCTGGATCTAATTAGTGAGAGGAATCAAAAATACACACACGCACCCATGCGCGTGCACACACACACACACACACACACACACACACACACACACACACACAGCACCTTCTCTCCCACACACACACTCACGCTCATAACTACAAATATTAGGAAGCTTCCAGGCACATCTTTCAGTCAGAACATATGATCTCACAGTGACAGCTCACCTTGTGTCCCACGCGAAGAAACTATTTTATGACCCTGCGGCCAAGCCCAAACCTTAGGAGTGCATTTTACATAATTCATGAGGGTCTACGGCAAAATGAGGCAATTTTTCTAACTTGGTCTTATTGACTTTTGAGATATTCTTACTGGACTGTCCACTCAAACCTGCCATCCTGAGAATCTCTGGGCATTTTTAAGCATCCAACATCAACCCTTTTTAAAGAAACCATTCCTGATGAATCTGTGACATAAACTGTTCAAAAACTAATCAAACTAATCAAAACTAATTATTTTTGGTCAGGGTGATGCTGGCATTAATGTTTAAAGGTTGATCAATTGTTTCCCTAGAAGTATACAAATCCTGGTCTTTGGTGTCTTTTGGTGTGGTTAAATGCTTGCTTGTCCCAATAGTGCTGCAGAATAATCCAATATGAAATTATTTCCTTGAGAAGCTAAGCCCAGAACAGTGTGTGTGTGTGTGTGTGTGTGTTCAATGTTGTACTAGCAGTTTAGTTAACTGTCTTTTTGGCTTTTTAATTCAAGTGCTGAATTGTTACAGTGTCATTGTCGTATTGTTTGTTCCAATCAGGAAAAGAAATGACCTCCTTGTTAGAGCCTGCCTAATTCTGGTGAAAGCCGACTACAGCTGCATCGCCGTCCCCATGTTACCAGAGTGAGATAATATTGTTCATTATGTTTGGGAAATAGAAGCCCCACTGAATCTCCTGCTGCTTTACTGCAATGTGCTCTGCAGTCAGCCGTCTTTGGCCTGTACTACAAATCTTTTTGACTATCAGACAAAATTGGACAGACACTCGAACAGAGAGTGACAGGCAGATACAAACCAACACTTTTTCTATCTCTCTGTCTTGCTGCCTCTGTCAGTCAAGTTTTGGTAAAACACACTCTACACTCTATTTTCAGCGGCTCACCAGGGCTGACTTTGTGTGTGTGTGTGTGTGTGTGAGACTGAGTCTGTGTTTATTATTTCAATATTTTCATTCTGCAGTGGTGGCAGTTAATATTTCAACCCCCAAAACACAAACACACCCAGGGCCAAGTTTTCTCAGTCACACAGAGCTACTCAAACATGTTTTGGTGCCGTGTTATGACCTGCACCGACACCTGAGGAAAGGGCACACATGGAGCACAAACGGATATCTTAAAAAAGATCATACAAGTTGTTGTTTACATGTTGATGTGTATTCTATGTGAAACTTTGCAGAGACGACTGTTTGTGTCTGCCTGCGTACGCTCTGTACTCACCAGTCGATGGATGATCCTGAGGGTTGTGTGCCGTATCAGGGGGGTCTCAGCGTGCGTGTTTGTACGCAGCACATGAGAGAAATTTTGCAAGCAAGAGGGTGACAGGCAGTCACAACCCTCTCCACCATACAGCTGGACTAACAGGGACAGACACTGGATAGACTCTTCCCACACCTCCTGGTTTTCACTGGACAGCTACAAAGAAAGAAAATCAGTGAACTGAACCATTTGTTTCTGTTTAATTCATCTGACAGTGATTTGCATCATGGGCTGGAAAAAGTGATTTAATTCCCCCTACCTCCAGGTTTATTGACCATACACATCATAAATAATATATTTGAAGCAGAAAGCTAAAATTAATTCACACAGTTACAGTTATGTCACATTTTAGTTAGTAGTGTATTAAACCACAGGTTTCAGAAAATTATATTAAGATTGATGATTAAAGCAACAACATGCACAATTTATGAGTTTATTTTGTATTTCTAATTAGATAATTTAGTACAACACTTCCATGGGTCATTTACTGTATTCTATTGATTTGTTTAGAGGCCATTTCAAGTAATTATGAACAAATGTTACAGACTGGATCAATGTTCCCTTTCAACCAGGTGCATCAGAACAAAATTACAGCGCATAACTGACCCCTTATCATCAAAACATTTACAGCACTTCACCATGCATCAGTAATCTGCCCACTGCTATTCAGAGCTGCCTGCGTTTAACACAAGCAAGTTTTGCAGCTGTAATGATGTGAGATTCAGGGATCACACTGACACTTCTCTCCAACTAGATAATACCCCAAGGAGCAAAGAGGCTGTGCAGAGGGTGGGGGTGGGTTAGCTGCCCCTTTAACCCCTTCATCTACAACCAGGCGCACACACATGGGCCAACACACAGACGCTCACCCAACACTCAATGTGTCAAGTATAAGTAAAAACCTCTATTGTGTCCCTTGAGACTCCCACTTCTCAACCCCGCTCACCCTCACATCCTCAGCTTCCCATGATGTTTTACAGAACCTTATCTCCTTCGAATGGATCCTCTTCTATTTTATGTTTCATTAATTTGGACCTGTTACCACTTTTTACACTCGTGACTCACATTATATTAATTTCTTCATCTAATAATTTACAAAACATGTTTAATTTTTGTAATAAAAAAAAGCTGCCGATGGAAAATAAACAAAGACCTTTCTCCATCAGTTACCTGAAGTAGATTTTAGCTCTAATGTTGTAGGCACATCAGTCACAATTCTTACAGAGGAAGCTATTTTGCATCACGTTGTTGTTTAATATACAATTTTAAGTGATTATTTAATCCTCAGTAATGTGTATGGTGCCAGAAGGTGTGGATGTTTGAAAAGCTACTGCGATAACATTTCCACATTTCTCTCAGCAGAAAGGCCAAGATTGTACCCACTCTTATCTTCTGCTTTTCAGATTGCATCGGTTCTGTGTTGGTACTTGCAGATATAACTCTTTTCTGCAGCTTTCTGGGATTAAAATTGAAACAGGTGTAGAATAATTAGTTCAGTGCACTAAGATAATCATCTGTATCAAACAGACAGGTGATGTGCAAGGAGCATGCTGCATTTACATAACATCTCCACACAACACATATAACATAATCAATGCATTTACAAAAAAACATTATAGATTAATTGAAGGAAGTAGAGGACACACAGTCCATGCCTGAAAGCTAATTTAATTCATTTATCCTGATAGAGACATACTCATGTTTTCAGAAGAAATCTAATCAAGGAAAAACTTTTAACTAAGTGGTTTTGGTGTTTACTGTGAAGTCAGAGTCAAGTTTAAGATGCTGCAGGTCTATTTATAATATATCAAATGTTTAACAGTGGTAGATAGTTTACAGTTCTGAATACAATCGCCTGGTTCTGTTGCTCTTCATGAAATCACAGTTTTACTTTGAGATGGAAAAGTTCAGGATTTAACCAACAACAAAAAAACTAAACAGAGATCACACTGGTCTAACATTTCAAACTTATCAGTGATACCAACTGTAAAATGAACTCACTAATGATATGTACTCTGATAAGAATATGGTGGAAGTGACTGTGGTGGAAAGTAGCAACTGGTGTCATTTTCAATACAAGCAAAAAGAGATTTATTTTATTGCCATCACATTTTCAGACTAATTTTGAGTTTTAATCTCATGTAGAAATCATAACGTGTGACTTATTCTTACAACAACTTGGGAAAGTATATAACCAGACAGAAAGGCATATTTCACTTTCTGTCTCTCTGTCTCTCTCTATCTCACACACACACACACACACATACACACAGGCTCTGTTGGTCTCACCATGTGAATGAGGTGTGTGCTGAGTTGGCTCAGGGGTCTGTTGGCTAGGAGCAGTTTCTCTGCTGCCTCCATCTCTACTGCTGGACAAGATAGCCTCTGGCTCTATACAAACACACACACACACACACACACACACACACACACACACACGTTAAATCATTTATAGAGATTTGACAGTCAATAATGATGGATCCAGAGACCTGCCAAGACACATTCTGACAGACTGAGACAGACACAGAGAGACACACTGATAGACTAAAGCAGGAAGTAGCTTTCCGACATACACAGAGTGATTTTTAACCCCTCTTTAGCACAAGATGTGTTTTGCTTAACTTCATTTATGCCATTTTTTACCATCAAGTTCTTACTGCATCTCATTAAGACTTCAGGCCTCTCACGTACTCCTTTTTTCCCTTACAACCACCCCCCACTCTCCCTTTAGCATCTCTGTACCCCCACTTTGGCTTATTTTAGTTCAGTTCATGCCTACAGTGGAACTTCAGGCCAATTAGCAGTGGAATAATGTGATTAATACTGGCACACATTCTCTCTCTCCCCCAAAGTCACTTCCCCTCTGTTATGCTCTCCCTCTCTTTTCTGAAGTATATATAATCTCTGACTCTCTCTCTTGACCAACAGAGTAATAGTTTGGGGAGAGTGGTCTAGTCACGTCCTCTCTCCTTATCAGACCTTATTACCCAAATGAATTTGGTTTGGGAAGAAGTTTTCTTTTTAATGAGCTTTGCATTTCTCACAGAATTGATTTCTGCTGCACAGTCTGCTTGCTCCCTTTTCCATCTCTGTCTCTCCTTCTATCTTTCCATCCTCCCCTCTCCCTCTTCTGTCCGTCTCCATCCAGTCTTTTACCCTGCCTCCCCTTTAGTCCTCCCCCACCTCTACCCCCCTCATCTAAGCATTAATATGTATGCGTTGGGCTGGGGTGCACACTACGGGGAGATGGGGGCTGGTGTGTGTATGTGAGCATATGTGAGTGTGAGTGCATCTGTGTGTAGGGAGGCGAGCTGAGGACAAAGCCAGTGGTGATAATGAGGCCGCAGGGACATAGCCAGACAGGCCCCTCTGCGTACGCCAGTAAGTGCGTGCGTGCGTGTGTATGTGTGTGTGTACGTGTGTGTTTGTCCCAGTGACTTGGGACCTCATCCGCTTTCTCCTGAGTCCACAACTTCAATATTGCAGTTGCTTAAACCTGCTAGCTTTTACTGCACACATCAATGGACACACACTCACAAACACACACATACAAATACACACATGCCTTCAGGGACATGATACAAGGACAACATTTTAGGGGGAACTCTGCTCAATGGGATGAAATTGACAAATGGTGGTTAATCAATGTGGGAGAAACACCAGAATAAGGACCAATATAACATGATACAGCAAAAACCTGACACACAAGTAACAATCATTTAAAAACTCTGCAAGAGAAGATATTGTGGTTCCTTGTGCATTATCTTGCAAGTAACGTTGCCATACAGTCATTTTTCACAACACAACACAACATTGCAAATTTAAGTCTATAGGGATATTGACTTTGAACAAAAGTATAAATCTCCAAATACTGATATATGTCCTCTCCACAGATACATTTGGAGATATGAATAATGTGAAGAGTTGAGAGATCACATCCACATTAACTTCTAATTAATTGATATTACACTGTCTGGTTACTAATGTGGGTTTTCTTTCATGAAAGGCATGCATGTGTGAGAGAAAGGTATTTGAATTTAGCTTTATTACACAAAAAGCCTCCATCTCTTTTCCTTATTATTATTTTTTTATCTACTTTGTGTAAGAGACCAAGCATAATCATATAATCAATAATAATTTTCAAAACGTTGCCAATAGAGTCCTGAAAATGGAAGCAGAGATTTTCTGCTCATATCTCATTGACAGACAGCTTAGCTGCTGAAGAACGTATGAATTTATTGCGCTCATTAACTGTATGTGAATTTTGATACCTTAAGTGCAGAGCTGGCAACAATGGTTTGTTTCAGCGTGTTGTGAAGCAGCTCCAGAAGAGCTTGTAATACAAGATGTCCGCTCTTCCTTATGGCATGTCCCTCTGCATCCAGGCGAACCACTGCAGCCTCTGAGAGAGTTTCCACAATCACCTCTATCAGGCCTGTGCAGCAGAAAAGAGGTCAGCATGAGAAGCTGCGAATTGCAACCTGTTGGGATACTGTTGAAGTCTGTTTAAATTAGACAAACAATTTTTCATTCTTCACTCTAAAGTCTACAAGGCTAATGCACTGTAAACTGCAAACAGACCAACAACATGACATATTATTAAAATAAGCAACCTATTTGCAAACAAGAACTTGAGCTGCCTGTTAGGAAACATCAGCAGTCCATTCTGCTCTTATTATCAATAATATTAATATATCATACTAATGTTGTATCCAATCAAACTTCAAATCTTCTGCATTTGAACCAACCAACACACCTCACACTCTCTGCTACACGTATGTCTGAGGGGTAAAGAATAACCCGAGCCTGTGTAAATATCTGTAACTGCAGGCTCTGGTTTTACTCCTCAGTGGATCGATAGCTCCTGTGCAAGATGAGAGACACTCTCCCTCTTCAGTCAATTAGCCATTTCATTGTCACCAACTTGCCCAGAAGAAAAAAGCTGAATGTGACATTCAGCTTTTTCGACAGAACTAGCACTGTGCAGCATTTAATTCTTCTATGACAATGTAAACATATCGACACACACCACACAAGATACAACAAAGAAGGACAACTCAGATAAGATTCACATCTAAAAATATTTCTGTTTTTCTCTTCTAATCCATTTCCCTTCCTTTCCAACTTGCTATATCCCTCCCTAGAAAATTGCCCACTGCACAACATGTTTAAAAGATGCCAACTCTTGCTAAGCCATGAATAAATACCGCTTACTAAAGTGCAAACCCATGTTCCTTGGCTCATTCATTTTAACTTGACATGGAGAATACTGCACGTTTTGCAGCTCTATCTGTGTAGTTAGCTATTGTGGGCACCTGTCCCTGTAGTGTTCTCCACACATCTGTGTAAGTGAAGACTGGATAGATTCTGGCCTGATGAAGTTGACATGACACATGCTTTTCCCCCAAAAAATGTACACTGTGCAGGTATTTAGGCCAAAACTTGTGCTGCATTTCCTGTATACCAAAAAAGTAACAGTTAAATAACAAATGAACTGAATGACTGTCTTCACTGGGGAAAGCACTGCCAGGTTATTTTCTATTCCAACAGATCTTTATTTAGAAAGTAGATGTTGTGTGTGTTTATTTTTGTGAGTGAAAGTGCAACACTGCAGACACTAGAAAGCTATTAAGCTAGACTTCTGTCAGTGAGATTTACTGCTACTTTGTCAAGCTGCCTCATAAATTAAATAAACAAACTGTCCCACTTTGGACTGTGCAGTCAAACAAAGACCATCTTCTGGTAATGTGATTTGACAATGCAGTCCTGTGTAGAACTAAACTCTTCACAAATAGTTGCGCACATATATGTTAATAGCATTTTTCTTATGCAGAATAGCAGTCCTCCCTATACATAGAAACAACTCTCAAGTAAATAAACCATGAATATCAAATCAAGAATGAAAAAAAAAAACAAGGTATTCTGTAAATACACTCTGTGGCATCTATTGACAAGGCATTATAGGTGCGTAATTAATCAAAACTAAAATAACTTGATAATTTTCCTAAATTTTTCATGCCCATATTAGGACTATGCCTAGATACAGCTGTAACTGGTGATTACATTGACTATTAGAATGGACTTTTATTTTCTAACTGGTTTTGTCAGCACTATAAAAACCCACTAAAATCCTGTGCAGAAAAAAACAGCACTAAATAGGCCAAGTTGTGGTTTTTAAGCTTCCTGTCATGATATGCTCCTCCTTGCCAACTTCCTGCCTGGACTCTGTTGAGTGCTTCCTGTTTTATTTTGAAACGACCGTCCATTTGAGCCTGTTGTGGTTTTGCTTCCTGTGTTTGTGGTTTTTCCCAATTGTTCCTTTTTCCTCTCTGTTCCAACTGTGTCTCATTACTTAATTAGGTTCCTGTGGATTTAGTCCTGTGTTGCATCTCTTCAGCTGCTGGAACATTATGGGCAGTTACTGCATGTTTCATCTCTTGTTTCCCTTTGGCCTGATTTATGGATTTGGGATTCGTGCTGGATTGAGATTTTGATGTATTTACCCATTACAGACGGCCTTGCTGTCTGTTTTCAGTTTGGAATGACTCAGCAACATGTAAGCCTATGCTTTGTTAAATAAATCTGAACATGCTTACTGTGGCATCTACATTTGGGTCCTTTTCCGTGTGTCCTCGCATCATTTCTGATACTTCCACTCCCGTTCTGCCAGTGCTCTGACTCGGTTGACATGACATTTCAATAAAATTAAACCATATAAGAGTCCTCAAAGACATTCACACTAAGGTCATACACACTACGCACAGATTTCAAAGAGAAAAAGGTTTGATTGGAATGAGGCTAAGAAGTTGTGTAAAGTATAAATAATGATAAATAATAAGACTCACAGGCATATAAAACCCTTTCTTCTGAGCTGCTAAAGCCATGAAAATCACACAGTATAGGATTTCCAACTGCAGTCCCCACCGAGCTGCTACAGAATAGTTACACAAACTTTAAAGAACAAATTTAACTGGTGAAGACATATCGGCTATCAGAGGCATAGCAGTCTTATTAAGTCAATACTAGCGAGTCAATTTTAAACATGTCACATATTCACAAATGATACTTGCATATTTTAATGCTACTGGAATCTGAGTGAAAACCGTTGTGGTCTGTCCTATTTTGGAGTTTGGACTTTAACAAGGTTAAAAATAGACACTCCACAATGCTTTGCAATATCATCTATTTATAAACCAGTGTAAAATGAGTTCTACAGGGAATCAACAGGATGAATGGCTCATATCATTACTGTCAAAGCTGAGTAGGAAAGTTTTCTGGGGAGAGAAAAACCTCCACTAATCTGATGACATGTAATTAATGGAGAATGTTTCAGCTTTTTCAAATTAAGTTCAATTGCAGTATGTAGATTTTAATAATGATGTTTCCCATTAATGATTGTTAACATAATGTGCAGTGGCTTCAGAAAGTGTTCAGACCTTTTTTTTTCTTATTTAATTGTGCATTATTGTGCTGTAGATTTAGTTTTAATTTCATGAAATTCCCATTTTTATCCTTCAATCTACGCTCATTATCCCATAATGAAAACATGAGTCTAGACGTTTTAGCAAATTTATGAAAAATTGAAACCTGAAAACTCTAATTTAAGAAAGAATTGAGCTACTTTGTTCAAGACCCTTTGGCAGCAGCTGCAGCTCTGGGTCTTCTTGGATTTGAGCAGTTTATCCTGTTCTTCCTGGCAGATCATTTCAAACTCAAAATGACTGAATGGGAAGCATTTGTGAACTGTCATCCTCAGGTCTCTTCACAGCATTATCATGGCTGTGTGCTTCAGGTCAGTGAATCATCACCCCATTTTCATGTCATGTGCACACAAGAGTAGGTTTTTCTCTGAGAACCTGTCTGTATTTGGCTGCAGTCATCCCTCCCTAAATTCTGCCTGTCCCTGATGCTGAGAAGCCTTAGCGTGATGCTGCCACCACCATGCTTCACCGTGCGGATTGTACTAAACACATGATGAGCAGCGCCTGATGTCTGCCAGATAAAGTGTTTGGAGTTCAGCTCAAAGAATTTAATTTTTGTCCAATCTGATCTGAGAATCTTTGTGCTCATGTCCTTTAAATAGCATTTGGCAAAGTCCAATCAAACGGACATAGGCCTTTTGCTTAAACTGAGAGAGTGCTGCGGAGACGGTCATCCTTCTGGCAGTTTTTCAACCTCAGCAGAGGTTCTCTCTGAGCAAACCTTGATTTCTTGATCACTTCCCTGACCAAGGCACTTCTTGTCCAATGACTCAGTTTGGCTCGAGGGTGGTCCTGATGTTTCCAAACTATTCTTTTTGACAGTTATTCAATCCACTGTCCTCCTGGAAACACTCAAAGCTTAAGAGAGGGTTTTGCACTTTTGCCCTGATCTAAGCCTTGCCACAATTTCATCCCAAAGGCCTACAGAGAGTTCCTTGGACTTCATGACTTAGTTTTGGACAGTGTGATCTGTGAAAACTCATGCATGCAGATTTTTAATAAATTTGCCAACATTTATAAAAACACAATTTCATAATTTCATTACTTATTTCAGTGTGCAGATTGATTGGCAAACTTATCCATTTAAAATGAAAACTCATAAGTGTGTGTGTATATATATATATATAAAAAGAACAAATATTTTCTACGATGCAAAGTGTAATCAGTGAATTTTTTGAGGAGCATAAAGTTGAGACAAACTGATTAGTTTACATGTCATATTGATTGCAATTATGTAAAGCTGTCAATTCAGAAGCTTATTTAGCCTCTTGGGTGCTTGCTAATATGAAAACATTAATATGGAAGATCTTAGTGGTGTAAATTCTGCCAGAGGGCATAATTATTGATTGGACACATATGGACATGGTGTGGAAGAACCATTATAGAACTTTTCAGACATTGTTAGGGGAAACGACCTGAACCCAATTTTAAATGGCAATTTATAAATGTGAGTGCCACAGAAGCTAGATAACACTGGCACAGAAGCAATTACCTAAAAAATCCTCTGAGCTTCTCACAGAAGGTCAAGAGAAATAACAAGGATTGGTGACGGATTAAACCCGGTGAGGAACCTCAAAGACCTTCAAGGATCCTGAAGACACAAAGTGCCCCTAAAGACTTTTTAAAATTAATTAAAGGATGAGCTTGCTTTAATCAAGTGGCACCTTGCACCACTACAGCCTTAGACCAAGCTAGGGAGTTGGATGCAAGAACATTTTGACTGCTCTACATGTTTAGGTATTCCTGTTTGCTTATTAAATCATGCAGTCTGCTTGTCAATGTGCCCACAAAATGAGTTTCGAATTCACTCTTCACAGAGGAACTCTAGGGTTTGTTTCCTTATATAATCAGATTACAATATAGACTTTATTAGTCTCTTCTCAAGAAAATCCAGTCGTATAAAATAATTTAAACTTTGTTTAAGTAACGACGCATTCTCCCCCTCCTGCTTTCTATCACGTCCTCTCTCAAATTGTCACTCACTTCAACCTCGAGTTTTCTCCTCTGTCATCTCATCCCTCTCATGCAAATGCACCACATTTCACCACATCTCTCTCTGTCTCATCCTTCCTCACTGTCCCCTCCCTGCTACCCCTTTTGCCTCCCATTTTGCTTTCCTTTTTCTCCCTTATGCCTTTTTTTGCCATATTCTTTCTCTTTATGTTGTTCTGTTCTTTCTCCCTATCACTGTCTCTCTCTCTTTGCTCCCTCTGTCTTCAGTCCCCAGGGGGTATTATCTCAGTCGGAGGCAAATCTGCCCAATTATAAACCTCATCTCCTCTCTCTCTCTTTCTCTCTCTCTCTCTCACTCTTTCAGACACTCACATATAAACTGGAAGCTCCTGCACCCCCCCCCCCCCACCACCACCACCACACCACACACACACACACACACACACCACATTTCCTCTGTCTCAAATATATACACAAGCATGAGCACAAATACATTCACACAAGCACAAAAACCCACCTCCCTATTTTGAGCTTCTCTGTCTATTTCATTGCCTCCCATGCACACACATGCATGCACACACGCATGCACACACACACACACGGGTATGCACACACACCACTCTTCCCCTCCTTTTCTGTCACACCTTAAAAAGCCAATTATACACGCTTCCTCCCTTCTCCTCTTCTCTCCTGCTCCCTTCTTTCTTGCCATCACCACAGTGATCTGGAGTGAACCACAACCCACAACGGAAAGAGGGGAGAAAGAGGAGAAGAGGAAATAGAAGAGGAGCACAAAATAGAGGTTAGGAGAGAGCATAAAAACGGGAGCAGACGGAAAGGAGAGGAGAAGATGGGCAAAACGTAAGCTGAGTAGAGGAGAGGAGAGGAGAGGAGAGGAGAGAGAGAGGAGAGGAGAGGAGAGGAGAGGAGAGGAGAGGAGAGGAGAGGAGAGGAGAGGAGAGGAGAGGAGAGGAGAGGGAGATAGCGTTAATTACCCGGCCAGTATTAGTGCTGGGTTGACAGTTTCTTGTTGAGAGGAAAGCTGATTGGACGATAATGATGCTGACTACTGAACTGCCGTACTGCTGACCCAATGGAAGTAGAGGGAGAGGAGGGGTTGGGTGGTGGTGTTTTTGGGGGCTGGGGAGAAGGAGGTGCAGAGGAAAGATGGACAAAACGATACACAAAATAATAAGTAACACACACACACACACACACACACACACACACACACATACAGAGGCAGCGGAGTTGTATTTTTATTCTTTTGAATCTCTTTAATTTAGTCCATTTATTCATTCTAGATGTAGCTACATCCCAAGCTTTGTGCCTAATTATTCCCTCCTTCTAATTCAAGTCAAAATTTTTCAACTATCTATTGAGTACTCAATTTGGCCTAAAATTACCTGTCATCAGGTCATTTCTTCTGGATGCAAAGGAATCACTGAATCAGCAACAAATTGTAATATCTAAAAAAGCATTACCACACACGCTGTGTGTGTGTGGAACACACACACACAGCTAAGGTTGTTGACCTGAATAAGCATTATGCTGCATCAGGACAGCAGGCTGGGGAAAACAAGATGTCAACAAGTTAACATTATAATAAGTAATGCTAGCAGACTGGATGCATGACACTGACGGTCAGGTCAATGACAGATAGGCCTCACTATTGTGAGGAAAAGCACAAAACAAGACAAGTCAAGAAGGATCCAAAAGCTGAGGAAACCAACAACTTTCCAATACATAATGTATACAGGAATATTGTACCTTGCTGGTGTAATGTCTCCAGGTCCAAGGTTGTGTCTCCACTAAGGTTACACAGCAAGGCAACTGCATTTTGGACCATCCCACTGGTAACATTACTACGGTTAGCCTAGAAAAAGTTTCAGACAGAGAAAGGATAACTAGATTACATGTTATCTTTCAGCATCCCGTATTTTGTGAGATCATGGAGCAAGAGGTAATATAGTGGACTTCCTCACACTGTGAGCCCCATTTATCAACAGCAAAGTTTCTGTCATATTTTCATTACAGTGGTTCACAGTATATAAATCTTCAACATACTGAAGTTACTGAAATCCTATGTGCACTGCACACAACCTTTAGTTCCAACCAATAAGCTCCCATATTACCCCCCATGGAACATTTATACAGAGTGAGTTGGCACTGTCTGCTCTAAGGCTTAGTGATTTAGTGTTTCAGGCATTTAACCTAGTGCTGTTCCTAGAAGCTCGGACTATGTATGTGTCAAGAGAACAAGATATGGCATAGCAGAATGAGCCTTTTTGCAAATCTGTCCAAGGGTCTTGTCTTTTTTTCCACAGGCTGCCTTTGAAGACAAATCTGTGAAACCATTTTTGGCAGGACACCACAAACAGCAGACAAGGTCATTTGTCAGTGCTGTGTCATGGGTCACATAACACTCACGCCAACCAGCAAGAGAAAAACTCTAGTATATATATGGCAGAGATTTATTCACCTCTCTTTATTCTATCTAATTTGAAAACTGTTATTAGAGCAAAAGAAGTTAGACAAAAGATCAAATTAATTCTGCCAGTGGATGGTGGTGTTTTGACCTGTGTTAATAGATTGTTTTAAAGAGAAACGAGGGGCAAGCCTGTAGTTTCAATGTTCCTCCCACTCATATATCTTTGCACTCTCCCTCCTCCTCCTTTCTTTTTCTTCCCTTTGCTCTCTTCTTCTTCTTTCTCCTCCTGACAAAACCTTCTCTCCTTCCTAATTCACTTCCCCTCTTCTCTTCTGCCCTTGTTTCACTATTTGATCCTCTCTGAGATACACCATCTCTGCCTGCAGGGTCTGTGCATCAGTGTGATCTGCATACAGGCTGATAAGCCTGGATGGTGCTCATCATGTACAGTAGCCTGAGGCTGAAGACAGTAACATCAATTCACACCTAGGACAACTCGCCTGTCAGTGACAACAAACGACGAAAGCTAATTTATTTTTGATCTTTATTGGACTAATAAAGCATGAAAGGACTTGAAGTACATCACTGAAAGCATCAATCTGGTATTAAGAAAAATGAAAAATACCAAACATAAATGAATTTTACCTTAGTGAGCACTGAATGTTGTGGGTAATACTGGTGTACCTACAGTACAGTGTAAGTGAGGCTAGATTTATAAAAGTATTTGACTGCAACCCACTCTGAATAGTCTTCTACCCCCTCAGGCACAGAAACCAACCAATTAAGATCCTGGTCTCACTGGTTTCCTGAGGTTCTTTTATGTCTGAAACAGAACTACTTCATCATCTAGACAAATACAATTAGGTGAGTTTCTCCATGACAAGTGTGATCACTAGTGACAGGTGTAATCAATCCAGATCAGAGTGTTTCAGGCAGCATAAATCAATCCAAATGTGAGCAATACAGACGGCACTAATGGATCCTGACATGACTGGTTCAGACAGGAGTAAACAATCAGGAGAGAAGTTAATCAGGCTGTTGGATAACAGTGTTTAACATTCTGCATCAGCTAGTCAGGGCTGGACGGGCGGCCAAGCAGAACACTGATTATTAAGTGACTATGTGTGTGTGTGCACACATTTGTGTGTGTGTGTTTGTGTGCGGTTAAGGCATAAATTGTTTGCTGCAGCACACGTGTTTTGGTTTGCTGAAAACAGATTGTGCTGTGTTTGTTGAGGGGTGCATAGATTGTGCATATGCAAAAAGGGTCAGGTGAAATAAATTGTCTACTGGAAACGTTGTTATGCTTCGCTGATAACAGACAAGTGCTGTGTGTTTGTGTGCAATCTTAATAGTAGACTCCATATTCCCTCTCTATTAACCCTTCTCCCTCTCTGTTGCTGACCTGCCAGTCAATTACACCAGCCCTCTAATAGGTCAACACCACTCAGACTAATTTACATAAATACATCCATAAGGGTTAGATGGAGTGAGAAAGGAAAGAGAAGCAGCGAGCTTCAAAACAACTGAGCTTTAATAAACAGAGCAGAAATTATATAAAGTAATGCATGTTGTGATAACTGGCTTTCACTTGCTGTTTATAAGATTGTTACCTAGACTTGCTGAAAAGAAATTGCTGAACTGAGATTGGTTTCTTACCATGATGAGCTGGAAAACTGTTGGTAGGATCCTGCTGTGTTTGATCAACCTGAAAGGGACAGAGGAAATACATATTGGGGCAGAGATAGGAAAACACGGGTGAAGGAATTAATTTAATTTAGTGGCTATTCACTGCACTGTTCACACACAAACAGACACTGGGCCATTCATCTTCATTAAGGTTGGAGTTCCGGTACAGCAACTCCTGTCTGGTACCGGTGGAATTGGCAAGAGAGAAGAAACACAATGAAAGCAGATGAAGTGAAAAGAGGAGGTGAGAGAAGAGAGGGAAGGACGAGAAGAGGAGATGAGAGTTAAGGGGAAGATGAAGATCAGGTAAGGGTAGATTTCTTGTGGCGATGAGGAGAACGGAAGGGGAAGGTTAAAGGGGGAGGGGGAGAAGATTTGGACAGACAACAAGGGGAGCATGGAGGGGGAGAAACAAATGGGTGCAAAGGAAATGAGTGTTGTGGATAAATCCAAACTTGTAGAAAAGCAGAGAAAGAGATGTGGATGTCTACAGTAGTTTAGAAATGACTTCCTCTCCACTTGTAGACTGAAGTTCACAACCAATTACTCTGTAGTTGGCATCTCTCTCTCTCTCTCTCTACACACACACACACACACACACACACACACACACACACACACATTTAAGTATTAAGTATTTAGGCTGCAATGAACAAAGCCAGCTGACGTCAGACAGGTGTTAATATACTGCAGGCAACAAAGCCTGTCCACTTGTGTGAAAATCTGTTGATTCTAATTATGATTTATAGTTTGTCTAGCAGGCATCAAACCAGTCAAACCTTTATTTTAACAAGCTGTTTCAACACTGTCTAACTAAGCTTCCAGCGATACAAGGTTTTAACAAATAACACCCTTGGATGGCCTCAAGTCCTCACAACTTTTTACTTTCACTTTTCACAGGTTAAACGTTTTTACTTTTACTATAGACAGTTGTCTACTTTATATTCAGTGGTCTTATATTTAGCCTTTTACTTGTTGCATCAGATTACTTTTGCTGCAGTCCCACAACCTACTTTTTACCCAGGGATCAATACCACTTTGATTTTATCTTAATGTGTGCTGACATATTCCCCACACCATTACAACTTCTCAGGTCAAAGTCAGCATCTGCAAAAGAAACTGTGATTTATTGGCCCAAGCAGCTCCTTCAATCCACAGTAAGTATTGAAGATTGTGTTCCTAATATTTCTAACTCTTCACTGTTTTAGTTTGTAACACTAGAAATTGATTAGGTTATTTGATTATTAGACTAAACCAATTTCTGTTGACAAGTCCTTGAACAAGTCATGCTCATCTCAACTGACTCTGATCAAAGAGATATTTGATCAAGAATACTAATGGTGATGGAAGCTTGTTGTTTAATGCTACAGTGTAGCCATTAGCACATCCATTATCACATCCTAAATAAGAGCATTCAGATTTTAGGAATGATGTTAATTCTTAACAGTGACCATATCTGTTATATTGAGAGGACTCTGTGGTAATAGTTTTTTACTAGTCACAATGAATGAATCTAGAGATGTATGGTCTATTTTATATTACGCTTGGTAAACTGTGCTAGTTCTTTCACAATGGGGTAAATGCGTGTGTGTGTGTTTATCTGTTTGTGTGTTTGTACATGTGATGGATGGCCTCCCATTAGGTAGGTGACAGGCTGAGAGATGAGAGGACAGGCCAGGCCAGCACAACATGATAAACTGGACCACCTTTAAACTACCAGCCATACATCAATAGACATTACACAGAACACCATACACTGAACAAACCACAGCACAACAGAGTGCCAATAATAGAACAAACACAGATAAGACAAGCCTTACTCCACCAGCCATACATCATCAGCTTTACAACAGAGGCTACAATAATTATCACAATATGGATAACCACTATCGTGAATTAACCTTTGCTCCACTCAATTCAGATATACCCACTGTCAGCTAACAGTTAAATCTCTCAAACTTAATATTAGATGATTCTGAAAGAGCAACATGGACCTTATTTCAATATGTCCAACATTCAAAAGGTAATAAACACCAAAGATAAAGTCAAGGGGTATATTTTAGCATTTGGAGGTTTTAGTCAAATTAGCCTATATCACAAGATACTGGAGAGTCCTCCCTGGAGGTTGGTCCAATTATTCAGAAATGACACACCTTAATGAGTTTTTGTATCATCTAAAGAATATTTTAAAATATTTTTTCATGCATTTACTCACTCTTGAGAGTCGCCCAGTAAAACAGGCTGTTACATGCAATAGCATCATTTTAATGCATGAAAACGACCACCTTGGTGCTGTTAAGAGCTAATGATTCCACTTTTCTCTGGTTTAGAGACTTTCGTGTCCAAATGACTACAGCAATTTGATGATGTTATGGCTTTGCAAGGCCGGGACTATGTCAAGCTATTAACAAATGATGAAAGGAAAGCACAGAAAAACACATACGTAAGAATTATTAGGAATCACAATATATTCTTTTTATATACATACATATAATCACAACACAATAGCCAAGCTAGTTAAACTACAAGAAAATAGTATCTTATACTACTTGGTTGGTGAGCGGACATACATGGTTGGCCACACACACACACACACACACACACAGCATGAGGTTCTTTGGCTAAAGGTCATAGTAAATGTACTTGTTTGAAGGTGTGTCTGGGCTGTGATAATGCAGTGAGAGACAGCAGGCTGCCTACCCAACGTTAATGTCCCCAATTTACCATCTAATTACCGCACGGCTGGCTTCATAGCCACACTTATCTAACCAAGACCCAGGCAATTTAATTTCTGATTGTATAACCGCAGTGATGGAGGGAGAGTTGTGGAGAGAGGGCACAGAAAAAGAGAGAAATGTGGACTAATGTTAATAAATTAGCGATGGTGTGAGAAAGAGAATGAGGGAGACAGAAAAAAATGTAAAATATTGTTAATAATGTCAGAGGAAAGAAGTGAGAGAAAAACAAAGATGTAGAGAGAAGAGTGCTGACACCAATTTCAAAAGTTCACGTCACTCTACTTGTGTCAAGGAAAGAAGGGGATGAGGAGTGAGGGAGGAAGAGAAGGATGAAGACGAGAGGGAGTAATATTTCTGATAAGAGAAGTAGGGGCACATTCACCAACAAGGGTGAACTGTGAACCGTGGGAGGGTGGGAGGGATGGATTGAGATGGTCGAAGAGTGGGATAATAGTGATAAGAGGTTTATTGAGTTATTATGGCTGAAGTAGATAAAATAAGTGGATGGAAGAGTGAAGAGAAATAAGAGAAGGACACAACAGATAGTTCACAATATTTCTATTGAAAGATTTAAGATGAAACACAGAACTAGAAGTGTTTGGCCATGGATATTTACGTGTTGACAATCATTTTGTGGTTTACAAATGTGAATGTGTGACTCTATTTTAAAGACCAAAAGGTATCTTGCCTTGTGTACAGCAAGGTTTAAGGACACATTCTGTGATGATAATGTAAACACACAAAGCTCCTAATCCCACTAAAAAACTTCTCATGTGGAGCATTGCACCATTTTTTGTCCTGCTTTTACTCAACCCCTCAATGTGATGCACACATTCATGCTGCCTCACCCATTGACATTTCATCCCTCCCTTCTCTCACCCCCCTCCCTTTGTCAGCATTTTCTCTCATTACAAGTGTTTCTTCCCATCCATCTTCCTGAATCTCCTTCCCCTTCCCTGCTCCCTCCTTCCATCCTTCCTTCCACCCCTCCATCCACTCCTTGCCCTCCTACTCTCTTTCTCTTTTCTTCACCTTCCCTTTCTGTGTCTATCAACAGCTGAAAAGAGAAGACAGATGACCAGAGAATCGAGACTTACTGACAGCTGCTGTCAGAACACATCTATCAAGCACACACTCGCACACACGCACGCACACACACACAGGTGACTCATCTCACGGTTACAATAGGGATCAGCAGATTGTCTCTGCAACAACACATCATTACCTTTTTTTATTCTGGTGTCAGGTGACTGCATCCTCAAGAAATATTTTCAAAGTATAGCAAATTACTTGGAAATTAAACAGCAGGGAATCTTACTTTAATGGCAGCAATAATTTTATCTTTAGCGTTGTACATTCAAAGTGTGTGCAATATATTTTTTTTAACAAACCTCTCCAAGAGTAGCTAGTGTGCCAAGATATATCAGCACAATATGTCAAGTCTTTAAACATCTTAGCTGATACAGCACCTTATACCTGCTGCTAAACTGATTACTAATGTAGAAAACATTGGCTTTTAGAGGGGTGAAAGGGTCTTGTTCAATGTAGATCACGATCAGAGGCGCAGCTGTGCTGATGTAGCTATTAGCATTGAATGTGCATCAGCTACATCGATAAATAAATTATTATTTGTGCATATGCTGTGGTGGGAAAATAAATCACTGCCAATACTAAGTTTCTGTGTTTGTGTGCACATTTGTGCAGGTGTGTGTGTGTGTGTGTTCGGGTGTGCATGGTTGTGAATAAAAAACAGTTAGTAGTGATTCGGAGTACTGAGCTGGGAGTGACTGGCCTTGGCATTAAAACATTACATATTGAGGGTCTAAAATGTGCCTGTGTGTATTTATGTGTAAGACTGCCGGGACTGCAAAATATTTCAGTCCTACCAAAGCTTGGTCTTGGATGTAGTTCTTGTTCTACATCCAAGACCAAGCTTTGGTAGGACTGAAATATTTTAAATATAAAATATTTTTTGAAATTCATATTCATATTCATTAATATTTACATGAAATATTATAATGGGGTCGAAACTATTCCCAGTTAACAAACGTCTTGTCCATATAAACATTGAGTCACTAAAGAAGGAAATTAGGTGTGTTAAGAGGCACAATCGACAACATTTGCCTGTCATTTTGTGCTATATATTTTGTATATTTTGTGGATATATACCATACCAGCTGTACCTTATGATCATACAGTACTTAGAGTGTTACAGTAAGGTGCAGTACACTAACATTTTCTTACGATGCTGCAACAGTTTTTTGCTCTTTCTGTGGGACTATGTGTACAGTACCTGCAGATCTGTGTGCTGTGTTCAGTCATTGATACCAGCAGTTTGAGTGCGTAGAGTGGGATCGGCTCTGATGCTCGAAGAAGAGACTCATACCTAGACACAAACATTCATGAGTACAACATTTGGCTTTGGTAGTGTTAATGATTTATGTACTGTTCTGATCATTAGTAACAGAGTGTAAACTGAAACAGATCTGAAGAGAGGGGTGGAGGAGATGGGGAGGGGAAAACCAGAGGTATAATGGGAGAAGGAGAGAAAAAGAAAACGTGGGAAAAGGAGTAGAGGAGAGAATATAAGAGGTAAAAGAGGGAGGTAGACAAACAGGGGTGGAAATAAAACTGAACACATACGATGGCAATGAGAGAGAAGTACATTTTAAAAGAGGTCAGTAAAAATAACAATGGTATAGGAGCAGACAGTATACAGCCACATAGAGGCTGTCAAGGAAAGTGAGAAAAGCAGACAACAAATGTCAACGTCTATTTTTGTATTCTTGTTACTCTGTCATGACATGAACTTCTGCAAACTGTATGTGTCTGTCTCTGCTCTCCACAGACTGCATGATCATTGGCTGCCAACACTCATAAAGATAGACGCTTGTCAGTTAGCCGTATCTCACAAATACTATGATGTGACGAGGAGCCACAGATGCAGGACACAGAACAACTCTGCATATTCTATTCTAAAGACCCAGAGGTCTTTTTCATTTTTTGATGACAATAAATACTTACAGTATATCATCACTGATATATGAATATATGCAAAATTGCCTTGACTGTACTGTCACCTGTCTTTGAAACCCCAAGATAGTAGGAGGGCTCATTGAATTTATGAATCCCTCTAAAGCTCTATCAAATATTGTCACCAAGACACAAAGGCTTAATATATTTATATTTTTGGCCTAGCAGTTGTCCTACTTCACCTCTTTGACTTGAATTATTATTGAGGCATAGCCAGTATTTACAAAAAATGTTGAAATACTTGCATAAACAAGGATTAGGTAATAAGGAACGAAACCAGAAACAATGTCAGGCTGATAATCAGACCAACCTTGGAAGCAGATATTTAGTGATGAGAGCTAAAATTTGACTGTGACAGTTTCCTTTGTTTCTTCTTTCTGCTGCCTTCTCTCCTCCCTCTTGTCTCTCTTTCTTTTCCTTTGTCTTTTCATCTTCATCAGGACCATCACAATCTTGGACCAGCAGGACAAGATTGAGTTCAGACAGCACCCTCAAAACAAACACAGACCACTCCACTGTAACATACAGAGGGGGGGGGGGGGGGGGGGGGATACAAAATGTTACAAGGCAACATTAAACATCTGCACAGCTTTTTTACCATAGCTTTAGAAATGGCAAGGTTTTTTTTTTATTAAGAGCAGGAAGGATGACCATGCATGCCACTGAACATCAGAACTGTCAAATAAAACACATAGTGTTATATTTTCACACTTTTTGGCATCTTTCCTTTCTTACTAGACAAAAACAAGGGGATAGACAGACAAGACAGGAAAAATGCAATTGTCATTACAGTTGTGTGGCATGCACTTTAACAATTTGGTCTACCCCTATCTTTCTAAACATGTCCCATTTCTTCCACTCTTTCCCATTTGCTCTGCTCCTTTCTCTTCCTCACCCCCTCCTCTCTCAGTCTGACATTTGCTTGTATCATCACATCTCCTCTGTCTCATTTCTTTCTCTCCCTTCTTGCTCTAAAAACAAGCAACCACCTTTCTTACCATTTCTGCTGAAAGCCAGTGTTGTCAGTGGAGGCAGGATGGCATCCACAACCTTCAAGAGACACAAATGGACCAAAAATCTTTACACATCACATTGTATAGATCCTTTACCACAATACTCTGTAAGAGGCTGATTAACTACAGTAAGGAAGCAATACTATCATTATTGCCTTCTGATTAAATATAAGCTACTGATAATGTCTCAGTATTATGGACACAAAAAACTAGAATCAGGTAGTATTCTGTTGCAGTGGAAAATTATATTTATATTTAGTCACAGATGCTTTTATTCAAAGTGACCTCCAACTGAGGGACATCTCTAAAGCTTCAGTACAGTGGAGATGACCATGGTGTAACTATTAGGTGTTACATCTGTTGTATTAGTGGAGGGAGATCAGGTAAAGAAATCCACCAAAAATGATAGTTGGGCATGTTAGGGTGCTACATACAATCAACTTGCTGAAATGTGCAATCAAAACTATTGACAATCTGCTGCAGACTTTCCTTTTCTTGCTTCTTCTGTCTTCTTCTTTTCTGTCTAAAAGTTCACATTCAATCTCCCTCTTGAAGATGAATATAAGTTATTTAATTTGGTCCCATGTTCTCTCATTTTAGGGGAAAGCCAGTACATCAATAAAAGCAATCAGCCTTTCCTCTGAAAGCATACTTAATATACAGCCTGAAAACAGATATATTTTTAGATTAGTCTGAATAAAAGACACTGTGCTATATTAATTCTGTGGGCATCAACCACACAGACCACTGTCAGAGGATCAGATTACTATGGAAATAAACCGTTGAGTGATTTCTTTGATCACACACACGCACATGTACACACACACACACACACACACACACGTACCACTGCAACTTTAAAAGCCTTTATTTAGGCATGAATCTGTATTGCATGAATTTGCATGATTACTAATATTACCATAGAAACAACACTAATGCTGAGTGAGTGTGTGTGAGGTCATTACATTGAAGGCAGAGAGAAGAAAAGTACAAAGGATGCTGTCCACCACTTAATGGTCTGTGTATTAATATCACAACCATCAAAAGACTGGATGGAGTGCGTGTTGTATGTGTGTGTGTGTGTGTGTGTGTGTGGGGGGTGTGCTTGGTGCAGTTTCTCTGAACTGTTATCTATGGGTGACATGTCCCTCCACTTTCTGAAATCCTTTCTTGTTCCCATTTTTCTGTTTTGGCTTGGTTACATAGTAATCCCTCCGCCTCATGTACAGTGGTGCAAAAAAATGAATGAATAAATAAACTAAAATAAAAAAAAAAATAAACATATGAGTTGCAACTTGTGATTAATTTCAGTTTGTTTTGCAGGTCCAAAAATACTATTTTATCTGTTTTCTTACATGACTAGGAGAGATACAATGTTGTGTACACCTTATTTTACCTTTTGTACCATTTGCAAATCAGAGGCAACAGCTGGGCTTCTGAAATTCACCTTCTGTTACCAGTAAACAAACCTCATGTCTACACTGTTAATTAAGCAGTGCATAAAACTACACAGTTTTAATATACCTGCTGCACTGAAGCTATGAATTCAATAACAACTTAAGCATTGATAGCTCGCAGCTCCTGGATACAGGAGCCAGAATGACAATTATTGCACTAAACAAGTTGACTAGCTCAATTTAATGTTCTTCGATAGCAGTGTAAAGGCTACCAAAATTGAAAGTGTATTGCATCACAATTATGTGGTATTATTTCAGACTCATGTATGTTGGCGTTCTCCTGTCTGTTGTTCTGTTGTCCTGACTTGTTGAATATGCTAATGTAACTGAAAATTAGTGAACCTACCTCAGTGGCTAACTGTACATTTAAGGGCCTGATTTACTGAGATGCCAGATAAGGGGCACTAGATTGCGTGCTTCCAGTAAAATCTTGGTGCGTTTAGTTTTAAAACAGGTGATCTACTAAGAGTAACCCGCTAAATGACAGCACGTGCAAACAGCAGTATTTAAATTAGGGTTTTGCGCATGGTAATCGTTTCTGCCATGGAGAGTGTGGACAGAGAGCTGGATGGCCACAAAGACAGAATGAAATTTGATCTGATGGATTAATAGAGAGCCCGTTTGCCCGTTTGCCCGTTTGAGAGACGCAATCCTTGGTTTGCCTGGTTAGTAGATCAGCTTCAACATGTGTTTGCACATGCAATCAAGTTTGCACATGTTTTTACACACACAAACCTTTACTAAATCAGACCCTTAGTGCAATAAAACCATGCTTAGTGATTGAAATTAACTTAAAAATGTATTTGTTTACTTCTGTTACTTTAATCTATTAAATATCTGTGTAGTTTGTAAAATGTTTTATTTGTTTTTCCATATTGCACATAAAATGTACTAGGAATGAATTGAATGCCTTATAATTTGCCTGGCTTATTTAAAAACAAGTAAATAAATAATTGTGGGGGCAAAACGTACTGCCAACTTAAGTCTGTGATGGGATTCAGGGACGTGAACTAAAACATGAGTGTGTCTCCTTGTCCAGCTGGCAATAAAAGTTAATCTGAGCTGGCTGATGGTAATTAAAGTGTCTTCCTGTGTTATTGACTCTCAGCAGGAACGAGAGTCCTCTTTGCTCCTTGCCTTGATTCTTCATCTCTTTTCTTTTCTCTCCCTCCATTCTGTCTGCTTCCTGCTGCTCTCTACTTCCATACGTCAATAGTCATTAAACACAATCTCATTGTCCCACGTGCACATACACATCCACAAACACAGAGACAAGCACACAGACATACAGACACACACACATCTGATGCGGCCCTGTTGGTTCAATAGTTGATTAGTGGCTTGCCTATTAGCCCACAGGCTGACCCTGTGTCCTCTCATCACTAATGGACAGGTTTAGCAGACTACAAGACACACAGTGAATATCAAACAGGGGACCAATATAAGAAATGGGTGACATTCATGGAGATATGAACATTATTCTGACAGTTTTTATATCCCTACATTGTTTTCCATTGTGTTCTATCACAGCAAATCAACTCATGCCTTACTTGTCTTATTCTAAGAATACCAGGATGATGACAAGTATAAAGTCCCGTCAGAAGTAATTTAGTGGTGTTGGATATCACAGGATAACTGTCCGATATTGCTTAATAAAATATTTAAAAATTAGTCAGTCAGACAAGTAGCCAATGACCCTAAAACAGACCGAGAGGCATAAACCTTTACAAACAGTGTGTATCAGGTAGACAGACAGAAAGTCAGCTGCATACTTACAGCTCTTCGATGTGGGGTGATGAGACCCTGGTGCTGGCTCAGCACTTCCACAATGGACAAAGTTGTCCTAATCATCTCCTCACATACAGCTGCACCTAGAGAGATTCAAATAACACTGAGCTCTATTAGGGTGACCCACGTGGTGACCAGAAACTGAATCTCCTGCACCAACGACTGGGTCTTTACATTGATGAATTAGCAGCTGGAGTATGGTTGATATTACAGCCACCTGAGATCCCCTACATGCAGAGCACTGTGGCTGACCATGTACTCTGAACTTCCTTTTGCACAACACATTTGACTTTCAATGCCACACCTCTCTTCAAGGATGTACACTGTGTATCTGTTTCTCTTCGTATCATCTACTTATCAATATTTTTTTCATACAATTCAAAGGTGTTGAAAAGTAGCCTTTACAAATAAACATCATTTGTTATGAGATATGGGCTTTTGCTGTTTTTCATCTTCAGAGGCATCATTCATTTCTTTGAGTCCTAATTACATCAGATGAAGAAAACATACTGTAAAATTGAGTTCCAGGGGAAAAACAGCAGATGTAGCAGAATTAAGTCTTACATTCAAGAATCTGTTAATATAATATGTTTGATAATTAATATAATTATTATATTATAAGGGAAAAGACAATGCTAATTACATTAAAAGTGAGTGAAAAGTGATGAAAGTGCACTAACATGTGTAGTAATTGAAAAATGAACTCACCCACGGCACTAGCCAGATTTGTTTCACTGGACTCTATAGAGGTGATATAGTTCTGAGAAAGACAGCATAAAAATTACATAAACCTTAGAAAATGCTTCACAATGATTATTTTACTGCATTGTACGTAGCTAATGCTTTCTTCTTTTTTCAGTCTTGTACTTGGAAGGCTATGCGTCGCAATCGCATTCTAGAAGGGAACGCGGCGCGTTCGCATTCTAGGAGGCGACGCGTCAAGATCACACTCTAGAAAGCCATGCCTTTAAAATGAGCTGTCAGTATTAGCAGACACTTACAAGCATCAATCCAACTTGAGCCAAAAACTCTTCAGTCACAATTTGAGATCGAAAGACCTGTGAGAAGACAATGGGGTGATTGGAGCAAAATTGTCAAACTTAACAGAAGAGAGCAGTGTTACATTGTTGTGTTGAATGCCTCTTATACAGAAATTCAAATGGTCCATCATCTCATTACATGTTTGTTACCAGGCTCACAACCTGGCCTTCAATGCAAGGACTAAAAATGTTTGGTTAATGAAATAATTGACTTGCAAAACAGATGGGCAAGGCTATGTTCAATGTTAATGATATGTATTGGTAATTTATAAGACAGTCTGCGTGGATAACCTTGCAAACAATAATGCTAGAACATTAAAATGGAAAAGTATTATTTTTGGTCCTAGTTACCTGTGATGACAGAAGTTCCAGCACCACAGACATGGTAGGCAAAGTGTGTTTAAGCTGTTTGCTCTGAGCTGTAGATGGGTGTCTCCTCCCAATCACATCTCTTAATGCACATAAGACATCCTCTACAGAAAAGACAGGAGACAAGATATTGGGATATACGATGAGGTAATGTGTTACATACAAAAACATAAACCATGTCTGAGTGTTTAAATTTGCCTTTTTTTTTTAAACCTATTTTTTACTTCAAGTAAAAACATTAAGCTGAAAGTCTCTGAATGGTTTTATAGAACCATTAAAACACAGTCTGTACCCAAGATCCGTGGCACAGTTCTGCACAGATATGCAATCAGCAAGTCCAGGCACTGAGACAAGTATCCTGATTGACTGGTGGTCTCTCTAAGAGGTCGGGCTTTGCGCAGGTCTCTCTCCAGGTACATCACAAGTCTAAGGGAGAGACACACACGCATCGCATGTCACACAGTAGAAAAGATTGTATGTAGTATTATCACAACATCAATGTATCATGAATGCATGGATTTTTTAAAAAATTTTATATTCTACTGTTCCACCCCATTGTGGTGCAGACTCATTTGTAAAATGATTTTACTCAGTAAGAAGTAAGACTTTGACAGGGTGCAAAAAAAAAAAAAAGACAGGGCAAGGACTCTGGGCAACAGAGAGACAGACAGACCAACTCACAGTCAGAGAAAATTTTCATTCTCATCAGACTCCGTGTATTGAACAGTAATCAATAATATTCTATTCACAAATTCAGAGCAGAACAGAAAGGTTACCATTGTTAACTGATATTCATTACTGACACACAGACACCCAAATGTGTGTATCAGGACACACACGAGCACAAGCAGAAATGAATGCAGAGAGATTCTGAGAGGTCACATTAGTGGACAAATATTGATTCTAAGATTTACAGTGGCAATCGTGCAGAGGGTTTGGGAATCATGCACTATTCTGCCTCATAATGATGCAGCTGAGATTACAATCCAGCACTGTTGTTAAAAAAAAATATCTGACATTACTATTACTATTTTAGGGATCCAAAGCATTTTGTTTTTCCAATTATCCCATTAGTGTTGCAAAAAAGAAGAAGAAAAAGACAAAAACAACTAATCCTAACTTAGGTATTATCAATGTTTACTTAAAGTGTATCCTTACTTCTCAGCTTTTACCCGTCAATGGTGCTAGTCACAAAAGGAAGGGGGTTATTCTACCTTTTGTGGCCATCATTCCAGATGTTGTTTAATTTGGTTCAAGATATAATATCTTAAAAAGCACAGTCTATTGAAGAGAAAGTCAGACTCAAATATATTTGTTTTTCTAACACAAAATGTGTATCAGTCTACCTCTCCTTCAACCGTACAAATACATCTGTAGCTATTGACCCGTCTGTCTCTCTACCCAGCCCTATGCCTTCTTCATGTCTGTCTGCCAAATTGTCTCCCTGCTAGACGTGTGTCTGTGTGTTCTTCTGTTAGTCTTGCAGTCATTTTTCCAGAGTGCTAAATAGAGACAAACTTGCAACCTCTCTGTCAGTCACTGTGGGAGACTCACAAAGTAGTCACACACAACTGACCTACAAGTGGCCTGCCCTGTGTGTGTGTGTGTGTGTGTCTGAGTCTGTTGAAAGCCATCTCACACCACTCCCAGTGGCAATCTTGACACTTCCTCAGTGAGGCCTGCACAAGTTTATCCCATATAGACAACAACAAATACACGAACACACACATTTTCACACCACTGAGGAACTAATTAAACACAACGTGTCTGGGCGAGAGCAGGACTGAGGGAAAGACATGCGTGTTTGTGCGTGTGGTTGAATCATCCAGAGTGCTCGGTGGGAGAGAGACAGGCAGGTCAACTCTGACAGCTCTAACACAGTGAATAGAGGGAGAGCAAGTGAGAGGAGAGAAATAAAATGTATGTATGGGAGAGTGAAAGACAGGCAGAGGAAAAGAGCTGAACGGCAAGTGAGAAATAAAAACACACTATTTCTGTTTTAGGGTCATGTGTAAAAGGAGGTTATGATTAAGAAGGAAGAATGGTCCAATAAAAAAAGATCCTAAATGAGGTAGTCTTGCTGCTACATTTCCACTTCCTGCCACATACCATTAATGTATCACAGTTGAGGAGGATATAGTACAATATGTGTAGTTAAAGGACGTATCAATATTTATGGTATATTGTTTAGGAGGTAATTCACTGGTATATTTTATATTAAGAGGAAATTATCAAAGACATGATGAGAGATGACAGTCAACCTGCAAATTTGGACACAAAATGACTTCCTGACATTTTAGAATATCACCAGAGCAAGAACTGTACAAATCAGCCAATTGGAGGAGAGTTACAGAGCCTCCCCTCTGATCATCTAGGTGATCAACAATCAGTAGAACAATATTGTGAAAAAGATCAAAAGCTGAAAAGATCGATGGAGAGGCCAAACAAACACTGGTTAGAGTTTCTGTTATAGATTGAATAGAATCTCATGTTTTTCATGTAAAAATGTACAGAAACCAAATCCCGCAAGATTCAACAGTGGTACAGAGTTGTTAGTGACTGTTTCACTGTCACACCCTAAAATTACATAAATATGGGCTGTGTATTTCTTCGGAGATTGAGCCTTTTTCAACTTTCACATAATTCATTTACCCAGACCTACAATGTCCACCCATCAGTTCATTCTTGAGTACAAGTGTGAATCTAAAGACATCCCCTCAAGGTGGTCTTTAGATATCCCATTTCGAAGGCCAAAAGTGTGTTTTGTGAGAGCACTGCAACCTTAACCTTTAACTCTAGTCTAAATTGTATCAGTCCATCCTTAGGTCCCACTGAAGGTTTGTGCCATATTTGAAGAAATTAAAAGAGTTACTGAGATTTTGTGTTCATAAGAGACAGGCAGACAAACCTGTGGTGTCATGGCTGATTTGACCCTATGACCTGATGGGTTTTAGTTGAGGAGTAAAAACAATTGTAAGGGAAAGGATTGGTATTTGAGCTTCACTTTTACTTCTCTTACCCTCACTATTTATTGAAAAATTTGACCTGGCAGTACACACGTTAAAAATGCAAGATAGCCATAGCAGAGAAAGCAGAGTCTGAGATTGAAAGAGAGCAGCGTTTCCAAAAAAAATGGAGGAAAAACAGAGAAAATAGGCAGCGAAGAGACAAGGATAGAGACATTCATAATGATCCATATGTCAGTAATCTAGGGCATCAAACTGGAATACCAACTGGTCATAAATTACCAGGGGAACTGGGTGTATATATCATGCATATGCATCTGATTATATGAGCAATGCACATTCACAGCTGCACAGCAACTTAGTGTGGGGTGAAACACAGGACAACCAGCTCTAATGAACCATTTGAAGTTCCAGTAAAGTTACAATATGCAGCAGCATAAACCGAATGTCCAGGGTACATACATTCATATTATCATTCCCACGGCTGCTGTGCTAGTTAACTCAAAGGTTACACAGAGTGCAACCGCCTGCCAACAACCCCAGGCAGACTTTTTTTGAAGGAACCTTCCCTTCTAAAAGTAGTCTGCTTTAAATAACAGATAAATGTGCTGAATGCGATATATTTGCCTCAGGACAAATCACTCGACGCATGGGCTGTATGACGAAATTTGTTGGTTTAATAATGTAATTAATCTTTAAGTTTGTTGTATAAAATAACTAATATCTAATTTGGTTAAATATGATAATCAACACATTTTCTATCTATCTTCAGTAAAAAAAAAAAAAAAAAAAAAAATCTAAAATTGTTGTTGTTTCAACACAACATTTTAAAGATGATCAAGAGAAATGGGAGGAACTTCACCTAAACTTCAAGTGTCAGAAAAGGTCTAAATTCATGGACCCTGTTCAGACATTGTATCGCCATCCATCTCAGGTGATTCAATCACAGGTGATCAGTTCTAAGTACAGATGTGAATCCACCGAGAAGCATTCAGACCACATTTGAGATCTGATCACTCAGACCACATTTGGAGGGTGTCTGGGCCACGTGTCCACATTCCTTTTGCTGTGTGAACACAAATGTGTCCTAGCCACAATGAAGGACCACCTACTCTACTGAAATCCTCTGCCACGGTCTACTTAATCCCACCAGTCACTTTCTCTTAGGTATGACAAGATTTGACCATAAAAAAATTCTAAATATTTTACAAATGCACAATTCAACTATGGATATATATATATATATATATATATATATATATATATATATATACACACACACACACACACACATATATACACACATACACACACACACACACACACACACACACATATATATATATATATATACATAAATAAATTCATTTTAGATTTTTTTCCACACCACATAATACATACACTGAATAAGGATTTTAATCTTAGTGGCATCGTCACTGAATCAGGAACACACAGTGAAAGCTACAGCTAAATAATTAAAAGGGGAATCCTACCCTGATAAGGAACTCACATCTGTTTGTTCTCTGACAGTTCAGTCTGTGTGAGCAACTGCAGAAACTAATTAGCCAGTGGTCTGACAGACTGAGTGGGGTTATAAGTAATCTTCACTGGTCCAAATCTCAGTGCAGTCAGTCAGTGCACTGAGCTATGTGGTAAGATAACAGTTAAAGACACACATCACCCTCATTTGTTGTCATACAGGTAAAAAGAGTGTTTCTATTAGCAAAAATCAAATACTATTTCAAACATAGCCTTCCATGGTATATCAAACACTGAGTACTCTCTGGTTATTGTAAGAGCACACAATTGCAGACAAACCTTAATGTTTGCCATGTCCGAAGGCTTTAAAAGAATTTCACTTCATCAAACTCTCTGAACTATTTATGAGATCCTGAGACATGAAATCTCCGTAATTTTCATAAATAAATACTTCGTCAAAGCATCAAAATCTTCTAGTTGTTGCTCAGTTAACACAATAAAACTAATTTACAGCACGGCACATTCATTTGGTTGGATGCAAAACATTTTCAAACATGAAGTACAGGTTTTCACTTGTCGCTATATGTGATGCCTGTGTGTGCATCTGTGTGAGTGTGTATTTATTTACCTCTGCTGACAGCAGTAAAGTAGTGTGTGCGAGTTGTCCTGTATTAGTAGCAGCAGTAGCAGTAATGCTTTGGCTCTTGTTACTGTGGATGGACTCTCAAGACAGCGCAGCACCTTCAACACCAAATCCTACAAGACACAAACACAAATGAATAAAGTGAAAGTCTTCCTGACACTGGTTATGTATGTTTCTGCTGGTGTACAATCCAAAATGCTTTACTTTGCAATTCAAATAGAAGTCAGCCATGTGGATGTTTGGATATTTGGTTAGGTTGTATTTGTATTTTCCAAATGTTGTTTTCATGTCTATTTTTGTGATTTTATTTGTGTACACTGTCTTGGTTTATTGTGTCAGGGGCTAGGGAGAGAGGGTGATGTGAGTTTGTTGGTGGGAGGAAAACAAAGAAAAAGGTGCTGGATAAGCTGTTGTATTATACTTTCCCTTGTATCATGTGTATGTAGAGAAAAATGTTTTTACACTGAACACAATGATATACTCAGAGTTTATTGTAGATTTTACAGCACTGTATCCAAATGACACATGCACAAAAATAAGAAATGATTTCATGTAACATTTTCCCTAAGGTGAAGGGAAAAAAACATAAATTTATGAAAATGCTTCCAACTATCAGACCAAAACTTAATCAGCTCAGACTCTACCTGCACACACACATTCTCACACAAACTTGTGTGCCTCCAGCTACTTCAGACACTCATTCACTCAGCATAAATTCAGCAGCAGTAACTGGCTGGGAAAAAAAATTGACTGGCCAACATTCATTACTATTATCATTATCACCAACACCATACACAACTGACTGTGTATGTCTGTGCATGAATGTTCGAGACTTAATGTGAGAGAATGTGCATACATGAATGTTTATGGGGCAACGCACCAAGTTAATTAATTTCAAAGCCCAGTAGTGTGTGCCTAGCTGATAAGTCCCTCCCCACTACCCATAATGCTTTGCTGAAGTAGAAGGCTGCAGCGCTTTCATTCAGCCAATTAGCCCAGATACTGACACACACACTACAAATTAGTGTATGTGCATTTGTGGACACACGCACGCATGCACACACACACAGACACACACACACACTAACAGACAGAGTTCTGTGTAAACAAACTCTTGGACTGTCTGTCTTTGTGCCAGGGGTGGGGGAAGGGGGGTGGTAGGGGGGTGAATGCATATCAGTGTATAATTAGAGTAGAGTTGAAGTACTAAGTTTGTATTCTGGTGTTAAATTGGAAATGCTCAATGCAAATAAATTCAGTTCAGAGTCAATTACCAATGCTAGACTCCAAGTTAAAAACCTTCAAATCAATTTTAGCCCCTCTGCCTTACCAAGATTAGCACTTCACATACACACTACATGAGCTGTCTTATAAAAAATTAAATAAGTAATTCCTGACAAATTAGTTCATGCACAGTTCAGCATTAGTTCATGAACTGTATGGAAGAGAGAGAAGCGAAGAGAGAAGAGAGGAGGAAAGTGAAAGAGCAGGAGAGTAAGTATGACATAAAGGTTTTAGAGATTTGAAGCTGGTTTCTTTTGTTCCTGATGTTACAGTGTTATCTACAAGTGTTTTCATCCCTCAGTCCTTGTACAAAGCCTTCCTTATTAGTGATATTCTCCACATAACTGTCTCTAAAAGTTGAACCCTGCTCAGCACTGATGTTACCCACAAATCTGTAGAATTTCTCTGTAGTCATATCAATAAATTATAACATTGAAACAATCATTTTGTTTTCTTTGAGTTTTGGTATGTAAACTGTGGCTGTATTTGCTTTTGGCAGACACATACCCTGGTCTGTGTGACGCGGTGTGTTTGGATGCGTGAGGCAACTAAGGCAGAGGCCATAGCAGTGAGCAAGTGCTGCTGAACCCTGGCCCCTGCTCCACCCACACACTCCAAGATGGCCACGGAGCCACATGTGTCAATCACTGCCAAGAAGACTGCTGGGACCACCCGGGTTAGCCTAGAAAGAGACTGTAAACACACACACACATATACAAACAGGTAATGTATATCATTTGCGGATTATGTGTTTGCAGTTCCTGTACTGTCATGTTGCAGCTGACGTTGCTCATGCTAAACTGCATGAGAGCGCAAGCTCCCAATGTTTACCTGCAAAATGATTTGTAATTCTGTCCCTTGAACCGTTAAAAAGGACGATAATATGATCAATGGTGTGACATGGATATGGATATCAAACTCTGCAAATGTGCAACAAGTCATTTGTTATCATTTAGCTTTACACATATGCACACAGTCATACTTACACATGCCTGTGTAGTGTGTATTTTCATGTGTGTGAACTTACAGAGATCGCCGTGACTCTGACAGCTTCCACAGTAGAGTGAGTAAACAGGTACCACAGGGTGGAGCCTAAGTCTGTAGTAACCAGGTGGTGGGTGGAACCGGAAACAGTGGTGGAGATGTTCTCTATGATTTTTGCAACCATATGTTGAACTGTGGGATCATCCTGTAAGGTGGACACATAAACACATTTGAGTCATTTACTGTATATTCACTATGGTACAGTGACAACAGTGATTTTGGATCGTGGTGACCCTCATCTTCTTCATCATGTCCAGTCATCATGTCCAGTCAGGCTAAGCCAGGCATGTCCAAACCATTCCACGAAGGGCTGGTGTGGCTGCAGGTTTTTGTTCCAACCAGGCAGCAGCACACCAGACTTGACTCATTTAATCAACTGATCTCAGTCTTCAGAGAGCTGATTGGTCGAACTATGTGCTCTTAGTTGGTTGGAACAAAAACTAGCAGCCACATGGCCCTTTGAGGAATAGTTTGGACATGCCTGGGCCAAGGTCATCATCACAACCAGATCTCCAGATTTTCATCTTCCTATTTTCAGACCACCACCAGCAGTAATATTAGAACAGTCAGGTTGTGGGTGTCTTCTATTTGCTGCATCACTGAGCATGTGCCTCCCTGCTGTGCTGTTCCCTCCATAGCCTATCATAGTGTTTTGTGTCCAAACATGACTTTCTTCTTGTCTTTCCTGTGATGACATCATGTGCATCGTATCCACTTATTCACTGTTAACTTACAAATTCAAAACCCAATTACAGTAAAATGTCATATAGCAAAAGGGAGAATTGAACAAAGAACTAACACAATCACAAACTGGCAATTAGATTAGCTCTCAACATCACCTCGATACAAAAGGGAGAGAGAGGTTGCGCGTGTGCATGTGTGAGAATATATGAGTTAGTGTGCTAGTGTTTGTGTGTATGCTTATGTGTACACTGCATGTGCCCACACACCTTTGCCTGAGTAGAGAATAGTTGTTTGTGTTCAGACAATGGGGCCATGCTAATGAAATCTCTGAGGCTGAGGAAATGAGTTTTTCCAGTAAAGTCATTGTGGAGAAAGACAGGAAGTGGAACAGAAGTGATTGCTTCTGTCAGGTTATTGTTGTGTTTCACTGTGTTACATCACTTAGACAGTACTCTCTAGATATGAGATACAATGGAGCCTATTCATAAAATACAGCTGACTATATTTCCTGGCAAAGGTTCATAATAACAGCTAAAACACTACTTTCACTGTGACAATTTATCATGGTAATTCTTAAAGAGGTGTGAGTGATAGATAATACCATCGTGACACAACTTAATTGTTTTAAATTTCACATTTAACTGCATGGGCGCTCCACACATTTGTGTATATAAGGAACATACAACATTTAAGAGAGACCTAAAAAAGACAGAACCGAATAATTAAGTTGGTTGTATCTTTAGTATCAACCCACACTGACGGTGGATGTTTAGGTTTTAAGTTTGTTTCTTCACAGTCAACCTAAGCTGAGGTCAATATGAACTTAAGTGATCTACAATGGACCTAAAGTGATTAT
The DNA here is from genome assembly GCA_021432705.1 of Caranx ignobilis. Taxonomy (NCBI): domain Eukaryota; kingdom Metazoa; phylum Chordata; class Actinopteri; order Carangiformes; family Carangidae; genus Caranx; species Caranx ignobilis. The sequence goes on along the minus strand of MU270012.1, from coordinate 246,098 downwards.
TATTTAACAAGTTATGTCAAAATAAACTATTTTTCATCTTATTCTTATGCATTATTTGAATTAGGCTGCAGAAATCATTTTAGAAATGTTCTATATAGACAACGAGTACAGACAATTATAATAGGCATTAATTCAAGCTGACCAGATTATTACATCAGAGAGCACTGACTATCTGTTCAGGTGTTAAACCATGTTTAATTTTTTCCTCATTTTTAGTTTCAAGAAATGATTTACCTACATCTAATAATCTGCACTCCACCATACCCACTGTCACTCCACCATACCAGCAAAATAGTGTTCATGTTGCCCTACAGAAACAAGAGCCAAATGAAAAATCTTGATTTTGATATTTGCAAGGTATCAATGGTCAGGCTGTGATCCACAGTTATCTAACATTTCACAAAAATGAGAGACACTGTTCAATCATATGGGAACTCTAATCATAACTGAAAGCTTAAATAACCTATTAAATTAATCCAATATAGGACATCACATTGTATATTCAACACCAAGGGACTACGTAGCATGACAACATAATGAATCCTCTGGCACCCCTCTGGGAACCAGTAGAATGGTCTGTTCCAGCATTCCCCAGGCTGTGCGGGCCAGCTCACTAATGAGCCCACGGGGGAGCACCCACTGTCTGTGTGTTTAATAGACTGTAGCCCTGCCAGGAACTACACAGAGAAAGAGAGAGGGGGGGAGAGAGAAAGATAGAATGAGAGAGATATCCTTACATGTGGTGGGAAACAAGCAGCACATGCAAGAAACTCCATCATTATGATGCAGGGAGAGAAATTCAGGAGACAGAGGAAAGAGTAAGTTATTCTCATTATAATTTCTCCCAGTGTGAGAAACAAGTTCATCCAAGAAACACACTCATTATATTATACTCAGTGTCCTACTTAAACCTCACATCTCCAGAAAGTCAACTATAAAGAAATAAAAGTGAAATTTTTGCAATGGCTTTCCCAGTATTTTAGCTACAAGGTCATCTATGACACTTTTTTCCGACACACATGGCTTTGCCAAGTTTGAACGTAAATGATGAGAAATGTATAATTTTGCATGACACCACCAAAATTACACAATCACAGCCTTTTTATCTCACAATACTCAAACATCTTTGGAGTTGAGCGCTGTATTCAACAAGACAGACCACTTTTTAACATGATACAATTTTTTGTTGTATCTCACCCTCACCCCCTCTTGCCACAGCATCTACTGCAATATACTGAGGTAGTTGTTGATCAAATAGTTATGTAGTTTTCATTAGACTAAAGGCCCCTTTAACACTGTGCAGCTTTCGCTCTGTGAGTAAGTCAACAGTCATGGGAAAAACGTGACAAAATCTGTCATCATCAGTCCAACAGTGGTCTCACATTGTACCGTGCCTGCGGCAAAATTCAGACTGTCAAAAACCTAAGACCAAGAGCATGACTACTGTCATGACCAACGTCTACAGACCAAGCAATTGGAATATGACGTGAAGAGACACAGAATAGTATCCGGTGTGACATTTCTTCACAGCAGCAAAAGCACAGATTTCATTTATGACATTAATACTAACTTTATTCCATTGAGGTGAGATGGTTCAATGGTCATGGCATTGTGCTTGCAGACCAACAGACGTGGCTTACTGACCCTTGATAAAGGTGAGCCATCATTTACAAACTTAAATCCACTGTTTGATATGTCATTCAGTGATGCATTCATTCTCACTTCAAACATCCAGTCGTGATTTCTGAGCAGGCCATTTCTCCATCGATCTATCCATCCATTGTCTTGTATAGTTGTGGGGAGCTGGAGGCAAATGACAGCTGACACAGGTCGCAGGCAGGGTACGCCTGAACAAGTCAGCAGTCTATCACAGGGTCAACATACAATGCACACACACTCATACTTCTAGTGAGGCATGCATTCTTCAATTTCAGATTTCCTGGGTTTAAGTTTGGCAACCGCTAAAAAGCATGTAGCCTCCTTGTAGCTACCAAACTGATGTATCCAGTTTAAACAGGATTTCCACCTTTTTTTTCCATCAGGTTTCAACAGGACTAACTGGCTTATTGGTAACTGTGTTAAATTAAAACACCCCCTTTTTTCTACAGCTCAGGGCTGACAGACAAGACCTACACAACTTTGAACCCCTGGCTAAAAAAAAGTTGGAAAAACCTTGGTTTTCAGATGAAAAGAGTTAAAGGCTAGGCAGATATGGAACAATAAAATCCTGTCTTCAAGTGTTGATCAGTAGATTAGTTTTATATCCCAACATGTTTGCACCTGGCCTCTGAGTCTCAAGTAGAAATAGATATACATCACAAAAACTACATCACATCAACTGATGCTGGATTTGTCTGTATGCCTGTGTGTGCACAAGCGAGTGTGTTCACATGTCTGATGTGGTTTTCCTCTGTAATTAAAGTCCTTTAGAAGCCAGTGCACCTGGTCTTGAATGAGCCCTTATGGCACAGACAGACACCATCTATCAACCTCTCACAGCACATCTAACACCACTAATAATCACACTCAAAGAGAGAGACAGACTGTCTGATTAACAGGCCAGCAGACAGACAGTGAGGCGTGAAGAAAGAGGGAGAAACGTGGTCAAAACAGCAGAAAAGAGCAACAAGTAGAGGTACAAATAGACACGGGGGATAGAGAATACTGAACAGCTACCAGACAAAAAGATAAGTACGTGTGAATTAACAGGAAAATTAGCAGACAAAACGAGGAGAGACTGGCATATTACCAAAAAGATACAAAGTGCAATACAGGCGGACAATCTGATAGGACAGGAGGACGGGCTTGTCCATAGATGCACAACTGTGTTAGCCATCATCCTTCCCTCCCTTTTGTGTGGATAAAGGACAGTGACAACCATTTTTTAAATGTATTAGTCAATGCAATATGGTGAGAGTACTTGTGTGCATGTGACTGCAGGCACATTGAATGGTCACATCCTATGTTAGAGACACAAGGGTAGGACCCATGACTGTCTTAGAGTCCCCCTCTGTTCTCCTCCCCTTTGTGGAAGATAGTGATAAATCATTAATAGGCTCACCACTGCTTTGCGTGTGTGTGTACGGGGATTTCTGCCTTCTGCCCCCTGGCTTCTATCACTGTAATACTGTTCACATCCCATTTCTGCTGTACCCGCGTGTACACACACACACACACACACACACAGATTTTTCTTCATAGGCAGCAGAAGCATCATCTTGTTCATGCTCATAAATAATTTCCTGCAGCTCAAGTCTGGCCTGGAAACCTGTCTTTCACTCCATGCCATCCACTCCCCCTCTCCAAGTACAACTCTCTCTCTTTCTCTCTCTGACTTCCTGCCATCTCCCCCCCCTCTCCCACTGATCCTTCTGTCTCTTCCTCTCTGTCACTACCTCCACCACCATGCTCTCTTTGGCTCTGTGCCCCCCCCTCCCTCCAGTCGACCCTTCCTCTTGTACGACGATCCCTATCCCCTTCTCCCGTGCTTTACTTGTAAATCAGGAAAACTCTCAACAGCAGTGGAGGGGGCTGGGGTGATCCGGCGGGTCAGAATACGCATCAAAACCACACTGCCTGGAGCACATTAGACAGGGTCTTGGCTCTGCGTCTCCATGCTGTCATGCAATAAAGAGTGTGTGGCACTCAATTTACATTTAGGCCATTGGCAGACAATTTCCTTGTCCAAACAACACCATACTAAAACTGCATCACCAAGTATCTGATGCGCTACTGATAGAATCAAACAATATCAATGCGAATGCAACTGATCACATATCAAATCAGACAATGCAAGTTACAAAAAGGCTGTTATTGGGTCGGCATAGTTTCAAATAACAAAGTTGTCAGACTTCAGAACTGCACAGACTCACAGTAAGCAGTAAGGCCAAAGAAAACTGCTACCATCTTAACATCACTGTGTAGGAGTTAACGAATATTTAGCTTTCAATTCAAGGTCAAGTGAAACCCAGTAGCAACAATCAGTCTCTCTGTATCTTACATGGCCCCATCCCACATTTGACTGATATTTGAAAATCTAGTTGGTGCAATAACTTTATTAAAACTGCACTGATCAGTGTTTTTACAACAACTCAGTTGTTGCTCTCTGTGACACATAAACAATTACCATGCAACTCTGCAGCTCCGTTTAGCTATATGTAACATTTTAGTTCTCTTTAGGTCATTGTTATGGTTTTTAGGCATAAACTCCACTCTCAAAATTTTGTTCCTGTGGCAGGTAGCAGAACCAAGCAAAAAAAAAAAAAAAAAAACCATCCAACTCTGCATAATGGGCCAAGCAGAATTTAAACATGCAGTTGCCAACAAAATGTAATTTTATTTTGTGCTCTCCAACTGGCTTCATGGACAATTCTGTCAAAGTTAATCTCAGCTAGATTTTTCTCACACGCCTGCTCTCCTTGCCCTCTTTTTGTGCATCATCTCTGTCTCCCAATGACCTCTTTGGTGACAAATTTCATGGTTCACTCTTCTTCATTATGCTCCAGTGTTATCATCTTCTATAACAAGACAATGTAAGGGCAGGTATGGTTTTGAAAGAAGAGGGACAGGTACTTCAACCAGTGTAGGGAAGTCAGTATACTGTGCATGTGCCTTATTTATGGGTAAATGAGCGTGCAATTATTTGCCCTTTGGGAGGATCTTCGTTGCTGTTCATGTCTCATGAGTGAGTTCCCCCTATTCAACATATCTTTGTGAAATTGGTGGTGCAGGAATATTTGCACTGTGGTAATCATTTGCAGGCAATGACCTAGGGAACAGTAATAAGGAAACTAAACACAAACATGCTAGTTTGCAAAAAACATGTTCGAACTATCAAGTTATAGCGTCCTGCCAAGCTAAGAGAAAGCTATGTCTAGGGTAGCACGGTGGTGCAGTGGTTAGCACTGCCGCTTCATAGCAAGAAGATTCTAGTGCGTTTCTGGGTGGGGTTTCCATGTTCTTCCTGTGCCTGTGTGGGCTCTGTATTCTTATAGCTATTCCTCCCAGAGTCCAAAGACATGCATACTAGGTCAGCTGATGACTCTGAATTGCCCATAGGTGTGAATACAGTATGAGTAACATTCATCTCTATGTGTCAGCCCTGTCCAGAGTCTGGGATTGGCTCCCTAGCCCCCTGCGGTATAGCCAATGGATGGATAGATGGGACATCAACTGTAGTGCAATTGTTTGCAAATGATCGTTTATGCAACAGGTCCATTTCTGGTGTGTCAAGTTTAAAAGTAGATGGTGTGCCACACACACCACAACATACAATAGCTTCCTTTATTTTGGCGTCTGCAATACAAATTTCACGAAATCTCAACTTCACACTTTCCATTATTTCCTTTGTATATGATATATCAAACTGATGCTACAGACATATACAGCAATTGTGCATTAGGAATGATATCATTGTATCTCAACAATAAAGCTATATGCCTTTGTATGTAAGGATAGTAGGCTATGGTTTGTTATGACCACCTTGTTAATGCTTGGAGTGTAATGCCCATGAGACACAGTTAGACTATTAGGGGGCTCTGTAATAATAATACCATATGTACTTGTGTATCCACAGCAAAAACAGCCAGTCAGGAGGAGATAGGACTGAGAGAGAGAGGGGAGAGGAGGGTGAGAGAGAAACGGGAAGAGGGAGGCAGGTTGGGTCTGAGGATGAGTGTCTGGTCCCTAAGGCTGCATATGTGTGTGTGTGTGTGTGTGTGTGTGTGTGTGTGTGTGTCCATCAGCGTACTCTCACAGCTCAATAATGATAAATAAGTCAACCTCCTCTCTCCTCCCCTCAACCCCTCTCCCTGCTCCTGTCACATGCACCCCTCCTCTGTTCATCTACCCCCCCCCCCCACTACACTCCCAGTGGTAATGAAGCAACAGTAGGTACTAGCTGACAACTGTGCAGACCAGAGTTTCATCTATATTCATTCTGCTATAGTGGGCCACCACAGTCAGACCCCATCTAACTCTGAATGACAAAACAACATCCATCCATCTCCGGTTCTCTTTCTTTATGTCCACTGTATCTCACCAAAAATATTCCTCATTCAGCAGCACTGGTTGACCAAGTAAGAACCCCATACACTGTAAAACACTATCATATATTATGATGTCATATGGAGGGTAGTACTAACTTTTTCAGGTGGTGAGATAGTTTGACACTGCAGTGCTAGTGGGAAAATGTTTTGTGGACTAATGAAAGATTGAACTGTTTGGGAAAAACATGTGGCCCTATAGTGGGAAAATGCTACTGCATACCGACATGAAAACACTGTCCCAAAGGTGAAGTATGAGAGAGGATCATAATTCAGGGCTTTGCTGCCTCTGGGCCCACACTATTCCCCATCATGGATGGGAAACTGTACTCTCAAATTCATTAAACAATCTTACAGGATGGCTTTCCAACAATATTCTCATAACTAGCCTTATAATATTTTATATACAGTTTTGTTTACATGATCATAGTTTGTTTTACGAAGTGCTTGTGACATCTCACATGTGGCTTTGACTCACAACTGAACATTTAGCCCATAAAAAAATGGAGCTATATATTGTGTAAATACAGTTTCAATCTCAGATGTTTAGTAACATTGTTGCATTGCCTGTTAATTATACATTTTATGGCCCAGTGTGCCTTGTTGTGACATACTAATAATAAGAGGGAAAGTATAATTGAATAGAAAAAGAGATGAGATGGGGCAAAAAATGGAAAAAAAAGAGCCAGCAAAAAGAAAAGAGCTACGTATATTTCTGCTGGTGCTTCTGCTCCAACCACTGTATGTGTGTGTCTGGAGGGTCCTAATTGCTGCTGAGGTCAGGCTGCTGAGCAGTAAAGGGTTGTGTTTGATGCAGGTAAGTGTGTGTGTGTGTGTGTGTGTGTGTGTGACTGCTCTGCATGCCCTTGACTTGCAGCTGGCAAACAACGCTTTAGGCTCCCACAGCTGCCTCATCATTACTGTTCACAGGGATCCCCTGCCACACACTTGCGCATACACACACATACACACACACACATACTCGAAGAGACTTAGTCACAGCTACACAGGCACAGACACAAAAACAGACACACGCAGACATACACAGAGACACTCACCCCTTCCCGCAGGCTCCTCATTAAGCCAGTGTAGGCGGCAGCGGGAACGAACCACAGTCCCTCTGGGGAACCTCTCTTCTCTTCCTGATAGAGAGGCATAGAAAAGACAGGGAGAAAGGGTGAGAGGAGAGAGGAGGGGGTATCGACGGGGGGCGGGGGCAGTGTAGAAGTAGAGTGGGAGTGAGAGAAAGGCAGTGAGATAATGTGGAAGAGATGCAAGTAAAGAGAAGTGAGGAAGAGGGCAAGAAAGTGCCAAGTAGGGGGGGAGAGATGGGAGCAAGAGGAGCCGTGACATCTTGATTACTTGGTTACCGTCTGTGCATGAACGCGCTTTCATAGCTATTTAAATTCAGTTGATTCTTTTCTTCAAAATATTGATTTTACTTAGAAACACAGTTTGTGCAAGCAGTATACATAATGTTTTCTTCAATTTTTCTAGTTTGGTGTACTTAAACATCTCTGTCTTTTCATTATGTAAGAGGAAGGAAAAAAGACTTTCACCATACTTATAAAAGTTTTCATTATTAAAAATGCACAGCCCTCCAGAAACTTCCCCAAGTCGTCCCTTAAGACATTTCAACTGGTGAAAATAGTTGAAAATGCCCATGACCAAGGTAGTGTCCTCAAAGCCAGTTAAACTCCAATCACTCCATGTGTAAAACAAAAGAGCAAATCGTCACTTATAAACTTATTATGTTTTGCTTATTCAGCTGATCATGCTGAATTAGTCTACTACTTTTCCTAACAAAGTACAGTATATACAGTAAAGTCTCATAGCAGTACTCATTACATTGCACAAAAATTTAGATTATTTCAACCAGTATTTTAAATTTTTATGAAACACTGCTCTGAAACATTGCTACTGTGCAAGGCTCCAGGCTATATCTAACCTTGAGGATAAAGACAGCACTAGAGGCTATAGCTAATCGTTGTCATTGACTGGTGCTGCAGAGGAACAGAGGAGCAAACCAGATGATTTTACTGGGGGACACTCTAAGAGCCATCTAAAATGATTCCAATAAAACTGTTACTCCTCACATTAAATGAGCAAAGTGTGTTCACCTATTAGGGCAATTTCAAAGTCTTTAGGATTTTCATTAAAACTAGCTGTAATGAAGACATGAGCTACCACTGATGTTGTTTTGTGTTATTGTATTCAATGAATGGTTGTGCAGTGAATGATGACTCAGACAACTGAATCTGTCTAACTTACCTAATTGTATCCACCACATGGGAATCAATACTCAATTACTTTTTATTGAAGCCTCGAAACAGTCTGAGGTCCAATAAATAATAATCACCTTCCTTCTATTTGTCAATGTCTTTATCAAATCTCTACAATATGTTGTCTTAGCTGTATAACATCTAGAAGAGGGACTGTGCAACACAAGTAATGTGAGCTCTTCTGTGCCTCAGTTAAAATTCTGGGAGCAGCTTTCTGTATAAGTTATAATTGTATTACAGACTTTTTGGACCCTAGAGCAAAACACTAGGGTTGTTAAGGTCTCGTGTTACAAGTACGCAGGCACTTCTCCCAGAGAGAGAAAGGAGAGGCCTGAGCCTTTGGATTTTCTTTAGGCAAAATAAAGCTTTTGAATTTAAACCTTGCTTATTTTACTACACCTAAATCTTCATTCACTAAATTGTGGAATTAGTCAGAACACTTTGTAACTATAAAACTTTAGTCACGGAGAAAACCAAGCCAAAGAGTGTTGTTGTATTAGGATGACCTTTGACCATTTGAATATAAAACATCATCATATTTGTGTTATGATTAGTGTATATGAAGTTATCCTCATCCTTGAGTTCAAGTGGACATTCATGGCAAATGTACAGAAATGCACACAAGAACAGGAAGGAAAGACTCCATGAAAACATCATCAGTTAATTTCTAATTATTATTTGTTAGCAACACAGTGCCATCAGTGGAAAATCCTGGTTCCTACGGGTCTGCAATGTTAATTGATTTAAAGCGTCTAAAGGACACTGATGAGATATTCCATAGCTCCAGAAGAGTAATAAGTGTAATCAACCAGGGTGATTGATTTTTCAAGGTTATCCATCAGTCGTGCAAATAAATATCTTATACTTAATCGACTTGCTCAGTTAGATTGAGGTTAACCAGAGATAAATTGGGATAACCTTTTCTAATGAAGTCAAATGAGTTCTGAGGTCTGCTCCAGTATTTCTCTTTATCTGGGCTGTGGGTCAATTCAGTTTAGTCAGCATTTAAATTTGGGCTTTACCACCAAAGGATAGAGCTCTCTGTTTAATTTTTTTCCCATACAAGAGCTCACTCATGTCTTTGGATTTCCTTGCATTTGGCATCAGCCACTGAAACTCATTCTACATTAATTGCATTATTGAACATTGTTTACAGAGCAGTTTTGCAGCCCTGCTCCTGGTGAAGGTTGTTCTCAGCAGAACAAACAGCAAGTGGGTTATTGTATTCATTGTATTTCCCACAGCATGTAATAATATGAACCAATCAATGAATTTAATGACTTTTTCGATTAGGTCATTCACAGGTCTAGTATGTAGTAGTAGGCCTTAGAAACACTGAGAGCACTTGTCTGAGATTTAATTGAGGACGCTGGCACACTACAGGATACAGATTAGATCAACTATGTCTGATTGAAATAAGAAGTCTCTAAAAAGCCAGGCCAGATCACTGTTTCCCTCAAGCATGGTCATCTTGAGTGATGTACAAAACAGAAAAAGCTATATGCTATAATTATGCTCTATGTGTGTACATCAATAATAACACATCAAACTATGAGGACTATGCTCCCAAAATGTATTTTCTGTTCTATACTGTCCATCATAACATGATTTTGATAATGTTCTTATTCAAATATTGTTTACCATGTTTCACCTTACTCAGTTTGTATAAGATTATGCTTATGTTTGATATGTTAATGAAACACTTCAGATATGTCTAAGTTGTGTTTTTATAACTGTGATGCCTGAAAAGCAGGATTGTGTTCATATTTGGCTTGACATTGAGTGACATGTATGGAGGTGTTTTATATTTATTCTTTCACTCTCTTGCTTGTTATGTTTAAAGTGTTTAGTAGACCCATGTGGGCTGGATACCTTTGTTGTTTTTAAGTGTCTGAGACTTAAATCAAATCACATTACCTTGCCTATAATACTAATCTACTAAAAGCGAAGTCAACCTACATAAACTGTCACGAGGGGATGCATTTAACTTTCAAAAATGACTGCACATTTGTATATTCACAGTATTAGTATTGGTGTTTTTTGTCTTCATGTGTCTTCATTTCTCAGTTGAGATTCTCACATGAGCTAGTACTCAAAGAATTACACTGAAACTCAGGCTTCATTGCAAATCTTGATCAAATGTCACAACCTACCCTCTGTGTTGGCCTGTCAAATAAAAGAACAGTACCAGAAAATAACCTTTAAAAATGTGGGGGGAGAGGAACACTCCTGTCGACAGAGTTATGCAGAGTCTACCTGAGATGCAATGAGGTAGAGGAACTCTCCAAGTGGTGGTAGCAGGAACTGTTTTACTTTATTATTCCTCAGATTATCCCTCAACAGGTCTGTCAATGTGGACACAGCCTGAAAAGAGAAATGAGAAGGTCATACAGTTTTATCAACACTTCTGTTCTTTGTTGTTGCAAATCACCTAGAAAACTAGGATCTATAAAACTGACACCAGCATAGCACATAATTTGTTTAGTATTTGCATTTGAGCTAATCAGATTACAGTCAAATAAGCCACTGATTTCAAACACTGATTTCTGCTATATTATTACAAGCATTAGACTGATAAACTGGCCAGGACATTATTGGCAAAAATTGGCTAGTTCCAGATATGTCAGTGCCTATGCTTATGTTGGCATTTGTGTAACAAGAAATACCAAATTAGGTATGCAGCAATTAAGAAAAATTGTCTCAGAGGGAGCAAGTTGACTTTTACACCATCACAAACAAAAATCACCCAATCAAAGAATACATATCAAGGTTTTTTTACACTATGTGTTTAACTGTTAACTGGATGTAGTCCTACATGTGGATGTGGATGTTTTCAAACTCACCATCTCACCTCTACATAGTGCTGAGGAGCATGTTTAGTCAGACTCAGAATGACTAGGTGCTCTACTGAGCAGTTAAACAATTCATATAGATCTGCAGACCTCTGGTGTTCAACAACTTTTCAATTAAGTTTTACTTTGCACATCACTGTTAATTTTCTATTAAATGACTTAATAAATTGCTTTTCCACTTTGCAAATTCCCTGTTCATTCTTTGATTCTCCCTTGTACACTACTACATTTGCACTTGTACATCCTTTTATCCATTTCTTAATATTATTACTTTTCAACAGTAGTTTTTATAGTAGTTTTAACACTTTTTTTTTTTTTTTACTTATTTACTTCCTCTTTCCAAATGTGTGTTGTGCAATGGAAACAAAACAATTTCCCTGTGGGGATCATTAAAGTTTTTATGATTCTGATTCTGATAGAGTGAGAAAGGGAGGATAAAACAACACTGAAAAGGAAGACAAAGAGGGAATACATAAAACCGATAGAAAAGGATGAATGAAGAAAAGAAAGACAGAGAAAAAGGGGACCAGGAAATAGGGAGAGTATTAGTGAGAGATATAAGCTAGAGAGCAGCAATCTCAGTGATAACCACTAAAATACATACACAAACAGATACACACTGAACTACATGGTAAAGGACACACATATAATTGCATACACATACACATACATTAACACATACACATGTATATTTGTGTATTCAAGTACAACGTACAAAGTACATGCACACGCAATACCAAATACACAAATTCATGCAATCATATGCACTTGTGAGAAATGCGCACACACACACACACACAGAAAGTGAGAGAGCTAAGTATATGCAGAGACAGCCTTGCTGGCTCGCTGCTTCTTGGCATTAGCATTACTGCCAGCTTCCCCTCTCTGTGATCTGATGCAAGTTCTTCCTTACTCCTCTATCTCTGCCTTCTCCACTTTTTCCACCTCTCTGTTCTCTCTCTCTTTCCTCTGTTGTTTTTCTCCCTACTTCTGTATTTTCTTCTGCTCTACTTTTTTTATTGCCCTCTATGTATGTATCACATAATATCTCTCGCTCACTCAACTACATATTTTTTTCACGCTTCCTGGTTTTCTCTGTCTTTCACCTTCTGTCTCTGTTTGTCATCTTTCCCTAAAAGGGTTATTCCTTCCTTCTATTTGAGCCCAAGAACTGCAGTACATCCTCATGCTGAGCCTTCTAAGAGAAAAATACGGTTTCAAGTTTGCAAACTGGAAGTACGTCTAAGCATCATTACTAAATCTTTGAGATTATGGCAAACTGTTTTTTTTTTTAGTTAACCTTATTTAAACATATTTATACACAGACTATGAACTCACAAAGTGTTGCACCACCATTAACCCAGTATATTAATGGTGTACATGTGCTGCTGAGTTACTGCCTATTTCCCACATTACTGCTATGTCCTCTCTCTCCTTCCCCTCCTGCACTGAAACCACTAATAACATAAATGGCTGAGAGGGGAGTTTAGATTCTGGGGTGTGTTTGAAACTGGCCACACAGCTGCTCTCAGGCAGAGGGTGCTGAAAGGCACTGCTGTGCAACCAGCCAGAGTGAAAAAGCAAACCGGCACGCAGATGCATGCACACAACTATTTTCCCCCAGAACACATTATCATTATCTCAGCATCAACACTCCCTCAGATCAAACGATGCACATGAATGCACACACACAAAAACATATGCACTAAATTTCCATGCATAAAACACTAAAATAATGGCACAGAGAATAAAAAGATGTACCAACACAGCACCTACAAGTTTGGCTCATAAACACAGCTATGATAGACAGAAATTGTGCACATGAGCAGTTACAATGTGTCTTCACTTGGGGCAGCCAGATGTGTAAAAAAAAAATACAGGTGGCAGGGTAATCATATACAACATCTAAGGTTTGTTTCTGCTGAGCTGAGGAAGGAGACACTTCACATGTTAGCTTTTTCCTCAGATGACCTATGACTGACCTTTATATGTATATATTTGACCTTTTGCCTATATGTTCTCAAGGGGCTCATGACATATGTGACACATGGATAGAAATGCATAGCCCAATATACAAAGCATTCAGAGCACATATCCTCATGGATCAACCTGGACAGTAGAAGCTTCACAGGCTAAACTGCATAAAACTTTATAAGTGATGATAAGTGAAGGAGAAAATGTTTTCTAGTTGGTTTCGAAGCCACAGTTTTCTCTAAGTCGCATGAGAAAAGTTGTAAGCTTGCATTAGTAGGATTAACCCATAAAATATTATTCTTGTTTAATTCTTCTTGGGGAGAGAGACAGAGAGAGTGATGGATAAAGACGGACTAGAGAGAGAAGAGAAAGCAGCAGACAATCAGAAAGAGTAAGACAGGAAGAGAGAACATGAGAGACAGGTGTGGGTGTGAGTGTGTGTGTGTGTGTGTGTGTGTGTGTGTGTGTGTGGGGTGGGGGGGGGTGATCGAAGCATATAGCAGTTACCATGGTAACTAAACCCAGCCCTGACACTCCAATCAGCAGGACTGCAGCGGGAGAACCCCTGCTGAGATGACACACACACACACACAAATGCATGCATATCAAGAATATGCACAAACACACAACATTTGCATATACACATTAATTGGGAAACAGAATAAAGTACATACACAGGATTCCACAAAAACATTTCTCAAAAAAAGCCCATGCACACTTACAAACACACACACACGAACACCCATGCACACAAACAGAAGCCCTGCTGAGTATATAGAAGGACACGCATATGGTCATAGACAGAAACAGACAGGCGCAGATGCACAGACACAAACGTACAGCTTTGTCCTTCTCTCAACAATTTGCCATCCAATGCAAGCTGAAGGGAGGTATAGAGAATAGCGGAAAAAAAAATGTTCCGCCATTTGTCTTTAACAACAGGCGCACCGAAAAAACACTGCTATGCCACAGTCAGCCATTTTGTAAATCGCCGTGACGACTTAGTAGCAGTAAAGTGTCAGAACAAGTGAAGAAAGAGAAGAGAAAAAGACAAACCAGGGAAGGCGCATGTGGAGTCAGAACTACTGTAGCCGGATGGATTTCATTCAGAATAAATAGATGTGATCGAGAAGACGAAGAGATAAAGAAGAGAAGAGAGGAGGTCGAAAAAAGAGAAACAGGAAAAGGGTGTTTAGATCTGTTCAGGATGAAAGGATCAAATAAGGGAGAGCGGCTCCAGATCTCACCACCATACTAAACTGCTTTTACGTTGAATTAGTTCAGCACCGCACTGTTTGAATGTGTGTGTGTTTCCATGTGTATGTGTGTTAAGGGAGCCCAGTAAGGCATTTGAATTGGCTATGTGTGTCTCTGTCTAAAAGACTTTGCGTTTTGACAAGTGTGTCCTATTATTTTACAGCACTTTCTTAAAAATGACTGAGGATATAACAGTGATGTAGTTACATATGTGAGTTTATTAAGAACAACTAGATCAAACTAGACTAATTCCACAGTCTTGGAATAAATCCTTCATGCAGATTACGTAAAGTTTTTGTTGAAACTGTTTAAGAGAGCAGTTAATTGTTCAATTGTATAGTCATTGAGAAAGCTGCAGTTTGCGGTGCTGCTGAATTGTATTACTTACAATGAAAAGGCTTGTATGTTAATTAGCCAACCCTCATGTGAGGTTCAAGAGTTTAAGATGAATCAACTCTTCTCTAAAACAGTTTACAAATACTGTACATTATATGTGAAAATGGTATTTTTGTTTTACTACTGTGAAAGGCTACATTATTTTTACTTCAATGGACAAAGTCCATTATGGTTATGTTGTTACTATTACACAGAAAACTGTTACAGGCATCTATGTAAATGAAAACAAATTCTAAAATCAACACACAATTATACAAAAACACAACAACAAAAGACACCCAGGGAAGACTGCCTACATGGTTATTATAAAAGTAATAATAGCATTACACAAAATAAGTTTGAATTGCACATTTGGCTGGTCTCCACAACTTGAAAGTGTTTTTTGAGGGCAACAACTTGGTTTTAAGGTTAAGGGTAAAATTGGTTCAGGCTAGGCTTAGTTGGGGTAAAGGTTGGGGTGATTAAGGTTTGGGTAAGGTGCTCGGGAACACACTGTGTCAGTGTGTCCACCTATTGGAACACCAGAGTGCGTGTGTATGTGTGTGCGTGAAAGAGAGAGGGGAGGGAGAAAAGGGGCTAATGAAAGACTCATTGTCTTGTAGCTTTTCAATGCCACCTGCTGGTACACACTAGCATTATAAAGTTAGAGTGGACAGAGGCAACCACTCCCATCCTTACACTGTGTTTTCCTAGTCCTGCCTGGGCAGAGGTTTTTCTATTATTGTTGATATTTGTGCCTCTAAGGATAACAAAAGCAAAAAAAAAAAAAAAAATGTCCAAAATAAATTATTTCATGATAAATGAATATATAAATGAAAACACAGATGTGCTCAGAAACATTAAACATATAACCATTATTCATACTGTATGTATGACTGCACTCATAAATCTTATGTTTTATGAAGGTTGTCATGCATAAGTGCATTCACCCTTCCTGTGATATTAATATGGTGGGTTCCTGCTGGTATGTACAGCCACCTCATGGTGCAAACTAGTACTGCAGTTGTGAGTCCTCAATATATTTAACTAAGGTTTGGGAATACCCCGGTTAAACCAGTTAGTTAACACTTTTACATGACTTTAAACTGCCAGCTGATTTATTCATTCTTGTACAATGATAGCTTTATACTTATTCTACAGCGCCATACTTGCTCCTGTAATTTGTAACTCCAGCTTGAATGAACCTCACTGATAAACATGAACTTGCCATGGATACAACACAGAAAATTAAATGTGCATATGTGTGTGTGTTCAGTACCTCAGAAACAGGAGTGTCCTCTCCAAGTTCAGTACAGTGCAGAGCCATTAGACCCATCACTCTGAGAACCTTGCTCCGTCTGGAAAACATTTTTTTTTTAATTGATTAAGTTTTGTGTTGAGTTCTGTTGTATATCAACACATGACACTATACAGGTCCAATAAATAAACTGTCCTAAAAATATTGATTACTGGTAAGAAGAGTGTCAGCTTCAAATTCATGTCTAAAGCCTGTACCTCAAAACAAAAAGAGCACCAAAATCTTTGCAAACACCCACTTTCCTTTAGCTTTCATAAGACACTATGTGTCCGTGTTAATAGCAGTACTGCGGAACGCTAAATAGGTAACCTCCTTTTTTCCCAGAGAAGGAGACTGATCAAAGGCACATCTTTGTGGGTGTGCCGTCTTCCAGGTGCTTGTCTACCCGTGATATTTGTAACTTAAGTGCAGCCAAAAAATAATTTTTGCTCTTACGTCTGTGCACTTTTTTTTTCTCAGTTCTTGTATTATATTGCAGGTCTGTCAAATCATTGTTGGTATCTCTCAGTAGGTTATACCTCCTCCAATGAGAATTTTTGTTTTTTACTTTGAGTCAGTAGTAACTACTTCTCCAACATTCCTGCAAAGGAGCACAAATGTGTTCCCCAGTATCTAGAGTGTTGTGCTCCCTAGTATCTAGAGAGAACATAGACATATTTGTACTTACACATCCCAGTTAGGAGCTTGTCGTAATTGCTGTGTCAATACTGGAAGCTGAATGAAAGAGGACGTAAAGATACAGATACATGGAGAGAAAACAGAAACTAGATTTGTGTGAACTGATCATATGTAGCAGAACAATGTGGCTTTTAGTTACATTATGCCTTGTAATAACCCTCATTCGATTTGATGCATGTAATCATCATATAGAAAATCCATGTTTTCCTACCAGTCTTGAGTTAATCATCCTGTTAGCAATAACTTTATGTCCAGCCACACAGCAGAGGTAACACAGCAGGTTGAGTTTGGAGCGAGTGGCTGTGGAGGCAGGAGCAGCAGCAACAGAGGAGGACAGAGGAGTGGAGGGATTCTGTTCTTCAAGGGATGAACAGAGCTGTAACAGGAACACGTTCCACTCATCGCCATTCAGGGACTGGAGCTTCTCAACTAAGGAGAGGAGAGGAGAGGAGAAGCTGTATACTGAGAATCTTTGGATTTACTCTAAATTTCTCAATACTGACCCAAAAACAAATATACCTGAATGTGCTGGTAGGCAAAGGGTTTTAGGATCAAACCGCACAGGAGGACTCTTAAAAATCTGGTCAATGGAAAGAAACGTGTAGAAATTCCCATGTTACTATTTTTCCTCCATTCTGTTAGCTATGTATGTACAAAATATTTTTATCATAGTGAAAAATTAACATGCATATTGGCTGTAAAAATAGATGCAGTTTAAGTGTCTAACAATATTCCCTACAAATACCTTGGGGTTGTCCATGACTGGAGTGACAGTGAGATCAGAATGAGTATGGAGGAGAGATTTCACACTGGATGTAAAGTCAGTACCAGTAGTGGCCTTTGAGTAGGGAAAAGAAAAGACAGAAGAGAAGAAGAATCAACCTCAGCAAAAGATGACATACAACGATGATGATGTAGAATAGCTAAGCTTCCAGTATGCCTGTTGCACATGTTATAATTATGAATTACATTTCACTGCTTTTTGCAGATTTCAGTGTATATGTCATACCTGGGGAATGGGGGGGTGGTTTGGAGAGTCAGAGATGTTACAGGTCCTTCTTGAGTTGGCAGGGAATGACAAGAAAAGAATATGAAAATATCAAGCTATAATGTAATATAATATAATATAATATAATATATAAATGTGTAAATTCTTAATACCTGAGCAGAAAAATGCCCTCAGTGTTGTCATCATCCATACCACTCTTTGGCCTGAGCTCTGATACATTATCTGGAGGAAGAAACACACAGGACAGACTCAGATTTTTTGTGGGGTGCTACTGTATGACACATACATCTGGAAAACATGCCTACAAGGGGCAACACAGGTGAAAGATTGAGCACATAGACTAAAATTACACAATAGGAACAATACCAAGCAGTGAGAAATCCCAAGGTTTGCAGTAGAGAGGGAAACAATAGGACAGAGCAAAACTGGCTTATCTAGAAAACCAGATAGTGACAGTTTTGTTTATACAGACAGTTCAAACTGCGAAAAATTAGGTGGTTAATGAATGTAATCCTTAATAAATCATCTTTGCAGCACAAGTTTGCTGGTTGTGCCAATAAAAGTTACATATTTTCAAGGCTGCTGCTTTGAAACAGTCTTACTTACAGGTAAAAGGATAGGGGTTTAAGCCATGTCACAAACACAAGCATGGTCCACATACAGAGGACACATAAATTTTGGCTAGCTCTCATTTGTAACTTAAAATAAGCACAAATAAACACAGTAGACATCAGTGAATGTGTTACCTAGAGTGAATGACTTATGGGGCTGCAGCGTGTAGCATGTCTGTTGCGTCCCAGTAAGCTTGGGGTCATCCTCTGCTTTTGCCTGCCCCTCCACTCTTCTCTCTTTTCCCACCCTCCTGTCCAATATGTGGTGGTTCTGTAAGGCTCCAGAGGTAGTGTGTCTAACAGCTTGACGGCTATCAGTCTGTCTGCCACTTGTTGCAGTTACCATCTGTGATGAAATTACTTTCTCACACTTCCTATGGGCTGGCTGGGTAAAGGTTAAGTGGCTGTTCAGATGCTCGTCAGTCTGTGCTTGATGTAAGGGGTCAGAAATCCTAGTTTGACCAACTTCCTCAGAACAATACATTTTCACTGAATCTACTTCTTCATACCCCTCTACTCCCTCTCCCTCATCTTCTTTTTCTTCTCCCTCCATCAGTACAGGTGCCCAGAAAGAATGATTGAGCAACTCTGGCCAGTCCATCCTGACAAAAAAAAACATAACTAAACTGAATATGAGAAGACCAAAACTTTAAACTGAGGTCAACATGCAATGACAACGAGTATTCTTAAGTAATTCAATATTGAAATTAAGTAAATTTCATGGAGACTCTCTAAATGTCTATTGTTAACCTTTGTAAATGAAACTTGATTGACTGACATCAGAAAATGTATTTAATTTTATTGGAGGTTCAAGAACATTTAACTCCTAAGAGTCAATCCTGCATGGGAAAAATAAATAATATACAACAATACCATCAACAGCAATTTTAGCTAAAAACAGTGACAGCATGGACATTATATTGTTTGCACACCCATCCATTGTTCTTGCATTGTTATTATAATCAAATCAAATTAGGGGCTATCTCAAGATTCCCAGCCCTGATGTGATAAATGCTGTAAAATGTTGCGATGCTAGTATTAACAGCAGAAGTAGAGTAGTGTGTGGGTGTCTGTGAATCTGACCTCTCATCTGGGTTTTTTCTGAGCAAGCCTTTCAGAAGATTTTGGAAGTCCTCACTTGGAGGGTCAACAGAAAACACTGTATCAAAACAAACAAAATATTTTTATTATTAAACAAACAAACAAAATACAGATACTGTGGAACAGCAACATGAAAGACCAAGCTGTCCTCAATAAGATATTACACTGCTACTAACACTGTCTTTGTTAAATAGCAACTAAGAAGTTCACATCACATCACGGTGAATGTGTCGGTGAGAAAGCACACAGTATGAGGGCGCATACATGAGTATATATTACCTGTCTGTCTGGGAGGTGCTGGTTCCTGACATACAATCATCTCTTTCAGTTCAGTGTAGCTATCAGAGCAGAATGGAGGTTTACCTGGGCAACAAAGACAGTTGAGGTTTAGGTTTACGATAGTGCTGCATCCTGTTTTATAATAACTGCTGTACTGTTTCACCTTTCTGTAGTTTAGTCTTTCAGAATTGAGCGATCACGTTTTACTATTTTAATTCTATTTCCTGATAATATAGATTTCCCATCATCACAATGACTGTACCATGAATTATGAGTTCCCACTATATAGTAGTTAAACAGGAGGAAAACATTCTTATACAAACATTTACTGATGTGTCCTTATTCTTATATCATATCATATTCATTGTATGCATGTGTCAGCATGTGTGTGCATGTAGATACCAGTGTACATGTAGTAGAGAATACACCCCAGAGCCCAGAGATCAGAGCTCATACTGGTATCTGCTCCTTGCAAAACCTCTGGAGCACTGTAAGTTGGAGAACCTGAAAATATCACAACCGTAACCGTTAATTCTCATGATAAACAAAGATGTTTTGATGATAAGCTTTGGTCAAATGTATACGTTTTGTATTCTTGGCTTTAATCATCCGCACGGTGATGCTAATTAACATATTGGTTCATGTTAAACCATTTTATTCAATTACTGACAGGAAGTGGGACCCTTAGACTAGTTAGTTATCAGAGAACAGAATTCCCCCAGACATGATCACAGCTTCAAGTTTCTGATGTGATGTGTTATAACCACAACCCCATCGCCTTGTTGCTCCTGTCATTTTGAATTCACCCACACACAAAAAGTGATTTTGTTCTGACCTAAAATACATTTCCTGCTGTTGCAAACCCAGGTATCTGGCCAGTAGTCTTCCCCTGAAGGCTTTTCCACCCTGTCTGTCACATACTGTAAAATCCTTGCTGTCTTTCCATGTGTTCCCCAGCTGCTAATTTGTTCCCCAAAGTATATATAAGCTCAATTTAACTGTCTGTGTCCTTCAAAAAGTTTTATATCTTTGTACTCCTCCTTGCTAATCAACTGGTTCGCTTCTCCATCAATCAATAATGCACTACAAAGAGAAGCAACATGATTAAAAGATGGTCATCTGACCTTGTAATCTTTTCCTCATGTTGTCAAAGTTCTCCTTGCCATCTCTCTCCCCTGCCTCCTCAGATGTAGAGAGCTGGGAAAAGAAATCTTCCAGTGTCTCTCCCTCTGCCCTGGACTGACAGAAGTTACCAAACTTCAGGATGCCACTACCATCCAGTAGAATCTATGGATGACAAAAGAAGAGCTCATGTATCCATAAGACAATGGTCATTTTTGCTGTAATATTGATACACACTGTGACATTTACAAACCTTAGCAGGGGTTAAGTCTGAGAAAATTATTCCTAATTCATGGATGTGTATCAGTCCTTTGACCAAGTCCCATCCAAACCGCCTCACAACATCTTCAGATAGACATCCATCCTGATTAATTACAGACTGCACTGAACCACCTAACAAGAACAAAAAAAAATGGACAGAGAAAAGAGAGCAAGCATGAGAGAAAGAGAAAATATGTGAGAAAAAAGGCTTCTAAAAGATGCCATTGTCACTTCCCATTATTTGATGAATGAAATTGATAAGATTATTCCATTTGATAAAGCATTTTGTTTATCAGGTAAGTCAGAAATAATTACTGACCTGTACAGAGCTCCACTACCAACCACAGGTGGTTACTTGTTTCATACCACTCATAGAAGCATACTATGTTCGGATGATCCAAGTCATGGCTGAGACGGACCTAATATGGGACAGAAACAACAAGTGAGTTACTGTGGTAACGCTAGATAATTTGATTACACTTGTATAATATAACTCAGGCCTCATCGGGCTGCATAAAACAATAGTAATAATACCTAGAAAATATTAATGAAAACATGCCTTTATTGTGTCTCAAATAAGTGTAAAAAGTTCAAAGCAGTACATGGTTAGTGATCTCAGGTCTCTTGGCCTTGTCGGTGCAGATGATGGCCACATAATTCAGATTCCCCCTCCTCCTTCCCTTATAAACAATAGAGCTAGTGCCTGTCCCAAGCTCCTCATACAGGATGTAGTTCTCCATCTGCTGTGGAGAAAAAGTAAGTCACAATTATTAGAAGTTTTAAAATCAGTTTATCATAAAAGTGAAATAGAAGCAGATAAGTCTTAGATGTAAAACAATCATACATTAGTAACTTTTTTTTTTATATCTTAACTGAATTATAAGTGTTGGTGTCACTTAGCTAGTTCACTCAGTGGGTATGATTTGTGGGGAGAAAAATACCACACGCAGCTAGCCAGACTCTACAGACCTTTGTGGTTATATTAAGCGATCTTTTAGTAGAGAAGTTGGCTTTTAAATGTGGGAAAATAAAAACATATTTAACGTTACTTGAACTGTCAACTTGCAGACAAACGGTTGGCTGGTGTAACTATGTGTTTAGGCAACCGCTACCTTCATCGACTGCTTCGACGGCAGCACAAGTCTAATGACACAGAGCGAAAAACAAGCGAAGTCGCATGGAAACTATATGCAGCTATCAATCTCTGGAAAGTTGAAAATTCATGTTTTGTGTGTTTTTCCTCAAACTTACTGTTAGATTACGTGCTTTGAACTTACCTCTTCAACGACGCGCTGTTTGTTGGCGGAAGAGTGGTGGGCCACGTAATTCCAACTGGAAGAGGGAAGTTTGGAATTCGACAGATAAAATGAGGAGGCGTCCTACCCACCAAAACTCGTCAAGTATTTACAAACAAATGTATTTTTTTTATAAACTATTTCCACCCTCGCGTGGTACACGCAAAACATTGGTTTGCTTTAAGAGTTGTAGTGATTTTAACCGGGTCACCCCGAAATGGCAGATTCCTGCGTTGCTAGGACACAAGAGTGCACACAACTCTTGCACACAACAGCGTGCAGATGGGAATACACACTTTTTTTTATCGCCATTAAAATGTATGGAAATTTTAAACATATATTTCACAAGTGTTACAGGTTACAGATTCTCACAGATACAGATTTGATCATGTATTTAGGTCACATTTTAGAGGGTTTTGTTTGTTTTTGTTGTTGTTGTTGTTGTTGTTATACTCAAACTAAATTGAATAACATTCATCCCTTTCCAAAACATTGCGGTGCATTCAAATAAAAGTGCAAAATACTGTATTCATTGTGGTTCACTGTTTTATCTGAAGTACCCCACACCTCTCTTTCACACACACACACACACACACATCTGAGAGTAGAATGACGTCATTCATTGATGAGACCGGCAGTAGGACACAAGGCACCCGTGACATCCTGAATGGATTTCATGAAGTCTGCAACTAACAACAGTGGCTTGCTCATGTGTGGGTTGAACGTTTACAATCGACAGGCATTAACGTCAAATCGGGATAAGTTAGTCAAGTAGCCCATTGTGACCAAAGTCAAACATAATATTTACCATATATGCATACCCTCGGAATAAACCTTACCCTACACACAAACCTCAACAGAATATTATACTAACCAAAGAAAATACATACAGCAAAATAAGATTACGAAAGAAAAGGCAGCCAAAAACTGGACTGGAAGCAATGAAGAGCAAGGGACAGTGGAAATCCTGTCAATACAATGAACTTAAAATGAGAAACTTCCTAATCTATCAGGTTATCGAAAATGCTAAGAGGACAATTTCCTCTGACAGCATTTTAATGTACAAAATAAAAGCAGGAAAGAATTTCGTTTAATATACCTTATATATTCAGACCTTGTCTGGGATAGCAGTTTGTGTTTATTCGGTGATTATGTGTTTACTCACCTACCTCTCCAATATGCATATCTCTTCAATTTACAACATTGATTATCAATCAGCACTATTTGAATGAGCACCTTATTTTTTTTTTTTTTTTTTTTTTTGGGGGGGGGGGGTAAAACACATAGACTACTCTATACACAGTGATAAAAACAGTTGATTTTAACCATCACACGATGATATCATATTAACAAAATAGATAATATTGTTTCTGTGAAAAAATATCCACTGCAGGCCACAGTCTGGCCGTAACACTGCGCTGGGATTTACGTCATTTCCACAGTTACAGTTGTCCACATCTCACATTACATACATTGTCCAGAAAGTCTGTAGACTGCTTTTTTTTAAGTCATTTGTTTTATCAGTACGAACCAACCAAAACAGATGGTTAGGTGATTGCTTTATTTTGAAAACACCAAAACCGGAAGTTCGTCCATTATTTTTCTACCTTGACTCAGCTCCGCTGAGCAGCTTTGTTTCCATCAAGTGATTCTGCGTCTACCTTGTAAGGGAAGCAAAAAAAAGAAATGCTCAGTAAAGTTGTGTAAATAGGCGCAGAGCCCACAGAGCTGACTGAACCACATCCCCTGTGTTTGCCCGTCCACCGGCCTTGTTTTTCGGCTGCTGGCGGGGTGATGCCTCCTGTACCGGTCGGATCGTAGCGTTTCGGCTCATTTTACTTTGGGCAGTTAGTGAGTGAAGTCGCACTGAGTGAACCGACAGTAGCCTGTAGCGAGGCACCTAAACAGAGAAGCGGGCTTATTCCGTGTCCTCGGGGAAGTGTGATCTGTCTGCTGAAGCGGTAAGAAGTCTTTACAGAGTTTCAGACTTGTATAGATGTTAAGTTTGATGGACATTGGTGATACTGGGGCAGGTGCAAAGTGCCATTGTAGCTTTCAAGAGTTAACTCATGTTAACGCTTTATACTATAACTTGATCACTAGCGTTGAAAGTGATTTATTTTCCTTGTCGCCTTCATCTGTTGAGGATTTAAACTGTGTGGCTCAGATGTGTATTTTTTTCAGATGGCCTTTGTGAAGTCCCGGTTTTGCATGAGAATAATCAGTGAGTCTGATCTGTTGCCTCTGTTTTCTGGCCACGCTTTGTCCCACTCAGAAGTGAAAATGTCCAGCCCTTTAGAGTTTGTCACAGCCGCTTGTGGGCACCTTTTAATAAGATTGATTTCAGATTTAGGAAGGCCTAATCCTATCGCAGTAAATCTGCCTCCACTCATTAAAAGTGACTGAAGTCCCCTCAGTTCCCAAGCAGGCTATTCATATTATCAGAGGCTGCTACCTCTCAGAGACTGAGCACAGCAGGCCCATTAATCAATTTCCAATATGAATGAAATCAGACTATTTGAAAGTTTGTTGTAAGACAGTTACGTTTGGAAAGTGTAAGCGTTTTCTAAAGCAAAAAGTTACCACAGGTGTGTATCTCTCACACGATACTCTTGACTGTCACTCAAAGAAATCCTATACATTTTGATGAAATTCATATTTTCAACATCCCTTTAAAAGTACTGAGAGGTCAGTGATTTTCATTTACCTCAATTATACAGCTGAGGAGGAGGGTTTCTCAGCCAGTGCTGAGAAGCTAAATAAGGCTGCAGTTAGTTTTGCCAAGGAACGGCACATGATCTGTGGAGGGCCTGTGTACTATCTCTCTGCTCGGACACACAACCAGCCTCACTGTTAGTACAGAGACGTCTGGGAAAGTTCACATAGCCAGGAACTTGAAAGAGATAGCTCCAATTTCTGACAGATAGAGGCACTGACACATAGGTTGTGGGTTTGTTTCTTCTTCTCTGACCTCTGTCTCACCACACACACACACACACACACACACACATCAGTTGTGGCACATGGTAAGTCGACATGATCAAACTTATGGTCAAATTTTTTACATCCAACAACATCCATCCAGTATACGTCCATCCATGCGGGGCTGCATGGGGCTGGAGCCAGAGACAACAACATACAGGCGCAAATGTTTTATTGAAATGTTTATCAATATTGATCAGTAATGACAGTCTCCAGCATGTTCTACCCTGTCAGCACACAGACATTTAGACTGATGAACTAGTATGAAAGTACATTTGTTTGAAGGACAGACCAAAGGTTGCTTTTATGATCAGTGTTATTATCTCCAAAGCTCTACTGCACACTCTCGTGAGAAGTCAACTTAATATGGGCTTATGGCTCCCCAAAAGAAAAACAAAACAAAACAGAAACACTCCTCTTCAGCCCTTTGACTGATCATGTGACTTTTGCTAAATTGAAATAGCAGGTTCCTTCTGTCTTACTTCCTCAGCCGGAGCTGAGATTGAGCTGAGTGTGTGTCCGTGTGAGTGAGAATCAGATCTCTTTTGTCTGACAAGAAGATTTGTAGATTTCAGTGTTTGATAAAGAATTTGTTGTTGCCGTGTGTTGGAGAGTGCTCAGAGTGAGAGCTCAATGAATGGGAAGGAAAGAGGGACAGGCTTCATCCTTCTGCCAACACCTGCTTCACTTACAATCAACCAGTCATGTCACTGAGCTTTAGTGATGTGGTTACTGAGACAGAGCTGTAGAGTTGAAATGAACAGAAAGGCTTGGTCACACTTAAACTTGTACCACATACTCCAGAAATGTGTGTTTACAATGATAACACTTTTTACGCGTGTCTTAAGACACTGGGTGGATTAATGGTGTGTGCAAGATAGGCAGATGTCAATCAAGCTCTGTCTGCACACGCCCACACTGTCCCTCCTGAGAGAGAGGGTCAGTCAAAGTGAAAACTCCTACTGAGGATAGACTGTTAAAGTCAACAATGAGAGCAAAGACCAGAAAGTATTAAACTACAATATGTGTTGGTTACCAAAACACTCTAGGTGGGACTTTCACATGATCTGATTTAGACAGAAAAGGGAGCGGAGATAAAATGAAACTCAACCCAACCATGCTGGAGGGAATTGAGGAGAAATCTGAGACCAGGCTGAATGCATCAGATAAAGCCGTGGTCAAGTAGGTTCAGGCTGAGAATCAAAACCTGCGTCCTTTGTAACATTTAATCAAACAGTACCTGAGAGACTCAGAGCTTTATACTGTTTTAAACATGGCTGCTGTTTGCATAACTAGAAAAACGTTGACATCTTGGTTTGTATATATAATAATGTAATTACCATGGTGTTATCATGGAAGGACTGAGCTGAATTATGGAGCCTTACCCATCTGTCACTGAGGCTCTGACCTGTTTCTCAAGGCAAACAGAGACAGAGTTTCTATAATATGCCTTGAAGCAGTTCTTCAATGCCCTGACCCTGGAAGGAATCATCCCCCTGAGTGCCTTATAGCAAAGAACATTTACAGGAAGTTGTTTATGGTGTACACAGTGTTTCCTGTGTTACAGTAGTGTTCCAGCTCACAGCCAGTCAGTCACAGCACGTGGACATCCTCTAACAGACAGACAGCCACCGGAGACAGCTTTACATCAGCATGTCCTTCTATATTCCATTAACCAGGTCACACACGGACACACACATTACACTGGAAACCAGCCATGCTCCCAGTCGAAGCGGTTTACATTATCAACTACTGAAAGTGAGGAAATCCCCTCAAGCAAGGACAAACCGCAGCACTCTGCTGCTGAAAGTGCTGCACAGGCACACGTATTGTGAATTGATGTATTGACTGTTACCCTGCAGTGCAGTGTTAAAACTTTTAGGCAAACTTTTTACAAGTAGCTCATAAGCTTGGTGCATCTGAAGTTCTGTCCTATCTAAAATTCAGGTTAATCATCAGTAGGAGTTTCAGCAGTTCAATGACGAAGAGGTAAGGTGGCTTCCTTTAGACTGTTACTGTTAGTTTACATGTTAAAATATGCACATGTGATCAAATGACTCGTCCACAGGCACTGCATTTTTATCTGGGGCGCAGTCTAAAACTCTTTTCTTGCACTTGATTGCCACTCGTGTCTTGATCAACAGATGGCAGATTGTGGGTGTGAAACAAACACACTTTAGTCACTGAACAGCTGGAGCTGCAGCAAGACTCTGTTTCTAGTCTGGTCATGTAGTAGGAATTAGCTTTTGTACAACAGCCAGTCATGGTCAAAGAAGGCAGGATGATCATTTCTTAACTGAACAAACATGGTAACACTCAAACTGTGACTGTGCTGCAGCTCTACTGAAAAAAAAATACAAATGGACAAGGATCTAATGGGAAAACATGAAAGACAACAGTCATCTTAGATCAGCTTTTATACTTTTCAGTAGTATCTGCCAAGCTATAAACACCATAATACTGTTGAGTCGACTGAATTCCTCACTTATCAGTACATCATTGAACAGATAGCTCCACAGGAGGCTCGTGTGCCATAGAAGAGTTGAGCACACTCATTTGTATTCCTCCGTAGAGCAAAACGTTTGTGTGTGTTTTAGTGAAATGGCAATCACTGTGTTGTGTGCATGTGTTACAGAGAATCTGTGATGTTTGACAGTGTAATGACAATTATGGATATTAATAATAATAATAATAATGTTTAATATTACAATATTTAATTTCTCTGAGGTTTGGTCTTTACACATCAGACCTGTTTTATCGTCCTGTGGCTCTGGGAACTCAGTCAATATTTACTTGTAGTTTTAAAAACACACTTGAAATTTGGTCTTGGCCTGTTTTTGGTGTCTGATGTGTGTTGTTTGTGCAGCCAGTCTCAGGCTAGAGAATGACAAGGTCTTATGATCTAAAGAGTTTAAGGAGGTCAAATTGCAACACCAAAACAGTCAGAGTTGCTGAGTTGGGCTTGACTCACTCTTCAGGGTTGACCACAGCTGTAGATGGACAGAGTTTCAGTGACAGTGACAGAAGTTCAGGTGGTGTAAACTCCTCCAGGCGCTGAGAATGAATACTTGTGGTCAGTGTTGTAATGTCCTTATTGTTGTAGGTGGAAGCACAGTCACAAGAAACTGATAAAAAGAAGGTATTGAGAAATATTGATATATTCACGTGGACACTAGAATAAGACTGAAAACTGTCTGAAAGCTAAACTAATGGTGAACTGTAAACTAACCCACCAGTAGAACAAGTGGAGCTGTAACTCACGATCACATTCCTTATGATCAGATTTATTAATGATATATTGATGAATGCTTTTGTCTACATTGAAAGAAACAAATCAGTAACACTGAAGCTGTTCCTACATTACCTGACAAATGTAGTCATCGTCTGATCTTTCCAAAAAGGTCTAAGAAGGTATTAAAAGGTTTTAAGTTTAAAGCCTTGCATATTTTGTCTCTCCCACCATATGTGGAGATGCTTGGTGTTAAACATGGTGTCAGAGCAGACTGTTGGGTGGTTACGTAAAAAAAAAAAAAAGTGGGATTGTGTCGACAGTGTTGGCCCTGTTTAATCCTTTGTGGTGGAGTTTCAGTCAGTCAGCCCTCTGCTCTGTTTGACCATGAACCAGGTATTAAAATACTTCTCTGTGGCATCAAAAGACTCTAACAAAACCTTCAATGGAGATGGGTGAAACCCCGCTCTGTATGTGGATATGTACAATTTATTAATTGTCACACCAAGGAAAAAATAATATGTATGAAGTGTCGAAGAAGATGAAGAACCACGCCTTGTCCCAGGAGGAAACTTGCATAAACTATTGTGTTCTTGAGCTTTTGCTCCATTAGTCCATTGAAACCTTTCACTTCCTCTCAACCCAACCCTGCTGTTGTGAGCCTCACTGGGGAACAGTGCAGGGTGGGAGTGTTGTGGCCATAACATGTTAGATCCTGGTAATGCTGATCCTGGTTCTTTTGATCTTTCATATACGGTACTGTTCTGTCAGCAATAAAGTAATTATAATGACATCATTCATGCAAGGCGCTGTGGCTGTCGTGATATCATTTGTGTTTGAGGGTTTATGAGGGAAAACGGCTCTACTTGGATTACAGTTTTAAATCTTTAAAAAAAAACAAAAAAAAACTTGTTTCTAACTTTTCCAGCCTGCTACAGTCATCAGACAGACTCGGGTCCTCGCCTATAGAACAAACATGTCATTGCAGCAGTTTGTTGTCATTAGCAACAGTGTTTGGGCATTTGGATGCCCTCCTAAATAATGGAAACTGCATGACCTAAATTTTGCTCCCCACAAGGCATTAGGTTCTGACTCAATATGTCTAGGAAGAGACTGGGATGGAAAAGGAAAAATGGTGAGAAACAGATGAATGTGGATAGATACAGGCGAGAGAACGAACGTACAGACAGAGGAGAGAAAACAAAGTTGCGAAGCGGAAGGAGTGGTGCAAAACATCCACAGCTGTTTTTTTTGTGTGTGTGTGTGTGTGTGTATGAAGGAGAATGAGTCTAGATGTACATATCCAGCAGCTTGTCTTCAGAGTTGTGTGTGTGTGTGTGTTGAAGGGTTGACTATTAATAGAAACTTACCCAAGTTCCTCTTCTGTGCTGCGCTGGCAGCCGCTGCCTGCTGATATGACTGTGTTTTGTCCGCCTCTTTAGGTGGACGCCCAAGTTACTTCTTATGATGGATACCTCTAAGAATTGCTTAGTGGTTGTTTTGTCCTATGGCTTCATATGGGATGTCTTGCTGAATTAATGTCCAGACAACCAGCTACTTACTCATCGTAGCTCTAAACACATTTCTGGAGCCATTGTTTAATCGTGTGTTTACAGTGTGTGTTCTTTTACTCATCACTTGTTCAATCAGATCTTTTACATCTGTCTAAAGGCTAAAGTTAGTGATGATATCAATTGACTGCATTTGATTGAATTGATGTTTCTACTCTTTCTTCCTCCCTCGTTATGTGATTATAAGCGCAACAGAAACACCTCTCTTCATTTCAGTCCAATCTAATACCACTTTCATTACCCAAACATTACCATAGATTACACACTTTGCATCCTCCTTACAAGTCATCCGCAAATTGAATATTCTAAGCTTCTCGAGGATATTATTGATTACAGGGGTGCTGAATTAGATTATAAACCTATTAAACTGATATCATTGCAAAGTGAACTCTATCTCTATAATTATCCACACTTGAGCACTGCGTTCTGTTTATGAACCAGTCAGCCATTACACAGACGAGTGTGTCGCTGCGGCTATAAATACTACTGCGTGCAATAACCTAGTGTGAAAGAAAAACATGAAGGGATTTTTCACCTAAAGCATACTGTTCCCACATATATAACTAATGAGCTTGACTTTTCAACTTTATGTACTCCTGCATGATATTTGTATCACACATATTCAGAATCATATTGTAATATTTATTGTAATCTTTATGTGTAAACATTTATGACCATTTATCAGCCATTTATTTCTGTCCTCTTTTTTCTCTTTTCTTTTATAGGTATGCATTGAAAAGCTTCTGTTCATCGAAGTGCGTTACTCTATTTCTTCACCTGCTCCCTACCTGTCTTGTGCTGGTGAGAAGCCGTGATCAGTCCTGTCCACCTCCAGCCCTTGAGGAGAATCTAGTTTTGCACATTTTTGTTTTGGCAAGTCCAGGTTGTGTCCATGGCTGATCCTGCCTTAAATCAGTAACCACTCAGCGCCAAGCTGGACCCAAAGACCTCGCCTCCCCTCACCTGCTCCATCTCCTCTACCCCGCCCCCTGAACAGCCTGCGCAACATATATACACATCTCAGCTTCACAACCCAGGGCTCCAATTGGAAATCGAGCAAGAGGAGGAGTATGTCAGTGAGGCGAGTCTGCCGGCTGCACTCCGGGAGTTCACGGCCACCTACAGAGATGCAGAGACCATCACTGGTAATGTTGCATGCATATGTTAAAGACATACATAAACAGAAGAACATACTGGAATCAGATTGACAACACTGAATCAGCAGTAGATGCATAAATGTCAGTTCTTCACATTTTACATCACCCCAGTTTTAAACATAAACATCATAATTTAACCCAAGGAAAAGTTTCAAATATTAATTGCCTTTAATTTCTAATGGAGGAACACTGCAGACTGTGAAATGAAAGATGGTGTGTGAGTGTGAGGCTGTGAGAAACTGTCCCTCTCTGTGACCCTCTCCTAATGTCACATCCTGTCAGTAAAGCAGCTCTATGGGACCTCAGCTTTGTGCATAAGCCAGTATGTGAAAGAGAGAGGAGCTCCCCACGGACTGTGTCTGTCAACTCTTTCAGTCTTTACTTCTTTTTTTCTCCATCCTCATCCTCATCTCCAGTAAAGCAGAGAGACACTAATGTCCCATCTCCAACATGGGCAGAGTTTAGCTGAATCGTGGAACATCTCTTTACAGAATTAACCAAATATATGGTCCAGAATATTTGCTCATTGTGGACAATTGTGCTGTCTCATAATAGATTAATAGGCTAATTTTCATTAAAAGAAATACAGCGGGCTAGTTGGTCCCAACCTGGAGACAATAACTGATGACAGTCGACTCATTGAGAATCAGTCAACAGAGTAGAGCTGAGAATGCAGTAAAAGACTATGTGGGCACTGAAATAGGTCGTGAGTCCAGCAGAGTCTTCTTCTGACGATCTTGATGAAACCTCTGAATAAAGTACAACATAGCTATTCCTCTATTTTATATGGACCCAGTAAGGACCAGACCCAGTGAAGAGGAAATGGAGCTGAATGCAGCCAACAGATACTTCACTAAGGCCACAAAGGTTTCCAAGCACTTGTACAGCACTAGACTAAAGAGTCAGTTCAGCAGTGATTTAGACTATGGCACTTTTTTACTCACACAGACAACAGGAAAAAGGCTCTCCCAAACGCGCTCCTTCCCACCCTTTACCATGACCTCAGTTCTTTGCATTATTTTAACAAAACAGCAAGGTCCCTTCAAGGAAAGCATGAAGGAATCTTAGCTTCCTATGGAGTTTCTCACATTTAACATTTACACATGCTTGGCCCTACTGTTCATCCATCTATCCATCTATTCAGTTGCCAAACCAGCTTATCTTTTCACAGGACAGGGGCCAGGCCAAGGGGATTTGTCAGCTTTTTTTGTTCTAGTTGAGTTCACAGACCTGTGTGATGGCCCAGCAACCTTTACAGTCATCTCTGTGAAAACACTCAAGAATGGAGCGTGAATGTGTGAGCAGGACAGGGTTTTCTTGTCTCATTTTCTTCAAGCTCGGGGTATTAGCACTGTTTGGCATTACCATAATGAAGGTTTACACAGATGGTAGTCTCACAGGGCTGATACTTATCATCTTCTGCAGCTGGTACAATGCCATGGATCTGCTGACTTCAAACACTCAGGCACTTCATGGAGGCAGAACTAGTACCTTCTAATACACCTCTGCACCTCAGCTGTGGTGGCAGCAGTTTCTTTACTACAGTACAAATAGTTTTGGAAGAGTCTGACTGACACCTCGGGGCATCAATGCTACAATATGGTTTGTTGATTTTAGCTCTATTTTAAGCACCATGACAGAATCAATTGCTGGATGCTGTGTGTGCATTTGAGGTCCCAGAACTTTTTTTTTCTTATGGTCAGTGAATCAGTGTGTTAATGACTACTTCTTAATGCATGTTGCTAAACCATGCTTATGTAAGCAGGTGGTGGACAAAGTAAAAGGAACACGCACAGTAGTGCAGTATAGTGTAGTGAGTTGCAGTCGTCCTGCCAAGCCTGTTTAAAGCTTATTATGCCCAGTTGTTTTGAAACTGTTGAAATAGATTTCTCACTAAATAAGCATTTATCGCTGCTTCGCCTTTTTCTTGCTCATGTGCTGAAGCTAAATTTAGATTCCAGGTTCATGAGCGTTGCTTGGGATTTCAGATCTTAATGCTGTTTGACTTGAATCCTTGTCTTTGATCTGGTATTGTATAATAACGTTCAGGTCTGTAAAAGATTTTTTACATGGTGGCGTCCAAGTTTTAAAAAAAAAAGAAAAAAGAAATAAAGCATCCAATTCTTGATTGCAAGTTGATTGGAGTTGAGACATGTAAATGTGCAATAGTGTAACACGTGTACAAAGTCACATGAGGAAATTGACACCCATATGCTGTGGTAAGATCTGCTGTAGTTGTGTGGTTTCAACACTAAAGTCATTCAAGGGCAAGACAGTTGAGGAGGTTAGGTCAGTGCTGCCATCTGCTGGTGTCATGTGAATAAAATAACAACCTACCTTTCCATTCAAAGTTTGATTTACAGTATAAACGTGATGTTAATGTTGTAAGTTCCTCCATGTCTCTTTATTTCCTTCTGTCTCTTTCTCTCTCTCCTCCTTCTCTGTCTGTCACTGTGTTCGTCTCCCTGTCCAACTCTCTAGTTGAATACTTCCTCACTGAGGGAGAGAGTTTGTGTGGAAGTGTGTGCATGTGTGTACAACTGCACAAAATCCAGTGGATAAATGAACACAAAGAGCTGAATAGAGCAGCTCGTTGCCATGGGGCAGTTCCTGGGCGTAAGGTTAATTCTCCGTGGTTACCAGCCAACGGTGATGTAAAGAGTTGAGTAACTGTGAAATTATGGGATGCTTGGAGAGGAGAGTGATCAGGAACAAACGGGCGGACAGAGAGGAGACAGAGGACTTGAATGAGACAGAGACAAAGTTATGTAAGTGGACAAACAGAGTGGAGTCCAAACCGCTGAGTGTGCTGCCTGACTCTGATCCAATCACGGCATGCAAAACAGCCATTGTGCAGCGCTTGGTTCTTGTTCACTGTTTGCATTATCATGCACATACACAGTAGACAGAGCTAACATGTGTAACATGAGACTGAAACTGTATTAACCTGGTGGCGTCTCTATAAAGTCTGATGACCATTTTGTTTGTGCTGAGTAACTTGCTGCCCTTGGAGTAGTGGATTTTATTGGAGTGTAGGCTACTGATTTTGTTGGATTATAAATGAACCCACCTTATAAATGAATGCCACTCATACTAACTTACACTGTTGCCATGGATATAGTGATTTTGTACATGAAGGTCTGAATGATTTAATGTACAACCACCAGTGAGCAGACGAAGCTGACAAAGCAGGCTGAGCTGCCATAGTTTGGTTGTTGCAAGAGCCTTTCAGTTCCACTGCATGATGAGACTGAATCTTGAAAACATTGATCTCAGTCAGATTGTTTTCTGCCTCAAAGAGAATAAGCCAAATGTTGTTTACGTTCTCTCTGCGCTACAGGCTGATGAAGGGGACGTTATTGGCACGTGATGTTACATGTTTACACATCTGATACGGCCACATGTCCTGTCATGCTCACTACAACACAACACGCTACAAAATGACTTGTGTACAGCAGGCTGCTGTATTTCACTGGAACATTTTACACATTTTGTACAAACCATCCACGGCATTATTCGTTATTTGTAATGTTGGACCAGTTTCTGTGGTGAGACTGTTTGTCTAAAAGCCATGTCTCTTTTGACACCAACTCATGACCATGTGTTGTGTGACCATAAAGCACTGGAATCACATGTACAGTATTGCAGCCTTTGTACTTCAACCAGTGTACTGCCCTGTATGACAGCATTTGTAAAGGTGCTCTAGATGCTGAACAGAAACAAAGTGCAGACCACAGTTAGGCTGAATGTGAGCTGACCAAGTAAAGTTTTGTATCAAGTTTGTTATGTAGTTATGAAATAGTTGTGTAATATTTCCACTTCAATCAAACTGGTGCCACTGCACTCCCGCTCTGAACACTATAGGACCTGTGCTAATTGTTTTTATTTAAGCTGATGCCTCGGTGGAGACCTGCACTCACGTACAGCACGTCAAGATTTACAGGGTTAGTGACATTTGAACACGTTGGTGCTGCTTCCTTACGTAGGTCCTGGGATGCCAGTGACATTTGACCACGTCAACGTACTCTTCTGTATTTCATATGCGTACCCTCTGTGACCAGCGGCAGTCTTCATCTGTAGCTCAGTCTAATTCTGGACAGGTCTGTGCCGCAACTCCGTGCAGTACTTGGCCGAATGGCTTCTATGGGGGAAATTGGTCCCAAGTGTAAATTGATTGCTCACCACACTCAGTGTCCTGAGACTTTTTTTTTTTTACATTGAAAGTGAAGGTACCTAGAGAGCAGCATACACCTGGTCCGCTTACCAACAATCCCCCGAGCTGGGGAGAGTGAGATGCAAGTGTTGCAGGTTTTCGAGCTGTATTCATGATCTTCCATCAGTTTTACAGAATTACCGTTTTCCTCAGTCAGTCCCATGATCTTGTTTCGTTATTTTTCCAAAAATCAGATTACAAGTAATGGGTTTTATTCAGAGCTGCTCTTAAAAACACAAGCATGTCTAAAATTAAACACTTTGATCATTGTTTCCTCACTTTGCGCTACCTTTTATATCTACAAGCGACACACCCGATCCACTCATGTTTAAAGGAAGTTGAGTAACTCATAATTACACAGTAATGCAGCTGTTAGTCTTCTTCTAAGTCTTTTATACACCCGCTTAGGGTTGAAATTTGTGCCCTTCAGCCCCAGATGCTCTGATCTGTAGGATTAAGTGCCAAACACACTGAGTGGGTTTTTGGCAGTTTTTCTGCTGCAGCTTTGCCGGTGTACAGACCATGATTATTACTGCAACTGTGTTAAATCTGTTCTGTTGGCCTGTTTCACTGGTGTTGAATAATGTTTTTACACTTATACTGGTTATATGCTCCAGTATAAAGTCTGCGTGAGAGTTGGAGCTGCTTGAAATGCATAGTCAGATAGTAGGAACCCAGCCTGCTGTTGGACCCACTGTGTTTATTTAGGAGAGAGAGACTGCTGGAGGAAGAGAGAGAGGGGGACAGAGGAAGCGTGGGGCGGTCCATGTGGATTCCGTCATTGGCATGTCAGGCATGACGAACCAGTTTGGCTCAGATCTCATCTCCTCCTCACTCCTCCCTCCCTCTTTTTCCTCTCTCTCTCTTTCTGTCTCCTACATGCAGCCCTCTCACCCTCCCAACTCTCTTTCTCTCTCTCAACTCTGTGTTATTTCTTGCGACCTTGCTCTCCCCTGGATCAGTGGAAAATGTGATTTGAGGGCAGAAGAGCTGGTGGTTGTCGGGCTTCAGGCACCATGAGTGAGTACCCCTGTGCACAGCGAGGTGTTTTTTTTTGTTTTTTTTGGCCACTTTCAGCTGTTCTCAGTCAGGTTCAGGAGTCGACTGGTTAACATCTGGGTAGAGTTCTCTCACTGCCGCTATCTCTCAATCATCCCTCTGTTTGTTATCTCTACAGTATCGGTGAGGCACTCTGTGGTTTCCTCTCCTTTCCGGCTGCTACAGTCAGGGAGTCTTTACCGACTTGTCTTCCAGAGTTCAAGTTCATTTTTCCCAAACCTGTGACAGTGTTGTTGAAGCAAAAATAAAAGGTTGCAGAGAATATATTGTAGAAAGGTTTACTTGGCTCTTTAACTTGGCCACAAGCAGCAGGAGGGCTTCACAGGAGTCAGCCATTCTGCTTAACAACATTTCTAAAGTCATATCCAGCTGGCCTGGTGTGAATTCTGCCCATGTGCTTGTAAACCCTACTCTCCTCAGCGACCTAATTTAGTCTCAGTGTAGTGATACTACACGTAGTTACACTGTACTGTATATCCAGTGTTGGTGCTTGTGTGGGTCAAGTAGAGGGAGGCAGCTTTCTTTGAGGAGTGTGTTAATACTGTGTCTTAGTTTGGCCAAACTGTCTTTGGCTCTGGTCATCAGCAGCACAGTCTACAGTCAAAAATACTGATATATAATAACACTTGTGTTTCTGCCTCCGGACTCTGTGTCCTCTGCACATGTTGCTGTGTTTATTGCTCAGATCCACAGTGGCCTGTTTTTACGTGTGAACTTGAACTTTCTTCCTCTGGTGGCTTCTAGCTGTTTAAATGTTGGCATGTCCCTGCAGCTTGTCCCCTTTGTGTCTGCGGTCTATAATTACATTTGAATATTGGACTTCAGCTTGTTGTAGATCACCTTTGTCTAAACTGAGCAGTAC
Organism: Caranx ignobilis; assembly: GCA_021432705.1. Classification (NCBI taxonomy): domain Eukaryota; kingdom Metazoa; phylum Chordata; class Actinopteri; order Carangiformes; family Carangidae; genus Caranx; species Caranx ignobilis. The sequence goes on along the minus strand of MU270012.1, from coordinate 208,567 downwards.
AAACTTGAAATATCACGGTCAGGTGATCGTTACGTTCCTGCTAATTGTAAAGTTGACCTTGTAGGCTGGTTTCTGGTGCTCTGTAAAAAACAAAAAGACTATATATAAGTGACAGATTATTGTGTCAAAGTTATTGAAAGGACGGCAACAGAGAAAACACTGTCTGCTGTTTTTAAGTCCATGTAAATAAATATTTTGTCAGTGACTCTGTTACCATTGACAGTCTGTTTACTTTGTACTTTGTACAGTCCCGGTTAACTTGCCCTGTGTGCAACTGTCAGAGCAACAGTGTTTATTTTGGAGAATTGTGAAATACATTCACACACTCAACAAAAAGAATCATTTTCAAACTGAAAAACTATGTTTCTCTTTAACAAATGGCACGCACAGACACACACAGACAAAAATCACATTTTGCTGTCTCCATTGACCTTTTGTCAGCACACACAGCACGGACACTTTGTGCTATTATTATCCTCATCTGTGTCCTATCAGTACTCAATTTAGGAGCTGAAATGCACAGGTCATATTTCATATCAGTACAGCAGGGTAATATTGTGAATCTGAAACAACCTTTGCACCAAGATCACAGTTGGCTTTAATATTATTTGCTTCTCACACTATTTTAAATTGATCCTCACAAAAGGTTGACATGATGTTTGATGTGGCAGCCGACTTGACTTCACAGGTGCACGACTTCAGGAAAAAGAGCCCTGACTTCTTATCAATAATCTTACAGATTGATTTTGAATGGTAAATTTTGTAATGTTTTCCAAAAGCACAACTTATTTCATGTGATGTGACAAAATTGTGGAGAAATACAGTAACCATTTAACCATGGTGCATGAACAAGATGAGCTCAGGTTTGACAGAGCTGTTGGTCTGCTGCTGTAACATTATGCCATTATTATGGATAGAGAACCAAGTTATGATTAGACACAGACAAAAGCGAAAACCATCACGCAACTTTGGTGACACAAATGAGTAAAAACGGTAAAATTTAACTTTTCTAATTGCTTTGGTCTTAAATGTGATTCAGTCTAATACTTACTCTTGTGTTGAAACGTCACTGGCTGTGCTTGCTGAACGACTCCCCAGCTGCTCTCTCTCTCTCTTTTTCTGTGTGTGTGTGTGTGTGTGTGTGTGTGTCCCTTGCTCAGCACAGTCAGTCATTCAGTCTGGATTAGCAAACTGTGAGAGACAGCATTGTTAGAGAGCCACAGATGGAGAAAGAGAGATGGACAGCAGATGAGAGACGCAGAGCCAGAAATAGAGAGAGGCAGAGGAACAAAGGACATTATTTTTACTGTATGTTAATTCTCATTCTGTCTTCTTCTTCCTTTGACATCTCTTTAGACAAAGTGACTAAAACTTGAAGGCTGTGAGCGTACAGACAGGATGGGCTCTCTAACAGAGACCTAAATGCATGCATGCCCATTTTAATGGCACACTAAAGTGACGTGTGAACAGCGAGGCACATAGCTGAAAGCTTAGGTAAGATCACTTCATTTTCCACAGCAGCACAGAAATGTGGCTCCCTGGTTGACTCAGAGGTTTGAGGTAGGAGGTTGCTGAGTTTGTTCAGGGGTTTGTGGACCGGTTTGGTTGCTGTGCCAACAATAACAACATGTCATGTATAAATGATTACCGTTATTTTCTATTTTTAGTCAGTCATAAAAAAAGGGGGTGATTTTTTACTGCCATCAAATGTGTTTGATACTTGATTTAAGCATCTCCCCTTGTTTTTGTTTGGTTTATATGACTTGTCTCAGACACCACCCTGTTGTCGTTAATGAGAACATTTCCACTTTTATTGTTTATCTGTTGTGCCTTTGAGATTAATACTGAATTTGACATGCATAGAGTAAACAGTAAAACACTCCTTATTATACGTGACTACGAAGGAGGCGAAGATTTGTTGTTGTGTTGGGAAAGGTGTTTGCATTAATTATGGGTCCATGAGCTTCCTCACCCCAGTGAGTTTATTTAAATAAGGATGCAAACGGACACAAATGAACCTGTTGCCCAGTTGGGCTCCACTTTTTTTGAATGCCACAGGGTTGTTGCTGTTGTGTAGAAAAGTTGGGTAATTCCTGTAGTTTTCCAGTAGAGGGCGGCCTGTACTTTCAGTTGAAATAAACTGCTCATGTTCACTGCCCCATGAGAAGCAGATAGTGGGTTATGTGGTTAAAGGGACCAGAACTGATACTGTCCAACTGTGCCTGTCTCAAACCCATCTCTGGTGAACACAGCATTATGTAGGTCCATCGGTCCATGAGTAATCCATAATACAAAATGTTCTGGCCAAAGAAAAGAACAAATACTGTACAGTCTCTCTCTTTCTGTCTGCACAGATGTGTGTAACAGTACTGATTTGCCGGAGCTTGAGATTATCAGCTTATTGGAGGAACAGCTGCCAGTCTACAAGCTGAGGGCCGACACCATCTTCGGCTATGACCAAGATGATTGGCTGCACACGCCACTGGTGGACCCCGACTCTGCCCTCGACCTCACTACTGAACAGATAGAGGAGACTCTGAAATACTTCTGTAAGTTGATCATATACTCTTTTCAAATGATGTTTCAAATGTTTTTGTCCTTGAAATTGCCATGTTATAAACTCTTAACACCAAACTTATGGCACGGAGTAGGGACAGGAAAATGGCCCTCTACATTTAACCTTTATTTGTCAGTCACAATGAGAATATATTGATTGGGAGGTGAGTGATTTAAGATTCATACTGACCTTGACTGTGCAGGAATCAAAGCAGGAGAGAGAGAGAGTGAGAGAGAAGGCCATTTGCCGGACAGTGTGGGTGTGACAGCTGGTCATGGTTTCCACAACAAACATACCTGATAGGTCTCTCTCTCTGCTCTCTGCTCTCTGCTCTCTGGGTCTCACTCTCGCTCTATGTTGGTTGATGTTATGCACTCTCTTGCCCTCAGTCCCCTGTTGTGTTTTTATGCACGTGTCTGCTCTATCAGGCCAAGAGCTGTCTTGTGGTTGCCCCCTTATGCCAGAGATAAACCTACACACACCCACTTACACACAGCAGGAACCAAATCAACACACACACAGGCTGAAATAAAACACGTGTACACTCTGCAAACAGCAAACCAAGGGAACGTAAAGTGTTCTTCGCCATCAATAATTCAGGTCTAATTCATGTCTGCTTGAACAGTGACTCAGGGTAAAACATGTTCTAATAATAGATCAAGTGTCTTATAAATAGGTTTAACTAAGAACTGAAACACCACCTCGATCCCCCATGTCGACATGGACACCTTGGCCTTGACATTCATCATAGCATGTCAGGCTAAGGAGCTAAGACAAGGTCATGTTACATAAGAAACAGTATGAGATAGTTTGTAAGGGATGTTTTACTAAATCCTAAACATATGTATTGTACTGTATTATGAACTGCATTGTTTTCCTGTTATCACACATCCTGGCTGCACAATGATCTTCAATGTTATTCAAACAGACAGCCAGGTACTATGTCACCCAGGCCCATGATGAATGAGCTGTGATGGGTCATACTGGTTTCTTCTTGGTCATGAACCTGCATTTCTCTGTAATGTAGCAGTGGTGGTGAAGAGGTTAACCATATAGGTCATATAAAATACTACTTATTCATTCATCTTTACCTGGAGCTGCTGTGTGTGAAATTGCTGAACAAGCTTTACTGGTTTATGTAACATCATCCAAGTGCTTAGTAAGTAAACTGTTAGTTCAGACGGACAGCATGTTTGAGGAGATGATGGCATGGAGGCAGGTGACCAAGAGAAAGCAACCATGGAGCAACTCAGTGTTGTGATGACATCAATCTCACATGTCTCATCACACAGGAGGAGGAGATGTCTGATTGGACAATACAGGCGTTAAAGCTGTAATGTAGCTGGTGATCAGTACTGTCAACCATGTGAAAAATAATGATCAGTGTACAAGACAGAGGTTTATATATGACATCTAAGAAACCTGTCTCTTGTCACGTAATTATACACTGACATTTATATATGTAGATGGTTTGTTTTTCATGTCAATATGATTCAATAGCAGAGAGCAGTAGTCAAATCATTTAATTGTTCATTGAATGCACCTTCTATTCATGTAATATAAGGAGTGTAGATAATAAGACATGGGCATGAGCCATAACTGAATCCATAACTCTGGATTAATGCAGCATCATTGCATCGCACAAGTAAAATCAGAGTAGTTATGTAAGCTCTCTAGTTAGTTAGTGCCATAAGTGTGAATGCCATCCTTGAGTGTATTGAGATATACTATATAAGCAAGTCATTATATGCAGCATTGGTCTCTATAAAAAAAACAACAACTTCCAAGCAGGCTGACATTGAAATGAATGCAGGGTTTTGGGTTTTGCCCTGACACCCCTGCTCTTTCCCATGCACTGTGCATGTGTTTATTTCATCACTTCCCTATCAAAATAACCAATCACTGAACATCCGGTGTGTTCATTCATTTTGTGTGAGCCACGTCATCCCTGCCAACGCTACACTCTTTTCACACCAGCTTGCCTCTACATGCTGCTCAGCCTCGGGCCTTGGAGTCTGAACCTGTTTCTATAGCAACCACACAGAAGGACAAAGTAGAGGAGAGGAGGGGGAGATGCTGAAATACGAATGGAGGGAGGGAGCAAACTGGGGATGCTGCTGGTGTCTGATTGGCTGTAGGCTTCCTCTAACCCCGCCCAACTCACTGTGTCATGATCATCATCACTTCTGCTGCAAAACCCGTGACTGCTGCTGCTGTTCGCTCACTCTCTGTGTCGCTGTGTTGAGTCATTGTTAGAGATGCCCATGTGTGGAGGTTGTGCTGTCAATGAGCAAGGAATGTTACCAAAGGAGAGACAACAGTGTATATAACCTCAGAGAGACTCGACCGGAGGAGAAGACTGACACAAGAGCGCACGAGGATGAATTGACATGAAGCTATAAATGGATGTGAGCACGAGAGGATGGAGGCAGACACATTTGCGGAGGCTTTTGGGGTGACTGATTGAAACTGATGGACAGAAAAGAAAGAAGACAGGCCAAAGGATAGAGAAAGACAAGAGACTGCAGAAAGATGGCACGATCCAAATGGCAGATTCACTGAAACGTATTCTTGCTGGATAAAGGGCGATATAATGACAATGTGTTTTTTTCTGTTGACAACTGATGACGCAAGTAACAGTTTTGTGGGATGACATGCAGAAATGGCACCAGCACCACAACAAATATGGACCACAATACAGTGACAGTTTGCTGCTAATGAGAAGGGGACAAAAAGAACATATGATGAGCCTGGGCAGACTCTCACCAACAACGACCGTGTGCCAGCTGGTAACTGCTAAGCATGCTGGGATAGAAGAACTGGGCACACACTGACCAACGGGAAACTATCAGTAACTAATAAAACCCCGGTGACAGTTGGTTATCAGTAAGCATGCTGGGACATTGGATTTGGTGGAGATGCTATAGCTAAGTATGCTGGGACATTGGAAACAGTACAGCTGTGTGACACAACAGTGAGGATGAAGAGACGAGGCCAGAGGTTTGTCAAGGCAGATTACTATGAACTGGACTGGTACTATGAAGAGTGCACTGATGGTAAGACAACAGTCTTCAACCACATGCATTGACATGTGATGCAGAGTCAAATTTTTTTCTGTAGTAGTTTGTTTGGAAATGTAGATGTGTTAGATGTCGATGTTGGAAATGCACAGAGGGTAGTCCAGCAGTTACCAAAACAAGAGCTGCCTAGAAACTACAGGAGAGCAGTTTGCTGCACAGAGCCTTTCATCCAGAGCTCATATTTTATTTAATATAAAGAAACTGAAACAGATTCAACTGTGCAAAGGTTTTTCTGATAAGTGAGTTGTGTGTGTGTGTTTTAGGAGCAAGGTTCACAATTATAAGAGGTGCTGACATGGTGGTGACATGCAATTGTGTTGTAAGAGTGTTTGATAACCACTTGCCAGGTTTTATAAGGTGTCCTCTGGAGACATGGGTTAAGGTTAGAGTGGGGAGAAGTAGTGGCAGGATTAAGGTGGACTGAACATAATTAAACACCATGAAAAGAGTAGTGGGTTCAAAATTATTCAAGCTCAAAAAGAATTAAAAAAATATTTATCATCTTTTGCATAAACCATCACTGGAAGTATCTTGAACTTGGCTTTCTGCTTGTTTCCATCAAAAACAACCCACAGCATGTGACCCTGTAGACTGACATTCATGCAATAGAAAAGACAACAACAGCAGCATTTAAGCTGTAGTGACATGAGACAGTGCAACTGATGTTGTAACAGGTGCTCTGTGGCAGCAGAGTCAAGGTGGCTCCCAGGATGAGGCCAAACAGTGGGTGTATGTGTGCGAAGCAGGACTGGGTTTTGTCATGGTTCCTCAGTGTTGGTTCTGGAGACTGGCCGTCTGTACCGATGCCAGGTACCTGTTTATCACAGCTGCTGATAAAGATGGTGGCAGCAGCTGACCTGACCAGACAAATAAAAGTCACAGGGGGCAAAAACTGTTTATTTTGCAGGTTGATGTACTGAAAACACAGAATGATCAAAGAATGTCAAAATCAGTGAAGTCAGGATAAAGTGGAAACAGTCAAAAAAAAAATCTCAAAATTGCTTATATGATTTTTATTGGTGTTTCAAAAAAGGGCAAAAACAACATACCAAGCAGTATGAAAGAATGGTGATGTAAGTAAAGGATGGCTGCACAGCTTTAAGATTACCCAGTAATTGTGGAGCTTGGTGCAGTGCATTTATGTAATGTACCCCAGTTTTATGACAGCTTGTGTTATTGTCTCACTGCAGCCACTGTATGTATCCTGTGAGGGTAATAATTAACCCCCCCCCCCCCCCCCCCCCACTCACAGCCAAGGCATGTGGGAGACTGATGGCACCTGTTCATGTGACATGTGTGACTAACAGTGGGTCATTGCAGTAGTCCTTCTATTAGCAGCCTTTAGGCACTACCTCTGGCTCTACCTCCTTCACCACTGTCTGTCTCTCCTCTGTTATTATCCATGGTCCATGTCTGGATGTTTTGTCTATCATAGCTATCCTGCAATAAATGCTTTTCATTTTCATTTGGCTGAGCACAGGTGCATTTGTATGAATTTGATAATCCATATCTGTCTTGTTTGCATTTAAGGTGTAAATCTAGTGAGTGGAAGAAGGCAATATGATCTGTGAGTTGTTATGTGAGCTCTATTATGTATGTGTGTCAGGGATGCTCTGTAGAAATGGTTACATAACAGTTGAGACGGCTCAGCATCTCCACATAGAGAGCTGTGCAGCTTAAACATCTGCACTGTTATTTAGCTGTGGCAGCCAAATAAAGCTTGATTTTGAGTATTTGGTACTTTGAGCTTTTAGAGGCTAATGCTTCCTAGAATAGCTTTGACTGTGTTTGATGCTGAACTGATCAAATAACAAAATGTGATCTGTTGAGCAGGTTCTTTAACAAATCTTCTTTTGGAGTGTAGAGACAAAAATAGAAAGCAGCTGGTTTTATTCTGAGATATGCAGGGGAGGGATGTGGAAGTAGGCTGGCTTATATTTAGCTGAAACTCTTACCACTCTTGTCAATAGCAGTCTGCCAAATATTCTTTGGCACTCTTGGAAACCTTCAAAACAAAGGGCTGGACGGGCAGTTGGTGAGCAGGACAGAGTGCTGGGGCTGAAAAAGAGGGCCAACTGTTCTTGGAAGGTGACAGGGTGGAGTGATGGTTGTTGGAAACAAAGCGAAGGAGAGAGATAAAACGTTTTTTTTTTTTTTAAGTTTTAATTTGGTTTTAATTCATTCACTGTGAACTAGTTGTTTGTTTCCAGGTCTGTAACAGTTTAAATTAGCCTCCCCTGTATCATGTGAGATGGCGTTTAAAAAGACAAGTCCAAACTTAACACTGGAGGATAGACATACCGTGGCTGTGGCTGTATCGTTGCTAGTACAGGAACAGTTGCTGTGTCAAAGGAAACTGTGAGATTAAGATCTGAGCGCCTGGAAGGATACAAGCTGAGAGATGTTGTTGAGCCTTTGAGCTATGAGCAGTCAGTCTTTGAACTAGCTGGATTTCTTGATTTGAACAGGTCCATCTGCATTTAACTGGGCAAAATGTAGTTGTTTCTTCAAAAAAAATGCTGCACAAAGAGTGACGATAGAAACTTAAAAGACAAGTGAGGTGGAGGGGGCGAGGTGGTGTGTGGGGGGGGGGGGGGGCAAGTGGAGTGTAAAGAGTGAATGTGACCAGAAAAGTAATGGGAGTAGGAAAACAGTGCTCAGAAACACTGAGGGGTGTCTCTTTTGTTGGCAGCAGCTCTGCATCTATAGGACCATTGAGTGGAGTTACTCAAGCGTTCAGGACATTACTGAGCTGGCATCAGTTTTCAAGACCAATTACAGTAATTATAAGTTGAGCTGTGAGTAATGAGCAGAGAATTGGACTGCTTTCATGTGGTCTACATGGATTTATGAAGGATCAGGTCCAACATATATTTTACTGTTTGACTTCATGAATGTGAAGTGAACTGTAACAGCACAGTCCATTGGAAGTGATAAGCTGTACCATGCTAGTTTCCATTGGAGGGTTTATTTAGATGTAATTGGACAGGTTAGGAAGTGTCTCATATTCAGTGGTAAGTAAACAGCAGTAACATGCAAAACGTACTGCAGGGAAATGGATGTGTCATGGCTTTCAAAGTTCAAGTATTGGTTAATACAAATCCTTTTGTGTCATTTTCTAGAAAAACCAGTTCAACATAAACTCTGTTCTTTTTCTGTCTTTATTCCTTTTTTAAAAAAAGTGGACAGTAACATATGCTTTTTGTGCAAGTTTACATTGAATAGTTTAAGTAATTCAATTTGTACTTTTTGTGACCAAGGAAGCAAATTTAATCGTTGATCGTTTGATTGAGCAGGCCACTTCATTCATATTCTGCTTATTTGTATGAGTAATGTTTGAAGCAGTGTTTAGCTCAGTTCACTTCACTGCTGCCGTTTGGCCTAAGTTTGTTTTCTGCCCTTGCAGCCCAAGGTAAACTTGCTATCCTGTGGATCTCCCTTGATAACACAGGCTTCAGGTTGAAGTATGTGTAAAAACATTCACCTGTGAAGGTTTCGCTGTGTTTGGCCCAACCCTGGGAACAGGTGCATATCTATTATTGTTAGCCCTGCCCTGTCGCCATGGAGGCTGAGCGGACTGTACCATGGTATTTTCTCTTGAGGAGGGTTACATTAGGACACTGCTTTTGTTGGACTTGACACTCACCTGAGAAACTAGTGTCTCCCTCAGCTCCAGTTTGCTTGTGCAGATGCTAACCTGAACCTTTTTAACCTATTAATTGGAAAAGGCAGAATGGGGTGAAAAGCTGAGAATTTTTATAGATTAAGATATCTAGTATTGATTATTTTAAATGCCATCATCTGTTGTTTTTAATCTATTTTAACCAGATTTTATAACCTGTAACCTGCTGACAGACAGCTTCCTTTATATTCATGTGTCCACCCCCCATATGTAGTAAAGTAGAGTAGGCCATTCATTGACCAGTCACAGGGGACAAGGGGAGGAGTTAGGGGAGTTATTTGGTTATCACATTCAGCTACACAGCGACAAATGATGCATACTCTTTTAGAAACACACCAGGTAGCACTGGACGAACATACACCCACAGACATGGAGTGTTTAGAGAGACAAACAACAGACACTAAACATACTTTATCTCTACTATGGAACAAAAGATAGGAAGATGTGCAGTTTCACATCTTGGGCACACACACACATTAGGTATTGATTCAGAGACTGGAACACAAACACACCCACAAATGCACACAGCACAGGTAGGATCCATGCTGTTGCACACGCAGCCTTTGTGGTTTACTAGTAAGCTGTAGTGCCAGAGTGGGGGATGGCACTGCTCCCGTCTGCTGAGGGCAAGCTGGACTACTGTTATCCGGAGGATGAGGAATATGTTTCTCTGCCCGGTAATGGAAACCCAGAGCAGGAGAAAGAAGAAGAGGATGTGGAAGAGGAAGAGGAGTACGTCTGTCTCCCTGTTAATGAAAGTACAGAGAAGGAGGAGGAAGAGGAGATGGATGAGGAACAACAAGTTCTGTTTGAAGGTAGTGCGTGGTCATCTTTGTTACTGAGGACATTATCTCCGATGTGCATGTCCTAGTTCTCACTAGTCGAGCTCACACAGTGCATCTGACCTTTTGTTGTAGCATGATTCAGACTTTATTAATTTGTTATGAAGTCATATGGATTCTGAGGGAGATTGTTAGAGACCTGTGTAACCTTTTTGAAGGGTATCATGTCTCCATAGGGCGGTGGCTCATATTAGTCCAGCAGGTGCAAGTCCACCTTCATGTTAATGTTGTGCCTGGTCTCAGTATGGTGTGGTTCGTCTGCCTGCTGATGTGACAAGTTCAAATATGGGCTTGGCTCTTTATTCCAGCTTGTGTGTTAAGTGCACCAGTTTTAATACTGTTATAAATGTGCAAATATTGAGCAACCAACCTGATTTTTGTTTTTGTTTTTTTTTTGCAGACGTGATGTGTGTGTACATATAAACTAAAGGTTCATTAACAGCCACTGATGGAGGTGATTCTATGACCTGAAAGTAAACAGCTTAAGTTTGAGCTTGTATCACAAAATATAAAGTTTATTTTAAAAACAACCATTATTGGTCACTTTGTGCACTGAGAAATATGAGAATACATGATGTTTTTTTGGTAGAGCATGACACTCGTTCCTCTGTGTACTGTAGAACAAACATGTTTTTATAATGGCAGTTAAGATAACAAGATATCAACTCAAGTCCAATAAGGAAACTTTCGCTACTTCATAACATTTCTACACAAACTGTTTGGGGGGGAAGTGATTTAGGTCAGCAAGGCTCCCCTTTACCTTTCATTCAGTTGCCTTAGAGTTTGTTGTTAGTGAACCTGTGTGTTGTATGTTTCCCAGGAGCAGCCAGTCCTGGTTGTAACTCCAGACTGTCTCTCTCAGCCCCCCTGCTGCACAGCAGACACACAGAAAACCAGGAGTCTGCTAATGGGTTCATACAGAGCTTTTTAATTATATTTTTACTTACTTAAAACTGAGTCAGCCCTTCAGACATCTGATCTGAGGGGAGTTACCTGTAAACTGAACAATTGCTTGTACAATCTTAGTGGGTGTAGGTCAAAATAAGACTCGAACATTTTTCTCCCCTTCATCCTCCGTCTGACAAAGACAGAGAGGAACCTTCAGTCTAAAGTTACGTGCTCTCCGCAGAAAACACCAAAAAGACAGCCAGATCACCTTCCAGTGTTAGGTTACGTCTGGTAACAGTTGTTTTTCTTTCACCATCCATTTATGAGTCAATAGATTGATAATGTAAATCATTAAAGAGATTTAACCTCACCCTCTGTTATCACTTAAAGACAAGGAAAGTCTGATGTTTTTCTTGGTGACACAAAGTGTACACAATCTCTGGTGTTTCATATTTGGTGCTGAATAGCTGTCGGCCCACAACCTTAGACATGTTGTCATGTCTATTCCACCTTGTCTGTGTCTTCACAAAGCTGCCTTCCACTCAACCATAATCTTTACATAGTTGTAAGAAAAGTGAGCTTATATGTCCTTTGCCTACACCTTTTGTAACTTTTTATCAGGCACTTTAATTGTCTGACTCGGGTGGAGTGTTTCCATGGGAATAAAGCAATATGTTCTTCATCACAAAGCAAACACACGTACAGAATATCTGAGAGCTTTACAGGCTGCGCCTTGTGCTATCAAGTGTACAATCTCATTATTGGTCAGATAGCAGATGTAAGTGATGCATTTTTTTGTGTGTGCGCACGCACAAGTACGTTACGTGGGTTTTCAGGTGATTGTCACTGTTACCTTCACTGTTCCCACAGTAACCCTCTGTGTCCTAACAACTACACCCATGAGATGAGATGTGTGTAGGAGTGTTTTTCTTCTCATCATCAGGCCTGTGTGTTTGTCATACATGCGTATCAGATATTTTTTAATTGATATCCAAATGTTTGAAGTCAGTAGTTGGATGACTTGACTTTGAAAATGAGTGGTTTCTTTTTGGCCATGCTAGTCAGTTTAATGATTGACTGCGTTCACCTCTTTGGATAGATGGGCATTCTTAGCATCCTACCACACTATGCTGAACATCACACTATTCACTATGATAAGTTGCATAAAAATATAAAGGTTATATTATCATTTAAATTGTGACATTTAGCTCAAACTACCACTGATCTAAGTGCAGTCTAACAGAGCATCTAGTATCTCAGTATTTGTAGTCTTTGTTTGTTTGATGTGTGAGAAGTGGTGCGATTTCCAAACCACCCAGGAAACCTTAAAAATGAATGACGAACACATTAAGGCATCCTTATCTGATCAAACAAAATGCCTCTGCCACGTGTGACGTACTCATTCCACCTTGTCTGGTTTGAAAAGTGCAGCTTATTTAATAATAGATGACAATAATGGAAAATGTCCTAAACTATAACGAAGCCAGGTAAAGCTTTGTGCCTTTGTTTTCAGTAGCCACACACTGCCTGTGTGTGGCATGAGGATATGAAAATATGCTGTTTGCATCGGCCGACTCCATTTTGCATCCTGAGGCCTCTGAGTTTGAAGTGTGACATTTGTGTTTTGGATCCAAAGTTAAATTATATTTACATGGGAACTGAAACAGCTCAATGGCTCCATGTCATAATAGCATGTGTCATGTTAACATACTGTGGCTTCTGCCAGCAAATGACTAATTCATGGCAGCCACTGCACCTCCTAGAGACTTCAACATCACACACCTTCGCTCTCCAACTGACAGTGTAAAAAAAAAAGTGACCAAAAATAAACATTCATACACTGTGATATAACCACATCCATTTTACTTACACTGTCATTGTAACTTGAGAAAATCAGACATTGAGCAGGTAATAAATCACCTGGTAATGATTAGAGGCCCACAATAAAAAATCAATCCAGGAAACAAACTTTTCTCAAGGAGCAGAGAAAATAGTTTTTGTTTTGTATCTCCCTCGTGGGTATTTTACCGCAGCCAGAGGCTCATATTGTTTGTCACTGTTTTCATTTTTACCTCTGAGGTGAATAATTCTGTCACTCTCCATTGAAAACAGATTATAAACACAAGTCAGACCTTTGTATGAGGACGGAAGGAGATGTCAATGAGCTTGTTCTCTTGTAGCTGAAAATAGCAGTACTGTGGTGTGGCCCTTCACTTTGACCATTGTGTCTGCAGACGACAACTTCATCTTTCTTTTTTTCAGTTTGTGGGATACTGAATAATGGAGCTGTGTGCGATTCTGTGAAGCCATGTATTGGTGGACTATGTTAGTGTGAATGTGAAGTAGTTTACTGTGATATGATTCATAAACTTACAACTAGAAGTGAAGGGGAAAGAGGGACCAGAGGATCATTGAGCTTACAGTATGGAGTCCAACATGTATCCTCATTGTGTCTCATAAACAGAGAGAGAGTCTTATATAATATCGACTTTGGTCATCATTCAGTGGACTAAAACTATTTCAGTCCCTCTGTTTGGTGTCAATGAGGGTAGGTGAATAAATCCACTCTAATTGCAGGCTGTTGCATAAATAACTATCTAAACTAACTATAATAACTATAAATAATTAACTAAACTACTAATAATTAACTAAAATTGATATATCTGTATTAGAGATATTGTGACAAGTATTAATGCTCTTTTTCTTATAGTTTTTATAACGGGTTTTATAATGTTCCCACAGACAGAACAATTTGCTCTCAGTTAATCCTGTCAAAACTTCACCAAATGTCGTGTTTCATCTAAAGGAGTGCAGTCACAGGGTTAAATGAATGAAGACCTGTGTTACATGGGTGCCAATTTAATCCATGATGCTTTATCACTTGTGCACTGGCAAATGTACAGTATCCTTTGTGGAGTATTTTCTGTCACTTATGTTTTTCTTTCTCTGTCTTTCTGTGCAGTGTTGTGTGCTGACAGAGTGGGCCAGATGACAAAGACCTACAGCGACATTGACGCTGTCACTCGACTGCTGGAAGAGGTGAGATCATGTTGAGGAACAGCAGTTCAAGTAGAAACACGTGAAGCGCAGGAGTGAAGGCAGACACACTGTGAGGCTTTATGATCAAATGTTATAATGTCGTCCGATAGTCTAAATGCTGGCTGCTTTATGAGGTCTATGATAAATGAGTTTTCATAGAATGACATCATGAAACTTGTTTCCACCAGCTGATATTCAAATCTGACTTCTTCGCATCAGCTGCTCAGTGAACACCAGAACGATAAGCAGCAGGAGGAGCTCAGCCGACTTCCTCTTTATATATTCAAACCTGTGTAGACAGAAAGGAGTCATTGTTATATGACCCATTGAATTCAACAGGCAGCCATCCAGTATTGACTAAACATGGTATTCACAGATGTCTTGCCTTCAACAAACAGACCAGGCTGTTTCTACCATGGAAGCTCATTGTACTGACTTAATGTGTTGTGAACAGGTTTGTTGACAGTCCCTCAGTCTTGTTTCTGTTATCATGCTCCATGTCTTTCACAAATAAATATGCACTGCCATCATTTTGAAGATACACTTACATGTTTTAGAAGATAAACTTTGCAATTTGCTTTCTTAGAGAAAGTGTAATGAATAGGTTGTTGTCACTCTCATGTCTCTCAGCAGCCAGTAAGCAGAGATTAGAAGAGAGACTGGTCCTGAAGTCCTGAACTCACATTAATCAAAAATGTTGAATTATTCCTTTTAATATTTGTAATATTTTCAGCTGTTTTGTTGTTTTAAACACTAAACAAATTTTTTGGCCCTGTGCAGAAAGAGCGTGACTTGGAGTTGGCAGCTCGCATTGGACAGTCACTGCTGAAGAAAAACAAAGCCCTCAGTGAGAGAAACGAACTGCTGGAGGAGCAAGTAGAGCACATCCGAGAGGAGGTACACAGCCATGGGGCTTTTGTTTTCGTGTGTATTTCTGCTTTCTGTTGTCATCAAATGTGACACCGTTTGGAAAATGTCTTTATTTCTACACTGAACATATGAATAAAACATGTGTAAGCGTTTGGAGCTGAACAACAACACCTCTGCAGCCATCTCCTATTTTATTCCAGCTGTCCCCCATATTCATGTCTCCTTCTGTTTTTCCCACATGCAGGTATCTCAGCTGCGTCATGACCTGTCCATGAAAGATGAGCTGTTACAGTTCTATACCAGCGCTGCAGAGGAAAGTGAAGGAGATTCTACCACCTCCACACCGTACGTCTTTTCTCAGTCACTTCCTCTGCACGCTTTCATCACCACTCCTCTTCTCTCTCTTTTGATAACATTTTATGCAATCTCTTCAGGATTTAAAATCTGGGAAAACACTGCAGCTTTTATTAATATGTCTGTGTGCAAGATGTTGTTGTGAAGTAAACCTTTACTAATTTAAAAACTCTCGTGTGTTTTCAGTGTCCGTCCCAGTGAACCCAATGTGTCAACTCCAACTTTTTTCCCTCTGGACTCCTTGCAGAAGAAACTCAAAGATCTGGAGGAAGAAAACAAATCTTTGCGATCTGAGGTACACATACACACTTATTGTTATTGACTGGGGTGATGAATGTCTCCTGTGTGTGTTATTGATCAATATTGTCTGTTTAATTTTTCCTCAGGCCAGTCATTTGGAGACGGAAACAATCTCCTATGAGGAGAAAGAACAACAACTTGTCAATGATTGTGTGAAAGAACTACGTGAGTATTTCACTGTCATCATACAGTATTATGAACTGAATTACTTCCTTGTTCCCAAAATACAGTGAGGCAGGAAAAAAGGCAGCTTTACCTTTGCTGAGCAACTGTTTTTGCTTTCAGGTGATGCCAATCTGCAGATTTCCTCCCTGGCAGAAGAGCTGGCCAGGAAGACTGAAGACGCCTCCAGGCAGCAGGAGGAAATCACACACCTCCTCTCCCAGATAGTAGACCTCCAGAAAAAGGCTAAGCTGGTATGAAACCCCTAATAATGTTAGCTATATACTCTTACTGTGTTAAGAATATGTAGCGTAAGTGTTTTTCATACCCTGTTGTTGTCTATTTTGACGGGGCTGTGTACAGTATGCTGTGGAGAACGAGGAGCTGACTCAGCACTTGGGAGCAGCCAAAGATGCCCAGCGACAACTCACTGCTGAGGTAAGGCGATCCACAACCCACTGACCGTGGCCTCATTGTAGTTTCTGCAGCAGCAGCAGGACACACTGATAACAAGGCTCCTGCAATAACAAAGGAGGGTGGGGCTTGTGACACTACCTTCAATCAATAATCTGGAGGTCTTACAAATATTGCAGCACTGATGTCACTATAACTGTCCTTTAACACTATTTTTAGACCTTCACATAACAATGACACTTCAGGGAATGACAAAGCAGGGAAATTGTTTGTTACAGCAAGGCATCACTCCTCTTTTGGATTTTAGCTGAATTTGCAGCTGCTTGGATTTTTCAACAAGGCTTCATAACATTATGTATAAATATACATACTGATGGATAACAGTCTTTGTTCCTATATCAAATATCCTATATCTGTTGATTTTCATCCACTAAATGTTTTTTTTCCTCATCATTTTCCTTCAGTTGCGGGAGTTCCAAGATAAGTACGCAGAGTGTATGGAGATGCTTCATGAAGCTCAAGAGGAACTGAAGAACTTCAGAAATAAAACGCTACCACTCAGCACACCGAGGCGTTTCCACTCTCTGGGCTTGTTCCCGATGGTGAGTGAGGCAGGGACAACAGAGAAGCAGAGGGGAAGGTAGCTTTTGGGGAAAAGAGAGTTTATCATTGTCTAACCCTAACCTCCTGCAACTTAACTACACTTTTGTCTTTGTCTTGTGAAAATAAGTTAAACCTATTAAAACATATCAGATATCCTCAGTGAATGTTATATTTGCTGTCATTGATTAACATATCTGTCTGATTTAGGGTCCAAGCAGATTAATAACAAACTGTTTCCTTGTTCTCCAGGACTCTCTGGCAGCTGAAATTGAGGGCACAATGAGGAAGGAACTTCAGATGGATGATCCAGATGTAGAAGAGCAGAGGTACATCCAATTATAAAGTCTGACTCACTTAGAGAAAGAAAACATAGATCAAGATAGGATTATTAGTTATTTGGTTTAATAATATTCATCCATCAATCTGATATTTATGCTATCATGTGTCTCCAGACTGCATCCAAAGCGAGTGTTCCAGACGGTGAAAAACCTCAACCTGATGCGTCAGCAGCGTTCATCACTAGCCCCCTCCCCTCTCAACATCCCGGGCTCCAATCAGACGTCATGCTTCACCTCAGGGCGATCCAGCAGGATGGGTACCCCTCGCTCCAACTCCATTTATGGTAGTGACACAGGAGGTGGGATCATCCTGGACAACAGGACAAGCAGTATACTGGAGTGTCCAGACGACGGGTATGGATGGTTGGACTCTGAAACAGACATTTTAGATCTCTGTCATTTATTTCCTGTTTTACTGTATCATGTATCTAAGGATGTCCTACTCGCTATCAGTTCTTTAGATTTATTTGTGTCTGTTAGTAACTGTGGTCTGAGCTGATGTGTTTCAGGATTTTAGACTAGACTAGAGTTACTAGTTACTGTTACTGTTTTTACAATCTACCAACAACCGCTATCTGCCAGACCAACTGAGCTATGCAAAATGAAATGGAGAGACACATACTACTTTTAAAAGTCTTAACTGAAACATAATTCAACTGTGTCTTCTGCTTCAGGTCAGAAGACTCTAACAAACGACCCCCCGGCACCCCAGGTACCCCAGGCAGCAGAGACCTGGAGGCAGCCCTTCGACGTCTGTCCCTCCGCCGTGACAACTACCTCTCAGAGAAACGCTTTTTTGAGGAAGAGAGGGAGAGAAAGCTGGCTTACCTGGCCAAAGAGGAGGAAAAAGGAGGTGGGGAGGGCAGCGGAGGCCCGGCAACCCCCACTGAAAGCCTTTTGTCACTGTGCTCGCATCCCTCCTTCGGCAGCATCTGGTCGGGATACTCCTTCACAGCAAGATCCTACCTGCCAGAGAAGCTGCAGATTGTAAAGCCACTAGAAGGTGATTATCCCTCTCAGAGTCACAGAGCCTCTAGTTCTCCATACAATGAAAAAGAAAATCAAAATCAGAGTATTCAGAAAACCTTGCACAATGAACAAAATCACACCCACAGTGTAGCACAAAAATCTAATAGTGTCCTTCAACGTCCTTCCCAAAGGTTTATCCAGATTTCTCAAAGCCAAACACACAACCAAGGTCAAGCTCCTCAGAACCTGCGACAGAATCAATATCAGATTTTCCATAACCGCAGTCGGTCTAAAATATTTCTGAGTGCCTCACGGGATCCCAAGGCCCTGTGGAGGAGCTCTAGTTTGCAGGAACTGAGCAGCCTGCCTAGCTCGCAGCTGCACCTCAGAGACCCAGTGGCATTAGTCACAGGCCTGCTGAAGGTGCTGGAACAACAGGAAGGCACTTTGAACCTCCAGCACACATTTTACTTCAGATACACTCAGCCACGCTGCTGGTTTGAAATATAGACTCACAGTAATTAACGTCAACATTATGAAAGTATGTATCAAAGTATATATCAAACCATAAATACATTAGGGTTAGGTAAGTAGATGTGAGATGAAAACACTGTGAGAACAATGCATGTTTCCATTTATTGCAAACACTTAACAAAGACGAGCACTTTACACTGCATTTTCAATAGGTGAGTCAGTATGTGATATTTTGGGCACATACTGTATTTGTAGGATTTTTTGTGCCATGTCTTGGTTTTAATAGAGTTCCTTTATCATCCTATCATCATTTATTTCCACAGTGTGCTGGTTCTTGGGTTTGTATAGTTGATTTTTTTTTTAATACATTTGGTGTCCAACATTTAGGATAAAAAATGCAACAACAGCCTTAAACCTGAGGATATTTTTCTCTAATTGCTAATGTGCAATATGTAGATCTGTGTCACCACCTAGTGGCCAAACAGTGTTACAGCACTTGTGTTGTAATGTGAAAGGTGATGTGAGTTTATGTGCATATAATATCATTTCATTTCTGGAGTAATTACTCATATGGTCAGTGTGGCTGTTGTCAGATAATGATCCCCTAACCCTCAAAGTCAATAGTCCAAATGCAAAAAAAAAAAAAAAACAGTCTGAGTTTTGGGATCTTGTGAAGTCATGAAATCTCCTAAAGAGATAAGACAGTGCTCTTAGTGCACAAACATCAGAGATAAATAACAGTTTTTTCCTGTCCACCCTTTCACTCCTCATCTGTTCATCTTTTTCCTTTCTTCAGTATGGGTTTGTCTTTTCTTTGCACTTTACTTATTTTTCTGTTCAACTTGTCTGTTTTCTTTGCTGCTGACTTCTTGAATAAAATCTTACTAATTTTCTCATCTTCCCTTTCTCTCTCATTCTTTTTGTGTTGGTCTTATTAATTTTTTTCTTTACTGACATCTCTGCAGGGACCGGTGTGCATGATCCAAGAAAACAACCATTCATTGTTCGTGATGTGAAACCAATTTATTAGTTTCAGCGACACTTAAATAAAACAGAACCTGTGGTGTGGTATGTGAGATAGAGTCTGTAACGTAACACTTGTCAGGGTGAAGCAGATCTCCCCTGATATAGTGGCAGTGGTGAGATAACACTGGTGTGGAGTTGCTACAGCTACTTATTTAAATCTTAAATTATGCTGTAATATTTTATTTGAATGGTATGAGAAGTGATCCAGCTGTGTTTTGGTATTGGAAACATTGGTATTAGAAACGTTAAAAACTTTTGATTTGAAATTTGAAGATTGAATTAGTTCAGCTTTTGTACTAGCAATTCTGCTGTATTTACTGAAAATGACAATGAACTTGAAAGATTGATGTTGTAATTGTAAGAGTATTGACATATTTTTTATAGTCAACGACATACAGGTAAAATTAACTGAAGTTCAAAAAGGTGAAAACATCTGATTTGGTCACATCTCAGCTGGAAATAAATTAATTTAATGATATGTTTGTGGTAGCGAGCAGCTTAACAGATAACATCCGCTTTTCCTCTCAATTTTTTCCAGGCTCTGCTACACTCCATGCATGGCAGCAGTTGGCTCAGCCGCACATGGGCGCTCTGCTGGATCATCGGCCTGGTGTGGTCACGAAGGGCTTCCGCACTTTAGCACATGAGCAGGGACAGGAAGACAGCTGGCAGCTGGACCAACCAGAGGAGGATGAAGTCTCATGTGACTCATTTACTGGCTTGTCAGAAGAAAGTCTGGCTCCTTTGGATCTGCCGCGCTCTACCTCTACTCCCTCTGCCTGCTGCAAGAAAAGTGTTGACATTGATGACAATAGCCAATCAGAAACATTTCATGGAGAAATGTCTGCGGCTAAAGAAGCAATTCAAGGAAAAGATGGACTTGTTGGAATCATGCCCCTTTCCTTATCCAGCCTCTCCCCTTCCTCTTCCCCACTCCCCTCTTCTTCTGAGATGATGATGAACGGGCATGTGGACCTCAAGGAGCTCCAGGCCTTACAGCCTGCCACAGTGGATCGCATGCCTGGTGAGGGAGCCTCTTAGGTGGGGTCACAGCACTGCATCCACCCCTCCCTTATAGCCCCTTTGAGCATGGGGATAAAGGGGAGGGGGTTTGAAGAAGAGGGGTGGGAGGGTGAGGGATTGGGGAAGGCATTCATTGGACATTTCACAAACCCAATGTGACGTCCCCTCCTGCACGATTGCACACATGTGTACACACCCAGCACCCACCTACCTCACCGGCAGTTCGTGTGTGTGCAGCCATCGAACCCCATCAAAACTGAGTACATGTTGTTTTTATTCTATATTTTGCTTCACCTTGCATCCTCCCATTCTTCCTTCTAAGATCACACTTTCTTTCACTGCCACTCATTGCTTTATTTCATCAGTCACACTCAATTTTCAGTTTTGCAACCAGATTTTGAATGTTTTGCAATACCACTGGTCTCAGTGGTGACCTGTTATGGCTGAAGTTGTTGAAATCATAAATGGTAGACAGCTCATGAGCCCCCACACACTGGTGTACCACACCATGTACATAGTAGATGCTGGAGTATCATGGCTGATGTCATGTATGTCTAAATCAGGCGTCATTAGTGCAGCTGTCCATGTCACATGAACACATGGCATGGCCCAGGCCTGGTTAATATTGGAGTTGACTCCAGTGGCTTTGGTGTAAGGTCACCTTCCTGCACACACAGTACTCCTCCTTGGTGCATGTATTACTGCACTGTGTTTCTCTCAGTCACAATAACCGTTGACTTCATTAAAAATAATTCCCAAAACACGCCCATACTGACAATAATGGAGGTGAATTAAAGGTGAAATATCTCAGATTTACTTTGTCGACACTCAGTAATCTGGTTTCATGACTCAGTCTTTCACCTGGAATCATCAGGGCATTTCTGATTTACTGAATCAGCAGATGTCATCATTGAAATCAATAAATTTCTCATGAAAATAGCTGTTGGCAAACTTTGCCAACTTCATTATCAGAAATTATGAAGCAAATGGATGCTGGTGCTTTTTCTTGGGGCTTAAACTTCCATCATGGCTTGCAGCAGTGTTTGGTTTCCTTGTGTCTGAAAACTAATGGCCTTTCCTTCTGTTTTGTTCCCTCCCTCCACCTTCTCCTCACCTGCAGTCAATTTCCCAGGGAAGTGTATGTCCCATACAAGCTCCACTTATACCTTCACGACCTGCAGGATTCTCCACCCCTCTGATCAGCTGACCTCAGTGTCCCCAAGGTAAACATCTACTTTTGATTGCTTTTGTGCTCTTCACTAGTCACTCGTAATAGTTTTTTTTTTTGTGTATACAACTGCTAAACTACAATGAACACATGACAGCAGCCAGATGCATTATATCTTTACCGAGTGACACAATAAGAAAACAGTACTGCTGATAGGAATGTATACTCACCCAGCAGTAGTAATGGTTACTCTCAGTGTTACTTAACTCGCCCAAAAATCTCCACTGTGTATGGTCAGTCAATCAGCGGCTTTTCAGCTTCTTTGTCCCCGTCCAACTTGCCACAGCAGCTGGTTCATGTGCTTTATTTCCCTGGCCTTGGCAGGTCATGTGATGAGGAAGATGAAGTGGAGTTGTATCATATGGTTGTCATGGCCGGAGTAGAGCAGACCCATTGAGTGCACCCACTGGGGTGCACCTGGGTGAGAAAATGCATGGGAGTGCATTTGCAAACTTTGTGGGTGTGTATGCAACAATAACATGAGGAATTGACTCTAACAGAGATAATCACAGACCTGTGGACCCACACTGACTCTAATTTTACTTGTCAACATGTTCCCAACTAATAATCCATGTGACTCGATGCTATGGCTCCAATCACTGACTAAATCTCCTTTTTTTCAACACAGATGTTCATTTTTTACCTTTGAGAACAGCAACTGGTGCAAATGCAAAAAAAGCATGGGCTGAATGATGCTTGAAAGCGAGACATGGGTCTAGCTTTCAAGCATCATTCAGAAAATGCAGATGCATCAAGTGTCATCACATTATATATTACATTTATTTGGTCCTTTTGTGATAACGATGGGCACATATGGGAGAAAGATAGCTGTTCCTGTCTCAATTCAGAGCTGACCTGTGGTGCAGGGTTTAAGTTGTTCTGCCCATCCCATCACAGGCCACTGAACACATTGAGTCTAGATCCACCTGGAGAAGAAGGCTGAAGTGGTGTATGACATTCATGACACATCACATGTGTAAACTGAGCTGTCCAAAGCTGTTTCCAATGTGTGATGACTTTTGGGGCAGCTGCGTTGACTGCATGTAAACCATATGATGAATCTGAAATTGGACTTTCTTCTCACACTATAGCTAAGTCAGAGCGCCTAATAAATAACTACATAATTACTGTTCAGATGTCTAATGGGCTTCTCTGTATCAGATAACTCAGTTTGGTTGTTTGGCTCTTCTGCAGAATTATATAGAATGTAAATGTGATGTTTTATGGATACAACATCCTTTCAGAAGCCCAAGTGTTAAGACTTTATAACTCATGTTCATCTGTTTCTTTCTCTCCTCCCATACTGTTTCTCTTTTTCTTTGCACATTAAATGCTACCCACTTCCTTTTCTCCACTCCCCCCCTCCCCACCTCATTCTCTGTCATCTCTTCTCCATCTTCAGCCCAGCTATAGCCTCTTGTTACAGCAGTGCTCATTTTGGCAGCCCTACCCCTGCTTCTTCTCCTATACCTTTCTCTGCCCCACATACGCCTTCCTACACCCCCTGTTGCACTCCACGCCGCCTCTCTCTGTCCCTGTCCCTGGCTGAGTCCTCCACCAACCTTAGGGACTCCACCAAGACCACCAGTACCTCCCTAGGCCTGGTGCGCCTCCTGCTGGAGCGAGGGATCTCTGCATCTGTGTATAACCCCCAAAGCTGGGACCGAGGGTTGTTTTCCAGTGGAGCTTCAACACCCGAGGGAGGAGCACAGGTACAGAGGCGTGTCGACACACCCGGTGAGAATGATGTCAGGCCATTGGGAAAACGCCCAGACACTCTTCTCCTCCAGCCCTCCACCCCACCCAACTCCCCTCACTCCAAATCTGCTTCCTTCGCCACCACCCGCCCAGTTTTTCAGTTCAGCCCTACCGCTGATGACCCTCCATACTACGACACCTTCCTCGCCTCCAAACCAGCTCGTACCATTCTGAGGGAAGTGCTGGGGGAAGCAGAGAAGGAGCGGGGGGCACAGGCAGAAGATGAAAGCCAATCAGAGATGCTGAACCTGGGGCTTGTGGACAAACTGAAAAGTTTCCGCACCCTTTCCCCTCTGGCTGCTTCAGTCTCAACTGGGAATGCTCTTTTAGCCCCCTTTGGCTCCACTGGACTGGGCAACAGTGCTCTGGGTGGGGGTCTTCCAGGACTGAACGCAGGCCTGAGGAGAAATCGAAGCTATCCTGCCATGGTGGGGGCCAGTATGGCCATGAAAGACCCAGGAGGTCCCCCCAGCACTGAGATACTCATACCACATACAATGCAAACTACAAATACACAACACACAGTGCACACACAAGAAATGGGCAAGCCACAAACAAATCACACACTGGTCACAAAGCCCATACACATACCACAGACATTACATGCACTGGAAACAGTCACACCACACACAATAATACAGAGACATGCCAGGCCAACAAGCAATGACCGACCCAGTGATAATGAAACTGTGACCTAAGTAGGAAATCTTTAGTGCATTTGTTCAGATTACAACACAGGAAAACTTACACATTCTGCAGTACACTACTCTACATGACTACACATGCATACATACACATTTACAAAACCAAATACCTTTGCTTAAATATACAGACACCCCCCCCTTGTGGAGAGTCCCCAGACTGTAATGACACAGTCCAACCACAGACTCAACCAAACAATATGTCATCTTTCCTAACCAGTCCACCCACTAACTGATTTAACAAGCATCGGTCTGATCAACGTAAACCCAATGATGAGTAAACCTGTAGTGGCTGAAACTGTTACACTGTGTTTAACTTGTATAATGTCAGGCTAATGATGGAGTACGTTGCCTTCATGAGTCCATTGTATTTGTATATTGTGTATGCAATATACTGTGTCATACCCGGTATAACATTAAAGGCCCAATCTGGTGAAAGCACTGCAGAGATTTCCCATAAACAGTTTTTAAATCTTCTTTTCCTCCTAAACTGAATGAGTCCACAAAAAACAGAGTTTAAAATTTACTGTACTGAGCCGAATATAAGATTTATTTATAAAAACATGGGAGTTGGGAATTCCTTGACCACCCAGTTACACATTTGCTACAGCAGGTGTTACTGTTCCTTTAAGAACATGCTGGATGTGTGATTTCTGTATTGTTTGGCTAGTGGGTTTCTACTGTGAAGAAAAAGAGCATTTTCCACATCTATGACTGTTGTGAATGAAAACCCTAATAGGATGCATAAGAAGGAAGGTTAGAGTTTTTATTGTTTAGCTTTTGAACTGATATGGCATTTTTTTCATCGCAGTGTTCAGCCTAGAGTTCAGACTCACATCAAAGTCAACCCAAAGCTAATTATTAATTAATATTTTCATCTTATATTCGGGCCACTATGGTATTTTTAAGCCTTTAATTGCACTGGAAATGAAATGGAGGTTATAATGTCACTGTGGCATTAGCACAGAGATCATTTTCTACCAGCGACTCTTTCTTTCCTCTCTGTATGTGTGTAATATGTAGTTTCAAACAAAAAATCTGGATTGAGGCTTTAATGTGTCCTCTTGCTGTGACTGAATGTTCTTATGTGCCTAAAAAACAGCTAATACACTTTATCTCATTGAAATATGGATTTGCATTTGTTTGATACGATTAGCCTTTTTGTTATGATGGTATGCAGTACAGGGAGTAATTGAGAAAAATTGTGCAAATTAACTTATTAGCATCTGCATCTGCTGAGGGAGTCCCACACATGCTCATTTATGCCTGTGTATACTTTTGGACATTAATGAGTTTAGGTGAATCATCCTGTTGTTTTAAAGGAATACGTATCACTTAAACTGCAACACAGATCACGTCCAGTTATGTGGATACCTGGTTGAACACCTTGACTGTTCTGTTTAGATTTTCTCATTTTGGTGCACCTCCAGTCTTTCCATACTCATCTAGTCAGTGAAGAACAGGTCTGAGGTGGATGAAAATGATAGGACATGGATGCAAACAAAATGCAGATGAGAACTGGAAGATAAGAAAGTAAAGTCTCCCTGAGCTTTTCCTCAAACCAAAGCGACACCCACACAAACAGTGGATGGAACCACGACAACAGAACTGAAGTTTATTTGCTTGTTAAACAGGCAAAGCAAATTCACTTTATTTCTGTATTATGCAGGTGTATGAAATTACATGCATCCACACTGACGTCATATTATTGAATCTGTCCAAATCAAACAAACATGTGGGTGAAAAAACGTAAAGCAATATTAAGTATTAGGAGACTTGTATATTTCTGAATGTAACTGTAAAAAGAGTGGCTTGAAGTATCCAAATGATTGATTTTAAGAACAAGAGACTGAGCTTTTATTAGAGCTTGTTGCTGAAGGGAATTTTTGTTTTTTTTGGTCCAGTTCCAGCGTCCACCCTCAGGAGAGCCCCATCAGGCATTTTGCACAAAACGTACTCAGCTTTGATTTGTGAAGAGAGAGAGAAACACTAAATTGTATGAACCCACATGAAATCTGAACCATACTCCCTGGCAACAGAAGTCCCTCTGTCCAGGTGAAGTGATTTCATTTGTCCGATCCCTCCTTCCTCGTACCCCCCTGTGCTGGGGGGGCTTAACTGATCATGAAGGTGTATCACTTTAAATCTGAGGTTGGACTCTGGGACTGGACTGGTGAACGCTTGTCTGACTGACTGATGAATGAAAGGATAAAATGGCTGGCTCGGACGCTGGCAGTGATCTGTTGAACTCCTTAATGATTAAGGGATTAAAATTGCAATGTTGTTTAGTGAGAGATTAATGATAATTAAAAATATTTATTACATGCTTGGATTATTAGAGGCACATATATTACTGAATATTCATTGTATATGTTTAAGTGAAGGATTTTAGCAGTTTTTATTTATAGTTTGAACTGTCACTGACATTTTGAATCATCTTTGATCAATTGGGCAGTTTTATGTCATTTTGGTTTCATGACATTTCTGTGGCACTTAGTAAAATGGGTTTGCAGAGATATTTCCGTTTAAAACGATGGGTACAGTTAGGTGTGTACAAGCGTACTTCAATACAGCTGCACATTTGGGAGAGAAAAAACAACAACAGACAACAATTCACAGTATTTAATAATGATACCAAGTGCCAACGATGCAACAAGGAGTTGGTGTGTGTTCATGTGTGTGCTTGTTTTTCTGTGTCACTTGAATCATCTGAATGTAAGTTATTTCAAACAGTAATCCTGCTGTAGGGCCATATATTTGTGTACAGTACGTTGATTTATCTTTATTAGTTTGTGTTAACCTCAGAGGGGAAACTATTATTGCATTATAAATGTATGCAACACATATAGCCATGCTAACTTTATTTTTTTTAAATAAACTGTAACAGTAGCGAAAAAGATGGAGAATGAAGTTGTTTATTTTGAGTAAAGAAGGAGAGAAACGTTTTTGTTCAGGGAGTAAAGTGTTCTATTCTACAGAACAGACTGTGCTGTCAATAAAAAAACAAATACATCAAGCCCGACTCGTTGACTTTATTCACCAAAGACTGATGTTTGAAGTCATAAAATCAGCTCAGATCAGATTTTCTCTTATAGATTCATGGATGTTGATCATATGTCCTTTGAGGAGAGGACTGTCCTGGTAGTCAACACTAAAAGCCATGGAAGAGCTGACCGTTTATTCAATTAAGGAAGAGTTCACTTGGACACAAAATATTATACATTTTGTGTGTGTCTGCAACATAATCACATTGTGTTTCTTCTGAAATGAAACTCAAAAGAAGATCAAATTGTCTACTTTTTTTTTTTTTTTTTTTACCTTTGGCCTTCCAGTGTATCTTCTACAATACATGACCACAAGCACCACACTTGGATGTTTGACATTTTATATTTACAGGATATCATTGCTCTCGTCTTCTCATTCATTGAAGTTGCAATTAGTGGAAACTTTCAGTTGATAAATTTGTGGACACTAGTGGGTCTATTACTTCCTGTGAGTACCACTAGGTAACTTGTCTAGCTCTCATTACAGCCATTTTCCACAGGGAGGCAGTGTGTCTCAGAGAACAGAGCTGACAGCTGGTGTAAACACACACTGTGGCCAAGTCTAAGCCTGCGAAAGAAAGCAACCTGGTGTTTACAGCTTAAGTGTTGGGGTACTTTACTCATGTGTGCTCCTCCTGGCCTCAGAATAAAGCCCAGCTGAACTCTGTCCTCCAGCTTGACTCAACACTGACTTACACATCGGCCTTTTTGTTATCTTTCTGATTCATTTTAATGCCACAAAGAGAATGAGGTTATCGCTGTTATTTATTGTTATCTACTTGCAACTTACTTGCAGAAAAACTGAGTGGCCATTAAAATATTGTAATAGTGAGTGGAGATTTATCTAAACAAGACACTGTGAAAGAAGGTTGACACAGAAGGAGATAACAGAGAGGTAACTCAGATGATGGAAAGTAAAACTGCGTCTCTGTTCAATATGATGAAAATGAACAGAGGGGACAGATGGGATGGATGGTTGTTGAGTGGTTTTTGATGCTTAGAAGAAGACCAGCAGGTGTGTCTGGTCCCAGAGGGGAAATGAGAACATTTTGCAGCGTTGAGTCAGCCAGGACAGACAAGTAAAGAAATAGAAGACGAAGATGATGGGGGAGGAGGAAACTTCTCTCCCTGGCATGACTTGTTGGAATAATGCTGGTCAGTCATTCTTCTCACTTTTATCTTTTCATCTGTAACGACTGATAATTAAGTGGACAAACTTTTCAGACTTCAAGTTAAACCTGCAGTGGGTCTAGGAGGTCATAGTGAAAACATTTATATAACAAACCTCACAAGAATAGAGAGCTTGTTTGCATGCTTCGAAGACAAGATTATTCAAGAGACTCTTGAGCATAGACTAATTAACAGCAGCTCGGAAGGATGGACCACTTCAGCAATGTGACGTGTGATCATGTCCTCAAGAGGTGAAGCATGATGAGCTGCACAGCCGACGTCTGACCCACAGCAGCGATCCTTCACATGGTGACCAAAAGGAAGGCTCTTTGTTTTGTTTTGTTTTTTTATCAACATTAATTCTGCCAGAAACATGTGACATAGTTTAGGTGTCAAAGACCTGCTTGTGCTGTTTCTATGGAACGCACAGTATTATTAGTTATTTTTACTGATCTGTTTTTTTTTCTTTGTTTGTTTGTTTGTTTTGCAGAACAGAGATTCAGAGGAAATCCAGATGTAATGAGGCCATGATGATGATGATGATGATGATGATGATGATGATGATGATGGTGATGTGAGAGATTACTGAATCCAAATCCATCCCCTGAATTTTTGTCTGCAGGTCACATTCACCCATCATTTTAAATACCTCAGTGTGAGGCCTATCCACATGCTACATGTACATGTTATACCTTTGAAACATCAGTAGTGTACATGTTAGGATGTTGGTGCACCAGAGAGGTCTCAGAGAGTCGGTATAGGGCATCTAAATATCATGGTTCCTTGCTTGTACCAACCAAAGCAGCTAAAAGCTATAGAGAATAAGCAATAAACTCTTCCAACAAAACACAGCTCTTTGTCAATTGTGCTACATGTCAATGTCAAGTACACTGTAACTCTGTGTAATTCATTTTACTTTGTTGGGATTTGCAGACTTGTTATTTCTGAATGGGCACTTCACACCTGCCATTTTCATGCGTGACCCCATGTGAATTCATTTGTGTGGATGGTGTGTACACTCACTCAACAGGCTCTCTGTTTGCCTAGCGCACACATTTGTGGAGAACTAATCTGGCAGTGAGTTGTCTTTGTTTCTGTCTGGCGCCAGTCCTCTCTCACATTGGATCAAAGCTGTAAAATAAGATCTTTGCCTTTGGATATTCACTTGATCGATTCTCTGGGTCACTCTCTTTTTCATTGTCACCCACCCCACAGAACGATCAGCTGTAGGGTTTAAAGTGATACCATTAGAGGTTTTCATGTTCAGTGTCAACATATAAAACATATGTTCTCTTGTCAGCAGGAAGCAATAAATCTGTGAAAGTGAACACGTGAGACACACAGAGTGAGTAATAATTCAGCGCAAGTGGATTGTTAATACACAGAGCTGACTGTGACCTGACATGTTGACATGACACTCAACAATTTGTGTTGCAACACTTTAGATTTAGAAATTTAAAAAAAACCCCACAGAAACAGAGATTTAACTCTAAAGCTCTGTCTGTTCTGTGACAGGGGAATATATAAATATTTTTATAGATTTGCATTTGGATATCCATACATTATTTACTGAGAAACTGACAAATGTGTCAACACATGTCCTATTTGGAAATGGTAAGGACAGTTGTAAAAAGATCATTTCCCCTTTGACTGGAACGGCACCAAATTTTAATGGGTTCTTCTCTGGCTCATGACTAAATCAGTTCTTTCCCCATAATCCTGCAGACAAACCAACCAACCAACAAACAGACACAGGTGGAAACATAAACTTGAATGTTTCACATTAAACTTTGGGTACTTCCGGCTAAATGCAGCATTTGATTCTGTGACAGCACAACAGATAAACAACAGTAAGGTTAAGGATTTCAGAAATGTTATAATTCCACTATTAATCCATTGCATAGTATAATATGCTTCACTTATCTTGTACTTGTAATGTGCGTCACTACCAGGTCCAAAATCTGCTTTCTGATAAACATACAGATTCACATACCTCAGCCTGTTTGAAACTAGTTTTAGTTCTAATAACACTCAAGCTGATGATATTTACCCTAGAAAAAATAATGAATTGCCACAAAAACATGCTCAGAAATCTAAAACGAGTTTTCAGTAAGTGATCAAAATGCCTTAAAATATGCAGTATACTCACAGGTTTGTGGACCCAGACTCAAAATATCACTCCTTGCTGCCTGTTTCACCCTAAACCTGCCTGTTTGAGATGAGGGCCCTCCAGGCAATTGTCAAGTCATCAGCTGAGTGTGACACTCCTGCTGGTTCATCACCATCCTGTTTATAAACAGACACTTGTAGGGTGCCACCTGGCTGGGGATCCTCTGATGGCCCTGATTACCATAAAGAGAATGGTTACACATTTTCAGACATGTAAACACCTGCCAAAGTGCTCAAAACTACTTCTGTGGCTGTTCCTGCTGCAGCAGCCGTCTATAGGACCATATTTTTTGCCCTGATGACACACATACACAAACTCCGAATGTGAAAATAGTTCAAGTAAATTTACTAGAGCAAGAGCAAGTTTACAATAACAACCATCACTGTGTTAGACAGATGTGGCTCATAAGCTGTTGCTTTCTTCTCAATGTTTTTTTTTCATAACTTTCATGGTAAGTTTTTGTTTCATCAGTCCACAGAGTGTTGTTTCATGATGCTTTCATGATGCTGTCTTTTTCAGTGTTTTTCTGAATAACAACCTGACCTGTCTGTTTTAAAGTGTGATCACTGATCCACCAACAGATCATTCTTTACCTGCTGTGCAATCATTAACTTGAATGTTTTAGGTGTGCGTGAGTGTGTCTACTGTAAGAAGCAAAACACAACAAGTCATAATCCAAAGTACTCCTCCAGCATTTCTCACACTTTCATGTTATCACTGTAATATTGTGATTGTTTGAGACAATATGAGCACAAGATGACTATCTTTAATTTATTCATGGTTGCTTATTTCTGCAGCAACATCCCTCATGTGATTAGCAGCAGGTCCTGAAGGAACAACAAAATGAGAGCTAATGTCTTCCACCTCTGTGGCCTGAGACTCTGACATGTGTGAGGCCGGTCCTCTCCCCCCTCCACAGCTGCTCTCCTCTCATTACTCCTTCATTGTGACATTTTTAACCAACAATGTTTAAAATCGGATTATTAGAAATTGCCAGACAGAAAATCGAATCAGGTCAAATTAAGCAGAATTACATTTGCATCCCAGGGAAACAAACATTAGCTAATATCAGACACCTTCAGCCTTCATGAGTGAAAGTTATTTTGCTTTTCACAGTTTCTGACACATCAGGTAAAAAACTTCAATCTGAATGGCGGCTAAATAACTACCACAGCTAAAAACATAAACTTACCAGAGTGTGGGCAGCACTGACTGACAACAAGACAGAGAGAGCAGGCCAGTCTCCTTGCTATAATAAGATCTCAATAAAGAATTAATAACCTTAACATATTAAAACTATTTGGTCTCTATATGATGGAAAAGAAAATTGGATTCGTAACTGGCTGCCTGCCAGTGTTCTGCTTAATGATATCCACAATGAGCCAAACAGCTTTAACAGACCAAGTAATACAACAACAACAGTGTTACATAATCTGTGTCTGAAAGACTTAATAGTTTGTACAAAGGTTATTTTGACGCCACAGTCCTCCTTTTAGTCCTTCCCTCTCTCTCCTGATGCTCTCACCTTACAACCAATGACCCTGAACTTGCATATCGTCATTACTTATCAGCAAACATCAGCTCTGTATACTATTTAAGTGATTTCATATGAAGCCAAACATGGCACACGTAAGAGACCTGTAACGATGAATCAAATACTTGATTGAACCAAAAGTAAACTGATATGATGATCAATTAATTATTATGGTAATTCTTCAAATCAAACAAACAAATTAAGATGACTCAGCAATGAAAATAAGCCTGTTTTTGCTTGTGATCTTTACTCATTCCAAACAGAGGAAGTAAATTTGATATTGTTCCACCAAGCACTCATAAGCAAAGTAATTAACTAGGAGTGCACCTCTGACTGAACATACACGATTCAAACTGCAGCTGGGAATGAACTGCAAACAAAGCTGAAAGAACAGAAGTGTTGGACAATAGATGGGTAGCTGCAACAAACAGTTTGTTCCATTGTCTGAAATCCACCCTTGTCATACATCAGTGCATAAAACAAAACAAAAACAGTAAAAGTCACACATTTAACCAAAGGGCAATTGAAGTGGCGTCGACCCCGTGATGCCCTGCAGATCAAATGAGACAGGAACATGTTTAAATGTATTCATAGATCAATGTGGCTTATTGCAACCCAGAGGTTTTCTTAATTTGGTAAACACCTGATCAGCGATCAGGTTACACCCTTTTGCTACATCTGTTTCCTGTTGCTTTGTGTCCTTTAACTTGTGATCATTCATGGTTTGTTTGGAAATACATCCTCATATGCAAACTTGTCTTTTTGAGTGTTGAGTGCAGAAGAGAGTGCGGGAAAACAGTTGAAGATGACACGAGTTGATAAAGTTTACTTTGAGCCACCAGGGTGTAACCAGTTTATATCTGAAGCTGTGGTGAGGTTTTCATTTAGCAATGTGACAGTGGTGACATTTCCAGTGCAAGGTTATATTTAGCAGAATCTGCTTGTCTCGCCTGCGTCATCAGAAGGATGTAGAACGAGATGACATGACATGAAGATGGAGATGTCGCTTTTATTTATTTATGTGTGCATCTGTGTGTGTCAGGAGGATCGTGTTTGTCAGAATCAAGTATTTGGACATTTATTACGCACAGTACCAAATACTGCCATTATTAAATAATATATGAGCTTGATCAAACACAAAGTGAGGGATCTGTTTTCGCCGACGCTGCAGGTAATATTTAATATCCTTCCATTAATTTAAGCACTTTTGAAACAAAAAGCAATATATACTGTTGTTGCTCACAAAAACAATTTTAGACCAATGTGTCAATTATATATATTTAAATTTTCATAACCACTGTAAAACATTTAGAGCTGATGACAAGTGAACCTGACAAAACAACTAGCATTATGAAATGTTAACGTAGACGTGTGTACTTGAGCACTGACGTGTGCAGCAAGGCACATCTATAGTGGCTGTGAAGTAGCATGTTTATTTTGCAATGGCAGATTTGTCTGCTGTGTAAGATTTTAATCACATGCATAGAAAAACTGGCATAAAAAAAAAATCACTCATGGCTTTGTTATTTGAAATTTGTGGTAAAATGCAATCTCAGTGAGATATTTAATTTATGGGATTTTATAACAAGCCCAGCTCTATTCAAATGTATGTCTACATCATTCATCCCTATGTCTTAAAATAACCTCAGCGAATGCCCACCTAGTCGCTGTGCTGTTATGACGGCAGGACTGCCAGGTCATTTTCTTGTCATTGTGATAGCAGGTACACAAGATAAAGGATGATATAACAACAGGAAGCTTCACAGTAGAATCAACAATAGATGTATATACCACTGAAGAAGATATCAGTAGACGGTGCAATGGAAATCCTCCTCTTTGCAGTCACAGTGGCATTTGCAACATACCAGCCAGGTGTGGGATTCAAACCCCTTACCTCCCAGCAGTCACTGGTGTTGCCCACTGAACTATCCAGCTGGATGTGCTCAGCCCTCGCCTCCACCGCACTATAGTCTTACATTACATGTGTTCCTTTGCATTGCTTGAAACCTGTGACACAGAATGAGAAAGATACACCTGATTACAGTGAATAATTTGTCACATTTATTCATTATAACAAACCAAGCTCTTCTTCTGCAGAGCTTGTTGACCCAGGCAACAGACTATCCATCACCAAACCTCAGCCTCCCACTCCAAAGTTGTTGCCTTTACCCATTGACCTATCCAGCTGTTCTTATTGAGGCTTCTGATGCTGTCTCCCTCAGAGACGGGAGATGTTGGCAGGCTCCCCATCCACCAGCTTGGCTGCTGTCTCTTTAGGCAGGTCCTTAACATCCAGGGCATTAGAGACACAACCTAGACCTATATTGTTCAAATGTGAGAATTATAGCAAAATTGCATAATAAAACAGCTATGAAGGCAGATTAATGTATCATTACCACCTCATTTTAAAGTGACAGAGACAGACAGACATAATGGTTGTGCCATAAACTGTTAAAACCTACAATGTGACAGAGATGTAATGAGAGAGAGTGCCCACCCTGTTTTACAATGAAAGATGGAGAGAGTCCACTCGTGCTGTGAGCGGCCCTGATTAACAAAGCAGTGTGCCTGTGCATACAAAGAGCTGTCATGAACTGAAAGTCAAGTGGCCACACTGAGCATCAAATTGTACAACAGCATGCCTGTGTTTGTACGTATTGTGACTCACATTTTGTGTGTTTCTGTGAATGTGGATCTACAACAGTTAAGTGTTTAGGTTTGTGTAAGTTGCAGTGTTGCAGTGTGATGTGTATGTAAATGAGTTTTATAGACGAAAGGCCTGGGGGGTTTGCGTAGGATATGATGTCATATGCTTGGGTATGAAGCGCTCTCTCACTTTGAGTGGGACACACTTGTTCTTTCCATTCTTGTGAATTCTTGTTGTGTGTGTTATCGCAGCATCACCTTGAGGGAATTGAATGTCTGTGATTTTTGATATGTGTGTCATTAATCAGGATGTTTCCTGGTACAACAGTCATGATTAAACTTTATTGATACATGGTTTGATAGTGGAAAAACAAACTGGCAAACAGACTGACACAGATCATCTAAGTTGGAGAGCACTTTCAGACATGGGATCCTGGAGCTTTTCTAGGAATTTCATTCTCACATTTCAGTCCATCATTTACAAGATGGATGGTGGGTTGGATGGTGTGATGATATATCAACATGTTATAGGATATATATCATATAATATATCGCAAACAATAAACCAAAATAAGCTTATGATGTCACACTGTATTTATGAATCCACAATCTCTTCACTTTTTGGAATCAAATACATGTGAATGAATGGTAGAAATTAGCTCTCACAATCAGGCCACAGTGAAAGGCTGCTTATAACAATTGCTGTTGCTTTATACTTACACGGGGGACGTTTCCAATTAGAATGCCATTTCGGGTTAGAGTCAGACATCCTGAAATGGAAATCATGGTGCCAAATCTCATCATGCAAATAGCCCAATAACAGCTGCACCTCTCAACAATTAGAATCACTTTACAAAGCCTTGGAGCTACACACAGAGATTCAAAGCAATATCTATACTGTGTGCACAGTATAAGAGTTCACAAAATAGGTGTCCTCATTATTACTTGATTAGAAAGTACTCACTCATTAACCTTCATACCTTCATTTTACCTCAACCCCACATTAGAGTTTTTTGACTGTTTCCCCCAAGTATCCCGTAGAGCGGACCGACCTCAACAGATTATGAAGAGTAATTGGCTCAGACAAGACCAATATAAGACTGTGAAATCCATCACAGACTGCAACAACTTGCACATGATGAGGAAGAAGCTGTGATCTAGATAGATAGTACCGGTATATACGGTATGTTGACATGACCAGTGGGATGAGGATAACAGTCCTCGTTAGTATAGTGGACAGTATCTCCGCCTGTCACGCGGAAGACCGGGGTTCGATTCCCCGACGGGGAGACTTTATTTGATTTCCTGCAACTAGAAAGCAAGAGCAAGAATGAAAGTCAAGCTACTGACAAATGCCAAATCTTCACTGTGGGTAACCCTTGGTGATGCCAAGGGGGGGGGGGGGATTTACTAGACTCAGTGCCATAACTATCTGTTTTGACATTTACAAATATGTTTCCGCCCGGTTTCGAACCGGGGACCTTTCGCGTGTTAGGCGAACGTGATAACCACTACACTACGGAAACTCACGCCTGGACTTGCACTAGCACAGGACGGAAACGCACGATCAGGAGCAACTGTGATTTGTCACATCCAGCGTCATGGGAAGACTGAACCAAGACAACATCACCACTGATTAGTTGTTGGAGGTCACACGTTTTATCTAACCTTCCTCGTTAGTATAGTGGACAGTATCTCCGCCTGTCACGCGGAAGACCGGGGTTCGATTCCCCGACGGGGAGACTTTATTTGATTTCCTGCAACTAGAAAGCAAGAGCAAGAATGAAAGTCAAGCTACTGACAAATGCCAAATCTTCACTGTGGGTAACCCTTGGTGATGCCAAGGGGGGGGGGGGGATTTACTAGACTCAGTGCCATAACTATCTGTTTTGACATTTACAAATATGTTTCCGCCCGGTCTCGAACCGGGGACCTTTCGCGTGTTAGGCGAACGTGATAACCACTACACTACGGAAACTCACGCCTGGACTTGCACTAGCACAGGACGGAAAAACACGATCAGGAGCAACTGTGATTTGTCACATCCAGCGTCATGGGAAGACTGAACCAAGACAACATCACCACTGATTAGTTGTTGGAGGTCACACGTTTTATCTAACCTTCCTCGTTAGTATAGTGGACAGTATCTCCGCCTGTCACGCGGAAGACCGGGGTTCGATTCCCCGACGGGGAGACTTTATTTGATTTCCTGCAACTAGAAAGCAAGAGCAAGAATGAAAGTCAAGCTACTGACAAATGCCAAATCTTCACTGTGGAGAACCCTTGGTGATACCGAGGGGGGGGGGATTTACTAGACTCAGTGCCATAACTATCTGTTTTGACATTTACAAATATGTTTCCGCCCGGTTTCGAACCGGGGACCTTTCGCGTGTTAGGCGAACGTGATAACCACTACACTACGGAAACTCACGCCTGTACTTGCACTAGCACAGGACGGAAACGCACGATCAGGAGCAACTGTGATTTGTCACATCCAGCGTCATGGGAAGACTGAACCAAGACAACATCACCACTGATTAGTTGTTGGAGGTCACACGTTTTATCTAACTTTCCTCGTTAGTATAGTGGACAGTATCTCCGCCTGTCACGCGGAAG
Organism: Caranx ignobilis; assembly: GCA_021432705.1. Taxonomy (NCBI): domain Eukaryota; kingdom Metazoa; phylum Chordata; class Actinopteri; order Carangiformes; family Carangidae; genus Caranx; species Caranx ignobilis. The sequence goes on along the minus strand of MU270012.1, from coordinate 171,079 downwards.
ACCGGGGTTCGATTCCCCGACGGGGAGACTTTATTTGATTTCCTGCAACTAGAAAGCAAGAGCAAGAATATATATGAATATGAAATACTTTATTAATCCCCAAAGGGAAATTCATTTGTCTGTCAGCTCATCAACTATTTGCAGAAGAATGAAGAAGCCTGATGGCTGAAGGTACAAAGGATCTTCTATATTTCTCTGTCCTGCAGTGAAGAGAGAGGAGCCGTCCACCACTGCTCTTCTCTTGGTCCATCAAGGTGTTATGAAGAGAATGATCTGAGTTGTTCAGAACGGCCTCCACCAGCGTGTATCTCTCAAACAAAACATCAGTGAGTCCATCAGGGAGACATGACTGAAGTCACGTGCCTCAGGATGTTTAGTCTGTATCCTAGCAACGACTTCATGGAGAACTTCACATGGAACTTCAGCAGTAGCCGTTGGTGGGATGTAGACAAGTATTGTTTTGATTTGAAAAAATGTCTACTTCCTGAGTCTTCATCTATATCTCCAGCTCCTCATCACTCTTGTTGGGCAGAGAGTTGATATTTTGCATGATGACTGACGACAGAAAGGACCTACAGTACATCTCCACTTCCAAGCCTTTAACCTCTGCACCACCAGCACAGCAACCATGAAAGCAGCTCCTCATCCAGCTGGAACAGGGTGGCATCCTTCAGACTTGCTCCATTTTCAATGACAGAAGAAGCTCCTCTCCTGAAGAATCTCCTCTCCCCACATAAGTGTCCATCAGTATGTGACCCCTCCTCAGGTTTAAAAGGGAGACTGATATGTAAAATAGAACTAGGCCAGCCCTAGAACCCCACCAACTGAGGGTGGACACAATTTTTAAAAGGTTCAAGAAGAGCGGGAGACGTGCATTCGATTCTCAAAGTAATATTTATTTTAAAGAGGATAAATCATACTGAAAAATGAACCTGAAAAGAAAAAAAAGAGAAACCATCATAAGGCTAGATCAATAATTTTATTCCACAGAAGAATGATAAATTAAAATAACGACTATATAAAATAGCAACTTCACAATAGCATGAGTTTTCATAAAAGAATGGAACGACTACACAATGAGCAAGACAGGGTACTTACCGCGGGGAGATTCTATCTCAGGACCCCCATTGAAAACCACCGCATGTGCACTCGGACCACTGCAACCACTACAACCTACACTCCAAGTAAAATCAATCTTGTAAACCAGTGAAGTGACCACTACCCTTCACACATACCACACTGCATGCAAGGGGGGGGGGGTGCATATCCCACGACTACTCCCCGCCGGTCGTCCCACTGCCTGCTAAAACAAAAACACAATCAAATAAATCAGTTGGTTCAGGTTCACATAGTCCATATCGTGGGGGTCAACAGTATAAAAGAACAATGTTCAACGATGCAAATTCTTTTAGTTGTATGCTCAGTAGACACATTAGTTGACAGTCTTCATAAACTGGCTCTGGCAAAGCAGCAGTCTGGCCTTAAATCTGCGAATAATAAAAAAAAATATAACAAAAGTCAGTCCTGTCAGCATACCTCGGAGGGCATAACCCTCCTACTTTACCCGACTGATTTCAGTTACCTTCAACATGGGACTCTGCTGAACGCAACACAACAGTTGAAGGGCTCACTCCGGCTTAACAAGGGAGAGGGGCGAGCTGAACTTTTTCCTCTTCCACACAGGACCACAGAACATGCCAAACCTGGATCCCTCCGAATAGTCACACCACCGCTAAATATGCAACAAACCATTAATTTACCCACCCGGCAATATATCATTTCTTTCCCTTTTTAATCTTCCTCACCTTCACGGACACCAGCACTCTTGCCTCACGACCAGGCCTCAAACGAAGAGGCACTAATTGTCTACACCTGCCCTTATAAAGGCAGGGGGAGCTACCGCTACCCTATGACAGGGTGGAGCTTAAGGTGGAAGCCCTCACAAGTAGTTGACAAAATACGAGAACAACATACAAAAACACAACAAAATAAAGCAAAGGTTGAGTAAAAACTCAGAGCTACCAGACTTTGCTGCTCCCAAATGAAGCGCATGTTCTGGAATGAATAAAGGTCAAGCTACTGACAAATGCCACATCCTCACTGTGGAGAACCAAACTTCAACCCTTGGTGATGCCGGGGGGGGGGGATTTTACTAGACTCAGTGCCATAACTATCTGTTTTGACATTTACAAATATGTTTCCGCCCGGTTTCGAACCGGGGACCTTTCGCGTGTTAGGCGCACGTGATAACCACTACACTACGGAAACTCACGCCTGTACTTGCACCAGCACAGGACGGAAACGCACGATCAGGAGCAACTGTGATTTGTCACATCCAGCGTAATGGGAAGACTGAACCAAGACAACATCACCACTGATTAGTTGTTGGAGGTCACACGTTTTATCTAACCTTCCTCGTTAGTATAGTGGACAGTATCTCCGCCTGTCACGCGGAAGACCGGGGTTCGATTCCCCGACGGGGAGACTTTATTTGTTCAGGCAGCAAGAATAAGATTAGACTGACAAGTAACAGGGGGGGATCGTACCTATCTCCTCCGAATGAGGGGAGGAGATATTCCAACTCTGACTGTGAGTAGTGGCTTCTCTGCCCGTAACAAAAGAAAAAACATGTCAAAATAATGTTCTCATACTGTCTGTGGCCCAATTTCCCAAAGTCACGTCCCTCAAGAAAGCAAGAGTATGGTATGGGAGTATCCACTAAAACCGAGCCTAAATTTGAGTTTTGCTGTGACAGGTTGAGAAACTATAACTCACACCCACCGTTCAGGATATACAATATAAGTGCTTTAATGTGTAACACACGTAAACATGTTTGTTGTTTGCGCAACAAACATAGTTCCGCCCGGTTTCGAATTGGGGACCTTTCGTCATTAAGAGCAGAGCCCAACGCGGAGAAATCTTCTTTCCTGCAGCGACAGCGATTGTGATTTGTGACCTCCGACATATCTCCACGTGTCATGTTGGTTTACATCCAGTGTTACTGAAAGGCTGAACAAAGACCACTCAAAATGAACAGATGTGGCAGTGTACAGAGAGTGAGTTTGCAGATGTGAGAGCTCTCAACTACCGTTTTTAACATCTGGTCATTTTGGAAATCCACGTGATTTGCTTACAGAGGCAATGGATCTATTATAAAAAGGGGAAGGCAGGCAGAGCCCTTCACCGCTGTAATACAGGAAGCAGGGGGGCCGCGCTACACTACAGCAGGCTACCAGCAGGCCTGGCAGCCCTGAACAGACAGACACTCAGTCACAAATGATAACACGTACACACAGGCAGAGCCCTTCACCGCAGTAATACAGGAAGCAGGGGGGCTGAGCCGCCAGCCGGCGGCCACGCGACACTACAACAGGCTACCACCAGGCCAGGCAGCCCCCCGAACAGAGACAGTCAGCCACACACGATATCACATACACACAGGCACAGCCCCCTCACCGCTGCTGTAATACAGGAAGCCGCCAGCCGGGGGTGGCGGTAACAGTATACGCCAGGGCTAAGCCACCAGGACAGGCAGCCCCCGGAAGGAGACTCTCAGCAACACAACGCCGTGGTGGGCTAAACCACCAGGCCAGGCAGCCCCCCGAGCAGAGACAGTCAGCCACACACGATATCACATACACACAGGCACAGCCCCCTCACCGCTGCTGTAATACAGGAAGCCGCCAGCCGGGGGTGGCGGTAACAGTATACGCCAGGGCTAAGCCACCAGGACAGGCAGCCCCCGAAAGGAGACTCTCAGCAACACTACGCCGTGGTGGGCTAAACCACCAGGCCAGGCAGCCCCCCGAACAGAGACAGTCAGCCACACACAATATCACATACACACAGGCACAGCCCCCTCACCGCTGCTGTAATACAGGAAGCCGCCAGCGGCGTAGAGAGCAAAATGAGCCAGGCTGGCCAGGCCGGCCGTGAAGCACTCAGCCACTCAGCCACCCGCTCAAACACTGGCACGGGCTACACAGAGCAGGAAGCGGAGGGGCGGGGGCAGCTGGGCTCAGCCGCTGGCCAGCGGCGTAGAGAGCAAAGTGAGCCAGGCTGGCCAGGCCGGCCGTGAAGCACTCAGCCACTCAGCCACCCGCTCAAACACTGGCACGGGCTACACAGAGCAGGAAGAGAGGGGCGGGGGCAGCTGGGCTCAGCCGCTGGCCAGCGGCGTAGAGAGCAAAATGAGCCAGGCTGGCCAGGCCGGCCGTGAAGCACTCAGCCACTCAGCCACCCGCTCAAACACTGGCACGGGCTACACAGAGCAGGAAGCGAGGGGAGAGACTCAGCCGCTGGCTCGCGGTTAGAGGCTCAGGGCAGACGTGACCACTCGGCCACACAGCCCACACACATACACAACGCTGTACAGACCAGGAAGCGAGGGGCGGGGTGGGCAGGCAGAGAGGGGAGAGACTCAGCCGCTGGCTCGCGGTTAGAGGCTCAGGGCAGACGTGACCACTCGGCCACACAGCCCACACACATACACAACGCTGTACAGACCAGGAAGCGAGGGGCGGGGTGGGCAGGCAGAGAGGGGAGAGACTCAGCCGCTGGCTCGCGGTTAGAGGCTCAGGGCAGACGTGACCACTCGGCCACACAGCCCACACACATACACAACGCTGTACAGACCAGGAAGCGAGGGGCGGGGTGGGCAGGCAGAGAGGGGAGAGACTCAGCCGCTGGCTCGCGGTTAGAGGCTCAGGGCAGACGTGACCACTCGGCCACACAGCCCACACACATACACAACGCTGTACAGACCAGGAAGCGAGGGGCGGGGTGGGCAGGCAGAGAGGGGAGAGACTCAGCCGCTGGCTCGCGGTTAGAGGCTCAGGGCAGACGTGACCACTCGGCCACACAGCCCACACACATACACAACGCTGTACAGACCAGGAAGCGAGGGGCGGGGTGGGCAGGCAGAGAGGGGAGAGACTCAGCCGCTGGCTCGCGGTTAGAGGCTCAGGGCAGACGTGACCACTCGGCCACACAGCCCACACACATACACAACGCTGTACAGACCAGGAAGCGAGGGGCGGGGTGGGCAGGCAGAGAGGGGAGAGACTCAGCCGCTGGCTCGCGGTTAGAGGCTCAGGGCAGACGTGACCACTCGGCCACACAGCCCACACACATACACAACGCTGTACAGACCAGGAAGCGAGGGGCGGGGTGGGCAGGCAGAGAGGGGAGAGACTCAGCCGCTGGCTCGCGGTTAGAGGCTCAGGGCAGACGTGACCACTCGGCCACACAGCCCACACACATACACAACGCTGTACAGACCAGGAAGCGAGGGGCGGGGTGGGCAGGCAGAGAGGGGAGAGACTCAGCCGCTGGCTCGCGGTTAGAGGCTCAGGGCAGACGTGACCACTCGGCCACACAGCCCACACACATACACAACGCTGTACAGACCAGGAAGCGAGGGGCGGGGTGGGCAGGCAGAGAGGGGAGAGACTCAGCCGCTGGCTCGCGGTTAGAGGCTCAGGGCAGACGTGACCACTCGGCCACACAGCCCACACACATACACAACGCTGTACAGACCAGGAAGCGAGGGGCGGGGTGGGCAGGCAGAGAGGGGAGAGACTCAGCCGCTGGCTCGCGGTTAGAGGCTCAGGGCAGACGTGACCACTCGGCCACACAGCCCACACACATACACAACGCTGTACAGACCAGGAAGCGAGGGGCGGGGTGGGCAGGCAGAGAGGGGAGAGACTCAGCCGCTGGCTCGCGGTTAGAGGCTCAGGGCAGACGTGACCACTCGGCCACACAGCCCACACACATACACAACGCTGTACAGACCAGGAAGCGAGGGGCGGGGTGGGCAGGCAGAGAGGGGAGAGACTCAGCCGCTGGCTCGCGGTTAGAGGCTCAGGGCAGACGTGACCACTCGGCCACACAGCCCACACACATACACAACGCTGTACAGACCAGGAAGCGAGGGGCGGGGTGGGCAGGCAGAGAGGGGAGAGACTCAGCCGCTGGCTCGCGGTTAGAGGCTCAGGGCAGACGTGACCACTCGGCCACACAGCCCACACACATACACAACGCTGTACAGACCAGGAAGCGAGGGGCGGGGTGGGCAGGCAGAGAGGGGAGAGACTCAGCCGCTGGCTCGCGGTTAGAGGCTCAGGGCAGACGTGACCACTCGGCCACACAGCCCACACACATACACAACGCTGTACAGACCAGGAAGCGAGGGGCGGGGTGGGCAGGCAGAGAGGGGAGAGACTCAGCCGCTGGCTCGCGGTTAGAGGCTCAGGGCAGACGTGACCACTCGGCCACACAGCCCACACACATACACAACGCTGTACAGACCAGGAAGCGAGGGGCGGGGTGGGCAGGCAGAGAGGGGAGAGACTCAGCCGCTGGCTCGCGGTTAGAGGCTCAGGGCAGACGTGACCACTCGGCCACACAGCCCACACACATACACAACGCTGTACAGACCAGGAAGCGAGGGGCGGGGTGGGCAGGCAGAGAGGGGAGAGACTCAGCCGCTGGCTCGCGGTTAGAGGCTCAGGGCAGACGTGACCACTCGGCCACACAGCCCACACACATACACAACGCTGTACAGACCAGGAAGCGAGGGGCGGGGTGGGCAGGCAGAGAGGGGAGAGACTCAGCCGCTGGCTCGCGGTTAGAGGCTCAGGGCAGACGTGACCACTCGGCCACACAGCCCACACACATACACAACGCTGTACAGACCAGGAAGCGAGGGGCGGGGTGGGCAGGCAGAGAGGGGAGAGACTCAGCCGCTGGCTCGCGGTTAGAGGCTCAGGGCAGACGTGACCACTCGGCCACACAGCCCACACACATACACAACGCTGTACAGACCAGGAAGCGAGGGGCGGGGTGGGCAGGCAGAGAGGGGAGAGACTCAGCCGCTGGCTCGCGGTTAGAGGCTCAGGGCAGACGTGACCACTCGGCCACACAGCCCACACACATACACAACGCTGTACAGACCAGGAAGCGAGGGGCGGGGTGGGCAGGCAGAGAGGGGAGAGACTCAGCCGCTGGCTCGCGGTTAGAGGCTCAGGGCAGACGTGACCACTCGGCCACACAGCCCACACACATACACAACGCTGTACAGACCAGGAAGCGAGGGGCGGGGTGGGCAGGCAGAGAGGGGAGAGACTCAGCCGCTGGCTCGCGGTTAGAGGCTCAGGGCAGACGTGACCACTCGGCCACACAGCCCACACACATACACAACGCTGTACAGACCAGGAAGCGAGGGGCGGGGTGGGCAGGCAGAGAGGGGAGAGACTCAGCCGCTGGCTCGCGGTTAGAGGCTCAGGGCAGACGTGACCACTCGGCCACACAGCCCACACACATACACAACGCTGTACAGACCAGGAAGCGAGGGGCGGGGTGGGCAGGCAGAGAGGGGAGAGACTCAGCCGCTGGCTCGCGGTTAGAGGCTCAGGGCAGACGTGACCACTCGGCCACACAGCCCACACACATACACAACGCTGTACAGACCAGGAAGCGAGGGGCGGGGTGGGCAGGCAGAGAGGGGAGAGACTCAGCCGCTGGCTCGCGGTTAGAGGCTCAGGGCAGACGTGACCACTCGGCCACACAGCCCACACACATACACAACGCTGTACAGACCAGGAAGCGAGGGGCGGGGTGGGCAGGCAGAGAGGGGAGAGACTCAGCCGCTGGCTCGCGGTTAGAGGCTCAGGGCAGACGTGACCACTCGGCCACACAGCCCACACACATACACAACGCTGTACAGACCAGGAAGCGAGGGGCGGGGTGGGCAGGCAGAGAGGGGAGAGACTCAGCCGCTGGCTCGCGGTTAGAGGCTCAGGGCAGACGTGACCACTCGGCCACACAGCCCACACACATACACAACGCTGTACAGACCAGGAAGCGAGGGGCGGGGTGGGCAGGCAGAGAGGGGAGAGACTCAGCCGCTGGCTCGCGGTTAGAGGCTCAGGGCAGACGTGACCACTCGGCCACACAGCCCACACACATACACAACGCTGTACAGACCAGGAAGCGAGGGGCGGGGTGGGCAGGCAGAGAGGGGAGAGACTCAGCCGCTGGCTCGCGGTTAGAGGCTCAGGGCAGACGTGACCACTCGGCCACACAGCCCACACACATACACAACGCTGTACAGACCAGGAAGCGAGGGGCGGGGTGGGCAGGCAGAGAGGGGAGAGACTCAGCCGCTGGCTCGCGGTTAGAGGCTCAGGGCAGACGTGACCACTCGGCCACACAGCCCACACACATACACAACGCTGTACAGACCAGGAAGCGAGGGGCGGGGTGGGCAGGCAGAGAGGGGAGAGACTCAGCCGCTGGCTCGCGGTTAGAGGCTCAGGGCAGACGTGACCACTCGGCCACACAGCCCACACACATACACAACGCTGTACAGACCAGGAAGCGAGGGGCGGGGTGGGCAGGCAGAGAGGGGAGAGACTCAGCCGCTGGCTCGCGGTTAGAGGCTCAGGGCAGACGTGACCACTCGGCCACACAGCCCACACACATACACAACGCTGTACAGACCAGGAAGCGAGGGGCGGGGTGGGCAGGCAGAGAGGGGAGAGACTCAGCCGCTGGCTCGCGGTTAGAGGCTCAGGGCAGACGTGACCACTCGGCCACACAGCCCACACACATACACAACGCTGTACAGACCAGGAAGCGAGGGGCGGGGTGGGCAGGCAGAGAGGGGAGAGACTCAGCCGCTGGCTCGCGGTTAGAGGCTCAGGGCAGACGTGACCACTCGGCCACACAGCCCACACACATACACAACGCTGTACAGACCAGGAAGCGAGGGGCGGGGTGGGCAGGCAGAGAGGGGAGAGACTCAGCCGCTGGCTCGCGGTTAGAGGCTCAGGGCAGACGTGACCACTCGGCCACACAGCCCACACACATACACAACGCTGTACAGACCAGGAAGCGAGGGGCGGGGTGGGCAGGCAGAGAGGGGAGAGACTCAGCCGCTGGCTCGCGGTTAGAGGCTCAGGGCAGACGTGACCACTCGGCCACACAGCCCACACACATACACAACGCTGTACAGACCAGGAAGCGAGGGGCGGGGTGGGCAGGCAGAGAGGGGAGAGACTCAGCCGCTGGCTCGCGGTTAGAGGCTCAGGGCAGACGTGACCACTCGGCCACACAGCCCACACACATACACAACGCTGTACAGACCAGGAAGCGAGGGGCGGGGTGGGCAGGCAGAGAGGGGAGAGACTCAGCCGCTGGCTCGCGGTTAGAGGCTCAGGGCAGACGTGACCACTCGGCCACACAGCCCACACACATACACAACGCTGTACAGACCAGGAAGCGAGGGGCGGGGTGGGCAGGCAGAGAGGGGAGAGACTCAGCCGCTGGCTCGCGGTTAGAGGCTCAGGGCAGACGTGACCACTCGGCCACACAGCCCACACACATACACAACGCTGTACAGACCAGGAAGCGAGGGGCGGGGTGGGCAGGCAGAGAGGGGAGAGACTCAGCCGCTGGCTCGCGGTTAGAGGCTCAGGGCAGACGTGACCACTCGGCCACACAGCCCACACACATACACAACGCTGTACAGACCAGGAAGCGAGGGGCGGGGTGGGCAGGCAGAGAGGGGAGAGACTCAGCCGCTGGCTCGCGGTTAGAGGCTCAGGGCAGACGTGACCACTCGGCCACACAGCCCACACACATACACAACGCTGTACAGACCAGGAAGCGAGGGGCGGGGTGGGCAGGCAGAGAGGGGAGAGACTCAGCCGCTGGCTCGCGGTTAGAGGCTCAGGGCAGACGTGACCACTCGGCCACACAGCCCACACACATACACAACGCTGTACAGACCAGGAAGCGAGGGGCGGGGTGGGCAGGCAGAGAGGGGAGAGACTCAGCCGCTGGCTCGCGGTTAGAGGCTCAGGGCAGACGTGACCACTCGGCCACACAGCCCACACACATACACAACGCTGTACAGACCAGGAAGCGAGGGGCGGGGTGGGCAGGCAGAGAGGGGAGAGACTCAGCCGCTGGCTCGCGGTTAGAGGCTCAGGGCAGACGTGACCACTCGGCCACACAGCCCACACACATACACAACGCTGTACAGACCAGGAAGCGAGGGGCGGGGTGGGCAGGCAGAGAGGGGAGAGACTCAGCCGCTGGCTCGCGGTTAGAGGCTCAGGGCAGACGTGACCACTCGGCCACACAGCCCACACACATACACAACGCTGTACAGACCAGGAAGCGAGGGGCGGGGTGGGCAGGCAGAGAGGGGAGAGACTCAGCCGCTGGCTCGCGGTTAGAGGCTCAGGGCAGACGTGACCACTCGGCCACACAGCCCACACACATACACAACGCTGTACAGACCAGGAAGCGAGGGGCGGGGTGGGCAGGCAGAGAGGGGAGAGACTCAGCCGCTGGCTCGCGGTTAGAGGCTCAGGGCAGACGTGACCACTCGGCCACACAGCCCACACACATACACAACGCTGTACAGACCAGGAAGCGAGGGGCGGGGTGGGCAGGCAGAGAGGGGAGAGACTCAGCCGCTGGCTCGCGGTTAGAGGCTCAGGGCAGACGTGACCACTCGGCCACACAGCCCACACACATACACAACGCTGTACAGACCAGGAAGCGAGGGGCGGGGTGGGCAGGCAGAGAGGGGAGAGACTCAGCCGCTGGCTCGCGGTTAGAGGCTCAGGGCAGACGTGACCACTCGGCCACACAGCCCACACACATACACAACGCTGTACAGACCAGGAAGCGAGGGGCGGGGTGGGCAGGCAGAGAGGGGAGAGACTCAGCCGCTGGCTCGCGGTTAGAGGCTCAGGGCAGACGTGACCACTCGGCCACACAGCCCACACACATACACAACGCTGTACAGACCAGGAAGCGAGGGGCGGGGTGGGCAGGCAGAGAGGGGAGAGACTCAGCCGCTGGCTCGCGGTTAGAGGCTCAGGGCAGACGTGACCACTCGGCCACACAGCCCACACACATACACAACGCTGTACAGACCAGGAAGCGAGGGGCGGGGTGGGCAGGCAGAGAGGGGAGAGACTCAGCCGCTGGCTCGCGGTTAGAGGCTCAGGGCAGACGTGACCACTCGGCCACACAGCCCACACACATACACAACGCTGTACAGACCAGGAAGCGAGGGGCGGGGTGGGCAGGCAGAGAGGGGAGAGACTCAGCCGCTGGCTCGCGGTTAGAGGCTCAGGGCAGACGTGACCACTCGGCCACACAGCCCACACACATACACAACGCTGTACAGACCAGGAAGCGAGGGGCGGGGTGGGCAGGCAGAGAGGGGAGAGACTCAGCCGCTGGCTCGCGGTTAGAGGCTCAGGGCAGACGTGACCACTCGGCCACACAGCCCACACACATACACAACGCTGTACAGACCAGGAAGCGAGGGGCGGGGTGGGCAGGCAGAGAGGGGAGAGACTCAGCCGCTGGCTCGCGGTTAGAGGCTCAGGGCAGACGTGACCACTCGGCCACACAGCCCACACACATACACAACGCTGTACAGACCAGGAAGCGAGGGGCGGGGTGGGCAGGCAGAGAGGGGAGAGACTCAGCCGCTGGCTCGCGGTTAGAGGCTCAGGGCAGACGTGACCACTCGGCCACACAGCCCACACACATACACAACGCTGTACAGACCAGGAAGCGAGGGGCGGGGTGGGCAGGCAGAGAGGGGAGAGACTCAGCCGCTGGCTCGCGGTTAGAGGCTCAGGGCAGACGTGACCACTCGGCCACACAGCCCACACACATACACAACGCTGTACAGACCAGGAAGCGAGGGGCGGGGTGGGCAGGCAGAGAGGGGAGAGACTCAGCCGCTGGCTCGCGGTTAGAGGCTCAGGGCAGACGTGACCACTCGGCCACACAGCCCACACACATACACAACGCTGTACAGACCAGGAAGCGAGGGGCGGGGTGGGCAGGCAGAGAGGGGAGAGACTCAGCCGCTGGCTCGCGGTTAGAGGCTCAGGGCAGACGTGACCACTCGGCCACACAGCCCACACACATACACAACGCTGTACAGACCAGGAAGCGAGGGGCGGGGTGGGCAGGCAGAGAGGGGAGAGACTCAGCCGCTGGCTCGCGGTTAGAGGCTCAGGGCAGACGTGACCACTCGGCCACACAGCCCACACACATACACAACGCTGTACAGACCAGGAAGCGAGGGGCGGGGTGGGCAGGCAGAGAGGGGAGAGACTCAGCCGCTGGCTCGCGGTTAGAGGCTCAGGGCAGACGTGACCACTCGGCCACACAGCCCACACACATACACAACGCTGTACAGACCAGGAAGCGAGGGGCGGGGTGGGCAGGCAGAGAGGGGAGAGACTCAGCCGCTGGCTCGCGGTTAGAGGCTCAGGGCAGACGTGACCACTCGGCCACACAGCCCACACACATACACAACGCTGTACAGACCAGGAAGCGAGGGGCGGGGTGGGCAGGCAGAGAGGGGAGAGACTCAGCCGCTGGCTCGCGGTTAGAGGCTCAGGGCAGACGTGACCACTCGGCCACACAGCCCACACACATACACAACGCTGTACAGACCAGGAAGCGAGGGGCGGGGTGGGCAGGCAGAGAGGGGAGAGACTCAGCCGCTGGCTCGCGGTTAGAGGCTCAGGGCAGACGTGACCACTCGGCCACACAGCCCACACACATACACAACGCTGTACAGACCAGGAAGCGAGGGGCGGGGTGGGCAGGCAGAGAGGGGAGAGACTCAGCCGCTGGCTCGCGGTTAGAGGCTCAGGGCAGACGTGACCACTCGGCCACACAGCCCACACACATACACAACGCTGTACAGACCAGGAAGCGAGGGGCGGGGTGGGCAGGCAGAGAGGGGAGAGACTCAGCCGCTGGCTCGCGGTTAGAGGCTCAGGGCAGACGTGACCACTCGGCCACACAGCCCACACACATACACAACGCTGTACAGACCAGGAAGCGAGGGGCGGGGTGGGCAGGCAGAGAGGGGAGAGACTCAGCCGCTGGCTCGCGGTTAGAGGCTCAGGGCAGACGTGACCACTCGGCCACACAGCCCACACACATACACAACGCTGTACAGACCAGGAAGCGAGGGGCGGGGTGGGCAGGCAGAGAGGGGAGAGACTCAGCCGCTGGCTCGCGGTTAGAGGCTCAGGGCAGACGTGACCACTCGGCCACACAGCCCACACACATACACAACGCTGTACAGACCAGGAAGCGAGGGGCGGGGTGGGCAGGCAGAGAGGGGAGAGACTCAGCCGCTGGCTCGCGGTTAGAGGCTCAGGGCAGACGTGACCACTCGGCCACACAGCCCACACACATACACAACGCTGTACAGACCAGGAAGCGAGGGGCGGGGTGGGCAGGCAGAGAGGGGAGAGACTCAGCCGCTGGCTCGCGGTTAGAGGCTCAGGGCAGACGTGACCACTCGGCCACACAGCCCACACACATACACAACGCTGTACAGACCAGGAAGCGAGGGGCGGGGTGGGCAGGCAGAGAGGGGAGAGACTCAGCCGCTGGCTCGCGGTTAGAGGCTCAGGGCAGACGTGACCACTCGGCCACACAGCCCACACACATACACAACGCTGTACAGACCAGGAAGCGAGGGGCGGGGTGGGCAGGCAGAGAGGGGAGAGACTCAGCCGCTGGCTCGCGGTTAGAGGCTCAGGGCAGACGTGACCACTCGGCCACACAGCCCACACACATACACAACGCTGTACAGACCAGGAAGCGAGGGGCGGGGTGGGCAGGCAGAGAGGGGAGAGACTCAGCCGCTGGCTCGCGGTTAGAGGCTCAGGGCAGACGTGACCACTCGGCCACACAGCCCACACACATACACAACGCTGTACAGACCAGGAAGCGAGGGGCGGGGTGGGCAGGCAGAGAGGGGAGAGACTCAGCCGCTGGCTCGCGGTTAGAGGCTCAGGGCAGACGTGACCACTCGGCCACACAGCCCACACACATACACAACGCTGTACAGACCAGGAAGCGAGGGGCGGGGTGGGCAGGCAGAGAGGGGAGAGACTCAGCCGCTGGCTCGCGGTTAGAGGCTCAGGGCAGACGTGACCACTCGGCCACACAGCCCACACACATACACAACGCTGTACAGACCAGGAAGCGAGGGGCGGGGTGGGCAGGCAGAGAGGGGAGAGACTCAGCCGCTGGCTCGCGGTTAGAGGCTCAGGGCAGACGTGACCACTCGGCCACACAGCCCACACACATACACAACGCTGTACAGACCAGGAAGCGAGGGGCGGGGTGGGCAGGCAGAGAGGGGAGAGACTCAGCCGCTGGCTCGCGGTTAGAGGCTCAGGGCAGACGTGACCACTCGGCCACACAGCCCACACACATACACAACGCTGTACAGACCAGGAAGCGAGGGGCGGGGTGGGCAGGCAGAGAGGGGAGAGACTCAGCCGCTGGCTCGCGGTTAGAGGCTCAGGGCAGACGTGACCACTCGGCCACACAGCCCACACACATACACAACGCTGTACAGACCAGGAAGCGAGGGGCGGGGTGGGCAGGCAGAGAGGGGAGAGACTCAGCCGCTGGCTCGCGGTTAGAGGCTCAGGGCAGACGTGACCACTCGGCCACACAGCCCACACACATACACAACGCTGTACAGACCAGGAAGCGAGGGGCGGGGTGGGCAGGCAGAGAGGGGAGAGACTCAGCCGCTGGCTCGCGGTTAGAGGCTCAGGGCAGACGTGACCACTCGGCCACACAGCCCACACACATACACAACGCTGTACAGACCAGGAAGCGAGGGGCGGGGTGGGCAGGCAGAGAGGGGAGAGACTCAGCCGCTGGCTCGCGGTTAGAGGCTCAGGGCAGACGTGACCACTCGGCCACACAGCCCACACACATACACAACGCTGTACAGACCAGGAAGCGAGGGGCGGGGTGGGCAGGCAGAGAGGGGAGAGACTCAGCCGCTGGCTCGCGGTTAGAGGCTCAGGGCAGACGTGACCACTCGGCCACACAGCCCACACACATACACAACGCTGTACAGACCAGGAAGCGAGGGGCGGGGTGGGCAGGCAGAGAGGGGAGAGACTCAGCCGCTGGCTCGCGGTTAGAGGCTCAGGGCAGACGTGACCACTCGGCCACACAGCCCACACACATACACAACGCTGTACAGACCAGGAAGCGAGGGGCGGGGTGGGCAGGCAGAGAGGGGAGAGACTCAGCCGCTGGCTCGCGGTTAGAGGCTCAGGGCAGACGTGACCACTCGGCCACACAGCCCACACACATACACAACGCTGTACAGACCAGGAAGCGAGGGGCGGGGTGGGCAGGCAGAGAGGGGAGAGACTCAGCCGCTGGCTCGCGGTTAGAGGCTCAGGGCAGACGTGACCACTCGGCCACACAGCCCACACACATACACAACGCTGTACAGACCAGGAAGCGAGGGGCGGGGTGGGCAGGCAGAGAGGGGAGAGACTCAGCCGCTGGCTCGCGGTTAGAGGCTCAGGGCAGACGTGACCACTCGGCCACACAGCCCACACACATACACAACGCTGTACAGACCAGGAAGCGAGGGGCGGGGTGGGCAGGCAGAGAGGGGAGAGACTCAGCCGCTGGCTCGCGGTTAGAGGCTCAGGGCAGACGTGACCACTCGGCCACACAGCCCACACACATACACAACGCTGTACAGACCAGGAAGCGAGGGGCGGGGTGGGCAGGCAGAGAGGGGAGAGACTCAGCCGCTGGCTCGCGGTTAGAGGCTCAGGGCAGACGTGACCACTCGGCCACACAGCCCACACACATACACAACGCTGTACAGACCAGGAAGCGAGGGGCGGGGTGGGCAGGCAGAGAGGGGAGAGACTCAGCCGCTGGCTCGCGGTTAGAGGCTCAGGGCAGACGTGACCACTCGGCCACACAGCCCACACACATACACAACGCTGTACAGACCAGGAAGCGAGGGGCGGGGTGGGCAGGCAGAGAGGGGAGAGACTCAGCCGCTGGCTCGCGGTTAGAGGCTCAGGGCAGACGTGACCACTCGGCCACACAGCCCACACACATACACAACGCTGTACAGACCAGGAAGCGAGGGGCGGGGTGGGCAGGCAGAGAGGGGAGAGACTCAGCCGCTGGCTCGCGGTTAGAGGCTCAGGGCAGACGTGACCACTCGGCCACACAGCCCACACACATACACAACGCTGTACAGACCAGGAAGCGAGGGGCGGGGTGGGCAGGCAGAGAGGGGAGAGACTCAGCCGCTGGCTCGCGGTTAGAGGCTCAGGGCAGACGTGACCACTCGGCCACACAGCCCACACACATACACAACGCTGTACAGACCAGGAAGCGAGGGGCGGGGTGGGCAGGCAGAGAGGGGAGAGACTCAGCCGCTGGCTCGCGGTTAGAGGCTCAGGGCAGACGTGACCACTCGGCCACACAGCCCACACACATACACAACGCTGTACAGACCAGGAAGCGAGGGGCGGGGTGGGCAGGCAGAGAGGGGAGAGACTCAGCCGCTGGCTCGCGGTTAGAGGCTCAGGGCAGACGTGACCACTCGGCCACACAGCCCACACACATACACAACGCTGTACAGACCAGGAAGCGAGGGGCGGGGTGGGCAGGCAGAGAGGGGAGAGACTCAGCCGCTGGCTCGCGGTTAGAGGCTCAGGGCAGACGTGACCACTCGGCCACACAGCCCACACACATACACAACGCTGTACAGACCAGGAAGCGAGGGGCGGGGTGGGCAGGCAGAGAGGGGAGAGACTCAGCCGCTGGCTCGCGGTTAGAGGCTCAGGGCAGACGTGACCACTCGGCCACACAGCCCACACACATACACAACGCTGTACAGACCAGGAAGCGAGGGGCGGGGTGGGCAGGCAGAGAGGGGAGAGACTCAGCCGCTGGCTCGCGGTTAGAGGCTCAGGGCAGACGTGACCACTCGGCCACACAGCCCACACACATACACAACGCTGTACAGACCAGGAAGCGAGGGGCGGGGTGGGCAGGCAGAGAGGGGAGAGACTCAGCCGCTGGCTCGCGGTTAGAGGCTCAGGGCAGACGTGACCACTCGGCCACACAGCCCACACACATACACAACGCTGTACAGACCAGGAAGCGAGGGGCGGGGTGGGCAGGCAGAGAGGGGAGAGACTCAGCCGCTGGCTCGCGGTTAGAGGCTCAGGGCAGACGTGACCACTCGGCCACACAGCCCACACACATACACAACGCTGTACAGACCAGGAAGCGAGGGGCGGGGTGGGCAGGCAGAGAGGGGAGAGACTCAGCCGCTGGCTCGCGGTTAGAGGCTCAGGGCAGACGTGACCACTCGGCCACACAGCCCACACACATACACAACGCTGTACAGACCAGGAAGCGAGGGGCGGGGTGGGCAGGCAGAGAGGGGAGAGACTCAGCCGCTGGCTCGCGGTTAGAGGCTCAGGGCAGACGTGACCACTCGGCCACACAGCCCACACACATACACAACGCTGTACAGACCAGGAAGCGAGGGGCGGGGTGGGCAGGCAGAGAGGGGAGAGACTCAGCCGCTGGCTCGCGGTTAGAGGCTCAGGGCAGACGTGACCACTCGGCCACACAGCCCACACACATACACAACGCTGTACAGACCAGGAAGCGAGGGGCGGGGTGGGCAGGCAGAGAGGGGAGAGACTCAGCCGCTGGCTCGCGGTTAGAGGCTCAGGGCAGACGTGACCACTCGGCCACACAGCCCACACACATACACAACGCTGTACAGACCAGGAAGCGAGGGGCGGGGTGGGCAGGCAGAGAGGGGAGAGACTCAGCCGCTGGCTCGCGGTTAGAGGCTCAGGGCAGACGTGACCACTCGGCCACACAGCCCACACACATACACAACGCTGTACAGACCAGGAAGCGAGGGGCGGGGTGGGCAGGCAGAGAGGGGAGAGACTCAGCCGCTGGCTCGCGGTTAGAGGCTCAGGGCAGACGTGACCACTCGGCCACACAGCCCACACACATACACAACGCTGTACAGACCAGGAAGCGAGGGGCGGGGTGGGCAGGCAGAGAGGGGAGAGACTCAGCCGCTGGCTCGCGGTTAGAGGCTCAGGGCAGACGTGACCACTCGGCCACACAGCCCACACACATACACAACGCTGTACAGACCAGGAAGCGAGGGGCGGGGTGGGCAGGCAGAGAGGGGAGAGACTCAGCCGCTGGCTCGCGGTTAGAGGCTCAGGGCAGACGTGACCACTCGGCCACACAGCCCACACACATACACAACGCTGTACAGACCAGGAAGCGAGGGGCGGGGTGGGCAGGCAGAGAGGGGAGAGACTCAGCCGCTGGCTCGCGGTTAGAGGCTCAGGGCAGACGTGACCACTCGGCCACACAGCCCACACACATACACAACGCTGTACAGACCAGGAAGCGAGGGGCGGGGTGGGCAGGCAGAGAGGGGAGAGACTCAGCCGCTGGCTCGCGGTTAGAGGCTCAGGGCAGACGTGACCACTCGGCCACACAGCCCACACACATACACAACGCTGTACAGACCAGGAAGCGAGGGGCGGGGTGGGCAGGCAGAGAGGGGAGAGACTCAGCCGCTGGCTCGCGGTTAGAGGCTCAGGGCAGACGTGACCACTCGGCCACACAGCCCACACACATACACAACGCTGTACAGACCAGGAAGCGAGGGGCGGGGTGGGCAGGCAGAGAGGGGAGAGACTCAGCCGCTGGCTCGCGGTTAGAGGCTCAGGGCAGACGTGACCACTCGGCCACACAGCCCACACACATACACAACGCTGTACAGACCAGGAAGCGAGGGGCGGGGTGGGCAGGCAGAGAGGGGAGAGACTCAGCCGCTGGCTCGCGGTTAGAGGCTCAGGGCAGACGTGACCACTCGGCCACACAGCCCACACACATACACAACGCTGTACAGACCAGGAAGCGAGGGGCGGGGTGGGCAGGCAGAGAGGGGAGAGACTCAGCCGCTGGCTCGCGGTTAGAGGCTAAGGGCAGACGTGACCACTCGGCCACACAGCCCACACACATACACAACGCTGTACAGACCAGGAAGCGAGGGGCGGGGTGGGCAGGCAGAGAGGGGAGAGACTCAGCCGCTGGCTCGCGGTTAGAGGCTCAGGGCAGACGTGACCACTCGGCCACACAGCCCACACACATACACAACGCTGTACAGACCAGGAAGCGAGGGGCGGGGTGGGCAGGCAGAGAGGGGAGAGACTCAGCCGCTGGCTCGCGGTTAGAGGCTCAGGGCAGACGTGACCACTCGGCCACACAGCCCACACACATACACAACGCTGTACAGACCAGGAAGCGAGGGGCGGGGTGGGCAGGCAGAGAGGGGAGAGACTCAGCCGCTGGCTCGCGGTTAGAGGCTCAGGGCAGACGTGACCACTCGGCCACACAGCCCACACACATACACAACGCTGTACAGACCAGGAAGCGAGGGGCGGGGTGGGCAGGCAGAGAGGGGAGAGACTCAGCCGCTGGCTCGCGGTTAGAGGCTCAGGGCAGACGTGACCACTCGGCCACACAGCCCACACACATACACAACGCTGTACAGACCAGGAAGCGAGGGGCGGGGTGGGCAGGCAGAGAGGGGAGAGACTCAGCCGCTGGCTCGCGGTTAGAGGCTCAGGGCAGACGTGACCACTCGGCCACACAGCCCACACACATACACAACGCTGTACAGACCAGGAAGCGAGGGGCGGGGTGGGCAGGCAGAGAGGGGAGAGACTCAGCCGCTGGCTCGCGGTTAGAGGCTCAGGGCAGACGTGACCACTCGGCCACACAGCCCACACACATACACAACGCTGTACAGACCAGGAAGCGAGGGGCGGGGTGGGCAGGCAGAGAGGGGAGAGACTCAGCCGCTGGCTCGCGGTTAGAGGCTCAGGGCAGACGTGACCACTCGGCCACACAGCCCACACACATACACAACGCTGTACAGACCAGGAAGCGAGGGGCGGGGTGGGCAGGCAGAGAGGGGAGAGACTCAGCCGCTGGCTCGCGGTTAGAGGCTCAGGGCAGACGTGACCACTCGGCCACACAGCCCACACACATACACAACGCTGTACAGACCAGGAAGCGAGGGGCGGGGTGGGCAGGCAGAGAGGGGAGAGACTCAGCCGCTGGCTCGCGGTTAGAGGCTCAGGGCAGACGTGACCACTCGGCCACACAGCCCACACACATACACAACGCTGTACAGACCAGGAAGCGAGGGGCGGGGTGGGCAGGCAGAGAGGGGAGAGACTCAGCCGCTGGCTCGCGGTTAGAGGCTCAGGGCAGACGTGACCACTCGGCCACACAGCCCACACACATACACAACGCTGTACAGACCAGGAAGCGAGGGGCGGGGTGGGCAGGCAGAGAGGGGAGAGACTCAGCCGCTGGCTCGCGGTTAGAGGCTCAGGGCAGACGTGACCACTCGGCCACACAGCCCACACACATACACAACGCTGTACAGACCAGGAAGCGAGGGGCGGGGTGGGCAGGCAGAGAGGGGAGAGACTCAGCCGCTGGCTCGCGGTTAGAGGCTCAGGGCAGACGTGACCACTCGGCCACACAGCCCACACACATACACAACGCTGTACAGACCAGGAAGCGAGGGGCGGGGTGGGCAGGCAGAGAGGGGAGAGACTCAGCCGCTGGCTCGCGGTTAGAGGCTCAGGGCAGACGTGACCACTCGGCCACACAGCCCACACACATACACAACGCTGTACAGACCAGGAAGCGAGGGGCGGGGTGGGCAGGCAGAGAGGGGAGAGACTCAGCCGCTGGCTCGCGGTTAGAGGCTCAGGGCAGACGTGACCACTCGGCCACACAGCCCACACACATACACAACGCTGTACAGACCAGGAAGCGAGGGGCGGGGTGGGCAGGCAGAGAGGGGAGAGACTCAGCCGCTGGCTCGCGGTTAGAGGCTCAGGGCAGACGTGACCACTCGGCCACACAGCCCACACACATACACAACGCTGTACAGACCAGGAAGCGAGGGGCGGGGTGGGCAGGCAGAGAGGGGAGAGACTCAGCCGCTGGCTCGCGGTTAGAGGCTCAGGGCAGACGTGACCACTCGGCCACACAGCCCACACACATACACAACGCTGTACAGACCAGGAAGCGAGGGGCGGGGTGGGCAGGCAGAGAGGGGAGAGACTCAGCCGCTGGCTCGCGGTTAGAGGCTCAGGGCAGACGTGACCACTCGGCCACACAGCCCACACACATACACAACGCTGTACAGACCAGGAAGCGAGGGGCGGGGTGGGCAGGCAGAGAGGGGAGAGACTCAGCCGCTGGCTCGCGGTTAGAGGCTCAGGGCAGACGTGACCACTCGGCCACACAGCCCACACACATACACAACGCTGTACAGACCAGGAAGCGAGGGGCGGGGTGGGCAGGCAGAGAGGGGAGAGACTCAGCCGCTGGCTCGCGGTTAGAGGCTCAGGGCAGACGTGACCACTCGGCCACACAGCCCACACACATACACAACGCTGTACAGACCAGGAAGCGAGGGGCGGGGTGGGCAGGCAGAGAGGGGAGAGACTCAGCCGCTGGCTCGCGGTTAGAGGCTCAGGGCAGACGTGACCACTCGGCCACACAGCCCACACACATACACAACGCTGTACAGACCAGGAAGCGAGGGGCGGGGTGGGCAGGCAGAGAGGGGAGAGACTCAGCCGCTGGCTCGCGGTTAGAGGCTCAGGGCAGACGTGACCACTCGGCCACACAGCCCACACACATACACAACGCTGTACAGACCAGGAAGCGAGGGGCGGGGTGGGCAGGCAGAGAGGGGAGAGACTCAGCCGCTGGCTCGCGGTTAGAGGCTAAGGGCAGACGTGACCACTCGGCCACACAGCCCACACACATACACAACGCTATACAGACCAGGAAGCGAGGGGCGGGGTGGGCAGGCAGAGAGGGGAGAGACTCAGCCGCTGGCTCGCGGTTAGAGGCTAAGGGCAGACGTGACCACTCGGCCACACAGCCCACACACATACACAACGCTATACAGACCAGGAAGCGAGGGGCGGGGTGGGCAGGCAGAGAGGGGAGAGACTCAGCCGCTGGCTCGCGGTTAGAGGCTCAGGGCAGACGTGACCACTCGGCCACACAGCCCACACACATACACAACGCTGTACAGACCAGGAAGCGAGGGGCGGGGTGGGCAGGCAGAGAGGGGAGAGACTCAGCCGCTGGCTCGCGGTTAGAGGCTCAGGGCAGACGTGACCACTCGGCCACACAGCCCACACACATACACAACGCTATACAGACCAGGAAGCGAGGGGCGGGGTGGGCAGGCAGAGAGGGGAGAGACTCAGCCGCTGGCTCGCGGTTAGAGGCTCAGGGCAGACGTGACCACTCGGCCACACAGCCCACACACATACACAACGCTATACAGACCAGGAAGCGAGGGGCGGGGTGGGCAGGCAGAGAGGGGAGAGACTCAGCCGCTGGCTCGCGGTTAGAGGCTAAGGGCAGACGTGACCACTCGGCCACACAGCCCACACACATACACAACGCTGTACAGACCAGGAAGCGAGGGGCGGGGTGGGCAGGCAGAGAGGGGAGAGACTCAGCCGCTGGCTCGCGGTTAGAGGCTCAGGGCAGACGTGACCACTCGGCCACACAGCCCACACACATACACAACGCTATACAGACCAGGAAGCGAGGGGCGGGGTGGGCAGGCAGAGAGGGGAGAGACTCAGCCGCTGGCTCGCGGTTAGAGGCTAAGGGCAGACGTGACCACTCGGCCACACAGCCCACACACATACACAACGCTATACAGACCAGGAAGCGAGGGGCGGGGTGGGCAGGCAGAGAGGGGAGAGACTCAGCCGCTGGCTCGCGGTTAGAGGCTAAGGGCAGACGTGACCACTCGGCCACACAGCCCACACACATACACAACGCTATACAGACCAGGAAGCGAGGGGCGGGGTGGGCAGGCAGAGAGGGGAGAGACTCAGCCGCTGGCTCGCGGTTAGAGGCTCAAGGGCAGACGTGACCACTCGGCCACACAGCCCACACACATACACAACGCTGTACAGACCAGGAAGCGAGGGGCGGGGTGGGCAGGCAGAGAGGGGAGAGACTCAGCCGCTGGCTCGCGGTTAGAGGCTCAGGGCAGACGTGACCACTCGGCCACACAGCCCACACACATACACAACGCTGTACAGACCAGGAAGCGAGGGGCGGGGTGGGCAGGCAGAGAGGGGAGAGACTCAGCCGCTGGCTCGCGGTTAGAGGCTCAGGGCAGACGTGACCACTCGGCCACACAGCCCACACACATACACAACGCTATACAGACCAGGAAGCGAGGGGCGGGGTGGGCAGGCAGAGAGGGGAGAGACTCAGCCGCTGGCTCGCGGTTAGAGGCTCAGGGCAGACGTGACCACTCGGCCACACAGCCCACACACATACACAACGCTGTACAGACCAGGAAGCGAGGGGCGGGGTGGGCAGGCAGAGAGGGGAGAGACTCAGCCGCTGGCTCGCGGTTAGAGGCTCAGGGCAGACGTGACCACTCGGCCACACAGCCCACACACATACACAACGCTATACAGACCAGGAAGCGAGGGGCGGGGTGGGCAGGCAGAGAGGGGAGAGACTCAGCCGCTGGCTCGCGGTTAGAGGCTCAGGGCAGACGTGACCACTCGGCCACACAGCCCACACACATACACAACGCTGTACAGACCAGGAAGCGAGGGGCGGGGTGGGCAGGCAGAGAGGGGAGAGACTCAGCCGCTGGCTCGCGGTTAGAGGCTAAGGGCAGACGTGACCACTCGGCCACACAGCCCACACACATACACAACGCTGTACAGACCAGGAAGCGAGGGGCGGGGTGGGCAGGCAGAGAGGGGAGAGACTCAGCCGCTGGCTCGCGGTTAGAGGCTCAGGGCAGACGTGACCACTCGGCCACACAGCCCACACACATACACAACGCTGTACAGACCAGGAAGCGAGGGGCGGGGTGGGCAGGCAGAGAGGGGAGAGACTCAGCCGCTGGCTCGCGGTTAGAGGCTCAGGGCAGACGTGACCACTCGGCCACACAGCCCACACACATACACAACGCTGTACAGACCAGGAAGCGAGGGGCGGGGTGGGCAGGCAGAGAGGGGAGAGACTCAGCCGCTGGCTCGCGGTTAGAGGCTCAGGGCAGACGTGACCACTCGGCCACACAGCCCACACACATACACAACGCTATACAGACCAGGAAGCGAGGGGCGGGGTGGGCAGGCAGAGAGGGGAGAGACTCAGCCGCTGGCTCGCGGTTAGAGGCTAAGGGCAGACGTGACCACTCGGCCACACAGCCCACACACATACACAACGCTGTACAGACCAGGAAGCGAGGGGCGGGGTGGGCAGGCAGAGAGGGGAGAGACTCAGCCGCTGGCTCGCGGTTAGAGGCTCAGGGCAGACGTGACCACTCGGCCACACAGCCCACACACATACACAACGCTGTACAGACCAGGAAGCGAGGGGCGGGGTGGGCAGGCAGAGAGGGGAGAGACTCAGCCGCTGGCTCGCGGTTAGAGGCTCAGGGCAGACGTGACCACTCGGCCACACAGCCCACACACATACACAACGCTATACAGACCAGGAAGCGAGGGGCGGGGTGGGCAGGCAGAGAGGGGAGAGACTCAGCCGCTGGCTCGCGGTTAGAGGCTCAGGGCAGACGTGACCACTCGGCCACACAGCCCACACACATACACAACGCTGTACAGACCAGGAAGCGAGGGGCGGGGTGGGCAGGCAGAGAGGGGAGAGACTCAGCCGCTGGCTCGCGGTTAGAGGCTCAGGGCAGACGTGACCACTCGGCCACACAGCCCACACACATACACAACGCTATACAGACCAGGAAGCGAGGGGCGGGGTGGGCAGGCAGAGAGGGGAGAGACTCAGCCGCTGGCTCGCGGTTAGAGGCTAAGGGCAGACGTGACCACTCGGCCACACAGCCCACACACATACACAACGCTATACAGACCAGGAAGCGAGGGGCGGGGTGGGCAGGCAGAGAGGGGAGAGACTCAGCCGCTGGCTCGCGGTTAGAGGCTCAGGGCAGACGTGACCACTCGGCCACACAGCCCACACACATACACAACGCTATACAGACCAGGAAGCGAGGGCGGGGTGGGCAGGCAGAGAGGGGAGAGACTCAGCCGCTGGCTCGCGGTTAGAGGCTCAGGGCAGACGTGACCACTCGGCCACACAGCCCACACACATACACAACGCTATACAGACCAGGAAGCGAGGGGCGGGGTGGGCAGGCAGAGAGGGGAGAGACTCAGCCGCTGGCTCGCGGTTAGAGGCTAAGGGCAGACGTGACCACTCGGCCACACAGCCCACACACATACACAACGCTATACAGACCAGGAAGCGAGGGGCGGGGTGGGCAGGCAGAGAGGGGAGAGACTCAGCCGCTGGCTCGCGGTTAGAGGCTCAGGGCAGACGTGACCACTCGGCCACACAGCCCACACACATACACAACGCTGTACAGACCAGGAAGCGAGGGGCGGGGTGGGCAGGCAGAGAGGGGAGAGACTCAGCCGCTGGCTCGCGGTTAGAGGCTCAGGGCAGACGTGACCACTCGGCCACACAGCCCACACACATACACAACGCTGTACAGACCAGGAAGCGAGGGGCGGGGTGGGCAGGCAGAGAGGGGAGAGACTCAGCCGCTGGCTCGCGGTTAGAGGCTCAGGGCAGACGTGACCACTCGGCCACACAGCCCACACACATACACAACGCTGTACAGACCAGGAAGCGAGGGGCGGGGTGGGCAGGCAGAGAGGGGAGAGACTCAGCCGCTGGCTCGCGGTTAGAGGCTAAGGGCAGACGTGACCACTCGGCCACACAGCCCACACACATACACAACGCTATACAGACCAGGAAGCGAGGGGCGGGGTGGGCAGGCAGAGAGGGGAGAGACTCAGCCGCTGGCTCGCGGTTAGAGGCTAAGGGCAGACGTGACCACTCGGCCACACAGCCCACACACATACACAACGCTATACAGACCAGGAAGCGAGGGGCGGGGTGGGCAGGCAGAGAGGGGAGAGACTCAGCCGCTGGCTCGCGGTTAGAGGCTAAGGGCAGACGTGACCACTCGGCCACACAGCCCACACACATACACAACGCTATACAGACCAGGAAGCGAGGGGCGGGGTGGGCAGGCAGAGAGGGGAGAGACTCAGCCGCTGGCTCGCGGTTAGAGGCTAAGGGCAGACGTGACCACTCGGCCACACAGCCCACACACATACACAACGCTATACAGACCAGGAAGCGAGGGGCGGGGTGGGCAGGCAGAGAGGGGAGAGACTCAGCCGCTGGCTCGCGGTTAGAGGCTAAGGGCAGACGTGACCACTCCGCCACACAGCCCACACACATACACAACGCTATACAGACCAG
Source organism: Caranx ignobilis (assembly GCA_021432705.1). Lineage (NCBI taxonomy): Eukaryota > Metazoa > Chordata > Actinopteri > Carangiformes > Carangidae > Caranx > Caranx ignobilis. Next base: position 144,769 of record MU270012.1, on the reverse strand, counting down.
GAAGCGAGGGGCGGGGTGGGCAGGCAGAGAGGGGAGAGACTCAGCCGCTGGCTCGCGGTTAGAGGCTAAGGGCAGACGTGACCACTCGGCCACACAGCCCACACACATACACAACGCTATACAGACCAGGAAGCGAGGGGCGGGGTGGGCAGGCAGAGAGGGGAGAGACTCAGCCGCTGGCTCGCGGTTAGAGGCTCAGGGCAGACGTGACCACTCGGCCACACAGCCCACACACATACACAACGCTATACAGACCAGGAAGCGAGGGGCGGGTGGGCAGGCAGAGAGGGGAGAGACTCAGCCGCTGGCTCGCGGTTAGAGGCTAAGGGCAGACGTGACCACTCGGCCACACAGCCCACACACATACACAACGCTATACAGACCAGGAAGCGAGGGGCGGGGTGGGCAGGCAGAGAGGGGAGAGACTCAGCCGCTGGCTCGCGGTTAGAGGCTAAGGGCAGACGTGACCACTCGGCCACACAGCCCACACACATACACAACGCTATACAGACCAGGAAGCGAGGGGCGGGGTGGGCAGGCAGAGAGGGGAGAGACTCAGCCGCTGGCTCGCGGTTAGAGGCTCAGGGCAGACGTGACCACTCGGCCACACAGCCCACACACATACACAACGCTATACAGACCAGGAAGCGAGGGGCGGGGTGGGCAGGCAGAGAGGGGAGAGACTCAGCCGCTGGCTCGCGGTTAGAGGCTCAGGGCAGACGTGACCACTCGGCCACACAGCCCACACACATACACAACGCTATACAGACCAGGAAGCGAGGGGCGGGGTGGGCAGGCAGAGAGGGGAGAGACTCAGCCGCTGGCTCGCGGTTAGAGGCTCAGGGCAGACGTGACCACTCGGCCACACAGCCCACACACATACACAACGCTGTACAGACCAGGAAGCGAGGGGCGGGGTGGGCAGGCAGAGAGGGGAGAGACTCAGCCGCTGGCTCGCGGTTAGAGGCTAAGGGCAGACGTGACCACTCGGCCACACAGCCCACACACATACACAACGCTATACAGACCAGGAAGCGAGGGGCGGTGGGCAGGCAGAGAGGGGGAGACTCAGCCGCTGGCTCGCGGTTAGAGGCTAAGGGCAGACGTGACCACTCGGCCACACAGCCCACACACATACACAACGCTGTACAGACCAGGAAGCGAGGGGCGGGGTGGGCAGGCAGAGAGGGGAGAGACTCAGCCGCTGGCTCGCGGTTAGAGGCTCAGGGCAGACGTGACCACTCGGCCACACAGCCCACACACATACACAACGCTGTACAGACCAGGAGCGAGGGGCGGGGTGGGCAGGCAGAGAGGGGAGAGACTCAGCCGCTGGCTCGCGGTTAGAGGCTCAGGGCAGACGTGACCACTCGGCCACACAGCCCACACACATACACAACGCTATACAGACCAGGAAGCGAGGGCGGGGTGGGCAGGCAGAGAGGGGAGAGACTCAGCCGCTGGCTCGCGGTTAGAGGCTAAGGGCAGACGTGACCACTCGGCCACACAGCCCACACACATACACAACGCTGTACAGACCAGGAAGCGAGGGGCGGGGTGGGCAGGCAGAGAGGGGAGAGACTCAGCCGCTGGCTCGCGGTTAGAGGCTCAGGGCAGACGTGACCACTCGGCCACACAGCCCACACACATACACAACGCTGTACAGACCAGGAAGCGAGGGGCGGGGTGGGCAGGCAGAGAGGGGAGAGACTCAGCCGCTGGCTCGCGGTTAGAGGCTAAGGGCAGACGTGACCACTCGGCCACACAGCCCACACACATACACAACGCTATACAGACCAGGAAGCGAGGGGCGGGGTGGGCAGGCAGAGAGGGGAGAGACTCAGCCGCTGGCTCGCGGTTAGAGGCTAAGGGCAGACGTGACCACTCGGCCACACAGCCCACACACATACACAACGCTATACAGACCAGGAAGCGAGGGGCGGGGTGGGCAGGCAGAGAGGGGAGAGACTCAGCCGCTGGCTCGCGGTTAGAGGCTAAGGGCAGACGTGACCACTCGGCCACACAGCCCACACACATACACAACGCTATACAGACCAGGAAGCGAGGGGCGGGGTGGGCAGGCAGAGAGGGGAGAGACTCAGCCGCTGGCTCGCGGTTAGAGGCTAAGGGCAGACGTGACCACTCGGCCACACAGCCCACACACATACACAACGCTATACAGACCAGGAAGCGAGGGGCGGGGTGGGCAGGCAGAGAGGGGAGAGACTCAGCCGCTGGCTCGCGGTTAGAGGCTAAGGGCAGACGTGACCACTCGGCCACACAGCCCACACACATACACAACGCTATACAGACCAGGAAGCGAGGGGCGGGGTGGGCAGGCAGAGAGGGGAGAGACTCAGCCGCTGGCTCGCGGTTAGAGGCTAAGGGCAGACGTGACCACTCGGCCACACAGCCCACACACATACACAACGCTATACAGACCAGGAAGCGAGGGGCGGGGTGGGCAGGCAGAGAGGGGAGAGACTCAGCCGCTGGCTCGCGGTTAGAGGCTAAGGGCAGACGTGACCACTCGGCCACACAGCCCACACACATACACAACGCTATACAGACCAGGAAGCGAGGGCGGGGTGGGCAGGCAGAGAGGGGAGAGACTCAGCCGCTGGCTCGCGGTTAGAGGCTAAGGGCAGACGTGACCACTCGGCCACACAGCCCACACACATACACAACGCTATACAGACCAGGAAGCGAGGGGCGGGGTGGGCAGGCAGAGAGGGAGAGACTCAGCCGCTGGCTCGCGGTTAGAGGCTAAGGGCAGACGTGACCACTCGGCCACACAGCCCACACACATACACAACGCTATACAGACCAGGAAGCGAGGGGCGGGGTGGGCAGGCAGAGAGGGAGAGACTCAGCCGCTGGCTCGCGGTTAGAGGCTAAGGGCAGACGTGACCACTCGGCCACACAGCCCACACACATACACAACGCTATACAGACCAGGAAGCGAGGGGCGGGGTGGGCAGGCAGAGAGGGGAGAGACTCAGCCGCTGGCTCGCGGTTAGAGGCTAAGGGCAGACGTGACCACTCGGCCACACAGCCCACACACATACACAACGCTATACAGACCAGGAAGCGAGGGGCGGGGTGGGCAGGCAGAGAGGGGAGAGACTCAGCCGCTGGCTCGCGGTTAGAGGCTAAGGGCAGACGTGACCACTCGGCCACACAGCCCACACACATACACAACGCTATACAGACCAGGAAGCGAGGGGCGGGGTGGGCAGGCAGAGAGGGGAGAGACTCAGCCGCTGGCTCGCGGTTAGAGGCTAAGGGCAGACGTGACCACTCGGCCACACAGCCCACACACATACACAACGCTATACAGACCAGGAAGCGAGGGGCGGGGTGGGCAGGCAGAGAGGGGAGAGACTCAGCCGCTGGCTCGCGGTTAGAGGCTAAGGGCAGACGTGACCACTCGGCCACACAGCCCACACACATACACAACGCTGTACAGACCAGGAAGCGAGGGGCGGGGTGGGCAGGCAGAGAGGGGAGAGACTCAGCCGCTGGCTCGCGGTTAGAGGCTAAGGGCAGACGTGACCACTCGGCCACACAGCCCACACACATACACAACGCTATACAGACCAGGAAGCGAGGGGCGGGGTGGGCAGGCAGAGAGGGAGAGACTCAGCCGCTGGCTCGCGGTTAGAGGCTAAGGGCAGACGTGACCACTCGGCCACACAGCCCACACACATACACAACGCTATACAGACCAGGAAGCGAGGGGCGGGTGGGCAGGCAGAGAGGGGAGAGACTCAGCCGCTGGCTCGCGGTTAGAGGCTAAGGGCAGACGTGACCACTCGGCCACACAGCCCACACACATACACAACGCTATACAGACCAGGAAGCGAGGGGCGGGGTGGGCAGGCAGAGAGGGGAGAGACTCAGCCGCTGGCTCGCGGTTAGAGGCTAAGGGCAGACGTGACCACTCGGCCACACAGCCCACACACATACACAACGCTATACAGACCAGGAAGCGAGGGCGGGGTGGGCAGGCAGAGAGGGGAGAGACTCAGCCGCTGGCTCGCGGTTAGAGGCTAAGGGCAGACGTGACCACTCGGCCACACAGCCCACACACATACACAACGCTATACAGACCAGGAAGCGAGGGGCGGGGTGGGCAGGCAGAGAGGGGAGAGACTCAGCCGCTGGCTCGCGGTTAGAGGCTAAGGGCAGACGTGACCACTCGGCCACACAGCCCACACACATACACAACGCTATACAGACCAGGAAGCGAGGGGCGGGGTGGGCAGGCAGAGAGGGGAGAGACTCAGCCGCTGGCTCGCGGTTAGAGGCTAAGGGCAGACGTGACCACTCGGCCACACAGCCCACACACATACACAACGCTATACAGACCAGGAAGCGAGGGGCGGGGTGGGCAGGCAGAGAGGGGAGAGACTCAGCCGCTGGCTCGCGGTTAGAGGCTAAGGGCAGACGTGACCACTCGGCCACACAGCCCACACACATACACAACGCTGTACAGACCAGGAAGCGAGGGCGGGGTGGGCAGGCAGAGAGGGGAGAGACTCAGCCGCTGGCTCGCGGTTAGAGGCTAAGGGCAGACGTGACCACTCGGCCACACAGCCCACACACATACACAACGCTATACAGACCAGGAAGCGAGGGGCGGGGTGGGCAGGCAGAGAGGGGAGAGACTCAGCCGCTGGCTCGCGGTTAGAGGCTAAGGGCAGACGTGACCACTCGGCCACACAGCCCACACACATACACAACGCTATACAGACCAGGAAGCGAGGGGCGGGGTGGGCAGGCAGAGAGGGGAGAGACTCAGCCGCTGGCTCGCGGTTAGAGGCTAAGGGCAGACGTGACCACTCGGCCACACAGCCCACACACATACACAACGCTATACAGACCAGGAAGCGAGGGGCGGGGTGGGCAGGCAGAGAGGGGAGAGACTCAGCCGCTGGCTCGCGGTTAGAGGCTAAGGGCAGACGTGACCACTCGGCCACACAGCCCACACACATACACAACGCTATACAGACCAGGAAGCGAGGGGCGGGGTGGGCAGGCAGAGAGGGGAGAGACTCAGCCGCTGGCTCGCGGTTAGAGGCTAAGGGCAGACGTGACCACTCGGCCACACAGCCCACACACATACACAACGCTATACAGACCAGGAAGCGAGGGGCGGGGTGGGCAGGCAGAGAGGGGAGAGACTCAGCCGCTGGCTCGCGGTTAGAGGCTAAGGGCAGACGTGACCACTCGGCCACACAGCCCACACACATACACAACGCTATACAGACCAGGAAGCGAGGGGCGGGGTGGGCAGGCAGAGAGGGGAGAGACTCAGCCGCTGGCTCGCGGTTAGAGGCTAAGGGCAGACGTGACCACTCGGCCACACAGCCCACACACATACACAACGCTATACAGACCAGGAAGCGAGGGGCGGGGTGGGCAGGCAGAGAGGGAGAGACTCAGCCGCTGGCTCGCGGTTAGAGGCTAAGGGCAGACGTGACCACTCGGCCACACAGCCCACACACATACACAACGCTATACAGACCAGGAAGCGAGGGGCGGGGGGGCAGGCAGAGAGGGGAGAGACTCAGCCGCTGGCTCGCGGTTAGAGGCTAAGGGCAGACGTGACCACTCGGCCACACAGCCCACACACATACACAACGCTATACAGACCAGGAAGCGAGGGGCGGGGTGGGCAGGCAGAGAGGGGAGAGACTCAGCCGCTGGCTCGCGGTTAGAGGCTAAGGGCAGACGTGACCACTCGGCCACACAGCCCACACACATACACAACGCTATACAGACCAGGAAGCGAGGGGCGGGGTGGGCAGGCAGAGAGGGGAGAGACTCAGCCGCTGGCTCGCGGTTAGAGGCTAAGGGCAGACGTGACCACTCGGCCACACAGCCACACACATACACAACGCTATACAGACCAGGAAGCGAGGGGCGGGGTGGGCAGGCAGAGAGGGGAGAGACTCAGCCGCTGGCTCGCGGTTAGAGGCTAAGGGCAGACGTGACCACTCGGCCACACAGCCCACACACATACACAACGCTATACAGACCAGGAAGCGAGGGGCGGGGTGGGCAGGCAGAGAGGGGAGAGACTCAGCCGCTGGCTCGCGGTTAGAGGCTAAGGGCAGACGTGACCACTCGGCCACACAGCCCACACACATACACAACGCTATACAGACCAGAAGCGAGGGGCGGGGTGGGCAGGCAGAGAGGGGAGAGACTCAGCCGCTGGCTCGCGGTTAGAGGCTAAGGGCAGACGTGACCACTCGGCCACACAGCCCACACACATACACAACGCTATACAGACCAGGAAGCGAGGGGCGGGGTGGGCAGGCAGAGAGGGGAGAGACTCAGCCGCTGGCTCGCGGTTAGAGGCTAAGGGCAGACGTGACCACTCGGCCACACAGCCCACACACATACACAACGCTATACAGACCAGGAAGCGAGGGGCGGGGTGGGCAGGCAGAGAGGGGAGAGACTCAGCCGCTGGCTCGCGGTTAGAGGCTAAGGGCAGACGTGACCACTCGGCCACACAGCCCACACACATACACAACGCTATACAGACCAGGAAGCGAGGGGCGGGGTGGGCAGGCAGAGAGGGGAGAGACTCAGCCGCTGGCTCGCGGTTAGAGGCTAAGGGCAGACGTGACCACTCGGCCACACAGCCCACACACATACACAACGCTATACAGACCAGGAAGCGAGGGGCGGGGTGGGCAGGCAGAGAGGGGAGAGACTCAGCCGCTGGCTCGCGGTTAGAGGCTAAGGGCAGACGTGACCACTCGGCCACACAGCCCACACACATACACAAGCTATACAGACCAGGAAGCGAGGGGCGGGGTGGGCAGGCAGAGAGGGGAGAGACTCAGCCGCTGGCTCGCGGTTAGAGGCTAAGGGCAGACGTGACCACTCGGCCACACAGCCCACACACATACACAACGCTATACAGACCA